>CP141141.1:31228218-32478218 GCA_035235625.1 Saururus chinensis
GAGACAGTGATAACCCTTACTGGTAGGACAATAGCAGATAAAGACACATGGGACAGAGCGACGTTCAAGTTTTTGGTGGGAGTAGGGGCAGACCAGGGGTAACATGTGCAACCAAAGGTTTTGAGGAGGGAGTAGTCGGGTGGGGAGGAGTGGAGAAGTTCGTTGGGGCATTGGTTGTGTGCTGGTGGGAGTGGGACGACGATCGATGAGGCAGGTAGTTGTGCATGTGGCCTTAGCCCAATAGGAGGTAGACATGTGGGCAGCGGTGAGAAAGGTGATGGTTGTCTCAATGATGTGATGGTGTTTTCTCTCGGCTACTGCAATGGTATGGAATTTTAAAGTTTTGAAAATTCGAACATTTGGGCCCATAAGCGAGTTTTAGGGCCCAATAGCCATTTTTCTTCGAACTATAATGTTTTGATCATGTTTCATTCAAATGAGCCTTAAGGTATTTGGTATGGCTCGGAGAGACGAATGTATCAAGCCAAAGAACGCATCAATCGGACATCGGGATCATAGGCTACAATGTTAAGGTGAATGTCATCAATGGGACCCAATTTATTTTCACAAGATAAGGTACCCTTACTTGGTCTTGTTTTTAAGGGCTCACCGATACTAGCGAATCGGTACCAAGAATACACAATTTCGAGTCTAGGGTAGAAAGTTGTACCCGTTGAAGTTTTTAATTTTGTTTTTTAAAAAGAAGACGATTTTTTTTAAAAAAAAACTAGCTTTTGCGTCAACTAGCTAGTGTTGACACCAACAACAGGTGAACTGTTGAACCTGCCGCAATGGGCAGTCATCACCGACGCTTACCGCAGCAGGCAATGTGTAGGCTAGCATGCCGTAGTCTGTTGTTTTGACTACATGAGCATGGGAGAGGGGTGAAGGTGTGTGTGAAGGAGGGTGGTAGGAGAGTTTGAAGGCAGGAGGTGGGTGGGAGGGAGTGGGGGGAGGGGAGGGGAGGGCCTGGAGGATGGAGGGGTGGGGGAGTTGAGGAAGGGGAAGTGGTGTTTGAGAAAGCAAACATGGTGGGAAATGTAGACACCACTACAAAAAAAAAGACTATTAGCGACGCATTTATACGTCGCTAATAGTCCCATAAACGTCGCTAATGACTATTAGCGACATTTAATAAACGTCGCTATAAGCGTCGCAAAAAGTGTTGTCGCTATTACCAATTCATGATGTATAACAAAAAAACGACGCTAATAAGGCGTATTAGCGACGTATAACTATGTGTCGCTAATGATAACTTATTAGCGACGTATATTTTATAGCGCCGCTAATGATAAGCATTAGTGACTTTTTTTATACATTGCTAATAGAAAAATAATTTTTTTTATTAGCGATGTATATCTATAAGCGTTGCTAAGAAGGAATTATTAGCGATGCTTATGTATACGTCACTAATAGAAAAAATATTTTTTAAAAAAATTAAAAAATAAGTTATTAGCGACGTATAATTAAAGCATCACTAATAAGATATTATTAGCGATACTTTCTATACGTCCCTAATAAAATAAAATAAAATTTAAAAAATTCAAAGCGCCACTAATATTATAATATTGAAAATTTGAAATTAAATAGCGACATTTTTTAAGCGTCGCTAATAATAATTTATTTTTAAAATAAAATAAATAACGATGATTTTTAAGCATCACAAATATTGAAATTTAAAAAAAAAATCCCCCGTGGGCCACCGGGGAAGGGAGAGGGAGCCGGAGGACGGCAGAGCGACGAAATCCAGACCCCCGGCTCCGCCCCCCTCCTTTGAAAATCAAAAGAGGGAGAGGGGGGCACCGTGGACGAGGCGGGGCCAGTAGGAGGAGGGGGTGGGGGCGGAGCAGGGGGAGAGGGGGAGGGGGAGCGGGAGGAGGGGGGAGTAGGGGAGGACAGCGGCGGCGGCGGCACCGCCGTCCTCCAGCGCCCCTCTCCCCGGTTCCACCCCTTCCTTCCTCGCCCCTCTAAAAATCAAAGGAGGGGGCAAAGCAGAGGGAGAGGGGGGACCGGAGGGGGTGGGAGGGCGGCATAGGATGGCGCCACCATGCCAGCCTCAAGTCCCCATGGAAGGGGGCAGAGTAGAGGGGAGAATGGGGACCAGGAGGGAGGGAGGGGAGCAGAGGGGGTGGGGGGCCAAGGGACGGCAAGCCGTGGGTGGAGGAGGCGGCGTGGCGGCGGAGAGAAAGATGAAGGAGGACCGGAAGGGAGGAGGGGGCACCGGAGAGGGTGGGGGGCCAGAGGACGGCGGGCCATGGGCAGCAGGGCGAAAGATGGGGGGGTTAGTTTCGCCAGCGTAATTTTTTTTTTAAAAACGTTTTTAGCAACGCTCTTGATAAGCGTCGCTATTAGCAATATTTTAGTGACGTATAAATTTATACTTCGCTACTTAATACAATATTTAGCGACGCTTATATAAAAGCGTCATTAAAAAAGTTTTTTATGATTTTTCTCTCCTCACTCACTCTCTCCCCTCCCCTCTCTCTCCCCTCTTTCCCTCTCCTCTCCTCTCTCTCCCTTATTTCCCTCTCTCCTCTCTCTATTCTCTCTCTCTCTCTTTAATTAATTTTTTATTAAAAAAATAGGTAGTAACGACGCATAGAGCTATGCATCATTACTACCCCTTTTTTAAATTTTTTTATATTTTTTTAAAATAATTTATAATTAAAGTTTTTTTCTCCCTCACTCCTCCCCCTCTATCTCCTATCTCTCTTTCTCTCTCCACCCTCTCTCTCTCCCCTCCCTCACCCTCTCTCTGTCCACCCTCCTTTCTCTCTCTCTCCTCTCTCTTCTTTCTCTCTCTCTCTCTCCTCCCTCTCTCTCTCTCCGCCCTCCCCCTCTCTATTTCATTGAATTTTTTATTAAAAAAATAGGTAGTAGCAATACATATAGCTATGTGTCGCTACTACGCTAGGGTAGTAGCGACGCATAGCTACAAGCGTCGCTACTACGCTAGGGTAGTAGCGAAGCATATCTACAAGTGTCACTACTACTATTAGGTAGTAGCAACGCATAGAGCTATGTGTTGCTACTACCTCTCTTTTTAAAATTTTATTTTATTTTTTTAAAGTAATTTATAATTAAAAAAAATTTCTCCCTCTCACTCCTCCCTCCCCTTCTCTCTCTCCACCCTCCTCTCTCTTTCTCTCTTCTCCTCTCCTCCCTCCCCTCTCTCTCCCTCTCCTCTCTCTCTTCTTTCTCCCTCCCTCTCTTGTCACGGGGTTGCCCGGGAAACGACCACCGTGCGGCACTCGCAAGGCCAAACAGCCCAGCGAGTAAGCCTTTCTTCATCAAGGTCATGACCTCGTGCCATTCGACCAAACATCCAGCCCGCGAAGCCAAGCAGCAAACCCGTCCTAAGGCGGACGTGCGAACGTGCCGGACCATCTCCCAAGCGAGCTGGCCGGAGAGGGACACTTCATTGCGATGCACGGATCCAACTTAGGCAACTCGATCATCCGAATAATCTATCTCAGCCAAGTGCATGCAAGGGTCTTTGTTTCCAACACGGCCCTAAGGCCGGACGGCCGCCCGACATATCGAAGAGCCCCATCCCCCATGCGGATGGGCTCCTGGCATGATAGCTAGCAAGGCAACAAGCCTTTGTTGCCATCCAGACAGCCTGTTGCAAGGCTAGGCATCATACCAACAACTCTGTCCATGAAGCTCACCATGTCCCTCCCTATATAGCATAAGAGATTTTTCCTATTTCTCTAGAGTGGCAGCCAAAGTGGTCGTATGGGCATGGTATCTCCGAATTTCACCAAACTATCCGAGAACACTCCCAATGACCCTCTAACACTATATAAGGAGGAGGGGACATCTTAAGAATCCAAAAATGTGCTAGTTGGCTATGTGTCCCAACATAGCCAACTATGTGTGCGCATCGTTGCGTACTTTCTGCGCAATGTTGTGCACACATGTTGCGAGCCTTCCCCGCAATGCCTGCATACATGATATGCAACACTAAAGGCAGTTCCCATAATGTATGCACACCTCGTATACAACACATTCCCACGTGTGTGCGCCCCAGCACGTGTCACGGATAGTCCACTTCGCTAGGTCCGTGACACTCTCCCCCACTTAACTCGTTGACGCCCTCGTCAACGGTACGGCTCCCGGGGGTCTTGCTCTTGTTTCTAACCATGGCACGACATTGCGACGAAGGGTTAACTTTTTTTTTGCAACGCTTCAAATCTGATCAAACCACGGCTTGGATCATTCCATAGATTACATGCTTTGGATACCGACTTCCACCCATAGGCCCTCGACTTGGTTAAACCATTGTATGACGAAGTTTCTGCTCAATGCGCCTTGCCCCGCGGGCACAGGCGAAGTACTCTGCAAAAAGATTGTTTCGATAAGTAGGTGCGCCCAACAACCGAGAAAGGATAAACCAAATGATGCCCAGCTCTCACTCGTGAAGCCAGCCTTGCACTCGAGACACCATCAAGTTGCCTACACTTCAGACAATTTTTGCCTACACTTCGGCCAAACCTTGCAGCTCCCCCTGGCAAGCTTACACTATGACGTCGGGCCTCAACACTCTTGTCTATCCCATTGACGTCTCCCAAGAACGAATGTCGCTCCCACTTATAACAAAGCCCATGGTTGCAATGCAGCGACATCCTCGACGTGTCCCTTAACTTGTTGGTCTCCACCACTCAAAGTTCTTGGCTACCCGATTCAGTCGAATATCTTCTCGCGATACATTCTAAAGGCCTACTCCACCCTAGGAGCAGCGACGTTGCTCAAGCTTCGCGTAACAACTTGATTACCAAACTTCTACACCGCTCAGGATGCAGCAATGCCCTAAGGCTTTTTCTCGCGATCCCCTCCAGCGGTCTACTCCACCCTAGGAGCAGCGACGTTGCTCAAGCTTCACGTAACAACTTGATTACCAAACTTCTACACCGCTCAGGATGCAGCAATGCCCTAAGGCTTCTTCTCGCGATCCCCTCCAGCGGTCTACTCCACCCTAGGAGCAGCGACGTTGCTCAAGCTTCGCGTAACAACTTGATTACCAAACTTCTACACCGCTCAGGATGCAGCAATGCCCTAAGGCTTCTTCTCGCGATCCCCTCCAGAGGTCTCTACCCCAACTTATGGGCAGCAACTTTACACAAGCTTCGCGTAACAACTAGGTTACCAAACTCCTACATCGCTCAAGATGCAGCAACATCCTCCCATGGTCTACTCCGCCAAAGGAGCAACTCTTTATTTATGAGGATCCAATGCGTATGTTGCCTGCTGGCATATGAGGCCCACTGCGCCTCACTAGCTAGACCAATGCCTAAAACTAGCCATCCAAGATGGGTGCCGCCCTACCAACCACTTCTGGCATACAGTGCCATGTTTAGCAACCCAGGGGTGAGAAAACGTTCTGTTCAACCAACACCCCGATCAAACATGCTTCAGATCTACCGCTTGCATGCTGACCCAAATATGGTGGGAATGACATCCACCGGATCGGTGCCGCCTCTTGCCGCATCAACTCCCAACCAAAGGCACGGCGATTTCTGCCAAATGTGCCAAAACATTTGAGTGTCCAATCTCGGCTGCGCAATTGCATGTCGAGCTGCTCATGATTCACTTGTTTTCTTTTCTTTTTCCAAACACCGGTTGCACACTTGCACACCGAATGGGTCATCTCTTTGCCCATCTTCTTTCCTCTTTTTATAACTCGGACTGGATAGTCTCCACTATGCTCGAGTCCCATAATTCACTGCACACTCATTGTCCCAAGAAGTCCCGCTCCCAGGATCAATGTCTTTCCATGTGCCAAATCGTACTGCACCAAGTTCAGCCCAAAACTGCCCACTAATGAGTCTCATACCTCGCTAGCAAGAAGAACCAAACTGACCCTGGTGATACTCTATCCATAACTTGGGCTACACGCCCCTTCATAACAACGCCCAACTAGGGCTGATACTTCTTTATCCATGAAATGGGCAACACGCCCCATCACAACAATTGCCCAACTAGGGCTGATACCTTTCTATCCACAACCGGGCTGCATGTTCATCCGCAACATGACTGCCCAACATAGGGCTCAATCTCAGCCCATCCTCACCTCGAGGAGATCCATATTATATCAGTATGGATAGCTAGTTGCGTACCTGTAAACTCTGTTCAACATGCTCATCCACCCACAACATTGTCGGGGAGAGAGGGTACCAAGATCCACAAGACATCCTACCATTGATACATCCCATACTGCACCATTAGCAAGAGCTTGCCGCCATTCATAACCATTTCGAGTCCCAACACAACTTAGCGTAGCTTCGGTAACCTTGTCGCACCAACGCCCAGGGAACAAGAACACTACTCCATGAGATCCTTGTAAACACTGCACCCGTGATGCCAAGTACCGCTCGCACAATCCAAAACTAAGCCGAAACCCGATCAGCCATCATCCATACACATCCGTTTCAGCCCATGCTTCAATCCGCTTATAGCTCACATGGTAGTCCATCCGCCCCGCATTGCCAAGGTCGAAGAACATAGCAATCAACTCCTTCATCCATTTGTCCAAACGTTTGTCTTGGTCGCCCAACAAGACAGAATCTGGCTCCGATACCACTTGTCAAGCGGTCGCCCGGGAAATGACCACTGTGCGGCACTCACAAGGCCAAACAGCCCAGCGAGTAAGCCTTTCTTCGTCAAGGTCATGGCCTCATGTCATTCGACCAAGCGTCCAACCTGCGAAGCCAAGCAGCGAACCCGTCCCAAGGCGGCCGTGCGAACGTGCCAGACCATCTCCCAAGCGAGCTGGTCGAAGAGGGACACTTCTTTGCGATGCACGGATCCAACTTAGGCAACTCGGTCATCTGAACAATCCGTCTTAGCCAAGTGCATGCAAGGGTATTTGTTTCCAACACGGCCCTAAGGTCGGACGGCTGCCCGACATATCAAAGAGCCCCATCCCCCATGCAGATGGGCTCCTGGCATGATAGCTAGCAAGGCAACAAGTCTTTGTTGCCATCCGGACAGCCTGTTGCAAGGCTAGGTATCATACCAACAGCTTTGTCCATGAAGCTCACCATGTCCCTCCCTATATAGCATAAGAGATTTTTCCTATTTCTCTAGAGTAGCAGCCAAAGTGGTTGTACGGGCATGGTATCTCCGAATTTCACCAAATTGCCGGAGAACACTCCCAATGACCCTCTAACACTATATAAGGAGGAGGGGACATCTTAAGAATCCAAATATATGCTAGTTGGCTATATGTCCCAACATAGCCAACTATGTGTGCACATCATTGCGTGCTTTCTGTAAAACGTTGCGCACACATGTTGCGCAACGTTGCGGGCCTTCCCCGCAACGCCTGCACACATGATATGCAACACTAAGGACAGTTCTCATAATGTATGCACACCTCTTATACAACACATTCCCACGTGTGTGCGCCCCAGCACGTGTTACGGATAGTCCACTTCACTAGGTCCGTGACACTCCTCTCTCTCTCCTCTCTCTCTCTTCTCCACTCTCTCTCTCTCCCCTCTCCCTCTCCTCTCTCTCTCTCTCCTCTCCCTCTCCTCTCTCTCTCTCTCCTCTCTCTCCCGCTCCTCTCTCTCCCTCTCCTCTCTCTCTCTTCTCTCTCTCCCTCTCCTCTCTCTCTCTTCTCTCTCTCCTCTCTCTCTCTTCTCTCTCTCCCTCTCCTCTCTCTCTCCTCACTCTCTCTCCTCAAACCTGTATCGCTAATACTCTTTTTTTTTTAAATTAAAAAAAATTCCCCCCATCTCCCTCTCCTCTGTCTCACTTCTCTCTCTTGCTCCTCACTCTCCCTCTCCTCTCTCTCTCTTCCCTCTCCTCTCTCTCCCCTCTCTCCTCTCCTTCCACTCTCTCTCCCCTCCTCTCTCTCCCTTCCTCTCTCTCTTCCCTCTCTCTCCTCTCCTCTCTCTCCTTTTTTAAGTGCCACTATACAGCTACCACTACATAAAGACAATTACATGAGTGGAAATATATGGAAGAGCAAAGTTTGGAGTTATCTAGCATGAGAATACTGATGAAAGTTAGTGTTTTGCTTATTTCTGGAATCCAGAATTAGTGTTTACAAACACACAAATGCACTGCGATTTATATTTGCACCAGTTTCCATCATAGAACTCTTAACACAAGAACAGTGCTCTACAATCATATTTATCTCACTCAGTATTCAAGACGAATATCTGTTCCATGCTGATGCTCAACATTGTTGAAATCTAGGTTCAGCAGGTACAATCCAAAACAGCAGACAGGAATAGTATGAACTTTGACTAACCAGTTAAATAAAGTGGTAAGGATAATTATAGTTTCTCATATTCCTAGCACAACATGCTTCAGAGTTTTACAACATTCAACATCCAGGATAATAGTTGCAAACATATTCATCTCAACATGTCAATTAATCTGTCTTGGCTTGCTTATATGCTTGCATATTTTCAATCAAAACATTAAACCCTAGCTTTATCCATACAAAATTATACAAATCCAGTTTTTTTAGAAGGTCTTGGCTTAAAACCTTCTTCAGTCAATAACTATGGGAACATCAGAAGAGTCACCCTCTGGAGTCTCACCATCAATTAAAACAGGAGCAACAGAAGCGTCACCCTCTTGAGCATGACCAAGGCAAAAATCAGGAGGTGGTCGGCCATCCAAGACTTGCACTCTGAATTCAAAAGTCTCCTTATTCAGAAGCTCAAAAACACAACCATCTCCAACCTTTAGATCATTACCAACTGCAAATATCCTCCACCCATCCCTATCAAACTTTTGGCCTACATTGTTTCCTTTGTAAAACAGTTCCCACCTCTTGTTTCGGCAAATAAAAACCACTGGAATTCCCTTTCTTGGGAGTAATTTTCTAATCTTTCCAGGCAGTGTCTGTAGAATACATGTATGCTGTCAATTACCAAGATACAGAAAAATACTACTGTAGGTCAATTCATGTGAACCACATATAAGTCAACATACATCAGAGGTACTTAACATTTCTGTCTCTGAGTGTAGTTTACCACACATATAACCAAATTAAAACCCGAGTTATGAATAACAAATTGTATACTCAGCAGATTTACCACAAATCCAAGGATATTTCTTACTTTTTGTCTTCAAATATGTATATGTAGGAGAGATTAAGGCAGATCATGATTCGTGAATATTACCACTTGGACAAATAAGAGTTTGCAAGAATGAATTTTCAGTTGGCACATACTATATGCACCATTAGTTTGACGCGCAAGGACTGAATTGCAGAGAGTACAAAAGAATCTATGTTGAAAAGCACATTATCATGAAAAAAAAAAAGAAACTGAACAAAAATTTAATATCCCTTTCTGATGTTTAAATGGTAAACACAGGAGGCATGGGTTCCGATTTCCGGGTTCAAAACCCTTTGACAAGTCTTTTTACCATTCTGATCACCATTCAAAACAAGAAGGAAAAACAGAAATGGAACTTGGATGGCCTCTTCAACTGAAAACTTGAAAATGGAATACCACAAAGTGCTCATGCCTAAAGATCTGCATTGGAATTTACTCAAATATCCTCTATACTACAAGAGAAGCCTACTAAAGCAACAGTTATTCTTGGTGTAAAAAAATTTAAATTTACCATCATATAACGGGGACTGAGAGATGTTTCTGACAAGACAGATGTGGCGAAGGGCTTTCCCAGTAGCGGCAAAATTTTATTTTCCATGGAAGAATCATTAGAATCCATAATAAATCTGTAAGCAAGAAGTGGTGGTATGAATTTCTTCTGATAATATTCTGGTTAAAAAAAGGTTTTTGATGCACATAACATAAAGCAGATTTTGTTAGGATAAAAAAGAAAAAGAATTTTATGCATGTCCATTATACTCAAAACTTCTTGAAAGTTATATACAGGAACAAGAAAAAATCTCAGTAGACCACATCATTCACAATAAAGTCCAAAACATGCAAACCATCCAGAAGTTACAATGTACATACTTCAACTTTCTATATAAGAGAGAAACTGTACCAGTATGAGGTGAGAGGAGTAGCCGAAACGGCGGATTACCCCGCGATATTACAATATCTCGCTCCTACAGTCCTACTCTTACAAACCACACTGACCGGCAGATATATAAAGATCACAAGCCAAATTGCTTGACACTTCAGTGTAGGCAAGCGTGATAGCAGACAGCATTGGAAGTGATAGATTCGTCAAAAGGGCTAAGTGTCAGTGGACCCTTGTGGGGGTCAGTAAGCAGGCAGCTTTAGTGTACTCAGTCAGTCACGTTTAGTCGGGTATGGCTGGGCTTAGCAGAAAGAATAATGACATATGAGTGGGAGTTTCGGGGGTATCTATCTGCACCCTAGAAAAAAATTTAGTACCCCGTAAATAAAGAAATTCTGGGTATTTTCCTATTTTTCTGGTCCTCTATTTACCCCCACGAAATTTTCTATCTTATTATCCTAATTAAACCCAGAATAGAATATCGCACCTACCGTAAGGTAGTAAGGCCTTTATGTATTATACGAGATAACTTTTAGAATAATGTTTACGGTGGGTACCCCCAACAATGTACGAAATTACATACAAGTGTGTGTCTATCGCGAGGGAGTAAGACCTCTATATAAACTATGAGGAAACTTTTGGAATGGAGCTCATACGAGTGAGCACCTCGACAAAGTATGAAGTTATATACAGGGAGTGCCCACCACGAGGGAGTAATATCTCTATATGAACCACAAAGAAACTTCTGTAATGGAGCTCATAGTAGGCGCCCCCAACAACGTATGAAGTTATATACAGGGGGTGCCCACCGCGAGGGAGTAAGACCTCTACACATTGCATGAGATAACTTCTGAAATGTCTATCATGGTGGGTGCCCCCTAACAATGTATGAAGTTAGATACATGGGTGCCCATCGCGAAGGAATAAGGACTTCGCACAATGAGTAAGCAAGGGTAAATAATGAGTAAGCAGGGGATTTTGTAAAATAAAAGTAAAATAAATTTTCAATTTGGGGTGTACTAAAAAAATTTATTAAATGCAAAAGGGTAAGAGAGATACGGGATACTAAAGAATTTTTTGGGGTATATATAGCCACATTCTTAAGGAAAAATGGTGTGCTAAGCTCTAGCCAATACAAATTGGTTGGGCACATATATAAGGAAGCATTTTTAATGCTACATTCTATCAATGAGTCTGCTTTAGGAAGGAGCCCTTCATTCGTGGATATTCATGGCATACACATTAGCATACGTTAGTGTTAGTAGTATTAGCACTAATGTGCACTAATATATGTACCGTTAAATCTCAAATATCAAAGGTTCCCATGCATTCCGTATGCTAAGCTCATTGTTAGAGGGGATCATGAAAAACTCTTCCCATATACAAATACACCAGATTCTGAGTCGATGATAGGTCTTCATTGCCACCTCTAGGCCCTTTTTCCATGGGATTAGGATGAAGCCTCTAAGATTTGGGTTCTTCTTGATGTTTAATTTTTTTTTATTGTTATGCTTGTTCTTGGTGTTAGTCTTTGGCATCGACAACATGGGGTTCAAACTACGGGTCCATTTGGTAAGCGATTTGTAGAAGATTTAAATGCTGGATTTGGCAAAATTTGGATGTTGGATTTGCCAAAAGTCTAGTGATTTGGGCATCATTTGGATGACGCTTTACAACAACTTTTTGTCCGCATTTTATTAATTTGCATATAAATCTTGTTTGGTTATGCAATTCAAACCAAAAGCCTCGCTTTATTTAACAAATGCCTTTAACCCCGTTTTTGACTCGCTTTTTCAACCGCTTTCTGCCTAACTCTCCTCCTGAGGAGGGTTAGACTAAAAGCATATAAAAAAATATAAAAATATTATGAGTTGACTTGTTTACCCTTCTCTTCTCTCTTGCTATAACACTATTGCATTTTTTCCTTTTTACATACGCGCATTTTCCTATCTAGTAAAACTCCCTTCCCCTTCCCCCTTCTCCTCCCACCACGATTGCCCTCGCACATTTTTTTTCTTATCTCCTATGCTAACTCCCTTCCCTTTCTCCTCTTCAGTAAAACATTCTTCCCCTTCTCCCACCATGACCACCATCATCTGTCATTGATGACCACCCTCGTCGGCCATTGATGACCACCCTCATCCACCTGACCCCTTTTCTTGAATTATTTGAGGACAAAACATGTATTTTTCATAACGAAGATGATATGTAATACAATGGCTGCCCAAACAAGATTTTTAGAACTTTGTTTGAAAAGCTGATTTTCTATAATGTATATCCAAACATAACCCGCTTTTACATTATTTTTCAAAAAGCGATTTCAACCAAAAGCAACTTTCCAGATTACACAAAGCGTCATCCAAACGATGCCTTGGTGGAAATCAGGGCTAAAACCTCCTTTCTAGAAAATCTCCTTGGTGAGGAGATTTGGCGAAAATTGTTTAAAGATTTTTGCTTTTCATTTTTCTGGACTGAACATGCCCTTTCCAACCTTCTTGAGCCCTAATCAGCAAGCGAGCAGGCTAATCGCCGCCATCCTCCCGGTCCCCTCTCTTCACCCCTTTCCAAGCCTTAATCGCCTTCATTCTTTGTTGCTTTCCTCTTGGCCTCCATCTCTCAACTCCTTTAGGCCAAATTCGTTGCCTCCCTCTCACCCAATATGCAAAAGCAGAGGAGCTCGTGGAGATCTTGCATGCCCAAGCTCATGGAGGTACTCTACGACAACTATTACTACAGGCAATGTAGGTAACACCATTCCATATCTCACCCTTGCCTCCCAAACCTTCTATAGCCTTGCACAACCATAGGCTGCTCTGGTGAACCCACACCCAGCCTGGCTTGCTTTTATCATGAATTAACTGTAGTTCATTTGGATAACAAATAATTTTTTTGTTGTTGCACTCGTTAAGTTGATTGTAGTCAAAAATAAAATTTTGAAATAGTTGTACAAGTTTGTATGTCATTAATTGTCTTTTCATTGATAAGATTTTATTTCTTGTCCTCATTATACTCTGTTCATATTGTACCTACCATTGCATGTGAACTTGTTGTCCAATTTGACAAATATTATTTCCATATTTATGTACTATAATATTCAATGTTAGTTGTAGAGCTTTTATGTTATTTAACTTGTTAATAATATATGAACAGAGGTGGTTGCAGAGCTAGTGCGTTATTAGTTAGATTAATAAAAATTCTAACCAATAAACATCTTATTTGCAATTCTTAAGTTGGTCATATTTTATATATTAATGAGTTAGTTGCGTTATTAGTTAATAAACATCTAATTTGCATAGCTGGTTCTCTTTGATATATTAATGAAAAATTTCTCCATGTTTTTGAACTAGTTGTGCATTTGCTTTTGTGCCATTAATTTAATGTCGTTTGGTTAAAATTAATTTATTGTCCTTGTTAAACTTTGTTCATATATCATAGTAGTCCTTGTATATGAACTTGATGTCCCAAAAAGTGTCAATTTGCATGTTATTATGTTTATATGTCTGTTATGTTAATATATGTGAGATGTTATTTACAGAGCTTGATATTTTATATGTTATTCAATTTGTTAATAATATATGAATAGAGGTGGTTGCGGAGATGGTTGCTTTGTTTGATGATGAACTCTACCGGAGCCTTATTTTTTAAACTTATTGATGTTTTTGGGTCTATACATTCATCCTCTTCTTCTATACCCCAGCCACTTGTATACTTTTTCTCCCCTTTGCCTCGTAGTCATCATCTACACTTTACAAATAACATATTTTTTTCCTTGTGAATTTTCGGTCAAATTCTTCAAACAAGTATGTGATTCTGAAAATATCATCTGACATTCTTTAAACAAGTATGGTTTAGTGTTATCATGTTTAGTTGTTTCATTATTATTTACATTCATTGCTTATGACTTTGAGATAAGACATATGAAACATTTGTGTTGTCACAGCCTGCCACACCCTCATTGGCCCAAACCTGGTCAAGAGGGTGGGACGCGGCGCAACACATGCAGAAGACTAATTCATCCTTTGTTCTCATCGAAGTACATAATATGTGCCCTTTGTGTAAAAGCAAATGACAAAAGTAAAAGAGATTAATTAACAATCTTAGTCCAGCACAATACCGACAACATCTAGATAATAACATAGTCTCAAGCCCTAAGGCTGCAACACATCTCGAGCCATCATAGGCTATCCAAAGTATATAATAAAGTCAAGTCTAAGTTTATCATATCAAGTGACAAGTCTAGAACAATCCACACATCTTGCCCCCTCTCATGGCGCATGTCAATCCTCAAGTTCAACGTAAAGGCCATCCGGAGCACAAACAAAAGAGGGGTGAGCTTAGCTCAGTAAGGGTTTTGAAATAAAATATAAGCTCATGAAAACACCACATGCATTCTCAATTTAAACATGCATCACATATCTATTCTCCACACTTGTGCATCATGAGATAAATCACATTCCATATACATATTCACACCACATGTGCATCATAGATTCATTTATAATTCATAACACTGATGCACACCCTGTACAAATATTTAAGTTTCATGGTTCATTCACATCCTGCATGAAGCAAGTATCATTATTCACATTCACCTTGCATAATCAAGTGTATCAAAGAATATTCCATCCTACATGATCAAGTATAATCATCCCATATGCACCATGTGTAACATTAGCATCATTGTCCCTATAAACTGTGTCAATGAGCATTATAATCCATGCACATACATAAACCATCTGGTGAATGTCTCACAATTGAGAAAACAACCCTGCTTATCCTGGCCAAAGCACATGCTGACCTGCTTACCTTGGAAATCCTAACAAGGAAGTCCGAATTACTAAAAAAGAAAACTAAAGCAGTTTGGGTAAATCCCTAATGGGGAAGTACCCCCTGGTAAGCCAGTACACACGAAGAAACCAACCCAAATTCTCGTGTCCAAAAACATATCAATTTAACTCACTATAGCATTCCGCTCTTCTAACCCGATGAGGAAACTTGTCCTCAAAGGGATGTAAAACCATGTCCTTTCGAACGTAAAATTGATTCGATAAACCTCAGATGTGGTTAATCCAGAAAACTATGACATCCAATCGATTAATCATGGTTAAACACGAATAATCTTTGATTGCAAGTCATTTTCATGATGCATGTGACATGATACATACATGAGCAATGTTTAATGAATGAAAGCATAGGTAAGCATACTCTAATCAATGCTAATATATATGAAACATGGTCCAGTTATGACAAATAAAATCATATAAGCATAAACAAGAATATACATATGTGGTCGTGTTCATATTTGAGCCAAAAAATGTGAAACATGGTTCATCTATAATTAATGTAACATGTGCAAGTATTCATAATTCATCATGGTTATAATCTACTAGAATCATGGATTAAATATGAAGAAATCATCGAAATATGGATTTAAAACAAGTAAAACATCATCCAAAACTAGAAAAGTATAGTCATCTTCATGCTTAAGCTAGATCACATCCAAGGAAGGTTCATATGCATTTAAGGTGACAATTATAAGTATTCATAATTCATCCTAGCTATAGAGAATTTAGAATCATAAGAAAAGAACAAGAAATGGCTGAAAATTCACAAAATAACCATTTTCCACCAAATTAATGTTTGAATGCCCCTACTACCCGTTCAAACGCCTGGCCGTTCGAATGGTTTGTTAGCCTGTTAGAATGCTTGGAACAATTGACTTTTCTGGTTTGTCTTCAACCTCTCGAAATTCAAACAAAAAACATTCTAAAATTGTATATAAATTCATAAATTATCATAGAACCTTAAATAATCAAAATCTAAGCCTAGAGCATGATGGATCTAATAGTTACCATGCTTAATCATACTAAAATAACCATAAATCACATGCTTTTAATAAATCACCATTACACATCAAAATGAATCAAAAGCTCAAATAAACCCATAATCATGGCATTTCAAGAATGAAAGCCACTTAAGGTAAAATCCCTTTAACTCTAACAAGCTTGGAAATCCCTTGAATGAGCTTCAACCTCAAGAAATCCTACCCAAAAATCAGGGCTTTTAGTTAAACCTAATTAAAACTAACTAATAGACTCAAATCAACTTGGAAAAATAGACATAAGACTTCCTTAGGTTAAAATAAAATTAACCTAATTAGGGTTCTAAATCAGAATTTAAAACATGATTTTGATGGAAGAAAGCCTTAAGACAAGGATCTAATGATTAGGTGGTGATTAAGGGTAAAACCTTACCTTACGAAGGGTTTCTCCTTTGAGAAATAGGGGTAGAGCTAGCCTCCCTCCTATTCTCAACCCTTCCCCATTTAGCAAATGGCTTGGATTTTTGTTTTTATAGTAAGGCTTATGGGCTGGAAATTAAATTGTTGGGCTAGAAAAATAGGTGAAGGTGCCCTAAGTGGCCATTTAAGTACACTATTGACTCAAAATTGAATTTAATCACACCCAAACCCACTTAGACAATTTAATAGAAGGTTGAAGGCTAAAATGGGTAGCACACCATCCCACACCGACGTGGGCCCATGGTAGGGCCCACTCCTTTGAATAAGGAAAAATAAAAAAATACTTTTAAATAGGTAAAATTTTGGGTAAATCAAGTTTGGCACTAATGAAACTAAACCTTAAGAATTTTATAATTAAACTAACCTATTACCCCAAAAAAATCAAATCAAAACCAACAAACAAACAAATTCACACAATTAAAAAGGAAGTAAATTAGAGATCTTACATGTGCTATTTGTGTGTTCTACTTATATATATATATATATATATATATATATATATATATATATATATATATATATATATATATATATATATATATATATATATAGTTTGATTTCATTTTACTTTGCATTGTATGATAGAAGATACGATCTTTAGTGATATTTGTGATGATCATCTTATGAGTAAAAAAATTACTAGTATACAGTGTGATTCAAACGTAATAAATGTCCTTCACATGGAATGAACTTATTTTTTGGTGATATAGTATGTAATGATCATCTATTTAAATTAATTTTAGTAGTCTATATTGTGGTTCAGATATTTGCAATGTCCTTCACCTAAAATGAACTTCTTTTTTGACGAGGAAGAAGAGAATGTTGTTGAACAGTATATGTTGTCAGAATTTGTGATGGAGAACCCAAGAGCACCTAGGAATAGGACTGCCAATAAAACAATACAGTTACGGTATAACCTATTCCATTACCATAATTATTTCCCAAATTTTTATCCATAACTGTTCCATTAAGTAAACGATATAGGTACTTCCATAACCATTTCTTCCACTAATAATCTGTCGGTTAATCGGATAACCATTATCCATTACATTTTTCAATTATGCTAAAAAAGGCTAAAATAAATATCTTTTATTCACTTAATCAAATATTACTAGGGTAAAAAATTAACATCATTACTACTATTGTTTACAGTTGTTACAAATAAATTATAATTATTAAACATGAAACGTAAATGGACACATATATTAGGCATATATACCTAATAAAAATACTTATTTTCTACTAATTATTTTCTATCATATGATTCCAACTCCAAAACATCCATCCACTGCCTGTTTCAAAATATTTCCAAATGTGAGAAGAATGACAATTGCTTTTTCACAACCATATCTTTAAAGGTGTCTTAAAGGCAAGAATGAGACCGCGTGCAGTGATGTACATCATCCAGTAGTGTTTCTTTGAAGTAATATTTTAAAACCTAGCCCGAACCTTGACCCGGATTAGTGATTGGGTTGGGTCAACCCGGGTTGACTGGATGATGACATCATCACCTAAATTTTTTTTAAAAAAGTCCCCCATATTTTATTCAAAATTTCACTTAAACCTGTTTAGTCAATCAAAACTTGTTGATTCCAACCTATTTCAATAAGTAAATCATTATTCCAAATTCCGCAATCTCATATAGAAAAATGATTTGTAACATAATCATGATTCCAACCAATATATATCAAATCTCAAAATAAACCACCTACACCACTTATTAAAAGTTAAGCCAACCAATACTCAAACCAAGCCCATTCGAGATAGGCCAAACAAGAGTTTGGTTCTATTAGCCCAAGTCCGAGCTTTGATTTGAACTAACTTGAGTCTAGCCTTGAGCAAAATAGAGTTGGCTCAGCAATTTTTCTCTAAACCCACCAATCATTTTCTTGCACAAACAAACACTCTATAAGTTTAATTATCAAAAACAAAAAATTATTCATGTGTTTGAGTTATCAAAATAGAATCTAAACTAACTTGAGAACTGCAAAAACATTTTCTACAAAGCGTCTATGTAGCTAGTTAAGATTCTAGCACATATGATTAAAGATGAACTCTGACCTAATGAGATTAGAGTTATGAGACAAAACAACCAAATGGGAAACATTGAAGTGAAGTGAGTTTAAGAGAATATAAAATGTAAATTGTAAATGAATTTTTTTATCCAAAAAATGCAGTTAGATATGAAATTGCTAGAAAGAGCAAATCATCTTCCAAGTAACAACTTATAACAACTATAATGAATGGTTATAAGTAGTTAAATTAATTCAATAAATATTTGGGATTTGAATGATATCGTTGAGTAAATCATAGTGGTGAATCACGACATGAAAATTATTGTAAAAGACCATAGGCCAATCTTTTTTGAAATTGAACCACTTAAGACTAATCTATCTCTCTCTCTCTCTCTCTCTCTCTCTCTCTCTCTCTCTCTCTCTCTCTATATATATATATATATATATATATATATGACAAATGGCTAACAGATAAATGGGTATGAAAGATCATTTTCCATTACCTTCCATTTAGATAACGGTCAGATAAAATTATCCTCTCATTTACCCGTCGAATAAATTTAACTATACCATTTAATTTCTTAACGGTACAGTAAGATGGTAGAACGGTAGAACAAGTATTGTTGGCAGTTCTACCTATGAATGTAGTACGCATACACAAGGATAGGGGTAAAAATATTGTGTATAACGTGTTGAGTGGCCCGAACATATGCTTCCATGATATGTGAAGAATTTACAAGGCCACCTTCATGCGATAGTGCTATGAGGTTGGGTTACTTAAGCTATTGAAAGACACAAGACTTGTGGCTGTTGAAGAGTAGATGCATAGTTTCCTTCAAATCTTAGGGCATAGGGATGGACAATGGTCAATAGGTTACTTAATGTCATATCGATCAAGAGAGAACAACCAATAAAGCAATACAATAATAATTTTAAGATTTGATTTCTTTTACTTTCAAAACTCTAAAGTCACTTAAAAAAAAACAATCCTATAAAGCCCATTAAAGGGTTTACCAATTATTGAACACAATCCTCTAAAGCCAATTACACAAGTCACAATATAAACATGTCAAATATCTACACCTAACTGTCTCATGTGAAGAACGGAGTCCACAATTATATACCGCTCTTATGATGCCCAAGGAGGTCCTATGAACTACCATGTAGCATATGCACTTTTTGGCTAACGGATGCGGAGGTTGAAGGTCGTGGATTAGTCGGATTTATATCTCTCTTGTAATTGTGCCCAACTTCCCTAAACATTAGGCTATTGACAATAGAGCAGTATCTTATATTCGTTTATTTCAACTATATTGTTACCTTGATTTAACTGTATGGCTTTATCCATTCAACCATACTATTTTATCAATTTAACTATATGCTTTATTTATTTAACCATAATGTTGTATTGATTCAACCGTATTGGTATAATGATTCAATAATATTGTTATATTGATTCAACCGTATTATTTTATTCATTTAACTATATTACTTTATTCATTCAACCATATTGTTGTATGAATTTAAATGTATTGTTGTATTAATTCAACCATATTATTGTATTTGTTCATCCAAATTGTTTTATTCATTCAATAACATTGTTTTTGGTAAGAAATGACTAACAAGGGTAATGAACCTATTAGTTTACATTATGGTAGTGAATCCAGGAGTGATGAAGGAAAGTAATTAGAAGAAAAATGAAAGTGATAAAAGTTTGATAGGAGGACAAATTGGTCACATTGTTTGGACAATGTGTGAGAAAGACTTACTAGTTATATACGAAGGGGAGATGATGGTGCAGTGAAATTTCCATTTCCCATTGGGAAAAATGCACCAATACCATACAAGCTAATGGATGACAATGATTTCTAGGTGGTTATGACTCTTTATGATAGAGTATGAAAGGAAATGCTAAAGTTTTATGTTGAGAGGAGCAAGGCGGACAACACAGGGGAAAACAATCATGCTCAATTCCTAAACATCAAGTGCCACTTTCAAATCCTCCACCTTCAAGTTGTGATGAAAACATGAGAAATATGTTAGAAGACACAAATGATGGATTCAAGGATTAAAATATTTCCAAAGAGTAGTGACACTCCTAATGATATGAATAGAGGTGCAACATATCTTATAGATATAAGGGTTGAAACAATTTCAGAGAGTGTAGAGGGAAGTGAAGGAGGCCAATGGTGTGAGTTTAATATCCATCTACTTAACCTAGCGGATCACCAGACTACCTCAATTCTGATTATCTAACTAAGATAAAGACTACAAGATATGGCTTCTTTGAGCAAAATTTTTATACGCAACAGAATCAGACAAATATTATCTCAAACCTCACTCACGTTGTATCAATCATTCAACCACAATCATTCAATCCACACATGAACACATCAATTTAACATTGAAAACCCTAACATGAGTAAAAAAACCAAGGCAGTTCCAAAGTAATCAAATCAGTGCACTAGTAAATAAGACATTACATTGACACAAGCAAACCACCAACCTTGTTTAGACTCTAACGCAAGCTCTTTTAGATCATTGTTGCGAGCCTTCAAGTCATCTCCCTTGAGCACTTGAAACTTCTTCCTCCTTACTTTGTCCTTGTCTTCTTCTAGTCTTCAACAAACAAGCACCTCTTATTGTATTAACTTTTACCATGTGGAATCTTTAATCTCCCATTGAATATATGATGCAACTACTTTAAATCTTTGTGTAAAATCTCCTTTAGTTGTGGATTAGCCTCTTGATTCACCATTGATCTTCAACTTAAAGCTTCATGTGAACCATCCTTAGAAAACAATGTGCAAAAGGTATAAACCTTTTTCTTTAATCTCCTCTAGGTTTTCCTTTCTCAAATTTTGTGATTTCCTTATATAGCTTCTTAAGTTGTCTAAGGACTTCGACTTGAATAAGGAATGAAATTAAAATCGGAATGACTTAAATAGAGTAATGTATCCTTAAAGTAATTGATCGCCAAACAACGATCGATCGTTCACTATTTGTTCTGTGCATGATACTTCAAGCGATTAATCGATTTACAAGAGCGATCAATCGATAACTCTCGGCTTGGTTTTATACATGGCAGAATCAAGTGCCCAATCAATCATTTTGTTCTTCATTATGTGCAGTGATCGGTCGTGCTACCTATAATTTCACTATTTTGCACTTTTTACCCTACAACCTCTTAACTCATTTCTGAAACTTGTTTAAGTGATTTTTATATGCAAATGTAATCTGAATAAACTTCAACATCCTTCAGTCTTCTTTCTTGATCCATAAGAATATGGATATTCCTATTTTTCAAGTCTGTCAATTCTAAATCTAACTCGACCACAACAACCTTAAATTAGATTCTAAGACAGAAAAGGTTTGGTATGAACTAAAATTAAGGTCTTTTGGCTCTCTAAGGATGTGAGTTATATATAACTGCTCTGCTAACATGAAAAATATGTTCAAATTGACTAGAGCATTAAAAAATGACTAGTCCCACACTGTAATGACCCTGAATTTGCAATATAATTTCTTGCCTATAATAAAGTTAGTATTAGAGTTTTTATAGAATTTTAATGATTTAGAGTTTATTATTCAGTGGGTTTTCTTAGGGATGTGATAGTGCTATGAAAGATGAGTGTAACGGGTCTTAGATCACGAAAATCGGACATCAGGATCATAAGTTATGACTCGAGAAGTGTACAACATAGGTAAGACCCACTTGAAAAGTGCAAGATAACCTACTGATGCGTAGTCTAGATTCATAGGGCTCGTCGATACGAGCTCAATGCACAAATCTAACTTCAGAGTAAAAAGTTATCACATTTTGAAACTTTGAATATTTTTAAAAAATATAAAAAAAATGATGGTTTGTCCAAAAATGAGTTTTGAAAAAAAAATTGTTTCTGCTAATTTTGTTATGATAAAAAGAGTTGAAAATCCCGGTGCTGGACAAGGATGACAGAGGCATAGTACGTACCTGGCCATACGTGTAGAACAACATAACAATGTTTACGTGACCATCCTTTAGCGACATATGTGGGTTACGAATAAATGTTATGGGCTACATAAGGTCTACGGAAATCTAATTCTTGCGTGATTGCAAGCATACATTGAAAAGGACTAGGTATCAAAGTCAATTACATGAAGGAAGTGTTGTGTAAGATAATAGATGAAAATCGTAATGAATCTTACAAAATTCTTCCCAATTACGTTAATGAATTGGAAAGGTTGAACCCCACAAGCATGGTTATAATTTCAAGGACATGTGCCATCAGACTAAGAAATTATGGTTTCAAACATTTTTTGGATGTTGGGACCATCGTAAGAGCATTTAGGAGTACTTTGAGGTTGGTGTTAACAATTGATGCTACAATTTTAAAAGGTATGTATCGGAGACAAGTGCTCGTTGAGAGTGTCACAGATAAGGATAATAGGGTGCTCTCAGTTGCATATTTCATTGTTGAGAAGGAGTCAAAGGCAACATAGGCATGTTTCTTAACTTTGGTCTGGTGACGCCTTTGAAGGTGATACTGTGATGCAAATATTATTATTTTGGATAGGGCCAAAGGTTTACTTAAAGTTGTAGAAAAGATTTTGCTTATGACTCACCATAGTTATTGTTTCACATGTCACATAATTCTTATGATAAACTTCATTATTTGTAAGAACAAATGAGGTATATGTAATATAATTAGCTAATTTTGATGATCAAAACTATATCTAAAGTTCATGTACGTTTTAGTGTTAGAAGCGTAACTAGATGTTGTGGTCAAGTCATATTTGAAATTAATTAACTTAAAAAATAGGAGCATATGTATTCTTGAATGTCAAGATTGAAGACTAAGTTGGGTGCTAAAGGTAAAAGGTTTTATTTTGACACACTCACGTACAAAAATTACTTAGTTTTGATTAGGAATAATTAATTAAAGTAATTTTATAAGTTTAAGAAAAAATTAGGGTAAAATGGAAAAATTCAATACACATCAATTGATCTCTGATATTAGTATTGGAGGGATCGATCGATCGGCACTTGAATTTATTTTAAACATTTTTTACTGAGAGTTACCTGATGGATCAACACATGTAAGAGATCAATCGCGAAATGAATTTTACCTTAATTGAAACAATAACTGATCAATCGTTGTCTATGTAACTTACCTAGTTTAAGCATTCTAAGAAATAGTTTAGTCCTAATTAGAGGCTATGGCCTAAACGGACTCAATGGAACATATAAAGGCCAGGTAAACACAAAATAGAAGAGATGAATACCTAGAATTTGAGAGAGGAAAGAGGAAAAGTCTTTTCGCTTTTGTTTTCCATCAAAATCATCAATTTGCTTGAGTGATTAGTTTAATTGTGATTGATTGATAAGAGACACACAACAAATAGAGATTTACACATGCAAACCTGTGGAGATTGTCAGCCAATTTAATGGGAGATTGAAGATACTAAAAGCTAAAATCGTGATCAAGAGGAGCTTGACTGAGGAGGCTAAAAGAGGACAAAGATAAAGCAAAGAGAGAGAAATCTTCAAGACATGAGGAGAGAAGACTTGAAGGCCAACAATAAAAGAAGAAAGAAATCTAAACAAAGATGAGTTGTGTTAGAGATTTCATAAGAGGTTGGTAGTTTACTTATGTCATATAAAGTCTTGTTTACTAATGCACTAATTTTAGGCGAAGAGTACATGTCATGGGTTTTTACCCTAGTTGGGGTTTTCTATGTAAAAAACTTGTGTGTTCTTGCATACTTAGGGTTTATTTAGATTAGTGAAAATTGGAAGAAAGAGAAAGAGAAAGTGAATCGGGTGAAAGAGAAACTAAGAGATTTCTATTAAAAAATTCACTGTTTGATTACACCAATGTTACAATAGAAAATTAAAATTCAATCCACTAATGTTGATAGTGGTGGTGGAGTTAGCCATGGTGGTAGTGATGGTAGAGGTAGCAATCGTGGCAGTGGTGATGGTGGTGGTGGCATCGACAGTGGTGATTGCAAGGGTGTTGATGATGGCAATGGCAGTGGAGTTAGCGGTGGTCGTGTTGGCAATAGCAGCAATGGTGACAATGGCAATGGTAGTAGAGGCAGCAGTGGTAATAGTGGCAGTGGCAGTAGTGGTAGATGCAGTGGTGGCGATGGCAATGTCAATTATGGTTGCAATGGTGGTAGTGGCAACAGTAATGGTAGCAACGGTGGTAATAGTGGCAGTGTCGACAGTGATGACAATGATGGTGGTGGTGGTGGTGACAATGACAGTGGTGGCGACAATGACAGTGGTGGCAGCAACAAGGTCAACACTAGGAATATTAAAGGCATAAGTTTTTTATATGCAAATTTTCTTCCAAAATCCATGGGTTGAGGAGTGGAAAATTTTTAGGCCAATTTTCCTCCCAGTTTCTACTTTAATTTCTCTTTCCTTGTTGCACCAAACAGTAAAAACTATGGGATTTTAAAAAAAAAAATTCTTTCATTTCCCCCACTTTCTACCAATTCAAATAGACTCTTATAGTTTGAATCGTTTATAGATTGATCATAAATGCGCTTAGAGATTAAGTTTTTATTTTTTTTGCTTTATAAACAAATTCCTGCATATAAAAGTTAGAACTCTTCATTCTTACTTATCAAAATATTAATTTTAAGAGCATTCTAATGATCTACTAAGTCGATTAAATAGATATTAAACTCTCATTATCAATCATTGAAATATTGTATAAGACATTAACTTATAGACAAGGCGAATTTGATCAATACTTGAAAGATATGAAGGAGCACAACCCATTAGCATTGGAATCAATTAAAAAGGTGGATAAGAAACATTGGACCAACATTCATTTCAATCGAGAGTGATATAATACATTGACCACCAATATGTCAGAATGTGCAAATTCAATGATTAAAAATGCTAAAAGCTTGCCTTTGACCCAATCGATTGAGCATATAAGGAAAATCTCAGTTTCACATTTTGACAAATGTTCTCAGTAAGGGCAAAACAATAGTAAAATAATGAACAGAACATGCTAATAAAATATTAAACCGGTTAAGGAACTCCCAACTCCCTTGGACGAATTCTAGGTAAACTTTGTACACTATTAATCTATCATTACAATATAATGAGGCACTATATCCATCACAAATCCTAGCCGCCCGATTCTCATATGTAGTGATACAATGAGCCGCTATATCTATGTGCTAGGTGAGCTACACAAATCCTAACCGCCTAATTCCCATTAGCCCACGTTACTCAAGGAGCATTTAATCCCTGAGTAACATGGGCTGCCAAATTTGGGCCATCATATTTGGATCCGACAGCCAAGGGCCTAAGCTCACACAATCGCGCATAAGCCCAAGCTCTTATAAACTTTTGCTATATATATATTAGATGTGGTAAGACTAGACATTAGGATATGTAATCGCAGTCAATTTCGGCCCATGGGTCTCCCACATAAACCCGCACTACTCGCAATGATAGTCATTAATCATTGGAGACTTATCCAATTGATCAGTAAAAACATCTCCAATCACTTATCCAATTGATCAGTAAAAACCTATCCAATCACATTTTATGAGGTTTGTTTTCCTTGCCAGCACATATTATGCTGGGAGATAATACATCTTATATTAGATAAACAACAGTTGATGCCCCCAATAGCACCCTTACAAATAGTTTTATGGACAGTCCCTTTTAAACAATGAAAGCACTTAGAAATAATGAAAAGTATTTTAACTAGTTATAATAAATAGCAAATCAGCTATAAGCATGCTTGATACATAGGGGGATTAAAAAACAGATGACTGGCACGTGTACTCCATTTCTTAATTATAGAAAGCAGATAGGACTGCTAGTGTACATTTCTTAATTAGTCCTAACAGTACCAAACATTATGTTGACCGCAAGCGAATAAATATATTGCTGGAATAGCTAATTTCTACCTTTTTTATGTAGTCATTCCCTCAAAGTTCAAGAAAGAGCTCAGTGCTTTTTGGGTTTGAGTATTGTTATTATTCTTTTGAAATATGTTAATAGGGAGTTCATAGAGCTTCTTTTCACTTCTAAAACTTTAAAAAATTTACAAGTCCATCTTGAATATCGGTGTCCATTGGAATGGATATCAACTGGTAAAGATATAACCGATCTTTTTACTCGACAATGACAATGGCCACAGGTAGACTTTCTTGACTCGCGAAAAAGATCACCTCAAGCTTACCAATGATAATGACAGAATGAAGTGTACTACGCTTCCTTGTTTTCTGCACCACATTATGAGCAATTATATGATTTCTAGTCATCGCATGAACCACAAAACCGACAACTCAGTGCAGCAGCCAAAGAGTTTTCAATAGTAAAAGGATCAAACAAAATGGGTACAAAAAAGCATACTTCATGAGCCATCAGCGTTAATTACTCATTCAGATAATTAACGAATGCATCACCAGTTTTCTTGGAAACTCTCACAATTGAAAAGATAGGGTAAGAGAGTAGTGTTGATCCAGACATTAACCCTGCAAAATGAGCAGATAAATTTTAGGTAGAACAGAATCTCAGATTTATGAAGCTCAGTTGTCATTAATATAGTTATGTTCATACAAATTCACAAAGGGACGACAACATGTACCACAAATTTGGTGTTATTAAGAAGTCTGCAATATTTGATTCTTCAAATTACATCATGCTTCAATAGATACGATGATGATGACGAAATATTGATGTGCAAAGATAACAGCATAACTGTTTCATTTGAACTGTATCTTTAAAAGGACTACTAGCATCTTAGAAAAAGAACTAAAAAATCCACCAAGATAAATGAATGAATCTATTAAGCTTTACCGTTAAAGGATGCCACTTTCTATTACATAAGATATTTCACATTTGTTCACAGTTAATTCTACATATATCTCATGGATAAACTTGTACTTCTTTTGTGCAAAATTTTTTGCTCAAATACATTAAAAAACACAATTTCTGCAAGAAATGCACGTACTGCTTTGTTCATCATCTCTCAAGTGACATTATAATTAAACTTGTAAATTCCTAACAATAGTACACATCAAAGATTGGTGGAACTGCAAATGAGGTGGCAAGGGCTTAACCACCCTAGTCAGTGAAAGAGAAGAAAAATTAGGGGGCTAAAAAATAGAAAATAGTAAGAACTACAGAGGAGAGCAAGCCTGAAGCTACTAAACTGTGAGGCTGGTGTCATGAGTGGTGTTTAGCACAGACCTGCTAGCATGCACATATAAAATAAAAATAAAAATATCACAATAATTTTACCTTGATAACAAAAGCATCTCCCTTTAATTTAACTTTCCTCTGTTCCAAATTTCAGGCATATACCCATGCTAAAAAGCTCTTGTGTGAGTAACTTTGCACCATAGGGCACGTTAACTTTAATAATTTTCTCACCCGAGGAACAAAATCGACAATAAGGCCCTCGAACTTTTGAACCATCTGATAGTGGCCTCAGGATAACATTGGCAATTCTCTCACAACTGCGACAAATGTACATGTGAGAGTAATCACTGAGTGTAAAAAGCCTCTCATGCAAATTTGCTGAAGCACCGTGAGCTAATAAGCAATCACGTTCCATCTCTCCAAACTTCAGGCCCCCAAATCGCTTCCGATCGGCAACTGGTTGACGAGTAAGTGGGTGAACAGGTCCCGTGTTCCTAAATTTCAGCTTATCTTCAGCCATATGGATAAGCCTCTGGTAAAAGGTGGGACCAATGAAGATAACCCGATCAATGCTTTCACCATTACGCCCATCATAAAATTTCTCTGCCCCCCATCTCTGAAAGCCCGCCCTGCAGTTCAATTGGTAATATATAAAAAAATTGGCAAATAAGGTAAGCAGGAGAAATGCATTTGCATTTGACAGGCCATACCATAAAATCTGAGATACAACAATTAGGACTATATTTACCTGTGGAGCTGCTCTGATATTCTTTCAACAGAGGGAGTTGAAAAAGGCGTGGCACATCTCGTGGACCCTCCCATTGCAATTCCCTTTCCAAGGGCAGCCTCAAGCAGCTGGCCAGGAGTTTGTCGGGTAGGAAATGCATGTGGATTAATGACGATATCAGGAACTATTCCTTGATTTGTAAAAGGAAAATTCTCTTGCTTCTCCAAAAAGCCAATCACTCCTTTTTGACCATGCATCGAAGAAAACTTATCTCCAAGGCATGGCATTCTTACCTGTAGTATATGAGTTAAAAAATATTAAAACGTGACAATCACAGTTATGATATTGATACAGGCTGAAAATCGGGTCTATTATTCATGCACATGCATTACAAAGACTAGAATGCATTTTTTTGTACAAAGGAAAAAGGAAGCTAAATTTTTTTTCTTAAATGTCACCCCCCCCCCCCCCCCCCCACACACACACACATGCATCACACAAAAAGCAACACTATTTTATCAACATCTGACTTACGATATCAAATTAGGAACGGGAACACAAAGAAAGACAAAGAATTAGAAGGCAGAAACACCTGTCGTAATGAAACAGCAGCATAATTTTTTCCCTCATCATTGGCAGAAAGTACAACTTTCTGCACCTTCCCTCTTTCAGTGTGTTTCAACTTGATGCTGAAGTCAGTGCCAGATTCAGCAACCTTTCCAATGATTATGTCCCCACTTTCAAGGTTTGCTCCAACATATGGGAAACCATCGTCATCAAGGCTGTCCACCCTCCCAAATTTGGATTCTATTTTGCAGAAATTTACTGGATCCTTCACCTTATGCCGCCTAGAATCAAAGGCCTCTTTGTTATCCACCTCAGCTTTGAAACTCCTAATATGTTCTGACCGGAACATCCCTCGTTCAATTGATGCCTTGTTCATTACTATTGAATCTTCTTGGTTGTAGCCCAAGTAAACATTTACGGCAACAACAGCATTTTGGCCGTTGAAGAATTCCGGCCTAGGAATTTTATCATCAAAGCTGCCCTTCGAACATTTTGGTTTCCCAAGGCACTCCGATATCATCGTCCTGAAAAGTGGTATTTGTGGGTAGTATAGCTGGTGAGAGGCAGTGTCAATGCGGGTACTGGGGTTTGTTGTCGAGAATCCAATTGCTTGTTGTGAGTGCTTTTCTGACTGATATAGAACTCTTTTAGCCAAATTGTGGTTAGCAAATGGGATGATGCCACAACTTAGACCCAACAAGTATGAGCTATCCAGTTCACAATGTGTAAACTGCGCAGATGCCTGCCACTTACCATGCTCCATGAATTTTTTTAAGCCTGGCAGAATTATACAATCTTCCTCTTCTTCAGCCCCAATGAATTCTATAATTTTCTCATCCAAGAGGGACCCTATGGAGAACTCTTCATCTGTTAACTTTCTGATTTTCTTTAACTTCTTGAAGATCAGAAGTGGCCTGAGAATCCTTCCAGCATCTGAAAATATCCTTACTTCTCCCTGCTGTTGATCCAACTTAATTTCAACCTAGAGAACAGGGTAAAAGAAATTGTAAGTAAATTTTGACAACAGTCGAACCACTAGGCACAAGTAAAACATGTGGGGCTTCAATGTTAGAGAGCAAGCTTCAAAATCCACAAAGCATGTCTACCAAAGCAACTCTTCTAATTTATAAATGCAGAATTGATATACAGACACAATGCAACTCCTTTCATATTCATGACTAATACATAAAAAGAAAAAAGAAGACACACGAACCTGGGGATGGATTAGCTTCCTCCGACGCATGTTTCTCAGGTTTTTCACAAATGCACCAGAATCTGGACAAATGCCGATCCATGTGCCATTAAGAAAAACTTTAGTATTTCCCTTCAGCATATATACCGGCTCCGTAGCAAGTTGTTCCATCCCACAATGAATTAAAAGCTCAGCACACGGCTCCAGTGAATTTGTGCTGACAAGACCAGTGACAGCCAAATTCTTCACCAGTCCACAGTTTTCACCATCAGGGGTGGAAACAAAACAAATCTTGCCCCAATAAGATAAGTTCCTGCATAGAACAACTAAAGCATTTCAACTATAGGTCTCAAACAAGGGCAAAACAAGCAACCCAAATTGAGCTTATTCCAAGCATATCTCTAGCTTTTATATCTAAATGAAACAACCTAACTACATTTATCTAACCAAAAGAAATTTTCTATAACAAGCATTTTCCTATGGGAGGCCAAAAGTTCATTTAGAGCAACACTTCTTTTTTCTCTATTTCCTAGATGATAGATCGCACACTGATAATTAAACAGGGTGACCATGGGGAAGAGTGCAAATTGAATGAGATCTTGGTTCTAGGGCAGCTACTTTAATGATATGCTGGTATGTTGATGATCAACATTTATCATCCCATCTATTATTACTTGAAAACTTATATTAATACATACGGAAATCTAGCATCTCCGGTCATCCCTGTATATGCCACTTGCTGACGTGTTTTCCTCATATCTGCAACCATTTGGAGAGGGTTTGTCCTTCTGAGAGTTGCCACAACGCCAACACTTTTTTCCATCCGCCTGTACGAGTGATTCCAGGCACCAGTTGAGAAGGCCCTAGACAGACCATTAGTTATAATGGAAGCATCGACATAACACTCAATGGGCCTCAATCGGTCCGCAGACACATCTCTTTGCATAGCTGTCACCATGCGCTTCTTAGCATGTAATATATGTCCTCGTAATTGACGTGACAGCAACTCCGATGCTAAGTCCAGCCTCTTGAACTTATAATCATCTCTGTCGTCACATTTTTGCTTCCCAGTGAAAGACAATAAGAGGGATTTAACCATATATGCAAGAAAAAGAGCCTTTTGCTTTTGCCCGACAAGAGCAGGGAACAAGAATTTCTCCATGCATTCTTCAACGGATTCCTGGGGAGGCAGCTTTGTGTCTTTAATCTGTTGGTCTATGTATTTGAGAGCAATTTTTCCTTGACGAAAATTCTTACACTGATCATCGGCTTCTCTAATTGAAGAAAGCAGTATGTTTGCAATTTCAGGGTCATTAAGGTCAACATCAATCATCTCACAAATTTCTTTGTCTGAAGAAGCTCCAAGAGCAAAGAACATCAACCAAATCGGTAATGTTGTATACAAAAACCATATTGTTATGGTTTTTCCTTCATTTGCCCCATCAGATTTTGGAGACTCCAGTTTGATGTATGTTCTTTTCTTCTTGATCTCAGACGGATATGTGACCATCCTGCCCTTTGCACCATCTATCCATAGTCTTTTCATGCATCTTTCCTCCTGTGCAATGAAGGTCTGCAATGGAAAAGTAGAGTTCGTAAAAAAATATCCATTGTCAACCATGAAATAATAATTTACCAAAGAACCACAAGAAAACCTAAGACATTTTCAAGAATACCGCAATCCATACTACTATAAAAAGAGGACATTAATTTCTAAATTTAATGGTTTTTGCCCTTGATTTTAAAGTAAATAACTATGTCACTAAACTAATTAGAAAACATAAAATAAGTAATTGTAAAATATTAATATGAGCAAAACGGCAAAAGAATAAATGCTACACACTTTTATGTTAACTTTCCCATTGTACCCCTCATTTAAAGTTGCATACAATGCAAACATCATGGTTATTATGGTCAAAAATTGCCCAAAGAACACAACCTTATGCCTTCCTCATCCACTAGTTGCATCCCCTCCTGGCCTCCTCAGCCTACGGATCTGCCTAGTTCAACTACAACCACACTCAAGACGATAATGTCCAAATGCTTTCTCGATTGGGGTTTTCAAAGTTGTTAACTTGCACTCCATGCGCATGATGAATGATGCATGATCAGAGATTGTGCAATTTGGAGTTGATCATAATGGTTTGGTATGACCATCATATACTTGATGTTCATGCTTCTCTACAGCATGTTATTGGCACTAGAGATGCAAATGCTATTGTTTTGACCAATCTTTGGGGCAAATTTTGTCTACTTGTTTCATAGTGATGCAAACGCTTGTTGGAGATCTCTTGGTTTTTCATAGTGATGCCATAGTATTTATATTCTGATTCCATATAGGTGACCTGCGTTAAATTTGTGCCTGAGGATGGAGAACTTTTTTGTGACTAGTTCAGCAGATAAGATCAGTATTTTACAAAACTGTCTCTCTCGCTAGGGCATCTCTATCAATGCATGTGCTTGAACATTTGTCTTGGTTGCATGTTTTAGGATGGACATGATTATATATTTTACATGCTACAATAATATATATATATATATATATATATATATATATATATATATTCTTGTTTCTTATGTTTATTTAATAGGTTCGGTCGCTTTTCCTTCCAAAATTGATATTCTTTTTTATCTTTGCATGATGCCAGGTTGGTTTAGATCAGGTTCTATAAGCCAATAACGGCTTTTAAGTTTCCTGCCAAAGACAGTATCCTCTAATAATTATTAGGTCTGCCCGCTTTGTAGTTCTAGCAATTATGAACATTTTAGAGCATTTTGATGACGATAGAATGCTTAACCTATTGCAGTTATGACAAACTTATGGGATGATGAAGCAAAAGCTATTTAAGGGACAGTTCTGGTCAGTACATCTAAGTATTTATTACTATTTTCTGGGATCAACTTAAATAATAAATTTTTTAGGTATGTCAGTAAATAAAAATACCAGCCCATCTATAAAATAAAAAATAAAATAGATCACATGCCATAAGTTTCATACTTATTATAGTAAAATTAATGACATGTTTCTCAGGTGTTCACTAAAGCTAGATTGGTTTTCTTAATATTTAAGGATATCTTAGACTCTTAGTGCTCAAATTTTTCTTCACATTTCCTTAGGCTCCAATGGTCACAAGGACCAATGAAGGAAAGGATTGTTGTTGTATTTACTTAAGATATAGAAAAACCCTAATTTGTATACCATTTTTTTGCACTATGATGATAATAAAAGAAAGAACTTCTGAAAGTTCATCATAGATCTGGTTATTTTTATTGTATCTATTTGTTTTTATTAATTTTAGCAGATTTCACCGGAAAGAATAATAGATTCTAAAAGTAGACCAAACTTTGGAACCTGTCACTGGCAATAAGTAACGCAGGATAGTCATGTGAGGTTGGTAGCCAAAAGTCTGTGATGACAATGGCTAAGGAGACATACCGAGAACCAAAAGCTCACTTCCGTGGGAAAAAATATTGAGGGTGTCAAGAGCAACGAATTTGAAGACTTTGAGGCTATCACATGGGAGAAAATGAAACAAAGAGGGGTCAAGGAAGCAACTCTTTTTTGTTAAAAGGTGAACAAATAAGTTGAAGAGTTCTTATATCATAACTTGTGACTGGTATATATGCTTCTATTATAAGATTTTTCATATTTTATCAGGAAATGATTTTGAAAAAAAAGTGTCCTTTGTTTTCTGTCTCTCATAATGGGACATTCTCTATGGCTGGTAAATGAATCAAGCTACTGGGTGTTTGTAAAAGAAACTCTCTTGGAAAGGTGTTTATAACTTGAGGTAAAATTTTAGCCTATGTAAGTTTACTCATACAATGTGCAACTATGCTCATTCTTCGTGGATGATGTTGGCCCATAATTAATTTATGAAATTTGAAAAGCCTTTGAAAGATTATTTGCATTTTGAGTTTGAGGTAAGACTTTATTGCATTGTAGATCATTTTCAGCTTTTTTAGTTAATATTGATACATTAATGGAGACCAATTTATATTTTGGAAGTTTTCCTTGATTTTTTGTAGAATTTTTTTCATATGCTTGAAGTTGAAAATTTTTTTTTTGGAAGTTCGCCCATAAGGTAGGATGTCTTCAGGTTTCTAAGCCCCTTAGTACAATAGACTCTCTTTAATACTAATGCATGGAGATGAAAGTCATTTTAGGCACCCACAAAATGTCGGTATCATGCAAATTCTGGGTAGTAGGATGGCAGGAGAAAGAAACTGTAGGGGTCCAGCATTTGATAATTCTTGCCTATGTGTTTGTTAACACGTTACAGTTTCTAAAATAGCTAATGCTTTTAGACAACACTCCAAACTTGCATAAACAATTGAACTAAAGGAAATTAATCTCTATACCCTATTCATCCTCTCTTATCTTCAACAATTTAACTACATAGCAAATATGCAACCCACAAAATATGTGTGTAAGAGACTGTTAAATTTGAGATATATGTTTCTTAATAGACACGAATTTAACTTGTACAGGACATACACTGAATTGGTTTTGCAACATGGCATAAAGAATAAAATATGGGGTTTGTTATTATTTGTTTTAAGTTTGTAATGGAGACAAAAATTTCCTGAATTTTGTGTATATGTTTGTTCCTTCAGGCTGATGCATAGGGACAATCTTATGCCTAATAACAGGTTAAGACTGGAGAAGCAGAAATTGACTACATTAGATTTGGGGCTCTCAAAAGTTATTTTGAAGGAGATTGTCTCTTGGTAGTTCACACTTACGAAAATATCACGATTTTCTCTTTCATCAAGCTCTGGATGTATTAAATGGGTTTAAATTTGTTTCCATTAGTTGTGTCTCAATTGTCTTTATTTCAAGTTCCTCTCAATGTACATACTTGAGAATGAATGGAGGATTGAGTTGAGCTAAGAATGAATGGAGAATAAATGTACCTTAATTTTTCGTATGAGATTTTTATCATAATCCATATTCAGTGTAGTGACGTTTTGTCCCAGTTTGTCTTGGGCAGCATGTCCCAATTTTTAACTAAAATGTTTTCCTGACTACACACCATGACCACAAAGCATGACCAGTGGACATGTGGAGGGGGGAACCTGGCAACCTGTTGGATCCAGTTCCCAAGTTTCTCTCTCACCACTTCTTTGTTGATGTGGCAGCCTCCCACTCATGGTCACCAAGCCTTGGTAAGGAAAATTGGTAAGGCTAGACAAGTCCAATTTTTATCCATGCAAAAGTACCTTGATTTCTTATAAGATATTTTTATCATAAGCCTTTTTTTATATACGGGGAATACCCAGCAATCACACTTAAATACTTAGGACTTAATTTTTCCACTAAGTTTAACTGACGTATATTAATCTTAGAAATAATTTTGTGCATGTGTTGATACACATGAATTTAGGGTCAGGATTGCACCCACACTGCGTGTGAATTCTCACAGATAAACATAAAATCCTAATGACATCACCCTCAAGCTAACATGAGACCAATCTTTTGTTCGAGACTGACTTCACTAAAGTTGAAACAAGGAGACTAAGTAGAAGTCATGCTAAGAAAAACAAAATAAAAGGGAAGAAACTTAGTTCACCTTTTCAGCACCCTTAATAATGAAATAACCCCCTCTATCGAACTGGCATTCTTCTCTTTCTTCTTCGCTTAGCCAGCAGAGCTTTGATTTCAACATCACGGGAATCCTGCCGACAAAAATCTCTTTCTTCCCGCTACTCAATACATTCTTACAAATAAACTTCTCTTTGCCCGTTTTAAATTTATCACTGCCGCTACTTTCTTGGGTATAAACCTGACAAATGAAGGACGACGATAAGAAATGTGCAAGCTTTGATCAATTCCAATCTAAAGGTTTTCACTTTCTTTGAAAAGAATAAGTACTAACCTCCCAACTGATCTCAACCTTCAAGCGCCCCGAGTAGCTCATCCTCATAAGGCGTGCATGTTTGGGCAATAGTCTGAGGAATCCTTCCTCAAGATAACCCCGATCACCATCAATCCCAGCCGGCATCTTCCCACTACTCTTACCACCGCATACGTCTTCCACAACGTCTTTCTTACCCACCCAGAAGGCGGGCCTCTCGACAACAACTTTTCCGAACCGCACAGTGGCGTACCTCCAGCCACCGTCACCCTTTTTAGAAGGGTCATAATCAGGAGTTATTTCAATGTCGCCAATAGAGTCGAAGACCTTCTGGAGCCCGACGTCAATAAAATGATTGTAAGAGTTAATCTGGTGGCTAACGAGGCCGTGTTCCTGGAAGAAGCATTTAGAAGCGGACTTACAGAATTCTGACAGGGCTTGGGGAGTCAAGCCTCCAAGGCCGCCGTCTTGGTCGTCGTCATCGGAGGAGGACATTTCGTCGTCAAAATGTAAGGGGTGGGTGGAAGACTCCCCGGTTTTCCATTTGTCCTTTGATATGGAGGAGGAGGAGGGGGGGAGCTCCTCCACCTCGTCCCCCTCCGAGGCGGAGGACGGGAGGTCCACGTCCATGGGACTGTCTTCTCCCATTTCAGGCCGAGTAGCTTTGCTTGTTGAGTGCTTGTGATGGCAATGGCAGTAGGGAGTAGCTTCTGTAAGCTGTAAAGCTGGTTCCTTTTGAAAATTTGGGGAGTTTTGGGGAAGAAAAAGTTCTGGTTTCTTCTCTTATTTATTTAAAAAGAAAGTTACTAAGAAATAAAATAAGAACCTATGTACTGACAAAAAAATAAGGACCCATGTACTATAATAATATCATGTGTGCCTACCCAATTTACAAATAGCCTTATATGAAGTTAATATGAGCCTCGTCTTAAGCAACTACCGGAGATGTTGAACATCACGCATTGTCATCTCACATAACAATGATCTACCCCCTTCGTTGTTACTTGTTGAATTTTAATTTGATGGTTCATCATGCCTAGGTTTATGCTAATATACATAAATTATAAGTGTGAGCCTATATCATTTTTTTTATTTATATATACTTCTATTCTTTAGCTATAAATAAATATCTTTTTTTTATATAAAAAGTTATCTTAAGCCCATTACACATGTTACTCAAGGGTTGTTAGCTTCCTTAGTAACATGCATAAATCTGACAGTAGATAATGCATATTAACATATCTTTTATATATGGCTAATTTCCTAACTTGACAATGATTAATGGATTTATAATTTTTGTTTGCTAAAATATTAAAATTAACTTCCAAATGTACGAGACCAAATTAGTTTCTTGTGGTCTATGACTCCAACAAAGAGGAGCTAGTGTCTGTCAGAATAAGTATATCTAAGGTGTAAGAGTGGTGACTATGTGTCCGAAAATTATATTGAAGTGTAAGAGTGGTAGCTTCATCGGTACAAGCCCGAGAAAATTCAACCTAATCTGCCTATCCTATACCCAACTTGACTCGACTGAAAATAAGGTCAAGGTTAGGATTTTAATTTTTTTACATATTTTAAGAATAGAGTTGGGTTGATATTTACCTATACAACTTGTCTTCTATTCTTAAGGTTAATAAAAGGAAAATTTATTTAAATAATAATTTTAAAAAAATATTTATTAATTTAGACCACTTTAAGAAATATTTCCCAAAGTGGTATTACTTTTTGTCATGCAGACGCCAGCAAAGCAGTTGCCGTTTGCATGGCTTTTTTTAAAAAAAAATTTGATTTCGTCCTTTCTAAAGGACAAAATTAATATTATGTACTGATTTCGTCCTTCTTCCTCTCTCCTCTCCCCTCCTTTCTCTCTCTCTTCACTCTCTCTCCCCTCTCTCTCTCTCCTCACTCTCTCCCCTCTCTCTCCACTCTCTCCTCTCTCTCTCTTTACTCTCTCTCCTCTCTCTCTCTCTCCCTCTCCCTCTCTTCTCTCCTCTTTCTCTCTCTTATCTCTCTATTCACTCTCTCTTCTTTCTCTCTCCACTTTCCCTTCTCTCTCTCCTCTTTAAGAGAATGAATAGAGAGAGAAAGAGGAGAGAGAGTGGAGTGAGAGAGGAGAGATATAAGAGAGAGAAGAGAGAGTGAAAAGAGAAAGAGAAGAAAAGAGAGAGTGAAGAGAGAGAGAGAGAGAGAGGGGAGAGAGAGTGAGGAGAGAGAGTGAAGAGAGAGAGGAGAGAAAGAGAGGGGAGAAGAGAGGTAAGCCATTGTACTGATTTCATCCTTTAGAAGGACGAAATTAATATACAGTACTGATTTCATCCTTCTAAAGGACGAAATCCAAAAAAAATTTAAAAAAAAACCACGTAGGCACCTGCATGACAAAAAACAATACAACTTTAGAAAATATTTTTCAAAGTGGTCTAAAAAAATTATTATTTAAATAAATTTCCCATAATAAAATTAGAAAGAAATTTTCTCATAACTTTTATTTTTTTCTTAGATTTTTATTTTATTTGATAGTGAATTAGTAACTTTTATGGGGGATTCTTATGGTTGTAGAGGAGTGCCTTCTAATGTAACAACGCTCTCCCTCTTCAACTCTCACTTTTTCAATTATGAAGTTACAATTCATCTAAATTCTTTCTATGTTTAGCCCCTCCAAAGATAAGGAATAAAATATCAAATTAATAAAAAAACTTAATTGAAGAAAAAAAGTATAGTTAGTGACCCAAGCAAGGGTAGGGTTTGTAATTTTAACTTGTTTAATAAATAGGGTTAGATCATGACCCAACTCAATTTAAGTGCAAATTAGGGCCTATCCGACTCAATCTGACCCAATCTAGCTTAATTCCTAATCCTAGTAATAATAGAGAGAAGTGGAAGACCTATGTGACACCCCATATTTTCTCAAGGAAAATCCGTCCTTTTTATATTAAAAAAATTTATTTAGTCATTAGTGACCATCGACATGTTAATGAAGCTATCAATGAAAATATACTTTCATTGTCGACAAACATCGGCACGTCAATGAGTTGCAAATAATAATTGCATGCATGTAGTGTTTCTAGAATACGAAGTGGTTAAGCTATTTTGGACCCTAATAGTAGTTATCTCAGTATTTAAGAGAGTAGAAACCAACTTTAAAGGGGGGGGGAAGGAGTCCACAAAGATACTAATAGATGGTGGGAGAGCATTTGGAGTCCGCTCAAAATGCCATAGCAGGGGCGGAGCCACATTCAAGGTTAGGGGGGCAGTTGCCCCCCCTTCCCCCCCCCCCCCCCCAACATTTATAATTTTTTTTATATTACCCCTCTAAAAAAAAATGTTTGCCCCTCCCCGTTCAGCTTTGCTCTCTTTGTAATGTGCTATATGGCCTCTATGTTCAAACTTGCCCCTCCTCATCGGAACTCCTAGCTCCGCCCCTATGCTAGAGAGAGGAGGATTGCGCTTCGATGTCGGATCACTTTCTAAACTTAAAATTCTAAGTGAAAACTTTATTTCTAATTTTCTTCAAGTTCTTCATAACCATGAACTTGTGGTTTAGTTATTTTAAATAAATCTCAGAGTTTAACATTGCTATCATGGTATGCATGGGATTTTGTGGGTTGATGACTTGGAGTATGGTCCAAGTAACTTAATTATTCTTTACGGAAAGATTTATAATAGTAAGTACTTGATCTTAATTTTTCGATCACAGGTAAAGTCATTCACATATTTGTGAATGCATCGGCAAGAGGAAGAGTATTAACAATACTTTGCATGAATGATATCTTGGTCATCGGCAAGGGGGTCGACACGTCGGTGAGATGTCGATGAGGAAGGCAATATGGCAATCATCTCATTGTCGGTAAGGTTTGACGCGTCGATAAACTTACGGATAGTAATCGGTGAGGTAACCAACTTGGTGAGGTTTTTTATGGGACCTCTATTCAACTGTTGGTAGGGTTCGACATGTCATCAACCCACCCCACCGATGATCATTGGCAAGGTAGCCAACATGTTGGTAAGGTTACCAATGATAAAGTAGATTTTGGATTTTTAATATATGTTATAGCATTGTTAAAGTCATGATTATTATGTATGTGAATGCAAGATTTGAAGCATTTGATGATGTGACTAAAGTGTTCATCATATATTATTAAAGGTAAATAAAGCCTAATGCATGTATATAAGACCATTTGATGTAATGGTTGAAACCTAAAAATTATGCATTTGGCACATAAGGTTGGAGATTCCTTAGTGTCTTGGCTCCTCAAGTGAGTATTTAGCCACGTAGATGAAAAGGGTTTGGTATAAAATAGGACCAAGGTCTTATGGATCTCTATGGATGAGAGTTATGTATAATTGCTTCTCTAGTCTATGAGTCATGTTCGAATGAACTAGAGTATTAAAAGATAATTGGTTTCTCGCAACGTAATACAGGATGTTTCAATGATCATAGAAGTCATAAGCCCTAGTGAGCATTTACTTATGACGCGGATAGGGTGAGGCAAATTTTAGAGGAACTGAGGTTATATTGTGACGACCTAATATCTAGTTGAGTGGAGCACTTAGATGAAGTCATCGTATCTAGAGAACCTTAAAATGAGATTGCTCAATAGGTATTGAATACTTGTTGACGAAATGTATGTTTGAATGTGATTTTGCGTATTCCTTCAAGGAGTTACCAACAAATATTTCTTGGTATGTTGTTTGGTACTTTTGATTTTTGTTTAGATTGTTATCTCACTAAGTATTTTTTGTATACTTAGCATCCTTTGTAGTGAGGCTTTTAGGTCAAAATAAGAGGTAATGGGAACGCTATAGATGTAGCTTAACTCTTCTTCCAACCTGATGAGGTTTTCTTCTTTTAGGTTTGATCAAGCACGAGAGTGTGCCATTTTAGTTTCATTAGCTTTAATATAATCAACATGCATTTATGTAGTTGTGGATCCTATGAATATTTTAATTCATTAGATATGTAGATTGTTATTTAATATATGATTATCACAACAATGATTTGTGAGTTGTGGTATTCTTTTGCTCCTAATTTATTATTTCAATGGGTTTAATTTTAATGATTTGATTTTGTTGTACATATAGAAGGAGATGGGTTATAGTTTTTAATTATTTTGTCAAAGAAGGAGATAAATATTTTTTATTAAAGTATTGTGAAATTGGGGGTGTGACAACCTCGATGGGCAAAACCACAATTTGTGGGGTGGGCGGATGTAGAGTTGAACACCCACCTAACTCTTAAACCATATTGAAGGTTGGGGTGTTGAATACGAACGACAAGATGGGTGGTGGTGATCAACACGAAGGGCCCTATAGAAGGAGGGGAGGGAGTTGATGAGGTTCTCAAATTTAGACTCTTGCAAGAGGTCGTAGAGCTGGCCATTAGAGAGTTGCATGAAGTGGATGTAGAGGTGGGCCAGGTGGCAAAGGACCGGGGCCGGCCCTAATTTGAGGGGTCGTGTTGGGCATAAGATTTGGGGCCCGAGGCCAAAATAGGTCATGCCCTTCAGCCCTATGGCCCATCAATCGGCCTTGCCCATTAGGCCTTGGGCCTAGAAGGCCTTATGGCCTAATTTTTTTAGTTTTTTTTTTGGGTAGACCCAAGGGCAAGTTCGGCTGAGAGGGCCCAAGGGCCGTACCAGGCCCAGCCTTTAGAGGTGAGGTGAGGGCCCAATTTGACCTGCAGTCATGCGGGCCTCCAAAAGGTTGGGCTTGGCCCTTTGCCACCACTAAGTGGATGTGGGCAAGGAGGGCCTTGACGTGGGCCTGCTGGGCCTTACAGGGTGGGCCACACAGAGAGGATGATGAGTATAACTAGGGTTGTATCTCGGGTCCGGTTAGGTCTACAAGACCCGATCAACCCAACCGGAGATAGGAATCGAGTTCCTTAGACCCGACTCAAGCCGAGATAGGAACCAAATTTCTTGGACACAACCCGAGATATGAACCAAAAACCTGAGAACACGAAATAGGAACCAAGACTATCTTAGGTTGGGTCGATTCTAATAATTAATACCAAACCAACACTATTTTGGGTCGGTTCTATCTATGAAAAATTATAAAAATTCACATAACCCAGGTTAAATATGGTTTTGTAAATTAATTAGGAACTCAAATCAGGTCTGTTCTTAGGTTTTCTATAGGTTAGATCCAACCCAAGATTTACTCGAATATTTTTATTTTGGACCTAACCCAAGATAGGACCTGACATGACCTAGGTCAATCTAAGGTTGATTCCATCTGGATCGAGTTGGGTTTGAGTTTTCAACACAGCCCCGAGTATAACTTAGATGCCATGTTCACGAACCAATAGCTTGGTGAGCTCGGATGCCAAGATGAGGTGGCATGCCATACTAGGCATCATTCACTCCTACATGGGGGCGTTGGATCTCTTCCTCCATGGCTATTGCTTTGCTATCATTCTGAATTTCTATTGTACTTTGTTGTACTGAGGAAGTAAATAAAAGAGGAAAAAATATAGATATAAATGGGGAGTTTGGCACCCTTAACACAATTGATGGATATCTACGTTTTATATATAGGTGGGGTAAGCTGGCTAAAGTAGGAGGCAGGAGACTTCTCATTCTTTAGATGTATCATTTTTTGTATCCGGTGCATTACCAACCATCAAATGATAATTACACAAGAAAAATAATATTCCTACTCTACTTTTTTTACACAAAAAATCTACTTTAATATTTAATTATATTTAAAAAAATAAATCTCCATAATATTATGTGTAACTTACCTTCTCTATTTAATCAATTATCAAGTGTGACTTACCTTTTCTATTTAATTGAAAGCCAAAGTACCTTTTAGCATAAAAAAAATAAAATTGGTATATCACCTTCCTTACACAAGAAGCATTAAACAAAGGGCGAGCAAGTGATCATCATCCAATGGAACGGCAACTGAAATGCGCATGGGCTATTAGATGCGTCAAACAAATAAAACATATATCAAAGAAAGATATGGATAAAGCAAATTTATAGATTAATCAAATTTACGTTTCTAGGAGGGACTTAAATGGGAATGACGGACCAATTAAGTACTGATGGGACCCTAGACGCCCTTAACAACAAAGAAACGGCTTTGTTTGATGGCCGTTACTTTGGGGGTCTGAAACGAGAGGTATTTGATATTAAAAGAAAAATTCGAGGGATCATTGTATATTTCCCTTCTTTTAAAAAAATACGAATAAATTAGTTTAGTAATTAGCACCAGCCAAAACTCAAGAATGGCTAGAGCGTGTCCAGTGCGCGTCTCCATTGTGTGGTGTCGGCCTCCAATTGGAACTTACAACTGGCTGTATAGATCATACAAAAGCCGGTGCAAAAGAATTCTAAAAAACCCCCACAAATATTTCTTTATCACAATATGGTCACTGGTAAAACAAAAATAAAAATAACAGGCATCCGGCCAGGAAAACAATTTGGAATCAATATTTTTCTCATCTTGAACTGCACGAAGACTGAGCAGTTGGAGCATTGAAATATCCCTCTAAAATGTGGTTTTTGGTCATCTCTATTTTTAGTGAACAGTAGCCTCAACATGCTTGGGAGAAGTTGGCCCCATAGTTGCTCAGCAAACCTGCTTAAAGATCTTGAATAGGTTGATTTTCCACAAGGTCTGGAAGGCCAACATGGTAAATTATCTCATTACAGATTCTTTTACGTATGATCTACCTCCGGATCTGCAAACAGAAATCCCAGTTCAAGTGCATGACAGCATTAAGGATGTAATGCTTTAAAATTACCAGTTCTTTTAACTCACGTATATTCTAGGTGAATATTCAAAAAGCGTGCATTCTCCTTGCTCTGTGATATTGTCACGGAGCCTTCTATCACTTGGTCCTGCTTCACCTCTATTGGCTCATACAAGTATAACAAAGTCTGGAATGATTGGAGAAACATTAAGGATTGATCAAAATATAATCCACTTTCAGATACTGAAGTAATAGAATCTACACCTGCTGCCAATGTGTTGGAGTATCCTCTGGTGCAGTGGAGAGGACAAGGGTCGTTGGCCGCTTCTTCTGTTGATTAGAATCATGTGAAGGAAAGCTGGGAAATTGTACATTACCAGGTGTAGAATGTGAAGAAGCATTTTGGTACGTAGGAAAAGTAGTGGGTCCATTGAATTCAACGTCAAACCAAAATGCAAAACCATGTAGGGGTGCTGCCATCATCACAAAAATAATTAACAGATGAAGTACACCAAGAAACTTAAAAAAATGTAATAAATAACTGCAACTGAGCTGAAAAAACAAATGAATATACAATTAAGAGTGAAGAAAATTTTAAACAAATTGTTTTCAGAACAACAATAAAAGCAACTAAATACTACATAATTAATAACGAATAATAAATAAAATAACATAAACACCATAACTCAAGATATTTTAGCAAAATGCCTAAAACAACATGAAATCATGAACAACCAAAATGCAAAACCATGTAGTGGTGCTTCCATCATCACAAAAATAATTAACAGATGAAGTACACCAAGAAACATAAGAAAAATGTAATAAATAACTACAACTGAGCTGAAAAAACAAATGAATATACAATTAAGAGTGAAGAAGATTTTAAACAAATTGTTTTAAGAACAGTAAAAGCAACTAAATACTACATAATTAATAATGAGTAATAAATAAACTAACATAAACACCATAACTCAAGATATTTTAGCAAAATGCCTAAAACAACGTAAAATCATGAACAATAGCCACCTCCCCCTCCCTCAATAGAAGCACAGGACCCACCCCGTCTGGGTACATGTGCTGAGCAATAAAACATGTAACGGACAACAAAAACATTGTTGGGGGGTTGCTGAAAGCATAATAACGGCTAACAGGAAAAACTACTGCTAGATTTGTCAAAAGATAATTCTACCAACACCACAGAATGGATAACAAAAGAAATCTAATATTTTTCATTCCATCTGAATAGCTCAACGCAACTATATCTAAGTGTAAATGTCAACCTGTACATATTGAAAGAAAATGGAAATCCGAATTTAACATGTCTGATGTTTTCATGTTGATCCCCATAAGATCTGAAAATTTGGCAACATAATACTGCCCCTCCTATAACTTGAATTATCTGATAAATAAATTAGACCCATGTTGAGTTAAAAATATGTGCCAAGAGGCACAACAAGCCAGAAATTGTGCGGTAGGTAGTATCATTTGATTGTGGTATCAAAATAATCTTAGTGTGAAAAGCAAAAAAAGAAACGTTCGAAGGATATAATTAAAGAAGGGAGGTGTTCTTTTACCATGCATCATTGACGTAAATCTGTATCTGGTTGTAATAGATTCAAGCTCCTGAATTGAGACTGTATAACAATCAACATATTTTACCTGTTCAGTCCACAACAGAAGTCAATTTTTTTTAAATAAATAGATTAAAGAATTAAAATCCATAAGTTATATATGAAGCAAAAACAGGGAGAAATATTCTGAAGCTGTTTGACATATTTGAAGCAGAAACTGACATCCATCATCATTTACACATAATCCCAGCTATACGAGGTCAACAAATGGTTTTCATTAGCACTCACCCATTCTAGGAGGGCTACTACTTTTGTTAAAGTTTTTGCTAATTAATGAATCTTAATTTATTCAAATAATAATTTTATGTATGCCGCCCAGAATATATATTTTCGAGGTTGTCTTATGGAATAAACAGAGCTTTCCAAAGCACAGACAAATTATTAAGAAAGGCTATTCTAAACCCAAAAAATGCAAGCAAAGCAGTATCCAAACCGTCTTGTGTAATAATACAATAGGTTAAAAAACTCACCACATGTGGCCAGGTCAAAACATTCTCACCCGATATTGTCTCCACACATGGCTCTTCAAAAGCGCACTGCTTTGCTAATGGCAGCATGGCAGACACTGCAATAAAAAGGCCATTTCAGCTGTGATCATTATTTTCTTTTTGAGTTGTGTGCAGAGAAAGAGAGAGAAAGAGTAATCCTTGACTGTTGAAAGTGAAATGCAAACGCCAAGTCCTCCACAATATTGTTTCATGTTTGCATTTAAAATTTTGGGGGAGTCGGTCTTTTGTTTCTTTTTTGTCCTTTTACATTATTGGAAGGAAAACACCAGTAAAATAAAAAAAATCGATATAAACACCATAGGAATGTAAAATTTTTTTCATTTTTGGAAGTAACATTCCTGAAAAGGAAAAAAATCAAATTCGACTTCAATATTTAGGAATGTAAACTTCCTCCATATAGAATTTTCCTAAAGTAAATTTCTTTGTTGTACTTTTCTGTGGAGTAACTGAATGTTAATTGAAGACTGATACTATTAATATGTGCATATAATCCCATTAAAGTAAGCAGCACACACACCATAATAAAATATGTGCCATTTCATTCTCACCAACAAAAACCAAAAGAAAAAGGAGATAAATACTTTTGAAAATAATTACATACTATCAATCCCGTCACCAACAAAAACCAAAAGAAAAAGGAGATAAATACTTTTGAAAATGAATACATACTGTCAATCCCGTAAACATTGCGCCAGAAGTCAATGCTTTCACTGTATCTCTCAGTATTTGTAACAGGTGCCAGGTAAAGCTGGAAGGAAAACATAACACAACATGATTATCATCATCAAAAACACTTAAATATTTTATCGGGTTAGCATAACATGTTTTGTTTTGCCACTAAATCTTCAACTAAGAATATATTTTAATTGAAGGACAACGTATTCATAAGGGTATCATAGCCAATATACTCAGTCTAAATTTATGGTATATCTAAGAGAACAGAAGTGCAAATTACCGTAGCATGAGAAGGAAGAATGAGTCCTCCAGGCTTAAGCCAACGATCTCTTGCAATGATTACACTAGACAACATGCTCTATAAAACAATTAATGATTCGTAAAACACCCAACAGTGGTTATTAAATTAAAGATATAAGTTTAGAAGAGTTTGACAGTCAGATACTGGAGGCTAATGCAGATTTGAAGCTAAAGCATTTCTCCATTGGGCTTCACAAAATTCAATAAAATATTAGAAACTGCCTCACCTCATATAAAAGCATGTAGCCCATCCATTCTGATATGATGACATCAACCTGCTCGTCAATGTCAACATCCTGCATTTGATTGCAAATGACACATTCAGACAATGTATTAGAGCCAATGTCATCTAGTTTTCACTATTTTTTAATAAAGGGTCTGAACAATTTGTAACCAAATAACTATTGCTGTCCCTCAAAAGAATCGACCACACATTTAATATCGGGGAAAATTATACTAACCTGCCTACATTTTTGACATGCCGCATGCATTTACCTGCCCCAGTGTTTTAGCAAATCAATGTATCCCCTTGGATTTGTGTAGCTAGTCTTATATGCCCTCTGTAAATTATTTAAACTGATAAACCTCCTTTCATTTTTTCTTTTTTCTTTTTTTTTGAAATTTATGTACACATTGTTCCCCCATTAAGTCAAAGAGTTTCGGGTCAATGTATTTATCCTTCAATAACAAAATGAAATAAGAGCCAAAGGTTTGGATCTGGAAAGATATCACTCCACTAGTTTCTTTTACAGTATACCCTACTCTTTGACTCAGAGTTTAGGAGATTCAGAGGGAAGACAGGAAATACTTACAGGCTAATAACTTCATGTGATTCCATTAAATACAAAGACATAGAAATTTAAGAAGCTTAGATGACATAAGTCCCACTTTGTTTATTTCACATGTTACGAAGTAAAATAAGGTTCATATGAATTAATTTTATTATTATTGTTATTATAATGATTATTACAGTTATCATCATCATCATCATTGTTATCATAATTATTGTCTTTTATTTATTGCATTTCTTATACAAAAACACAAAACAAAGATTTCACCACTCAGGAGAAAGAACTAATTGCAACTAGTAGAACAAGTTTCAATGCTGCCCAAAGTTTACCTCAACTCGCCCAAGTAAAACTATAACTTTGTCAGATAAATTATTAGCCTTCACAACTTCATTTGCCTGTTACACATTGCAAAAGAAAAGGTAATAAAAAACCCACTTTTATTTCAATAAATCAATTATACAGTTACAAATTCTAACAAAAAAAGGAATATAATTGACAACATTAAACACTACTTAACATCTTATACCACACGATATGATTTTTGTTGTGCTCAGACTAGCATAAAAGTTTGCAAATAAAAGATCAAGTAATCAACTATGGCCCACCATGTAGTCTTTGAAGAATCTTATTTCAGACAGATAATTCTGATACCTTTTTGTAGTACCTTGCCAAAATATAATAACAAAAAAATAAAATTAGCTCTGTAAATCAAGAAGTTACCTGTAGTGCAATCTCACTTGCATCTATTGCATATACCTGAAGATAAAAACATATTACAGAAATTAGTCATAGATGAAAATGGAAAAAAAGACAACAAAACTGCAGAGATAACAATCAAAATAGGCATTTTGAAGATTGGGTCTGTAAATATATCATAATCAAGTAGCTCATTTTCTAACAATTTGGGGTCAACAACATGGATCTTATGCCTCCATTCTAGCCTGTTTTGAGCTAACTCTTTTGTAAGAGATAACATAGTTATATCCTTACTTATTAATTCTATCAAAGTTCTCTCAGGCCTCCCCCTCCTTTTTTTGACATCATTTATGCAAAACCCTGAGGCATCTACAGATTTTTTTTATACATGCCCGTACCAATGTAACCTACACTTTCTAAGTTTTTCCTTTAAAGGTGCTACCCTAAGTTCTCACGTATATACTCAGTTCCAATCCTATCTTTCCTAGTTATTCCACATATCCACCCTAGCATTCTTCTTTCTGCTATATTTAATTTATCTATATGACTTTTCTTTGGTGCCCAACATTCTGCTTCGTAAAGTATTACGGGCCTAATAACAGTCCTATACAACTTACCTTTAAGCCTATTTGGGACTTACCTATTACACAAAACTCTTGACACCGCCCTTCATTTTACCCACCCTATATTAATCCTATATACCACATCATTAGTGATATATCCCTCTTTCTGGATAATGGAGCCCAAATATCAGAATTACTCACATCTTGACACTTCTTGCCCATTTATTTCAACTAAAATTCTACATTTATTGATTTAGAAAAAACTTATGATAGAGTTCCTTGAGAGCTTATTTAGAGTGTCTTGAAGAAGAAAGTTATAAGAGGTTATTTCGATACTATAAAAGATATGTACAATGAGGTAGTGACTAGTGTACGGATAATTAGAGGAGAAACTAAGAAGTTCCCCAGGTCTACATCAAGGGTCAACCTTAAGCCCTTATCTTTTTGCTCTAGTTATGGATAAACTAACTGCATATATACAAGATAGGATACCTTGGTGCCTACTTTTTGCGAATAATGTAGTTTTAGTTGATAGGACTATAACAGGGTTAAATGTCAACTAGGGTTAAATGTCAAACTAGAATTGTGGAGGGAAGCTCTAGAATCAAAAGGGTACGTAAAGTTATGAAAATGAAAAAAAAAAAAACTGTAGAGATAACAATCAAAATGAGCATTTTGAAGATTTGAGTCTGTAAATATAATTATATCCCAGGGTAACAACTATCCAAGGTATTATTTCCTTTGAATTTTCTAAAACAATTCATAACCTTACCCGCTTGGCACCTGCTTGAGCACAAAAAATGGAAAGAATGCCAGTGCCACAACCAACATCAACTACAACCTGATGAATGTCAGAGTCATGAGTATATCAGTATCATATATTTCAAACTAACTTTGCAACAAACAATAAAAAGAAAGATAATAATACTTTGTCCGCAAGAAAATGTTTATGCTGCATAATTGCTGTCCTGTATGTCTCAGTCCTCACACGGTCCTGTTTGAATGTAGGCAGAAAGAAATGACATAATATCAATTTAGTATGTTATGTTCTTCTCATTTCAGTATCATATAAGAAAACCGTCATGATCTCAAGATATTAATACACAAAAAAAAGAGTAAAAATCAAAAGTTGCAATCAGATATCAAATGGTAAAGCAGTTTAATTCGAAAATTGAAAAAATATATGGATACAAGATGGTTGAAAGGATAAACTTGTTCAAATGACTTATTCCAATTTAAATTCAATGGAATTCATCTGCCAGAAAAACCTAGGCATCACAAGAACAATCAACCACTCATTCCTCCGGGAGGTTAATTTATCTTGTCCTTACAATGAAGTATATATCCAGCACCAGTATTCTCCTTGCGCTTCTTCCTTATAGGTAACCAGAGCTTGAATATCTCAAGAATCGGGAGAAAATAAACTTACTTTTACTGACTGAAATCACAAGTAAATTGCGTTGAACTTCAAAAAAATAAAAATAAAAATAAAAACCTTTCAAACAAACTCCCATGTCAGACGTTAGTCTCGCAAAACAGTGACATACCCCAACACTATCCTAGTATAACCACGGACGTGTCTAGCCTGACCGGGACAGAGCCCCGTGACCAGCTCACATAGAACTCCATACATGATACATAGAGGGCAACTCGCCATTTATGTACAGCTGGCCTCTTATGTACCATGTTCAGAACCCCATGTGGGCTGGTCATGGTGTTGGTCAGGAAAACATTTTCCTATAACCCCTAAGGCCCGAACAGACGGGTCTCTAGAAGCAATAAACAGAACAATGGCAGCAGACTGAAGCCTATTGAGCAATGTGGGTGTAGCTTACTAACACTCAAATGAACGTTATAAGAGATTGACATTACTTCTATTTGTCAGTTAAGAACAGCTTATACAGTCAGATGAAATCAAGTATTCATAAGCAAATCTAGACTAGAACAAAGGCAGCTAACATCACTCACCTTGATCATTTCCTCATGAATACCGACGTGGGAATAGGACTGGAAATAGGCCATGTCAAACTCAGTACAACGAGGTTTCTCATAGTTCAAGCCCCTGTATCCATGACCGCTCTTCCAGTCCCTGGACCCACCACCACGGCCTCCCCCTCGCCGGAAACGCTCTTTCAGGCCTGCCCCGTGTCGGCGCTCCGAGGTGTCCGGCTGGTGGTGAGACCCGTTACTAAAACTCGAGCCCGACCACATTCTCTGAATGTAAAAGAAACACAGATAGAATCAAGCTCCGGAGCAAATCAATGGCGACTGAAGCAGTGAGGTGAGAGGAGCAAATAAAGGAGGGTCTTTTGGGGTTCAGCTCATCCAGAGATTAAATGGGTAGTCAGGGTTTTCGCCAGAGGTGGGCTCGTTCGGCCGTATTCGACGGGTTAGGCGGCTGATCTTGGCAGCTCCGGCGGAGGAATTGGTGACAGGAAGAGAGGGAAAAGGGATTTCACAAACAAGAGAGAACCCGCCTTCCTCTTTATATCTAAGGATGAAATGCCTATTTTACCCCCAGGATTTTGGTTCCGGCACAGCCGGTTTGTGTTGGTCCGGTCCTTTTTTTTGCAGAAATATAAAAATGATGGAAAAGAACCGACCCGGGTCCATCTAGCATTCTAGCATGAACCTTGAGCCGATGAAAAAAAAATTCTTCTCCTTATTTTTACCTTGTGAGATGTTTCTAATTTTTATCCCTCTTATTATTGACGAAAGAGTTTTTCATGTTTTACTAAAATAAAAGATACACATAGGAGCTATTGGTATTTCAAATTGATAGTACATATGCTAGTATATATTAGTATAAATAATATTTACGTTAATATATGTTGTACATCATCAATCTCATAAATAAACGGCTCCTATACATATCTTATATATTGAGCTTATTGTAAGAGGAAAGCATAAAAGCGCTTCTCTCGTTAACATATAGTAGTTGCAAGTTTGAAATTAGGTCAAAGGTCATTTTTTATATAAAAAAATTTAAAAAAAAAATTGGTAAAGGTATGATTGGCCGAGAACTTCAATCGTACTTCTGGCCCAAATATTAACCAATTAATAAAACTCCTATCCCAAAAACCCGCCTAAACTAGCTTTAAAAAAATTGGGCCAAACTAAAAACAACGAGAAATCAAGGGTCAGAAAATTAGGCCAAAATTTTGGGCAAGGTCCATTTCGATATTTGCTTTGGAGGATTTCAGGAAAATTCCCTGAACATTGTCATTACGCTCATTATCTTGTCTACGCATTTTAAGTATCATGTTATCACTAAATTGAACTGGCCTGGGTCCCCCTCATCATCCTGCCTGTGGGCCCCACCAAGGTCACAATCAAACTAATCAGCCCTATCTATCATCATGGGGTCCACTTCGAAGATCATTAAGAAGAAATCCAACTTCTTCCATTGTATATCTCTCTTTAGTCGGGATGGCAGTTTATACTCATTCTAAGCTAATTTGAGATGTTCTTGTTACTTCTCTGAAAGTAGTTCTCCTTAAAAATAACATCAGTGTGTGTATTTGGTTGTCTTTTATTATCAAAACATGTTGCAATGTCTTGAGGATTTCACAGGATTAGAAAATTGTTCAAACAGATGAACCTTTTTCATTCTAAATCAAAAGTTAGACATCACTCAGAAGCAATTGGTGATTACAATTACATTACTGTTAAGAAGACAGAAATAATCAATTGAAGTTCTTTTCAAAAAAGGTGCATATATCATTTGATGACATCCTGTTAGGAAGACAGCAAGATTAGCAATGCTGGATAGCTGATTACATATTGCAATGTCAACAATTAAGGATTTCACAGAATCTAAAAATTGTTCAAACAGATGAACCTTTTTCATTCAAAATTTAGACATTATTCAGAAGCAGTTGGTAATTACATTTCTAGAATTAAAAAACAGAAATGATATATGGAAGTTCTTTTAAAAAATTGGATATATCATTTGATGGCATCCTCTTAAAAAGACAGCAAGATTAGCAGGCTGGACATGATCTGATACAATACATCATCTAAAAAGTGAACTGTCAAGGTAAGAAGATCACTTTTAGTTGACAAAACAACCTTAATCGTTTTCATCTTGAGTAAACATGCATAACATAATTGATTCACTGTCTCCTGCCAGGGGAAGTAAACAATCCTTATGTCCCAAGCAGGCCAATCCTTTCAAGTTGTTTGATTGGTGCCTACCAAGTGCAAGGAGCACAAAGATATTGGGTCAGGTATGTCCAAGCCGCTGTTATGACCTGACCCCAAGGGCTTAGGGCTAGAAAGAGAAAGGGTAAAAGCGAAGGATTAGGGCTAGAGAAAGCTAAATTAAATTAAATTAATTAACTATTTTTCTATTAATCTCTAAAAATGAAAGGCAAAGCCCCTATATATTTATAAACTCTCAATTAAGAACCCTAATCCTATATAACTCTTAAGCAGAATGGGTCATTAACGTTAGCCTAAAGCCCATCACATTAAGAATAAATTCCTAATTACTCAATGACTAAAATATCCTTATTAATAATTAAATTAAATCCCAATTTTAGTAGATTTTAAAGGCAAGACCCTATCCCTATGGCAAGGTCATAACAGCCGCATGTTAGTTCTATAAATCAATTGGTGACTGTATTGGTAAAAGTGGACTAGATGCTATAAATTGGCATTGAATTGGTGGAAATACTTTTAAGTATACGTTAATTGTTGTACTATGTTAGGAAGAGAAATAAACTAGCATGTTAGATAGAAGATAACAGATGTACAATGTTAATCTAGATATTAGATGTACAGTGCATAATCTGAATTAAAGTGAACTTTTAACGGTAAAAGATGGTATTTTTAGATAATAATATAATCTTAATAATTTTAATCTATAATAAAAATACATGTCTTGATCTTGACTGTCAGATGCCAGCTGGTTTATAATGCTAACAAAATAGAACTTGTAAAAAAAACCTTTCAAGTATTAATCTACGAATTTCTGTACTATTCTAATTATTATAACATAAATAACATTCTTTATGTAACTTGGGCTGTTAGTAGTTAATTTTATCATAATTTGAATTAAAGAAGCATAATATAAAAGGTTGTCCTTGTAAATTCAAAGGAACGTCTAATTGGCCAGCAAGTAGCATTACGATCTATGCTTCTATCTCAACTCTCAGAATAACCACTAAGATGGTACTACTCTGAAGTGTGAACTGCTTAAAAAGTTATATCCGAAGTTTCAACAGAAAAAAAGGGGTTCCACGTGCCAATTTTTTTGCTAATAGGGGTTAGTCAATTAGGATTTGAAAATAAAATATTAGTATTTTAAAATCTCCCGTTAGTCATTTTGAATTGCCTATGCCATATTTACAACCCAATGTTATTACATTAAGATTTAAAATTTAATATTTCAAATGCGGCGTTAGTGGTTAAACAATTGATTCATGTATTAAAAATACATAGTTAGTTATAAAACAAAAGATTTTGGCTTAAGAGGATTTGGCTGGATAATTAATAACGCACAAGTGAGATTTTACAACACCACCTCTGGAGGTGGTATTGTAAAATGACAAAAATCTTATCTTATTAGCTAGGGCACGGTGTGGAAAAGAGAGGCCACCGTTCTCACTGCGCTTGGAGGAGGTTGCGGCAATTGGAGCTTGGTAAAGGCTGCGGCGATTGGAGCTTATCCCTGCCAGAGAAACAATCGTGGCTAGGTAACGTCTTCTCTATCTTCTCTCACCCTACGACTGCCACTCTATCTCCTCTCACCCTTCGATTGTCGCTCTTCCTTTCTCTGTTTTTGGTTTTTTCCTCCACATAACCTCTTGCCTACTTCGCTCGTGGCCGCCTCTCGCTCCGGCCCGACCTTGGCCATCCTCTCTTCATGTGTTTCGATCTGGTTTTTCCCACTGTTTTTTATCTGGTTTTTCTATGCTTGCAATTTCTACGTTTTTCAGTGATTCTCAGTTCGGGAATATAAAAATAGTGGGAAATTGCAAGCATAGAAAAACCAGATCGAAAACAGTGGGAAATTGCAAGTGTTTTGATAACGGAAAAGCTACGAGAGGAATGAGTGAAGCTCGAATGCGCTTGTAGCTTTTAGCTTTCTGATCGCTACGCTTGCAATTTCTACACTTTTCGGCGATTCTCACTTTAGGAATACGAAAACAGTGGAAAATTGCAATCATAGAAAAACCAGCTCGAAAATAGTGAGAAATTGCAAGCATTTTGATCTAGTTTTTCCCATTGTTTTCGATCTAATTTTTCTATGCTTGCAATTTCTACCCTTCGGCGATTCTCAGTTCGGGAATCAGAAATCTAGTCCCTTTTCAAAAGACAACTCAGCTAATCCCCTTAAAATCGACCACTGAAATCTACTCCTTGCCAAAGATGCTTGAAATCAATTGTGCAGTGATGTCCTCTATTCCTACCCTTGAAATCAACCACCAAAACCCTTCTGCAGTGATGGTTTACCTGCTAATCCTCTCTCTCGTCAATTTTGTATATGTAATTTTCTATGTAGTCTTCATTTTCTAAAGTATGATGGAAAGCACCCATTTTTTTTTTCAAATTTACAATTCTTTTCATTGTATCCAATTAGATTTGGTTGTTTAAATTCAGGGCTTGGAGTTTACTTGTGCATAATTTGCTTCTAAAATTTGTATTGGTGTGCATAATTTATTTCCTAAATTTTTTATTCTTGAGCAATGATTGGCATTTTTGTGGTTATCTTGTGATTGGTAGTGATTGACATTTTTTTAGTTATCTTGCATAATTTTCATGATAAGCACTAGCCTCTTAGTTTTTGAGTATGTAGTATTTCATAATTCGAAGTGAAAATTAACTGCATAGTGTGATGCTTGTTCATCCCTAATTTACTAATGCTTGAGTAATACAATTAAGCTTACGGTAGTTTTTGAGTTTGACCCATTAATGGCGGGGCAAAAAGTGGGAATAATCGTAGGCAATGTAGACTGAATTAGCAGTTGTGTGATGACTATAGTTTGATGTTTGGACTTAATTAAAAAAATTAGTCATGTCATGAATTACCAGTTGTGTGATGAATATAGTTTGATGCAGGCTGAATTAGCAGTTGTGTGATAAATATAGTTTTGTCATTTTGTATTATAAGATGAATTGATTACTTTATTAGTTGTTTCATGAATGATGACCAGATCACTTTGTACAAAATATCTCTTGATATGTTCAATACTAATTAGAAAATTGTGTTAAGGTATGCATGTTATGAATTAAAATATGCATGGTATGTTATAAGAATGTAAGATATAGAATATTTTTAAAGGATGGTTAGAAATTGGCTCAACCTAGGTTCCCACCGGTTATGACAAATTGTTTCTATCACTATCTATGGCTTTGTGTACCTTTGTTTTCGGTTGTTACTTGTATTTTGTAAGTTCTCTTTCTTTTGTAAAGTGAATATACTTTTCATGTGGCTTGCATTACTTAGAAGACTCATTAACTTATTATGTACATTTTCCCCCTTTCCTTTTTTTTTGTAATTGTAGCTGCATTGTTTTGTCATGTTTATTAAATTATATGAAGTGATATACAAGTTACTATGCTTCTAAGTGTTTCACAATAATGTATCATCTTCTTTATTTGGACGTAGTTTACATATCAATATGCACTTATAAAGTAGACCATAGTTTTCCTATATCATTAAGCCCATAATTGTCATGGCCTTCCCTTATTTTTCCAATTGCATAGCTTTTGATGGGTGGTTGCTGATGAGTTAATTTTTGATTACCCATAGATATGGCAAGTGAAGGAGGTAGAGGGAAAGGTAAAGGGAAAGTAAATTATGAGCAATAGTCATCTGTGGAGACTAAGGAGCCTATTAAACTATTGGTGGATGAAGTTAACCACGGAAATAGATTGACTAATGGGACTTTTAGAAAGGAGATAATAGCTGAGAATGTACTTCCAAAATTGAATGAAAAGTTTAATTATCATAAGAATGAAATGAACGCCAAAAACAAGTTGAAGGTTTTGAAACAAAGGCTTGCACCCATTGAACAGTTGATGATGTCAAGTTCTGGATTTGGATGGGATAATTATTTACAAAAGATAATTGCTTCAGAAGAAGTGTGGGATAAATATTTTCAAGTAAGTAACATTTAGTTGACTCTTAGACGTAATATGAATAGTATTACTTTATTTTTAATTTAATAATATGAATATATTAAATAATTATGTATTATTTGTTTTTAGGCACATCCTAAAGCAATGGACTACTGAGAAAAAATTATAGAAGACTATGGTGATTTAATGTTGATTCTTGGTAACACCTTTGCACTTGGAGTTGGGGTAGCCGGTTTATCATCTAAGGTTGCTGACTCTGTGCTTAGACCATCAGCCACCAACTTCGAAGATGATGATGACGATACACTGCCTCTCTTTACTAGTGATTCCCCACATGTAGGTGATTCAACCTTTCATGAGCGCCCACATTTGGAGACTGAGACACCTCCAACTCGTAGAAGATTAAATCTAGGGGCTACATCTGAGACAAGAGATGCCATAGTCGCATTACCACCTAAGTTTGATCTTCTTGTTAAATCATGTGAAATTACACAAAATTGGTTTTATGCTATAGGAGAGATTCTAAACCTTAGTAAGGATTTAAAGTATTTTGCATATGAGTTTTTGAGCAATGCCACATTGAAGGAGGCTTTCGCCGGATTGCCCCATGAGGAACGCCAGGAATGGTTGGAGTATAAGTTTGCAAGAAGAGGGGATGCTTGACATATGACTTATTATGTCTGATTTTTTGGGTTCTCAAGTAGATTTTCATTTGGATGTGATTATTAGGAGTATTAGTTTATAAGAATAGCAACCATTTAAAAAAATGACTTGACCTGACTATTTTTTTTTGGGTACTTGACTAGATGATTTTTTGGGTTGTGTATATTAGGATTGTTCAATTTACATATATGTGGATGTCTATGTATCGATTGACAAGGATGAATACTTTGGTTATTTGAACTACTTTTTATTTTGGTTTTCTGCCAATGTGCAACCATAAATCATAAAACAATGAATGAATCGGGTGATTATGGAGATTCCTTTATTATGGTATTGGTCTGCTATTTCTTTTTGCTAGAAGGATGATAGGATATGGTTTTTATGTGGTTAGATAGTGAATCACTAGATTATTATCTAATCTGGTTTGGCCATAATTTGGTTGAGTGTGGAGCCATATTTAATCTTGTGTGATGATTGTGTTTTGGGACCCTTGTTTACACTAAGTTTGATGGGTCAATTATTTATTAGCAGAAGAGTTTTTTAAAAATTTTCTTGTTAATGAGAATGTATTAATATTTGTATCTTTTATGTGTGTCTATGCCAATTTTTCTTTCTGCTCTATTCATGATCAAGTTTGTACCAAATATATAGATGTCAGTTAAGTTACACTTCCAACTAAAATATTTCTTTGCTCTATGAAAGTGTTTTTTGTTGGTGAGATTAGCACACAAGCTTATTGTAGATTGGACCATTGAAGATGTAGTGCCTTTTATGAAGTTATTGCACGCTTTTATGCTATATTTTGACAACTAAAATAATATACGGCCCTCTTGACCACCATTATTTCAATTTATGTTTGTTTACTGCCTCAGTGCATTTTTATCTAGTCCATTCGTTTTTAGTTAGAAGAGTTGATGAGAGTAGCCATAATTTCATATGAAAGTATTTTATGTTTGTATCTTTTCAGTGGTTGTCCTAGTTGTAGTGCTAGATTTTATGATTTAATGATTGTCCTAGTTCGGTATAAGTGATGCAATTGAGCAGATTATGGCGTGTTTATACAATGATTTGAATTTATGAGCAAGTTATGAAGTATTTGTGTGTGAAAATGGATATACGATGATATAAAATTATAAAAAACTATTTTTACAAGTTTTTATTTTTGTCATTTTTCCCAATTTATAGCTGCTATATTACAAAAAAAATTATAAATTTAAAAAAAAATGTGTGAAAAATCTCGGGCGTGATGTTTTATGAAAAATGGTCTTTGTTAGTATGACTCTTGTAGATGTTTTTATAATTATTATTATTAAGGGTTCATGATTCATTTACATATTTGTGTGGAGTTATGTTAATGGTTTGTGAGTTTTTCCCCCCAAAGAGTTATAATGGCAGATTTATTGAATTCTGAGGTGGTAGAGGCTTGAGACCTTGAAGAACATGAATGTGTAGTAGCTATCTCCATGACAAATATATTGAATCAAGCAATTTATGGAGTCGGATGTATTGCACACACATGAACCCAATCCGAACCCTCGTAGCTCTATTTCAACCGAAGGTTATCAATGTTTACAACGAAAACTCAATGGGCATCCTGATGAATTCCGTGATATGTATAGGATGTATCCGGATTTGTTTTGCAAATTGTGTCGCATTCTTCGTAAAAAATCTTTAATATGTGACAGTGGAAGAGATGGCATCAACTTTTTTACTAGTGGCGGGACATGATCAATGTTACTCGATATGCCAAAATTGTTTAAGTTGATCAAAATGGACGATTAGTAAAAATTTCAACAAGGTATTGGATGGAATTCAATTGTTAACACATTCGTTAATAACACATCTTCTTGATAGCACACCACAAGCAGTGATGTCAAATCCGCGTTTTTACCCATATTTTAAGGTTTGAGTTTATGTTTCTATTTATTTTCATTTCTATAGGTGTTCATGTATATGATATTTGAATTTGTTCTACAGGATTGTATTGGTGTTATAGATGGAAATCATATAAAGACAACTATTTATGGGTCTAAGAAGGCAAGCTATAGTAATAGGCATGGATGGTTTTCTCAAAATGTATCAGCAACATGCACATTTAGTATGCATTTTATATATATTCTTTCTGGATGGGAAGGTTCTGCAAATGATTCAAGGATATTGAAAGATGCTATAGGGAGGTCTAATGGTCTTCCATTGCCAAAATGTGTTATTGTAGTATCTATTTTTTATTTTAATTTTATTAGGCAGGGGCACGCTTATATTATTACGATTTATCTTTTGAACAAGGAAGTTCTATTTGGTAGATTGTGGCTATCCAAATAGACATAATTTTTTAGCGCCATATTGTGCAACTCGTTATCATCTCAGTGAGTATAGTACACAAGCAAGAAGTTGTCTACGCAATCCAAATGAAGTATTTAATCATCGACATGCATCTTTGAGGAATGTTATTGAGAGAATTTTTGGGGGCTTAAAATCACATTTCAAATTTTTTAAAGATCATCCACCTTCATTTACATATGAAACTCAGGTGAAGATGGTTTTTGCTTGTTGTGGATTGCATAATTACCTTCACAGGGAAAATAGTGAATATGTATTTGATTCATATCATGAAGAGATAGAAGCACCACGAAATGTCCCATTAGATCCTAATGTAGATTATGATTCAAATGATAATATAGCATCCCAAGTGGAATAAAGGCCAACGGCTAATGTATGGAGGGATGGAATAGCTACAGAAATGTGGAACGATGCAATGTTTATGACTATGGGCTTATAAATTGAGTTTTGCATGATTTAGTGGTCTTGAGCATTATTGCATGTAACTTTTTTTATTAAAAAAGTTAATTTTATAATATTAATATTTTTATTTATTATGTTAATAATATGCTTGAAGTTACTTAACTCTAGTAAATAATGTATTAGTCACATTTGAAAAATGTAGATCAATTTTTTTTAAAAGTTAATTATTTTGAAATCCGACAATTTAAATCTAGGGATTCTAACAATACGAGATTTGGGCATCCAAATATTTTAAAATTTCATAGCTCAAATCCTAGATTTTGGCTTATATAATGAAATTTTATATTCCAAATTTTGTATTTTAAAATCTTGATTAACTAACTTCCTGTAAGAGAAATATACAGTTGAATCTGGCCAAATAAAAAAATTGGAACCGAACCGATCCAAGTAAAACTGAATCGAAATCAGTCGGTTTGGTTCCTGCATATAAAAATCGGAACCGAACCAAACATTTTCTTTATGTTTTAAAAAAACTAATGTCAACCATTTATTTGAATGAACGGTCAAAATTAACCCTAATCTTATTTACCTACCCCTCCCTTCCCAAACTCAAACAGTCTCTCTAGTCTTTCCCCCTCCCTCTCCTTACATAGCCCATCAGGCAAGCCCTCCACCTATTCTCTGTTAGTCGCTAACACCTCCTCATCTTTTGTCGGCCACCACGTTAGCACATCCTTATCTCCTGCCACCACCTTGTGCTCCTCTCCATGTTCACTAAGCCCTCCACCCCTCCCATTGGCCACCCCCCCTTCCAGTCGCCCAGCTGTCAGCCGCCCACTCTTTCAGGCTCCTTCGTCCCTTTCTCTCCCCGAAATTTTAAAACCCTTTTTAATAGCACAAACGGTAAATCACAAGGATTTTTTTCTTATATGTAAAACAATTTACTCAATTAAATATCTAGGTTGTAACTAGGGTTCAAAAATATGAATATCAAAACATATGATACCATTACACATTTTAAAATCTATAAGTAGCATGTTATCCATCTAAGTACAAATCTGTCATCAATCTAAAAATAAATAAACAAGTTGGCTCTCACACTATTAATACAATTACTTACTAGAATTGTAGAAACAAGAAACTATACCCCATGTTTGTTGATCTTGGTCTTACTAGTCCTTGCTTGAAAAACTTGCAACCAACAAAACTAAACAACAACGGAACATCTCCTCCCTCATGCGGAGAGTTTCCAAAATAACAGATGGATAGATCAGGCCAACATCACCAATATGTTAGTTGCCTACATACTCATTGTACGACATCTTCAATGTTACTTCCAACAAGATCATATACAAACATAGTTTTACCTAGCAACTAACATCATCTCATGAAGCATAATATCGTATTTACAATGCTTAATTGTTTTCAACTAACCTACATTTTATGCAATTCTTTTAATTATTCCACATGTTCTAATTTAATAATCAATATTAAGAAATGTTATTAATTATCTCACAACCCTTATTCAATGATTGATAACCCCGTCTACTCCCTTTAAACAGACATATACATCATATGTCCACTAGAGTGACATGGGGTACAAGTCACCCTTCATTGTTCTGATTGAACTCTAGGTTTTATAAAACATAACTCATGATGAAAGTTAATACACTACATTCATAGTGTAAGGAAATTGGAATATAATATAAATATATATTAGCTGAGAGATAACTCAACTCTATGAGAAATCCTTAAATACTCATTTCTATTTTTTGAAGTATGACTGCTCATGCAGTAGTTTGACCCAAGTCCCCAGGGCCCTCAAGACCCACGATAAATATGGAGACATAGATCCCAATTATGCTCAAAGACAGAGATGACGAGAAACACAAGCCAACCATGATGCTCATGCAACTCTGCTTTTTGTATGTACTATAGATCTATGAAGACTCTAAAAAAACCCACGGTAAAGACATCTCTAGGCCAATACCTAAACCATCATAATTGTGAAGAAAGTATACAAGTATCACAATCTCCACATTCCCCTACATTAGGAGAAATGTCCTCAATGATAATAAACAATATAACCATAGAAGCCTAAAGCCCATATGACACCAACTCCCAAAACATTCGATAGACTCAGATTTATTTTAACCAGTAAAGTAGTATTCCAAACAATTGGGTTATCTTTACACTGTGAATTGGTCTAATAAACAACTCATTAAATGAGTTGTAACTCAAATTATCCCAAACCCTATCAGTCTCCCTAAGACTAGGGTAAACTCCTATAATTATCCTCGATTCATTAACAAAGGTAAGTTTTATGTCAAGGTCCTTGGTCACTTCATGAACTGGTCCCAAATCTTATGAAGATATTTTAGTCTTTATTTTGATTAGGTGTTCAACCTCCCCCCTAATCCAAAACTCACTAAAACCCTCAAGAATAGTTTTCATTAATCTTAGCTTAGTAATAAGTTACTAACATATTAATATCAAAAGCAAGCTTCTATGTCGAAGTCCTTATTCACTCTTTGAACTGGTCCCAAATCCTATGAAGGTTTTTTAGCCTTTATTTTGATTAGGTATTCTACTCCCCCCCCCAATCCAAATTCACTAAAACCCTCATGAATAATTTTCATTAATTTTAGTTTAGTAATAAGTTACTAACATATCAATATCAAAAGCAAGCATAAGAGTAAGTAAACATAAATAATATGGACTCACACATCCCAACGGACAACACTATTAGAGTTTAAGCCCAGTAGTGATAGACATAGGCTTATTTCACTCATTTGCATGGCTAGGGCTAGACAAATTCAAGCCTAAGATAATAAATGTCTCCTATGTACTATGCAAGGTATGCATTACTACCCCGACAGTCCCTTGTAAATGTCATGCCCTGACACACGCTACCCCGAGCCGAACCCGGTCCAAGGAGTAAGCAGTTATGAGGCTTGACTAAGTAGAGTAGGATTGTGGAAGACTTAAACCATCCTTGGGTATGCACACTACGGAGTTGCACACAAATATTTTGTTTAAAAGTAAAATGAGCAAGGAAAGGACTACTAATTAAAATATTAGTCCACTCATACCCACATCATAAAGTCTTAACATAAACAAGCCTACAATGGCTATCATAAGTTTAAGCCATCCATGGCTAACAAAGTATGAAGTAAAGTCTAGACTATAATCTCAGCATAACATAAAACCAAACTAGCATAGTCAAGTCATATCTATAAACCCATCCCCTCAATGACCGGAGTCATTCTTATGCTCAACATAGAGCCCATCCGAACAACCTGCATGGCACAACATGCAACCCCAGAACAAAACACAAAAAAAGAGGGGTGAGCCAAAGCCCAACAAGGGTTTTAATACGAAAAGTAAATTCACAATGACATCACAGACATAATCAATATAGCATTCATCACATAATCATTCACTATGCCCATTCACCATAGGACAATCATGTAAACTTATGCCACCTATGCATTATGTCATAATTTATATTCCATAAGCATCTACTCATGCCACCTACATGGCATGCTATATATATAACATATCTCATCAACACATAGTCATGCTACCTACATATCATGCTATATATAACATATTTCATCAACTCATAGTCATGCCACCTGCATATCATGCTATAATCCACATTCCATAAGCACATATCATACCACCTATGCATCATGGGATCAACTATAGCTCATAACACATATACACCTCATGTGTAAACATATGAAACTTATTATCATAATCATATCTTGCATGAATCATTTCTCAACATAAACTCATGCATAAATCATTTCTCAAGAAAAACATTCACCTTGCAACATCAAGTTCATCAACCACATACCATCCTATATATCCATGCAAATCATACCATAATCACATGTGTAACAAAAGCTTCATTGTTCCTACACAACCTGTGTCAATGAGCATTATCTCCTATACACATGCAATAATCAATGGTGAATGTCTCACAATGAGAAAACAATCAACCCGCTCACCCAGGACAATCCCTAGCGGGGAAGGTCTAAATTCCTATAAAAGGAAAACTAGAGCGGTTGGGTACCCTAACTGGGAAGGTACCTCCTGCTCTCCCAAGACAATTATTAAAAAGGAAGGTTTGAATTCTAAAAAGGAAAACTAGAGCAGCTTGCTCGCCCAGGACTAACCTTACAAGGGAAAGTCCAAATTCCTCGAAAGGAAATTAGAGCAGCGTGGTAAGCCGGTGCACACAAACATATTATCCTGAATTCTCAGGGTCCAAATAAACTAATCAAATAAACTCACATAGCAATCTGCTTCATCTCAACCCAAGGAGGCACCACGTTCACAAATGAACGCAGAACGAAATCATGTCCTTTCGGACCCAAAACCGATTCAATAAGCCTTCGAATGATTTAATCGACATCCAATGTAATCTAATTTTATCCAATCAATCACGGATACTCGCGATTAATCCTTGTTTACAAATCATTTTCATGATGAATGCCACATAATACATACATGAGCAATGATAAATGAGTCCAAGTATAAGTAAACATGCTCAAATCAGTTCACATGTGCATGAAACATAGTCCATTTATGTCAAATATAATCATAATTATCTACGCAAGTGTACATAAGTGGTAGTGTATAAACCTAAGCTAAAACATGTGAAACATGAATAATCTATAATCAATGTTATATATGCATGCATCCATAATTTTATCATAGTCCTACTCTACTGGAATCATGGAGTAAATGTGATGAAAATATCAAAATATGAGTTGAAGACAAGTATAACATCATATTATACCTAGACAAGTAAAAATATAACCATACTTAAGTTAGAACATGGGAACATGATTCAACTAAAATTAATATAACATGTGTAAGTATACATACATGATCATTGCTAAGACCTACTGGAATCAAGTAATTATGAAGAAGTGATCAAACATAGATTTAAAACAAGTAGAATATCATACTAAAATTAAACAAATATAGCATAAATCATGCTTGAGCTAAAGCATAATTCAAAGATGGCCCTCATGCAATCACAAAAGCATTGATATGTAATCACAAGTCATTTAAATAATAAATAATTAAATTTATGAGAAGAAACAAGAAATGGTTGAAAATACTTAAAAATAGGACAAAACACCTTTTTGCTGTGTTGGCATTCGATCGGTCTGGCAGGCCATTTGATTGGCCAGATAGGCCGTTCAAACACCCTTAACATTTCACTTTTTGCTCATTTCGTGGTTCGTCTTCAACCTTCCGAAATTCAAACTGAAAATATTCCAAAATTTAATATAAATTCTAAAATCACTATATAACCTCATAATATCAAAATCTAACCCTAAAACATGATAGATCTTATCATTTTCATGCTTAATCGCAAGAAAATAGCCATAAATAACATACTTTAACAAATCTCCATTAAAGCTCAAAATGAAGCAAGAACCCACATAGATCTAAAATCTTATTTTTCAAGGGATAAAACCACATAAGAGAAAACTCCCTTACCTCTATGAAGCTTTTGGATCTACGAAGAAACTTCAATCTTCAAGAAATCCTACTAAAAAATTAAAGTTTTTGTTAAGACTTAATTAAAATCAACTAATAAGTTCAAATCAACTTGAAAATAGGTAGATCTATGATTTCTTTTAGTTAAAAACGAAAACAACCCATTTAGGGTTTGAAATCAAGTTTAAAAATAAGATTTTTAATGGAAGAAATCAAGAATCAATTTGGGGAAAATGAAGATAAGGAGGATTAAGAGCAAATCGAAAGATTAGAGGTTATTAGGGCAAGAAACACATCTTAATCCATTTTTCTTCTTTGGGAAATAGGGGTAGAGCACCTACTTGTTTCTTAGCATATCCCTTCCCCATTTGAGCAATGGGTTAGGGTTTTCTTTAAATAGTAAGGGTTTTGGGTTGTATAAATAAACTGTTGGGCTGTAAAATAAGTTAAAAAGCGCCCTAAGTGGCTAATTAGGTTTATTTTTTGTCTAAAAATAAATTTAATCACTCCAAAACCCATTGAAATAAATTAATAGAAGTTTAGAGGGTCAAGTGGGTCACACACCGTCCAACATAGACGTGAGGCCCACGACGGGGTCCACACCCTTAATTAATGAAAAATTATGATAAAATTCTATAAAATCTATAAAAAATGGATAAATCAATTTTAATACTAAAACTTATAAAAAGTGAAATTAAACTTATTTAAGATACAATTACTAACACTTAACCTTAAAATCAAATCAAACTGGCAATTAAACAAAAACCGCATAAATTTACATAATTAAAAGAAAATTAAACTGAGTTAAGTTAGAGATCTTACAGTAAACCCATGTACCAAGCCACCTAAAACTTTGGATAAGAAAGTACTTCTCTCCACTTTTAACTATTCTTGTGGCACAATGACTGCTAAAGGTCTTCATGCCACCTCTTGGTCATGCCCCGTCCATTTGAAAGCATTTACTATCATTGTAGGGTGCTCTCACTCTCCTCCAATTCCGGTCATTCTGGTCATATCACTCTCATTCCTTTAATTTTAAGTCATTGACCCCTTCAGAGGTTCCACTCTCAAATTGGGTTGCGCTTCCATTCACACGAATGTGTATGGTCGGCTTACCTTGGTATTTTTTATCATTTTGTTCAGGGTCTTCCTAAACTCTAATTGGTCCAAAACTAAGCTCAATGGTACTCATTGATGTCATGAACTCAAGATAATTTCACTCATTAGTTCACACCTTAAACTTAGGGATAAAATGGTCATTTAACTAATTTTCAGGATTTTTGTCTATTATGTGGTTTAGTCCAAAATTAGGGTACACCCTCACCTTTTATGTGTATTTTTACTAATTTTTTACTTCTACTTTCAAGGCCTTGTATTGAAGTCCCTTTTAAATATTAAACTATAGTTTATTATAAGGGTAAAATAGTTATTTTATTATCCTATAAGATTTTCCCCAAGCTCAAGTTGGGTCACTGACACTCTTCATTCTCTCCATTTCAAATGCTAATTTTTTAGAATTTTTTTAACATTTACACCCTCCTACACTAGACCCAGTCTAGTACCCCTCTATAATTCATCATTTTCTCTAAGGCAAAACCATACCGGTCATCTCCTTCCCAAAGACAACCCCAAAATAAGGCCATGATAGGAGCTTTGGCTCTAGTCCCCCTTTCCTCAAAAACACCTCTAGGCTACCTAGTTCTAGGCTAGAACAGACCTAATGCTGCCTATTTAGGTGTCGAGGCTGGCCATTGAAGGTTTGCTACAATGGAAAACTCCGGCCTACCTTTGCTGGCAACCAAGGAATGCAGTGTGACCTTCCAACTCGCTGGTTGGTTTTCCATGGGCAAGTTGACACAAATACTCACTGGAATCAACCATCGCTCAAAGGGAGACCAGTAACCCACTGGCCTTCCCTGACATCAATAGTGGACAAAGCGTTAAAATGGTTTTCGATGTGAAGAGACTCTACCTCTGCCACGAAAATGTTGTGATGTCAATTACATTGGCACCTTTAATGACTTCCATGCGTTTAAACTTTTACCACCATTAATATACACACAAGGAAAATATAATTTGGGAACCTACCTCTCTTATCTCCCGTCTTCATGCACGTTTCTCCTTGCCTCCTTTGTAGGCCATGCTATTGCTTTGGTCACCGGAAAATACCATCTTCTTCCAATCGCTCTCCTTCTCATCCAATCTAAAGCTCTCCCCTTAAGAAGCCCTAGATGGCTTTTGTATAAATAGGGTTCCTAATCCCTTCATTATTTGGACCATAAGAACCCCAATTAGGCAGCCTAATTGGGCTCTACACAAATAATTTTCGTCACCTTAATTGACCAAGCCAGCATAGCGACATAAACGATTTAATTATATGTCTAATTTAAGTCAATGAGCTTTGTACGACATATTCAACTTTGAACTGTTATATCTCACGTGGGGTTTTAAAGCTCTATCTATATTTTAATTATATAGTCTTAGACTACAAATCCATTTATTTAGAAAGTTATTCTAGTAAGATTATTGAGATGTCAAATATACTATTTTTTACGTAGCCAACTTTAGAAATTAAATTTTTTTTGAACGTAACACTGCCTCGACTACAAGTCAAACCTTCAATTTCATGTGGCCTCTTCAGCTCTGCCAATCCATTCCTTTCCCCCATTCATCCCATTTTCTACAAAGTGGCAGCTCCCAATCCTCAAGCATGATATTCTGACAATTGGGCTTTAGAAAGTTTTTTATTTTTACGTTGGGTTTGATACCTGAAACGAAGGCAGTCAAGGAGGTAACAAAGATGGAACGACAATTAATTAATTTAATTCCGTCTGCATAGTTTGTTGGCTATGACCTTTTTGTTTCATTTGCTTCTTCTTCACTTCACAAGAATTGCTCTAAGCCTTTGCTGTGACATGTGAGCTCGATGAAGCTGTGATTTTGACTTCAGCTTTTATGGGATTGGAAGCTCCGGTGCTCCGGAGTACTGTCTTACACTCCGCCAGGCCCTCCTCCCTATTGGCCAGCCACCACCACCCCACCTTCCCTCTCCCTCGTCTCTGGGTTCGAAACCGAAACCGACAAGGAAGTTAGTTCTCATTCAGGTTTTGACTCAAATTTGGTTCGGTTTCAAGTCTTCCAATTTCAATTTTTGGTTCAGATTTTTAATTTTAATTTTAAAATTTGGTTCGGCTCTTAACTTTTAGTTTTGAATTTCAGTTCGGTTCGGTTCAGTTCTTACTTTGACAACGTAAAACCGAACTGAGATGAACCCCAGGCCAAAGCCATGACTCAGGCATCAATACTACTACAGCAAGATAACTATAGCACTCAAAGAGAACCCGCTTATCTCCTTTCCGGCTGTCAGCTCCCCAACCTTGCTCATCTTTTTAGGGTCAATACTCTGCAAATTTCCTTCGGTCACTTTGTACGTTGTCTTTATTGGCCATGTTCACCGAAGTACAAGCCAAAATCCTGCCATCCAGAAAAGTGGAAAATTTTGTCCTTGTCATCTTTTGACATGTACATATAGCCTCCTAGTATAAGTGTATAACGATTAAAGGTCATGATAACCTTTCATTAGTGCATATTAGAGCCAATTGATACATCGTGAATCTCAAATATAAATATCAAAGGCCCATTGTAATAGGGGAGCATAGAAATTTTCCTTAAAAATGAGATAAAAAAACATTGAATCCCAAAAGCTAACCATATGTCTGTGATTCTAAATTAGTTCTGAATTAGCTGAAGCTCATTAATTTGGGGTAGTTACCAGTCACTACTGCCAAATTTGGACAACCTCGTCAAAATTAAGTTTTGGAGGTGATTAATTAGCCAATTACCATTGAAAGTGACTGATTATTAAAAATGGGTATTTCGCTCGCTCTGCATCAAATCAAAAGGAGACATACTGTTAAGTCACTACTCAGATTCTTAATTACGTGTTCCAAGTTCTAAGCTGTATTTTCATAATATATTGAATTGACCAACTGAATCTGTACTATAAGTGACGTAAGAGGCATACAAACAAAATCTTCTCTTTGAACTATGATCATCATCATTAAAATTAATTAACCCAGTTGAGAGACGGCCGTCTGATCTAGATTCGACGGTGCAAGGCTGAGTTATATGAGTGGTCTGATTTCAATCCGATTGCAAGGCTGAGTTATATGAGTGGTCTGATTTCAATCCGACTGCAAGGCTGAGTTATATGCGTCGTCTGATTTCAATCAACGGCCACAGAGCCCGGGCTATAAGAATCATTATGGACCAGTTAAATGGACGGAACAAAAAGATTTTAGATTTTGACTATGCATGACACCATATCCATGGCAAAGCTTCTACCAACGTACACACACCTAATTAGCCCAAGATCATATATCTTCTTTTCATGACAGAACAAGTGACTGCAGTCTGCAGAGACCATTTATTTTGTTATCCAAATTCAGTCAGTAGGTAGCTGGTCATGCACCATGCACTATCTTGTTTACAGCGAAGGAAAAGAGCAGATGCATGCATGGAGAGGTAGCTAGAGACCAGATACAAGGACCCATGAAACTAAAACTTATGGCGGTGGTTGTGATTTCCAGGATGTGATCCACACGTAAATAGCATTTCAAGCAAATCCGCCATGCCAATCCTATCAAAGTACTTCCCTATTTGCCATGCCATCTTATAATAGCACTTGCCTATTTGCCATGACAAGTTAAAGCTCAACTTCTTCTCAACGGCTGTGCATGTTTTTGGTATTGAGTTTACTTCCTCTCTCTCTCTCTCTCCTCTATATATACAAGACTTACTCTTCACCTCCTCCTCTTCTCTCTTCCACACACACATACACACACAAGTGCACAACCATGGCAGCCAAGTGGAATCTGGTGGCTACAGTCCTTCTAATGTTCCTTCTTATCATGGAGGTGATTTCTCCAGTATCATATGACATCTTTATATATGGCTTAATGAACTCTCATTTACATGGCTTTTCATAATTATAACGTGGTAGTTGTAGTTGAATCACGAGAAAGAACTGTTATTTTTGTTTGTATATTAAATTGTCAATTCTTCTGACGTGTTTCATATTTCATCAAACATGAAGTGAACAGAGGTTTTGTTTCACCTTGGACACTGGCTCTATTATATTTATTGTGACTTCAAATGATTATCACTTTTTTAGAGAGAATGGGGCTGGCTTTTTTCCACTAAATCAACCATGAAGTCTCATGTGCTTGCTGGAGTCATCAACTAAGCTCACATTCTCTTCTTCACATAAGTTCATCGCTCTGAGAATAGCAACATTTAAGAAAGTTCATCTTTAATAGTTGCTATACAATATTAATGTCTCTTATAAACATGTTTCACCCCCCCTTGTATTCTATTACTAATGAATTCTGTATGATTTTCCAGTCCACACTCCACATTGGAGAAACATGTGCAGCAGAAGGAAAAGGTATATATATAGTTTGTGCATATTACCATATGGTTGAGTCTGTCATATATGCAAATATTCAAGGCAAATCAATCATCTTAAGACATTGAAAAATTGCAGACTGTGCATCAGCCTGCGATTACAGGTGCAGCAAAGCTTCAAGGCACAAGATGTGCATCAGGGCCTGCAACACCTGCTGCCAGAGGTGCAATTGTGTCCCGCCGGGCACTTCCGGCAACCGAGATATGTGCCCTTGCTACGCCAACATGACCACCCATGGTGGCAGGAAGAAGTGCCCTTGAGCCCCCTCTTGCTGTTCCCTCACACAGGCAATGATCAGTCTCTTCTGATGAAAAGACATAATTGTGCTTTTGGATAGTTAATGTTACTTTATACTGGTCTGAACCCATGTAATTAATCTACTTAAATAAAAGAAGTCTGATACCTTCCAGGAAAAAAATATGTGGAAATGAAAAAGGGTCCTATGCATGTAAATCATGGGAGTAATTAGATTAGAATAAACCCTTTCAGCCTTTGTAATTAATGATAAACAAAATTCTATATTGCAATATGATACTTTTTTGTTTGCCTAGTGATGTTGGATCATTCATGATGTAATACTATTGTAATTGTGGTTTATAAGGAGTCTGCTGGAAGTTTTAACCTCATTAGTGTATGAAATAAAATGATTAAATTTCAATAGGATTTTCTTTTTTCTTTTTAATAGATTGGTCTGTTAATTTGCAACTACACACTTCCTTTTAAAAAGTTTCTTCACGCCGTCAAAGTTGGAAATAAATGTGAATTTATTCAAATAACAACCTATATGTAAATAGTGTATATCAAGGCTGATCCCACTCAGCTTATTGCATTATGCAGTAGAAGCTTAAGCTAGCTTAAGTAGTTAAGTAAACCCTACACACAAAATTCACTTGGGCCATAATCTGTCAAACTTAAACCCCGTTAGAAAGTTTTGATAGGCAGATTCGTACAGTGATATTATTATGTTCCTAATTGGAATCAAGTATCAATCGTGGTTGTATCCCAATTACTCCCTCCATCCTATATTAATAGCTCCATTTAAAATAATAATAGTTTTTATTAAAAGCTAAAAATGACATCTAAGAGAAGAGAAAATAGGCGAATGATACGCCTTTTTAAGTACCCAATCAATTGTATTGAACAAAATGGAGCTATTAATATAAAATAAATTTTTTTGTCAAATAAAGCTATTAATTTAGGACACAAAGTATTTTTTTATCTCGATTAACGAGGGGTGCCCACTAAAAATACTCACATATCACAATCATAGTCAGAAAATAATTCGTGTGTAGCCAACAACAACAAAGTGGCAACAAGATACTCCCTCTATCCAATATTAATAGTTATATTTAAAAATAATAATAAATTTTATTTAATGGTAAAACTCATACCTAAAGAAGGAAAAATAAACTTATAATATTTTTTTTTGAGTACTTAACTACTTAAATTGAACAAAATGAAACTATGAAATAAGGACGGAGCGACTATAATATATATAAGGAGCTAACAACAAAGTGGTGGTATCCCACTGACATTGTGTTGGTTCAGGGCTATGTGATACTTAGCTTTATGTTCTTTATTTCATGATATTTCAATACTCAAAATTAGTTACCAAAAATTTTCCTCAACCGGTTCCTTAGAATTTGTGCACCATCTGTCAGTGCATGTAAATCATAACAATAAGCTTGGGACATACAGCAGCCACAACAGTTACTGCCATAAACCTTATTGGTGAAGAACACATTTCAATAGAGGAAGCGAGTTTCCTCCAAGGTAACAACGTAAATAATGAAAATGCACACCTAAATAATGAAACAAGCATGGATTTATTTGTACTTTTAGCTCTAGTAGCTAATTATACGGTAGAACAACATGGGCCTGGGCTTGGGCTGGTGTATTATGGGCATTTGGGCCTGCCACCATGGGTCCGGAGGCTGGCATAGCAGGGGCAGACGCTTTTGTTGCCGTAGGTCCCCGGTGGCACACATTTGCATCTCATGCAGCAGGTGCCACATGCTCTCATGCATATCTTCTTTCTTGAGGCCTTGCTGCATCTCCTACCGCAAGCAGAGTGACAATCTACAAGAAAAGCAACCAGAACAAGAAAGCCATAACTCACAATGCATTTTGCATGAAAGATTATAACCCTAACATTGTCGATTTAAACCTTGTATCCTTATGGCTGATGGTAAGATGATTTTCAGCTTCCCTCCACTGAACTCATTTGTACAGGGCGAAATTGAAAGATGCCACTTGATCAGGATATAAGTCCCCACCATTTCAATAATCGTTGGATAAGACTTAGTTAAATTTTGATTGTTTAACCAACGGAGTGTTGGCCAAGACCATGTCTAAGGAAGCAGGAAGTCGTGCAAACCTCACTCCATTTAAGGGGATTGTCCCTACCCTTTGGATGAGTAGTTCACTACCCCCTCTTTTAGTCAGTTGATGCCCCTTTAACACAGTCATGAATATCCACCATCCGCGTATATATTCAGATTGTAGATATCCACCGACTAGAGACTACTCATCCTTTAGTCATGTCCTAAAGTCTCTCACAACACTCTCTACAGGATAGGAAAAAAAGAAAGATAAAAAGAAAAAGTACACATTGTAGGGCCCATGCAAAAAATGGACCCTATCAGTAAAGCTCGGCCGACCACACCTAGCAAAACTATTGGGGTTAGCTAAAGCTCACAAAATTGCCGGATTACTTGATAATTAATAGATATTATTTTAGACGTACTTATCTTGGAATGATGATGTTTCTTGTACAGAGCTGCCACTTCCCCTCCCTCCTCCACCTGACATACAGTGAAGCAACAGGTAACATTGCAATGGTAGTACTTTATAAGAGAAAGATAGACATCTACACATAGATAGATGACTTGTGCAAAACAGAAATCAAGAAGCTCTACTCACATTATCAAAAGATGCTTCAGCGACTGCCTAATTGTGTGGAGAGATCCATTGGAGGACATCATCAAAAGAACAAAAACCCAAGTCAGTTTGCATGTCATTATACCAAAGCTCATCTTAGGGAAATTATCAGTTGGGCATCTATAATGTGTAACTCCAGTACCTGAACAAGGAGGAGGAAGACCATGAAGGCAACCACAAGGAGCTTATCTGCACGAGCAGCCATGTTTTGAGGTGAAGAGGTGGGAGATGAAGTGGATACAGTTTAAGGCAAAAGAGAGGCTCTCTTATAGCTGATTCCCACGTCACTTTGACAAATCTTTGGTGGTAGTTCACGTGCAGTGACTTATAAGGCTCATGTGAGCTGACTGCACTGCATAAACTGTTGTTTGATGTGAGGGAAAGGTTGATGTCTGTGTTTTGGATGCTTCTCCTCCCTTGGCTTTTCCTTCGAAAGGACGCCTAACAGCGCAGCTGTTGGGCCTTTTGATGTCGGATTGAGATTTGAGGCCTTTGGAGGGGACTAGTGGGGGTGAATGGTCCATGTTTGACACCACTCATGGGACTGGATCCTGTGATTCGTCTTACAGCTGAATAGCTACAGAACAGTCAGATGGTAAAGTGCTTTTAAAATCCTCGTGCTTGTTTTAAGTTGGTTTTAGCTTAATTTATGGAAGTTGGTTTTCTCTCACACTCACTCTCGTGATTGATAGAAGACCACCACCCCATATTCACAGGGGCTAGTGTTGGACTACATATCTACAGGCCAAGGATGATACCTATGAGCTGTTCAGGATTAAAAGCTGCAATGTTTAGTTTGTAGTCTAAAAGTAAGTAATTAAAATGATCCTTCCTCTTATATTAATAGTCCGATTTATAAAAAACGTAAATTTAACGAAGACAAATCATAGCAGAAAATGACAAATTTCTTATGACTTAGATTTTTATGCTTTTTTAACTATAGTAATATTATACTCCCTCCATTCCAAAATAACTGTCATATTTAGTTCATTTTAAAAAGTGAAATAAGATATTTATTTTAGAACAAGGACCATTAGATACTTTGTAGTTGGTAGAGGAATGAGAAAAAAGATATTAATATTTTTTAATTAGATAGTTAATATGAGACAAAGGAAGTAAAAAGATGAAATTGTGTATATTTGGAGTCTCTTCTTCTCTTGCCATTTTATTATTTCAGTGACCAGGATAAGCCATGGTCATGTGTAGACCACGACTCTATACTTTTTACTTTATCCAATACATAGATTATTAAAAAATGTGATAAAGCTGACACTACAACAAAATTGGGTATTAATGACGCTTATGTATGCGTCGCTAAAAAGTGTTAATAACGACATATAACAAACCGTCGCAAAAAATACAACTATTAGCGACGCATAATATTAAGCATCGCTAATAATAGTCTATTAGTGACGCTTAACTCCAAATGTCGCTAATACTTACGTTATTAGCGACGCTTTTCTAAGCGTCACTAAAAGATATATATTTAATTTTTTTTAAAATAAATTTCAACACTATTAATGATGCATGCTTACAAACGTCGCTATAAGTTTTAACAATAGTGACATTTAACAATGAGCGTCGCTAATAATTCTCAATTTTTTTAAAAAAATTAAAAAATAAGAACTAATAGCGATACATATGCTATACGTCGCTACTACCTAACAGTAGTAGCGACACATGAAAACATGCATCGCTATTACCCTTTGTAGTAGCGATGCATAGTCATATGCGTTGCTACTACCTATTTTTTACTAAAATTTTATTTTAATTTTTTTAATTTTTTTTATTTTTTAATATAAAAAAATAATTAAAATAAAATACTAATAGCGATGTATATAGTTATACGTCGCTATTAGTATTTTTATTTAATTATTTTTTATTTTTAAAATTAATTTTAAAAAATAAAAAAATTTTAAATTACAGGAGAGATAGTGTAGGTAGATAGGAGAGAGAGGGGAGGGAAGAGTGAGGAGAGAGGGAAGAGAGAGAGAGAGGGTGGAGCGAGAGAGAGGATAGGGAAGAGTGAGAGAGAGAGAGGAGAGGATAGGGAAGAGAGAGAGAGAGAGGAGAGGAGAGGAGAGGATAGGAAAGAGAGAGAGAGAGAGAGAGAGAGAGAGGAGAGAGGACAGGAAAGAGAGAGAGGAGAGGATAGGATAGGGAAGAGAGAGAGAGAAGAGAGAGAGAGAAGGGAGAGAGGGAGAGGGGGGAGGGAAGAGAGAGAGGGATTTTATTTTTTTGTTTTTTTAAATATTTTTTATTTTTTATATAAAAATTTTTAAAATAAAATACTAATAGCGACGTATAGTATTATACGCCACTATTTAGTACATGTATTAGCGATGTCTATAATTCTACGTTGCTAATACATGTACTAATAGTGACGTATATACATATACGTTGCTATTAATATTTTAAATTAATATTTTTTATTTTTCAAATTAATTTAAAAAAATAAAAAAATCTCAAAAAATTTTGAAATTAGAGGAGAAAGAGTGGGAGGGAAGAGAGAGAGATAGGAGAGGGAAAGGGTGGAGAGAGAGAGGGTGGAGGGGAGAGAGAGTGAGAGAGAGAGGGGAGAGAGAGAGATGGAGGGAAAGAGAGGAGAGGGGGGAGAGAGAGGAGAGGGGAGAGAGAGAGAGAGGGGGAGAGAGAGAGGGCAGAGAGAAAGAGGGAGGGAGGGAAAGAGAGAGGGGAGAGAGAGAGAGGGAGGGAAAGAGAGGAGACGGAGAGAGAGAGGGAAAGAGAGGAGAGGGGAGAGAGAGAGGAGAGGAGAGGGAGAGAGAGAGGAGAGGGGGGAGAGAGAGAGGAGAGGGGAGAGATAGAGGAGAGGGGAGGGAAGAGAGAGGGGATAGGGGAGGGAAGAGAGGGAGGGTGGGGGGATTTTATTTTGATTTTTTAAATTTTTTTATTAATTTTTTAAATTTTTTAAAATAAAAAAATAATTAAAATAAAATACTAATAGCGACGTATAGGAATATACGTCGCTATTAGTATTTACTTTATTTTACTTTTTTATTTTTAAAATTAATTTTTAAAAATACAAAATTATAAAAAATTGAAATTAGAAGGGAGAGGAGAGGGGGGAGAGAGAGGGAGGTGGAGGGAGAGGAGAGAGGGGGAGGAGAGAGAGGGGGGAGATAGGGGAGAGGGAGGAGCGAGAGAGAGGAGAGAGAGAAATAAAATATATTTATATTTATTTATTATTTATTTTTATAAATTTAATAAAAAAATATAAGCGTATTAGCAACGTATAGGCATATACGTCGCTAATACTTAATGCTATTAGCGACGTATATACCTATATGTCGCTAATACTCTTTTATTTATTAATTTTATATAAATAAAAATTTTAAAAATAGAGAGAGTGGGAGAGAGGGAGGAGAGAGAAGGGAGAGACAGAAAGGGAGGAGAGGAGAGGCAGAGGAGAGAGAGAGAGGGAGGAGAGAGAGAGGGGAGAGGGAGGAGAGAGAGAGAGGGGAGAGGGAGGAGAGAGAGAGAGGGGAGAGGGAGGGAGGAGAGAGGGGGAGAGAGAGAGGGAGAGAGAGAGAGAGGGGGAGAGAGAGGGAGGAGAGAGAGAGAGAGAGGGGAGAGAGAGGGAGGAGAATCAGAGGAGAGAGAGGGGAGAGGGAGGAGAGAGAGAGGGGAAGAGAGAGAGAGAGACAGAGGAGAGGAGAGGAGAGGGAGGGAGGAGAGAGAGAGAAGAGAGGGAGAGAGAGAGAGAGAGAGAGAGAGAGGGAGGGGGGGGGGGGGGGAGGAAGATAGATGAGGGGAAGGAGAGTAGATACCAATTGCGACGTATTTTATCAAACATCGCAATATATAACGTAGTAGCGATGTTTCTAAAAAATGTCGCAATATGTAAAAGTAGTAGCAACGTTTTCTAGAAACGTCGCAATATGTAATGTGTTAGTGACGTTTCGGACGAAACGTCGCAATATGTAAACGTTATAGCGACGTTTCCTACAATACGTCGCTAAAAAAAGTACTGCGCGGTGAATTTTCATTCTCCCGCACGGTATTTATTCGCTCCCCCCAGCATTTCTTCCATCCCAGCCCTTCTCCGCCGTTCCTCCACCTCTCCTCCGGCATTTCTCCCTTCCGCCGCCGTTCCTCCACCTCACTTCCGCCGCTATTCTCTTCCTCCGACGTCCCGGCCCAACTGCCTCCCTTCCCTTCCCTTCCTCGTGCCCCGCCCAGCGTCCCTCCCCGCCTCAGCCTACACTGCGCATCGTCGCACCCCGCACAGCGCTGCGACGCACCCCGCACAGCCCCTGCCGCCCCGTACAACGCCGCGTCTCACCCCGCATAGCCCCTGCCGCACCGCCCAGCGTCCTTCCCTGCACTGTGCCCACTGTCCTCTGCCTGCTGTCCTGACCCGTGCATGCCGGCCCGCCCCGCGCCCTCCGTCCCCATGCCGTCCCGCCTCGAGCCCGCCGTCTGACTAGTGCCGGTGCGCAGGCCCGAGCACCACGCCCCGCCCGCCCAGCGCCCACCGTCCCCATGCCGTCCTGCCCGACCGCGCCGTCCCACCCCGTGCCGGTGAGCAGGGCGTCCCGCCCCTCCCTGCTCCCAGCGCGGGGTGTAGGAGACCCGCGACGCGGGTGCAGGTGACCCGCGATAACCAGGTTTGGTTTTTTTTCTTTTAATAAAAATTAAATTTTTTTAATACTTTTAACGATGCATTCGTAAACGTCGTTAATTGTAATGATTTATGTTTTATTTATAAATAAATTTTTTTTATTATTTGTTTAAATAATTATATACATTAGCGACGTTTACATAAACATCGCTAATACTAGTTTTTAATTTTTTTTAAATTATATTTTTTAAAAAAATTTAAAATTATATTTTAATAAAAAAAATATTTTTTATTAGCGACGTTTGGTAAACGTCGCTAATACTACATTATTAGCGACGCTTAGTAAAAAGCGTTGCTAATAATATACTAATAGCAACGTTTATAATACGTCGCTAATACATACTTTTAGTGACATTTTGTTATGTACGTCGCTAATATGCAATAGCGACTGTAGTTTTATCGACGTATTTAGCAACATTTTTTATGTGTCGCTAATACTTATTAGCGACATTTACGGTATTATTAGCGACGCTTAAAAGTGTCACTAATAGTTGTTTTTGTTGTAGTGTGACTCATATGATAATTGTCAATTATCCAACTATCAAACTACAAAACTAGAAAACTGTCAAATTAAATAATTGCCAAACTAGAAAATTACCAAACAAGATAACTGTCAAATTGAAAAATTGTAAAATTCATGATGTTTCAATTAATTACCTCATTTTCACTTATATTGGTGGCCTTAATATTTATGGAGGATTCATGGTTCTTAATTTTTCATGTAAACCCTTAAGAGGGCTACAATTACTTCTCACTATTTTACCTAATTTAGAACTTAACACCCTTGTAACTTTTATTATTTACATTTTAATAACATATCTGCACATTCTTACACAATATATTTTGAATCAATAGTCTCATATTATATATAATAGTCTCTTCTCACTTCAATATGTTGACATTAATATTTTCATTAGTAATATTCTCTTTTCTAGTTTTAGTTATTATCAATGGTACTCTATTTGACCTTGACTTATTCTCTTGAAAGAAGCAATGAAGAGGTTGAGTATCATGTATTTTATATGGTGGAGGGTCAATTGGAACACTACAATAAAAAGGATTATTAGCGATGCAACATTAAGCATAACTAAAAACAACTATTTAGGACGTATATAAATGCGTCGCAAAATTTATAACTATTAGCGATGCTTTTTAAAAAATGTTGCTAATAGTACAACTAAGTAGATACACTTATATAAAAGTGTCTCTAATACTAATACTATTTAAGATGCTTTAAAGAAAGTGTCACTAATAGTTATAAATTTTTTTAAAATAAAAAATTATAACTATTAGAGACACTTATTTAATGCGTTGCTAATAGTAAAGCTATTAGGGACTCTTTGTTATAAGTGTCGCTAATAGTTATAACTTAAATAAAAAATTAAAATTTTATAACTATTAGGGATGCCTAGTGAAAAGCGTCGTTAATAGTACAACTATTAGGGACGCTTTTGTAAAATCATCTCTAATACTAATACTACTAGTGACGTTTTTAAACAAGCGTCGGTAATAATTATAAATTTTTTTTAAAAATAAAAGAGTTAGAACGATTTGTGGCGCTTTTCTAAAAATCTCGCAAATGATATTGGTATTAGCTACACATATATTAAAGCATCCCTAATAGTTGTATTATTAGCGACGTTACTTAAAATGCGTCGCTAATAGTTTTATTATTTTATATTTATTATTTAAATATATATTATTTGTTTTTAAAACTTCGTAAATATAATATATTTTATTTATGTATGATAAATAAATAAATAAGAAAAATAATGCAATTTTTCTACTCTATCCCCCTCCTTAGAGCTCAGGTTCACGTTGACGCACATAAGAGAGAAGAGGAGGGAAGAGAGAAAGATGAGGGAGAAGAATGATCAAGAGGGGGTAGAGAGGGAGAAGAAAGATAACACCAAAGAGAGAGAAAAATGAGAAAGAGAGTGAAGAGAGAGGAGAAAGAGAGGAGAGAGACGAGAGGAGAGAGAGTAAGATGAGAGGAGAGAGAGAAGAGAGACGAGCGAGAGAGGGTAGAGAGAGTGAAGAGAGAGAAGAAAGGAAGAGAGAGGATTTAGAGAAAGGGAAGAGATAGGTAAGGGGAGAGAGAGAGGAGAGAAAAAGAGAGAGAGAGGAGAGATGAGAGAAGGGGAAGAGAGAGGTAGAGAGAGAAGAGTGAGAAGGGGAAGAGAGAGGGGAGAGAGAAGAGAGAGAGGGTAGAGAGAGAAGGAAGAGAGGGAGAGAGACAAGAGATCAGAGGTAGAGAGAGAGTGGTAGAGAGAGGACTTTAATTATTTATTATTTTTTAAAATAAAAATAAAAATATTTATAGTAGCAAAGCATATCAGTATACGTTGCGACGCATACATGGGTGGTAGCGACACATATACATATGCGTCGCTATTATCTAGAGTATTAGCAACGCATATCCTTATGCGTCGCCATTGCCTAGAATAGTAGCGGCACATTTTTCTATGTGTCACTACTATATATTTTTTTATTTTTTCCAATTTTTAAAAATAGTATAGAATAAAAGAGAGAAGGGGGGAGAGAGAAAGAGAGAGAAGGGGAAGAGAGAGGTAGAGAGAGAGAGAGGGAAAGAGAGAGAGAGGAGAGAGAGAAGGAAGAGTGGGAGAGAGAGGTAGAGATAGAAAGAATTTTAATTATACATTATTTTTTAAAGTAAAAAAAAAATTTATATTGGCGACGTATATCAGTATGATCTAGGGTAGTAGTGATGCATATCCTTATGTGTCGTTGCTCCCTAGTATAGTAGCGATGCATTTTTCTATTCATCGCCACTATATATTTTTTATTTTTTTAATTTAAAAAATAATATAGAATAAAAGAGAGAGGGGGAGAGAGAAAGAGAGAGGTAGAGAGAGGGGAGAGAGCGAGAAAAAGAGAGAGAGGATGAGAGAGGAGAGAGAGGGAGAGAGAGGTTGAGATAGAGAGGATTTTAATTATATATTATTTTTTAAAATAAAAAAATATTTATATTAGCGATGCATAATCAGTATGTATTGCTACTACCCTAGGGTAGTAGCGACGCATAACCGTATGTGTCGCTATTATCTAGGGTAGTAGTGACACATATCCTTATGCGTCGCTACTACCTAGTATAGTAGCGACACATTTTTCTATGTGTCTCTACTATATATTTTTTTATTTTAAAAATTTTAAAAAAATAATATAGAATAAAAGAAAGAGGGAGATAGAGATAAAGCGAGAGAAGGGGAAGAGAGAGGGGGGAGATAGGGAGATAGAGATGAAAGAGGAGAGAGAGGGAAGAGAGGGAGAGAGAGAAGTATAGATAAAGAGGATTTTAATTATACATTATTTTTAAAATCCTCTCTCCTTTCTCTCTCTCTCTCTCTCTCTCTCTCTCTCTCTCTCTCTCTCTCTTTCCCTCAGTGTGCAGGAATCCGGCCCCGGCCAGATTCTGGTCCACCCTCTCCCCTGTCACCCCCTTGATCATTTATAATTAAACCCTTTGCAAGTGTACAAGGTAATTGTACAAGGATGAGTATTTAAGGGTTGTCGAACCTCAGGGACGGATGAATTATTACTAAATCTAAAGAGGAATTTGCTGATTGAAAACTAGAAACAACTTAAACTTAAATTAAGCAAAACAAAGGAATCAACTATATCAAAAGTAAGAGACTAATATGATAGAATTTACTTAGGAAATCGAATCCACTATAGAACCATAACAATTCCTTAACTTTTAATCTAAACCTAGTGTGAATATGAACAAGTATTCTCAGCTACAAGCTAGAATTACTTCAGAAAGAATAATTAATTAACTTCCATGGTATGAACTATCTTCGACAATAGCACGAATCATCTACACTAAATAGCTATAGGCATGACCCGTCTAATCTTAGTATAACTCATCCAAGTCCTTAATTATCTGAACATTAAAACTATTGTATGACCATCTCATCTAAATCACAGAAATTAGAATTGATGCAAATATCAAAACCACATCAATCTATCATCTACAAGACAATAAATCAACATAGATTTGAATGAACATGAAAAGCTCTTCCATTAAAAAGGAAATCCTTATCATACAATTATCATAATTCACAACTGAGATCTGAATTAAAAAGAAAAGAAACTGAATCTTATCTATAGCTTCATCAACTCCTAAGTAAAAGAAAGGTTTAGCCTTCCATTGTAGAAGAAAACACTTGAATCTCCATTGAAAGCTTTAGGTTTTTCTCCATCTTCTCCTTCATTCTTTTCTTCAGAAAATCTACTTGTTAACTCCCAATTTCGAGCCAAATATGTCTTTATATAGGCATAAGAACCGTAGGGAAGAGTTGTATATGAAAAGGACTCAAAATTGGCTGAAATAAGGAAACTGCGCGTTATACTGTTCGAACGCCCTGCATGCCCGTTCGAACGCTTGAACTGAAATTTCTTCAAAATCACGTTATCCCGATCGAACGGTAAGTCACCCCGTTCAAACAGCAATGAAGAATCTGCAAAATAAGCCAATTTAATTCAAATTATCATAGAAGCTTTTCCTAACATAATTAAATTTAATTTCTAATTATTTAACCTATATTAACTCTTAAATGAGACTAGACAGTAAAATAATTAAGGGTAAAATAACATATAAATTATACTTATCACCCCTCCCCCCGCTCCCGATTTCTACCCCCTCCTCCGGCCTATCTGACTAGAGGAGGGGGCTCTGGGGGCCGGAATCTGGCTCCCCCTCCTCCCCGCTCTCCCCAGTCATCCCCTCCCATTTTCCGCTCCCCTCCTCCGGTTTGTTTGACCGGAGTGGGGGGGGGGTGATAAGTATAATTTATGCGTTATTTTACCCTTAATTATTCTATTTTCTAGTCTCATTTAAGTGTTAATATAGGTTAAATTATTAGATATTAAATTTAATTAGGTTAGAAAAAGCTTCCATGGTGTTTTGAATTAAATTGGCTTATTTTGCAGATTCTTCATTGGCGATCGAACGGGGTCACTTACCGATCGATCGGGTACACGTAAATTTGAAGAAAATTCAGTTCAAGCGTTCGAATGGGCTTGCAGGCAATCGATCGGCATAACACGCAGATTCCTTATTTCACCCAATTTTGAGTCCTTTTCATATACAACTCTTTCTTACGGATCTAATGCCTATATAAAGGCTTATTTGGCACGAAATTAAGGGTGAACAAGTAGATTTTCTGAAGAGAAGAAGGAAGAAGAAGATGGAGAAGAACACAAAGCTTTCAATGGAGATTCAAGTGCTTTCTTCTACCATGGAAGGCTAAACTTTTCTTTACTTAGGAGTTGATGAAGCTATAGATAAGTTTCAGTTTCTTTTCTTTTTAATTTAGATCTCAGTTGTGAATTATGACAATTGTATGATAAGGATTTCCTTTTTAATGGAAGAGCTTGTTAATGTTTATTCAAATCTATGTTGATTTATTGTCTTGTAGATGATAGATTGATGTGATTTTGATATTTGCATCAATTCTAATTTCTGTGATTTAGATGAGATGGTCATGCAATAGTTTTAATGTTCAGATAATTAAGGACTTGGATGAGTTATACTAAGATTAGACGGGTCACGCCTATAGCTATTTAGTGTAGATGATTCGTGCTATTGTCGAAGATAGTTCATGCCATGGAAATTAATTAATTATTCTTTCTGAAGTAATTCTAGCTTGTAGCTGAGAATACTTGTTCATATTCACACTAGATTTAGATTAAAAGTTAAGAAATTATTATGGTTTTATAGTGGATTCGATTTCCTAAGTAAATTCTATCATATTAGTCTCTTACTTTTGATATAGTTGATTCCTTTGTTTTGCTTAATTTAAGTTTAAGTTGTTTCTAGTTTTCAATCAGCAAATTCCTCTTTAGATTTAGTAATAATTCATCCGTCCCTGAGGTTCGACAACCCTTAAATACTCATCCTAGTACAATTACTTTGTACACTTGCAAAGGGTTTAATTATAAACGATCAAGTTTTTGGCGCCGTTGCCGGGGACGGTGTTGATTTGTTACTAGGCAACCATTCCAAGTCCCACCAGCCCATATCCACCAACCTCAAGTCCAACATCCATATGTCCAACCCAATAGGAGTCCAAGCTTTGAAGAAAAGGTCTTGAGTGCCCTCCAAGGCATTCAATCCCAATCCCAACTCCTTCACTCTCACACACAATCTATAGCAAAGTTAGAAGCCCAAATTGGACAACTAGCCAATGCTATAAATAAGAGAGAGACAGGAACATTGCCGAGTCAGCCCCAACAAAACCCTAAAGGTCAATGTGGAGTAGAGATAGTCCATTCCTCTAATGAACAAGTTCAATCCGTAACTACCCTTAGGAGTGGTCGACACATTGATAATCAAGTTGGAGAGGAGTCCTTAGGTACCACAAATGAAAGGTTCAATAATTCAGCCCCTAATGAGCCTCAAGTAGAAGTTAGTGCAACACATGAGAAGGAGTTTGTATCTCCTTCCTCTTCTTCAGAGCCACAGCCTAAGACCACTTCAGAGGGATCTTACATCCCTAGGGCACCTTTTCCTCAGTGTCTTGACATGGCCCCAACATTTCGGAAGAACACATCTAAGATGGATGATATTCTTGAGACTTTTAAACAAGTCAAAATTAATCTCCCCCTCTTAGATGCCATTAAGCAAGTCCCTGCTTATGCTAAGTTCCTCAAAGACCTATGTACTCAAAAGCGTAAATCTAAGACTCATGTGTCTAAGAAGGTCTTTCTCACCGAGCAAGTTAGCTCCCTTTTGAAGTTTGACACCCCACCTAAGTATAAGGACCTGGAGTGCCCATTATTTCTTGTGTCATAGGCGATCACTCCATTTATAGAGCCCTCTTTGACCTTGGTGCGAGTGTCAATCTACTCCCTTACTCAGTGTATGAGCAATTAGGGTTAGGTGAATTGCAGCCTACATCAGTTACCTTACAGCTAGCCGACCGTTCTGTGCGTAAGCCTCGAGGAGTCATTGAGGATGTCTTAGTGAAAGTTGACCGGTTCTTCTTCCCTGTTGACTTTCTTGTCTTAGATATGGAACCGGTCTGCAATACCACACACCAAATCCCCGTCATTCTAGGTCGCCCCTTCCTTGCCATTGCTAATGCTTGTATCAATTGTCGAACGGGAGTGATGGAGATATCCTTTGGGAATATGAATGTGAGGCTGAATGTGTTCCATGCATCTAACCAACCACCTGTTGAGTGTGACTTTGAGTGCTTAATAGTTGACCATTTAGATGACCTAGTCAATGAAGCCCTACCCCTTACCCTAATGAGAGATGCTCTTGAATTGACTTTATTACACCCAAGGTTAGAGGAGTCCATTATTGATCCATCTTTGGAGGAGACCCATAGCCAACTAGCGGCTGCTAGTGTTCCTGAGTCTTCCTCTTGGAAGTTTCAGGTAGAGCCTTTACTTATATCAGCCTCCACACCTCTTAAACCCTCCATAGAGTCACCACCTAGGCTTGAATTTAAAAACTTACCTAGTTCTCTCAAGTATGCCTTCTTGGGACCTAAGGACACTCTTTCAGTTATTATTTCCTCTAGTTTGACTATGACCAAGAGAGTAGATTGCTTATCGTCCTTGTCACACATAGGAGAGCCATAGGATGGACAGTAGCTGACCTTAGGGGGATTGACCCATCCATTTGTATGCATAGGATCCACTTAGAAGATAATGCCAAACCCTCGAGAGAAGGACAACGAAGGTTGAACCCTAACATGCGGAAAGTAGTCATGAAGGAGGTGGTTAAGCTTTTAGATGCAGGTATCATATACCCTATCTCTGATAGTGAGTGGGTGAGTCCTACCCAGGTTGTTCCTAAGAAGTCTGGATTTACTGTTAAGTCGAATTCATCAGGAGAGTTAGTCCCTTCTAGGGAAACCACAGGGTGGAGAGTGTGTATAGACTACCGGAAGCTGAATTCCATGACCCGAAAGGACCATTTTCCCTTGCCATTCATTGACCAGATCTTAGAGAAACTAGCAGGTCAGGACTTCTATTGTTTTCTAGATGGCTACTCAGGGTATAATCAGGTACCTGTGTTTCCGGGGGATAAGGAGAAGACCACCTTCACTTGTCCGTTTGGTACATTTGCTTATAGACGTATGCCATTTGGTTTGTGTAATGCTCCTGCTACATTTCAGCGTTGTATGATGTCCATATTTTCTGATATGATTGATAAATTTTTAGAAGTTTTTATAGATGATTTTTCTATTTTTGGTGCTTCGTTTGATGAGTGTCTCCATAATTTATCTCTTGTGCTTAAACGTTGTGAGGAGACTAATTTGGTTTTGAGTTGGGAAAAGAGTCATTTTATGGTTCAAGAGGGCATTGTTTTAGGTCATATTGTTTCCAAACGTGGTATTGAAGTAGACAAGGCCAAAGTTGACCTTATAGCTAACCTGCCTCCCCCCACTACAGTGAGACAGGTTCGTTCCTTTCTTGGCCATGCCGGTTTCTATAGGCGATTCATTAAGGACTTTAGTAAGATTTTTCAGCCATTGTGTCATTTGTTGGCTCATGATGTACCTTTTGATTTTGATGATGCTTGTATGAAATCTTTTACAAAGCTTCGTACACTCCTCTCTACCACACCTATCATTCAGCCCCCTGACTACTCCCTACCCTTTGAGATTATGTGTGATGCCTCTGACTATGCTGTGGGTGCAGTCCTTGGCCAAAGAGTGAACAAAGTCCCCCATGTCATTTATTATGCTAGTAAGACCCTTTCTGATGCCCAATTGAATTATACCACCACAGAAAAGGAATTGCTAGCTATTGTCTATGCTTTAGATAAATTCCGATCGTACCTTTTAGGGTCCAAAATCATTATCTTTTCTGACCATGCGGCCTTACGCTACCTTCTTTCTAAGAAGGATACCAAGCCTAGGCTCATCCGATGGATTTTGCTCCTTCAAGAGTTCGATTATGAAATTAGAGACAAGAAAGGTGTTGAGAATGTTGTGGCTAATCATTTGTCTAGGATCTTACTTGAGGAACCTTCCCACCCTGAACCACTTCATGATTATTTCCCCGATGAGCAACTCTTTGTTGTCTCTACCCATACACCCCCTTGGTTTGCTCATATTGTTAATTATCTCGCTGTGGGTCGCATTCCCTCTAATTGGACTAAACAAGACAAGGATTTATTCTTTTCTCATGTTAAACACTATTATTGGGGTGACCCTGATCTTTTTAAGTTTTGTTCTGACCAGATTATTCGTCGATGTGTGCCTGATAGTGAATTCCATAGTATTCTCACATTTTGTCACTCTCACGCCTGTGGCGGTCATTTTGGGGGAAAGAAAACAGCTGCTAAGGTTCTTCAAAGTGGATTCTTCTGGCCCACCTTGTTTAAGGATGCTCATGAGTTTTGTAAGTCTTGTGATAGATGTTAGCGACTAGGGGCCCTTTCTCGGAGAGACATGATGCCTCTTCAACCCATCCTCATTGTAGAGATTTTTGATGTTTGGGGAATCGATTTTATGGGACCATTCTCACCCTCCTTTGGCTGCACTTATATTTTGGTCGCCGTCGATTATGTCTCCAAATGGATTGAAGCCATAGCGACGAAAACCAATGACCATAAGGTTGTGGTGGCATTTATCAAGGAACATATTTTTTGTCGATTTGGTACACCTAGAGCAATTATTAGTGATGGGGGTAGCCACTTTTGTAACCGTTCTTTTGACTCTCTTCTTCGAAGATATTCTGTCACACATAAAGTTGCCACCCCCTACCATCCTCAGACCAGTGGTCAAGTTGAGGTGTCCAATCGTGAGATTAAGAGAATCCTTGAGAAAACTGTGCGCCCTGATCGAAAAGATTGGTCCATGCGTCTTTAATGATGCCTTATGGGCATATCGGACTGCATATAAAGCTCCCATTGGCATGTCTCCTTACCATCTTGTTTATGGTAAGGCGTGTCACTTACCCGTTGAGTTGGAGCACCGTGCTTTTTGGGTCATTAAATCATTTAATTTTGACATGGACAAAGCTGGTACCCACCGTAGACTCCAACTTAATGAATTGGAAGAGATGCGTCATGAAGCTTATGAGAGTGCCAAATTATATAAACAAAGGACTAAGGCTTTACATGATCGCTTAATCCATCGAAAGTCCTTTGAACCTAACCAGAAAGTTTGGCTCTTTAATTCTAAATTACGCCTCTTTCCAGGTAAGCTTAGATCTCGCTGGGATGGCCCCTATGTTGTTACTCAGGTTTTTCCTCATGGAGCAATTGAAATTTCTGACCCACGAGATAATCGAGTTTTTAAAGTTAATGGTTAGAGACTTAAGCCTGTCATTTAGCGAGATATTGAGAGGGGTGACATTGACTCCATTGATTTGATTGCTCCATTAATACATTAAGGGAGTACACACTGTCTAGTTGAAGACGATAAACTTAGCGCTTTTAGGGAGGCAACCCTTGTTTTATTCGGTTTGTTTTTATGTTTATTTTCTCTCTTTTTCTCTAGTTTTAGTTAAATTTCTTTTATTCATGTAGTGATATTTTTTGATTCAGTAGTTTTAGTAGATTAATTAGATTTTTATTTTTTTATTTTTATGTTAATTTTTTTTTTTAAAAAAAATTGTTGTGTTTACCTGTTCGATCGGGCGTGTACCCGATCGATCAGCCCGTTTGATCGGTAAGTAGGCCGTTCGAACGGTCGAGTCGTCACTTTCAACTCGCGCCGGCCAGTTCGGATCTGCCGTGTTTCCTCCGCCGCGTGCCGTTGTTTTTCCTCCGCCGTCTTCTGTACCTTTTCCGGCGAGTTTTTTGTTCAAAAATCGTCCCTCTTCTCCGATTTTTCGTGTAGAATCCATTTCCGGAGTCCATTTGAGCCGAATCGCCCTCTATTTCACGCAGTTCCTCTGTTTCACCGGTAAGTCCCAAATTCGATTTTTGAAATTTTCTTTCGATTTTTGACCAAATCAGGTGCAATTTGTTATGGAAATTTGTTCGAAACATCTTGTATATCTTATCTTGATGATTTAGTTCAGTTTGATTGACTGATTACTGCATAAATTATGGTGGATTTCGGATTTTTCAGTCCGCACTGTTTTTGTCGAAAATTTCAATTTTTGATGCTTTAATGAACCAATTTATATGTACTTGCTTTACGAAAAATGCTTAATTTTTACTTGTGCATATCATATTTTAATTTGGGACATTTCTGATCATTTTTTTACAGGGGTATTTTCGTAATTTGACATTAGTGGGCTGTGCAGAATTTTTTCTTTTTCTTTTCTTACTTTTAGTCGCTTCACTATCACTGTTAGCACTTCTGTTTGAGCTTTTTCTAGACCTATGGCGCACGGTTCACGTTCTAAAGTTCTGAAGAAGAGGAAGGGCGCCCCCTCTACTTCGCGTGCTTCATCTTCCACGACTGCCGCTGTTGATCGACCTCTTCGTGCTATTTGTTATGAGCGACAAGTGGAGTTTGTCCCCACCATTACTGCTGCCCAGTCACGGCTTATGGAGCGAGATGATTGGCGTTTATTTTTCTCAGAGATTGCCGCCCCTGATGCTCGCGTACATCATGAGCAGGTCCGATCATTTTATGCATCCGCTTTTCTTAATGAGATGGGATATATTGTCAGCACCATTGGAGGTATTATGATCACTGTCACACCAGATGTCATAGCTTCAGTGATGGGTCTCACGCGCTCTAGCTTCACCTATCCGTCTTTTGTTGATTTCGCTTTTCCTGATGAGTATACTATCACGGGAACTCTTATCGGGCAGGAGCGAGGCCCATCCCTCACATATGGATTGCCAGCTTCTCTTATGACTCGGGACTATCGTTTTGCACATCTGATATTGGAGTATGACATATGGTTCCGCCGTCATGAGAAGGTTGACTACACCTTAGCTCGCCTTCTTTATGTTCTGGGTCGTGTAGAGCGGATTCACATCGATTTTCCCTCCTTTGTCTTCACACGGATGGCAGATATAGTCTCTGGACCAGTGGATGCTCGATTAGCTTTTCCTTTCCTTTTGGAGCGGATTTTTGTTCACTTTCAGTTGGATTTTCCTTCATATGCACCCACGAGCCAAGGTTTAGGGGTCATTTCCCAGGCGACCCTAAACCGTATGATTACACATTGTCCTCCTCCACCAGCATTCGACGAGGAGAATGAGGAGGAGCCAGCCACAGAGGGTGTACCAGATGTTGCAGCTGAGCAGCACATTCCAGCACATGCTACTGCCTCTTTCCTTGAGATGGAGCATCGTCTTAGAGCACATATTGATTCTTCTCAGGCACAGCTTCAGACGAGGTTTACTGCACATATAGACGCTCAGATGACTGAGATGAGAGGACTTATACAGGGACTGGCTGATTTGATTCGTAGCCAATCAGCTCCGGCTGATGCAGATGATAGTGACTAGGGTTCTACTGATGCAGATGATTCTGATATTTAGCTATGCAGGGGCTACTTTTCTCTTTTCTTATCTTTTCTTTTCTTTGTTTATTTTTATTTTTATTTTTGTTTTTGTTTTGTTATCTCTTTTCTGTGAGCTTGGTATTTAAGGTTTGGGAAATTGCTCTTTATATGTATGTTTCTCATGTTTTCTCTCAATCCTATGTACTTCATTTTCAGATTAGTGGATTAGTTATGCTCTCAGGTGATATCTTTCTTTCCCTCTCTTACTTATTCTTGTCATTGTAGTACTTATTTTCTTTTACATTAAGGACAATGTTTAGTTTAGGTTTGGGGTTGTAGAAAGATATTTTTCTTTCTTATTTTTCTTTTAGGATGTTTTAGAGTATTTTTTTTTGTTATTTCTTTAGTTTTGTTTTATGTGGTTTTTATAGCTTATTTTCTTTTAAAAGCATATGTCTATTTTTAAAGAGAATAATTTCATGAAGAAAGTTCAAGTAATTAATTAAGTGATGAAAATGATTAAGTGAGTAATTTCTGTTTTATTTTCTTTATCTTGGATAATTGTGCTTATATTTTTAAATCACAATTCACATACTTGAAACTTGTAGGAATACAATTTTATGATTTATTACTTGTAATCTTAGTGGGATATCTTTAACTAGGCATATTTTTGAAAACTTGACAATTGAGTAATTTTTAGTGTTTTATGATAGATCTTTATGATTAGCTATTATTTGAAAAAAAAAATGGGATAAGTGTGTGATGGAAAAAAAAAAGTTGAAAATAAAAAAGTTGAAAAAAAAAGATATATTGATTGAAAAAAAAAATGATGAGAAAAAAAAATGATGAAAAAAAAAGTGAAGGTTTGTTTCTCTTTTTACTGAGTACCCGGACCTTGTACCTAGGCAAGTATAAGGGATCGCGTCAAAAGGTGAAAAGTTGAGATAAATTCTTTTATGACTTACTTGGTTCTGTAGCCTTTATTGTTCGAGTTATTAAGCCTGAGGGGTGTTTCAACACCTAGTGCCTTGAGCCAACTGGATTAGGGATACTGGCCTAACGCTTGCTACATGGACTATTTAGAAAGCTTAATAGAACTAAGTATTGCACGAGTCATATTTTGAGGTATATTATGATCTTATTCCCTGAATTTAATTTAAATTTGATGGCTATTACATGAGGGTTTATTATGAGATGTTAAAGATGAAAGATTGTCATTGTTATATTTTTGAGTTAGTGAACTTTAATGAGCTTGGTTAATGGGTCACATAAGATATGCTTGTTAATAGAGACTGAAATTGTATGACTACAAAGTTTTTACACTTTATGTTTTCGAAATGTATATATGTAGTTGCACAATTATTTTTAAGATGAGGTTATAGAATGGATGATTCCTTACTTGAAAGTGATCAAATCGATATTATTTACTTGTTTCAAGTATTTATGGTTGGTTCTTTTTAAAAATAGTTGTGTGTTTTTAAGAGAAGATTATTTTTAGAATTTTTTTTTATTTTGTTTTATTTCTTTTCTTAGGTTTAGATGTTTGTGGGTATCATTGCTGCAAACCCTCACGAGACACAACTTGTCCAACTAGGGACACCTAGGGGTTTAAAGGCTTGTTGCATACGCTAAATGCAATCGTGATTCCCTACGAAAGTGGCTTTTATTTATTTATTTTTCTAGATTAGTTGTTTTGTTTTGCTTGAGGACTAGCAAAATATAGGTTTGGGGGTATTTGATAAGTATAATTTATGCGTTATTTTACCCTTAATTATTCTATTTTTTAGTCTCATTTAAGTGTTAATATAGGTTAAATTATTAGATATTAAATTTTATTAGGTTAGAAAAAAGCTTCCATGGTGTTTTGAATTAAATTGGCTTATTTTGCAGATTCTTCATTGGCGATCGAACGGGGTCACTTACCAATCGATCTGGTACACGTAAATTTGAAGAAAATTCAGTTTAAGCGTTCGAACGGGCTTGCAGGTGATCGATTGGCATAACGCGCAAATTCCTTATTTCACCCAATTTTGAGTCCTTTTCATATACAACTCTTTCTTACGGATCTAATGCCTATATAAAGGCTTATTTGGCACGAAATTAAGGGTAAACAAGTAGATTTTCTGAAGAGAAGAAGGAAGAAGAAGATGGAGAAGAACACAAAGCTTTCAATGGAGATTCAAGTGCTTTCTTCTACCATGGAAGGCTAAACTTTTCTTTTACTTAGGAGTTGATGACGCTATAGATAAGTTTCAGTTTTTTTTCTTTTTAATTTAGATCTCAGTTGTGAATTATGACAATTGTATGATAAGGATTTCCTTTTTAATGGAAGAGCTTTTTAATGTTTATTTAAATCTATGTTGATTTATTGTCTTGTAGATGATAGATTGATGTGGTTTTGATATTTGCATCAATTCTAATTTCTGTGATTTAGATGAGATGGTCATACAATAGTTTTAATGTTCAGATAATTAAGGACTTGGATGAGTTATACTAAGATTAGACGGGTCATGCCTATAGCTATTTAGTGTAGATGATTCGTGCTATTGTTGAAGATAGTTCATGCCATGGAAATTAATTAATGATTCTTTCTGAAGTAATTCTAGCTTATAGCTGAGAATACTTGTTCATATTCACACTAGATTTAGATTAAAAGTTAAGGAATTGTTATGGTTCTATAGTGGATTCGATTTCCTAAGTAAAATCTATCATATTAATCTCTTGTTTTTAAACTAGTTGTTTTCTTTTCCCTTACTTAATTTAAGTTTAAGTTGTTTTTAGTTTTAAACCAACAAATTCCTTTTTAGATTTAGTAATAATTCATCCGTCCTTGAGGTTCGACAACCCTTAAATACTCATCGTAGTATAATTACCTTGTACACTTGCAAAGGGTTTAAATATAAACGATCAGGGGGGGGGGTGGTCTGGGGGCGGGGAGCCAGATTCTAATTACCGCTCCTCCCCCCTCTCCCCAGTCACCCCCTCCCCTCTCTCCCCAGCCCCCTCTCTGTTTTCCTCCCCCCAACTCCAATTTTTGCCGCCCTCCTCTAGTTTGTCTGACCAGAGGAGGGGGCTCTAGGCAAGGCCGACTTGAGACAAATGGAGGCCTAAAGCGACATTTTAAGTGTTGTTTTTATATTTAATAAAATATTAATATATTAATATAATTAATTTATTTAAAATAGATTTTTTTACACTTTGAGATCCAAAATTATTAATTAAGTTATTACACATTTTAATAATAGGAGATATTTATTTGGCGGGTTAGTGCATCCTATCCTATAGTTAGAACATGGTCAGGGGCTCAGTCCCCCACATTAATAGCCCTAGTGGTTACCAAATTAAGGTTAGGGGCTTTGTCTCATGCACTAGTAGCACTACTTGTTATCAGTTTATAGTTACGGCTACAACACGTTAACCCTATTTCAATTGAAGCATGAGCTTGATTTCCCTTTTCTAATTTATTATTTTTAAGAGATAATATTTGAATAAGTTCTATTAATATATAAATGCATCTAGCTGAGTTTGTACCAAGCATATAACATGTCTTTAAATTTCAATCCAATGATCTGTGTTATTCAAAGAGCAGGCATATTTGAATTATTTGCATGCCATGCTCGGCTAGAAGTGTCAGGCACACAATAATTTTTTAATTGTAAAGTTTCTTTCAAATTATAAAATTATTTGAAAACATTCGAAGACCATCATAAATGAAACTATGCTAAGAAATAAGAATAGCATAGAGAAAATTTTAAAATATTAAGTAAAGAAGAATATATGCAAGATGTCATAAAAATATTATGACATCTTAAAAATAAAATTTTTTATATCATCTTGTATATTTTTAATATGGTCTAATAAGGCCCCATAATAGTTGTACGTAGAATAATTATGGTGATATAGACAATCCCAATAACTCTTTGGCTCTTTGTCAAATAAATAAAATTTTAATATAGTCTCATAGCTTGATTATGTCTATTACGGGGCTTTGTCTTCTTTGTGGGGCCTTAGTCGCCTAATGCTCCAGCCAACCCTAGCTCTAGGGGTCAGAATCTAGCTCTCCACCGGATTCCAACTCCCCCTCTTCCCCCCTCTCCCCGGTCACACTCCCCTCTCTACCCACCTCCTGTTTGTTTTTTGCCCGCCCCCTCCCGTTTTCTGCCCCCATCTTCCGATCTGTCTGATTGGAGGAGGGGGCTTTGGGGGCCGGAATCTAGCTCCCCTACTCCCTCCTTTCCTAGGTCACCCCCTCCCCTCTCTCCCCAGCCCCCCTCTGTTTTTTGACCACCCCCTCCCCCCCTCGCTCCTGATTTCCGCCCTCCTCCTCCGGTCTGTCCAATTGGAGGAGGGGGCTCTAGGGGCCGAAATCCGGTTCCTCCTCCTCCCCCTCTCCCAGGTCACCCCTTTATGGCGCCGAATTTGGAACCTCCCCAGATTCCAGCGCTGCCCCCATCCTCCACCAGTCCCTCCCGACGGCGCCCCTCCAGTCATCCCACCTCTGGTGGGATATTTTTTTAATTTTTTTTAAGTTATTAGTGACGCTTTTCAACAATGTCGCTAAAGACGTTTTCTTTATTTTTTTTACATATTAGCGATGCTTATAAAAGCGTCGTTAATACACAAAAATGCATTTTTGATTAAAGACGCTTTTTTGAAACATCGCTATAGACTATTTTTTATTATTTTTTCAAAAATTTCTTATTAGGGATGCTTATATAAGTGTTGCTAATATTTTTTTATTTTTATTATTAGCAACGCATATATAAGCGTCGTTAATAAGATGTTTTCGATTTTTGTTAAATTTTTTTCATATTCGCAACGTTTTATGAAGCGTTGCTAATAACTATTTATTAGCGATGCTTAGAATTAAGTGTCGCTAATGTCAGACTATTAGCTACGCTTTGTCATAAGCGTCGCTAATGAGTAATAGTGACTGCATTTTTATCGACACATTTAGCGACGCTTTGTAAGCTTCTCTAATAGTTAGTAGCAACACTTTGAACACTATTAGTGAGGCCTAAAATCATCGCTAATATTACTATTTATTTTAGTGGAACTACAATAGGATATACGAAACTTAACTTTAATGAGTATTATTTCTTCGACCATGTCATTTCCAAGAGAGAATCATAAGTAACTTTGCATGGAATTTCAATGAATTTTGTTACTGCATTGTTGTAATTATATTTTCTAACATTTGCATCCTAATAGTTGCCCCAAACACAACAAAATTGTGTGTCCACTTCTGCCATGCCCCGCCACACCCCCTTGAACCGAACCATGTCTAAGAAGGTGGGATGCGATGCGATAATGTGGAAGACTAACCCATCTTAGGTTCTCATCGAAGTACACAACACACACTCATTGTACAAAAGCAAATAAAGGAAGGTAAAAGAGCTTAATTAACCATCTTAGTAAAAAACAACACACACAAAAACTATAATGAACACAGTCTCAAGCCCTAAGACTGCAATATATTTCAAGCCATCATAGGCTATCTAAAGTATGAAATAAAGTCAAGTATAAGTTCATCATATCACATGACAAGTCTAAAACAATCTAAACATCTAGCCCCCTCTCATGGTGTATGCCCATCCTCAAGCTCAACATAAAGACCATCCGGAGCACCTCCGTTACATAGCATACAACCCCAAAACAAAACCACAAACAAAAGAGGGGTGAGTTTAGCTCAGTAAGGGTTTTAAAATGAAACATAAACTCATGATAACACTACATACATTTTCAATTTAAACATGCACCACATATCCATTCTCTACACATGTGCATCATAATCACATTCTATATACACATTCACACCACCTGTGCATCATAGGTTCATTCATAATTTAAACATGCACACCCTGTGCAATCATTTAAGTTTCATGGTTCATTTACATCCTGCATGAAGCAAGTATCAATATTCACATACACCCTGCTTAATCAAGTGCATCAAACCACACTCCATCTTGCATGTTTAAGTATAATCACTCCATACGTACGATTTGTAACATAAGCATAATTGTCCATACACAATTATGTCAATCAACATTATATTCCATACACATGCATAAACAATTCGGTGAATGTCTCACGATATGGAAAACAACCTTGCTTATCCTAGCCGAAGCACAAGCTGACCTGCTCACACTGGAAATCCTAACAAGGAAGTCCAAATTCCTAAAAAGGAAAACTAGAGAAGTTTGGGTAAAATCACTAATGGGGAAAGTATCGAAATAGTCCGCTTTTTTGGTTCGTCTTTGAACTCTCAAAATTCGAAACTAAAAACATTCCGACATTTCGTATAAATTCTAAAATTCTCATAAAATATTATATAATCAAAACCTAAGCCTATAACACGGGGATCTAATATTTTTCATGCTTAATCATACAAAATAACCATAAATCGCATGCTTTTAATAAATCACTATTACACATCAAGATAAATCAAAAGTTCAAATAAACTTATAATCATAACACTTCAATGGAGAAAACCACTCAAGGTAAAAACCTCTTATCTCTAACAAGCTTGTGAATCCCTTGAACGAGCTTCAACCTCAAAAAATCTTACCAAAAAATTAGGGCTTTTGGTTAATCCTACTCAAAATTAACTAATAGACTCAAATCAACCTAAGAAATGATAGTATCAAAACCTCCTTAGATAAAAAAAAAAAAAACATAAATAGGGTTCTAAATCGGAATTAAAAATATGATTTTGATGGAAAAAAACTAAGAATCAAAATAGGAGAAGTGAAGATAGAGATGATTAAGACAAAATTCAGAAGATTAAGGGGAAAATCTTACCTTAAGAAGAGTTTCTCCTTTGGGAAATGGGTGTAGAGTTTAGCCTCCCTCCTATTCTCAGCCTTTCCTCATTTGACAAATGGCTAGGGCTTTCTTTTTGTTAAAGGCTTATACGCTAAAAATTAAATTGTTGGGCTGGAAAATAGGTGAAAATGCCATAAGTGACAATTTACGTGCATTTTTGACTCAAAAACGAATTTAATTACACCTAAACCCACTTAGACAAATCAATAGGAGGTTGAAGGCTAAAATGGGTAGCATGCCATCCCTCATAGACCTAGGTCCCACGGTGGGGCCTGCTCCTTTGACTAAGGAAAAAAAATTGCCTTTAAATAGGTAAAAATTTGGGTAAATCAATCTTGACACTAATACTTTAAACTAAAATAAAATTAAACCTTAAGAAATTTATAAATAACCTAAGTCATTACCACAAAAAAATCAAATCAAACCGACAAAAACTAATTTGCAAAATTGAAAAGGAAATACATTAGATATCTTACATCTTACCCACCTTTTAGGAATTTTGTCCTCAACATTCGCTATTAACCATAGATGATTAGGTGAGGATACTTCTCCTTAACTTCATCCTCGTGCTCCGATGTTGCCTTCTCCACATTGTGGTTTTGCCAAAGGACTTTCACCAACAGAATCACCTTGTTTCTGAGAGTTTTCTCTTTCTTGTCTAAGATTTCTACTGGTATCTTGACATATGAAAGATCACTCCTTAGCTCCAACCGCTCAAAATTAGTTACATGGAATGGATTCGGCTTATACTTCCGTAGAATAGAAACATGGAACATATCAAGAATGTTAGCAAGCTGTAGAGGTAGAGCCACTTGATACGCCATTGCTCCAATCTGCTCAAGGACTTCAAAAGGCCCAATAAACCTAGGAGATAAGCATGATGCCTCGAGAAGGTGAGATCTTCAAGAAAACATGGCTGCCACTTGGAATTCTAGATCTATCCGTCGCTTATCTGCATCTCTTTTTTCGACTTTGAGCAGTTTGCAACCACTCCCGAATAAGTCTATTCTTATCCATTGATTGTTGCACAATCTTTGGCCCAGTTAGGAGATGCTCTCTAACCTCACTCCAACAAAGGGGAGATCGGCAAGGACATCCATACAACGTCTTGAAAGGAGCCATCTTCGTGACGGCTGCCATTTTCTATAATAATATAATTATAATATCCTTGTCCAACACGTGTAATTTTCACGCATGTGACCGAACGTGATGACCATTGGTGTCAAAACAATCATGGATTTATCATTTCTCATTCTAATCAAAATATAACGGAGTTATTGCACAACCATAAATATTGATTAACACAATCAACAACATGTAAAATTATTATACATGCCAATGACCACTGTGTGTAGAGCTGATACTGTATACAAAGTTTATTAAATATCTAGGCACATCGTGCCATTAAACATGAGTCACATAAATAATTACACAAACTAAATTACTCAGAAATCCCTTCTACTTCCACCTCTGTCCTTGCTGAATACCTACAGGATTTGGGGGTGGGTGAGTATATTTATACTCAGTAGGTTGAGTTAAAATCTAAAGTGATGCTAAGCAACAAACCTTCAAAAACCCTTATTATCACGCCCAACCCGAGCCGAAGCCAAGGGACGGTCGAAGCACACGGGGGTGACAAAGTGTTGAATTGCGGAAGACTTGACCCATCTAACGAGTATAACACACACGGAGTAACACACACTTTATCTTTGTGCAAGAGGAAATAAGTAAAAATATAAAGGACATCAAATCTGAATTAGTCCTCCACTCATAAACCCACAATCTTACAAAACTAAGCCGTCAACATGACTCAAGTCATAACATCTTAAATAAGTCTAAAGCCACAACGACGAATAAAGTATGAGACAAAGTCAACTAAACATTAAATTCTAGCACACTGGCAGAATAAACAAGTAAAGATAGTAAGATCTCTAGGCTCTCATGCCTACTCTCGACCATCATCCACACACACCTCATAAAGATGGACCTGATCATCTGCATGTCGCACCATGTAGCCCCAAAACAGAAAACATAGAGAAAATAGGGTGAGTATAAAACTCAGCAAGGTTTTGAACATCGAAACGATAAATCTAAAAACATCATGGCATTCCACATAGTCTATCACATCACACATATCATATATAGCCTCATTTCAGATCACATTCTCATTCATAATCCATACTCACCCATAAGTAATTATTATGTATAAAAGTATCTCAATATTTTACCCATATCATGAATAATCATATTAAGACATAAACATCAATTCTGCATGAAGAGTGTCTCTAGCACACTATACATATTCATGCATAATCATTCATCCTGCATGACAAAGTATCTCAAACACACTATACATATCCATGCATGTTCATAAATAACTATCCTATATGAAAAGTGTCTCAATCACACTATACATATTCATGCATAATCATTCTCCTTCATAAACATCCATCCTGCATGATAAGTGTATCAAACACACTATACATATCCAAGCATGTTCATAAATAACCATCCTGCATAAAAGTGTCTCAAACACACTATACTATCCTTGCATATCCATAAATAACCAATATGCATGAAAAATGTCTCAATCACACTATACATATCCATGCATATCCGTAAGTAATCAACCTGCATGAAAAGTGTCTCAATCACACTATACATATCCATGCATATCCATAAGTAACCAACTTGCATGAGAAGTATCTCTAATACACAATCATAATCATGCATATCTATAAATATTCATTCTGCATGTAAAGTGTCTCAAACACACTATCGTAACCATGCATATCGATAAAATAACCCTGCTTAATTGGCCAAAGATTAAGCAGACCCTGCTCACTCCGGACAATGCCCGATTGGAAAGTTTGAAGGAATTACGTAGTTTGGGTAAATTCCCTAATGAGGAAGATACCCCTAGTAAGCTGATGCACTCGGCTACACCAGCTTTGATTCTCAGGGTCCAGATGGTCTCAATAGTTTTGGTCTCCTTATAGCATTGCCACTCTTCTCAACCCGGGGAGGAAAACCGGTCTTCAAGGGACGTAAAACCCCATCCTTTCAGATGTAAAACTCTGTTCTTTCGGACTTACAACCGAATCGATAAGCCTCTGATCGATTAATCAGACAAGCAATATCACACAATTGCATCCAAACGACCAACCACGACTAATCTCGATAAAATCTCATTCGTAAACCTATCTCATTATGCATGAAACATGGTACATACGTGAGCAATAACTACATGAATCCTAATTCATGAAACGTGCTCCCATCAGCCATACATGTATCATTTCTAATCATAAGTGTCAAACAATCTCCATAATTACCCCCACATGTGTGTATACATGGTAGTAGCATTCAATCCTAAGCATAGAAATATGCATTATGAACAACCCATTGACATACTACACATATGCTATCATAATTTAAACATGGCTCCTCCTTACTGAAATTGATCATGGGTAAAAACCATCGAAAAACAAAAATCCAAGTCCAATACCACATCATGATAGACTTAGGTAAGCATTCCCATTACTACGCTTAAGCTAGACATGGAACTATAATTTATCCATAATTTAACATAATATGTGAAAGCATACAAGTCCATTCTTATGCTGTAAACTTGTTGAAATCCTAAGTAAAACATGGAGAATCACTCAACATGAATTTAGGATAAGAAATCATAACATGCTAAACTGAATAACATGTAATCCACTTCGCACTTGAACATCATCATAGCTCTCAACATAATATTTATGTTCTCACAGTAGCATTTCCAAGTATAAATTACTCATCATAATAAATGGTATTTAAGAAGAAAAGCATGAAAATGGGCAAAATAACCAAAATGACCAAAATTGTTGTCTTGGAGTTAGAACACCCTGCAGGGCCATTGAACGCCAGAACTACAGTTTTGGTTTGTCTTCTTCCTTTTGAACCCAAAACCAAAATACACATATCTAACTTAAACCTTCAAATCCCACCTCCAAACATCATCATAATGAAATCTAAGCTTAGAAAATAGTAAATCTACTCATTTATCAAGTAAAACATGAAAAAATCGCAAGAAAAATTAAGCTTTACATAACCCACCATTAAAGCTCAACTTCATGCAAACCCATATAAACCTTCACCAAACTTCAAATCCAAAAATACAGATCTATTTTGGAAGTAAACCCTTACCTTCAGTGAGTTTCTTGGTCCGAAATTGACGCTCCAACCTCTTCAAATCCTTACCTATATTAGGGTTTTGTTAATACTTTGATAAATCCGATTAATGAAGCTTAAATCACTTAAAAACTCATAGATCTAGGACTTTTTTATTCCAAAATAAAAACCAATAAAAATGATGATTAAAACTATAGTTAACCACCTTAAATCCCAAAACAAGTCAAAACTGGCCAAATTTAACACTAAACCACACAATATTAACAAAATAAAATAAATAAACCGGTTTAGGGTTTAGGGATCTTACACTTATAATATTTTCACATAATCCTTTATGCACAGTAATCACCTAGAAAATCAATTAGTTCAGAAACAAATCAAATCCACAATCTCAAATCCGAATCAAATCAAATCAACTAGCTCAATTCCAAATCACATCAAATCCACTAGCCGTGATACCCAAAGGCCTACCCCCGTGCTCATAGGGCAATGAGGGCAACTTAGGAAGGATTTTTCCCATAATACTCCACCCTCTACGCGCCACTTGTCGATTATTTTTCTTGGCGGGCATCCAAAATAGTGCACATAACCAAAACATTAAGTGGCATGTACAAAATCAATTCACATAAATGTACGTAACCAAAACACTAAGTGGCACATACAAAATCAATTCACACACATGATATCTTTCCTTAAAACAAGTCTCATAAATATACCCGTGCAAAATCATTCATCAAAATTAACACTAAGCATGTGTTTAGAGGGTAAAACCGCATACCTGACTTCCCACGCAAGAACGAAGACGATGCACCAAACTCCTAGAACTTGGATGTCACGTTTCCAAGCCTTAGAGGTTTCAAACTAGAAAAAAAACCCACCACGATGTCTGGCACACTCGATTTAAGTAAGAATGCCTCTTAAACTGCTTGAGTCAGACTTAAAACGACTTAACAAAAGAGAAATGAAGTTTTAGAAGTGGCAGAGAGAAAAGCTAGCCAAAAAAAAACCCACACGTGTTTAAATAGCATCTGAAGGCAGCTCGGGATGCACACGTTATGCATAGCACATGACGTGAGTCTCGGGCCATGTGGTGCTCTGTGACGTACGTCTCGCAGCACATCCTGCGTGGGGCTAAGTGACGTGCATGACATGCGCTTGCATGCACTACACTAGATCCAGCCATGCATCACACAGCCTGATGCAATAACTATTTTCTATTTATTTATTTTTTCAAAAATTTCAAAAACTTTAATCACGCATAACTTTCTCTCCCGGTCTCCGATTCACACGTTTTTAGTAACATTAGGCTCGTATTGATGAGCCCTACAAAACTAGACCCAATATGGGGATTTTTCTGCACTTTTTAAGTGGGTCCCGCCTATGTGGCTTGCTTCTCGAGGTTGTAACTTTCGCCCCGGTGTCCGATTCGAGCCGTTTAGGACCTGTTACACTCGTCTTTTAGCGCTCTATCACATCATTACAAAAACTCATTGAGTAAAAAAATTTAATTAATTAAAACTTGAATATAAACATTATTAGAGGTTGAAAATCACATCTAAAAATCAGGATCGTTACAATCTTGATACTAGCTTGGTAACTATTGTTGTAGGCAAACTCCACCAGCGACAAGTATTGCTCCCAACTACCCTTCCACTCGAGAATGCATGCTCAAAGCATATCCTCTATGGTCTGCATAGTCCACTCGGATTGACCATCGATGTGAGGATGATAAACTAAGCTATGGTGAGTCATTTTACTCAAAGCCTTCTCAAAACTTTGCCAAAACCTAGACGTAAATCAAAGATCTCTATCAAAAACTATGGATATGGGAACTCCATGTAACCGAACAATCTCATTCACATAAAGTGTTGCCAACACAATCAAAGAAATGGTCATCCTCATAGTAATGAAGTGTGCCAACTTAGTGAGTCGATAAATGATAACCCTGTAACGACCTTGATTTTTGGATGTGATTTTATGATTTTCATAATGCATATATTCGAGTTTTTATGGAGTTGTGTTTAATTAAATATTTTTAGTCGATGAGTATTACTAATGATGTGTTAGAGCGCTGAAAGACGAGTGTAGCAGGCCTTGAACCGCTCGAATCGGATGCGGGGGCCGAAAGTTACGACCTCGAGAAACGTAACCATATAGGCGAGACCTACTTTAAAAGTGCGAGAAAACTTGCTTTGTGGGATCTAGTTTTGTAGGGCTCTTTGATACTAGCGCAATGGTACCAAAAATGCATGAACCAGAGTATGGGAGAGACAATTACGCGCATTTGATGTTTTCGAAAACTTTGAAAAAAAATTATTAAAAAAATATTAATTGCATCAGGCTGGTATCAATGCCACGACGCGCGGCCGGACACCACGCGACGCGCGTGGGCTTGCACTGCGCATCAGCTATGTAGTGATGCTCATGACGCGCATCGCCCGGCCCCTCGCGGTAGCTGGTGGAACATGCGCCCAGTGGCGTGCAGGTGTCTAGCCCCGGTGATTCACGCCCAGCTCGTGGCGCGAGCGTTGACGTGAGTTGTAGCATGCCATGCGGCCCAGGATGCATGTCATGCACTATGCATGATGCATGGCATCCCGAGATGCTGCCCAGGCCTGTAAAAAGGCGTGTGGGGTTATGTTTTCACCCGTTTTCCAATTTTTTCTCTCTCCTACAATCTTCAAACTTTTTTTCCTCTGTTCTAAGTCATTTTGAGTCTGATTCAAGACGTTCAAGAGCCGTTCTTACCTAAATTATGTGTGCTGGACATTGTGGTGGGGTTATTTTTCCGGTTCAAGACCTCTAAGTCCCGGAAACATGATGTCAAAATTTATTGTATCTGGTGCACCGTCTTTGTTCTTACACGAAAAGCGAGGTAGGGGGTTTAAAACTCTAAATACATGCTTAGGGTAGAATTTATAGTTGATTTAGCATGGTTACGTTTATGAGGCTTATTGTGGATAAATAATTATACATTAAACTGATTTGGTGTGTGATATGTAGTGATTTGGTTACGTTTACTTATCTGATTTGATTTCGTATGAGCCTCTTAGTGTTTTGGTTATGTGTAGTGATGTGATCTTATTTCGTACGAGCCACTCAGTGTTGTGGTTATGTGCAATGATGTGATTTGATTTCGTACGTGCCACTTAGTGTGTTGGTTACGTATAGTGAAGTGAATTGATCTTTGTTCGTACTCCTTAGTGTTTGGTCACATACATTGATTTGGATGCCCGCCAAGAAAAATAATCTGCTAGTGGCATGCATAGAGTGGAGTATCATGGGAAAACTTCTTCCCTAAGTGGCTCTCGTTGCCCCATGAGTATTGAGGATAGGCTGTTGGGTATTACTGTAATAACCCTAATTTCTAACACGATCTTCTTATAAATTTTGTTATTTATTTATTTCCTAAGTGTTGGTTAGAGCTCGTGGAGACGAGCGTAGCAAGTCGTAAAACACGTAAATCGGAGGTCGGGAACAAAAGTTACGACCTCGGGAAATGTATTCAACCGGCAGGACCCACTTTTGAAATTCAGGTAAAATGGTTCTTAAGCATTCTAGTCTCGTAAGGCTTGTCAATACGAGCTCAACGGTACCTAGAATGCGCAAAACCGAGTTCGGGATAGGAAGTTATGATTTTTAGAATTTTTATGGGAATTAAAATTAAAAAAAAATGATTTCGGCTCGGCTTGGCTCGGCGTGGCGCGACGCAATGCGGCCGTGGCTCAGCCGAGCGGTGTGCACCAGACGCTTGCATCACGCGCGACGAGTGCGGGTGACGGGTGCGCGCCCGGGTGACGAACGCGTGTTCGTCACGCGCACACCACGTTTTCGGCAGCGCCAGCCGATTTTGGCGGCGCCGGTGGGCGCCCACCAGTTCCGGCGGCGGCGCCCGCCGGAAAACGCTCCCCTCCGCCTCTATTTAAGGCCATTCCGGCCAGTTCTTCTGCAAACTTCCCCTCTCACTGTTTTCTTCATTCCCGACCCGTTTTAAGTTCGATTTTCATGTTCCAAGACCCGTTTCCTACTAATTCAAGGGTGCTCTACACACCGGAAGGGTTATTTTCTCAAGACGACCACTCTAAGACCTCAAAAAATGTGCCCCTTTCCTTATCTTCCACTTTTATCTTTTTACTGTTTCCGGACCATTCCCAACTCTTTTTAGCACGTTCCAAAGCCCTACCCTACTAAATCAAGGGCATTCTACACGTTGGAGTGGTTATTCTGCCAAAATTCTCGCTCGAAGGCTGATATCTTAAGGAGGGACCTTCTTTACTCTACGAGGAGATTTCGTTATATTTTGCACGTGTTATAGGTAGGTAGCTTTAAATTCTAATCGTATGCCGAGATTTTTACTCGCCAAAGTTTTTAAAGTCTTTTGCTACTTTTCTAAAAACAAAAGTTCTGACTTGAAAATCATCTCATCGTTTCGAAAAATTCCTCCGAGTTTTGGGCAATCGTGCCGTTTGGATAGTTCTCGGTTCCTCGGAGCTAAGAATTATTATGATTTTGGATACCGCCAAATTTGGCATCTAGCGCGCACAGGATTGGAATGTCATGGGTAAATCCCTTCCTTTCTGTCTCGCGTCGCCCCATGGGCGCGGGTGTAAGTCGTCTGTTATCGCGACATTCTGTGATCGTATTTTCAAATTTTCTGAATGATTTCAAAAAGGAAAATGGTACGATATTTTCTTATGTGCACGGAGCATATTCTTAGAACTTAATCCGACCTACTGAGTATGAATTTACTCACCCCCCCCTCAGATTCTGTAGGTGAATTACTCGAATCTGAAGGAGTCGATGAAGAATTTCCTTAAATTATAGTCTTGTATTGTTGTTTTTGTACTTTATGTAAATTATTGTACTGACTGATGTACAAAGGCATGTGATGCCCAATTTTAGAAATTTTTGTATTATATAAAGTGTGTTGTAATTACTGTTTTAGTACACGGTGATCCTTGGCAATTGTAATTAAATTTTGTTACATTTTTTTAAAAAAATTGTTTTCTTTTATTCGAAAATACGAGGGAAGGAAGTTGTAGCAAGAGTAAGTACAATGATGGTAAGATACCCATCGAAATTTCGGACTCAGAAGATTCTGAAGTCTCTTACACCCCTGGTTCACCCACAGATAGTGATGTGGATGAAATAATAGTTATCCCGGACTCGCCTACTCCAGGAGAAGAGTCTGAAGAAGACCCCTCCTTGGAAGAGGAAGAAGGTGGAAATTTTGATAACCCTGGGTATAAAAAGGCTTTTGACCTGAACGAACTGCCCCCACCTGAGGTCGAATGGGTGGAAGAGCCAGACGTCCAGCGTCTCCTCAAAGGGAAGGAAACCGGAAGGTATGGAATGCCCGAGCGGTACATTTTTTGTGGACTTTTAAACCACTTTTTCTTTGAGTGCCCTAAAGCAAGGACCTTTCCTCTCTAAAGTCTTGACTACTTAGAGAAGAAGGTTTGTAAATATCTCGAGTAAATAGTTCCGTGGGAACAATTTTGATGTGTACTAAGAGTGGTTTTATTATGTAAATAGCTAACGTAGCTTTTGAGTGATGTAATTACACTTCAAGGTTACGTTTAACAATCAGAATAATCATAAGTTTCAAAAGCCCTCTGAACCACCTTCACAGCCAAGGGGAGAAAGGAAGCTAGAAAAATGTCCTCAGTGCAGTAAAATCCATCCTCCTGGATCGTGTTATCGTACCGAAAGAAAGTGTTTTTTCTGTGGTGAACAAGGCCATCAGATTAGAGACTGCCCAAGGAGGAAAATGCAAGAAGAATCAAAATCGGAGTAGAAACCAAAAGCTCAAGGGCGGGTCTTCGCAATTACTGCTGATGAAGCTCAAGCGTCAACTGCAGTCATTCAAGGTACACTTCTGGTCTTGGATAAATTAGCAAAAATCTTGATAGATCCAGGGTCGACACATTCTTTCATATCGTTCGATTTTGCTTCAAGTCTTGGCTATCCTATTTTAAACTTGGGATATGTCTTAGAAGTGTCCACCCCGATGGGAAAAACGTTTCTAGCTCGTAAATATTTTCAAGGGGTACCTATCTCCTTAGAGAAACATCAGTGGGAAGCTGACCTTATTCTCCTAAATTTGACCGACTTCGATGTCATATTAGGTATGGATTGGTTAGCCGATAACGGGGCATTAGTAGATTGTAAACAGAAGAAGGTGATCTTTGAACAAGGCGAAAGGAATTTTACTTTTTATGGGCTTAAGGATCATTCCAAGCCATGTATCATCTCGGCAGTCGAAGCTCGTCGGCTTTCAAGTAAAGGATGTCAGGCTTATCTTGCTAGTGTGGAAACTAGTGAGACTACTACGATTAACTTGGAGAGTATTGAAGTAGTACAAGATTTCTCTGACGTTTTTCCTAATGATCTCTCTGGTCTGCCACCAAAAAGAGAGATAAAATTTTCTATCGAATTGATACCAGGAACAAATCCTATCTCCAAGGCACCCTACCGTATGGCTCCTGCAGAGTTGAAGGAGTTAAAAAGTCAATTGCAAGAATTGCTAGAGAAAGGATTTATACGACCCAGTGTCTCTCCTTGGGGAGCACCGGTTTTATTTGTGAGAAAGAAAGATGGGTCGTTAAGATTATGCATTGACTACCGACTTCTCAATGCCATCACCATAAAGAATAAGTATCCCTTGCCTTGCATAGATGACTTGTTTGATCAACTGCAGACGGCCAAAGTTTTCTCCAAAATAGATCTGCGGTCAGGTTATCATCAGCTAAGGATACAAGATGGGGATATCTCTAAGACAGCTTTCCGTACTCGGTATGGCCACTATGAGTTTTTAGTGATGCCATTTGGTTTAACAAATGCCCCGGCCGCCTTCATGGATCTCATGAATAGAGTTTTTTGGCCCTTTTTGGACAAGTTTGTAATCGTATTTGTCGATGACATCCTCATCTACTCAAGCAGCTTAGAAGAACACCGAGTGCATTTACATATAGTTATGCAAACGCTGAGGGATCATAAACTCTACGCCAAGTTTAGCAAGTGCGAATTCTGGATGGAACAAGTGGTTTCTTAGGACACGTCATTTCGAAGAATGGTGTATCGGTGGACCCAACCAAGATTGAAGCTGTCATCAAATGGGAAAGGCCGAAGATAGTAACAGAAATTCGGAGCTTCTTAGGCCTTGCGGGTTACTACTGAAGATTCATCTATGGATTTTCAAGCATTGCCTTGCCCCTAACAAAATTGACAAGGGAAGGAGTTAAATTTGTTTGGGATGAAACTTGTGAACAGAGTTTTCAAGAACTAAAGGAAAAATTAACAACTGCACCTGTTCTGGCGTTGCCAACTGGTAGTGGAGGTTTTGTCGTGTACAGCGATGCTTCTAAAAGAGGACTAGGATGTGTGTTAATGCAAGACGGAAAAGTGATAGCGTACATGAAGGTAACTACCCTACTCACGATTTGGAATTAGCAGCGGTAGTTTTTGCCTTAAAAATATAGAGGCACTATCTATATGGGGAAATGTTTGAAGTTTTCACTGGTCATCAAAGTTTAAAGTATATATTTTCCCAAAGTGATCTTAACATGAGGCAAAGACGATGGATCGAATATCTTAAGGATTATGACTTTTCTATTAAATATCATCCTGGAAAAGCCAACGTGGTAGCTGATGCTTTAAGTCATAAATCCGGAGGATTAGCTTTCATGCTTATTAAGGAGTGAAAACTTTTGGAAGAAACAATAAGTTGTCAACCTGAATTACAGTTTGGGAATAAGAAATCTTTCTTTGCCAACTTAGAAGTTAAATTAGTACTAGTTGAACGTATTCTTGAAGGTCAGAAAGGTAATGAAGAAGTGCAAACTCTGCTCGAAAGATCTGACTTCACCCAAGGCTCTGATGGAGGTATTCGATTTCGAGGACGGTTAGTAATACCCAAAATTCTTGAGCTAAGGGAAGATCTTCTACACGAAGCACATCGTTCTTGATATACCATCCACCCAGGAGGAACAAAAATGTATCAAGATTTAAAAAGGAGTTTTTGGTGGAATGGAATGAAGAAGGATATAGGAGAATATATTTCGAGATGCTTAACTTGTCAGCAAGTTAAAGCCGAACACCAAAAACCTTCAGGGTACCTTCAAACGATTGAGATTCCCGAGTGGAAGTGGGAACACATTACTATGGATTTCGTTTCGGCACTACCCAGAACTTCACAAGGCCATGAATCCATTTGGGTAATTGTGGATCGACTCACAAAGAGTGCACATTTTCTTCCGTTAAGCAAGAAGCAATCTTTAAGTTCTTTGGCAAAATTATACGTGAAGGAAATTGTAAGTCGGCATGGAATACCGCTATCGATCATCTCAGATCGGGATAGTCGATTAACCTCCAAGTTCTGGCAAGGATTTCAAGAAGAATTGGGCACAAATCTTAAGTTCAACATTGCTTTCCACCCACAAACAAACGGTCAATCAGAAAGAACTATTCAAACTTTGGAAGATATGTTACGGGCCTGCGCAATGGATTGGAAGGGTAATGGGATGGACATCTACCGCTAGTCGAGTTTGCCTACAACAATAGTTATCATGGCAGTATAGGCATGGCACCCTATGAGGCATTGTACGGGCGACCTTGCCGATCGCCGACGTGTTGGAATGAAGTGGGAGAACGAAGATTGATTAAGTTCGAACTTCTGCAACAATGTGCAGATAAGGTGAAACTTGTCAAGCATCGTCTTATGGCATCCCAGAGTCGTCAAAAGAGTTATGTTGATCAGAGACGGAAAGATATCGACTTTAGCGTGGGAGATCGAGTATTACTAAAAGTTTCGCCAACCCGAGGAGTCATGAGATTTGGAATTAAAGGCAAACTAAGTCCTCGCTTCGTAGGACCGTTTGAAATTTTGGACAAAATAGGAGCTATGGCTTACAGATTAGCCTTACCTCCACAACTCAGCAATGTCCACAACGTATTTCATGTGTCCATGCTTAGGAAATACGTCCGAGACTCCTCTCATGTTCTTGATCAGAGTTTAATTACTCTCAAGCCCGACCTATCATTCGAAGAAAAGCCACTTAAAATTTTGGATCAAAAGGAACAAATCTTGAGGACGAAAAGGATCCCCTTAGTCAAAGTGCTATGGCAGTACCATTCCTCGGAAGAAGCCACTTGGGAGCTGGAGAGCGAGATAAAGAAGAAGTACCCATAGTTATTCTTGAGTGAATAATTCAAATTTCGAGGACGAAATTTCTCTAAGCGGGGTAGATTGTAATAACCCTAATTTCTAACATGATCTTCTTATAAATTTTGTTATTTATTTATTTCCTAAGTGTTGGTTAGAGCTCGTGGAGACGAGCGTAGCAAGTCGTAAAACATGTAAATCAGAGGTCGGGAACAAAAGTTACGACCTCGGGAAAAGTGTTCAACCGGCAGGAGCCACTTTTGAAATTCAGGTAAAATGGTTCTTAATCACTCTAGTCTCATAAGGCTCGTCAATACGAGCTCAACGGTACCTAGAACGTGCAAAACCGAGTTCGGGATAGGAAGTTATGATTTTTGGAATTTTTATGGGAATTAAAATTTAAAAAAAAATGATTTCGGCTTGGCTCGGCTCGGCGCGGCGCGCGGCTCAGCCGAGCGGTGTGCACCAGACGCGTGCATCACGCGCGATGAGCGCGCGTGACGGGCGCTCGCCCGGGTGACGAACGCGTGTTTGTCACCGCGCGCGTGACGAACGCACGTTCGTCATGCGTGCACCCCATTTTCGGCGGCGCCAGTGGGGGCCAGCCGATTTCTGTGGCGGCGCCAGTGGGAACCCACCAGTTCCGGCGGCGGCGCCCGCCGGAAAATGCTCCCTCCGCCTCTATTTAAGGCCATTCCGGCCAGTTCTTCTGCAAACTTCCCCTCTTACTGTTTTCTTCATTCCCGACCCGTTTTAAGTCCAATTTTCAGGTTCCAAGACCCGTTTCCTACTAATTTAAGGGTGCTCTACACACCGGAAGGGTTATTTTCTCAAGACGACTGCCCTAAGACATCAAAAAATGTGCCCCTTTCCTTATCTTCCACTTTCATCTTTTTACTGTTTCCAGACCATTCCCAACTCTTTTTAGCCTGTTCCAAAGCCCTACCCTACTAAATCAAGGGCATTCTACACGTTGGAGTGGTTATTCTGCCAAAATTCTCGCTTGAAGGCTGATATCTTAAGGAGGAACTTTCTTTACTCTACGAGGAGATTTCGTTATATTTTGCACGTGTTATAGGTAGGTAGCTTTAAATTCTAATCGTATGCCGAGATTTTTACTCGTCAAAGTTTTTAAAGTCTTTTGCTACTTTTCTCAAAACAAAAGTTCTGACTTGAAAATCATCTCATCGTTTCGAAAAATTCCTCCGAGTTTTGGGCAATCGTGCCGTTTGGATAGTTCTCGGTTCCTCGGAGCTAAGAATTATTATGATTTTGGATACCGCCAAATTTGGCATCTGGCACGCACAGGATTGGAATGTCATGGGTAAATCCCTTCCTTTCTGTCTCGCGTCGCCCCATGGGCGCGGGTGTAAGTCGTCTGTTATCGCGACATTCTGTGATCGTATTTTCAAATTTTCTGAATGATTTCAAAAAGGAAAATGGTACGATATTTTCTTATGTGCACGGAGCATATTCTTAGAACTTAATCCGACCTACTGAGTATGAATTTACTCACCCCCCCCTAGATTCTGTAGGTGAATTACTCGAATCTGAAGGAGTTGATGAAGAATTTCCTTAAATTATAGTCTTGTACTGTTGTTTTTGTACTTTATGTAAATTATTGTACTTACTGATGTACAAAGGCATGTGATGCCCAATTTTAGAAATTTTTGTATTATATAAAGTGTGTTGTAATTACTGTTTTAGTACACGGTGATCCTTGGCAATTGTAATTAAATTTTGTTACATTTTTTTAAAAAATTGTTTTCTTTGATTCGAAAATACGAGGGACGTTACAATTACAGCTTGTGATGTGATTTGGATTTGAGTTTATGGATGTGATTTGATCCAGTTTTGAAATTGTGGAGGTGTTGTGACTTGGATTTGAGATTGCGAATCTGATTTGATTCAGGATTTGAGCTTGTGGGTTTGATGCCGACCTTAGCTTGTGAATTTAACATGGTTTAGTTTTTGAACGCGTGTATTTGATTCGGAAGCGAGCTTGTGGATTTGACGTGATTTGGAATTGGACTTGATTTGCTTCTGAACTGAACAAATTGATTTTTTGGGTGATTTACCGTGGACAAAAGATTATGTGAAATAAGTATATGTTTGCATTTGAAGGTTTTGGTGCTTAGCATCATTTTAGATTTTAACACAACCTACTGAATATAAATATACTCACCCACCCCTAGATCTTGCAGGTGTTTTAGCAAGGACAAAGGTGGAAGCAAAAGAGATTTCCAAATAGTTTTATTTTAATTATTTTGTGTACTTATTTATGTGACCAATGTGTAATGGCACGATGCGCCTAGAGATTTATAAATGCTTTGTAAACTATCGATTCTACGCACAATGGTCCCTGGGCATGTGTATTAAAGATACGTGGTTATGGCTGTGCTATAACTCTATTACTTTTTATGATAATAATTTATCATGAGAAATGATCGATAGATGATTGTTTTGCACCGACGGCCATCACGTTCGCTCATGTGTGTGAAATTTACACGTGTCGGACGAGGAAATTGTGATGAAATCGATGTGGAAATGACTACCATCACAAACCCACACCGCATCATTACCACTGGGAGATCTAGGAAGCCCTGAAACAAAGTCCATAGCCATATTCTCCCACTTTCATTCTGGAATAGGTAGAGGTTGTAGTGTGCCTCCTCGGTGATGATGTTTCGCTTGCACTTGTTGACACACCAAGCACTTGGACACAAATGAAGCAATATCCCTCATAATTCCACTCCACCAAAAAGTCCACTTCACATCATAATACATATTGGTTCCTCCTGGATGGATGGAGAACATAGAGTGATGTGCCTCCGAAAGAATGCGGTCCTTTAACTCCAAGGAGTTTGGCACACATAACCATCCTCAAAAAGTTAAGCTTCTATCAACCCTTTCTTCAAAATCAATCACTGCTTTCCCTTGTAACTTAGCCTTTATGACTTGAATTTCTTTTACTACCTTTTGTGCTTCAACCACCTCATCAACCAAATCAGAGCTTATGGAAAGATTAGCAAACTAGTTGTTTGTATTGTCTAAAGCTAACTCCGATTTGAGCTCAATGACCTCTTCATACAAAAACCATTCTTCTACATGAATACAAACTATTGAAGTGTCTAATTTTCTACTCCAGGCATCTGCCACCATATTAGTTTTTTCAGGATTATAGGAAATAGTAAAATCATAATCCTTAAGGTATTCTAATCATCTTCTTGACCTCATGTTCAAGTCTCTTTGAGGGAAGAGATATTTTAAACTCTTGTAGTCCGTGAACATTTCAAAGTTCTCACCATAGAGGTAGTGCCTCCAAATTTTCAATGAAAATACCACTGCCGTCAGCTCTAAGTCATGTGTAGGATAGTTTTGCTTATGCACTCTAAGATAATGAGAAGCATAAGCTACCACTTTTCTATACTGCATCAACACACAACCCAAGCCTTTTAATGAAGCATTAGTATAGACCACAAATCCTCCACTCCCAAAGGTAAGGCTAAGACCGGCACTAAAGTTAGCTTCTTCTTCAACTCTTAGAAACATTCCTCACATGCTTAACTCTATTCAAACTTTTTATTTTTCCTTGTCAACTTAGCCATAGAAGTAGGAATGCGAAAAAAGTCTTCGATAAACCTCCGATAGTATCCGCAAGACCTTGGAAACTTTAGACTTTTGAATCATTCTTAGACTGCTCCCACTTCAAAACCGTCTCCACCTTAGATGGGTCTACCACTACACCATCTTTGGAAAAGACATGTCCTAGAAATTGTACTTCTTTTAACCAAAATTTACACTTGTCAAGCTTTGCATAGAGCTTGTGATCTTTCAAAGTTTGCAAGACAATCCTCAAGTGCTTCTCATGCTCCTCCTTGTTAGTTGAATAAATCAATATGTCATCCACAAAAATAATAATGACAAACCGATCTAAATAAGGCCCGAAAACCCTATTCATCAAATCTATAAAAGATGGCAGTGCATTGGTGAGACTAAAAGGCATAACCAAAAACTCATAATGCCCATAACATATCCAAACAACTATCTTAGACACATCATCGGGTTGAATACATAGTTGATGGTAGCCCGACCTCAAGTCAATCTTGGAGAACACTTGAGTCCGCTACAACTAATCAAACAAATAATTAATACGTGAAAAATGATACTTGTTCTTAATTGTTACCTGATTAAATATTCGGTAATCAATACAAAGCCTAAGTGAACCATCTTTCTTTTAGACAAAGAGAACCGATGAGCCCCAAGAGATGCACTAGGCTTTGTGTATCCCTTGTCTATCAAGTCTTGCAGTTGAGCCTTAAGCTCTTTCAATTTATTAAGGAACTTTAGAAATATGAATTGTGCCTGGAAGAAAATCAATATTAAACTCAATCTCCCTCTCAAGAGGCAATCTCGCCAAATTATCCAGAACTACATTTGCATACTCCGACACCACATGAATAAACTCAATAGGAGGTAGAGTTGCACCCTTCACCGAGATGCTTGCTAGAAAAGTCACACACCTACTATTAATCCACTTCTTTGCCATAGAAAAAAACACTAAGAACTTGCCATTAGCTCATCTCATACCTGAAAAATTAAAGGCTCAACATCTACAAAGTAAATACAACTTTCTTCCCACGATAATCAGCATGTCCATGATAAACTGACATCATTTCCATATCCAAAATCACATCAAAATCAATCATAGACAAAACAATCAAATCAACAAACAATTTATGCCCTTCAACCAATATGGAAGCCTTCTTAAGATACTTCTCCGCCCGAAGAGAAGATGAATGGGTAGACACACACAAAGGAACTGGCAACATCTTTGGCTCAACACTAAGATCATGAGCAAAAAGAGGTGAAATAAAAGAATGAAGATCCGGTATCAAATAACACTCTAGCATAGTGGGAGGCGATTTCAAACATACCTTCCACCATTGCCGAAGCATTGGCCGCCTCATGAGTTGAAATAGCAAAGACATTCCCTTAGTTGACAAGCTTCTTTTGTTGCCCACATTGCTGCCCTCCTTATTGCCTTCTTTGTGGTCTTCCTTGTTTCCCTCCTTGCTGCCTTGGGCCTTGGTTTTGTAGAGCCGGCTGATGCTTAGGAACATCACTGTGAGTGTTCTGAAGACACTCTTTGTAATACCATTTCTGTCCATACAAGAAGTAAGAGATGTTGGCACAGTGTTTGTGGCGATTAGGCTGCACGTGGTTGTTGTTATTCCTCCCAAAGTTATTACCACAAGGCTTCTGATTATGCTGTCCCTGAGAGTCCTCCTGCCTAGCTCGCTTAGGCTACCCCTTCTTCTTGTAGTACTCCTTCGAGTCCTTCTCTACTACCATAGAAGTCTCAAGGACCTCCGCCAAAGTCTTATGCGTAAAGGGAACCACTCGGCCTCTCATGTAAGGCTTCAACCTATCCTCGAACTTTCTTATCCGCTTGTATTCGTCATAGAAGAAAGAGGTGCAAAACGCTCTAGATCGATGAGCTTAGTCTCGTAAGCAAGCACCATCATGGAACCCTGCTGAAGATTTAGGAACTCCTCTTTTCAGGTATGAAGAGGAAAGTACTTTTCATTGAAGACCAACAAGAACTCCTCCAATGGGCTGTCCACTCGGCCCTGGAATCTCTGATGCTCCATGGAAAGCTACAACCTCTGCGCCTCTCCCTTAAAGGTAAATACGGCTAAACAGGTCTTCTCCTCCTTTAAGCATCACTTCAACTAAAGATCTTCTTCATGTGAAGCTTCCAATTATCGACTTCTGATGCATCCATCTTACCCTTAAAACTAGAAGGATTGAGCTCCTTAAAGCCCTCCAGGGTTAGATGCTCCTGCCCACTACCACTGGCCCGCTTAGCCTACTGGGTTTGTATGACCTGAGTTAACCCATCAATAGCAGTCAACACATTATCCACCCTTGGGTCTCTAGTAGCTCGGTTATTATTAGTACCTGTGTGATTTGGTTCAGCCATCTACACAACAACTAGATATTAAATCACAAGGTCTAACATAACAATCAACACAAAGATCAAGCAACACATCACACAAGCAATCAACAAAACAACTAACGGAATTCAACGTTGCTAGCATTGTCTAAATATTTTATTACCTCACTCTCCATTGTCATTAGGAATTATCCCTAAACCTCCTTTGCTTTTGGACAAAGTCATACTTCAATTCCAAAAACTTACTTGTCACTCCCCGCCACACCCCCCTTGAACCAAACTCAATCTAAGAAGGTGGGATGCGACGCGGCAATGTGGAAGACTAACCCATCTTGGGTTCTCATCGAAGTACACAACGCACGCCCTTTGTGCAAAAACAAATAAATTAAGGTAAAAGAGCTTAATTAACCATCTTAGTCAACCACAAAATCTATAATGAACATAGTCTCAAGTCCTAAGGCTACAATACATCTAAAGCCATTACAGGCTATCTAAAGTATGAAATAAAGTCAAGTATAAGTTCATCATATCATATGACAAGTCTAAAACAATCCAAACATCTAGCCCTCTCTCATAGAGCATTCCTATCCTCAAGCTTAACATAAAGACCATCTGGAGCACATCTATGACATAACATACAACCCCAAAACCAAATCATAAACAAAAGAGGGGGTGAGCTTAGCTCAGTAAGTGTTTTAAAACGAAACATAAGTTCGTCATAATACCATATGCATTCTCAATTTAAATATGCATCACAAATCCATTCTCTACACATGTTCATCATTTGTTAAATCGTATTCTATATATACATTCACACCACCTATGTATCATAGGTTCATTCATAATTCATAACACACATGCACACCTTGTGCAATCATTTAAGTTTCATAGTTATTCATATCTTGCATAAAGCAAGTATCAATATTCACATTCACCCTGCTTAATCAAGTATATCAAATTACATTCTATCTTGCATGTTCAAGTGCAATTACTTCATACGTACTATGTATAACATAAACATCATTATCCCTACACAATTGTGTCAATGAGTATTATATTTCATACACATGCATAAACAATCCGGTGAAAATGACCATGTCTTACAATAAAGAAAACAACCATGCTTATCCTGGCCAAAGTAGAAGCAGACCTGCTCACCCTGAAAATTTTAACAAGGAAGTCCGAATTCCTAAAAAAAACTAGAGCAATTTGGGTAAAATCACTAACGGGGAAAGTACCCCCTGATAAGCTGATGCACATAGACAAACCAGCCTAGATTCTCCTATCCAGAAATACACATCAATTTAACTCATTATAGCATTTTTCTCTTCTCACCCGAGGAGGAACTCATCCTTAAAGGAACGTAAAACCCCGTCATTTCGGATGTAGAACCGATTCGATAAACCTCCAATGCGGCTAATCCGAAAAACTACAGTACCAAATCAATTAATCACAATTAAATACGAATAATCTTTGCCTTCAACTCATTTTCATGATGTATGTGACATGATATATACATGAGCAAAGTTTAATGAATGTAAACATACTCTAATTAGTCCTAATATACATTAAACATGGTTCATTTGTAACAAATAAAATTATATAAGCATAAGTAAGAATATACATACATGGTTGTGTTCATATTTGAGCAAAAACATATGAAACATAGTTCCTTTATAATTAATGTGACATGTGCAAATGTTCATAATTCATAATGGGTATACTCTATTGGAATCATGTAGTAGATACGAAGAAATCATCAAAATATGGATTTAAAACAAATAGAGTATCATGTACAACCTAAACAAATATAGTCATATTCATGCTTAAGCTAGATTATATCCAAAAAAGGTTTATATACAATTAAGGTGTCAATTATAAGTATTCATAACTCATCATAACCCTAGAGAATTAGAATCATGAAAAAGAATAAAAAATGGTAAAAAATCTACAAAAATAGCTATTTTCACAAAACTGTTGTTTGGCCATTCGAACGGCTTTACTACCCATTTGAACGCCTAGCCATTAGAAATAGTCTATTTTTCTAGTTCATCTTCAACCTTTCAAAATTCGAAACTAAAAACATTCCAACATTTTGTATAAATTTTAAAATCATCATAAAATATTATATAATCAAAACATAAGCTTATAACATGATGGATCTAATATTTTTCATGCTTAATTATATAAAATAACCATAAATCACATGATTTTAATAAATCACTATTACACATCAAGATAAATCAAAAGCTCAAAAAAACCCACAATCATGACACTTAAATGGAGAAAACCACTCAAGTTAAAAACCCCTTACCTCTAACAAGCTTTTAAATCCCTTAAATGAGCTTTAACCTCAAAAAATTCTAATAAGAAATTAGAGCTTTTAGGTAATTCGACTCAAAATTATCTAATAGACTCAAATTAACTTAGGAAATGAGAGATTCAAAACCTCCTTAAGTTAAAAATAAAAATAACCAAATTAGGGTTCTAAATCGGAATTAAAAACATGATTTTGATGGACGAAAACTAAAAATTAAAATAGGAAAAGTGAAGATAGAGATGATTAAGACAAAAATCGAAAGATTAAGAGGTGATTAAAGGAAAAACCTTATCTTAAGAAGGGTTTCTTCATTTGTGAAATAAGGGTAGAGCTAAGCCTACCTCATATTCTTAGTCATTCCCCATGTGATAAATGGTTAGAGTATTTTTTTATATAGTAAGGCTTATGGGCTGAAATTTAAATTGTAGGGCTATAAATTAGTTAAAAATACCCTAAGTGACAATTTAAGTGCATTGTTGACTTAAAAACAAATTTAATTATACCCAAACTCACTTAAACAAATCAATAAGAGATTGAAGGTTAAAGTGGGTATCCCATGGGGGTGCCCAATCCTTTGACAAAGAAGAAATAAAAAAATAATATCTTTAAATAAAAAAAATTTGGGTAAATTAAACTTGACACTAATGTTCTAAACTAAAGTAAAATTAAACATTAAAATTTTTATAAATAACCTAAGTAATTACCCCGAAAATTAAATCAAACCGACAAATAAACAAATTCACACAATTTATAAAAGAAATAAATTAAAGATCCTACACCTTTCATCTTTCTTCTAACATCCGGTTATCAAATTTTCTAGTTTCCTAATTTTCAAATTTCACGATTTTGACCCTTTTAAGTATTGAATACATCAGTTCAAAAGGGTCCACTTCTTCCTATTAACTTAGCATTGATATAAATCATTTCCTTCTTGATTGTGTTTTATGTCATGGTATACATATGTGATAAAACATTTTCATTATTCTAATAGCCCGAGAGCTTTACAAAATTAGGTTCCGCTTTTTCCCCACTTCTTATTTCTTTCTTCACGTTAACTCTTATTAATTGTCTAAATTTGAAAAAAGCCCAGCCATAGTAGTTGTCCTAGTGGATGGAGTAATAAGGATTAGTGGATGGAGAAAAAGGTTTAATAAATTAGCTTCCTTAATTTGAAAATCACATTTTTTATGTGGACAACTAATATGGGACAGGGAGTATATAATTTGACTTTACAACCTTTGTATTACATTGCTACAAAAAACACCTGCATTATCTTCACTCATGAATATAAAAAGCACCATCACTCACTCATTAATATGAAAAGGCCATGGGCGTTGTAAAAGGATTCAACTTCCATATAACCTTTGGCCATCAGTTTCAGCTAGGTCCATGTGGAAAGCTAAAGCAGGTGATGTGTGCTCCAGTCCGTGAAGAAGTAAATGCATCAGACCAAACTGACTCATTGAAATTAGCGATTGATTTTGGATTTTAACATAGTAAAATTGATTCAAAGACTTCCACATTCAAAATCTACAAAAATAGTTATTAAATATATTTCATGTATCTCCGCGCATTGTCACTTCACTCTTACACTACTCCAGAAGGAAGCCTCAAGACCAAATGTCCACCTACAACGCTGTTAAAGAGGAAACTATTTTTAGTACTAAAAAATATATAAAATTCAAATGGTCGACTATGCCAGAGAAAAAATTCTGCCTTTTCTCAGTTAAACAGAAAAATAGTTACCTCTTAACGTAATAGTAGCAGAAGTCGGCCAGGATAAAGGTCTGAACAATCTCAGAAAGGAGGACCATAGACGGCCATAAACCATGACCGAGTGCAGTCAAAAGATATCCACGACTGTCCATGACCTGCCAAAAAAGAAAAAAAGTTAAAAAGTACTAATAAAACACCATTTCTTTTTTAGGAAAAAGTCACTAGATGCCCAAAGGAAAGACGGACGCATTAGCAGGCTAGTTGCACCTGAGAAACTGATAACATTATTCCCTTCAAGCAATTTATTTACTTGGTCCCTTAAAACGTCAGCATACATCACTGACTAAACAAAAAGTTCATGAAGCCTTTAACAATTATTCCATTTTGTTTTAGTAATAACTCTTTTTTATCTTTCCACTAGATAAGACTCACTCCATAAAATAAAATCTGGCATTATCAAATAAATCAATATATGTAGTAAGTAATACATGAAAAAATTCCTGAAAAATCTTTGTAGGTATCTTTGCAGAAATCCCAAAGCTGCAAGAATTTTAGCTTAACAATTAATGTAACTCTCCACAGCCTACATGCATTTAATTGTATCTTGTATGTCTCATAATTGTCACCTGCTACACCAAATGCCCCTTACGGCCAAATGCATCCTAATAGCAAGAAGATAATCTAAAAAAGATCCTACATCATATGTCTAGACTCTAGTGACTCAAGCATATAGTCGGATAACTAAGAAGTGCATCACACAAGCGAGAAAACTTATTGTCACTGAACATTCATAAACTGATTAGTCACATGTCATCTGCGTCACTTGATTCCTCCAACATGACAGCCACAGAGTTCCCCTCATTCATTTCCAGGACAAGAACTCCTTTATTTGTTGATCATGCTAGGAATATTCAAGGTGCAACAAAGAGCAGACCAGGCACCCACAGTACCCCCCACCTCCTCAAAATGAAAGAAAAGAGAAGGAAAAAGAATTTACGTTCAGCTTTCCTAGGCAGATTAATGACAACAAATATTGATATTTCTTGCCCTTTAATCAAGCATTTTGCTGTCACTGGAGTATGCATCTTCTATAATGCAATATTCAACTTTCGAGTAACAGAGAAGTTGAAGTCCAAGTTTACATCCAAAACATCTAGTGTGCCAAAAACAACAAATTCATATTGACATCTGGAGTCAAAATAGGTGTTCATTTTTATACAGATACAGAATAAAAACAGAACTAGCTTATGCACTAATCTACAGTTGTCCCAGCATAGAAGGGGTGAGTAATATTGATTCTATTCTTTGGTCCAACAGAAACATAGGCAAATGTACAATTGACTGGCAAGAAATTATGCCACACATCCTCCGTGCACAACGCTTGAAAAAAGTAAAAAACAGGATACTAATCATTCATCATGACCTAAGCTTATCTTCCTGAATTTGCTGGAAAAATTATTATAATCTTCCAGTAAAAAGCTGGCATTATAAGATTCAGAATGCCTTATATAAAAGCATGGCATTCATAAAATTTTCAAATAAAGACCCTCTATTTAAAATCTAAACTGTATCTTGACCCAGATGTGCAAAAAAGTAAAAAATCTGCATACAGGACATAGGTCCACCCCAAGTAAATAGCAAAACATCACTGAAAATGGACTGATTATAATACTATAAAACTGCAAAATAAACGCTCATACACAAATTGTTTCCAGTTGACCAAAATTACGAGAAAGAAAAATAAGTTGAATATTATACCTGGAGGACCCAATGTGCGCAGCTCAGAAAGCGAGCAACACCCAATGCAAATACATAATGAGCCGTAAATGACTCAACAATCTGCAGTAAATGATCATGTCAATGATCTCAAGCTCTCAAATAGGTATATAACATTGGAGATGTTGAGAAGAGCGTCCAAGATAAAACCTTCACATTCTGCATAACACGCAGCTGGGGTAAAACTGAGACAGCTTCCAAGTAAACACAGAAGGCCCATGCAATTCGGTTGAAAAAATGGTGTGAAGTGGTTGGATGGATGAGGACGGCAAGTACAGCACATGGAACAATCTGCAATATTTTGGGTGATAAAGGATAGTCAATTTACTACAAAATATTGCCAAAAAAAGCTAATGCAAGGAAGTTTCTTGACTCATCTGAATGACAAATTGCAAAGACATGATGAACCCAGACGCGTTACCTTTGAAATGTTAAACTATCATATAAATTGATGGCCCGAGCAACTAACTCCAAAATAAAAACTAAAAATTCCCCCAGAAGTCAATAGAAAGGATATATATATATATATATTAAATGTCATCCCTCTCCTCCACTTAAACAAAGTTGTAAATAGGAACAAGAAAATTTGTTACATGTTTATAGTACATGCGTACATATGATCAACAGATGCCAAATGACTCTGAGTTTACTATTTGCAAAATACATGCACAAGTACGTTACAAGTCAACAAATTTGAGAAAATACACATCGGTTTTCCTCAGCTAAGTTTAAACTTGGCCTGCTTCTAAATTTAATCCGAACAATTTTGATAAACATAGCCCTGATGATAGTGTAAGGTAATAAGTAGTTTAGGATAAAATGCAACAAATACAAACAGTAACAAACCCATGGAAACAGTTAGAAATCCATGATTGAGAGGAAATGCATGTCTGCTACAAAATCTAAAGCATCCAACTCATACAAAATGCCAAGAAAAGAGTACATATACCACAGTATAAGTATAAAGCCTGACATTCTAAAACATATGTTTTCATTCAGCAGCGCAAATACACAGAAAGTGTACTCTGAAAACATAAAAAATTGAAGAGTCTAAGATATAACTTGACTACTTGAGCATACCACATAGTATAAAGAAAAATTGTCCTTGTCCTCCATGTAGCTCGATCGCAACTTAAAACGGATCATGTAGATGACCCATAAGGTCGTTAACAATGTGGCAGTATCAAGTAACGTATGTATATCATATTCCATGACAAAACTGCAGTACAGCCTAACTGCTAAAAATATAGCAGTCAGTTCCTGGGATTTTAGTGAAAGACCTGCAGAGAAACAGAAATGAATTGAAGACATAAACTTAAGAAGAAAAAGTATAAAATAAGTATTATATATAAGAATATAAGATATTTTAACTTAAATTCACATACACAAAAACAAAAACTATTGGATAACAGTAGAAAAACAAGTTATCTATTCATTTCTTATCACTAAAGAAACAAATATCAAATAACAAATTTTTTAACAGATATGCTCAATTTATTTTGTACCTGAATCCAAATTAAGTATCATTTTCCTCTTCCTTTGCAAATTCAAAGAGTTGATTTACAGCTTATTACAGAAAACGTAAACCAAATGGTCATGTCACAAAATAAAACTGCTAGTAAAGATTCTTAAAGAACAACACTCTCTTCCAGACACAAATAACATCAAATTGAACCATTAAACATTGCCATTGAGTTGAAGTTCAATCGTGTAGCTCCACTCAATTCATTCCCAAATGACATTCATAGGCTAGGTTTTGATAAACTTAATGAAATATGGTAAGAAAAGTCATATAAATCCTTGACGGCATAACAGTTACTATGAAAATCAAACTCACGTTGGGGTGGGAAATGGGTAATGGGCATATTCTAGGAGCTGCAAACATCTCATTTTCAAGTACACAAAAGGAGCCTACATATACACAAACTAGCTTAGCAACAAATGAGCTGTCTCAACTGCCTAAAATTCACTCTCTAAAACACATGATAATTTAACTAACCATCATCCCATTTTACTGGAGTGCAAACATTAATACTCCCGTCCTAAATTAATAGCTCCATTTGGGAAAAAAGTTTGTTCCATATTAATAGCTCCATTTTGTTATATTTAAGTGGTTGGGTACATAAAAAAGAGTATGATAAGCTTTTTTTTTATTCTCTTAAACGTTGGTTTCACCATTTAATAAAAAACACAATTTTTCCAAATGTAGCTATTAATATAGGACAGAGGGAGTACTAGTCAGTGTAAGGTAGTGACAACAACACACTTCATGTCCAATGTCCAAAATCCATGAACCTAGAGTCCTATGGCTATGATGTAAGCAACAAATATGCATCATCATTAATGACCGAATGGCAAAACGCAAAAACAAATTACTGATCAAAGGAATTTCAGTCTCCAGAAATTCATAAATTTACACAACATAGTCTCCATAATCTACATACGTCTTAATTCCTTTTCATCAGCTGAAACTTTTCTGTGATTACATAGGAAAATGCGAAGATAATCTTACTTTAAATTTTCTAACCATAGGAGCAGGTGGTATTGCATGTGCAAATTCTCACACTAGCTAACAATTCCCATAATATTGAGCTGCATTTGCTGAAAATATGGCAAAAAGGAGCCAAAAAGCATACCCGGGTCCTCACCAATCCAATCCACCCTTAATAGAATAAGTATTGTATCGTTCAACATGATCACTTATGTCCTATCCACGGTAATGGATTATAACGTTGTCCGCTATTAGTAATGATATAAAGTTAACAACTTCCAAATTTGGCTTTCTTATACAACTCAATTTCTTTAACCACATCCTCACACCTTCCCCAAGACGCAGTGGAACCAAAACTACGTCAAATCAAAGTCACAAACACTATAAACAAAATAAATAGAATAAAAAATTGAGTAAAAAAGCAATAAAACGGCATTTTCCATCAAAAATAGCAAAATTGGCAGAAACCCATGTCACAAGACTGAGGGGGTAAAAAAAAGGGTGAACAGACCGGCACAAGTTCGCTCCTTGATGAGCTTGAAGATGAGAACGCAGATTCCAATAGCGTGGGAGGCCTCGGCGGCGACAAAGAGGTTGTCGTGGTCGTGGACCACCATGCGTAGGAACACCAGCGACGCCATCCCAGCGACAACAGCCAGGAAGGCCTTCACCTTGGGCGGCTGCCGCCGCACCCAGGTGGCCACCATGTACGCCGGGTTTCTCCTCACCCCCGATCTCCCCGACCCCATCATCTCCCCTCCGCTCCTCCCCCAATCAAGAATACCACCAATTTCCTCAACTGGGTCCGATTTGGGGAGAGGTTGGGGGAACGGAAGGAAGTGGGAACTGGGAAGGAGAGCGAATCTGGTCTGAAAAGGGTCCTTGCCTTGAAAACGCTTGTTTCTTAGAATGAAGCTCGACACGACGAAGACGACGCGGTGAGGAGGGCTGGTATTGTGATGGGTCCCACACACTCATGTCACTCCGTCTACGTTGGGGTGTGGCTGTGGGACCCATGTTATAGTTGTGGGTCCCTTGAGACTTATACGGGTTTTAACAATAGTAGTTAGGGGTATTATAGGAAATATTTTTAATGCTCTATTTTGATAATTAGCCAACTCTAATGAATGCATAGGAGTCTTTTATACATGAGATTGACGGTACATATATTAGTCTATATTAGTGCAAATGATACTAATGTTAATATGCACTAGCATATACATTATTGATCTCAACTATCAGAAGGTTCCCATGCGTTCCTTATATTGAGCTCATCGTCAATGGTTTTCCTTCTGTTTGCTGGTGTGGCAAAATGGAAACTCATAAACTCTAACCATAGATGTCAATTTCAAGTAAAAGAGGTCAAATCCTTAAGAAATGATGTCTAAAATATTAATAAGAAAGCATCTGAAGTCTTAACATGGGGCTTCAAAATTGAAGTCCCAAGTGAGGTGCACCATTTCCACGTAGGAAATGGTGCCCAAGTTAGAGTTTGGAGGGACTCCAATTTTGTCCATGGTATACACCACTTGGATTTAGCATCTTCCATTAGAGATGTTCTGAAGCCGAATAATAGGACCCGACTAGAAGGGGCAAGGCAATCAACCTCTTAAAGCACCTTTGAGGCTGAATTATAGGACCCGACTAGAAGGGGTAGGGCAATCAAGCTCTTAAAGTACCTATGAGGCTGAATTATAGGATCTGACTAGAAGGGGTAGGGAAATCAACCTCTTAAATCACCTTTGAGGCTGAATTATAGGACCCGACTAAAAGGGGTAGAGCAATAAACCTCTGAGAGCACCTTAACATGCTACTAACTCTCTTTTGAATTGTTGATCACCATAGATGCAATTTGCACACACATGACCGAATCCTCCAATATGATAGCAACATTTATCACCAATAAATTTAACAAATAATTTTGAGCGATGAACAAAGTTCAAGGTTCCTTGATAAGACTAACTTTGAAACGAGATTCACCGCCTTAGTGCAAGGCTTCTCTAGTGACCCACAAGATACAATGGACTTTCTCCTTGGAATCCTTGGTGTACTCCAAAGATTTATAAAATGAACTCCAAAAGAGAACTATTGCCCACACAACAAATCACTGAAAGTTGACTCCTTTTTGGATGAAAATTAGTTTTGGAAAAGAGGAATCAGAGAAGAATGATAAAGAAGAAGTTCTCCAGTCTGGAAATAGGGTTAGGGATGTCCCCTTGTGCTTCAAATCCACAAATCCCACATTCCAGAGAGGTTTTAATGAGAAAAAGAACATTAAACGGATCAATTTGACCCATTCCGTAACTAAACTCATGACAATCGATCGATTGCTACTAGAAAGTGCTCGATTGCTAACTCTCGTCCTAATTTAATAAAGGCCAGAAACATGTGTCAATCGATCAATCACTTCACCTATAAGAAAAAATTACACATTCCAGTAAGGTTGTCGATCTATTGCTCCTGTATAGCGATCGATCGATCCTCGGGCTTTAATAAATCACATTCTAACATTCGCCACATGATTTATTTAAATAGAAAAGACATTTAAAAATCTTTTGATGACAATAGGGCAATAATACACTATGTTTTCGATGAAAGGCGCCTTCTGGGCTTGAATCTCTACCTAGTTGATATATCTCCATATCTCTAACTGAACTTTCCCTTGAACTTAGAATCTTTTAGGAAAAACTTATGATATATCGAACCCATAACATATACTCCTCGTTGAGTTATATGAGGTGGCACATTACAACCATGCACCGGTATATTGATTTTATGAGTGCGTCTTCTAGAGAATAAGCCCTTGATCCTCATCACCTTTCAGACAAAGTAATACTCATATAGGTGAGAATCTCCAAGGGTATTTATGCAAAGTAACACCCTACCTTTTTGGCCTTGATCTCATTAAAATAATAATTCTAGTTAACCTTTTATTTGCAGTAGAGCACTTACACCATAGAAATAAGAACACAACAAAAAATATTTTTTATACTTTGTGGGATCTCCACTCATGTAGATTGGGTTGCCGCTAACTGCAACTCATGGTATAGGCTTTAATCCCATTCCCCTTGATGTAAGTTAGACTTGTACTTTTGACAATCCTTTGTTCAAATAATCTGCTAGGTTATCACTTGACCTAATATACCTTAGAGTAATAACTCCATTGGAGTTTAACTTGTGCAAGATTTTATATTTGTGTTCTAGATGCTTGGAGGACTTCCCATTATGATTCATACTCTGTACCCTTGCAATAGTAGCTTGGTTATCATAGTGAATCAAAATAGTTAGAATAGGCTTTTTCAACATAGGTAACTCTAACAAGAGATCCCTAAGCCATTCAGCTTCTCCCCCAACCAAATCAAGAGCTAATGGTAGACCTGGTGATTAAAGTCTGCTTAGCTGACTTCCAAGCGACTGCTCCACCACCCAATGTGAATAATACCCAGTAGTTGCCTTAGTATCCTTAGAAACTAAAATCCAGTAATTGCATCACTGTAACCTTCTATTATAGGAGGAAAATCATAGTAGCATATCCCATAATAGACATTACCTTTTAGATATCTAAGCACTCTTTCTATGGCAATCAATTGAGATTTATCTAGGTTTTTAGTGTACATGCTCAATCTCCTCATAGCATAGGAAATATCTAGTCTACTACAATTAGCCAAATAATTCAAACTTCTTATAATTGAGGAGTATTTGAGCTGAGACACACTAACCCTACAATTCTTCTTTAGTTTAACTGTAAGATCCCTGAACTTGAACCGGTTTAAATTTATTATGTTTAATTACTTTTGTGTAGTTTAATGTCAATTCTGATCGGTTCTGGACTATTTTTGAAATTTAAGTATTTCCCAAAGGTTTAAAGCAAAACCAGCTTCACATTTATGGGTTTTCAGTGAATTTGAGTCAATTTTGAATTTTTGAGAATTGTTTGAATTTTTGTGAATTTCTCGAAAAATTAGGGTTTGACAGGACCCTTGTAGGCCCCACAGTCAAATTTGAGGTTTTTGGTCCAAAACGTCCCAGACATCAAAGGAAGACATCACAAATTGTTTTAGAATTTTTCTGGTCCTCATGAGAGTTTAAATGTCCAAAATACCTTCAAACTATTTAATCACTGTTTTACTCCACTATTTCAAACCCTAACCTTCAAAAATTTATTTTTATGTCTCATAAGCTCTAGATCTAGGGTTTTCTTTATGATTTTCAAGGTTAAATCAAGTTTAGATATGTATTAATATAAAAATCATGCTTTTGGAAGGTTTTGGAGGTGATTGAAGAATTAATCCGACTCAAATCAAGTGGAGAAGTAATGAGTTTTCAAATCTTAGCCTTGTTATGGTGAAAATATTAATTTTTATCGGTTTTGTTTGAATGAGTTTTCTTGATTAGGGCTTTAATGGTAGATTTATGAAATGTTAATTTATTGCCTTAATTTCTTAGGGTTTTCCTTTGGAATGGGTTTAATTAGCTTTCTGGAATATTTGATGGAATTTTGATGGTATATGAGGCTTGGGATGAAGGTTTTATGGTTCTTCAATGGTGTTTTAGTTTTGAATTTCGAAAGGAAGAAGAAGGCTCGAACTGCTTGTTGGCGATCAATCAGGCCGTTCAAACGGCTTGCCAGGCCGATCGATCGGCTATATAGTAGTTTTGCCATTTTTGGATTTTTGATCCTCACTTTGGTGTTCTTACTCCAATTGATGATTCTAACATTTATGGGGGAGTGTTTTATGTTGGAATTAAGCTACTGGAAGGGTGTAGAATTGATGATGGAGATTTATGAAGTATGCTTAAGTATTTGTTATGTGGAATTATATGTTGATAGTTATAAATGTTAACATTGAATTATCTTGAATCTATGGATGATGGAATTCTTATAATTAGAGCAAGTTTCCAGCAGGGATATTACATAGTAAATCTTATAATGAGAATGGATTGTGGGTGAATGATGTTATTATGTTATGGCTTCATGTGTAGAATAATTATGCTTGTAAGAGTTGAGCATTTGATTTCACTTGAATGGAATGATGGTTTACGATAGAATTCACCATGATTTCAGTGATAACCATGATTAGATTCTTATCAAAGCATGTGTGTTTTGCCTTATGAGCTATTGTCAAAGCATGACCATGTGCTTAGAGATTGTATGAACACACACATGTGGGGTATTTGTTATAAAATCATGTTTGTTATGATTGTAATATGATGCATGTGGGGACCGATGGGAGCAAATTTCATTTGTTGGAATTCACATAGATCTTGCTCATGTATGTATCATGATTTTATGCATCATGTAATGGACTTCATAAATGAGATTTTACCGATGTTTAACAATGATTGATTAATTGTATGCAATGATGTGAGATTGTGTGCCAGATTAATCGATCGTTGGTTTAATCAGAGCTTGGCTGGTCCGAAAGGACATGATTTCGATTTGAGTTCCTGATTGGAACATGGATCCTCCCCGGGTTGAGAAGAGAGGAAATGCTATAAGGAGACCAATATATTGAGATTATCTGGACCCTGAGAATCCAGCTGGTATGTCCGAGTGCACCGGCTTACCATATGTGTTGCTTGGGATTGCGGTCTTGATAAGTAGGGCTACTCGAGGGCTTCCGTTCTGATGGGTAGGGGTTGCCCTGGAGTTTAGGCTTGAAGGGCAAGGGTTGCTCGAGGGCTTCGGTCTTAATAGGCAAGTGTTACTCAAGGGTTTCAGCCTCGAAGAGCAGGTCTATCTGACAAGGGGTTGCTCAATAGCTCTGGCCTAGAGGAGCATGTTTATTTTCTCTGTTTGTGGTTATGCATGTTAGATTAGTGTGATTGAGACACTTATCCATGCAGGCTTAGGTGATGTTTACGCATGATCTAAAAGTGTGGTAGAGACACTCTCATGCAGGCTTATGTGATGTTTATGCATGGTAGATTAGTGAGTGTGAGACACTTATACATGCAGACTTATGTGATGTGAATACATGATCTGAATGGTGTGATTGAGACACTATTATGCAGGTTTATGTGATATGGTCGCATGATCAGAAAGTGTGTGAAATACACTTCTCATGTGGTTTATGGTGTTATTATGCTTGATTTGATAAGATGTGAACTATTACCTATGCAGGATGGATGTTAGGTTATGACTTGATCATTTATGCCTTGACTTTGATAAGTGTGTCATATGTATGTTAGCTCTTATGTTTATTAATAAATAAGGGTTTAGCAAGGGAATGATAAGAAAAAGGTATATCATGTCAATTTTGAATCTGAATTGCTATATTGCCATGTTGTGATAGTTTTCTGATTATTGTCACTGTATTTAAACCTTACTTAGTTTTACTCACCCCACTTTCTGTGTTTATATTTTGGGGCTGCATGGTGCGACATGCAGTTATGCAAGAACCTCTGTATGAGGAACGGTCGGGGAGAGCATGAGATTAGGCATGAATGTCTCTAGAGTTTGTTATGTTGTTTTGATTTACTCTGTTATGATAATAGAACATCATGTATGGTGGTTCTTATTTCAGACTCATGTATATCTTATGTTTTTGGACTTGTTTGAGACTTTTTTATTCTAGCCATGGATGTAGACTCAGGATTCTAAGTATGTGGGTATAAGATTTGTGGACTAGTTCAGAGTTAATGTCCTCTTTTGTTCTTCTTATTACTCTTGCTCAAAGTAGTTCGTAACTTAGCTAGATAAACCGCCCATAGGAGGGGGCTAAGTCTTCTGCTATCCATTAATCTCTTTCAATTCCGTTGCCCCATGCGCTTGATTGGCCATTGGACCGGGTTCGGCTCGGGTCAGGCGGTGCCGGGGTGTGACATTAAGACTAGTCATATAAGGCACTTACAAGTTAGCAATTAAAGTAGTTGTACTTCTTCAATATCTTCTTCACATAATGTGATTGACTCAACATTATGCCTTCAAGAGACATGTAAATCATAATGCCCAATACAACATTTGCAACTCGAAGATCTTTCATATCAAAATGTTTATTTAAAATTCTTTTGGCTTGCGTGATCTTAGCATTATTATTGCCAAAAATAAGAATGTCATCAACATATAGACATATAATAATATAAACATTGCCAATATTTTTCCAATAAAGACATTTATGAGATACACAAGCAACAAAACCATAAGGAAGAATATTAGAGTTGAATGTTGCATTCCATTGTTTAAGAGCTTGTTTTAGACCATATAAAAATCCTAATGAACTTACACAATTTCTTCTCTTCACCAGGCACTACATATCCCTCTGGTAATCCATAAATACTTCTTCTAATTCACAATATAAGAATGTTCTTTTAACATCCATTTGGTGAATCTCAAGGTTGTAATGAGTAGCTAGTGCTAAAAGCACTATGATAGTAGTTATTCTAGTCATAGGAGAATAAGTGTCAAAATAATCTAAACCTTCCTTTTGACTATAGCCTTTGGTAACTAGCCTTGCTTTGTACTTTTCAATTGACCCATCCAGATTCAATTTTTTTAATATCTACTTGCACCCAGGTGGTCGATCACTTAAGATCTATCTCTCATATGCCACCCAATGGGTTTGACTCATGAATTAATACATAGTCTTAGCAAAACTTGCTAAACTCATGTGAACAATATTCTCCACCACAGTCTTATCTTAACCTTGTGGTTCTCAAATCAGTTTGGTTCTCAACCTCATTTTTGAAAAATTTGAACCTTTCAAAAGCATCATCTTTTGATTTAAGTAAAAATACATGACAATATTTAGAATAATCATCAATAAATGTAATAAAGTATTTCATACCTCCATGAGACATTATTCCATTCATTTCACAAATATCACTATGAACAAGCTCAAGAAGAGAAGAAGTATGATGGTTTGATTTATAAGGTTTTTTAGGCATTTTAGATTCAACACATATTTCATACTTCGAAAGAATCTCAACATTTGATTTAGGAATCAAACAAAGACTCAGCATTCTCTTTAAGGTGTGAACATTCACATGTCCAAATTTCATATGCTAAATATCACAAGCATCAATATTGAAAGCAAATGAGCTCTTATCATTAAAAGAAATGTCATTACAACTAATAACATTCCGCTTAAAGAAACCATTACAAAGGTAACATTTTCCTACAAACACTCCAAATTTAGAACTTGCAACTTTATTTGACTCAAATACTAATTTAAAACCCCCTTGATTAAGAGCTGCTCCATTGACTAAGTTCTTCCTAACATCTGGCACATGCTGACCTTGTGGAGAGTAAAGTGTTTCCTGATGTGAATCTCACATCCACCTTTCATTCTCCAACAACTTGTGCTGTAGAGCCATTTCCCATTATTACTACTCCCTCTTTCACTTCCTAATACTAAGAAAAGGAAGGTAGATCAGATCAAATGTGGACACCAGCTCCTGTGTCTACCCACCAATCATTAGGTTGACTAGCAAAATTTAAAACTAGGTCAGTGGATTCAAACCTGTCATTGGGTTCAACTAGGTTGTCCCCTGTGATCACCACATTGACTTAAGGGTTTTTGTCACGCACCAGTGCCCGCCCGACCTGAGTCGAACCCGGTCCAGGGGCTGGTTGAAGCACACGGGGGCGACTAAATTGCATTGCAGAAGACTTTAACCCCTTATTCGGGTAATTTAACACAAATACAGAGTCACACACCTTTAGTCCTTTGTTCAAGAGAAATAAGGTAAAATAAAAGAGGATAACATCTCTAAAATAAATCCTCATGCTTAACCCACATACTTCATATCCTGAGCTTAAACACAAAGATCTAACCATAAAATCTTAGACAAGTCTAAAAGCATCAGATAAACACGAGTCTGAAACATAATCATCCATACAAGGTGTTCTATGATCATGATAGTATAAATCAGAAAACAAAATAACATCCAAAGGCATCCCTGCCTAGTCCCACGCATATCCCGATTGTCCCTCATACAAGGAATCTTGATTAACTGCACGTCACGCTATGCAGCCTCAAAACAAAACATAGAAAGTGGGGTGAGTAAAACTTAGTAAGGTTTGAAATGCAGTAACGATACTTAGAAAATAACCACGACACATCAGCATGGTAATTCAGATCCAAATTTCACATAATATCACCATTTAAGATTAAATTCCTTACCATACCCCTATTTATCCATGCGTAATCATCCTGTATACCAGTATCTCATACATACTAATCATGACATGCATAATCACATTATGGCATAACATCCATCCTGTATAATAAGTGATTCTCACATAATCACATCCATAATCATGCATATCAAGTCATTCTCCTTCATAACATTCAACCTGCATAACACGTATCTTCAACACGTAATCACATAATGCATATTCATATCATTCATCCATAGATCATTCACCGTGCACGATAAGAGTCTCAATTACACAATACTAAATCATGCATAAAAAATCATATTCACATGTGTCACATAATTTTAATTATCCCTACACAACCTGTGTAACCTGGGTATAATATTATCTCATACACATGCATCATCAACAAATGGTGAATGTCTCCATCATGGAGATAAATACAATCATGGCACAGAGGCTAGACATAGTTCGACTTCCACGAAGGAAACCTAAGGTGTTCGGGGTAGTCAGCCCCTAAGTCTTCTTGCCAAGGACAATCCTGGCCAAGGATGCCAGAATCTTACACAGAGAACCTAGAGCAGGTGTGTTCACCTTGGACATCTCATGTGACCGGGAGAGTCCAAATTCCCACACAGCGAACCTAGAACACGTGGTAGCCGGGCATGAAGGCATACCACTTTGGATTCTCAGGGTCCAGATGACTATATCAAGAAGTCTCAGCTGCATGACAAGTACACAACTCGTCACCATTCAACTCAACATACACTTAGATCGACTCAACCCGGGAGTGTCCATGTTCCACATAGGAACTCAAATCAAAATTATGTCCTTTCAGACCAACCAATTTCCGATAAGTCAACGATCGATTAATTTGACACAAAATCTCACATCACTGCATCCAATCAATCAACCACGGCTAATCTCGATAAAGTCTCATTCGAAAATCCATTTCATGATGTATGCAACATGGTACATATGTGGGCAAGGCATACATGAATCTTAATTCATGATACGTGCTCTCATCAGCCCTTCATGCATCATTTATAATCATAATTCCAAACATCATCATAATCATCCCCCACAAGTGTGAAAACATGGTAGAAACATTTAAGTCTAAGCATATGAACATGCCTTATAATTAACTCATCATCATACCACACACCTGCACATTAACATCTAATCATGGTTCCTACTAAAATCATGGGTGAAAACCATCGAAATGCACCATTAAAATCAAGTGCAACCTCATACTAAACTTCTATAAGCATATTCATCCCACACTTGAAGCTAGACATTGCATCATCATTCACCCATAACTTAATCATGATATGTGAAGGCGTATAAGTCCATTTTTATACTATAATCTTCCTGGAATCATGCTTAAAACATAAGGAATCATTCAATCATAGATTCAAGATAAGCAATCCTAACATGTATTGTAATATCCTGAATTTTCCTAGCTTTCAAAAATTTAATACGTGGAAAATAAGGTGTTTAACCATTTGACCTTCTTAGGAGAATAACTTCCTCCCTAGATGGAATTTATAGTTGAAATATATTATTAGAAAGTAGACAGAAAGAGCTTCGAAACGCCACCAAGATCGTGCGAATCAGAGTTCAAATAAGGGAGATATGATTTTTCAAAGATTTATTTTTGATTTATACCGAATTTTGAATTGTGAGCTAACGTGCACTTGTGGGACCCACTTATAATAAGAGCTTAATTATTAATTACGAGTTTTAATTTGGTTAGTTGACCTAAATTAATTAGAAATTAGTTCAATTTAAAAGTTCATGGGGAGGGAGATTTTGAGGAGACTAAACTTTTCGGAGTCCTTAGCTTAATAAGGGAATTGGATGTTATAAAAGGGAGGGAGGCAGAATCGATTAAAGGGGGTCAGAAGCATGCGGATGAGAGGAGAACACAGGAAGAAGAAGAGAAGGAGAGCATAGAGAGGGAAGGAGAGGAAGAGAGTGGAGAAGTTGTGCAAGTGTTGCAAGGTGTACTATGATCCCGACTCGAATGCGAAATCTCCTTCGTTTCCAGAAGACACGACAATCAAAAGAGGTGCCTAATCTATGCGATGTATACTTTTGGTTATTTTCTGTGTGATGTTTTCGCCTTATTTATTAATTTTGTCTGACCCCAGTTGGGTTTTTGTCATATTCGATTTCGTATTGATCGAATTGCTACGCATGCTTCAGTTGTTTCTGTCCCTGATTGTTAGATTCAGTAACATGCTCGAATATGTACCACATATAGTTCAATTTGACAGTAGTGGAGTTCCTTATAGAAGAATACCTTAAAACTATCTAATACCCATGCTTGTACGTGGTTTTGCATTGTTCTGCATGAGTTTCAGGTTTAGATTTCAGAGTCTTGAAATTATCATGTAAGATGGTTGATTTAATATTGGTGTAGCTGTTTTATTAAGTTTGGTTGTAATGCATGAATAGCCAAATCGTATGTTGTGAATCACTAGAAGCAACAAGATGTTTTGCTTTAAAATAAAACCTTGAACCGAGGAACAGATTACAGATACACTTTGTTTTTTTAGCATGACAGATATTTTTTTCAGTTAAGTTATTGGACCACTTGAAGACTTCCAAAGTCATTTTCTAAGGGTTACAAGGTAATTTTTGCTGGAAAGACAAGTATTGAACTTTCGTAATATAAGAAAAGAGCAATGTCTTGCTCTGTGTTTTTTGTTGGCAGAGGGAAGGTTGAAGACGACCAGTTCACATGTGATTATTAACCCGACCCGGTTTGGTCCGGTCTAATTTAAAAATACTTTAACTGAACCTGGTCCGTTTCAGTAAGTTAGAGTATTCATAAAAAATTGGGAAAATTTATGAATGACCATGAATGTATTCCTAGTGTTGTGCCCAAGTTCCAAACTGGGGAAAAATCTCAGAGTCTCTAAAATGACCAATTTACCCTTATGAGTTGACGCATAGCGTAATGATTAATAATCAGACTTCGGGGCTCCGGTTTAGGAGCCTATGAGTGGAATTAAAAATTAAAAAAAATCTCAATGATAGCTTATTATGTATCCTAAATTTGGACGAAGCCTTAAGCTAGTTAAAAATCCCAGTAAGTGGATATTTGACTATTTTACCCCTAAAGTTAAGGTGGGATGGTTAATTGAACCGGGGTCGGTTTAAGGGGTTTACGACCTAGTTAAATGGCAAGAAAATTACCTCGGGTTCATAACCTCTAGGTGTAACCCTGAGATTAGTTTTGGACCCATGGAGGTTTAGGGAAGCCCTGAACAGAAAGACAAAAATACCCTTATGAGTGGACCGGCCCCCATTCGCGTGGATGTTATTAATGGGCCAATGTGATACTGAAACCTTTTGAGAGGTTAAAGACTTACCCGAGAGCAGAGAGGACCATATCCAATGTTGGATAATTACTTTAATACCCTTAGGTGCATTACGACCAGTTTTCATAAAGATTTATTAAGATAACCCAAGGAGGGTTAGGGCACGATAGCTCGAATAATTCTTATATCATTAATGAATTTTATTATTGATATTATGATTTGCTTGGACCTGTGTGGTTCTGATTATTTATGTTGTTCATTGTTTCGATATTTGCTATTGATGTTGTGATAGTAACTTATTACTAGCTTAAGATTATTGAAAGATTAATCAATGGGGTTTGATAGTTTTGGATTGGGGATGGACACCTAATCAAGATAAAGACTAATATACCTCTGAGGGGTTTGGGACTAGTTCATAGAGTGAACAAAGCCTTTGACCTGACGATTTGCCTTGGTTGATGAATCGATGGCAGTCTCAAGTTTTAAACCTTAGTCTAGAAGGGACTAATAGGGTTTGGGATAATCATTCGAAATCCTGGCTTGTAGATGAGCAAGATAGGGATCAAAATGGTTTCCTAAGTTTTTAGCTCTTTTGAGGAGCCGCTGATTTGACCATGTAGTTGCACCTCCCCATTGGAGGGAGCTGTGCGTGAGCCGGGCTCACTTTCGATCTATTGAGGATCTTTTAGTGTGCACACATTTGGATTAGCTGGCATTCCTGCTTTGTTGGCTTTTCCCGCCACTTCTGTTCAGGTGCAGTTGTGGGTCATACCCTTCCACTCCGGTTAGGTCCTTCATGGGCTAGGAGGGGTGATGGTACTCCCTGGTGGATTCTAGGGGCCTAGTGGTTTCCAGGCGTGAGACCAAAATTGACGTGTATAAGATAAAATATCTTCGTTTCTGCAACTCCGATACGTGAGTATATCTTTAGCGTGAGAGTCAACTTGTTATCTATTTTCAGACGGATGACGGACTTGTAATTAGATGAATGAGCTGTTGTTGAAATTTTGAGACATATAAATATCATATGATTTGATATCCATATTTGTGAACCCTAGTTATCATGACTTGGATATTTAATCGAAGGGTTTGTTTTGTATTTAAGAAAAAAAAATTCTCGCTACTTACTGTTTGTGCTATTTAAAAATGCTTTTAAAAATCTGGGTCGTGACATATATAGCCAACAACATGCGATTTCATGTAATATCTAAATATTCTTCATAATTTCCAACATCAGTATCATGCCCTTCCAGTAGCTCATTCTAGAATAAATTACTCAGTACGAACATAAGAAATAGTATTTAAGAGTAAAAGCATAAAAATAAGCAAAAGAAACAAAGTGGCCAAAACTGCAGTACTGCCGTTCGAACGCCAACATAGTGGTTCTTGTTCATCTTCCCCACTTCAAAATCAAAACCAAAACTTCACATAACATCTTAAACTCCCAAATCTTACTCCCAAACATCACTATAATCAAATCCATGCTTAATAAACATCAAATCTTGCCATTACTAAACAAAAACCCTAAGAAATCTCATGAAAGATTAAACCTTTCTCACATCACAATTAAAGCTCATAACCATGAAACCCTTTTCAAACTCCATCAAAACTCGGATATAAAATCATAGCAATGTTTAGGACCAAAACACTTACCTTCCAGTAACTTCTTGACTCGAAATGACTCCTCAAACACCTTCAAAACCTACCCAAAAAAGGGCTTTTTATTAATACTTTCATAAATCTGATTTAAAACACCTAAATCTCTTGAAAAACCTTAGATCTAGGGTTAAAGAAGCTCAAAAACAAAATTCCCATCATTAGGGTTTGAAATAGAAGTTTAAATCAGTAGATTTTGAGTAGAAATCAAGATTAATTCAAAGGAAAAGAAGAGATTTGAAAGAATGAAGAAAAACCCTAAAAGATTAATGAAATATTAAGTAAATCCATACCTTAATCTCCTTTCTCTTTTAGGAAAATAGGGATTAGGCTCCTAAGCTCCAGGTCTCAGCCCTTTTCCAATTGGGAAAGTGGTTGGGCTTTTCCTTTTATAGTAAAAGGTGGGGTAAACCTAATTAAATAGTGTGGTACAAATAGGGTTTTACACTAAAAGTGGCAAATCTTGCTTATTTAAACCCAAATTGAAGTTTAAAAATTTTGAAATAATTATTTTATGTCTTATGTTGAGGTTAGGGTCACTTGGGACTAGAAATCCCAATTTCACACGTGGGGCCCACAGTGGATCCCACCCCCTAACTTTTCGGGAAAAATAGTGAAAATTCTGAAAAATTTTCAGAAAAATTTCAAATAACTTAAATTTACTTAAAAACTATAAATATAAAGAAAATTTTGGTTAAAACCTTTTTTAACCACTTAAAATTTTAAAATAGTCAAAATCGATTAAAATTTAGCATTAAACCAAGCAATAGCAATCAAATAGAATAAAATAAACTGATTCAAGTTCGCATGTTTTTAGGTTCATTACGCTTATCTCACCGAGCTCTATTCAACACACCTAACTTTTTCCATAAAAAAATTCTAAAAAGATAGTTTAAAAACTACGGATGTTACATTCTTCCCTCCTCAAAGAAATTTTGTCCCCAAAATTTCCTAGTCATCAGATAACTCAGGGTACTTCCTTCTTATATCAACTTCAGTTTCCTGTGTTGCTTCCTCCAATAAGTGGTGTTGCCACAAATCTTTAGTAACAGAGTTTTCTTGGTTCTAAGGACTTGCTCCTTTTGATCCATGATCCAAATTGGCTTATCCTCGACTCAGCTCCCTCGATATCGTATCTAGAACATGGGATGGATCTCGTACATATTTCCTAAGCATGGAGATGTGGAAGACATCATGAACACCTTCAAGATGAGGAGGTAATACCAACCTATAAGCTACAAGTCCGATCTTTTCCAATATCTCCATTGGACCTACAAAACGAGGGCTTAACTTACCTTTCACTCCAAATCTCATAACCCCTTTGGTTGGTGATATTTTCAAGAAGACATGATCACTTGCTTCAAAGTCAAAATCTCAACATCTTTTATCTACATAGCTCTTCTGTCGACTTGAGCTATCAACAATCGTTCCTTAATTAGCTTAACTTTATCAACACATTGCTGGATCAACTCCGATTTGACCAAACGACGCTCTCCAACTTCACTCCAGCATGTTGGTGCTTGACATGGTCATCCAAACAATGCTTCATACGATGCCATACCAATACTAAAATGGTAGCTATTATTATAAGCAAATTCTACTAGTGGCATGTGTTCGTCCCAATTACCTTTTCATTCCAAGGCGTAGGCTTGCAACATATCTTCCAATACTTGGATTGTTCTTTCTGACTGTCCATTCGTTTGCGGCTAGAAAGCTGCACTGAATTTCAATGGAGTACCCAAAGCCTCTTGTAAACTTCTCCAAAGGCGTGAAGTAAATCTGCTATCCCTATCCGAAACAATGGACACATGTACTGATTATCTCCTTAATGTACAATTGTGCCAAACTATCCAATGAGTGCTTCGTTTGGAGTGGAAGGAAATGAGAGGACTTAGTAAGCCGATCAACTATGACCCAAATTATGTCATTACCGCTTGAAGTCCTAGGTAGTCCTGATATGAAATCCATTGTTATATGCCCCCACTTCCACTTAGAAATGTCAAGAGGTTGAAGCAATCTAGAAGGTCTCTGATGTTTTGCCTTAACTTGTTGGCATGTTAAACGACGAGAAACACACTCAGCCACATCTCGCTTCATCCCATCCCACCAGAAGTTCCTTTTTAAATCTTGATACATCTTAGTCCCTCCGGGATGAATAGTGTACTTTGAATTATGCGCTTCATCCAGTATTCTACGTCTTAACTCTGGAATGGTAGGAACAACTAATCTTTTAAGAAAGTGTATACCTTTATCACTTCCTTGAGTGAAACCTGACCGTTCAAACAAGGCTTGAGTCTCTATATCCGTCTTTTGAGCCTCCAGTATTTGCTCTATTACCACATACTATACCAACATGCGGGCAAAGAATGACTTTCATCGTCCAATCTCAAGCTTAGGTCTGACTGTTATTACTTCTTCAAGTAACTTTCATTCTTTCATCATTAAATGTACCATGAACCCATGAGACTTTCGACTCAAGGCGTCTGCTACTACATTCGCCTTCCCTGGATGGTACTGGATGGTGAAATCATAGTCCTTCAAGTATTCCATCTAACGTCTTTGACGCATGTTCAGATCAGGTTGGGAGAAGATATATCTCAAACTTTTATGGTTGGTGAACACCTCAAATTCCTCTCCAGAAAGAAAGTGTCACCAAATCTTTAATGCGAAGACAACTGCAGCAAGTTCTAAATCATGAGTAGGGTAATTTGTTTCATGAATTTTTAGCTATCGTGAGGCATAGGCTAAAACCTTTCCTTGCTGCATCAGTACATAACCCAAACCCTCTCGTGAAGCATCACAATACACTACAAATCCACCGCTTCCACAAGGTAGAGTTAACACTGGGGCAGTGGTAAGTCTCTTCTTTAATTCCTGAAAATTCTTCTCGCATTCCTCGTTCCAAATAAACTTCATATCTTTGCGGGTTAGTTTGGTCAGTAGCAGGGCAATCTTTGAAAACCCTTCAATAAACCTCCTATAGTGCCCTGCCTAACCTAAAAAACTATGAATTTCATACACCATTTTAGGCCTCTCCCATCTTAGCACCGCTTCTACCTTAGCTGGATTGACCATCACTCCATCCTTCAATATAACAAGACCAAGTACTTGATCCAGTCAGAATTCACACTTGTTGAGCTTGGCATAAAACTTGTGTGTACGAAGTATATTCAACACTACTTGAAGATGTTCCCTATGTTCATCAACACTTGTGGAGTACACCAAAATATAATCTATAAATACGATAACAAATTTATCCAGATAAGCATTGAAAATCTGATTCATTAGATCTATAAAAGCAGTTGGGGCATTAGTCAACCCAAAAGGCATAACTAAGAATTCATAATGCATGTACCTTGTTTGGTAAGCAGTTTTTGAGATATCCTCATCTCGAATCCTCAGCTGATGATATCCGGATCTTAAATCGATTCGAGAGAATATTTTGGCCGATTGTAGCTAGTCGAAAAGATAATCAATATGAAGAAGAGGATATTTATTCTTTATTGTCACTCCATTCAACATCCGATAATCAATACATAATCGGAGAGACCCGTCTTTCTTCTTCACAAAAAGCACTAGTGCTCCCCACGAGGAGACGCTTGGATGGATAAATCCATTGCCCAGAAGCTCTTGAAGTTTTTCCTTTAATTCTCTAAGCTCGGCCGGACCCATTCTATAGGGTGCCTTCGAGATAGGAGTGGTACCTAGGAGAAGCTCAATACTAAACTTAACTTCTTTTTCAGGTGGTAGACCTGACAATTCATCTGAGAAAACATCAACAAAGTCTTGTACTGTGTCTATCTCATCCAAAGTTATCTCCTTTATCTCGTTTGTGATAATGGTAGCAAGAAATGCCCAACATCCTTGGCTCATTAGTTTTTGTGCTTTAATGGCTTATATAATAGTAGAGCTTGGTTTATCCTCAATTCCTTGGAACACAATGTTTCCTTTTCCAAAAACTACTTTCTTTATACCACAATCCACTAAGGCCCCATGTGTAGATAACCAATTCATGCCTAGGATAATATCAAAGTCAGTTACTTTTAGTAAAACTAGGTTAGCACTCAGCCGATTGTTACCCATATGAACTAACACTTCCTTAAGAAACACATGTGTTAACAAAGAGTCTCCTACTGGTGTTGCAACTTCTAGTATAAAAGGTAACTTCAAAACTTGATCTTCCAGATTTAAAGCAAATTCAAATGATATAAATGAATGTGTAGAGCATGGATCTATCAAAACTTTAGCTAATCGGTTAGAGACAAGAAGAGTACCTTCCACGACAACATTTGAGGCATGAGCTTCCTCACTTGTGATGGCATATACCCGCCTAGGAATTCTGGACTTTTGTTCAGTCTGAGGCTCATTTCTTGTATGCTTCCATGGGCAATCTTTGGCAAAGTGACCCTCAGTTCCACAAACAAAGCATAGGTTATTCTGGGTGAAACAATTTACATATGGGGCATGGGGTTCCTCTCCTACCCTGTTGATATTGTTGTTGTGGCATTCTCTTAAAAGCTTGTTGTTGTGGTTGCGGCTGATATGGTCGAGCTGGCTCGGTAGGGGCACTGCCACAGTAGTTATAGCCTCTCTTAGTGTTAGGGCATCTGAAACTACTATTTTGCCAAGCCTCCTTCCATTATGCCATTGCTCTCTGTTGATCGCGCTCTGCCACATAGGCAATCTCCACTGCTCGACTCAAAGTAGTAGGTTGCAGAATTTCCACTTGAGCTCTTAGTTCAGGTTTTAATCCCGAGACAAATTTGGCAGCACGAGATAAGTCTATAGTGCATGCACCCAAGGCAAAGCGCTGCAACTGAGTGAATTTGGTCACATACTCACATATCAACAAACTTCCTTGCTTCAGTTCCATGAACTCCAACTCTTTTTGTTGCCTCATATGGAGTGGAAAATAATTATCATAGAAGGCTTCTTTGAATTCATTCTAAGAAACTTGGTGAACCTCCAAAAATTTAGTCTCCTTGATTATGGTCCACCAGTGATCTACCTCTCCAGAGAAGACAGATGTTCCAAGGGAAACCTTTTCACTCACAGGTACCTCTATTGCTTCAAAAATCTTTTCAATTTCTTTTATCCATTTTTCTGCCTCCTTCGGCTCTCCTTCACCCAAGAAGGTGGCAACATTCTTCTTAAACCGTTTAGCCAAATTATACTCACCCTTACTCCTTCCAGATTAGTTTTCACTCAAGGGAATTGGAGAAGGTTGTGCTGGTGGCAAAGAAAGAGCAGGATGATAACCTTGCTCAGCTAAGTGTTGAGCAAGATTTTGCAGCAACACACTCATAGCTTCGGGTACTACTCCCTCTCCTGATTCAGACGGGGTTGGTCCAACCAAATCATTATTTGGAGTTTGCGGCTCTTGACCAGGTTGTTGTGATGATGACATCTAAGTTCAAAAAGATGGTATAAACTTATACTAGGTATACTTATCTAAGCGAATTATAGAGCTAGAAATTATTTATTTCTTCACTTTATGCATTTGAAGACAGAATTTCCTGGGCTCTGATGCCAACTGTGATGACCTGGGATTTTCTTTTTTAAAACATATAGAGAGTTAAAAACTATATTCAGAGCTTGCTCGGGTCGCAACCTGGAAACATATAACCATAATTGGCTGTTTTATCTCAAGACGGCAAGGGCTTGGAGGCAAAAGTCACAAAGAGCAACACTATTAGAGAAAATGAAACCGAACAGTGGGCAAGTGGAAATCATAATGGTACAAAAAACTAGAATTATGATATGTTCCACCAGCAAACACTATCTTAGAACTCCGTAGAAAGGCATGTCTTCCAAGCGTATGATAGCTTCCTTCTAAATGATGTTATGTATAATTCATCACCACCTGGTCGTCAGATTGGGAAAGAAAACACTTAGAAAGTAAGAAACATTTGTGGTCAGAACAAAATCAACAAAACTTGGAGAGACTAATACAACGGGGCCCGAGCCTACATTAAAATCCATGTACAATGCCTGCATGGCTGGCCATTATTTATCTATCAACTTGAACGTAATGCAATAAAGAAGACCAAAAGCTGATTGACAAAGTGAACCTTCCAAATGGCATATCAACTTCCTGGTGGAGTGTGATATGAGAGGGAGCTAATGTTCGAGGAATTAAAGTACATCTCAACATTGCATGACCATCTATATTTTTATGCAAAATGAGTAAACTTTGAAATATTAGACAGAATGATAGTTTAACCTAATACAAGATAGATAAGTAATTCAACTACGCATTAATCAAAATAATCTAAAGATTGCTAAGAATATTGTAAAATAATCACATTAATCAAAATGAGTTCCCCACCCTCCGACAGGCCACCTCCTTCAACCTCACATTTGTTGTCTTTGGCACCAACTCCCTCTATGCCTTCGCCCTCAACCTTGGTGTCTTCCTCCTCCTTGGCAAGTCCTCTGCTCTTACCATTAATGTCGTTGATGTCGTCACAGACTGGCTCTTTATTGCCGTCATAATTTTGGTCCATCATCCAAAAGAACACTATCACCACTGTCAAATTCATAGCCTACGGCCTTGCCTTCCTCGGCATCGCTTACTAAAACCACTCCAAGCTCCAGGCTCTCAAGGCTAAGGAGGCACATAAGAAGAGCACCCAAGCCGACGAGGAGGCTGGCCTGCTCATGGAGGAGAGGAGGGACAAGGATGGATTGGGGAGGAAGACCAACGCCTGCCCAGGCCTGATAATTTGATTTTATCTTCTTCGTCGTCCCCAATTTCCATCTAATTTATTCCTAAACTAGAGGATGAACAAAAGAAGGATCTTGTTCCATGATCGGGATACACTGGATTTGGTTCATGATTGCGATCAGATTCAGATGGAGGTGGAGATAGGTTTTTCATATGGGCTATGTCTTAGATCAAATTTTGCTGCGGTTTTTTGTGTCTTGGTTTCAATTGCTTGTTAGTGTAATTAGGTTTTTTTATCATGATCCGGAGAGAACTGAATTGATTTTTGTTCTCCTTGCTATGGTGGGTGTATGAGTAAATCACCCTTGCAAGGATCAAACTAGTGTTTTAGCACTACCTATTAGATGTTTGTCGAAATGACCACTTTAGATGTCGATAAACTGACCCTTTGTATGTTTGAGGAAATGTCGGATTCAGATATTGTAAGTCCCACCATGCATAACCTTTGTAACCTTTGGTTGTGAGTTTTGGGTAGTAGTGGCTTCAACTTATATCAGAGTAGGCATCAAATTTAATGTAGTGATGATTCTATAAGCCTTTATCACATAGAAAATGACGGACATATATTAGAAAATATTCACTTTGCTATATTTTAAGTTGTCATGATTTTGGAATTGTACATGAATCCTTTCCAATATGAGCCTAGATATGTTGTGCCATTTTGCATTAGCATGGAAGATTAAACAGGAAGCGGCTTAAATGAGCCATTTTGCACCATAGCAGCTAGATTATGGGCTAACTGTGGATTTGGTTACACGAGTAGAAATTAAAGAGTTTTTGTGCTGCACTAGAAATTAAAGGGGTTACCTATAGAAAAATGAAAATGCACATAGTATAATTTTACTATAAGCATTTGTGAAATATATTTGGTTATGGTTTAGACATTGTGAAAGATGTTTGTTTTTTAATTTGAGCAGAAATTTACTTCATAATGTTGATGTGGTATTGATAGTATAACCTTACTACATTCATTGGTAAATAGTTTACTTTTATCATATGTGTAGAAATTTAATTTAGAAATGGAAATTTATGTGCACGGATGTAGGTTGGTCTAACAAAAGAGGGATCTTGCAAGGATTTGGAAGAGTTAAGGATACTGTGCTTTATAGCTATGCCATATTTGTTTCCTGATTCATCTAGCACAAGTGTCTTGTTTTAATGAAGAAATGAAGCCTAGTTTCTGTTTCAAGGGCTCATTTTTCTCATGTGTAAATGGAAATGGAATTAGATAAATAGTTGTTGTTCTTGATTGTTGTGGATCTACAATACAAGATTTTGATGAGGCAGATATTCAATCTATTGAGTTTATATAATTTTGGACTTGGATAAATTATCTGCAAGTTCTCAATATTAATTATGAACCATTGTATGAACTTATGTATGAGATTTTGAGTATAGTAATTTTAACATCAGATTTATGTTAGATGTGGAACAAATGAATCTGCTTTACTATAAACTGTAAATTTTCTTTCCAAGTAGGATAATGAGTCCTTTTGGTGGTGATAATACAATTTCACTTTAGAATGATGACTATTAAACTTAACTACACATCTGTTTGGCCTTGACTTTTAACCAACCTTGAATTGTTATTTGGATGGCCTTCGGAGTGGAGGTGCATAAGAGAACATCTAAGGAATTAAAACAATGGAAGTGGGAGGTTGTTTTTGTTTGATGATTTGGCATGAGGGTACTAAATTAGTAGCATGAAAACTTAAATCTTAGATGTAGTATTTGCAAGGATAGTCTACACAAAAGAGTCACTTATGTTTGGCATCCACAACTAGCTATTCAACACCTAAAATGAAAATTTTCATCATCTTATGAAAATGAAGCAAAATCATTCCAACATTGTAAAATTAGTACAAGAACAAGATGGAATTTTAGGGGCTGTTTGGGTGTTGGATTTTTAAAAAATGGAAGTGGAATTTTTTGGAATTAATTTTAAAAATTTACCGCTGAATGTGAATTAAGGTTGACAATAAAAAAATTTATAATGAATTCAAATGTTGCGTCAAACCAAATTTTAAAACTTTAAAGTAATATAACTCTTTCTCCCGAACTCGGATATGCATGTTCTTGGTACTATTATGCTCCTAAATTCGAGCTCTATCAAACAATATCCCAGAAGGGAAGGTATTTTTGAACTTTTAAAGTGGGACCACCTATATGACACACTTCTGGAGGCTCGAATCGATATGAGGTAACTGTTAAAAAATAATGGAAGCTATAATTTTGAAACAGGGATTGGGAGCCGGAATTGATGGACTCACCTAATGAAGTAATTCGGTGATTTTGGATGATTCCGACTCGAAACAACTTGGAATCAATTTCAAAGTGAAAATTTTAATTTCACCCATTTTTTACACATAAACATAATTCCAATAATTCGAACGGGAATCAAAGCAGAATCAACGGAATCTTATAGAAATCTATACACAAATAACCCCTTACTCATCTGCTTCCCAATTTGTAGTGTGGCCCATTTCATTTGATATTACTAATCATCATTATATGAAAGGAAAGCTTCCTCTTTTTTAAAATAAAATAATAATACTAATAATAATAATAATATGGATATATCTAAAGAAGCATCACAATCATAGGCAAATGAGAGTAATGACTGGCAGCAAATGCATGAGGCTTTTTGGCCCCTTATTAGAACCCAACCCTACTTATGACAAACCTAATATTTTCATGACTTTTGACAATTTTTTGTAAATATTTTTATTATCTTATTGTAGATTGATCAATTTATTTTTACTTATTCAACTAAGATTTGGGCATTAATATTTTATATTTCATGTTTAGATGAAAGTGGATTCTTTCGTGTATTTTGTCATGCATTCTAAAAACCTAGGATTTTGGTATGCAATATGAAATCATGCGTATGAAATGCAAGATTTTGGTGTGCATTTTGAAATTGAGAATTTGAGATGGAGCTCTCTTAATTGCAATCTAAATGGTTAACCCTCATTTGAAAACAATGTTTGTTACAATTTTAATTTGTATGTGTGTGTGGATGGGGGGGGGGGGGGGGGGGGGGGCGTGGGGCATCCATTCGCCTTGGCCCATGGTGTGGGACATGCCACATTTTTTTCTCATGGTAAGTGGGACATGCCGCATATGGAAGGGGCAATTGTTTTTAATTTTTTATAAAGATTTTTTAAAATCTATTCTTTGATATAAATAATATGAAAAAGTTAATATGAGCCTAGGCATCACAGGCAGTCTAATCAAGATCTAATGGTGAACGTTAATAAGGGGGACGGGTAGGTGATTCAAACGTGTCTACCCTTGAGTAATGTATACCGTTGGATGGAAATCTAGCAAGTTTTGACACTTGAGCTCACACTATCGAACAAGGGCATGCTCATGTTATAACGGGACTAACAATATTATATAGAGTAGCAAGTTGGAAATGTAAAAAGACAAGGTGGGTTTGGATTTGGAATCGTTTTAGAGGTCCACTTGATACAATGTTTTGGTCTTTTTGAGCTTTTTATAAGCCTGGAATGCAATGTTGGCAATTCTTCGTTCCAATTTAGGGTTTCGGTAGGCTATTACTGTGAAAAAGTAAAAATCTAACCATGTGTTTGAATCTTAAACAAGTAAAAATTAGTTACCATAATATAATTTGGTAAAAGCACAGTGGTCACAAAAGAGAATGTTGCAATCCGTTGACAAAGCCGGTCGCAACATAGAAGTTCAAGCATTGTTTAAGTTTGGTCAATCTCATAATATACAATATATTGAGGATTTCATTGCACCCAAATTGGTTTCAAAAGGAATTGCATTTGAAGTGGATGGTACATGGATGCACTTGTATTCATGAGGAGGCTATATACACAAGTTTTTTCTCCTAGATGGCTTCTAGAGTTAAGAAAAGGGGGAGATTGTTGATGAGAAGTAACTTAAGTCCACGTGCATATGAACTTGAGAGTCCATGTACTACACACTAATGCATGTTTTCAGTCCATCTTTGGACTGGGCCTAATCGGTGGAATTATGGAAGAGAGTTATCAAGTTATTGTTATAACTTTTATAATAGAACATAGAAAAAGTTGATGAGTTTTTTTTCTTCTTTACATCTCTTCTCAAGCGTAGTTTTCTTCTTCTTTTTTGGTGTGAGAGATAGTTGAAGAAAGAATGATTTGTTTTTTTGTATAAGGTGAATTCTCTAAAGGTTAAGAGGCTTGTTACTTGAATTTTCAAAAGTGTAATGAAGGAATCTCTCTTGATCGTGGATGTAAGCACCTCACCAAACCACGTAAGTATTTGTATCTCTTACTTGATTCTTATTTTTACTTTATATTTACATTTTTCCTTTAAGTTATGGAGTTGTCTAATTTCTACACCCACAACATTACTCCATACTCTTTGAAGGACAATGAGCTTTTAGAAAAGACATTTGCTTGTAGTATAGTCCAAGTAATTCTAGTTATGTATTCTTGCATGGCCTTGTACTTTTGGCTGGATGATAGTATGGGGAAATAATATAGGCACTACAACATGAAAGTAAGGATCATTTCAAAGATGCCCAACCAACATTTATAGATGGGGAGAAGAATAATTTTGATCGGCCTTAAATACTGAAGAACACAACATCCCTAAAGAGGAGGTGTTAGCCCAAGCTCATTTCAGTGGCTCATTGCGTATCTTGTCTTCAGCTACGAGGAGCTCCTCGAGAGCCAAAGGTTCTTTAAGAGATATCATTTTTAACTCCATGAAGGTATACCAGTGGGAGTGACTATTGGAAAGCCTTAAAAATCTAACTTGTTAAAGGTACTCTTGCTTCTTTCTATTTATTTCATGAAGTAAATTGCAAACTGGACGTGTGCTCCTAGATTGATGGGAAGCAAATGATCTCATTTAGTGTTGCCCACTGAAAATAGTAAAATACGCTTCTTAAATCTTTCAGTAATTATATTTTTCTTACAAGTTCTCTTAATTACATTCTAAATGGTGCCCTCTCATTTGACAAGAGCTCGTGTTTCAATTTTAATTATAATCCTCCACCATTAATACCTTTATTGTATAAATCATAGTTAATGCATTTTTTACTTTGCAATCAACATTAATGAAGATTTCCAACACCTATACCATCTAGACAAGTGTATTTGTTGGTGCAAGAGGATGTAGGAAGAGAATATGCAAGAAAGTAATATAGTGAGATAATTTTTTAACTATAGAAATGGGAGTATAAAGGGGCTAAAACTTTCAGCTTTTTGCTATTTGAAAAGAAGTCATTCCCTTCCTAGACTCAGACTAAGAAGAAAGAAAGGAGAAAAGTGACTCAGGGAATTTTCTACACTCATTAAGAGCAGCCCCATATAATTTGACAAAATTACAAATTAACCCAATGATTTGAAGACCCATTTTCAACATCCCCTTTTAATTTGTAATTTTTAGGACACCTCTAAAGTGAGTAAATTTGTCACAACTTATAGCCTTGGTAAATATATTGGCCACTAGCTCATTGGTGTTGATGAACTTCACCTCAATTTTTTCTTCAACCAAGTCTATGATGTCTCCATTCATTGTGCTTTGATCTTGCATTAAAAATGGGTTTTTTGTTATAGCAATACCGGACATGCAATCACAATAAATGGTAGTATGCTCTTTTTGTTCACATAAACAATCTTTGAGAATTCTCCTTAACCAAATTGCTTCACAAGATGCACTTGTGATTATAATATATTCAGCTTCACATGAGGAGAGTGTAACATCTTTTGCTTCTTTGATAACCATGAAATCATTTTGGTCCCAAAAAAAATTAAGTACCTTAATTTGATTTTTGTACTATATGATGAACCGGCCCTATCACAATCCGAAAACCCAATCAAATTTGCATTCTTTTCATCCATGTACTTGATCCCATAATTTTAGTCTCTTTCACATATCTCAAAATTCTCTAGGCAGTCATAAAATGAAGTTTACTTGGCCTATCCAAGTACCTAGAAACATGCCCACCACATGCATAATATCTCTTCTTGTGTTTGTAAAATAAATCAAGGAGCTAATCAAGCTTCTAAACAATTGAGCATTAGCCAATTCAGCACCATAATCTACTCTCAACTTGTCATTCATACTCATAGGTGTAGTCATAGGCTTACTATTAGACATGTTAAACCTTTTCAACAAATCATTCACATACTTCTCTTGGGAAATGAATATTTTACCTACTTTTTGCTTCACTTGTATGCCACGAAAGTATCTCATAAGCCCTACATCATTCATCTCAAATTCATTCATCATAGCATACACATTTAAATTTCTTTAACATGCTAACACTATTACTTGTGTAAATGACATCGTCAACATACAAACAAAGAATAAGAAAGTACATACCTTCTTTCTTCACATAAAGTGAGGACTCACTTGGTCTTCTTTCAAATCCATCTCTCTTCAAATACTTGTCAATCTTATCATTCCAAGCTCTAGGTGCTTGTTTTAAGCCATACAATGTCTTCTTCAACTTGTACACATTGTTTTCTTCTCCTTTAATCTCATAACCTTGAGATTGTTGTACATATACTTCTTAAAGTTCTCCATTTAAGAAGGCTATTTTGACATCAAGTTGGAAGATTTGTAGCTTTAATTGAGTAGCAATAAAAAGCATCGTTCTAATAGTTTCAATCCTAACTATGGGAGCAAATGTTTCATTGAAGGCAACATCATGTTGTTGTGAGTAGCCTTTAGCAACAAGCCTTCTCTTATGCTTTTGAATGGAGTCAATTCATTGAACTTTGTTATGTAAATCTACTTCAATCAAATTACATCATGGTCTTGAGGTTTATCTATAAGCTTCCTTGTTCCTTTCTTTTCTATCATCCTCATTTCTTCATTCATGGCATCTATCCACACATTTTCTTAATTTTTTAACTTCTTTAAAATTTTGAGGTTCCAAGGCAATAAAAACAACATTGGAAGTCATGATTTCTTTGAGAGAGCATACATTTTTTGGTGGAGAATTCAAATATATATCTTGAGGATCAACTTGTCATTGCCTTTGTATGCTTGGACTTGATGGAAGGAAACTTGAGGAACTTGGTCCTTTTTCATTTTCATTAAGTGGTGCATCTAGTTCTTCAATGACAAATAATCTTCATTGTTCTTCGGTCTTGCAATACTTGAGTTGTATCTCTTTATTGTCAACGACTTCTCTAATGAAGTGATGCTTGATAGCAATGTTCTTTTGTTCAGCTATGATAGATGGGGTTCTTTGTCATTGCATTGCCCGACTTGTTGTCACACATAAGTAGAGTAGCTTCTCTTTGTTTTCTACCCATATCTTCTAAAATTCTTCTAAGCCAAATTGCTTGAGTACTTGCTATTGAGGTCCATATCTTCTAAAATTCTTCTAAACCAAATTTCTTGAGTACTTGCTATTGAGTCAGACGCATATTCGGCCTCCACAGTTGATAGAGCAACACAATCATGTTTCTTTGAAACCCATGAAAACACACCGGACCCAAGAGAGAAAGCATATTTAGAAGTACTTTTCTTATCATCAACACTTCCAGCCCAATTAATATCACAAAAGCCAATTAAGTTTGCATCAACATTTTTCTCATATAAAATGCCACAATCAAGTGTACCTCAAATGTACCTCAAGACTCTCTTGTCCGCCCCAAAGTGAGTTTGACTTGGCTTAGCCATGAACATAGCCAACAAGCTAGAAGCATATATGATATCCAGTCTTGTAACCACCAAATGTAATAAACTTTCAATCAAACTTCTATAAAGAGAGACATCTACTTCTTTGTTTCCATCTTCTCTTGATAATTTCTCATTCACAACCAATGGTATATCAACCAGTTTGTAGTTTTTCATTCTAAACTTTTAAAGAAGTGTTTTGCATATTTCTTTCGACAAATAAAGGCACCATCTTCATTTTGATAAATTTCCAAGCCAAGAAGTAATGAAAGAGTCCCAAATCACTCTATCATATTTGTTCCCCATCTCTCTTTTAAAATCTTCAATCATTTTTCTATCACTACTGGTAAACACCAAGTCATCAACATAAATAGAGACAATAAGGATATTTGATGTACCTTGAGTTTTTACATACAAGGTTGGTTCACTTTTGCTCCTTTGGAACCCACTTTCTTTGAAGTAAGCATCAATCTCAATATACCATGCTTGGGGCGCGTGTTTAGTCCATACAAAGTTTTTTTCAACTTGTACACCTTACCTTCTTCACCTTCAACAATAGAGCCCTTAGGTTGCTCCACATAAACTTCATCTTCCAAGACACCATTCAAAAAGGCTGATTTGATGTCAAGTTGATATAAGAACCATCCCCTTTGAGCCGCTAAGCTAATAAGAGCTCTAATTGTTTCAAATCTGGCAACCGGTGCAAAGCTCTCTTGGACATCAACTCCGGGTTATTGAAAGAAAATACCTTTTTGCTACTAGTCTTGCTTTGTTCTTTGAATTGATCCATCCGGGTTAACTTTTGTTTTGGAATGCGTCTATTCCCCCCACTCTTTCTACACCCTAAAAATCAGAATATTACTCATGTATACCCCTCCTCACCCCAACAATATTTTAAAAAAAAATTAGGGGAGAGTTGAGCCGCTAGAGGCAAAAGGCCGCTGGCTGGCCGATCTGGCCCGTGGGCTTCACTTTAAATCTATGGAATCCACTGTCGTCTTCTTCAATCATCTTCTTGGACAATACCTAAATCAAAGGGGTTGTGATCCCACCATTAATCTTATATAAGTAAATCAGAACAAAGGAAGGACTTTTCTTGTTAAAAAATACATGAACGAATCCCATAGTTTCAGCTCTTGTGCAATCTGGGTTATGATCTAATCAACTATTATTCAAATGTTGTTACGCTTGGTTATCGTAATAATTCGATTTTAGCATCAAAGCCATGATAGATCTTATGGAATAACACAATTTTGTGAAGAAAAAAAGTGGAGACAATGCTCATGAACGTGCTGAAAGAGATGAGTGAAGAAACACACAATACAAATCATTGTAATTTGTTTATTTAGCATCTCTATAATAGGAAACTTGAGGAACTTGGTCCTTTTTCATTGCCTTTGTATGCTTGGATCTTGTCACCGTTGTTTCTTGTAGTTGATAATGGCCAGTGGTATCTGTGGTAGGAACATGCTAGAAGAAGGCTAAAAAAAATAGACGGCTCTTGGTAGCCATGCTGGTGAAGAAGGAAAGACATGAAGCGTTGGGGTGGCCAGTAGTAAAATAATGGGGGACCATGAGAGGCTGCCGAGTAATAAAAAATACTAATTTCTTTTGGAGGGTATTAAGGATATATTTTGGGGTGGGGGGGGATAGCAACATTCTTTGTAGATCTATTTCACACCAATAACATCTTTTTCTTTAGGTCTCTCCACCAATTCCCAAGTTCTATGTTTTTCAATTACATAAATTTCCTCTTCCATAGCTTTTATCCATGCTTCTTCAAAGTTCCCCGATTCAACAATACAAAAGTTACAACTTGCATGCACATCACTAAGCCTCTTCATTTTTCTTAAAGTTGAACTAGGAGATGAGTAACTTGAACTTGATGTAGATGTTGGTGATACTTACAAAGTAGCATTTGGTGTAATGTCTTGTGGAGCTTCTTGTACATCTTCACTTTCTTGATTCCCCAATTCTTCATAAAAAGTGATAACTTGATCTTCAACTTTCTTTTCTTTCCAATCCCAAGAGGCATTCTCATTAAAAAAAACATCTCTACAAATAATTACTTTGTTTCTCTTCAAACTAAAGAATCTATAGACCTTTGATTTTGAGCTATAACCCACAAAGTTGAATTTTTCACTAGCTTCATCAAGTTTGTGTCTCACCTCATTTGGGACATGTGCAAAACAAATAGAGCCAAATACCTTCAAATGATTTACCAAGGGTTTTCTTCTACTCCAAGCTTGAAATAATGTTTTTTTTTCTACAGCTTTTGTTGGGCATCTATTTATTAAGTATACCACCATATGCACAGCTTCACTCAAAAATGCCTTGGACATTCCTTTGTTATGAAGCATTGATTTAACCATCTCAATAATAATTCTATTCTTTCTTTCCTCAACCCCATTTTGTTGAGGGGTATGCCCAACACTCAATTGCCTATCCAACCCAATAGCTTCACAAAAGCATTCAAATTCATGAAAGTTATATTCTCCTCCTCTATCACTTATTAGCACTTTTATTAAATGTCCACTTTACTTTTCAACAAGATTTTAAAATTTCTTGAAAATAGCAAACACATCCGATTTTTGTCTCATAAAATAAACCCAAGTCATTCTTAGAAAATCATCAACAAAAAATATAAAGTACTTGTTACCTCCATGAGTTGAAGTGATCATTGGCCCACATACATCAGTATGAACAAGCTCAACGGTGCTCTAGCTCTCCATGCCTTTTCTTTTAAAAATGACTCCCAATGATGCTTCCTAAGTGAACATCCTTCACTTCTTGTATAGAGGGCAAACCACAAACCATATTGTTTTGTTATAAATTTTTGAAGCCACTACAGCAAAAAAGGACTATTAGTGACGTTTGTTTACGCGTTCCAAAAAATAGTTATTTGCAATGCTTAAAAAAGTGTAAAAAAAACTATTATTAGCGACGCTTTTTTAAAAGTGTTGTAAATGGTACCACTATTTGTGATTCTTTTAAATTGTCGCTAATACTATTTCCTATTAGCGACACTTTTAAAAAAGTCTCGTTAATAGTATTTGCGACACATTTTTAAAAGCATCACAAATAGTGAATAATTTTTTTTAAAACAAAACCTATAGCATTTGCTACGCTTTAAAATAAGCATTGCAAATACTATAATTTTTTTTAAAATATAAACTAAAATTTATTTTTTTACTATTTATGACACTTATGTTTAAACCTTGAAATTACTATACATATTGTCTTTAGTCTCATTTGTATGAGATTAGGCTCACACATGTCAGCGTCAGCCCCGGCCTTGTGGGTGAGACTTGAAATTTTTATTATATATTATATATTAAAAATAATAATTTTTATTTTATATATATTAAATATATAATAAATACAAAAATTATATACTTAATATTATTATTTAAATACATAATATATAATTAGAGAGAGAAAGAATTGAAAGAGGAGAAGAAAGAGAGAGGTAGGGAGAGAAAGAGAAGAAAGAGAAAAGAGAGGAGAGAGAGACAAAAGAAAGAGAGAGAAGAGGTCGAGAGAGAGACAAAAGAGGGTGAGAGAGAGAGAGCATAGAGAGAGGATAAAGAGAGCACTGAGAGGGAGCAAGAAAGAGGAGAGATAGAGAATAGATAGATAGAGAGAGGGAGAGAGACAGATAGAAAGAGGAGAGAGGGGAGAGAGAAGAGAGTACTGAAGAGAGAGAGAGAGAGAGAGAGAGAGAGAAGAGAGGGGGGAGAGAGAAGTGAGAGAGAGGAGAGAGGGGGAGAGAGAAGAGAGAGAGAGGAGAGGAGGGGAGAGAGAGGGGAGAGAGGAGAGGAGAGGAGAGAGGAGGGAGAGAGAAAGAGAAGAGAAAGAAGAGAGAGAGAGAAATGAGATAGTGAGAGAGGAGATAGAGAGAGGAGACAAGATAGTGAAGAGATGAGAGAGAAGTGGAGAAGAGAGAGAGGGAGGGTAGAGAGAGGAGAGAAAGAGCCGAGAGAAGAGAAGGGGTGAGAGAGAGGGTAGAGAGAGAGAGGAGAGATGAGAGATGAGAGGGGAGAGAGAGGAGAGGAGAGAGAAGAGAAAGAGGAGGGAGATGAGAGGAGAGAGAGAAGTGCGATAAGAGAGAGAAGAGGATAGAAGTAAGAGAGAGAAGAGGAGAGAGAGAGAGGAGAGAGAGAGAGAAGAGAGAAGGAGAGAGAAGAGAGGAGAGTGGAGAGGAGAGAAGAGGGAGGATAGAAGTGAGAGAGAGAGGAGAGAGAAGAGAGGGAGAGAGAAGGGTGTTAATTTTAATTTTGTTTTAAAAATTAATATTATTTGGGATGCTTGGTTAAGTGTTGCAAATATGGGCATTATTTGTCACACTTATCTATAAGCGTCACAAAGATATGCTTATTTGTGATGCTAGAAGAGAAGCGTCGTAGATAGAAGACTATTTGCGATGCTTCCTTATAATCGTTGCACAATCTTCTATTTGTGATGCTTCCTTATAAGCGTCATAAAAAGGGATTTTTTAGCAATGCTTAGTCAGAAGCGTTGAAAATATATTCTATTTGCCATGCTTTTGACCAAGCATTGCTAATAAAATTAGGGTGTGCACGCTGGATTATTTAGTCGACTCAAATTTGCCCATGTGGTATTTATCTCCCCCTTGCCTCCGGCTCCACTTCCCTCCGACCACCGTCCTCCCCGGTTTCTGTCCGTCATCCCATTTTTTGCCACCACCACTACCCCCATCACCCAGCTTCCCCGTCCCCCCAGTTTCCGCTTCTTCTTTATCCACCGCAGCGACTCTGCCTCCTCCCTGCCAATGCGGTTCCCCCTCAGCCACGGCTCCTCCCGCCCCTCCCCCCACCCAAGGAAGTGGAGGGGCTCTGGCTAGCTCCCCTACCTCCGGATCCACTTTCCTCCGGTCATTGTTTGCCTCAATTTCTGCCCGCCATCTTCTTTTCCGCCGCTGCCACATATACCCCCGCCGCCTAGCTGCCCCGTCTTCCCCAGCTTTCCGCTTCTTCTCTACCGCCACCCTACCAATGCGGTTCCTCCTCCTCCCCGGCTCCAACAGCTGCCGCCTTGGCTTTCGCTCCCCCCCCCCCCCCCCCCCATTGAGGAAGCAGAGGAGGTGCTTCGGCCGCTTCCTTAGCAGGGGGTGGGGGAAGGGGGGAGGGGCTTCGGTGGGGAAGTGTTATTTCCCCGCCGACACTTTTAAAAGCATCACTAACAACTATTTTTTTATTTTTTTTCGTATTAGCGATGCTTTTGAAAGCTCACTAATAATGTTTTTCATATCAGCGGCGCTTTTAGCGATGCTTTTGAAAGCTCGCTAATAATGTTTTTCATATCAGTGGCGCTTTTAAAAGCGCCGCTAATAAATATTTTTATTATTTTTTAAAATAAATTATTAGTAGCGATGTTTTAAAAGTGTCACTAATAAGTTTTTTTATTTTTAGCGACACACAAGGAAGCGTTGCTAAAAAGAAATTTTTTTATATTAGCAACACTTTATAATGCATCGCAAAAAAAATATTATAGGCTTAAATAAAAACGTCGGTAATAGTAGTACTATTAGTGATGTTTTTTTATATGTTTTGCGAATAAACAATTGCGACGGGTCTATTAGCAACACATTTTAAGCATCGCTAATAGTCATTAACAATGTTTTATGACTATTAGCGACACTTAAAAACGTCGATAACAATATCTTTTCTTATAGTGAGCTTTGAAAATTTAAGTGCCCAAACCTTTTATGTGAAAGCCATGATTCATCCACCACATCCATCTTTAAGTCCATGTTCTTTGAATATTTAAAAATGAGTGGAAAACTTCTATTTTTCTCAATTTTGATTTGTGCCACAACTTGCCCTTTGTCACTTTTGTCATAGACCTTGCATCCATATTCAAATAGTTGTCTTATACTCAACAAATTTTGCTCCAAATCGGGAACCAGGAACATATCCTAGATATATCTTTTCCCTTCTTTGTTTCTATGGCAATAGTACATTTTCCTTTGCTTGGACCAAGGCATTATTCCCCATCCTTACTTGAGAATTTGAAGAGCCTTCCATGGTCACAAGAATTGACTTGTCTCGAATGATATGGTTGCTACACCCACTATCAAGAAACCAAACACCATTCTTTTGCTCAAATGCCGTTTGACAAGTATAAAACATATTTTCATCACCTTCTTGCTCTTTGGAGAAATTAGGTCATTACTTGTCATTAATTCTACAATCTCTTTGAATATGCCCAATTTTTTTACAATTATAGCATTGAGGTTTCCCCTTAAACCAACATTCATCATCAACATGACTACTTCTTTTACAAATTCCACACTTCTGTTGAGTGGAATTCACATTTCCTCTTATTTCAAAATTATTTCTTCCATTTACACTTTTGTTTCTTTGTCTTCCCCTTCCTTGTCTTCCACCTCTAGAAGACTCATCTTTGGATTGATTACCACTTGAGAATTATTTCCCTTGATTCTTGGAATTTGAATAAACTTTGAACTTAGAATGGAAAGCACTCTCAATTTATTTTCGGAGCGCCAACTCAATCTTTGCTCATAGGCAATAATGGAGCCCATCAATCCTTGAACATTCAATGAAGAAATATCCTATGTTTGCTCAATAAAGACAACAAGAGGATCGTATTTCTCCATTAAGCTTATCAAAATTTTGTCCACAGCTTTTTCATCACAAATATTTCTTCCATATGTCATCATTTGATTCACAATTTCCACAACTCTACGTTAATAATCATTCAACACTTCCATATCCTTAATTTAAATATTTTCACCCTTCTAAGATATTGAAGCTTAATAGCTCTTACTTTCAATGTAACTCGATACTCATTTTGTAGAATTTCCCAAGCCTCTTTTGCCTTTGTAACATTGATAATCCTTGGAAAAATGGTTTTAGAAACTCCTTGTTGAATCAAGTGGATAGCTTGTGCATCTTTCTTCCTATTTTCTTTCAATAGTTACTTTTGGGTATTTGTCAAAGTCTCTACAACCTCCCGTTCTTCAAACCCTTTCTTAATCACATGAAAAATGAGTAAAGTTTTCATTTTTACATACCAGTAATCACAATTTTCTCCATCAAAATATGGGAATGGAGGCTTTGCATACCTCTTGTGAGGTTGTTTGAACTTGTCATCTTCTTGAAAAGGGTTTGTTTTTCCTTCTTCAATCCAAGATAATGATGAAGGAATGAAGTTCCGATACCACTTTGTTGGCTTTAGAATAGAAGATATATATAAATTGGAGGGGAGTGGATGGATTGATCATGAAAAAATGAGAGCTTTAATAGATCGGCAACTAGCTTTCAAAGGGAAGAGAAGGGGACTCCTTTGTATTTAAAAAAACAGAGCATCTCTTGACCAAGCTGAGCCACCTTTTTTCATTTATTGCCTAAGATTTAAAATACCCAAATTGCCCCCCTTTGTCATTACATTTTAAAAAGGATATGGGTACTAAGACATGCAAGCAAGGAACATTTCAAAGATGGCCACTTAAAAGTATTCTATGATGTCCTACGGAAAAGCCAATGCCTTTGGACGCCTAAATGGAAGTATTCTGATGAACGTGATATCCTTGAAGTAGGGGGGTTATCAATTCCTGTAGACTTCAAAACATTTCAGTGGCTCATTGTTGATATCCACTTCACTGACTTTGATCTGAGCCAGAGCATGAATTTCTTCTTGAAGATATCTTCAGACACTATAACAAAAATGTTTTTTTGCAATACACAAATTTGTTGCAAAAGTTTTTTTGCAACAAAAATAAATGTTTTGCAACATTGTTGCAAAAAGCGTGTGTCAAAAAGTAATTTACCGCAAATCTCGTTTGTCGCAAATAGAAAAATTTTGCGACAATATGTTTTGTTGCAAAAAACTAGCTAATATGTTGCATAAACTACTAATATGTTGCAAAAAATGATTTAGGCAGAGAAAAAAATATTTTTTTGCAACAATATATATATTTGTCGCAAATAAAATTAATTTTTTTAAAATATATTTTAATTTTGCAACAATAACTTTTTTTCACAATTGAAAATTATTTTTTAAAAAATATTTAAATAATTTATTTTTGCGACAATATTTGTTTGTCTCAAATGATATATATTTGCAACAAAAAAATTCATTGCTAAATCATATTATTTTGTTGCAAAATAATTACTAAAAAATAATATAAAAGATATAATTAAAAATTATCTTACATGTTACTCTCTCTATCATATATTAATAATTACCTTTTGAAAATAGTATTTTTTGTTGAAAAGTGAAACCCATATATTTTTATAAAATATTTTTATTTTTATAATGTTGGTGTGATTATCCCTATTAAACATTTTTATGGGGAAATGTATTTGGGTACTAAATGGGATTCGAGCCTAATTCAAATGTAAATTTAAAACTCTTGTACTATATTTTTTATCTCAAGTTTAAGTCGAGTTTTAAGTTCCTTAGTAAATTGAGCCAAGCAGAAAGTGTAAGTGTTCGATCGAGCTTGAGCTGAATTTTGAAAAATCAAGTTTAAGTAAAAAAACCTCAAAACTCAGTTTGACTTGCTCATTAGAACCCTTACTCATGGTACTCTTCTTTAAGTATCTATTTACTTAAATTTAACATAATGAAGCTATTAATATGGAACAAACTTATTCACAAATTTTTTTTCTATTTTAATATGGACCAAATACCTATTTAAAATTTTGAATCATTTTTTAACACATATTTTTTATAAAAAATAAAAATAAAGTTTTATATTTTAAATAAATATAATTATGTATGGGTTTAATAATAGTGCATTGTCCAAATGAGTTTATGCTCAAGCATATTGATTACTTTTGATCTTATTGTACACTTTACTGAAGGTCAAGGATGTCACTAATGTCATATATATATATATATATATAATCTTGACCTGACCAAAATAGGTCATATTTATACTCACAATTTATTTAGATAGAGCTTGGGTTTTAGGTTACTTGACTCATCCAGAATTTGCTAAATTTATAAATATTATGTTTTCAATATAATTTATTTTGTTTTGATAATATTTTTTTTTTACGTGTCAGAGTTAAGACCAAATAATTATTTATAATTTATAATATTACTTAATTAACATTTAAAAATTAATTAATTAATAAAATTAATATTGTAAAAGGGTAAGGTTGTGTTTGCGTTTAATAATAGCAAGTTGTGCAAATGGTGTTCATCAAAATCAAACATTGACAATATTTTTTATACCCCATTAAAAATTCTTATTATACGCATTAAAAATTCTTATTATACCCATAAAACATTAATGGCTTTTTCTCATTGGTGCAACAAAGTGGCCCCCCTAGTGACATTTTCCTAGCTCCGTCCCTGAAGCTGCTCGAGAGCCACAAGTTCTTCTCTAAGAGATCTCATTTTTAACTCCACGAAGGCATACCAGTGGGAGTGACTGTTGGCAAGCCTTGAAAAATCTAACTCATTAAAGGTACTCTTACTTCTTTCCATCCTTATCCTCAAGTAAATGGCAAATTGGACGTGTGCTTGATCTTGGATTGATCGGAAGCAAAAGATTATCCATAGAAATAATAAAATATGCTTTCTAGATCTTTCAACAATTATATTTTTTTTAAAGCTCTTTTGATTGCAATCTAAATGGAGCCCTCTCTTTTAATTATATACTCAGGACCATTAATACCTCTACTTTATGTATTATTGTAAATGCATTTTTTGCTTTGTGATCTACATTAATGAAGATGACTAGGACCTATACTCTATGGCCTAGAGTATTGTGTAAATAGTTTCTTATTTCATCCTTTTTGTTAGATAATAAAGAATGTGGCTATTTGTACCCTAGCAAACTCCTTTGTCCCCCAAACACATTTTTTCTCTACTCTTGTTCTTCATCCTTCCCCCATCAATTTCCTTTGCTTTCCCCAAGACTTGATGCCCCCCAACCACCCACCTACCCAAAAATGCCACTTTCTCCAACTCCAGCATCAACTATGGCAACGCCAGTGGAGTTGACGGAGGTAGCGGGGGCCTTGCCTCCTCTTCCCTTGTGACGACCTGACTTTTAAATAAACTTAAAAGTCGGTCCATTCATAATAAAAAAAAGGCTAAGATCAACCGTATATAAATGAGTAACCCTTACATTAATTTACATATGTACAAATTTGAGAAAAAAAAGGCTAAGATCAACCGTGTATAAGTGAGTAACCCTTACATTAATTTACATATGTACAAATTTGAGAAAAAAGGTGATAGACGCTACATATATCATGTCAGCATAAATATACAATTTATACAAATAGAGATTAAACAAAATCTCGCACGTGGGCCGTTAAATTATATTTCAAATGGTCGACTTAGAAATTGAAGTCAAATCTTGTGCAAAACTCAAAGTAAAACATATTATTCACAGAATGTCGTCTATACTAAAACGACATACACCTGTGCTCATGGGACTACGAGATGAAAAAAAAAAGGGTTTTTCCAGGTACCCTAAATCCTAAGCCCACTATAAGCTTCATTAGGTAGTACCTAGGAGTAATAACTCTGATAGTTCTCGATTTTTGTGCCAAAGAACTACACTTTATATCCAAAAGTTTAAAACAATAGGAAGCAATCGAATGATATTTAAATATTCATACTTTGAAAGAATCTTGTTAAGGGATAGAACAAGACGCCATACTTTAACATCCATCCAACCCCTAATGATATACACATTTGAAATAAACTTTATTAATGATGATTTTTTTTAAAAAAAGGAAGTCTAGCCCGAGTATTCAATTAGAAGTTAAAACCGCCTACCCTTGCTCTTAAATTTCTTCCGAAAAGTAGATGGCAAGTGGGAGCCTCCACTTGCACCAAAACACTTTCTCCTTATGGGCTTGAAAGCGGTGGGCTGAGGATCCCCTTGCGTGGGAACAATTTCTCCTTTAGGCTCAAAAGTGGCAAATGGAGCCTCCTCTTACCCCATCCACTCTAGAGTGATTATCTTAAAAAATAGACCCTTTCACGACATAAAAACCCTCGATTTAAGTAAGTATTGGGGTAAGTAAGAAATGGGAGACAAAAGAGTTTAGTGGGGTGCAAATATCCATGTTCTAAAAAAAAAATAAGTAGAAACAAATAGCTAACTATTTAAAGAGGAAACTTAAGATATCAACTATTTGAGGCTAAAGAAAACATGAAATCCTCAAAGATTGACCATATTAATACTAGATTAATACATTGATAAAGATATAAATACTTCCACTGTCCCACTTTAATAGCTCCAATACGAACTAAAAACTTATTTTTAACTATTCAAAATGTTTTATAAAAGAAATAATTAATTATTCTAAGGTCAACAACTTCATTGATAATATTGTGCACATTACAGCAAAAAAAGGTGACGATGGAGGTGTTCCCACATACACTCAAAGAACTATTTAGTGAATTTGAGTTGAGGTCTACCATTCTAGTCAGCCTCACAGTACAGATCGTACTCATCCTCTAGGGCAACCTAAGGAAACATTGTAGAAGTCGTATACTGAGCATCACTCTCTGGCAGGCTTACTTGCTAGCGAAAAACATTTAGAATTAGACCTCACAATCGGCCGAAATACAAATTTAGGCTAGGTAAATTGATTTTTCACAATTAGACATACGCATGTTCGACTTTCCCACACACACGCTTGAATTACTGATAATACCCTTAGGGTAATCGAAATGAAACGTTACGACCCTACTTTACTGTTTGCATCCCAAATTCAGATTTGGTTTTCCCTCTGGCGCTCTCGACCGTTCTTAGATTTCCACTTCCTTCAGACAACCCCTCATCAATGGTATTTCCCCTCCATCACCTTCTTCTCCTCTAGTATCGCTCCTCCAGTCACATTTTTTTTGCATTTGAAAGTTCCAATTTATCCATTCTTCGCTCTCGACCCATCCCAGCTTTTATCTATCCTACGACGATCACTCATCCAGCCTAATTCCTCCTCCCTCCCCCCCCCCCAGGCGACAACCATACCGGTCAAGCATTCTCCTCCTACGACATCTGTCATCCATTGGAACTCTTGATGCAGATAAAGTTTCAATTTTTTTCCATCCTTCGCTCTCCACTCCAGTGATCTCTCACTCTGGTAGTGATTTCCCAATTGGAGACATAGGGTTGGTCGTGGACATCCATCGCCCGACATCTGGGCCGTGTCTGAGGTGTCCGTGGCCGTGTCCGGCTGAATTCTTTTCTCTGCCAATTTTTGGACATGGCCATGGACAAAGACCTCGTCCAGCCATTTGTCTGAGGTCCGATTAACTTTTAAATACAATGTGCATTCTTATATAAAGGACAATTTTTATTTCTCCTCTAATTAGTCTTCAACATCATTTTCTTATATTTAAATCTTTAACAATTTAAATACAATCATGTTAATGTTATATATGAATTCTTCTTTAAAGCTAGTTATTAAATATTTCTTTTGTGCCCCGTTAATAGCTCCATTTGGCTTTTCAAAATAAACTAATTTGTCTAATAATAATACTACAAATAAAGAAGATGACATATATAAGTTTAAAAACTATTATTATATGCTAAATTACTTAATCTAGAGATGCTCACCCTAGCTGCCCTACTTAAATAAGTCGTTAACATCGCTCTCATTCTCTCTAACCACTTCAACCCTCATCCAATTGCCTAAGAGGCTATGTCCATGGACAATGGCCATGTCCGCCGAAAAAGAAGCTTTGTCTTTGGACAAAATGCCAACAGACAAATTGTTAGCGGACATAGACATGGACAAGCCTTGTCCGCCAACTATTTGGCTGAGGACCAGCCTTACAGACATATATTGAGGCCACCTTCTCCCCCTCCGAAAAGCAACAATACTAACTAGGCATCTTCTCACCGTCCCTCTTATACAACCGGCTATTTCCCAAATTTCGGTGTTTGGCCCTATTCTCTATCCTGCCTCTTCCCTTGGCCATTTGACTAATCTCCCTAGTAGTTGATCAATAGTAGATGATATAAATGGCAAGGTAAGATCCTACAATGTTGGTTAGTTAATTGAAGAATCAAATATCTTTTTCCGGTGTATTATATGGTTTGGTTTGAAATTTTATGATATGGTGTGATGAAATGCTTGGTAGATCTTAATGGAAGTTAAATGAGAAATTTCATAATAGGTGTGTAAATTGGATGTATGAATTGCTATGATTAGTTAATTTGATGTCGTAAGATAAGTTTGATTTAAATATTTGAAGAATGTGATTTGATTATAAAAGATGAAAATGAAATCTCTAATGATATAAATATTGTAGGTAGGCTAAGAAAGAAAAATATAGCTGATTAGTTTAGTGGGACCTGTGATCTATTATATGTGATATGATGAATACCAAGGGGGAGACCATAGATGCAATTTTGTATGCTTTAAACGAAGTTAACTGATAGGGCGTAACTATTGACTGGTAGATTATAGGTGGGTATTTAAAGTACATTGTGTATTTATTTAACTTGATATAGTCTTGGTATATATATGGGTAGATTGATCTTGTCAAACATAGATTGTGTGTTTGGTGCTTAGTTTGTATGCATGGCTTTGAAGGATTATAGAAGCATGGGTTGTAATTCTTTGAAGATCGGAATTTTGTTGGTAGGCTAAGTCTGGAAAATAATTCTCATTAGTTTATTTTTAACCATTCTCTGTGATATGATGATTACAAAGGGGGAGACCATATAAGCAAAGTATATATGCTATAGACTAAGTTAACTGATAGTGTTGAACTATTGACTAGTTGATTTTAGGTTCGTTTTTTATACAAAGTTAATTGTGTGGGCATTAGATTTGATATAGTTAGGCCTATATATGGGTAAATTAATAGGAGTGTATGTCAGTGATCTTGTCAAATGTAGCTTGTGTCTTTGGTGATTAGTTTGCATGCATGGCTTTAAAGTGCAATGTCCCTGATTTTTCTATGATTTTCTATAATTTTTCTGCTATTTTTCTTATCATTTTTTGTAGGAAAATGTGACACTTCAGCGTATTTGTATTTATGTATTTACCCTATATTTATACTCGTAAAGTCGGGTGTGGGGCTTAGGTGTTGGCCGCGAGCCTCGCTACGCGCTTTTGACGCAAATTTTGGAGGTACAACGCGTAAGTAGGAGGTTAACGGGTATTAGGGATACAAATGGAAAAATTAAAAAGAATATAAAAAGTGGATCATGGAAAAGAGACGTGATCAGTTCGGTTTCTGTGTGAGACGTCTAGAAATTTTTTCAACTTCCAGTAAGTTTTGTGAGAACCCGAGTGAGATTCTGGTCGCTTCGTTCTCCCTCCTCCGTCATCGGATTATGCCGATTCTTGCTAGGATCCTCTTTGCCTCACCACCACAAATCCGTGGTACCGGCTATGACCGCCGCCATGGCCTCTTCGCTCCTCCACGAGGTACCAGAATTTTCTTCGGTTTTTCTCCCCTCTTATTTTCGTTTTTGAGCCATGGGGGTGCAATTTTGATGTCGTTTGTGGCCAACCTCAACTAGACGTATGTTTGCTTGGCCGCTAGGAACCCATAGGCGTTGGTTAGAGCCGCCACCATGCTTTATTTACTCTACTGTGAGCTACTGGTACTTTGGTCGGGTTTTGTTCCTATTTTCATCTCACTGTCCGTGGCATTTTTTGATGTCGGTGTGTTTCCGGTCGTCATCTGGCCACCGGTAGGACTCCTTCCAGCGTACCTCTACCCAGTGTTGGTTAGGGGTTTCCTTTTCCGACCCCGCTTCGCCCCTATTGTCTTTCTCCGCCAGATTAGACGCTTTGTGTGCGTCTCAAGTTGTTGCCATCAATGAGCCCTGGGCCATTTAGACATCATGGGCTCCACCCCAGCTCGGTAACAGTGAGGGCCAGCCCCACTTGGCCCAATTATACCTCCACCCGAAATGGGCCGCTTGCCTTTGCCCTATACCGTGCAAGATGCACAGCTGCCCGCACCAAATGTGTTGGTTGTGGGTGGTGATCGGCGATGTCGCCGCTTCGATCGGCCACCACTTCTTGGCCCTAACTCGGTTGCCCTTTTGTGGGCCTTGGGCCGCCACCATCCGACCCATCTCCCCCTAGAGTGGCCCTTCTTGGCAGCATGTGCATGTGGCCACATGTGCGTATCTAGGTATAGGCGCCGTATTTGTGCCGCCTCACCGTCGGCTGGCTCTGCCACCGAATGGAGTTGACATCGGAGTCCTCCACCATCTCTTCACCATCCTCGAGCGTCGCCCCACGCCATCCGCCCATATGTGGGCCCTTGTGGATGTGAAATCGACGTCATTGGGTGCTGTCCACAGTCGATTTCAATGTCTTGCGGCCGACCGAGTACTTCTTAGCTGCCAGTCGCACCTGCCACTCATTGGCACGACCTTTCTCCCAGTCGCCCCTAGTGTGCCGCTGTGGATCATAGATTTTACCGCATTGACATCTGATACCCCATTTGGCCGTGAGTAGTTCCGGTGCTTCCTAAAACCTCGGGACAACAGCTCTCTCAACTTGGCAATGCTTTTGGCCGCCAACTCCGCCGCCTATGCTACCGCCGTCGTGTGCTCTTCATCAAACGTCATGATTACAAGGTAGGGGAACTTTGAATTCATAATTTCATGATAGCATGCTCTGAACGAGTAGCAACATTCTAGGACTATATGATTAAATGCTTTGGATGTTAGATCATGATCCGTTTGGATGATGTAAGAGGATGAATTATGCCATGTTAAAATGCATATGACATGCATGTGAGTTGTAAGTATGTATGATGTATGTGGATTGTATGTGCTAGTGATGGCTAGTGTGTTTGTTGGTAAGCTACATGTGTAGATGTGTATGTATGTGCTAGTGCTGGCTAGCGAGCATGTTGGTAAGTTACATGTATGGATGTGTATGTATGTGCTAGTGATGGCTAGCGAGTATGTTGGTACACTACGTGTATGAATGTGTATGTATGTGCTAGTGATGGCTAGCAAGTACATTGGTAAGCTATAATGTATGTCGATTGTGTGTGCGCTAGTGATGGCTAGCGAGTATGTTGATGAGCTATGTATGAAAGTATGTGTATGTTATACGTATGTGTGATGGACATATGTATGTATGATGGCTATATGCCTATTTGATGGATATGTGTATGCATGTGGGGGCAAAAGTATGGGTGATGGACAGTAAAGGGTGATAGAGGGTTTCGTTTGGATTTGTTGTGGATGTGTAAGCGTATGACGGAAAACTGAGGATGTAAGTTTGATGGGCGAGGATTGGAGCAGTTTGTTTGGTTTGGATCAGAGCATATGTTTGGGGGATTGTTAGACAGTAAGAGCGTGCATAATTGTACAAGCATAATGTACAGATTATGAAGTGAAAAGTAAGCATAATAAGTGAGGTAATAAGTAAGAGGGTGATATCAGGGATCTACTATGAGGAGCTCAGTTTGATGATGCCGAGTAAAATATTTTAGTCGTAAGGTGGATGGCGGAGACTGTATGATTATGTAAGGATTTGTGAGTTTTGATCATGATATGGATGAGTTAAGTGAAGTCTGTTGCTGTAATGCCCCAACCCGAGTCGGGCCCACAAAATTCTCTAATAAAAAATTTTATGTCCTTTAACTAAGAATCATCGTCTGTGTACGACAGGTAGAACATTTGTCTACGCACTACGGAGTTTCAAGGCTTCCCCATATGTAGACTCAGGTTGTAACGTTTACATACACATGACGAACCTTCAAAGTTCATCGCGTGTAGGTCAGAATAAAACTTATTATTATAATTAATTTGGATTGGGCCACTGTTGCCTTGGAGTTGGTTTCCTACGTACGTATCGGATATTATTCCAATACTATCGGATCCGAACGTAGTTCTGCCTAACGGCTAATACATACAACAAGCATTGCAAAATCATATACGTTAAAATATGTATATACTAATATTCAATCGGAGGTATACAAAAATTCATCATATATCGGAGTCAAGCGGAAGTTAATAAATCAACAAAATTACACATCTCGCTCTATCAGAGAGCAGGATTAAAACCACATACACATGTCTCGCTCCATTACTGAGTCGAGACCGCATGCACACCACACGTTTCACTCTACGAGAGATCGAGATGGAACATATTCACAGGTCTCGTCTACCACTGAGCCGAGACTAAAAACACACCACATGTCTCGCTCTATCACTGAGTCGAGACCGCACTCACAAGACACATCTCACTCTACCAGAGAATGAGACAGAACATAATAGGTCACATCAAAGCATAGCAGATTTGAACATAAAGGATCAGGACATAACACACATCCTAATTTAGCACATACAGCTCTATAAATTAAACGGGAGGTCAGAAATGTTTACTCCCCTCATGTCTTGAAAAGTAGCGGCATTCGGGGTTGCTCGTTCCCTCTGGGCGTCCTCCCCTTCAGATCCGGAGACAATAGACAGAGCTTCCTCTAGCCTCCATACGTTCCTTGTCTTGCATTGAAAGACTATGTACAAACGTTCTCCTTGCATGAGACTCTTCTTGTTTTCTATTCTCATGGGCAGTGGACAGAACCTCCCCTAGTCGGGGATGTTACTCACACATCGTGGCTCTTTAGTGGAAGACAGAGCCTCCCCTACTCTGGTTTGCTTCTCTTGTTGTGGCCCGGAAACTTTGGATAGAACCTCGTCTTGCTACTAGTCCTTTTTTCTTGCTCCGGTGCTCGAGGATGACGGGCAGGGTCTTTCCTTATCTTGGGGTATTTTCTCCTCATACGGTCACCAACTCAGAGAACGGACCCCTCCATCATGTAGGACATACTCAATTTAGTCAAGAACGCTCAGAAGTTTGTCGATGCTCGAGAATAACGTGCAGAACCTCTCCTTGTCTTGGGACATTTCTTCCTTATACGGTATCCAGCTCAAAGAAAGGACCCCTCCAATACGTAGAGCATGCTTGATTTACTTAGGAACGTCTCTTGAACGACCTTAATCGGACTCAGAACGCTCAGAATTGGGGGGAAGGAAGTTCTAATTGAAAAACTAGCAGAAGAGGGCTATTTATAGCCCTCAAGCCGCCCGAAACAGTGGTGCCGCTGATTTGGCGGTGGCACGGGTCACGCTCATGGTTTCGCGGGCGCGCCCTAGTCGCGCGCCGGCTTTTCTTTTTCTCTTTTATTTTTATATTCAAATCTTTAAACACACGTAACTTCCTACCCCTGATTCAGATTCACGCATTCTTGGTACCGTTGGACTCGTATTGATGAGACCTTCAATACTAACCCACTTAAAGCAGTATATCGTGCTCTTTCCAAGTAAGTCCTGCTTATATTCCAGGCTTCTCAAGGTCATAAATTCTAGTCCCGACCTCTGTTTCGCGTATTCTTTAATTCGTTACGCTCATTTCTTCGAGCTCTACTCATATACGGAGATTTCAACCTTTGAAACTCTCTAAGACTCAATGAAAGGTTATCCAATTACCTCTAACCCCGTAGGTTAAACATAATTAGAAAAGTAGGGTGTTACAGCTGCCCCTACGAACTAATGATAGTGTGAGTTTGTGTGGCATAATTGTACTACATAATTTACTTAATTTAAACTTGAATTATAAGAAAGCTAATGATAGTGTTGTGAGTTTGAGACCTGAGGGTTCGACAGATTAAGTTCCGTGTTTGAGCTAGCTGATAACGAGTCGGTTGAGCATTTATCTTGTCTTGCCATGGTGTTTATCCTATGGGATGTTGTATGTGTGTTGTATTGAGCACCAAACGTCTGATGCTCTGTTGAGAGCTGATAAGTATGAAATATATATCTATTTTATATGCCTTTTTACCTTATTTGCTAGTATAGATTAGGTTAATTTAGAGTTAGTTATGGTTTATTTAGATTAAGATAAATATTAGTATTTTAATTTAATTATTAATAATTTTGTAGTTATTAGTAGTTTAGATATGTATTTAAATCAACTTGGAATTTTAGTTATATTTTACATGTCTAAAATGTGATGTTTTCATGCTTTGTAGGTAGAGTGCGCTTATCAAAGTACTTGGACGATGTTTGGAACAATTGAAAATAGTATTGACATGTTTTAAAGTGATTTGGACAACTTTTCGGAGTTATAAACATGTTAGAAATTAATATGGACATGAAAGAAAGAGCTTAATGAACAGGAATATGGACTGTCCAGAAAAACTGTCCAGATTGCAGAAACAGTGTAGCCATTTGAACGGGGCATTTTTAAGGATCAAATAGGATAACTTGATTTTGATGAAAAATACAGTATAGGCGTTCGAATAGGCATGCAGGGCGTTCGAATGGGATAACGCGCAGTTTCCTTGTTTAAGCCAATTTTGAGTCCTTTTCATATTGGACTTCTTCCTACGGTTCTTATGCCTATATAAAGACATATTTGGCTCGAAATTAAAGGTTAGCAAATAGATTTTCTGAAGAGAAGAAGGAAGAAGAAGATGGAGAAAAACTCAATGCTTTTAATGGAGATTCAAGTGCTTTCTTCTACAATGGAAGGCTAAACTTTTTTTTTACTTAGGAGTTGATGAAGCTATAGATAAGTTTCAGTTTCTTTTCTTTTTAATTTAGATCTCAGTTGTGAATTATGACAATTGTATAATAAGGATTTCCTTTTTAATGGAAGAGTTTTTCATGTTTATTCAAATCTATGTTGATTTATTGTCTTGTAGATGATAGATTGATGTGGTTTTGATATTTGCATCAATTCTAATTTCTGTGATTTAGATGAGATGGTCATGCAATAGTTTTAATGTTCAGATAATTAATGACTTGGATGAGTTATACTAAGATTAGACGGGTCATGCCTATAGCTAGTTTAGTGTAGATAATTCGTGCTATTGTCGAAGATAGTTCATGCCATGGAAGTTAATTAATGATTCTTTCTGAAGTAATTCTAGCTTGTAGCTGAGAATACTTGTTCATATTCACACTAGATTTAGATTAAAAGTTAAGGAATTGTTATGGTTCTATAGTGGATTCGATTTCCTAAGTAATTTCTATCATATTAATCTCTTATTTTTAAACTAGTTGATTTCTTTCCTTTGCTTAATTTAAGTTTAAGTTCTTTATAGTTTTTAATCAGCAAATTCCTCTTTAGATTTAGTAATAATTCATTCGTCCCTGAGGTTCGACAACCCTTAAATACTCATCCTAGTATAATTACCTTGTACACTTGCAAAGGGTTTAATTATAAACGATCAAGAGCGATGTATGTTTTTGATTTGGTTTGTGCGTTGTATAAGCCCAAACGTTTGATGCTCTATTGAGAGTGTTGTATGATTTCTATCCAAGAGTGTCATTGTATGATTCCACCCAAGAGTGGCACTGTATAATTTCTGCCCAAGAGTGGCACTGGCACTATAAGACCCATAATGGTGGGCAATCATATGGCACTATAAGACCTATTATGGTGGGCAATTCTATGACCCCTTATGTGTGGGTGTTTATGTTTGTACGCTCAGGTAAGTAGTATCATGGACCTACTCTTACCTGTTTGATCTTGTGCCCCATGAGCATTGGTGTGCCTTACCTTCGGAAAAGTCCATGGCGTCTAGTCACTTCCCGGAGGTTAAGGTGATGCCCCAGTGGCTTTCTTTTCCATTTCGACATTGGAGCTTATTAGTTGTAATGAGCTTCAGTAGTCGACAGTATGTGTACGACTGTATGAGTCAGTACATATGTTTCTAAGTAAGAGTATGAGTATGAGCACGACTGTAAGAGTATGAGTATGTGTATGATTGTAAGAGTATGAATATGAGCACGACTGTAAGCGTAAGTTTCTGAGTAAGACTGTAAGTGTAAGATTGTATGAGTAAGGTCATACAAGTATGTGTAAGATTGTACGAGTAAGGTCATACAAGTATGTGTAAGTTATATGAGTAAGCATACGATTGTACAAGTAAGTTTGTAAGACCCTGTATAAGGGTGTTTGTGTAAGTTTGGTTTGATGGTATGCATTTGGCATTGATTGTATCCGTATGAGCATGATTATGTTATGTCTGTTTGCTTCATGTTTGAGTTGCATGAATGCATCTATGTATGGACTTACTAAGTTCACTATTTAGAACTCCCCTACTGAGTATTTTCCTACTGAGTACGAAAATACTCATTACCATATTTTTTAGCCCCATTGGTCGGGAGGCTTTTGCATAGAGGCTCCTGGAGATGGATGTGTGTTTCCATGGTGGATTGATTCCCTTGGACTCAGGTATATACTTGACTTACTATGAGTATTGTTTTGTGCCACGATCTCTTGTATTGGGTGAGATGAGAACTAACGTGTTTATATATTCTGGACTTTTAATTTGGATTAGATTGTGAACTGTTATGGGACTTGCACTCAGGGATGCATGGGAGAGATTTTTATTTAAAAGTCTATGATCATAGCAATTTATTCATACGTTTGTTTTCAAGTGTGCCTGAGGATGTTTGGTTTGGCCATACGATGTTTGATCGAATGAGAAAATTTTGTATGGGAAAAACTGATGTGTTATATTTGAAATTATAAAACTGCTTTTACATGTTTTGTATTCGTCATTTTTCCTGATTTACAGTCGTTATATTGCAAAAAATTTTCGTGAATTTTAAGGAAAATGTGAGAAAAAATCTCAGGCGTTACATAAAGGAATACAAAAGAAGCATGGGTCGTAATTCTTTGAGGATCAAAATTTTGTTGGTAGGCTAAGTCTGGAAAATAATGCTCATTAGTTTATTTTTAACCATTCTCTGTGATATGTGATATGATGAATTCCAAGGGGGAGCCCATTTAAGCAAGGTTATATGTTATATACCAAGTTAACAGATAGGGCCTAACTGTTGACAGGTAGATTTTATGTTATTTTTTTATGAAAAGTATATTGTGTGGGCATTAGACTTGATATAATTAGGTCTATATATGGATAGATTAATAGGAGTGTATGTCAGTGATCTTGTCAAACGTAGCTTGTGTCTTTGGTGACTAGTTTGCATGCATGACTTTAAAGGAATGCTAAAGCATGGGTCATAATTCTTTGAGGATCGAAATTTTGTTGGTAGACTAAGTTTGGAAACTAATGCTCATTAGTTTATTTTGAACCATTTTATGTGATATGTGATACGATAAATACTAAGGGGGAGACCATTTTAACAAGTATATATGCTATAGACCAAGTTAACTGATAGGGCCTAATTATTGACTGGTAGATTTTAGGTTGCTTTTTTATGCAAAGTACATTGTGTGGGCATTAGACTTGATATAGTTAGGTCTATATATGGGTAGATTAAGTGGAGTGTATGTCAGTGATCTTGTCAAACATAGCTTGTGTATTTAGTGATTAGTTTGCATGCATAGCTTTAAAGGATTCTTTGAGGATCAAAATTTTGTTGGTAGGCTAAGTCTGGATAATAATGCTCATTAGTTTATTTTGAACCATTCTCTGTGATATGTGATTTGATGAATACCAAGGAGGAGCCCATTTTAGCAAGTATATATGCTATAGACCAAGCTAACTAATAGGACCTAACTGTTGACTGAACAGACAATTCGTGCACCCAATTCTGGTAAATGGGCCCTGTTCTTCAAATGGTCATATCTCCCTCATCTGAACTCTGATTCATGCGTTTTTGGTGGCGTTTCGAAGTTCTTTATGTCTATTTTCCATTTATATAGGTCTCAGCCACCAGTTCTAACCAATGATTAAGTTATTCTTACGAGAATGTCAAGGGGTCCAACACCCTAATTTCACATGGTCGACTTCAGGAATTTAGAAAATTCCCGGATGTTACAAGGTGTCTGTGACAGTTGTAGCGAGCCATGAGAGCTTGCAAACCCTGAGAGCTTCTCGATACATAGGAAGAAGCTCTAGGAGAGATTTTGTGTGAGAGGCACACCCTATTTTATGAAAAATAGTATATATATTATGTGTTGCGAAGTTTCCCTGTGTTTATTTCATGCCTGATAGTATAAACTCTCCATGTGTTACAGGAACAGTCGAAGCGTAATGTGTGAGTAGAAGGACCTATTTCTAGTATTATAGAGATAATTTCATGGATTTCAACCACACTGAAAACCTACCAAGAACTCTTATTATTATTTTTCTCTGTGTGTTTGTACACGGACAGTAGTTTTCGGGGAAAGTAAATATTTTATTATCGCTTATGACAAGTGGCTCCAGTTGTGAGCCCAAGGTAAACTCTAATATTTTATTAAAGATTTGATTTTAAATGCTTCCAAAATCTCGGGGTGTGACACAATAATAATGATCATAAATGAATTTACATGCATGCATAAAGTCATAAGCACATGATATTCCATAAAAAATCCTACCTTTAGCCATAGAAGAAATACCTAAATATGCATTCTCATTCATGTATACATGACAAGAGGATGTTCGCTTATCCAAATGCATGTACATTAAATGATCCTCAATAGATCAGTGGTAAGCCTGGTTCACACAAAACTTCCTCCAATAGGGAGGTGTAACTACACGGCTAAATCAATAGCTCCTGTCACGACCCAGATTTTTAAAAGCCTTTTAAAATAGTATGAACAGTAAGTAACAAGAAATTTTTTTCATCCTTAAGTGCCAAATAAATCATTCGATTAAATATCTAAGTCATGATAACTAGGGTTCACAAATACGAATATCAAATCATATGATATTATTACACGTCTCAAAATCCATAAAGATAGCCTATCCATCTAAGTACAAGTCTATCATTAGTCTAAAAATAGATAACTAAGTTGACTCTTACACCAAAGATATAATTATTTACTAGAAATGGAGAAACAAGGAACTACATCCCATGCTCGTTGTCCTGGTCCCACTTGTCATCACCTAAAGAACTTGCAAACAACCAAACTAAATAACAACAATAGAACCTCTCCACCCTTAGGAGAAGAGTTTCCAAAATAACAAAAGGATTTATTAATATTTTTTAGATCGGGCCAAGATCACCTGATGTTAGCTCCCTATGTAGTCATAGGGACAACATCTTCAATGTTTCAAAAACAAGATTAGATCCTTTAACTATTCCATTTGTGCTAATTAACAATAAGTAGCAATCAAGTCTGTCAGTCACCACCTTTGATCATTTTCTATGTACATAATCTATCACTTACCTCACTTATTTAAGTAATTTTAAATAAAATCAACCCTTTTCATTTTTTGGTGTGTTTGGGAGTTTTGTGGTTGGCACTCACTAAAACAATATCTAATAGCAATGGCTGATTGTTTGGGTTAAGCACACCATATCTTAGCTTATGTATCAAGGAAAGTTTCTCACTTTATTAATACAAAGATGTAGATTGTAATTCTTCCTATCAAATTTATGTAAATTGCCATCTCTTTAAGTTTCAATAGAAGGGGCCAACCCTCATTTTACCAATTCTAAAAAGAGTTTCTAGGGTTATTGTTAGGGTAACATGTAAAAGCTTTTATCTTAAACTGGTTTACTTTAATTTTTATTTATTATTTAATTGTCATTATGTGGTTTTAGACATTTCTAATCTGTTTTCATGATTTCTGAAAATTTAAAGTAGTTACCAAAGGATTTAAACAAAATTACCTTCACATTTATGGGTTTTAAGTTAATATAAGTCATTTGTGAATATTTTAGAATTTTTGGAGTTTTCACTATTTTCCCAAAAAATTAAGGTTTGGCGGGACCCACGATCAAAATTGGAGTTTTTAACCCAAAATGTCCGAAACATTAAACTAAGACTTTGGGAAATTATTTAAGAATTGTTTTAGATTTTAATTTCAGTTTAAAGGGCAAATTACCCATTTTTTAGTTATAAATTCTATTTGTACCCCCATATTTGGTTAGGTCTAATCCTTTCCTATATAAGGAAAGAGGTTGCCTCTTTCCAATTTGGAAAAGGGCTTAGCCTAGGATCAAGAGGCCTAATCCCCCATTTGCCTAAAAAGGAAGCAGATTAAGGTTTGATTTTCTTAATTTTTCCTTAATCCATTAGGGTTTTGCCTAAATCTTTTAAATCTCTTCCTTTGCTTTGAATGAATCTCGATTTTCACTCAAAAACTACTGATTTGGGTTTCTATTTCAAAACCTAATATTTGAAATTTTATTTTTGGGTTTTTTGAACCCTAGATCTACTTGTTCTTGAAGGTTTTAGATGTTTTGAAATCAGATTTATGAAGTATTAATGAAAATCATGTTTTTGGGTAGGTTTTGGAGGAGATTAAGGAGCTATTTCGACCCTAAGAGTGGTGATAGGTAATGGGTTTAAACCTCAATCTTGATGTGTTTTCAAATCTTGGGTTTTTATGTGTTTTCTTCAATGGATTCCATGTTTAGTGTTCTAATGGTAGATTAGTAAAAACTTAATCTTTTGTGTTAATTTCTTAGGGCTTTGATTGAAAATGAGTAGGTTTAGCATTATGGAAGTTTTAATTAGATTGTATGAAGTTTAGAGCTTTGATTGGAGGTTTTAAGTTTGATTGATGGAGTCTCAGTTTGGTTTTCAAAATGGAGAAGATGGACCAGATCTGCCATTGTGGCGATCGATCGAGCTTACAGGTCGATCGATCGGTAGTATATCATATTTTTGTCACTTTAATTCCTTTATTTATTTCGATATTTCTACTCCCAAATAATATTTCTCATGTTCATGTGGATTGATTTGAGTTAGAATAAGCTACTGGAAGGGTATGCTAGTGATGTTGGAATTTATGAAGAATAATTGGGCATTATGCGGAATTACATGATGTTGGTTAAACATGTTAGATTGGTTAGCTTGAATCCATAATTGAATGAGTCTTTGCATTTTAAGCATGATTCTAGCAAGCATGAGAATGGACTGATATGTCTACTTATGATGTGATTAAATTATGGGTGAATCATTATGCCATGTCTAGCTTTAAGTGTTGTATGAATATGCTTATATGAATGGAGCATGAGATTCCACTTAATTTGAATGATGGTTTTCACTCATGATTCCAGTTTGGGTCCATGATTAGATGTTAAAAAAACATATGTGTAGTGCCTTGCGAGCTATTGTCAAAGCATAGTCATATGCTTAGAATGTATGTTGTATTTTAAACACACACATGCGGGGGATTAATTATGAAATCGTGGTTGCTTATGACTCGGATATGATGCATATGGGGACTGATGGGAGCACATTCCATGTGTTGGAATTTACATAGAGATTGCTCACATATGTATCATGTTGCATGCATCATGAAGCAGATTTCATAAATGAGACTTTTCCGATGTTTAGTCATGGTTGATTGATTGGATGCAATGATGTGAGAATTGTGTGTCGAATTAGTCGATCGTTGGCTTAATAAGAACTTGGCTGGTCCGAAAGGACATGATTTTGATTTGAGTTCCTGTGTGGAACATAGATACTTCCCAGGTTGAGTCGACTTGAGTTATGTGGAGATGAGTTGTGTACTCATCTTGCGGTTGAGATTCTTGAGATAGTCATTTGGACCCTGAGAATCCAGAGTGGTACTCCTTCATGCACCGGCTACCACGTGTTCTAGGTTCCTTATGTGGAAATTCAGGCTCTCCTCCGCCGTAGGAGATGTCCAGGGTGAACACACCTGCTCTAGGTTCTCTGTGTGAGATTCAGACTTTACGGCGTGGACTGTCCAGGCGAGCAGATTTAGGGGCTGACTACCCCAACCTTTATATTTTCTATGTGGAAATCGGACTAAGTCCCGCCTGTGTGGCCTTGACTATGTCTAGCCTGTGTGGCAATGTTTGTATTCACTCCTTGATGGGCGCATTCACCATTTGTTGATGATGCATATGTATGAGATTATATTATGCCTGGGATTGCACATGTTGTGTATTGATAATGTGACACTTGTGGATATGATATATTTTATGCATGATTTTGTATCATGTGTTGGACACGTTCATTGTGCAGGGTGAATGAGCTATGGAATGGATGAGAATTGTATATGCATGATCTGAATTGTGTGATTGAGACACTTTTCATGCAGGTTTATGTGATATGAATGCATGATCAGAAAGTATGCTAGAGACACTTCTCATGAGAATTATGTGTGATATTATACATGTTTGTGATTAGGTGAGAATCACTAATTATGCAGGATGGATGTTAGGTCATGTTATGATCATTTATGCCCTGATTTTGAGATATGTGCTATATGCATGCTAGATCTTTTACTTATGGATAAGTAGGGGCTTAGTAAATGGATGATCAGAAAAAGGGTATACCATGTCATTTATGGATATGAATTGCTATGTTGTTGCATCGTGATAATTTTCTAATTAAAGTTATCATTTTCAAACCATTATTGAGTTTCGTACTCACCCTTTTTTTTGTGATTTGTTTTGGGGCTATACGGTGCGACGTGCAGACGAACAGGACTCCCTATATGAGGGACGACATGGGTACGCGTTGGATTAGCCTTGGTTGCATCCGGATGATATTTTATTTTTTGATTTTCTCATTGATGATACTAGAGAACATTGTGTGATGGATTAAATATTATGCCCGCATTTATCTGTTGTTCTTAGACTTGTCTGAACTTTTCTGATTTTGAGCCATATGTAGGCTCTAGAGGCTATTATGTGGGTTGGTGTGAGAATTATGATAGTTTTATTATTCTCTTTGTTATCCTTATTTCTCTTGCTCAAAGGACATTAGGTGCGCTACTCCATTAGGTGAATCGCCCGGTAGAGGGGCAAGAGTTCCGCAATACGATAATCCATCAATTTTTGTCACCCATGCGCACTTGACCGGCCCTTGGATAGGATTTGGCTTGGGTCGGGTGGTGCATGACAAGAAAGTTTTTGGTATCGGAGTACCTCTTTGTCCAAGAGGAAATAAGGATTGAGTGACAAGTCTTAAGGGTTAATGTGTTATGAGATGATTAAGGTCTAGACATAACTAGCGATGTGAAATTTCATTAGTTGTTTGTCTTGAATGTTGCTTGCTTGTTTGATTGTGTGTTGTTCTGATTGGTTTCGGTTCTTTGAGTTATTAGGCTGTATGATTAATGTCTAGTTGTTGTATAGATGACTGGCTCTAATCATGCAGACGCTAATAACCATTGCGGTGCTGGAGATCTGAAGGTGGACAATGTGTTGACCGCCATCGAGGGGTTGACATAGGTGGTCCAGGCTAAGCACACAAGTGGCAGCAAATCTGAATTCTTTCTTTAGAGGGATTCAAGATGCTTAACCCTCCTAGCTTTAAGGGTGGGTTAGATGCTTCAAAGACAGATAACTGAAGACTCCATATGGAGAAGATCTTCAATGCTCGATGTTGTTTGGAGGAGAAGACTCGTCTTGCAGTCTTCACGTTCGAGGGCGAGGCCCAGAGATGGTGGTTATCCATGGAGCAGCAGAGGTTCCAAGGTCGCGTGGATATCCCATAGGAGGAGTTCTTGTCTGCCTTCAATGACAAGTACTTTCCTCTCCATGTCTGGGAAGAGAAGAAGGAGTTTCTGAACCTTCAGCAGGGTTCGATGTCGGTCTTGGCATACGAGAACAGATTTGTGGAGCTTGAGCATTTTGCTCCTTGTTTCTTCAGTGATGAGTATGAGCGGGCATAAAAGTTCGAAAATGGCTTGAGGCCCTTTATAAAAGGCCGAGTGGTCCCATTCAGATAGAAGACCCTAGCAGAGGTACTCGAAACCGCCATTGTAGTCCAGCGGGATTCGAATGATTATATGCGTAAGAGGGGACAATAGCCCAAGAGACTGAGATCTGAGGATAGCCATGAATGCCGTAGCCATAAGCGGCGCGATGCTCGTTGATCGTTTATAATTAAACCCTTTGTAATTGTACAAGGTAATTGTATTAGGATGAGTATTTAACGGTTGTCGAACCTCAGGGACAGATGAATTATTACTAAATCTAGAGAGGAATTTGCTGATAAAAAACTATAAAGAACTTAAACTTAAATTAAGCAAAAGAAAGAAATCAACTAGTTTAAAAACAAGAGATTAATATGATGGAATTTACTTAAGAAATCGAATCCACTATAGAACCATAACAATTCCTTCACTTTTAATCTAAATCTAGTGTGAATATGAACAAGTATTCTCAGCTACAAGCTAGAATTACTTCAGAAAGAATCATTAATTAACTTCCATGGCATGAACTATCTTCGACAATAGCACAAATCATCTATACTAAATAGCTATAGGCATGACCCGTTTAATCTTAGTATAACTCATCCAAGTCATTAATTATCTGAACATTAAAACTATTGCATGACCATCTCATCTAAATCACAGAAATTAGAATTGATGCAAATATCAAAACCACATCAATCTATCATCTACAAGACAATAAATCAATATAAGCACAATTATCTAAGAAAAAGAAAATAAAATAGAAATTACTCACTTAATCATTTTCATCACTTAATTAGTTACTTGAACTTTCTTCATGAAATTGATCTCTTTAAAAACAGACATATGCTTTTAAAAAAAAATAAGCAATAAAATCACATAAAAGAAAATAAAAACAAAAAAAAATAGAAAAAAAAATTACTCTAAAACATCCTAAAAGAAAAATAAGAAAATAAAAATATCTTTCTACACCCCCAAACCTAAATTGAACATTGTCCTTAATGTAAAAGAAAATATGTACTACAATGACAAGAATAAGTAAGAGAGGGAAATAAAGATATCACTTGAGAGTATAACTAATCCACTAATCTGAAATTGAAGTACATAGGATTGAGAAAACATGAGAAACATACATATAAAGAGCAATTTCCCAAACCTAAAATACCAAGCTCCCAGAAAAGAGATAACAACAAAAACTATAATGAGAAAAGAAAATAAAAGCTGAGAAAAATAAGTAAATAAAACCTAAATGAAGCAAAGAAAATAAATAAAAGGAAGGAAAAGAAATATATCAAAAACATGGGTTGCCTCCCAAGAAGCGCGAAGTTTATTGTCTTCAGCCAGACAATGCCAACATTCTCAAATATATCAAGGTGGGTAGTAGATATTGGCATTGGCTCTTCTCTTAAGTCTCCAAAATGATGGTTCAAAAAAATTAGAAGGCACAACTTGATTATGGGCTAATGCTACAAAAGATGGACCTCTATCATAAGCATCGAATGTAAAACTATCTACCATAAAACATTCAGCATTAGAGATTGTAGGTAAATTGTTGGACACATCAAAAACATTTAGGTGCATTTTCATATTCCCAAAGGTCATCTCCATTACCCCCGTCCTACAATTTATGCATGCATTAGCTGTGACAAGGAAAGAGCGACCTAGAATGATAGGAATCTGATGTGTGGAGTTGGCACTGGTTTCCATATCTAATACAATAAAATCAACAGGGAAAAAGAACCGGTCAACTTTCACTAAGACATCCTCAATGACTCCCCGAGGCTTACGCACAGAATGGTCAGCTAGCTGCAATATAACTAATGTAGGCTGCAATTCACCTAACCCTAGTTGTTCATACACCGAGTAAGGGAGTAGATTGACACTCGCACCAAGGTCAAGGAGGGCTCTATGAATGGAGTGATCGCCTATGACACAAGAAATAGTGGGCACTCCTGGGTCCTTATACTTAGGTGGGGTGTCAAATTTCAAAAGAGTGCTAACTTGCTCGGTGAGGAAGACCTTTTTAAACACATGGGTCTTGGATTTACGCTTTTGAGTGCATAGGTCTTTAAGGAACTTAGCATAACCAGGGACTTGCTTAATGGCTTCTAAGAGGGGGAGATTAATTTTGACTTGTTTTAAAGTCTCAAGAATTTCATCAGTCCTAGCTGTGCTCTTTCTAAATGGTGAGGCCATGTCAAGACACTGAGGAAAATGTGCCCTAGGGATATAAGATCCATCGGAAGTGGTCTTAGACTGTGGCTCTGAGGAAGGGGAAGGAGAGACTGACTCCTTTTCATGTGGTGCACTAACTTCTACTTGAGGCTCATTAGGGGGTGCCCTCTCTAACTTCTCACTCCTATCATCTGTCACTGGTCTCCCCCCAACACTCTTGTCAACAATCCTCCCACTTCTAAGGGTCATTATGGAATTAACTTGTTCATTAAAGGGAGGAGCTCCCTCTACCTGAAATTGACCTTTAGGGTTTTGTATAGGCTGACTTGGCAAAGTCCATATCTCTCTCTTGTTAATTGCATTAGCTAGTTGTCCAATTTGAGCTTTTAACTTTGCTATAGATTGTGTGTGTGAGTGGAGAAGTTGGGATTGAGATTGAATGCCTTGCAGGGCACTCAAGACCTTTTCTTCAAAGCTTGGACTCCTATTGGGTTGGACATATGGATGTTGGACTTAAGGTTGGTGGATATGGGTTGGTGGGACTTGGAATGGTTGCCTAGGAGCTTGGTTACCCATAACCCCTTGATTTTGTGTCCGCCAATAAAAGTTAGGATGATTCCTCCACCCAGGGTTATATGTGTTTGAAAATGGATTGTTCTCAACCCTAGGGAAGGATTGGGTAGCATTCACATGGTCTTGGACAAGCTCAGGAAATTGAGAGGCAGAGGGGCACTCCATAATAGTATGGGCTGGGCTAAGGCATATTGTGCATGCATCTTGAGTGAATGGAGTGGGCTGATGTGTTGAAGTCATAAGGAGGTCCAGCTTCCTACTTAAAGTATCAACCTTAGAGGATATGTCTAATGGGTTTTTGACTTCATACAAGCCACCCCTAAAGGAGGCATTGTTCAAGGTAGATAGTCCACTCTCATTTCTATTCAACGTAGCATGTTGAAGAGAATTTTCACTCAAGTCCTCAAAAAGTTTTCATGCCTCATTTTCATTTTTTAGCAAAAAGGTACCCCCACAACTTGCATCAACAAGATGACGGTTTTGTTCAGTAAGACCCTCATAAAAATGTTACATTAATTGCCACTTAGGGACAACATGATGAGGACACCTCCTAAGAAGGTCCTTAAGTCTATCCCAACTCTCATGGAACTGTTCAGTGGGAAGTTGGACAAAAGTGGTTATGGCATTTCTTATTTGGTTGGTCTTACCTATGGGGAACTACTTTTTTAGGAACTCTTGTTGCATTTGGGCCCAAGTTATGATGGTGTCTGGCTCTAAAGAGTGAAGTCATTCCTTAGCCTTATCTTTCAATGTAAAAGGAAAAAGGCGAAGTTTAATAGCTTCATCGGTTAAATTTGAGAGCTTAAAAGTTGTGCATATTTCCAAGAAGTCATCTAGGTGCCTATATGGGTTTTCATTATTAAGTCCATAAAAAGATGGAAGCATTTGAATAACATTGGGCTTAATTTCATAATTTTGAGCAGCAACCGCTAGCAACCTAATGCATGAATAGAGGTGTACTCATTAGGAGTGTAATACTCCTTGAGAGCTTTGAGTGGTGCATATACTAACTGATGTTCAGCCATGATGAGGGTAGAAGTAGTGTGGATGGAGGAATTGGTGAGAGAGTTTGGGGGTGTAGGGATGTAGGTCGAGGGCAACTCAGCTCTCCTAGATGTCCACTCAGGCTCAGGGTCAAATGGTACTAATCGGGGGAGTAATGAGCGACGACCACACATACACCACAAACACACCACACAATTTTAAGTGTAAAAAGGGAAAGAGGAAGCAAAAATAACTAAGGAAAAAAAATAAAGAGGGAAAATGATCTTACAAACCAAAGAGAAGCACTATGCTTTCCAATGTCCACTTGTGACCACAAGTGTAGAGAGCATGGTCTTCAACTCAACCTACAAGATCAAATTAAAAGAAAGTAAGAAACTAAGAATTAACCTAAAGCTAATTTAGTAACAAATCAACACCGTCCCTGGCAACGGCGCTAAAAACTTGATCGTTTATAATTAAACCCTTTGTAATTGTACAAGGTAATTGTACTAGGATGAGTATTTAAGGGTTGTCGAACCTCAGGGATAGATGAATTATTACTAAATCTAGAGAGGAATTTGCTGATAAAAAACTATAAAGAACTTAAACTTAAATTAAGCAAAAGAAAGAAATCAACTAGTTTAAAAACAAGAGATTAATATGATGGAATTTACTTAAGAAATCGAATCCACTATAGAACCATAACAATTCCTTCACTTTTAATCTAAATCTAGTGTGAATATGAACAAGTATTCTCAGCTACAAGCTAGAATTACTTCAGAAAGAATCATTAATTAACTTCCATGGCATGAACTATCTTCGACAATAGCACAAATCATCTACACTAAATAGCTATAGGCATGACCCGTCTAATCTTAGTATAACTCATCCAAGTCATTAATTATCTGAACATTAAAACTATTGCATGACCATCTCATCTAAATCACAGAAATTAGAATTGATGCAAATATCAAAACCACATCAATCTATCATCTACAAGACAATAAATCAATATAGAATTGAATAAACATGAAAAACTCTTCCATTAAAAAGGAAATCCTTATCATACAATTGTCATAATTCACAACTGAGATCTAAATTAAAAAGAAAGAAACTGAAACTTATTTATAGCTTCATCAACTCCTAAGTAAAAGAAAAGTCCAGCCTTCCATTGTAGAAGAAAGTACTTGAATCTCCATTGAAAGCTTTGAGTTTTTCTCCATCTTCTTCTTCCTTCTTCTCTTTAGAAAATCTACTTGCTAACCTTCAATTTCGAGCCAAATATGTCTTTATATAGGCATAAGAACCGTAGGAAGGAGTTGTATATGAAAAGGACTCAAAATTGGGTGAAATAAGGAAACTGCGCGTTATGCCGTTCGAACGCCCAGCATGCCCGATCGAACGCCTATATTGCATTTTTCATCAAAATCACGTTATCCCGTTCGCACGCCATGCATGCCCGTTCGAACGACTACACTATTTTTGCAATCTAGACAGTTTTTCTGGACAGTCCATATTCTGTTCATTAAGCTTTTTCTTTCATGTCCATATTAATTTCCAACATGTTTATAACTCCGAAAAGTTGTCCAAATCACTTTAAAACATGTCAAGACTATTTTGAATTATTCCAAACATCGCTCAAGTACTTCGATAAGCGCATTTTACCTACAAAGCATTAAAACATCACATTTTAGACATGTAGAATATAATTAAAATTCCAACTTGATTCAAATACATATCTAAACTACTAATAACTACAAAATTATTAATAATTAAACTAAAATACTAACATCTATCTTAATCTAAATAAACTATAACTAACTCTAAATTAACCTAATCTATACTAGCAAATAAGGTAAAAAGGCATATAAAATAGATATATATTTCGTACTTATCACTCGTCATGTGAGACATAACACTCAGCAGGTGCAGCAGGACCCTCATGGCCACCGTGCTAGTGTGACGTGCTATGATTGCTGGCCGAAGGGGCACTATGTTATAGTTATAATAATATACATATATAGAGCAACATTAGGAGTTGAGTCATGGTGTGACCAGAGGTTTAGCAAAAGGAACTGCCACTATACCAAAATGTACTAATAGTGACACATTAATTAGCGATGCAAACACAAACGTCGCTAAAAACCACTACTTGCGACACATACAACATCGTCGCCAAAAAATGAAGTATTAGCAACACATAATAATATATGTCGCTAATAGTCATGTATTAGCGACACTTAATTTAAAGCATCACTAATAAGAAACATATTAACAATGCTTTCTAATAAATGTTGCTAATAGTTATGCTATTAGCGACGCTTGAAATAAGTGTCACTAAAAGATATATCTTTTTAAGAAAAAGAATTAGTGACGCTTTCTATTAAACGTTGCTAATAGTTACGCTATTAGCGACACTTGAAATAAGTGTATCTAAAAGATATATCTTTTTAAGAAAAAGAAAAAAATTCATAACTATTAGCAACACTTTTTCTTAAGTATCGCTAATTGTTTTAACAATAGCAACGATTTCTAACAACCGTTGCTGATACTTATACTATTAGCGACGCTTAAGAAAAGCGTCCCTAATAGTAAAGAATTTCAAATATAAAAAATAAAAAATGAGAACTATTAGCGATGCTTTTAAAATAACGTTGCAAATATCATTGCTAATAGTGACGCTTGTTTACAAACATCGATATTAGCTTTATTAATTAATTTTATTTAATAAATAATTATATAATAAATAAATAGTAAACAAAAGTAAAAAAAACTTCTTAAATATAATATATTTCATTTAACATTTACTATTTGCATATATAATAAATAAACATTAAATTTTCAATAAAAGTTAGTTTCAATAATAGATTAAACATTCACTATTTATATATAATATATTTTATTTCTTAAATTTTATTAAAGAGAGAAGAGAGAAGAAAGAGAGGAGAGAGGAGAGGGAGGGGAGAAGAGAGAGATAGAGAGAGAAAGAGGAGAGAGAGTTAGAGATAGGGAGGAGAGAGAGATAGAGAGAGAAAGAGGGTAGAGAGAGGGTGAGGAGAGAGAGAGTGGAGAGAGAGAGAGTGAGGAGAGAGAGGGTGAGGGTGAGGGGAGAGAGAGAAGAGAGAGGAGAGAGAGAAGAGAGAGTGAGGGAAAGAGGAGAGAGAGAGAGAGAGAGAAGAGAGAGAGTGAGGGAGAGAGGAGAGAGTGGGAGAGAGGGGAGAGAGAAAGAAGAGAGAGAGAGGTAAGAGGGTAGAGAGAGAGATAGAGAGATAGAGAGAGAAGGAGAAGAGAGAGAGGGTAAGAGGGTAGAGAAATAGAGAAAGAGAAGGAGGAGAGATAGGGGGTAAGAGGGGAGAGAGAAAGTGAGAGGGAGAGAGGGCAGAGAGAGAGAGAGTGAGGAGAGAGGAAATTTTTTTAATTATAAATTAGTTTTAAAAATTTTAAAATAATAAAATAATTTATATCAGCAACACATAGGTTTATGCGTCGCTACTACCTTAGGGTAGTCGCGACGCATAGGTGTATGCATCGCTTGAAATAATTTATGTGTTACTACTACATAGTGTATTAGTGACACATAGATTTATGCGTCACTAGTATTTTTTATTTTAAAAAAATTAATCGAAAAGAGATAGTGGGGAGAGAGAAGGGAGAGGAGAGAGGGAGAGAGGAGAGAGAGAGAGGAGAGAGAGAGGGAGAGAGGAGAGAGGGAGAGAGGTGGGAGAGAGAGGAGGAGGAAAGAGAGAAAGAAGAGAGATAGAGATAGAGAGAGAGGGTAAGAGGGTAGAGAGAGGGGAGAGAGTGAGGAAAGAGAGATGAATTTTTTTAATTATAAATTATTTTTAAAAATTTTAAACAATTAAAAATTTTATATTAGCGATGCATAGGTTTATGCGTCGCTACTACCTTAGGGTAGTTGCGACACATACATATATATGTGTCGCTACTACATAGTGTATTAGTGACGCATAAATTAATATTGTTTTTTTATTTTCAAAAAATTAATGGAAAAAAGACAGTGGGGAGAGAGAGAGGAAGAGAGCGAAAGAAGAGAAAGAAAGAATAGAGAGAGGGAAGGAGGAGAGAGAAAGGGTAAGAGAGTAGAGAGAGGGTGAGGAGAGAGAGAGGAAGAGGGTAGAGAGAGAGGAGAGAGAGAGGGAGAGAGGGGAGAGAGAGAGGGGCCTCTCTCCCCCTCTCTCTTCCCCTCTCTCTCTCACTTCCTCTCTCTCCACTCCCTTCTCTCTCTTCCTCTCTCTCTTCCTCTCTATCCTCTCCTCTTTTCTTCTCTATCTCTTCTCTCTCCTCACTCACTCTCTCTCTCTCTCTCTCTTTCTCCCCGCTCTCTCTCTCCCCTCTCTTCCTCTCTCTCTCCCTCTCTCTCTTCCTCTCTCTCCTCTCTCTTCCTCTCTCTCCTCTCCTCTCTTCTTCTCTATCTCTTCAATCTCTCCTCACTCTCTCCTCTCTCCTCACTCTCACACTCTCTCTCTATCTCTTATAATTTAAATTTTTTTAAAATAAAAAGACTATTAGAGACGAATAACGTATGTGTCACTACTACACCCGTTATTAGCGTATGTGTCGCCACTAGCCTATTGCAGTAGCAACGCATACTTTGTGCGTCGCTACTAGCCTAGTGTAGCAATGACGCATACCTTAAGCGTCGCTACTAACTAGTGTAATAGTGACGCAGATATTATGCATCGCTAATACAAAAATATATTTCACCCGCGCGGGCGAAATTTCGCCCACGCAGTTATTTAACCCCCCCCCCCTGCCCGCCTCTCTCCACCCGCCCTCACCATTACGGAGCCGCCACCCTCCGCCTGCTGTCGCCGCCAGCCTCCACTGCGCTCCTCTAGCCTTGAGCCTCTGCCCCTCTCCCCGGGTCTATCCCCCTCCCCTCCACTCCCCGCCCCTATCCCTGGTTCGGCCCCCTCCTCTCCGCCCCACCCCCCCTTGAAAATCAGAGGAGGGGGGCGGAGTAGGGGAAACGAGAGGGAGGAGGGGGGTGCGGGACCGGAGGACGGCACCGCTCCACCATCCTTCGGTCCCCCACCCCGCTCCCCCTTGCACTGCTCCCCTCCCCCCACCATCGGGGATTTTTTTTGTCTTTAGCGACGCTCTAAAAAGCATCGCTAATACAAGAAATTTTTTAATATATTTTAGTATTAGCAGCACATTGTATAAGTAATTTTTTTTAAAAGACTATATTATATTAGTGACACATAAAAATGCGTCACTAATAAGGACTTATTAGCGACACGTTTATTTATGCATCGCTAATAAGTTATTTTTAATTTTTTTTTAAATGTTTTTTATATTAGCGACGTAAAGGATAGCATTGCTAATAGCTGATCATTAGCGATGCTAAGAATTATTTGTCGCTAATAATTTACTATTATTGACGTTGTTTATACGTCGCTAAAGGAAAATTTTTAGAGACACATAAATAAGCGCCGCTAATGTAACTATTAGTGACACTTTGTGTTAAGCATCGCTAATAGGCAATAGCAACTAAACTTTTTTTGACGCTTATGACGACACTTTTTATGCATCACTAATAGTCATTAGCGACGTTTATAGGACTATTAGCAATGCATAAATACGTTGCTAATAGTTCTTTTTGTTGTAGTGTGCACAAGAGGATTTATGAATGAGCATAATAAGAGTAATGAAAAAATAAAGTGAACTCAAGAAGGGCTACTTGAATTTCCCCAGCAATAGAAAGAATACAGAGGAGAGAATGAATAAAGTGCACCGCTCCACTTGATGAGGATGTGAACTTTTATAGGAAGGTTTAACAAAGGTAAATGAATATGTCCCAAGGCCAAAAGAGAACACAAAATTTGAATTATAAGTTTCTCTACAAATATAATAAGTTTACTTAGTAAGCAAGTGTTTGTAATGAGGTTTTCATGCCTTATAATAGTCCGGTTTGGAGTGTTCAACTAAAAAATAAGTTCACAAAGATGGTTATAATGTGATAGTAACAATAATATACATATATAGAGCAACATTAGGAGTTGAGTCAAGGTGTGACCAAAGCTTTAGCAAAAGGAACTGCACAAGAGGATTTATGAATAAGCACAATAAGAGTAATGAAAAAATAAAGTGAACTCAAGAAGGGTTACTTGAATTTCCCCAGCAACAGAAAGAATAGAGAGGAGAGAATGAATAAATTGTAGTTACAAAAGAATATGTGAATCTCCTTGTCAGGGTGACGAATAAAGATAAACATTTAATGAATTATTTGGAATGAAATCAGAGATATAAATAAGAATGGCATGTAAATTAATAGTTTAATAGAAAAAGGTGATTTGGTTAACTTAAAATTGGTGGAACTATTAGCGAAAGGAACTACACAAATGGATTTATGAATGAGCACAACTAGAGTAAGGAAAGAATAAAGTGAACTCAAGAAGGTTTAATTGAGTGTCCCCAACGACATAAAGAATGCAGAGGAGAGAAGGAATAAAGTGAAAAAGAATACAAGAATGTCCTTGGCAAGGTAAAGAATAAAAATAAACATTTAATATATTGTTTGGAATGGAATCAGGGATCTAAATAAGAATGGTAACGTAAATTAATAGGTTAAAAGAAAAAGATGATATGATTAACTTAAAATCGGTAGAACTATTAGCAAAAGGAATTGCACAAGTGAATTTATGAATGAGCACAACAAGAGTAAGGTAAAAATAAAGTGAACTGAAGAAGGCTTACTTGAATGTCCCCAACGATAGGAAGAATGCAAAGGAGAGAAGGAATAAAGTGCAATCACAAAAGGATACGTGAATGTCCTTGGCAGAGAAAAGAATAAAGTAAACCTACAATCATTCCAAAGCTTGCTGGCAAGACCCTATTTAAAGGGATTGTTGTCTAGGGCTGTAGCAGACCAACTCTTTCGCTTAAACAAGTCCTTGCAATTTTTTTCTCAGCTACTTTTCTTGTCTTCCTTCTTAAACATGGTGGAAGCTGTGGTTTCTTTTGCAATTGAAAATCTTATCAGCCTTGCTGCTTATGAGGTGAAACTTTTGAGAGGCACTAATGAAGAGGTCACTAAGCTTACCCGTACGCTCACTTCCATTCAAGCCTCTCTACATGATGCTGAGGCGAGACAAATTAAAGACAAAGAAGTGCAGAAGTGGATCGATGAGCTCAAATATGTTGCCTATGAAGTGGATGATGTGCTTGATGAGTGGAAGGTGAAATCCCAACAGCTAAGCACCAACAACGCTTGTTCTTGCAGTTCGGTATGGAATTTCTTTGCCCAATGTACTTGTTTTCAGCATCTTGTTCTGTGCCATAATATTGGGAAAAGAATAAAGGAAATAAATACAAATTTGGATCAGATTGCAAATGAAAAGGATAAGTTCCATTTTCAACAGATTTCTTTGGTTGAAAATAATACTAATTTGGTGAGTGATTTTAGAATGACATCATCTTGGGTAGATACATCAGAAGTATTTAGCAGAGATGATGACAAAAAAGAGATAAAAAGTAAGCTGATGAATGAAGGTAGTTCTAAGCCATTAGAACTAAATGTCATATCGATAGTGGGTATGGGGGGATATGGAAAGACTACCCTAGCTCAGTTATTATTTAATGATGATGAAGTAAAGCACCATTTTCAAGAATTGATTTGGGTGTGTGTTTCTGATGAATTTGAGGTGCATAAAATAATTGGAAAAATTATTGAGGTTATTGAAAAGAAGAATGTCAATGTAGTTGAATTGGAAACCATGCAAAATACTTTAGGGGAGGACCTTAAGAATAAGCGATTTCTACTTGTCTTAGACGATGTATGGAATGAGAACTTTGAAAAATGGGATAAGATGATAAATATTCTGAAGAAATGTGGAATGCATGGGAGTAGAATATTGGTCACTACACGCCTCGAAAAGGTTGCTCGTGTTATGGCTAGCACATATGTGCATCATTTAGAGCCTTTATCCTTTGAGGATAGCTGGAAAATATTTGAAAAAGTTGTCTTTCAAGGTATAGATGGGAGTGAGAGTAGGTTGATGAATATAGGGAGGGAAATCGTGGAAAAATGCAAAGGCACACCTTTAGCTATCAAAACTGTAGGAGGTGCCTTGAGGACTAAAAGGGGAGTGGCCGAATGGGAAAACATCCTCAATTCCCCAATGTGGGCCTGGTCAGCATCTGAAGCAGGCATTCTACCTGCTTTATTGTTGAGCTATTATCATTTGTCCCCACAATTGAAGCAATGTTTTCGGTATTGCTCTATATATCCAAAAGACCACCAAATAAGAAAGGAAGAATTAGTACACATGTGGGTGGCTCATGGCTATATTCCACATATTGAAGGTAAAGAAACGGAGGATGTAGGTGAAGAATATTTTAATGAACTACTAGGGCGTTCACTCCTCCAAGAGCCAGGGGTAGATGACTTAGGAAAGATTATTCAATGCAAGATGCATGATCTGGTCCATGACCTCGCACAATTTGTGACAAAGCGAGAATTCACAGCCATTGAGTCTAATGACTCAATGAGGAATAATCCTCGGTTAGATGTTGGGCAAGCTCGTCATTGTAGATTGAAGAATATTGGATTTAAAACTATTGCTTGTATTGGTGCTAAAAACTTGCGCACAGTTTATTATGAAGGATTTGTAGAATCTCAGGACTCTTATTCCATAATTGAACAGCTACAATGCCTCAGAGTGTTGAAATTAGAAGGTTATAGCATTGAGAAATTGCCCAAATCGATTCATAAATTAGTTCATTTAAGATATATCGATTTGTCTCGAACAAGCATCAAGGCATTGCCCGAGTCAATTGGGAAACTGCGGAATCTAGAATATCTCAAGTTGTGTAATACAGAGATTGAGGCATTGCCCGAGTCAATTATAAAATTAGTGAATCTAAGATATCTGGACTTGCATGGCGACTCGTATGGCAAGAGTAGTAGGTTCAAGACATTCCTAAGATATAGAAAGTATCCCTCGTGTTTGGCACAGATTGGTGCATTGCCCAATATAATACCCGACTCAGTTGTGGAATTAGGGAATCTAAGACATCTCAACTTAAAGGGAACAAAATTAAGTGAAATTCCAGAAGCATTTGGGAAGTTCCGGCAGTTGCGATATCTCAATTTGAGACACACGGCGATCACGGAATTGCCAGAATTTATAACTGACCTCTCTCGTCTGGAGGTCTTAGATCTAACCTTTTGCGGCCAACTCAGTAAATTAGCAGATGGAATCCACAAACTCACCGGCTTGAAGCAACTTCTAATGGGGGGTACTCATTCTCTGCAAATGATTCCAGCGGGAATAGATAGATTAACTTCGCTCCAGGTGTTGGACAAATTCATAGTGAGAGAAGGATCATGCAACCTTTGGGAGTTGAAAGACCTAAACAACCTCGTCGGGTATCTTGGTATATACAACCTGGAGAAGGTAGGAAGTGGAGACGAGGCCGTGAAAGCTAATCTTGAAGGTAAACAACTCCTTCGGGTGCTGGATTTGTATTGGTTCCTTGAAAACTTGGATCCGGTGGACGGAGCGATGCCAACATGGGCAGAAGAGTCAAAGCAGAGGAGGGCTGAAAGTGTACTGGAAGCTCTCCGACCCCATCCCAGCCTCCAAGAATTATTCATCCTGGGCTATCAAGGTTCAAAATTCCCAATCTGGGTGGGGGATCCCACCTTCTCCAATCTAGAAGCACTCTTTCTTGATGAATGCCCAAACTGTACTGAATTGCCGGCTCTTAATAACTTGCCACGGCTTCGAAGTCTTAATCTTTATAACCTGCCAAAGGTGAGGAAAGTTGGGGCTGAGTTGTTCGGGTCCAAACTCGAAGGGCTCGAGATTGTAAATATGGAGAACTGGGAGGAGTGGGAGCATCCGACGGAATCTGCTCACAGTGATAGTGATGAGAATGCAAACTTGTGTGGGTCACAAGTGCTTTCTTGTGTGGGAAATGGGATTGCTGCAGTCAGTCGCTGTTTAAAGCTGAGGCAAGTGTTGAGTAAGGGTGGAGACAATGATGTTGGAGATGAAGAGAAATGGAATCTGCGCAAGTTAGCTATCGATAAATGTGACAAGCTAACAGCAATACCTCCTAGCTTTCTACTGAGATTCACCGCGCTGCAAACTCTGCGAATTGAAAATTGCCGGAACTTGAGGCCTCCTGACTTGAGCTCCTTCAAGGAACTGCAAAGCCTGGTAATCGACGACTGTCCCTATATCAAGTCCAGGGGTTCGGAAATAAAATTACCTCCGACCGGCATCGAAGAGATTATATGGCGTGGGTCGTCGGCAGAGGAAGAGGAGACTTGATCTGATTCAATTCAAAAGCTTCACTTGATCGGTTATTATGCATTCTTTATTCGTGTTTCCTTTTCGCTCCATATACATGGCGGCGCCTCCGACGGCTTCTGCTGCTGCTGCTGCTCCTGTCCAGGTGAAGGAGCGGATTGAAGTGACTGATACAGAGCGGCGGATCTTCGGCCGGCTGCTCGAGGTCGTTCGCCACTTCAGCCTCGAGACCCAGCTCCGCATCGCCGGTGGCTGGGTCCGCCACAAGGTAGCATTTTTCTCTCCTCACAGTTTTTTCCCTTAGAGCGATTTCTTGTGGGGTTGTTCTTAAAATTTTGAGCTTCTTCTTTGAAATTGATTCGCCTTCTGCTTCTCATTCCTTTCTCTACTTAGAGTAAACTTATGTGATAGATTATCTTTCATCTATTTCTTTTTCTTACTGTGGTGTTTGTTGGCTTGAATTGGGCTGTGACTTGGGTTTTTTTCTGAAATTGGAGCTTCAATGCTATGACATTAACATTGCGTTGGACAATATGCTGGGGAAGGAGTTCTGCGATATCCGATGTGGTGGAGGTCTATCTGAAATGCGTGGGGGAGGAACATAGAGGAAGGGCCGACATTAAGAGGTTTGGAGTTGGGAGGGGCCTTTACCTTTTTTTGTTATTTAATTTAATCATTATTACACCATATTTTTTTGCATGTCATCCCTATTTTTTTATATTCGATGGATAATATTGGCTGTTCTAAAGTACTAACGGGTAAAATACTACTTGTTTTTAACTAAATTATATGCAAGTTCACGTATTCATACCCAGCTTCCTTTTTGATCATTGACATTCTTTATTTGCTTTTGATTTCTCTGCTTTGCCATGTATTTATTTTGTCAATTTGAGATCTGAAACTTACGTTGAGAATAGCTGCATTCCTACTATGGTATATAATATGCCTATAGCATTTTGTTATCTCTGTGTTTTCTATGTACTGTTATTAAGGATCCATTTTATTTAAATTTTGGTATTTTCTTAAAACGACTCCATAAAACCCTAATTATGGTATTCAATGACATATTTGTTCTTATTGATGCCAAGTCCATGATTAGATGTGTTGAAGTTGATTCAATGACATATTTGTTCTTATTGATGCTGAGTTTGGAATGAACACAGTGAAGCTTGATTTTGTTTCATATGCTGTTGTACAATTTTCTTCAGAAATTTGGCACTGCAGAAGAGGATGCTTATCGAAGAGGTCTAACTATTAATAGGTGATGCGTCGCTATATTTCTTGTTTTTCTAATAGTATGAATCATCATAGAACGTCTATATTATTTGAGAAAATTTGTATTGAAAAGTCTGATGCAAAACATGTTTGGTGCTTCAATCTCTACATGTGCACACACATATTGTGGGCGTGGGATGTGTGCGTAATAGCGAGGAAGGGAGTTTTAGTTAGAGTTAGCAAAGTTCCCATCCATTTCCCACTGAGTGTCAGTCAATTTTTGATATGCCTTCTACTCATGTCTACACACTGTTATCCAAATTTGGAAATAGCTAAGCTATTGTACTTTAGGTCGTGGTCAACTTATTCAATTTTTGTTATTTATTGATTTTGACAGCATGTTTTACATTATCAACACTGATTTAGTTGAAGATTTGACTGGAAGAGGTAAGCTGCAAAATTGTCTATTATGCTCCGTTTTGCTGCTACTGCAGTCTGATGTTTGTTCAATATTTCTTTGTGTTCAAGGTTGTCTGATCTAAAGTTTGGTCTTATTGTGACACCATTGCCCCCAAAGGCTACTTTTTTAGACGATCCATTTCGTGTCCGTAGAGCTATTCGATTTGGTACTTAGCAACATGTACACCAATTGTATATCTTTTCAATATGCAACTAATTCAATTATCTTAGATTTAATACCAACAGAAGACGGGTTGCATTCCATGTTTTGCTCTATGCATGTCTTATTAGCCACTCATGTCATGTTGCTTGCATTTTACATGCATGTATGTGTTTGTACACATGTTTATGTACATTTCATATGTAAATGCTCACATGTAAGATTTAAATCTTCAACCTCATGTAAGATTCATGTCATCAACCTTAAATTGTTGGGAAAAAGTGCTTCCTGAGAGAGGGAGAGGCAGTAATACCTTCACCCGTAATCTATGAAGTTATCATTGGAGGGAGGAACAGGAGAGAGACCGTAATTCTTTCACCCCCTATACATTGAGTTATCCATTGTAGAAACCTTGGTCTACAACAATATCTCTTCAACTTGTCTCAATTTTGTTTTCTCAAGTCTGTCTAAACAATAATTTTTTGTGCAGCCCTCATATTTTGGCATGCAGTATTAACCATACATGTCTGTTGTAAATCACTTGACGCTATATGAGAGTTCATGGTCAAGCATTACTTTTATACATATATGGTCATGATATTGATTAGCAAAGTCACACTCTAGCATCCAATACTTAACTTCAACTTCTGTTTGTGTTTTATGTCCTTACATAGTTTATTTCTGCCATTACATATCGAAATTTGAAGTAACTTTTGCTTTCGTTGTCTATCAAGTGCAAGATTTGGGTTTGTGCTTGATGAAGAACTTAAAGAAGCTCCTGCAGATGAGGAGGTCAAAGCCGTTCTTGCTGATAAGATTAGCAGGGAGCGCATTGGCCATGATGTAGGCATATGCATAACTTGAGTATAATGTCTAAGAACTTGGTTTATTTTAAATTTAATGTTTGTCATGTTTGATTCCTTGATTTTGGTGCTTGATTCTAATTTGCAGATTGATCTTATGATCTCTGGTAATCAACCATTTAAAGCGATGTCACACATTTATGAGCTTCGGTTATTCTGGAGTGTGTTTACTCTTCCTGGTAAATCTGAGCCCTCTATAGCTGAGGACTGTGATAGGTTTGTATTTTATATGGATGAGAGCTATCTGCAAATGACTATAATTTTCTCTTGAGTTGTGCTATGGATTCTTTTTTATTCTTTTCCTGATATTTATCATAAAATGCCTTGAAGAGTTAAGAATCAGTGCGTGCTTGTGCAACCCTGCTTCATTGTCTTATGATTCTCATTTTCATATTACATTTCCATTTCTGTACCTATTTGCAAGAGTTATGATTTAGATGCTGATATATGGTGTCGCTGTCTTTGTTGCCAACTCCAGGATTTGTCATATGATCAGTTGTTTTGGTATAAGATGTCTGAAAATTGACTATTGGTTCATCTCTGTTGCTAAATAAAAAGATATGAACTAAAAAATAAAGATATGTAAAGATGACAGTTGCAGTGGTCGGCTGAACTTGTCCTTGAAAGGCATCGTGGTGGTTCTCTTAGTGGTCACTTGTTTTGAGTTTTTGTTTTCAAGGCATGGTGGGATGGGATTGGAAGGAACAGGAGGATGTTGGCTGCTTACTGTTTAGTTTATGTAAGCTGCTTTTTTAGCCGAATCTTTTCATTTTAGTGGGGCAGAAGATGCTTTTCAACTGTTTTAAACATAATCAGAAACAAAACAAAACATGATTAATTTTAGCAGTGCACTGTGTGGTATAAAACATTGATAGAAAAAGATTGTAATGAACTATAACTTGCTTAGTGTGGTAGCATATGTGGGGCCACATGTTGCTGTATAATGACTGAACTGTGCTGTTAAGTTGCATTTTGATGATTCATTGTCTGAATTAGTTCATACACATACTTAAGGCCTGTTTGGATGGGAAAGGAAAATGGTATAAATGGCCTTTCCATTAGAACTCTCCTCAGGAAGAGGGTTAAAAACCTAAAGGCCCTTTTGAAATGATGTGACATTTTACACTTTAACGTGAACTAAAATCATTTTCATTTAAAAACTAAAGTGTACCCAAAAAGGCCCTTACTCGTCTTAATTTACTCTCCTTTGGAGGACTTATGTTGATGCTGATTGGGCAGGTCCTCTGTATGATCCTCACTACACTAGTGGATATTGAACATATGGAAGGTGTTCATCTGTAGGCCTTAACAATAGATATGAGGCCACCTTGTAAAAATAGATTTTTTTTGGGTGGGTGGGGAAGAAGTGGTACCTTAATTTAGTATGTGAGCCTCTGTTTTGACCCCTGCTCCATATGTATAGGTTATTATACAAGAGCATTTGTGGATCCACATGTAGCGTACAAGAGCTGAATATTATTGTTGTGATATGTATAAAAGTTCTGATTGCCCATGCTGTGCTGCTTTTTAATATAACTGCAACTTCTGTTGTTTCACCAGGCTTTGTATTGCATACATGGGTGCCACCTTGACTGTTCTACAACTACTTGGACCGTCAGTAATTGATGTGAGTGACAAAGAACATCACTTCTCTACGAATGAAGTAGAATCTTTTGAAACAATCGTTTTCTAATTATAAGGTTATTTTGAATTCTTGGGTGGGCAACAGAGGCTCTATTTGTATGCTGCTTTGTTACTCCCTTTGAGAAAGTCAGTATATGCTGATTGTAAGCGAAAGGTTAGATCAATCATTTGCTCTTATTTGTGTTCATGTGTTAGTAAATTTTGAGGTCTTAACAAGCTGATATTGTCGCTGAATTACTAAATTCCAGGTTCCTGTCACAACCTATATCTTTCAAAATTCTCTTAATCTGAAAAATAGTGACGCTGAAATGGTAGGTTAACAATATTTTAAGTGTTTTATGCCAATTCTGAATTCTTAGGTTCAAGACATTTGAATTTGAGTATTGTATTTCCAGGTTGTAAGCTTGCACAGTCCTTCAGAGAAGTTTGATTCCTTGATCCCTTTTTTAACATGGAATGAGTGCCTCGAAATTGCAGGAACAGATATGGAGGAAGAACTTCTAAATGTGTCATTGCACTCCAAGAGACGAATATTGGCAGGTACATTATTATTTACTCTTAATGTGAGGTGTTATGATGAACTTTTGGGGCTGAAGGTTGATGAACTTTCTGTGACATGCTTGCGAAGAAATATGCTGCTGTTGCATGGTTAAAGTAGACGAGTAACAAGTATTTGCTCCGCTCCCCTTAAATGGCATTGTGAAATTTAGGAGCAATACTATCTTTATCATCACCATTGTTGTCATATGTTGTCATCACCATCGTCATCGTATGTTGTTGTCATCACCATCCTCATCGTGTGGCTTATACCAGCTAATTAGGCCGGATGCATGCATCCTATTTTGTGATTGGACTTTGCTATACTTCAAAACACAGATCAGAAGGTTCTATCGTTTTCAATGGGTGTAAATGAATTATTACTAGTGTTTCCTTTTGTACTAAATAAAATATGACTGCTGTTTAAATTAAGTTGGAGCTGTTGACATGTCTGTATCAGTTATTGGCTGTAGTGCCTTTTAATTTCCTTTTGAGTTGAACCTTGCCATAAGAACCTGGAAGACGAAGGGGTCTTAGCAGTGCTTAATGTCCAATTTTGTGCCGGAACCTGAGTCAAGCTCCTGAAACTTAAATTTTGGGCTGAAATTTCTGGAGTTATATTGACTTGCCTCATGGCTTCATTAGGCTGGGACATTGGCAGCCCCATGAATGGATATTGTATAAATAATTAAGATTGTCTGCTTTCTCTTGTCTGAAGAGAACCCTTGAAAACTGAGATTTATTTTCTTCTTTTGGATTGGAGAATTTGTTGCCAACTTTTCCTGGAATAAGTTCTGTTTAAATAATTTTTTATTTGTAGTGAATGACCTTTAAGTTTTCAACATGTGTGCTTAGGTTTGCTTCTTCAAGAAATTAAAGGCTTTTGGCAAGCTGCCTTGCTTCTTTCAACATTGTTGGCAGATTATGTCAGTCATGTTAAGGAACTTCTTAGTGGCGCATCTGCCCTGGACGAAAGAAAAGATCAGTTCAGAAGAGCAGAAAGGGTCATTATTGAACTAGGTATGATTAATCTACCTATATGAAATTTTACTCTCTTCAATTCACAGTATGCTGTGTCAAATAACAAAGCAATCTCTTGTTCAACTTATAATTAGTGCCTCTCCGGTGGAGTCATTTTAATCTACCTCAACTGAAACATTAGCTATTTTTTTTAGTGCCAGAACTAGAGAATGTGTGGGAGATGAAACCTCTTATTGACGGGAATGTCATCATGAGCACTTTTCAAATTAAAAGCGGTGGGCCATGTGTCAACCAGTGGGTAAGAAATCTGTGTATCCTCCACATTACAGAGCAGCAAATATGGAACATAACCAATTTTTTTTTTTGCTGCAGAAACAATGAGCGCTCAAATGGCAGCTTGCCCACCCTTTTGGCACAGCTGACGAATGTCTTGATTGGAAGAATCAAATGCTAAACGTGCAAAGATAGCATAAGACTATAAACTAGATATTTGCAACCCTCCCATTGAGCTCTTCAAACTAGATACGGGCAAACTTTCTTCCATGGGGCATCACCTTGGCTTTTAGCTGCTCAAATCCATTGGAGCCGAGTTATATACTGAACTGAGCATGGGCAATATTTTTTCACGCCTACATACGGAATAGCTGAGAGGTTTCGTTGAATTTTTCTCTTGAGAGCCTGTTCTTGTCTTTATTTTCTTCAGCTAATATTTTGTTCGCAAGATAGTAAGTATAATGACCCAAAGCGGCGTGTTGGCAAAAAAGTATTCGTACACTGCACGTCAAAACTTTGGTGCACATGAACGTCCAAGGAATCTCTCTAACAAGACCCTTCAATTCTGACATGGTGGGTTTTGGTTGGGCATCTAAAGTGGACATCACATGGTTCATTCTTTCTCATACCAATTAAAAATTTCAACATCAGAATTGGATGGTTTTTATCAGACAGATTTATTGTACATTTGACATTTTCCTTTGATAAGAACATTTTAAACCATAGAATGATACGCCCTTTGATGCACTTTAATATCCCCAATGAATTTTTCAAAATGGGTTAATAGGTATTAATGTGGGATGGAAGGAGCATTAAAGCATGAGAGAGAATTTGAAGTTTAGAACCCACATAATTTAGATGTTATTTTCTGCTTTGATAACGTTTAGAGAAGTCCTTACATTGAGAAAAGGCGAGTACCACTGTTTAGAAAGATGAGAAAATAGTTAAATGTGGTCTTGCCACATCTAAAGAAAAAAAATTTCGTGAAACAAGTGAGAAGTGCTAACATGCAACTTGTCGTCAAGGTGGTCACTGAGCGAGTAAATGAAAGTTTTAATTGAAACAAGAATGTATTAACACAAGTAACATATCAAAATAATGGATGAATCAGCACGTTTCCATTAGAAGTATGTTTGTTTGTTTTAAATTACAGGAGGTTCTATTCTAATTCAAATTCAAGAAGTCAAATTGCACCAAGCAATTGGGTGTTGTTTACTCAGCATTCAAGTAATCAATTATGAATCAAATTGAATAAAGCAATCATGTGTCCTTTACTTGGCGAAGGAGGGGAGGAAGTGGAGGAGGTGGCAGAGGAGGAAGAGGTGGTAGTGGAGAAGGGGATGATGAGACAGTGGACTAGGAAGCGACGATTGGTTTAAAAAAAATTTCTAGGAAAAGCAACATCCTAGGAAAATTATATTTTTATAGAAATAAATTGTCATAGAAATGTATATTTCCATGGTTAGGGGTTTATTTAAAAAAATTTCCAGGAAAATTTTTAATATATATTTTAAAAAAATTACTAGATAAAAAAACTGTGTTAATAGAGAATACCATATTTATGTCCTTTTACATATTTTTTTAATGAAGTAACCTTTTTATTTGTCCTTTTTTTAAAGTATTAGCAACGGTTTTAATTTTGTCACTAATAATAAAAACTAGCAACTGTTTTATTTGTGTCGCTAATAATAAGTATTAGCGATATTTTGATTAAAGATATACATTAGCGACACTCATACAAAGTGTCGCTAATAATCATATTAGCAACACTTTGCAAGCGTCACTATTTAAGAATAAAACATCAACTATTAGCGACGTTTTATAAGCGTCGCTAATATGATTATTAGAGACGCTTACAAAGCGTAGCTATTCAATGAATGTAAAAGTAAATAGTAGCGATGCTAAGGGAGCGTCGCTAATTGGACTATTAGCGACGCATATGAGCGTCGCTAATATAAGAACCATTAGGGATGCTCATGCAAGCATTGCTAATGAATGAAAAATAAAAAAAATTGGTATGCTAAATAGAAACAAAAATTACATTTATAATTTCTTATTATATCAATACAATCGTATCTCAATTACAATTTAAAATTCCCTTTGAAGCAAGTATACATCAATACGTTCCTCAATATGTTGCAACCGTGATAGGTAAAATGTTGAGGCATTTTATCAGGTCCATGTGCGTGCTTTGCATGTGACATATCCCTATTTAACTTTGTTGAGTCTCTTTTCATTTTTTCTTGTTTTAGTGCATCATTTCTTTAAAAACTGTTGTAAGGTTGAGCAACTTGTGGCACAAATACAGTGTTATGGATTATGTGTCTTGGATCATAAGCATCTCTAATGCTTCCATTCTCATCTCGAACAACTGGGCACACAACTTTCCCATGTTTTACTGCAGAAGAAAGATACACAACAACCCAACATTAGTAATAGGTTAGATAAAATAAATATGGTGGAGTAAGTTCCCCAGAAGCCACACTCAAAACAAGCTAATCTTTCTTTGCTGCCACAGTAGATTTAAGGCAATATGTGATAACATGATATCCATCCTTACACACACATCCTTAAGCAAAATTGAACTTACACACACATCTGGCCAAAATTTGACTAAAAACCAAACTATAAATGCACCGCTTTTAACTTACACACACATCTGGCCTTACTGTAGCAAATATTTCCAATGGACTGCATCAAGAGAAATGTAAAGCAAAACTTTTAGAATCAAATATAAGCCAGATGAAATAAATGGCCTTACTGCACCAGTTATATGGTCAAAAATAAAATCACGGTAATTATAAGTTAAACTACATGTTTGGGTGACTGATTACCCTAGTAAATGCTTTAAGAAAACAGTCATGTGATACAGGTTCAAACCTATAAACTATGGAAATTATGAATGCCAAATTTAGCTGGGATAAAGGCAGACTGTAAACAGACTAAATTCACTGCAGTTAAGCCAGCCCGAGCTCAATCACCACTCCAGCTACAAACGCAATTGACCACTTCCCTAGGAAAACAAAGTGCTAAGCTGAGAAGCTGGAGTATGAAATTTTTTTATTAAAATGTAATAACCTGGGTCCTCAAAGTTATTTTGATGGACAATTTTAGAAGCAATTACCTTATGTAAAACCCCAAGACTAAAAGACAGACTCCTCAGTTGGTAGTTTTTTCCAGTTTTGAACAACTAGTAGTAGCCAATAATGGGCAATCAACTCCAAGAAGGCAAAACTCTCCACCAAGACACTGGAAGCCTTAGAAGCTCTGAGTTTAGCTGTTTATTCTTCTTATCTCTTGATCCTTTTCCTCTTACTTGCTTTTTGTTTTATAGTTCTCATCTATTCAACCTTAATGCCCTTGATTTACCTCTGTTCTGATCCCTATGAATCTCTCGTCTGCTCTATATTCTGAAACTAAGAAACTTCTACATCATCTTAAATCCATCTTTATTTTCAAATTTCAACTTAACACATTTCGGCATTGCAAAAACACAGGGCATCCCAATCCGACAATAAATGTCTAGTGCTGCTTCTAATTCTAAGTAGAAACCAAAACCAATTATATAATATAGTGATGGAGTTCATCTTGGACAAATGCAGGCCAAGTTCTTTTTCAATTGAATATAGGTACATCATAAATTCAGTATAAAAGGCCATCAACTATTCAATGCAAAAATCAATGAGGAAAAAGTATTTATTGATGATGTCAGCACTATCCTTGATCATCTACAATGAAATAGCATTATCAAACTATTTAAGAATCTTTATCATTGAGTGAGTCCAGTTATGCAAAGGCAAAACAAGATCAAAGGACAAAGAAATGCACAAAAGGTGGCCTATTCTGCTCATAAACAGACAGTTCAGCCATTTTGGCCGTAATAACAAAACAGAGCATTAAAGGAATTGAATATACCTTCTCAATAATTCTTTTCCTGCCATTTTTAGGGCCATCACAACATCCATAAATATCACGGCTAATCTCATAAGGCTCTTCAGCGACTGGATACTTAGCTTTCAAACACGCTCTTATCCCTGTCAGGAACAATTTTAATGTGAGTGAAACTACTCAGGGACAAAACATCTTTCATGTACATGTTTGCACTGATCCAACTTGGCAGTTCTCATGGCCCAACTGACAATCTGCAATAGTATGAGGTCGTCTGCTCACCAAAAACTGTAGTGAGCACACAAATTTTACAAGCATATAAAGTCATTTCAGCATCAGTTAGCATGCTGAAATGACTCATTAAACATTTCAAAAATGAAACAAGTAAAACTATGAAGCTCAGGTTACAGTCTGTTGCTATGTAAAAGGCATGACTCTCAATTCAAGTGCTACTTGATATTTGATTTTTTTTGTTGACCATATGATCTCTACAATACATTAACAAGATTAACACACTGATAAGAAGTAATCACTCAAATTCTACTTGTGTATACATTATAATAAACATTGATACTGATTATAAATTAAATTTAAAAATCTTACACATTTTAGATTTGTGCATACGAGACACTACCAAAAGCCAAAGTTGGGAGAGGAACTTACAATCCATATTGAGGATCCACCTTCCATTTAAGACAGCCATGAGAACTTTCAGTGTCCTTCCGCAAGCACCAATCTCATCAGTGGATTAAAATAACCCAAGCCTTTGTCAGAGTTGCACCACACAAATTAGAGAATTTAGTCAAAAGATCCCGCAGGAAGATTAAAATAACCCAAGAAGTGATGATCTTGATATACTGACAATGCTAATTAAATGCTGCTCATAGTTCCGATTAATGGAAAAAATCCTTATTTTAGATTGGCCTTTAGATTGGCCAATAAGGCAAATAATGCATAATGATGATTTATTTTCAAATACCTTCTCTGCAGCAGATAAAGAAGAACCACATAGAACCAATCTAGTTGCATATGGTGTCGCAAGACAAGATTCATTAGATTGTCGATTTGTAGAAGATGGGAGATCCGGAGACAAACCTAAAATGTCCAGAGAAGAAATGAAAAACCCAAATGCCAAATCGTCCAGTAAACAGAAGCAATATGCTATAGATAAACTTATGCAGTCGTCTAGAGACAAACCTAGTTAAAGCTCTGATCCAACAAAAACATGGTTCAGCGGGTGACTCACCTCAGCGACCAACGATCATAGACCTCTAAAGCATATGAGGCCGTGGCCAGATAGATGGATGGCTTGAGAAGACGGCCGGAAACGGGAAAAAAGCTGAGGAGAAGGGTTCATTCCCGCGGAAGTGAAAAGGAAAAAAATAAAAAAGGGTAATATTAGACATTTTTTGCCACACATATGTATTCCTAGGCCATTTTTGTAGATAGCTCATGTAACTAATTCTGGCTACTAGAATTGGTGAAAATCATGACAAAGGGAATGCTTCTACAAGGTATATGGTTTTTAGCCTAGTGGGAGGTGAGTAGGAATTGTTCTATTTGTTAAGATGTGCTTATTTCTAGAATAAATTGTGGTTTTGCAAAATTTTCAAACTTAATGCATTCAATTCATAGCTATGATTTATGCCGTGAAATTAGAGGAAATATAGATGCATATGGGTTCAATGTATATCCTGAGGTGTGTGGTGCAATGCACAACATCAGTCAGGGATGCCCCTTGAGAGAGAAGCGACAATGTTAACGGTTGAGTGATAAGAAATGTCGAGTTGATAAAGAACTTACTCCACTGAGACGCACCAGGTTGTGGACCTTGAGTTAGGGCAACTTGAGGGACCCATTTTAGACGGTGTTAACATTGGAGCTTTTGATGGGATTATGGCGTTTGCTGCTGAAATCTAGAATAGCATAAAGATAAGGCAGGTACCTCATGCGGACTGAGTCGTACTTTGTTCTACCGAGCCTGTTGTCGGTCATCGATGCGGACTGAGGTACGTCAACAAACTATGTTGAGCCAAGTGCCTCTTCGCAAATATAGGATGCGGCGGATTCTTACATCTTCAGCCTATCATGCCCTTTAAATTGCATATTTTTTTCTTCCTTATTACTATGTATATGTAATACCTTAAAAAGGGAAATATTTTTCACGCTCGTTATTCATTGTGAGCCATGCATAAGGAATGGATGTGAAGTATTTATTTACGAGATCGAAGGTGTACATGTTAACACATATTAAAACAAGAGGTATTTACATTAATATGCGTTAGCGTGTACACTGTCAACCTCGAAAATAAATACTTCACATGCATTCTTTACACTTGGCTCATTATCAGAGTGAGGCATAAAAACACGTCCCTTAGAAAAAGCTATTGAGATGGGTTCCAACTAGTTCTCACATTATGCCAATGATCCATTTGTATGGTCTAATTCAAACCTAAAGTGAATAAGCTAGTGAAAAGTCACTTAAAATGCTGGTTTTTTAGTGTATTTATTGAGCATTGAATGCACTGAGTAAATTAGCCCTCAAATTAGAGGTACGTTGTCAATATAAGGTTAATGGTCAAATGTCCTCGAGCACTAGAGAACTTCATTTTCTCCGTTTCTGATCGTTCTGAGTCTAATTTAGCCCGTTCAAGATGCGTTCTTACCTAAATCAAGTGTGCCTTACTCTATGGAAAGGTCTTTTCTTTGAGTCGGAGAATGTATAACGAGGAAATATCCCGAGATTAGAAGAGGCCCTGCCTGTCGTCCTCGAGCACCGGAGAAAGAAAAGGGGCCCAAAACATGAAGGGATTATGTCCGCAGTCGCCGGGCCACAATGTGAGAAGCGAACCGGAGTAAGGGAGGCTTTGTCCTCTACCGAAGAGACACCCAGTAAGATAGGCATCCCCAAGCTAAGGGGAGGCTCCGTCTATAGTTCATAAGCACAGAAGGAGAAAAATGTCTCCAAAAAGGGGATGTTCTGTCTGTCACCTCCGAGCATGGAAAGTAAGGAGTGTCTCCAAGCAAATGGATGGTATGTCTGTTTATTTCAAAAGAGATTTTGCCCGCCATATGCAGACCTAAAAGGAGGAGTCTTTGAAGAAACGAATAGCTCTAAACACCACCGCTTCCGATGTCTCCTATAAGTAAGTATTTCTGATCTTCTGTTTTAATATAAATATAAGAATATGTATGCACCCTAAGTAGTCAACTTAGGATGTTAAATGACTTATACACATGTACATCTTAATTAGTGATATTAATATACTAATTAAGGTATATGATTTGCTATAATAAGATGTATTATGATATGTTCTGATCTAAATTGCTTTGTTATGCTTTATCCGATATGATTTGAGGTGTCCTGATATGCTTTGATATGATATACTTGGTTATGATCCAATATATTCTGATGGGATTTAATTCAATATGTTATGTTGTGTTCAAGCAGATGCATAGTTCCTTTAATTTGTTAGCTTCCGTTTAACTCCGACGATTTATAAGATTTTCGTTTAACTTCGATGATTTATGAGATTTCCATATGATTACAATGATTTATATGATTTATGATATTTTTGTCTGACTAATGATTTATGAGATTTTTGTTTGACTTCGATGATTTACGAGATTTCAATCTAACTCCGAATGATGTATTTAAATATAAGAATATATGTATTTTAACATATATAATTTTATGATGCTCGATGTATGTAATAGCTATCAGGCAAAACTACGTTTAGATCCGATCGTATTGGAATAATATTGTGAATGTTATCCAATACGTACGTAGGCAACCAACGACAAAGTAACATTGGCCTGATCCAATTTAATTATAATTATAAGTTTTATTTTGATTTACACTCAACGAACTATGAAGCTTCGTTGAGAGTATGTGAATGTCACAACTCGAGTCTACGTACGAGGAAGCTTTTAAGCTCCATAGTGCGTAGATGATACGTTATACCTCTCGCACACAGATGATGATTCTTTGTTTAAGGAAGAATTTTTTTTTATTCGAGCTTTTCTAGACCCAGGCTCGGGGCGGGGCATTACAAATGGTATCGGAGCATTGATCTGTCTGTGTGAGTATAATATTTGATTTATTAATTTAATTAGAATTATGATCTTAAATTTTATATAATTTGAAATATCTCTTTTGAATGTGAAATTAAATCTAAAATAATTTGAAATTTATGTTACGTATATGTTGTCATTAATTTGAATTAAATTCCCATTTTGAACTTTCGGTTATGCATTTATGATATCAGGTTTAATCCAAACTCTAATTTTGAACATTCTATTTAGCACATGTGATATTGAAATTATTGCATACTTTGATTTTAAGAACTCCAATTCTCATGCGGATTTAAATGTTTGTTTGCAATAGATTTAAGACAAAGATCAATTTTATGAATTTTGATCTTAAATTGAAAATAACTTTAAAATGTCGTTATGGATAACTCGTATTAGATTTTGACTTGTAACTCTGATATGCTGGTGATATATTAAAATTGCAGCGAACTCTAATTTTGATAAATTCTAATTTATTTAATTAGAAGTAATCTTAAATTTTTATCCTACATGTGTGTATCAGATTAAAGGTAAACTTAGAATTTTCAAATGTTGATTTTAAATTAGAATTGATTTGAAATTTTTTCTTCGATTGTGTTGCATCTCATTTAATACGAATTTTAATCGAAGAATCATTCGAGCTTTTTATTTGCCATGTGTCGCATCAGATTTGATGCAAACATCGGTTTGAGGGAATTTTTTAAATTTTCAATCAGAAATTTTTTAAAAATTTCTTTTTGAATATGTTGCATTGGGTCTAATATTAAAAAAATGAATTAATTTGAAATTTTGTTTTGACCAAGAAATCGGATTTAATATGAACTTTGATTGTGAGCTTTTCATTCTATATTTGTGACGTCGAATTTTATATGAACTCCAATTTTATAATTTCTAAATTTTAATCATAAGTTATTTGAAAATCCTATTCTGAATAAGTTGAATCGGATTTGATTTAAAATTTCGTTTTACATGTGGTTCATCAGATTTAAAACAAACTTCAATTTTTGCGAGTTTCACTTTTAAATTGAGAATGAGTTGAAATTTTGCTTTACACGTGCGGCTTTGGATTTAATTTAAAGTTCTGATTTTACAAATTTTGATTTTGAATTTTGACTCGATCGAAAATTTTGTTTTAAATTCGTTACATGATTTTTTTTAAATATTGTCAACGACTTTGATTTTAAATATGTTTTAAACGACGGTAAAATTACTAAGGAGTAACCACCAAACGTTCATGGTATGAGACACGAGACCTAGTGGAAAACTCTATGATTAATTCTACCTGGGTATTGAAATAGAACTTGATTTTAAAATATTCGATTTAGAAAATATTTTTGTTTAAAAACTAAATTTATTTTCAAAGCTTGTAGAACTACCTAATAGTAACCACCAAAAACTTGCGGTATTTAAGGTGGGGTGTTTGTGGGTATGTAACGACCGGTAGGGGTGGAAGTTGGTCATTTGGTCACGGTCAAACACTGACCGTGACCGTAACCAATTGACATGACCATTTAGGGTCATGACCGTGACCGTGACCAACTGTCCGTCAGACATGGTCACGGACATGGTCATACTGTTTTTAAATTTTTTTTTTTTGGTTTTTTTTACTTAGTTTATAGTATTGCTCCGTGCCCGTGCCCAAGTCCTTATGACCCGACTAGAAAGGGCTAGTCAATCGTCCTCTTAGAGTATTATATCCTCTTGCCCATCCCTTAGGGTGGGGGCGCTACCCTATGGGCGGCCACCTGAGTGGTGTTTGAGCTCGGGACCTTCGCATCTAGGCCAATCCCACAAACACTCATTTGCTTATGCACGATTACCTTTCCTGGACAATTTGATGTGAAATGAAGTATTTTGATCAAGGTGTGATTCCTTTTTTGCTAAAAAGAAGCTCTTTAATATAGGTGGGAAACGTACACTGAAGCTGTGTTTATCTGCACATTTATGAAAGATGATTGATTTGCATATATTTTCCATGCTTGGCATTCGTGCTTTCATATCAGCTTTGCCAATTTCCACTTCCTGGTGCAGGTTCTTGCATAATTCCTCCCGGCTCAGTACTTCTATTTGATGTGGAGTTCATTGAAAAGGCCTGAGAAGAAATTCTTCTGTTGTACCTGTACAGAGGAGGGCTGAAGCCAGTAGACGAGAGCGAAGCATAATCCAGAGCTGAAAGCCCGCGTGTTGTGTGAGAACTAACAGGTGTGCTACTGCATGGATAGTGAGGCAACACTAGATCCAACTATCCTGGAAGGGATAAGGTTGTACTTAAATTCTATGTATTAATTTTTCAGTGTAAACTGAATTAGGAACAATATATGTTGGCAGTAGAATTCATTGATCAGCAGCAAACATGAGAGGCCAGTTCATAGCTTGTGATCAAAATGATGATACAGGCCTGTTGGCACTAATCAGTTTGAGTATTCCTCTTTATTAGAGAAAGATGGTAGCCAGCATCAATATTGACATTAACATCTGTATTTGTTTTCAGCTGTTCTAAATTTTCCCGTGTTTTTTAATCAAAAAGTAAATTTGAGGAAATTTCATTCTTGTTGAAAATATAATTGGTGGGGAAACCAAATTTCTGTAACCATTGCAAGTGCAACTCATATATGATTCAGAACATGTTTTAAAAGTGCTCCAGTCTCATGACATTGTTCAGAACTAACTAAAATTACCATGACGGAAAACAAGAATAAATCAGAGAAAGAATAATGGCATGTTCCATTTTAGGTAACCAAGTCTACAGAAAATGCCCTTACAGAGAGCGAAGCATTGTTATTCGTGAGTTCAATTCTCTGAGCCTTGAGACATAGTATAACCAGCCAATTGTGACAGAAGAATATCTATCAGTCTGCAACTTGACATGGCCACATTAGCCTTAGAGGCTTCTATGGCCAGGACATAAAAATGGATCTAGACGAGAACTTCGAATATGGGGAAAGCATTTCAACATGCATCTCGGCATTTCTTTTGACCTTCACACTTTTATGCAGTAGTTGAAATAGCTAAAAATTCTCTTCCTTGTCTGAAAACAAAGCAAATAAAAAAATTAATCCTCAAATTTGATGTTAGCTTCAACACCAGTTGAGCATTAATATGTTAGTAGAATTATGGAGAATATATAGTTCATCAAACTATTTTACAAATTAGCAAAACAAATTCCTCAACCTTTTGAAATAACATTCTGTCGGCATTGAACTTTCCCTTCTTTCATGCATTTATAGATAAGTATGAAATTTCAAGTTCAGTCAACTAGTGGGTATACTCACTCAAGGAACCGCAACACACATGTATACCAATAAATTGCACTTCAACTTAGTGGAGAATGAATCTTTTTTTCCATCCAATCATAGCCACACTATTAACTCTTCCAAAGAGTGAGACCTTCCAGTCTACTATAAAACCAGGTGTGAACCTTGTTCTTCCGATTAGTATATGTTCATGAGACCATATTTTTAGATTTCTGTGCAAAAAATGTCAACTACTAACAAAAACACTATTATGGACCTTCGTTTTAGGAAGCGTGTTATGACCAAATTTAGGGCCATACCTGTGCTTCAAAAACACCTTTGTGCCAGCATAATCATAGTGTTTAGGGCCCATCCAGCGATAACTCTCATTTTCTCTCATGACATTTCCATAAAATCCATACCTGACAACATCATAGCCAATTTAAGTTCAAAATAATAGTATTTTAAAATGCCTAGAGACAAAAGCCAGATCAAATTAGCAAATTATAGCAGGGGGAGGAAGAATCTCTAATCAACTTGCATGCTAACTTTGGCAATTTTAATATAATTGCTTATCACTTTTAAAGGAATAAAATAAGACGACCAAATTCCAATGGAATGTCACCTCCAATGCTATATTTCACCTCCAAAAGAATCTTCTAAAAGAGTAGTAGTTGTCTTACACTCTAAAATACAACAACAAATATATATAAGAATAAGCACCCAAGATCAAACCCAAATATAATAGTGTATTTGACATACATAAACCTTACCATTATCAATCTCAATATCATTATCCTTAGCATTATGCATCGTCGGGAAAGACATCAAATCAATATACATGAAACATAGCTGCATCTTATCTGATTCAATGACACTAGCACAAGAAAAAAGAAACTCAAGCTAGAGAAGATTTGAAGCAGCCTTAACATGGAAAAAAATAAGAGAAGAAGGGCCAGCAGTAGTTATATAAGGTAAAAGCATGTTTAACGTGAAAATAAGGAGACCGACAGCCAATAGCAGCTTATTTGAAGCCAAATAGAGCATCAATTAATGTGAAGAAGCCAGAGAGTTAATAAAAAGGAAAACCAAGCGTCCAATAGCAAAAGGTTTCAAAAAACACAAAGCATGGTCAGAAACTTTCACCAAATAAAAGAAAGATATTCATCAAATGTAATAGAAAGATGGTTGTAAGTTGTAACAAGATTTCAATATGAAAAGTAGAGTAAGCGTACCACTAGATTTTATAACAAAAATTGAATATCTAAAGAAGCTATTAACTGCAAAAGATGCATCATATGAATGAAAGTTACAAAAGATAATACGAAGCAAAGGAACTTGCTGATTGCTTCACCCTCCAGAAATTAGTTCAGAAACATTCAACAAGTTTGAAACGTAAATATAGTTGACCTTAATAGTCCCATATACCCTCTGTGAACAAAAGTTCTGAAAATAACTACTGCACTTTACAGTTTAGCTTCTTCAACTTCAAAGAATCTAATAAGCCATATATTGAGCTTATTAGATTCCGAAAACAAAAAAGGAAAGGAAAAGTCAAAAGTAGAAGAAGAAACAAAGAATAAAAAACCAAGAAAAGATATGCATAAAAAAGGTTGATCTCTCTGCCTTTGTTTTTTTCTTGATCTTAACTTTTTCAGTGGGTGAAAAAAACAGAGGGTGTGGGGAAGGTGGGGGTGCTTTGTCCTCTGACTCTCTCACTCCAGTGAACATTCATTCACATTTTTGATACACAAAGGACAATCACAGAGGAAGCAAATGAGTAGTGAAATGCAACCACCCACCTAACGTGTGTTGTGAAATTCAAAATTTTCACATTTTGCTCCAGGGCAATACATAAAAGCCTGGGAAGCTCCTCTGTAAACATTTCGAATTGAAGGCCGGAGAAGGCGAGAAGAGGAGAACGGCTGAAGAGATTTGCAGGCGAAAATCATCAACTAGGTGGTAATCAACTTCAAATATCCTCTAAGAGAACGCCACTGGATTCATCAAGCCATAGGAACAAGAAATCCTAACAACCCATAAATTAAAACTAAATAATCTGTCATACACTCGTGTATAAACTAACCGAGAAACAGTAGAAAATAAGAGAAGCCAACTAAGAATTAGAGACGAACAGACAGGTTTGTAATTCCGAAAGTAAGAACTAGAGAAGAAAAGGGTATTTTCAGAAACTGAAATCAAATCCAAAAAAAAGCTCTACGAAGAAATAACCACAGAAGATTTAAATTGAATAAATAAGTAACAGAGATTCACATTACCTGTCGATTGTGGAGAGAAACAGAGAAGAACAATCCTTCGTTGGTCGATGGTCGCCGTCTCCGTCTCCTCCGGGGCTAGGGCTCGCCGGAGCTACGAGATGCCGGCGGAGAAGAGAAGAGGCGTAGGGGACTTGAGAGAAGAAGATAGTAGGACAAAAAATTAGGGCAGAGAGGGGCCGGGACCGGTCACGCGGTTTTACGGTCGCCGTTTATTTTGACCATGATAGAGATCGAAATATTTCGGTCACTTTGGTCATGGTCATTTGGGCTCGGACATCGCAGACGCGGACTCAAACACGGTCGACCGAAGACCATTTCCACCCTTGACGACCGGGAATTTTCTAAATTTCCGAAGTTGACTATGTGGAAATTAGGGTATTGGACCCCTTGACCTTCTCGTTGGAATAAATTTTTCATTGGTTGGAATTGGTGGCTGAAACCTATATGGATGGAAAGTAGACAGAAAGAGCTTCGCAACGCCACCAAGAACGTACGAATCAGGGTTCGGATGAGGGAGATACCACTATTCAAAGTTGAACATATCGTATAGGGCCCGTTTACCCAATTTAGATGTGCAATTGGGCTGTTTAAGTCATTTTGCGGGCCCGATTATTTAGCATTCCGAAATTATAATTTAAGTGGCCTATTTGGGGGAGTTTTGGCTTAATTTCTCATGGGATTAGGAGCCCTAATCCCATGCCTATAAAAATAAATAATTAGGGCTTTTTGGGGGAGGAGACTGTTAAGGGAAGGAGGAACTGTCAAGAGAATTTTCCGGCAAGACTCCGGCGAGGCTCTAGCGGCGGTGGATCGACGACAACTCGACCATTCAGGTAGGATTTCAAATTAAGATTTATAGGGAATTCGTTAGTTGTTTTATTGATTATAATATTAATTAAACCTTTTGTTCTTTGGAAGCTCTTCTCCTGAAGGCAGAGAGGTTCCATTGTTATTGTTGTGGTGGTTGTTTGGTTTGGCTGGTTGCAGATTCTCTAGGCGACGACAAGTAAGACTAAGACAAGCGAGCACAAGATGAAGTTTCTGCATTTCTGTAACTCCAGTACATAAGTGTACCTTTAGCGTGAAAGTCAACTTATTATTTATTTTCAGAGGGATGACGGACTTGTACTTAGATGGATGAGCTGTTCTTTATAAATTTTCAGACATGTAATAATATCATATGATTTAATATTCATATTTGTAAACCCCAGTCATCATGACCTAAATATTTAATCAAATGGTTTGTTTTGTATTTAAGGGGAAAAATTTTTTTTGCTACTTATCGTTCGTGATATTTAAAAATCCGGGTCATGACAGGGTAACTCTACAATAAATTCTACCAATATATTGATATGAAATTTGATTCTGAAATATCAACATTTTGAAAGTTCTCTTGAACTTGAAGCAAATTTGTTTTGAAAAATAGTGGAATTTTCGAAGAGAGATTACTAAACATCTGTGGTATGAGATATAAGGCATTAGTGGACTGCCATGAGGTTGAATATGCTGGTGGATTTGATATAAAATTTAATTTTAAATCCTCTGTTATTTGAAAACGGATTTGAAATTTAGTAAATTTATCTCAATCGCATGTGGAATTGCTAAGAAAAAACCATCAAATACCCGTGGTATGGGACATGTGGTGTTATTGGATAGCTTCAAGGTTGATTCCACTAGTGTATTGAAATGAATTTCGATTTCGAATCTAGTTTATTCGGAAATGTTTGTTCTAAATTTGATTTGACGATGAAGTTTTTGATGATTTGGGTCTTCGGACTCTTTGGATAGTTATTTGGTGTAAAACCTAAAAACTATTGATTCTGGATACCTACCGAGAGAAATAATCGGTTTTGGCGTACACAAGTGTGGAGCATATGGGAAAACTCCTATCCTTCTAGCCTCTTTGGCCCCATGAGTGCAGGGGTAAACCATTCGGTATTACGGATTTAAATAAAGATACCCACCAAGAGAAATAATCGGTTCTGGCGCACACAAGTGTGGAGCATTATGAGAAAGCTCTTGTCCTTCTAGCTTGCGTGGCCCCATGAGTGCGGGAGTATGCCGTTAGGTATCACGACTCTCTAACTGAATGATTGATTTATCGAATTTTGAAATGAACAATATGCCTAATTTTGATTGACATATCATATTTCTGAACAATGATTTATTTGACTTTGAATTAATTATCAAGTTTTGTTTACAAACAATTTATGAGATTTTGATGAATGATTGCTTTATGGAATTTTGAAAGAATGATATGTCTGATTTTGAATGAAATATCAAATTTCTAAATGATGATTTATTTGACTCTAAAATAAGAATAGAATTTTGTATGATATGATTTATCCGATTTTAACTTTAGAATCGGATTTTGTTTAAAATATTTTATCTGATCATAAATTATCAGATTCTGTTTGTGAAGTTTATCCAATTTAAGATTTGATTATGTTTATATATGATTTGTCGAATCATAATCTATCGAAATCTATATATGATTACTTATCCAATTAACTATTAGATTTTGTTAGAAATATTTTTCTAATTTTTGATGTGTTTTGAAAAGTATATTTGAGCGAATTGCGAAGACGCAATTCGTTTAAGGGAGGAAGAATGTAATGCCCCGCTCTTCCGAATACGTCCAATCTAAGGGGTTAGAGGTAATTAAGTAATTTTTTGATAAGTCTTAGAGAGTTAGAGGTTGAAACCTCCGTATATGAGTAAAGCTCGAAGAAACGAGCGTATCGAATCGAATAACGCACAAAATGGAGGCTGAGACCAAAAGTTATGACCTTGGGAAGCGTGCAATATAGACAAGACCCACTCAAAAATGGCTTGATATACTGCTTTAAGTGGGCTAGTAGCAAAGGGCTCGTCGATACTAGTTCAACGGTACCAAGAACACACTAATTAGAATTTGGGGTAGAAAGATATGCGTGTTTGAAGATATCTATATATAAAAAAAGAAAAAAAGTGTCGCGTGCACATTACACAGGCACACGTCACACGTGTCAGCCATGCGCGTTATGCACGGGTGCAACCCGCGCCCCGCGCGGGATTCGGCGGGCACTATATATACCCCATTTCAGTCTATTTTGAAGCACGAACTTCGTTTTCTACGTTTCTGAGCGTTCTAAGTCCGATTTCACCGGTTCAAGAGGCATTCTTAACTAAATTGAGCATGCTCTACACAATGGAGGGGTCCGTTCTCTAAGTTGGTGACCATATAAGGGAGGAACATGTTGAAGGAAGACGAGACTTTGCATGTCGTCCTCGAGCACCAGAGAACTTTATTTTCTCTGTTTCTGATCGTTTTGAGGCCAATTTAGCTTGTTCAAGAGGCGTTCTTACCTTAATAGAGTGTGCCCTACACATGGAAGGATCATTTCTTTGAGTTGGAGATTGTATAAAGAGGAAATATCCTGAGACAAGAATAGGCCCTGTCGATCGTCCTCGACCACTGGAGAAAGAAAAGGGGCCCGGAACATGAAGGGATTCTGTCTGCAGTCGTCGGGCCACAATGTGAGAAGCAAACTAGAGTAGGGGAGGTTCTGTCCTCCACCGAAGAGCAACCCAGTAAGAGAGGCATCCCCAAGCTAAGGGGAGGCTCCGTCCATAGTTCATAAGCGCAGAAGGAGAAAAACGTCTCCAAAAAGGGGATGTTATGTCCGTCACCTCATAGCACGGAAAGTAAGGAGCATCTCCAGGCGAAGCGATGGTACATCTTCCTATCTCAAATGAAATTCTACCTGCCATATCGAGACCTGAAAGGATGACGCTTTGAAGAAACAAACAGCTCTAAACATCACTGCTTCCGGTGTCTCCTATAAGTAAGTATTTCTAATCATCTGTTTTAATATAAGTATAAGAATACGTATGCACCCTAAGTAGTCAACTTAGGATGTTAAATGACTTATACGCATGCACATCTTAATTTGCGATATTAATATACTAATTAAGGTATATGATTTGCTATGATCAGATGTATTATGATATGTTCTGATCTAAATTGCTTTGTTATGCTTTATCCGATACGATTTGAGGTGTCCTAATATGCTTTGATATGATATACTCGGTTATGATTTAATATGTTCTGATGGGATTTAATTCAATCTGCTCCATTGTGTTCAAGAAGATGCGTAGTTTCATTAATTTGTTAGCTTCCGTTTAACTCCGCCGATTTATAAGATTTCCGTTTTAACTCCGATGATTTATGAGATTTTGATATGATTTCGATGATTATATGATTTATGATATTTCTGTCTAACTTCTATGATTTATGAGATTTTTTTTTACTCAGCTGATTTACGAGATTTTAGTCTACTCTGAATGATGTGTTTGAATATAAGAATATACATATTTTAACGTATATAATTTTGTGATGCCCGATATATGTAATAGCCATTAGGTAGAACTATGTTTGGATCTGATCGTATTGGAATAATATTGTGAATATTATCCAATACATATGTAGGCAACCAACGAAAAAACAACGTTGGTCCAATCCAAATTAATTATAATTACAAGTTTTATTCAGATTTACACGCGATGAACTATGAAGCTTTGTTGAGTGTATGTGAAAGTTACAACTCGAGTCTACGTATGAGGAAGCTTTGAAGCTCCGTAGTACGTAGATGATACATTATACCTCTCGCACACAGATGATGATTCCTTGTTTGAAAAAAAAAATTATTCAAGATTTTCTGGACCCTCACTTGAGTCTGGGTATTACAATAAGGCTCCGACTGTCAGTCGTTACGTCAGTCAAATTAAAGAACGAAGTGTAGGTGGTTATAAACTCTAATTCTATGCTAGGACTATGCCATACAATTTCGTACTTCTTTCATAAAAGATTTTTTCAAAAAAAGATAATGTTTATTAGGGGCTGGGTGAACACTAAAATATTAGCGTATCGTACCCCGCTAAGATGGATTTCCTTAATGATACTGACTTTAAAATATTAGTATTATTTGAATGATATTACGATTGATTTTGATCGAATTTGAAGGGTAGTTATTTGGTATAAAGCCAAAGAAACTATCATTAATTTTGATGGGTAGCTATTTGGTATAAAGCCCAAAATCTATGGGAGTTATGACTCCTAGGTACCGCCTACTAAGGCATATGGTGTGCTTATGAAATTGAGATATTGTGAGAAGATCTCTTTCATTCTGATCCCATTGCCCCACAAGCATGGTGTATGTTGCTCTGGTATCGGCGACATTTTATGAATGATGATTTATCCGATTTTGAATTATATATCAGATTCTAGTTACAAATATTTTATCCAATTTTATCGGATTACGTGAATGACTATTTATCTGACTTTTTGTTTAAGAAGTGCGTTAGATTCTGTTAGTCGATAATATTATTTTGAGTCAACTTTTGAATATAAATTATTAAAAGAATAATTTATGCATCTTTGTTTATGCTTTATGTTTTAGCATGATAATAAAATTTATTTACTAAGTATAATTATACTTACCCACCCCTAAATGCTGCAAGTCCGAACAATGAAGATGATTTTAAAGAAGATAACTCGTAGAATTTTGGAAGATCTATGCTTAAATTTATTTTGTCAAGTCCTTTTGTTATGTATTAATTACGTACATTCCGTTGCTTTGATTTTGCTAAGGCATGATAAGCCTTGTTTTGTAAAGCTTTTGTACTTACATAAATTAATGAATAATTACTCTTCTGTACACGGTTGATCTTGACTCATTTTTTTTTATTACGAATTGGCGGCACTCCGACTCCTAATTTAATTAAATAGTCAGGGCGCTACAACTTTTGCCTCATGAAGTAAACCAAAATATTCATTGAGAAATCATCAATAAAAGTCATAAAGTAGAGAGCTCCACCTTTTTACTTAACCAGAGATGACCCCCACACATCCAAGTGTATGTAGTCAAGAACACTCTCACTTTTACATTCTTTCTTTATGGTATTAAAGGACACCTTTGTTTGTTTGCCCACCAAACAAAACTTGCAAAGATTTAATTTGCATGTTTTCATCTCCTTCAACAAATTCATCTTGTAAAGTTCATATATGTATTTTTCACTTATATGCCCTAACCACATATGCCACAACTTGGACTCATCACAATCATCACCCTTCTCTATTGTGGAGACCACAACTCTATTTAACACCGTTTCTCCTATGAGTTTGTAAAGATTATTATTCATTCTTGTACATTTCAATAGTACCAATACTCCTTTAGACACCTTGAGAATGTCATTGTTTCTATTAAAAGTGCAACCCTTAGACTCAAGTGTGCCCAAAGATATTATGTTCTTCTTGGGTGCTTAACACATGTTTAACATCACTCAAATGTGTGAACCAGCCCATCATATATTTTGATTTTTATGATACCCATTCCAATTGTCTTAATTGGTGCATTATATCCCATCGGCACCGAACCACCATTATAAGCCTCATAAGTGTCAAATTAATCACAATTTGGACACATATGATAAGAATAACCAGAATCTAAAATCCATATGTGAGATGAGTTATTACCTTGAGAGACGGAAAGGAGTTCCCCTTCACTTTCGGAAGCCACACTAACAAAATTATCCTTCTTCCCCTCCCTTTGTGCCTTCACCTTACAATCTCTCTTGTAGTGCCCCTTGCCCTTGTAATAGTAGCACACACCATCTTTATTGTTACTTGACTTGGACCAGTAGTTTGGTTTCTTGCATTCTCCTCTTTCACTACTCTGTCCTCTAGAACTTGATTCCCCTTTAACTACGAGACCTTCCGTATTAGAATTAATTTTGGAAGACTTCTTTCTTGTGGCATTTGATATTATATTTTGGGTCATCTCTTTATACTTAAAGAGTATCTTTCCCAAAACATAATATTGTGACAAAATGATCATAAGAGTAAGGAAGAGAACTCAACACCAAAAATGATTTGTCTTCATCATCTAACCTTACTTCTAACTTCAAGAGGTCACTAATCATCCAGTTGAATATATTCATGTATTCCAATACATCCTTGCCTTCCTCCATCTTCAACTCATAGAGTTGCTTTTCCAAATATAGTTTGTTAGATAAAGACTTCCCCATGTAGTGCTTCTCAAGCTTCTCTCATAAGCCTTCTGTCATTTCCTCTTCACTTACATTATACAAAACCTCATTGGAGAGGTATAATTGGATAGTGCTCACCGCTCTTTCATCTACATCAAACCATTCATCATCCTTGATTTTTTGGCTCGGGTTTCTTGTCTTTCCCCAACTAATCCCTTGTTGGATTAGAATGTTTCTAATCCTCATTTGTCATAATTATTTCGACCACCAAACTTCTCTACCTCGAACTTAATCCCTCAAAAGATAGTTGTTCTCTTTGCGGCCATTTGTCAAACACCTTGTGAGCACCAAATTTCTCAATCTCGAAATTATGAGATTTCTTCACCCGAAGTGTACCAAATGAATATAAACATTAAACAAGAATGAATATGGATCTCCAATCCCAATTGTTGGTGTATGTAGTGGGTCATAGAATCCACACCAAACACCCTCCTAATATCTCTACAAGTCAATCAACCACCACACATATAGCTAGTGTAAATTGAAATGTGCAATGCTGTTAGCCCCTCAACCAGTTGCATATATAAAGGGGCTGGCAACCCCTTAGACTTGGCGACGGACAACCAAGTCCCCTTAGCAGTGGACAACCAGGGACGCCCTTGGGCACTTGAGAAGTAACATCGGATTCGTTGGAGCATCACTTGGTACATTGGATAGCATAGCGGAGCATGTCGAGAGAAGTCCTAACACGGGTAGGACTTAGGTGGCGGGCTAGGCGCTACTATCACATAGGGACAAATTCCTATGTTGGCCGGGACTCATCCATTCAGATTCGTCAGTCTCCTAACTCAAGTAGGAGACGGGACAACAAATCCCCTTCAGCCGCATGACTCTTGAAGGCCTTGGCGCACAAGCTTCTAGTTGAATAAGGACTATGAAGTTTTCCAAGTTTAGGCTGGGACGAGTTATCTTATGGGGCAAAGTTGGAGATGAAGCAAACCTCTTGTATGGGTGAGACTTGTAATGCCTATTCGTAATCGGACTCAACATGGGCTGAGTCTATATAAAGGGAGGGGCGTCAGGCAAGCCAGCCACTTTGGATTTTCAATCAGCCTCTCCCTGTCATTGTTACGACTGATTGTAGCAATAAAGCTTAGGGCGGAGCCCCTTTGCACAGAGACAGTTTATGTGTTGTTGAGATCATCTTCCCCTTGCGCATATAAGTGGGAAAGACGGATTTGGCTGCTAGTTACACGGTGCGGCTAGACCATCATGTGAAAAAACACTAGGCACAACTTTGCACTCGTGACAAATAGGTTGAATATAAAAAAACAAGCAACAAAGAGTACACAAATCACACAAAGAGAGACAAGAGATATGTGGTCACCATTCTTAGCATCCACCTTAGAAAAGAAATCACTTAAGCTTTCACTATATAGTTTCCAAAGCACCTTATAAAAATTTGACACTTAAACTTCTTCAACCTTACTTCACCTCTATACAAAACTCTATTCTTTCCCTATTTAACTTGCTCTCTATTCTTCCCCTTCAGTTATTTTATCTATTCTTTTTTAATAACTTTGAGCTTTTGGGAAAGGAAAAACTAGTCAAAGTTGCATCTCCTAAACATCTTTTTTGAGAAACTTTGTTATCTTAACATGGTTTCAAAGCTAAAAATTTAGGTTCCAATCCCTTAGGGAGCAATTTACAGCTCGAGTTTTTGATAAACTTGTTTTCTTAACAATTTTTGAGCTCATAAGCGCTAACAGATCTTTTACCTAAGGTTAAGACAAAGATGGGTAGGCACCATCTTCGTCAATTAAGTGGATTCAGCTAGCATTTCATTAACATGATAAGGGCCCTATCTCTAAATCTATTGTGTGAATTTGTGAGGCCCAGCGCGATGAAACATGTCACATTCTCATTTCTGGTAAGTGGGGCATTGCCACATATTTAAGAGGTCAAAGTTGTTTCCAAATTTCTATGAATGTTTGTTCAAACCTATTTACCTGTTGATGTGTAAATGGTATGATAATACTCGCAGGGGCAGGCAGGTACTTATACGTTGTGTGTTTGAATCTTAATTACGTTATGATAAACAAAAGAACTCTTGCTTATAAATCAAAGACAAGTAAACTAGATTTGGATTAACTGAAATAATTGCAAATATCAAAGATTAATTTGTGAGTCAAAAACAAAAATCAAAGACAATGGCATCCATAACATAGTCAATGGTTATCTTTATTTAGAGAAATAATAATCTTCAGAAACTCATTTCCAAATGTGTTTGTGAGGGTGATTGCTACCTAGGAATAGCATGCTGAACCCTGAGATTGTTCAGCTGGTCTCTATGCAACCACCATTCCAGTAGGGTTCTTCACAGCTTGAAGGCAAGTTTTTTGCAATTCAGACCAAAAAGCAACCCATCGACAAAAGGCCAAAAAAACAGACCTCAAATCAATGAAGTATTTTTTTTCCTTTTTAAATCAATTGACTAGCCCATAAATCACCCACACTGCATATAATTTGCTCGGACAGCAAATTTCAATACAACAGCTTATAAGGGGTAGCAATTTTTAAGAAATTAAGACCTTTGTTCACAACAAATCCTCTGTAGTTAGCTTTAGACTGCTTTTGCATGGTAATTTTAATCTCTGAAATTCAAGGAACTGGCCCTTGACGAAGCGGAGGACGTGGCTGGAGCGCCCATGTCCCCGAGAAGAACCTGCGATGAGGAAAACAAGGCCAATGGGTTGAGAAACCACAAGGTACTCTTGCAAAAGTAAGAAATGGGCCGGTGGAGAAAAGGGTGCGGTGATGACGAGCTTGGTTGCCGATCATGGCAATGGCAATTGGATCAGGACAACAGCCTGCTCCTCTACATCGCTCAGAATTACAGAACAATAACCGGTGTCGGGATCTCATGGTGGACTACCGGGGGATTTGTCGGAGATCTCTGCCGGAGGCGGAGAGAGAGAAGAAAGAGAAGGTCAACTGCTTGGCGTTGAAGATGATTAACGAAATAGCTTCCTTATTAGGTAAAGGGACGCAATTAACCCGTTTAAGGTCGGCTGCTTGGCCGTGGGCATAGGTACCTTTTATGTACAATGTTCGGAACCCTGTGTAGCATGGAAAACCCCCGCGAAAAACGGGCAACCATGGCGTGAAAGCAGTCCGCTGCGTATCTGGAGGGGCCCTAAACAAGGACATGGCAGCAAGACGAGAAGGTACGTCTCCCTCTGCCAAGCCCATGCACCGTCCACTAGACAGGAATTCTGTCAACGTAAAGACGCCGCCCCTGCTTCTCTGACTAATTGACTTCTTCTCTCCTCTTCTGCAGAGAGAAGTGCAGAGAGAGAGAGAGAGAGAGGGGGGGGGAAGGATGGAGGAGGGGCTACTGCTGAAGAAGGAGGAAGAGGGGGAGGAGGGTGTAGGGAGATGGAGATGGAGATGTGGGGTGTATGTGGAGGAGGCGAAGATGGTGGGATACATAGCCGGGCCCATGGTGGCCGTTTCCCTGTCCCAGTACCTGATTCAGGTCATCTCCTTGATGATGGTCGGACACCTCGGCGAGCTCTCCCTCTCCAGCGCAGCCATCGCCACCTCTCTCACCACCGTGACCGGCTTCAGCCTCCTTGTACGTCGTTTTTTCTCTTTCTTTCCTCATCCCCTGCGCCAAGTAAATAGTGGTTAACTTGTAAACAAATATGTTTCTAGGTTGTAGCTAGGGTTAGCTCTGCACATTAAAGTTTCAAAGCTAGGCAATTTGAAATGTAGAGAGAAGATTACAATTTTTCTCTAAGATTTCATTCACATCATATAATAGCAAACAAAAGTTCATCAAATATATATCCAATCATCCTACAATATCAGCTGTAGTAAAAATTTATATCATCTAAGAAGTTAGATATGAGTATTTTTTAAGTTTCTAAATATTCCTAGTGGATCAACTGATCTTGATAAACCTGCCAATCCCATTAAAATAACGAATTGAACCGTTTCTGCTGCGGAATTGATTTGAATTTGGACATTTCAACAGATGGGAATGGCCTGTGCTTTGGACACTCTATGTGGGCAAGCTTATGGAGCACGGCAGTATCACAGCGTGGGGCTACATATGCACAGGGCCATACTCTCTCTCGTATTGGTCTGTCTCCCACTCTCTCTCATATGGGTCTCAATGGGAAGGCTTCTCGCTTTCATTGGTCAAGATCCAGAAATCTCACTTTCCGCAGGGAAGTATGCTTTCTGGCTGATCCCAGCCCTATTTGCTTATGCTGTTCTTGTGCCCCTGATGAAATTCCTCCAAGCTCAAAGTTTGATCGTTCCCATGCTCCTAAGTGCCTCTGCCACTCTCTGTGTCCATATTCCTCTGTGCTGGGCTTTAGTGTTTAAATCAGGACTGGGAAATATAGGAGCGCCTCTGGCCATCAGTTTTTCGTACTGGTTGAATGTGTTGCTCTTAGGATCATATGTGTGTTTCTCACCATCTTGTGAAAAAACCCGAGTGCCATATTCCAGAGAGGTGTTTCGTGGTATGGGTGAATTCTTTAGGCTGGCCATTCCATCAGCCATAATGATATGGTAATCTTTATATTCTATTTTGAGCTTAAAGCTAAAACTTATCTTAATTTTGGATTTCCTTAATCTTAAGTTGTGCTTTATAATTTATTGCTGATTGTCACAGTCTAGAATGGGGGTCGTTTGAGTTGTTAATCTTGCTCTCTGGGCTTTTACCGAATCCAAAACTAGAAGCATCAGTACTTTCAGTATGGTGAGTTAACTATCTTCTACCTTTCTTTATAGATATAAAAGAAGCTTGTGTCTTCACATTTTTTTAAGAAACTAGTTTTATCTACGATTAATTAACTCTTGAATTTTGTGAACAGTCTTACAACCATCTCATTGCTTTACACCATTCCATCTGGTCTTGGTGCTGCCGCAAGGTAATTTTTTTTTCCCAATACTCATAAATGTGTGTAGAGCTTGTTTTTTGTATGAGACACGTCGGCGATATCATTACCTATGAACATTTGAAAACAGGGAAGACAGAAAAGCTGTATTTTTTTGTTTATAGTGTTGCAAACTTGCCAAGAAATGATTATCTTTATGAGTTTTTCCAGTTTCTTCCAAGTCATTTCGATTAATGCCCCGAATAAAGTTTTTCATGGCATGTAGGCTTCTACTATGAATGTTATGGTCATCCTTACTCTGTCAAGAACTAAAACCAATGCACATTATGGTCATCATTAACTCTTTACTCTTTCAACTTCACTCACTGCAACATGTATACTATATTAATCATCCTATAACTAATTTCCTTATTTTAATTTAAGATTAGAAGGAATATATTCCATTTATTTAATTTTTAAAATATTTGAATGTTGAAAACTGAAATGCTGACTGTTTCTGTCTGATGAAACATGGTGCAAACTGAATTTTCTATGACAGAGGATTATGGAATGTATCTGCCTACTAATGTTATAGTTTCTTCTTTTCAACAGCACTAGAGTTGCAAATGAGTTAGGAGCTGGCAAACCGCATGCAGCTCAGACTGCTGTTTCTGTAGCGATGTCTCTTGCAGTTACGCAGGCTATAATCGTGAGCTTAACCCTCTTTGGTCTTCGCCATATTCTCGGTTATGCTTATAGCAATGAGAAGGAAGTGATTGACTATGTTATAATAATGGCACCACTGATTTCTATTTCAGTCATTATGGATAATATACAAGGAGTCCTCTCTGGTAATACTAATAAGAGATATGAATTGATCTTCTCACTTTTTTTTTCCCATCCTATTAGTTTTTGTTTTTATCTTATTCTAGCCTCTACTTCTCATAGGTATTGCTAGAGGATGTGGCTGGCAACTTATAGGTGCTTTTGTGAACCTTGGGGCATTTTATCTAGTCGGAATACCAGTTGCAATTGTGCTGGGATTTTTTGTCCATATGGGTGGGAAGGGCCTTTGGATTGGAATAATGAGTGGAGCCTTAGTACAGTGTACCCTCCTCTCTCTCATAACAGCTCGTACAAATTGGCAACATCAGGTTAGTTTTTCATTTCTGTTGGATTAAGTATTTGTCCACTCGTAATAATATTTTGTTGTGATGACTAATGGCATTATGCTCAAGTAATTGTAGTACGCTGAATAATTCCTTTTAACATGTTGACTAAGACTAAATTTGAGGGCTTTTAATTGACTGAAGACTGACAACAGAATATTGAAATTTGTCAGAAAACTCCCCAAGATAAGGATACAGTATTAAAAGGGTATATCTGTTTGTTTTTTTCAGGCTAATAAAGCAAGGGGGAGAATATTTGAGGAGAAACTGCTTCCAGACCACTGACTTTAATTTATGAGGCTATTATAAGGTGAGTTGCAATTTTCAACTAAAAGAACTTATTTTTGCTCAAAGTTCCAAAGAGTCCGGACAATAAAAGCAAAGGCAATTAACTCAAAGATAGATTTGGCAATCCTGTCAGATATTTTAACTTAAAAAAATAACGATTTCCTTCCAGATTTAATGACATAATTTCTTTAATACTTATCAAAAGTTATGGCTTCACTCTCCTGCTATTTTATTTTTGTTAAAAAGCCAGAGAAAATATAAAAGTCTCTATCAAATTGTTTTGTAAAACATACTATAGGGATCCAAAGAGTAAATAAATCACTGATATGTTGAAACTCATTTGCGTCTATATTCTAATTGATCTCAGCAATGTCCTCAAGTGCAGACGGGTGCCTGTGTGAATTTTATTTAGAATTTATGTGCTCCAGAATGTAAACTCTTCTATAAAAGGGCTTTTGGAAGGAGGAAAAAAGAGTTCTTTGCTCTGGTAGGGTTGAGCCAGACAGAAAAGGAAGGCAAAATGCGATTGCAGGAGATAAATATTATAGGGTAGTTAAATTGCAAATTACAGGGAGGGTATGGAAACTTCATTTGCGAGGGAGTCAGCAAATAGAGTTAATTGCACTGTTGGTGAGTAAGCTACTCGCTTAAAAGTCTCTCCTGTTTGGAGTTCCATCTCCAATAACTTAGTAAGAAAGAAGATGCTTAGATATCTCCTTTTTATGCAAACCTTCAATTATGATTAGTGTAGCACGGGTATGTAGATTACTGAGAAAAGATGGAACACAAGGCCAGAGGAGTTAGTATCCAAAACAGCTCAAAAGATCTAACACAGATCATGGGGGAATGAATGAAAAGAAACAAATCTTTACAGATGAATATATTCATATATTAAACAGTCAGCAACATAATTATAACCCTATTTATATGAGACAACACAACTACATCTACATTGGCATACACGTATCTGCTATTGAATCCCTAACCATAGTTAACTTTCATGTCCAAGAAAATATTTTCTTCCCAAGAGATGGCTGAGGTGCAATTGCCGTCCAAAATCATACTGTTTCAATCGGCCATCATGAGAAAAACACCATCAATTTATAGAGCCGGACCAGTGCTCATGAAGAACATGAACTCTAGACAGCCAGTGGCCAAAAATAGTGTTTCAGCATATTTATCCGTCAATTGGCCTGTCTACCCTGGGTTTACTTTGGAACACCTTTCAAAGTTGAGCTTGCAAAGTCTACTCATGGAGGATGCCACTTATTTGGAGATTGTAAAGATCATGAAGTCACGATCCTACTCCTAGCAGGCAAGAACTTTTGTCTTGCTGGAGAAGCATGAAATCCTTGAATGCTAGTTAATTACAAACAGCTTAAAGTAGACAGAGCTTACGTACTTGTATTGATTACATTTGGACTTTTCACATTGTTTCCCAAGGAATCATGGACGTCAGGCTTTTAATGCAAGACTGAGAGATACTAGCTAGAAAGGTTAGAGTGAAGTCACTTCAATGAGTAATATGCACTACCATGATCTGAGCTTGTCCTCCATTTTGTCTGTCAGCACAACCCATGCTGCTCCTTATATTCCTTTCTCCAGTAAGGAAACAGGATCCTTGGCTAGAAATCTGCTGATGCGCATTCAATTACTGAGCTAAATCGTGGATCCCTTTATCAGGAAGGTTTGTACCAAAAGGGCTCTGTTTTGCTGATTTGCCTTTTAGCCTGAAGGTGCTTTAAATTTAAGATTGTTTAGAGAAGGAAAACGAACTCCTCCATCTGGCAACAATGGATTTGAGAAAGTTTCTCTGCAAGGATTCAGTATCATCAGGTTTAGGCAACTGCAGACCTTACAACACAGTGATCTGCAATGAAAAAGCACATTTTCATGATTCATGTCTACCTATTAGGTTCAAAATAGATGCAATTAGTTTTTCTTGTGAAGTATAAGAAATACAATGCAAATAGTCTCCTTTTCAAATGCGAGGAACAACATTTGACGTGTTACAATTTACAGCTTACAATTCTTTTTAATTAATTTTATTTTATATATAATTTTTTTTTTGGGGGGGGGGGGGGGGGGGGGGGCATCGATGTAATTCACAAGTCAATATCATCAGGATGGTTATCATGGTTGGTTGTGTTTATTGTATGCAAAGGTATAGATAATTTATGTCTGAACCTCTGAACCCATATTGTACGACTAAGATATGTATTGAGTGCCTACACGCTTTGTTCTTAACTGAAGAGTTAGATTTTCTGATTAATTTGAGGTGCTGGGATATTGTATGACTTTCAATTGGTAAATGCAGCCAGGCATCAAACAAAATGGGAGTTACAAGCAGCTTGATCACCAGTGGACAACCAATGTCTCCACCTCAAAGAATCATTATGTATTATTCTACGGTCCTCAAACTTGGAACTTGGTCCTTTGAAGACTGTTTAAATGGGCTTTACGCCTTCCAGAAATTGACGTATCGGCGTTGAAAGAATGACAGATGTGTATTTGGGAATTTCTTTTGCCTGATTAAAATCATTAATTGAAATGATTTTTTGTCCCGAAGTAAATATGTACAACATAAAAAATCCAGAAGAACAAGAGGATACATAACATATGTAGCTCAAGATGTTGCAAACCAAAGATGATTCTTGCATTTGTTTTTTGTGCATTGACGAGGCAATGGCGCAGTGGCAGAGGCCGAGGAGAGGACGACTAGATGGGCTGGGGCATGAACTCCATTGTAGCTGTCGGCATGAACTCCGGCAAGAAAGGGCTTGTTGGTGGAAAAAGAGGTCAAGTTTAAGTGAGCAGCCAAAAAAGGAGGGAAAACGTCTTTAAACTGAGTCCACCTAGTCTGATGGCCATCAGGCCGTCTTCTCCAACCCTGCCTCCACCATTCCTCACACTGCTCTGCCCTCCACTCGTCTTGTCACCCTGCAAACCGCCACACTTGGCTGCCTTTGACAGACACAACGTTGGGCACGAATAAGCAGTTCCTTTCTATTATATGTGAAATCCAGAAATTTTAGTATAAAAAGACATCCTCTCAAAGAACGTTAACCCCCAAAATTAAATCCACCCCTCTTGATGATTGATAATTAATAATTTAATATGAAAGGTTAGATATAGTCAGAGTCCATGACCATGGTAGGTCCTAGGCTCCTAGCATGGCGTACATAGGGGTTGATACATAGAGGCGTAAATAGTACATACCTACATGGCTACATAGCATGACCCTAGTATGATCACCCAGTAGTTATGCACCATGTTGGTCTTTATATATCATGTGAAGACTTGTATTATAGTGATAATCACACAACCAATCTACCCAACAGAAACTCTTAATTGGGTTTTTGTTAGACAAAATATATGGGTCTAACATAAAGTTTACTTGGACTCACTTGTTTAGTTCAACCAAAACTCAGTTGGGAGATTTTGTTGGGTGTATTTATTGTGTAAATATTATTTTTCTTTGAAGTGTCCAACAAAAACAAGTGAACTTGCAAGTGTAGGGATTTATACATATTTGGTATGTAATTATTGTACCATTTTTTCAAGAACAATTTACAAAAATGTCCCTAGGATATAGTATATTACACAAAATCTCTCATTTCCACATAATACACAAAATAACCCTATACACATATAAACCTCCACACATATGATAAGTTGTCTAAAATACATATTTCCTATTTTTTTATTTTACCTTCTGTAATCCACTGTTTCTTATTTCCAAGAGCTCCGGCTTCGACTCTACCACTTCTACTACATTTACCATCGATTTTGCCGCCAACTTTGTCATCTTCTCCGTCGACTCTATTTCATCTGACTTTGTCTTCACCTCCTCCTCCACGGTTGCCTTCTCCCCCTCCCTTCTTTTGCCACCACCACCACCTCTTCCTCTTTTTCCTCCCTTTCTCTTCTCTCCTCCTCTTCTTCCTTTCCCTCTTCATTTTTTCCTCCTCCGCCACCTCCTCTTCCTCCTTCCTAAAATCTACCATTCATTTTCTATATCATATAACTACTCCATTTACATGTTTCTTGTAGATCATGTACTTCCAACCTTAAAGGACTTTGATCATGTTTTCCAATAGTTTCTATGCTGAATAATTCATTTTACATGTTTATTAAGATTAAAATTTGAGGGCTTTTTAATTGATAGTGATATTCTTACACCTACTTTCCTACACTCATAGGCCTTACACCACTTATGATTGGATAAGAAAAAGTGAATCTCATGTTGTTAGGTGGGACCCATCATATCCAATCAAAGGTGGTGTAAGGCCTATAGTGTAGAGAAAATGAAGTATAAATATTATTTTTTTTAATTGATTGAAGACCGATAGCTAAATAGTGAAATTTGTCAAAAAAGTTCCCCGAGACAATGACACAGGATTAAAAGGGTATATGTTTTCTTTCAAGCTAACAAAGCAAGGAAGAGAATATTTGAGGAGAGACTACTTCCTCATATCTGACCTTTATTTATGAGGTTATTATAAGGTAAATTGTAATTTTCAACAAAAAGAAGTTATTTTTACTCAAGCTCAACTCATCCAGACAATAAAAGAAAAGACAATTATCTCAAAGATAAATTTGACAATTTCTTGTTAGATATTTTTTCTTTAAATAATGAAACAATTTCTGGTCAGATTTTAGTAACAAAATCTTACTATATTATAAAGCAAATTAGAGTACTATAGAACTTTCAAATTTTGAATACTTAACCAATGTTTTATACCATTAGTCCCTATTTTACCTCTATTTGACTTATCCTAATCCACAAAAAGCCAAAGATATTTGAATCCCAGTCCATATTTTTTAAGTTATGTCGATTTTAACTTTATAATATTATATCTTGCACTCTCAAATTTGGATTTGTTTGTTCTTAATTTTGTTAGAAAGCTCTTGACAAGCTCTATCAAATGAGATCCCACATAGCTACGTTTTCTCAAACTTTTTTATAGGCCCCATGTATATAGCATACTTGTCAATAATAATTTTTAATATTTTTACATATGTTATATATATTTGAATTTGTGTATTTTTAACACCCTTTGAAAATCCCCTAAAGAACACTATCAGATGAGATACGACGCCAAACTGATCTTGAATATAGATAATGTTCTCTACGACACAAAGTTATTTGACACTATTGTCTTCATCGACCTATGACATAATATTTAGCTTATGAGATTTGAATTCATAATTGCCTACTACCAGTGTGTCCGGGTTAATATTGTCATGCCCCGGCACCCGCCCGACCTGAGCCGAACCCGGTCCAAGGGACGGTCGAAGCGCACGGGGGCGACAAGTTCGTTTAACATAACGGAAGACTTTAACCCCTCTAGTGGGTATTTTACACATATGGAGTGTGCACCTTAAAATCTTTGTGCAAAAGAAATAAGTAGAATAAAAGAGGACTTTAAGTATGAATTAGTCCACAAGTTTTATACCCACATACTTAAATACTGAGCTGATATACAAGGCTCAAATCAAAAAGTCTTAAACATATCTAAAAACATAAGAGTCACACGAGTATGAAATAAGAACAACCATACATGATGTTCTATTATCATAACAGAGTAAATCAGAAAACACATCAAAATCCAAAGGCATCCACGCCTAGTCTCAAGCTTTCCCCGATCGTTCCTCATACAGAGGATCCTGGTTAGCTGCATGTCACACCATCCAGCCCCAAAACAAAATACAAAAAGAGGGGTGAGTATAACTCAGTAAGGTTTTATATGTCGAGAAAATAAATATAAAATCATCACAGATATTTCACTTAAAATTCATCACATAAATACATGCATTCATCATGAGACATTTACATAACCTATGCATGACTACTCATCACATGTATACTCATGATATCATCAACATATCTCCTACAGACTATTCCACATTGCATATCTTAATATCATCTCATTCATTATTCATTTCTAATGCATTTATCCTACATATCATTTCACATAGTATATCACAATATCATCTCATTCATGATTCATCCTGCATAAGTGTGTCTCCAACACATAATCACATCATGCATATTCATATCATTCATCCATAAATCATTCACGCTGCACGACAAGTGTCTCAATCACACTATACCAAATCATACATAATAAGTCATATTCGCATGTGTCACATAATCTCAATTATCCCTACATAACTTGTGTAACCTGGGCATAATATTATCTCATACACATGCATCATCAACAATAGTGAATGTCTCCATCATTGAGAAAAATACAATTATACCACCTGCTCTGGACATAGTCCGATTTCCATGAAGGAAACCTAGGTTGTTTGGGGTAGTCAGCCCCTCTGCTCGCCCTAAACAATCCTAGCCAGGAAAGTTTGAATCCCACACAGGGAACCTAGAGCAGTGTGTTCACCCTAGACATCTCTGCGATGAAAAAGTCTGAATCCCACACAGGGAACCTAGAACACGTGGTAGCCGGTGCATGAAGGCGTCCCACTCTGGATTCTCAGGGTCCATATGACTACCTCAAGAAAATTTCAACTGCACTTGAGTCAATTCAACTCAACCCGAGAGGATCCATATTCCACTCAGAACTCAAATAGAAATCATGTCCTTTCGGACCAACCAATTTCCGATAAGCCAATGATTGATTAATCTGGCACGTAATTTTACACTATTGCATCCAATCGATCAACCAAGGCTAATCTCGATAAAGTCCCATTCGTAAATCTATTTTATGATGCATGCAATATGGTACATACGTGGGCAATACCTACATGAATCTTAATTCATGAAACATGCTCCCATCAGCCTTACATACATCATTTCTAATCATAATATCAACCATCACCATAATTATCCCCCACATGTGTGTGTGTTCATTGTAGAACATTCAATTCTAAGAATATGGACATGCATTATAAATAACCCATCAACATACTACACACATGCTCTTTAACATTTAATCATCGCCCCTTACTGAAAACATGGGTGAAAACCATCGAAAAACACAAATCAAATCAAGTCCAACCTCAAGCTAAACTTAGGTAGATACATTCATACCACACTTGAAGCTAGACATGACATCATCATTCACCCATAATTCAAGCATAATATGTGAAGGCATACAATTCTATTCTCATCTTATAACCTTGCTGAAATCATGCTTAAAATATAAGGAATCATTCCACATTGATTCAAGATAAGGAATTACCACATGTTTAACCAATCAACATGTAATTCACATAATACTTAAACATTCATCATAGCTTCCCACATCAAATTTATGCCCTTCCAGTAGCTCTCCCTATCATAAATTACTCATTATAATCATAGGAAATGATATTTAAAAGGAAAAGCACAAAAAATGAGCAAAATAGCAAAAATAGCCGAACTGCAGTGTTGGCGTTCGAACACCCTACTGTTTTGGGTTCGAAATGGAGAAGACGAACCAGAAATTCCAGCTCTGGTGATCGAATGGCCATGCAGGCCGATCAAACGGCTTGGCGTTCGAACACCCTGCATCATATTGGTACCTGCATAACATATAAATTATAAATTCAACATAATTGAATTAAGTAGATTGATAATAAGAGTTGAGTCCTTAGTTAGTTCGACAGATTGAATTCCGTGTTCGTTGACGACTGATTGATTGTCAGTTGTTCACTTGTAAGGTTGGCGTAGTGCATACCCTTTGGGGTGATATCTTTGAAATAGTGTAAGTTTAGATATTTTTGATGCTATGTTGAGAGCACCGTAAGCTTTCCGCCCAAGAGTGGTATCGTAAGTTTTTTGCCCAAGAGTGGCACCGTAAGATTTCTTGCCTTAATTGGTACTATTAGGCCTTTGTTGGCCTTGTATGGCCCTAAAGAGTGGACAATTGTGCGCTCAGGTAAGTAGTATCATGGGTATGCTCTTACCTATTTGATATTGTGCCCCATGAACACCAGTGTACTTTGCCTTCGGAATCTTTCTAGCGTATAGGTTCCTCCTGAAGGTCAAGGTGACGCCCTAGTGGCATTCCTTCCTTTCGACATTAGAGCTAATTAAGGCTTAATTAGCTCTAATTATCAAGTGTAAGTGTAAGATGGCAAGCGTAAGACCATAAGTGTAAGATGGCAAGCGTAAGACCGTAAGTGTAAGCGGTAAGTATGTGAAAATAAGAGTATGATGGTATGGGATTTGTTTATAAGTATGGTGACAAGAAAATTCATAAGTCTAGGAGGTTTAGGGGAAGTGCAATAATTGTGTTGAGGCTATGTGTTATCTTATCCTAGTTTAGGGTATGCTACTACCCTGTGAAGCAACTTTTGTGTGAGCTTTTAAAGTTCACTGATTTTAATTCTCCTACTGGGTATGAAAATACTCATATTCCTTTTTCCTCTAATCCTCAGACACTCCAGGGACTTCTGCGGGGCATACTTCGAGAGCTGCTTAGGCGAATATGGTGTTTGAGAATACACTTTTTGGATTACAAGTCGATTTTTGATTCTATTGTTCTTTAATTATTTTATGCCACGTTCTATTGTAATTTTTTTGAAATACATGTATTAAGTGAGGTGAGAGCTTTTACATGTATTATTTTGGACTTATACATGAACTATCTTATTATATTTGATTGTTATGGAACTTGTACCCAACTACGCTTGGGAAAAAATCTATTCAAAGCCCATGGCAATGGCAATTGTGTTTCTTTTGTTCATTATTCATGCCTGGGATGAGTATACTCCGGGATTTAAATGATTTATCGATGTTATGTATTTGTATTGAATTGAAAAGAAAATATTTACGTGGATTTGATACAAATGAGTGAGAATTATAAAAATATTTTTCACAGGTTTTGAATTTTCGTCAATTTTCACCAATTTACAACTGTTATATTGCAAAAAAATTATTTAAATTTAATAAAAAAATACTTTGAAAACCCCGGGCATGGCACATAGTATATCACAATATCATCTCATTTATGATCCATCCTCATCGCATACATTCATCCTGCATAAGTGTGCCTCCAACACATAATCACATCATGCATATTCATATTATTCATCCATAAATTATTCATCATGCACGATAAGCGTCTCAATCACACTATACCAAATCATGCATAATAAATCATATTTAAATGTGTCGCATAATCTCAATTATCCCTACACAACCTGTGTCATGACCCGGATTTTTAAAAGCCTTTTCAAAATAACATGAACGGTAGTCACAAGAAAATTTTCTTTTCTTTATTAAATACAAAACAACCATTCGATTAAATATCTAGGTCATGATAACTAGGGTTAACAAATACGAATATCAAATCATATGATATTATCACACGTCTCAAAATTAAATAAAAATAGCTCATCCATCTAAGTACAAGTCCATCATCCGTCTGAAAATAAATAACTAAGTTGACTCTCACACCAAAGAAACACTTACAAACCAGAGTTGTAGAAATGAAGAACTTCATTTTGTGCTCGCCTCCTTGTTGCACTTGTCCTCGCGTGGAGAATCTGCAACCAACCAAACCAAACAACCACAACAACAACAATGGAATCTCTCCGCCTTCAAGAGAAGAGCTTCCACAAGGACAAAAGATTTTATTAATGTTTTCCAGATCGGGCCAACATCACCCGATGTTAGTTGCCTACGTACTCATCAGATAACATCTCCAATGTTTCCAACAAGATCGGATTTAGACGTAGTTCTGCCTAAAACTACACTATACTAAGAAGCATAACATCACACATGTAATGCTTAAGTATTTTAAAGCAACCTACATTTTAGTAAGTCCTTTAATCGTTCCACTTGTCCAATTAACAAGCAATATCAAACAATGTTATTAATTATCTTACAACCCTTGTTCAATAATTAATGCTAACATCCTGCAAACAGTGCCGCATAAGGGTAATATACAGAGCACCAAATATAGCATAGCTTAAAAACATGGCTAATCTTTAACCAATGAAGACCATCACAATACACAAAACAATGGACACCGTTCAGGAAACAATGCACTAATTGTTACATGAAAATACTGACTCCCGCTTAAAGGAGTAATTGTATGCAAACATAAATCCTAGCATCTCTAAAGATCCACTTGGATCAACCATGGGCCTAGAGATGTACGTACCAGCTCTGCTCATGGACACACTGGCCAGAGGTAGATGAGCCTTCCATGATGCTCAAAAACCTGGTTTGCGCATTTGCAGGGATCCATCGTCCCAAAGGAGCAGAGACCACGAGGGTCTGAAAGATTACCGTCATGGCTATTATCATAAATCCTAACATCTTTAGAGATCCACTTCGATCAGCCATGAGCCTAGAGATGTAGGTATCAGCTTTGCTCATAGACACACTGGCTGGAGGTAGATGAGCCTTCCATGATACTTAAACACCTGGTTTGCGCATTTGTAGGGATCCATCGTCCCAAAGGAGCGGAGACCACAAGGGCCTGAAAGATTACCGTTATGGCTATTGATGTGAACTAACACAATGCTGAATGGACGTATGACTTAATGCATCCAAAGATTTAATGCTAATCACACCCTATCTTGTATGCAATCGACTCTCATGATTTGCAAGATAATAGGCAGACTTAGGGCTTAAGCATGTGCACTAATCAACATGACAAGGACTCAGACTCATGCTTAGATGAACTGACCAATTCAACCTTACAATGAAAAGGATTTGGGGCTAAGATGAACATCTCAAGTTAGCCACCTAACATGACAAGTTCATGCTGAAACAAGCATCAATAATCAACCTAAGGTATATCATAATCAAGGATGAAATTCAAGGACAACATAGGCTGAAACTCAGAGGCTTCTTAGGCTGAAATTCAGAGACTTAATAAGCATGAATACATCATGAACTAAGGCTCTAACATTAAGGATTCATTCAACAAGATTATAACCTAAATCAAAGCTAAGAATCAACTATTAAATAGGCAACAATACAACCTAAACTTGAGCTAAAATTTAGGTATTCTCTCAACATGATTATCATATAAATCAAGGCTAAGAATTTGGTAGTAATTTGGCCATGGTAGAGCCTAAAACAAGGCTTCAAATCAGGGACTTAAATAAACAAAAGTATAACTTTAATGTACGCTGCAAATCAGGGATCTAGATAAGCAAAAATAGGGCCTAAACACAAGCTTCAAATCATGGATTTACTTGACCAAAGTGGAGCCTAAACCAAGTCTTCAAATCAAGGATTTACTTTACCAAAGTGGAGCCTAAACCAAGGCTCCAAATTAGGGATTTAATTGACCAAAAGTATGGCCTAAAGTAAAGCCACAAACCAGGGAATAAATTAGCCATGGTTTGGCCTAAAGTAAGGCTACAAACCAGAGAATAAATAGGCCAAAGTATGACCTAAAGTAAGGCCACAAACCAGGGAATAAATTAGCCAAAGTTTGGCCTATAGTAAGGTCACAAACTAGGGAATAAATTTGCCAAGGTTTGGCCTAAAGTAAGGCGACAAACCAGGGAATAAATTGGCCAAAGTATGGCCTAAAGTAAGACCACAAACCAGAGAATAAATTGGTCAAGGTTTGGCCTATAGTAAGGTCACAAACTAGAGAATAAATTCGCCAAGGTTTGGCCTAAAGTAAGGCCATACACCAAGGAATAAATTGGCCAAAGTATGGCCTAAAGTAAGGCCACAAACTAGGGAATAAATTGACCAAGGTTTGGCCTAAAGTAAGGCCACAAATTAGAGAATAAATTGGCCAAAGTATGGCCTAAAGTAAGGCCACGAATCAGGGATTAAGTTAGCCAAAGTATGGCCTAAAGTAAGGCCACGAATCAGAGATTAAGTTGGCCAAGGTTTGGGCTAAAGTAAGGCCATGAATCAGGGATTAAATTCAACAGAGTTTATGCCCAAATTATGGATTATAAACATAACTAGAATTAGAATCATTCATGCCCAACATGGGGCTAAGATAGATGACCAAAAATCAGCAACATGTTTTTTGTGAATTGAGGCTAATCTACTTGACAAAAATCAGGATCATGCATGTATAATTCAGCAATGTACATAAACGATAAAATCACACTCATTTAAAACAAGGATGATTCATGACATCAAAAAGCCCCCTAGAACCAGGCTGAACTATGGCTGAATTATATATATCAAAACCCCATGCTTAAGGGTGTGAAAAGAAGCACCTACTTGTACCAACTTGTCCCCAAAGTTCATAGCTCTTGCTCCTATGCTTCTGGGCCATGATTTCAATCCAAAGGTGGTTATTTTGTGCCTTCAAAATTGCTGGTTATAGAGGCCCTTGCTGAGAGAAGGAAGAGGAGAGAAGAGATGGAGAAGAAAGAGGCTGACCCAAAACTCATAGGGACTGCCTCTCTTAAAGCTCTTGGGTGCCCTCCCCCTCTAGGACTCTCCTATCCTTAGTTACAATCCCGGAAACACAATCCCTGCCCCATTACAAATAGAAAACCAACCCACATACATGCTCAAAACAGTCCCAAAAGAGTCCTAACCCAACTAGATGTATAGTTGATCCCTCCTTCAACTTTTTCCACTACTCATAGCACTCCTCGAACTCCTACTTGGGATAGAAGTTCTCTACTTGCATGCTATCTCGTCTCAGCAAAGTTCTAGCTACGTCCATTTCTTGCTTGGAGTCCTTGTCTTGCTAGGACTCTCTCTCCCTCTTTAAATTCCTACTTCTTTTAGGATTTCCAACTCCTAGTTCATTTAGAACTTCCAATTCTTAGTTCTTTTAGGACTTTCAACTCCTAGTTCATTTAGAACTTCCAATTCTTAGTTCATTTAGGACTCCTAACTCCTAGTACGTTTAGGACTCTTAACTCTTAGGATGTTTAGGACTCCTAACTCCTAGTACATTTAGGAATCCCAACTCGTAGTACGTTTAGGACATCCAATTCAGGTAAACGGGCCCTGTGCAATCTGCTCAACTTCAAACGGTTGTATCTCCTTGATCCGAACTCCAATTCGCAAGTTCTTGGTGGCATTTCAAAGCTCTTTCTGTCTACTTTCTAACTACATAGGTTTCAACCACTAGTCCAAACTTATAGTCAATTTATTCTCATGAGAAGGTCAAGGGGTCTAATACCCTAGTTTTCACGTGGTCGACTTCGGGAATTTAAAAAAATCCTAGATGTTACAACCTGTGTAACCTGGGCATAATATTATCTCATACATATGCATCATCAAAAATGGTGAATGTCTCCATCATAGAGAGAAATTCAATCATACCACCCGTTCTAAACATAGTCTGATTTCTATGAAGGAAACCTAGGGTGTTTGGGGTAGTCAGCCCCTCTGCTCGCCCTGGACAGTCCCGGCCAGGAACATCCAAATCCCACATAGGGAACCGAGAATAGTGTGTTCTCCCTAGACATCTCTACAGTGGAAGAGTTTGAATCCCACATAGGGAACCTAGAACATGTGGTAGCCAGTGCACAAAGGTGTACTACTCTCTATTTTCAGGGTCCAAATGACTATCTCAAGAAAATTTCAACCGCATTTGAGTCAACTCTACTCATCTCCATTCAACTCAAATCAACCCGGGGAGGATCCATATTCCACTCCGGAACTCAAATTGAAATCATGTCCTTTCGGACCAACCAATTTCCGATAAGCCAACAATCAATTAATCTTGCACGCAATTTCACACCATTGCATCCACTCGATCAACCACGGCTAATCTCGATAAAGTCCCATTCGTAAATCCATTTCATAATGCATACAACATGGTACATATGTGGGCAATACCTACATGAATCCTAATTCATGAAACGTGCTCCCATCAGCCTTACATACATCATTTCTAATCATAATATCAACCATCACCATAATTATCCCCCACATGTGTGTGTGTGTGTGTGTTCATTATAGAACATTCAATTCTAAGTATATGGACATGCATTATAAATAACCCATCAACATATTACACACATGCTCTTTAACATTTAATCATCGCCCCTTACTAAAAACATGGGTGAAAACCATCAAAAAACACAAATCAAATCAAGTCCAACCTCAAGCTAAACTTAGGTAGATACATTCATACCACACTTGAAGCTAGAAGTGACATCATCATTCACCCATACACATAATATTTGAAGGCATACAATTCCATTCTCATCTTATAACCTTGTTAGAATCATGCTTAAAATATAAGGAATCATTCCACATTGATTCAAGATAAGGAATTACCACATGTTTAACCAATCAACATGTAATTCACATAATACTTAAACATTCATCATAGTTTCACATATCAAATTTATGGCCTTCCAGTAGCTCTCCCTATCATAAATTACTCATTATAATAATAGGAAATGATATTTAAAAAGAAAGCACGAAAAATGAGCAAAATAGCAAAAATAGCCGAACTGGAGTGTTGGCGTTCGAACACCCTACAGGGCCGTTCAAATGTCTAGCCAATCAATTGGCCTGCATGGCCGTTCGATCACCAGAGCTGGAATTTCTGGTTCGTCTTCTCCATTTCGAACCTAAAACCCAAACTTCACATAAACATCATAAACCTTCAAATCTCACTCCCAAACATCGTAATAATGAAATCCATACTTACGAAACAGTAAATCTAGTCGTTTACAACCAAAAACACTAAGAAATCATAAGAAAGATTAAGTTTTTCTAAATTTGCTATTAAAGCTCAAATCCATGGAAGCCCACATCAAACTCCAGGAACCATCAAATCTGAAATCACATAGCTATTTAAGATGAAATCACTTACCTTTAATGTAGTTCCACCGTCTTTCAAAACAAATCTATTGAACTTTTCAAAATGAAGTTGAATTCTTATTTCAATATACCGACAGAACTAACCCTAGAGTTTCCCACTAACACTCACGTCCCATACCAGAGTGTTTGGTGGTTACTCTTAGGTAATTTTACTGCCATTTGAAATAAATTTGATAGACTATTTGAAATCGAAATCGCTAAATAACCATATAACAATTTCAGTATAGATATTTTCGATTGATTCAAAATCAGAATTCGTAAAATCAAAGTTCATATCGAAACTGACACCACACATACAAAATAGAATTGCAAATCATTCCTAAATTACAAATCGGAATTCAAAAAAATGGAGTACATCTAGAATCTGATGTAGCACATGCAAAACAGAATTTTAAATCAAATTCAATACAACTTATTTAGAACATAATTTTTTAAATCACTTCTGATTAAAATTTCATAAAATCGGAGTTCGTATTAAATCCGATGTCATACATATAGAACAAAAAGTTGAAATTCAAAATTCATATTAAATCCATTGCAATACTTGCAAAATAGAATCTTAAATTTGATGTAACATAGTCAGAACAAGATTAGAGATTAATTCCGAGTTAAGAATCAGGATTCAAATTAAATCATTATATATTTTCAAAATATTTTCCTCTCGCAAACAGAGAAAAGCTCTGATACCATTTGTAACACCCCTACCCGAAAAATGTGTCGGACTGGGGGTTCCAAAAACAAAATAATAGTGAATTAAATTTTTATAAAAATTAAAACAATACCAACTAGGAGTGGCGGACTCTGAGTGCTAAAGTCGTAATGTTCCTCTACGCACCATGGAACTTTTATACTCCGTTGTTCGTAGGCTAGAACAAACCTAATTTTATAACTAATTTGGATTGGGCCAATGTTGCCTTGCCTTTGGTTGCATATGTACGTATTGGATAACATTTACAATGTTATTCCAATATGATCAAATCCAAAGTAGTTCTACCTAACGGCTATTAGAAGCATCAAGCATCATAAAATCATATATGTTAAAATACATATATCCTTTCATCCGAATAAATTATTTGGAGTTAGACAGAAATCTCATAAATCATCGGAGTTGAACAGGAGCCAATAAATCAGTGGAATCACACCTCTCACCCTATCATAGAGTGGAGAAGAACGCAACACATAGACATATTGGATCATATCATATCCCATAAGGTAGTATCAGATCATCAGGTAGTATCAAATTTCATTTGGCCATAACAGATCATATCAAATCAGATCGAAGCATCGTAGATCAAAACAAAGCATTTCAGAGCAGATCAAATCAAAACATATCAGAATCCATCATATCATAGCCAATCATATATCTTAATTAGTATATTAATATTACAAATTAAGATGTGCATGCATATAAGTCATATTAAATCAGATAGTTAAAAACGCTTACTCCCCTGTAGTTCCGAAAGTAGCGGCGTTCGGAATTGCTCGTTTCCTCAGGGCCTCCTCCCTTCAAGTCCGAAGATGGTAGGAAGAATCTCCTCCAACTCCGAAACATTCTTCTCATTGCGTTTGAAGGCGGCAGACATCACCTCTTTTTAACCCAAATGTTTCTCTCTTTGTGGTTCGAAGGCGTTAGACATTTGATATAACCTTCCCTTAACCCAAGATACTTTACACTTCCCGCGGTCATAAACAGCAGACAGAATCTCCCCTACCCGGAGACACTTATCTTTCTACACACCCGTAGGAGGTAGACATACCTTCCCCTTACCAAGAGACTCTTTTTTTTCCGCGCCCATAAGTTGCAGACAGAACCTCCCCTTAACCTGGGGATGTTTCTCTCACTGTGTGGCCCTTCAGTGGAGGACAAAGTCCCCCCTACTCTAGGCCACTTTCCTAGTTATGGCTTGACGATGGAGGATGAAGCCTCCTCTTGTTTCGGCCACTTCTCTCTCTTTGGGGCTCAAGGGTGATGGGCAGAGCGTCCTCTTGCCTAGGGACGTTTTCCCCTTATATAGACGCCAACTTGAGGAATGAATACTTCCATTGCATAGAACACCCTCGAATTAGCTAAGAACGCTTTTTGAATAGACGAAAATGGACTCATAACGAACCAGAAATTCTCCCAGAAGATTGAATGGAAATCGGAGTATATAGGAGAACCTGCGAATGAACGGAATGGCACGCGCAGCCACACACACCACGTGTCATGCTTCCACAATGAGGCATCATAGTTGGCGCATGCCTAATGCGCGCACCAACGCATTGTGCATGGAGCATGCAATGACATTGTGCGTCCTATCGCACATCACATGGACGCGGTTCCGCACTGTGGCTTGGCTACTCTGACATCATTTATTTTGTCTTTTCTTTATTATTTTAATAGAATACAATCTCAACTTCAAAATGCGATAACTTCTTACCCCGAAATCAGAATTGCGCATTTTTGGTACCGATGGACTTTGTCGATAAGCCTTTCGAAACTAAACCCACAAGGGTAAGTTAGTCCGCACTTATTAAGTGGGCCACGCCTATAAGGCTCGCTTCTTGAGGTCATAATTTTTGTTTTTGACCTCTATTTCACATGTCCTTTGATTCGTTACGCTCGTTATTTCGAGCTCTACCTATGTATGAGGATTTTATCCTTTGAAACCCTTTAAAATTTAACAAAAAATGATATAATTACCCCTACCCTTTGGTTTATAGGTAATTGGAATACGAGGTTTACATCTTGTTTGATAGGACTCAAATTTAGGAGTGTAATAATACTAAGAATGTGCATATCCGAGTTTGGGAGAGAGAGTTATGTTAGTTTAAAGTTTTAACATTAGGTTTAGCATTACATCCAAATTTATTCTAAAAAAAACAACCATAATTCACATTCGGAGGTGAATTTTTAGAATTAATTTAAAAAATTCCACTGTCGTTTCTAAAAAATCAAATACCCAAATAACCTAATCTATATTACACACATAACATGTATGCATGGTTGCTAGTTTCTTTAATACTTATCAAAAGTTCTGGCTCGACTCTTAAACGTGTACTGCTATAATTTGATTTAAAGAACCAGAGAAAATAGAAAAGTTCCTATTAAACTTTTTTGTAAAAGATACTATAGGGATCCAAAGGGTAAATAAATCACCCATATGTTGAAACTCATTATCTTCTATGTACTAATATATCTCGGCAATGTCCTCAGGTCCTGTAAACGTTATTTAGAATTTGTGCACTCCAGAATGTAAACTGTTTGTCTGGAAGGAGGAATAAAGAGTTCCTTTGCTCTGGCAGGGTTGAGGTAGGCAGAAAAGGGAGGCAACATAAGATTGCAGGAGATAAAAATTGTAGGGTAGTTAAATCGCAATTTATGGGGAGGGTAGGGAAACTTCATTTGCGGGGAAGTCAGCAATTGGAGTTAATTGCACTGTTGATGAGTAAGCTACTAATTTAAAAGTGTCTCCGGGATGGAGTTCCATCTCCAATAACTTAGTAAGAATTAAGAAAGATGATGCATAGATATCTCATTTTTTATACAAACCCTTCAATTATGATTACTGAAGCACGGGAATATAGATTACTGAGAAAAGATGGAACACAAAGCAAGAGGAGTTAATATCCAAAACACCTCAAAAGATCTAAAACAGATCATGGGGAAATGATTGAAAAGAAACATAATTTTCCAGATGAACTCCTTCGTTTATTAAACAGCCAGCACCATAATTATAACCCAATTTACATGAGTCAACACAACCACATTGGCCTTGCCTCCCTAACCATACTTACCTTCTATGTCCGAGAAGATGATATTTTCTTCCCAAGAGATGGCTGAGGTGCACCTGCCTTCCTGTTGTGCACGGGTGCACTAGACTTAGTATTTCCCTTTATTTTCGTACTTATATTATGTCATTAGGCTAGTTAGCAGTTGATTATTGTATTTTTGATTATTGGAAACTGGCGCACTAGTGGACCACAAGTAAACCGGGCCCACTAGCGGCACGACTCCCAATGTGGGGCACGACTCCCCATAAAGGGGTCGTCTTCCTCCTTTGTTGGTATGTTTTTGAAGTAATTCCAGAACTCTTTTTCCTTTCTTCCAACTTCTTTCCCTTTCCCTGCATAGAACTCCTGCGTACCGATTGTGCCTACACCGGGCACAACATTGGTATCGGAGCTTTTATGATCCCCAGCCATGGCTCGAGGCAAGCAAGCTGCCATAGCCCCGGAGAGTCAGCCCGAGAAAGAGACTCTCGTCTCTGCGAACAGCCCCAAATCAGCACCGGAGACCGGCAGCGAGATCACAATGGCGCAACTCCTGGCCAAGATCGATACACTGGGAGTGGCTGTAGCCCAGATTCAGGCTGAGCGCGCACCCCCTCTGGTGACCAGGCCACCAGCCTCCATGGAGAAGGGGGGACCGTCCCAGGCTCCCGAACTCCTCCGCTCTAACTTCTCAGTGCCTGCAGACCACAAGATGCTCTTTGCTCAGAACGGCGTACGCTTTGGCACTTTCGATCATGGCATGGAAGGGAAGCGCTAGGCCTGGGATTCGCGAGGCGCACCAGGTGTTCAAGAAAATGCCCCAATGGTGCCGCCTCCCCAAAATCTGCACCAGGAGATGGAGGATGACTGGGAGGAGTATCCAAGACACCGCGGAGCACTTCGGGGTGGGGCGGAACCTCGTTTGGCCCGCCTACAGTTTTCGCGTTATAACGGAGATGACGACCCTGTAGAGTGGCTCTACAAGGCAGAGAAATTTTTTGCCTATCAGGGGACGCAGTCGGAGGCTGAACGGCTGCGCATAGCGGCCTTCCATCTTGACGGGGATGCATCAGTGTGGTATCAAAGCTTTGAGAAGGAGGTGCGCTACCCAACTTGGGCTGCCTTCTCCGATGAATTATGCATCCAGTTCGGCCCCAATGAGTTTCAAGACTTCAATGAAATGTTGTCCTCCCTGCGCCAGACATCCACCATGCACGCCTACTACACGGAATTCATGAAGGTGGCTAATCGCCTCCCTGATTGGCTGGTGGCCGCCCTAGTGGGTACGTTCAAGCGAGGACTCAAGCTTGAGATTTCTGAAGAGATGCGCCATTTTTTGTTCCAGCATGCAGGATGTAGTGCGCCACACTCGTATTGAGGAGGAGAAGTTGGCTCGACAGCGGCGTGGAGGCAGGCTCAGACCTTTTCCTCAGGATGTTGTGCCCGCCTCTCCCCTTGCCGCTCCAGCCAGCAGCCAGGTGCTTGGCCGAGTTGGCCAAGCTCCTCCTCCGACTGGCCCGATTATATGTCATCTCACTCCAGCCCAAATGGAGGAACGTCATGCAAAAGGACTCTATTTTCGCTGCGATGAGAAGTTCGTTCCGGGGCACTATTGTTCCGTCAAAGGGAGTCTCTTAGTGGAGGAGATCGATGAGGAGTCCGGGGGAACCGACGAGCCTGATTCTCCGTACCCTGCCGATACATTGCCAGATATCTCTGTACATGCTTTTTCAGGGGCCTTCACTCCGCGCACAATGAGGGTACAAGGTTATCTCAAGCGGCAACAGGTCGCTATTCTGATTGACAGTGGATCAACTCACAATTTCATTAACGATAAGGTGGCGCAGCGACTAGGTTACTTTGTGTCTGACTCGACCCCCTTTGATGTATTGATTGGTGATGGCAAGCACCTCCGCAGTTTCGGCATCTGTGCACAGGCCGCACTCTCCATTCAGGGCCACACCTTCGTGACCGACCTCTTCTTACTGCCGATGAAGGGGGCGGACGTGGTGTTGGGGGTGCAGTGGCTCCAGGAGCTTGGGGACGTTCTTTGGAATTTTAAGGACCTGGTGATGGATTTCGCATTGCATGGACAACGGGTACGTCTCCAAGGCTCTCAGCCCGGCACTCTTCTTTCTGCTCAGGCAGCGGGGTCCTTCTTTAGGTTCGCCGCACAAGGACTCCTCCTCCAGCAGCGGGCGTCGGTGGAAGTGGTACAGGATGACTTGCCGCAAGACCTTCTTGATCTTTTGATAGCGTATGGCACGGTGTTTGCTGAGCCAACAGGCCTTCCGCCGGTGAGGGCTCATGACCACTCCATTCCTATTCTGCCCGGTGCTGCCCCCGCCAATGTACGTCCCTATCGCTATCCATACATTCATAAGGCTGAGATCGAGCGCCTAGTAGCGGACATGCTTTCTTCAGGTATCATTAGGCCTAGCACGAGCTTCTTTTCTTCCCCAGTGTTGTTGGTCCGTAAGAAAGATGGTACTTGGCGCTTCTGTGTGGATTATCGGGCGCTGAATGCCATCACAGTGAAGGACAAGTATCCTATACCGGTGGTGGAGGAACTATTAGACGAGTTGGCTGGTGCTACCGTATTCAGTAAGCTTGACCTTCGTTCAGGGTACCATCAGATCCAAATGCAACCCACCGATGTGCATAAGACTGCCTTCCGTACTCATGATGGTCATTTTGAGTTCTTGGTTATGCCGTTCGGCCTCATGAACGCGCCCTCTACCTTTCAGAGCCTTATGAATGACCTCTTCAGACCCTTCCTCCGCCGCTTTATCTTGGTGTTCTTCGACAATATTCTGGTCTATAGCAAGTCGTGGGGCGACCATTTGGAGCATCTAAGGTCTATCTTTGATATCCTGCAAGCTAACTCATTGTTTCTTAAACGCTCGAAGTGTTCGTTTGGCAGTTCATAGGTTGAATACTTGGGTTATGTCATCTCTCGTGACGGTGTGGCTACGGACCCCTCTAAGGTGACCGCCATGCTATCCTGGTCGGCCCCTACTTGCGCCCAGGCACTGCGGGGTTTCCTTGGCCTTACTGGTTATTATCGGCACTTTATTCACCGCTATGGCAAGATTGCTCGGCCGCTCACTCAGCTGTTACAGAAAGGTGCTTTTTGTTGGTCTGACGCTGCCCAGGCCGCCTTTATGGAGTTGAAACAGGCTATGGTGACCGCCCCTATTTTGATTCTCCCTGATTTCAGCCGACCATTCGTGGTCGAGACCGATACTTCAGATGCCGGCCTAGGGGCGGTACTACTTCAAGAGGAGCGTCCTATTGCCTGCTTCAGTAAAGCTTTGGCTGGTCATTCCCTGTCCCTCTCAGTCTACGAGAAAGAGATGCTCGCCATTGTCCTTGCGGTCGAGAAGTGGCGCCCTTATTTGCTTGGCCGACAGTTTCTCATTCGCACTGATCATCAGCCGCTCAAGTATTTTCTCGAACAGCGGGTGTCCATGCCCGCGCAGCAGCTGTGGGTTAGTAAGCTCTTGGGTTATGACTATGAGGTCGTGTACAAGCGGGGTTCGGACAACACTGTGGCTGATGCACTGTCTCGCCGTGACAACCCAGGATCGTGTTTGGCTATATCCAGCCCAGTTTATCCTTTTCTTGATGAATTACAGCAGGCTTATAAGGATGATTGTTTGACCTCCACTTTGATCGCGGCCCTCCAGGCCAACCCAGCAGCTCACCCTGGTTTTGCATGGAAGGATGGCCTTCTCTTCTGGAAGGACCGTCTTTGGGTGCCAGCGGTTACAGACCTGCGCCAGCGTCTCATCAATCACTTCCATGCCTCTCCCTTGGCGGGTCATGAGGGTGCTCTTCGCACTTATAAACGGGTCAGTCAGAGCTTCTTGTGGAAGGGTGTACGTCGCGCAGTGACTGATTTTGTGGCTGCTTGTGATGTCTGTCAGCATGCCAAGTCCACCACTACCTCACCGGCCGGGTTACTTCAACCTTTGCCCATTCCAGATCAGGTTTGGGACGATGTTTCCATGGACTTTGTTGAGGCATTACCGTTGGTTCAAGGCAAGTCGGTGATTATGGTGGTCGTGGATTGGCTCTCTAAATATGCCCATTTTTGTGCGCTGGGTCATCCGTACACAGCTAAGTCGATGGCGAAACTTTATGTTCGGGAAGTGGCCAAGTTACATGGTATGCCTTGCACGATTGTCTCTGATCGTGACCGGGTTTTCATCTCTCAGTTTTGGCAAGAATTTTTCACTTTACAGGGCACTTCTCTCCACATGAGCACCGCATACCACCCTTGGACAGATGGTCAGACAGAGGTCGTGAATGTTGTTTGGAGCAATATTTGCGTTGTTTCGCTATGGCTCAGCCCCGCCGTTGGCTTCAACTTCTTCCTTGGGCAGAGTGGTCTTATAACACCGCTTACCACACTCGTGTCGGGTTCACTCCTTTTCAGGTTTTTATGGCAGGCCGCCTCCTACTGTGCTATCCTATGTGCCTCATCGGTCTTCCGTGGCCGAGGTCAACTACATTCTCTAGACTCGGGATGAGGTCCTTCGCCAGCTTAAAGAGAACTTGTCTGCAGCTCAGAACCGAATGAAGCAGATTTATGACAGCCATCACACTGAGCGTGAGTTTGCCGTGGGGGACTTAGTTTACGTTTCAGTTCTTCCTCAGCGTCAGTCCTCCTTGTTCCAGCCTGAGCACTCTAAGCTTGCTCCATGGTTTCATGGGCCCTATGTTGTCCAAGAGCGAGTGCGTTCGGTTGCTTATCGCCTCACTCTGCCGGCAGGTTCGTTGGTCCATCCGGTTTTTCATGTTTCCAGGTTGCGACGTTGCATTGGTGACCCTACCTTGGCTATGGATGCCCCACCCCTTCCCTTGATGGGACCTGTCGCTTCATCTGAGCCGGTTCCTGCTGCGCTACTTGACAAGCGTCGTGTACGCTGTTCTGGTCGAATTACCACGGAGGTTTTAGTCTCTTGGCAAGGCTAGTCACTTGAGGATGCTACGTGGTTGTCTAAGGATGAGTTTTTGCTCCGGTATCCTTCGTGGTCACCTTGAGGACAAGGCATGTGCGGAAGCGTGGTGGAGTGTTGTGCACGGGTGCACTAGACTTAGTATTTCCCTTTATTTTCGTACTTATATTATGTCATTAGGCTAGTTAGCAGTTGATTATTGTATTTTTGATTATTAGAAACTGGCGCACTAGTGGACCACGGGTATACCGGGTCCACTAGTGGCACGACTCCCAATGTGGGGTGCAACTCCCCATAAAGGGGTCGTCTTCCTCCTTTGTTGGTATGTTTTTGAAGTAATTCCAGAACTCCTTTTCCTTTCTTCCAACTTCTTTCCCTTTCCCTGCGTAGAACTCCTGCGTACCGATTGTGCCTACACCGGGCACAACACTTCCACAATCATACTGTTTCAAGCTGCCAGCATCAAACTAACACCATCAATCCAGAGAGCATGACTAGTGGTCATGAAGAACATGAATCCTAGACAGCCATTGGCCAAAAATAGTGTTTCAGAATTTTAATCTATCAATTTGGCCGTCTATCCCTGGTTTAAGTTTATAACACCTATCTAAGTTGAGCTTGAAAAGTCTACTCATGGAGAATGCCACTTATTTAGATACTCTAAAGATCATGACTTCCTGATCCTACTCATAGTACCCAATAACTTTTGTCTTGCCAAAGAAGCGTGAAAATCTTGAATACTAATTTCTTACAGCAGCTCGAAGAAGACAACTTTTGTATTTGTATTGATTGCATTTGGATCTTTAACTTGCTTCTCCAAGGAATCATCTGTTCTAATTGGTCAATTATGGCTGTCTGGCTTTTAATGCAAGACTGAGAGAAACTAGATAGAATGGCTAGAGTGAATTCATTTCATCGAGTAAGACTCCATCCATCCCATATTAATAGCTACATTTAGAAAAATAGTGGTTTGTATTGAATGGTGAAGCCCACATCTAAGAGAAGAGAAAATAAGCTTACGATACTGTTTTTTAAGTACCCACCACTTAAATTGACCAAAATGAAGCTATTAATATGGAACAAACTTTTTTGCCAAATGGAGCTATTAATTTAGGATGGAGGGAGAATACACTACTATGGTTTGAGCTTGCCCTCCATTATGTCTATCACTAGAACCTATGCTCCACCTTATATTCCTTTCTTGAGTGAGGAAACAGGATCCTTGGCTAGAAATTTGTAGATGAACATCCAATTATAGAGCTAAAATCGTGGATCCCTTTGTTAGGAAGGTTCGTGCCAAAAAGGCACTTTTTGTTGATTTTCTTTTTAGCCTAAAGGTGCTTTAAATTGAAGATTGTTTGGAGAAGGAAAACAAACTCCTTCATTTGGCAACAATGGATATGAGATAGTTCTCTACAAGGATTTAGCTATAATCAGGTTTAGGCAACTGCAACCAATACAACAAAGAGATCTGCAATGAAAAAACACATTTTCTTGATTTTTGTCCACCTATTAGATTAAAATAAATGCAATCAGTTTTTCTTGTGTTTATTCTTATATTGTGAATGGTGGTCAATATATTTTGAGTTCATATTTAACCTTGGAAAATTGCAGTTTGAGTGATTATTTAAAGGAAGATGATATTCTTACTCCATTTACTCTTCACTAAGTCTATTCTAACCTCTCATTGGATAGAGAAGGTGAGTCACACCTGTCAACAAGGGGATTCACTTTTCCTAATCCAATCAAAGGTGAAGTAGGCTTTTGGTGTTGAAAAAATGAAGTACAAATATCATTTTCCTTCTTTTAAGTGTAAGAAATACAATGCATATACTTTCCTGTTCAAATGCTAGGAACAATATTCAACGTGTTACGATTTACAGTTTACAAAGCTTTTATTATTGTTATTATAAAAAATACAATGCATATACTTTCATTTTCAAATGCTAGGAACAACATTTGACATGTTATGATTTACAGTTTACAACTCTATTATTATTATCATCTTACTTTTTTTGCTTACAACTGTATATCATCTGGATGGTTATCATGGTTGGTTGTGTTTATTGTATGCAAAGGTATAGATAATGAATCTTTGAATATTGTATTGCCTGTATACTTTGTTCCTACTTGAAGAGGTAGGTTTTCTTATTATTTTGAGGTGTTGGGAGATTGTATGAGTTCCAAGGGGAAATTATATAATAATGTTGAAAAAAATAATTACCTAAATAATGGAGAGAAAAATATTTCTCATAATGGTGTTGTTTTTTGTCCTTTACCCTAAATGGGTGATTTCATCATTTAAAAGGACAAAATCACCAAACCTAGTCACTTCGTAGAAATTTTATATTTTCTATTGATTTCATCCTTTTAAAGGACAATTTTTTTGTCTTTTAATATTTATTTAACCCTGAACAAACCCCTGCGAAAATAAAATATAAAACACTTGGAAAACCATATATTAAGTAACTAGAAAGTCTATAAAACACCTGTAAATTAGATAAAATGTTCCCAAAAAGTTTGGTATACAAAAGAAGTTTATACTTAATACATTTGAGAAAATGTATCACAACAACTCTAATGAGCTTTACCTCTCCTACCCCTATGACCTCGACCTTGACCCCGACAACGCCCTTGTCATTAAAGCTTCTCCAATGGGTCCTCGTAAATAATGAATGACTCATCCAAACACGCCTCTAAAGATAATGGGATAAGATCTACACTAGCTACCCACTATCATCTAGTATATAAACTCTCGAAATAATCGACAACTCAATTGGCTAAGGATGAGCTGGATTTGGAGCAGCCAAAGATGATGGACAAGGACTATCATGCGAAGCTAAAGCTCATGCAAATGAAAGAAAGAAGGTTGCCGCAGATGAAGATGGAATATTTGTGTATGAAACTGGCCTCGCATGTGTCTAAGCTGCCTCATTGGTGGGACAATGTCCATGTACATATGTAATAATTGATTGAAATAGTGGAAAGCTACAAAGGACATCTTTATGGTGCCTGATGATCGACTAACATGATACTAACAAGGCCTCCCTCGAAGTATTTGTGTTAACAACATCAGTCAAATGTGCATATATCTGTCTTGCTAAACCAAATAAAATAAATGTCACATAAACAATAAACGTGAAATAAGAAAATATTATGTTATGACTAAGATATACTTACCAGCGATGCCTCAAATTAATGCACCCCTCGGCTGATATGTCATCTCCTCTGAATCATTGCGTGGTAGAATATATCTTTGCGTAATCGTTAAATAGTACTGCATGCATGGGCTATGAACATCACACGATGATGTAGTAATCTCCCCTTGGATAATAGTTCCCCTCCGGTTGTGCTGTCAAGCAATATCCATTGCATGAAGTGTAGCCCAATCGGTAATGTGGCAGCCTTTTCGAGTAACTAGATGGATGAACTCTATCGTATGAGGAGTATCTTGCTCTAAGTCAAATTGAAGTATCACACGGTCAGCTACATGCATCTCCACAATCTCAAGCATATCAATGGTGTTCTGGATAGCTACACATCTCTTCCCTCTATAAATAGAGGAAGTAACCCAACCAATGCCTTATCCAAGTATGGTTGCCAAATGACCTGCATAATATTTAAGCATAATTGGTCTTTAATAACATTACATGGCTTATATTCATTGTATTACATGTGTCATAATAAAAAATAGTTTCTTGATAAGGGCACTGGTGGTCCAACTCTCCTCTATACAATCAGAGGACTCCTTGTGAATTTTTGGTTTTTCTCCTCTAATATTCCACCTTAAGGAGTCAAATTTAATAAATCAATTCAACACATCCACATAAAACTATGTAAAAAATTTAACAGTTTTAAAAATTATAAATCTAGCTCCTAATGGAGCATCCTCCATTACTAGCTAGATCTAAATAGTTGGTCAAACGACATGTAAATGCTCCCACGACCATAATTGTGGCACAAAATATCATAAAAGAAATATTAAAAACTAGAAGTATTTGTACGTGTATGAAATATATATTTCAACAAATTCATTTACCTAAAGAAGTGTTAGGTAGATAGAAATCCCTCAGGTCATAATTTGACAAGCTTTACCCAACTCTCGGTATAAATACAAAAGGGTAGAATTGCCCTATGAATAGATGCCTGCCATGTCAAAGTCCGCTAAGAGGGAGAGGTACACCACATTGACATGGCTATTGGTGTTTTAAGCAAATAAAATGGTAACACCAAGTAGATGAAGCAAATAAGCATGTGCATGATGCTCAATGACTATCTTTGCGGCATCATCTGGGAGCAACCAAAACCAACCAAATAACCATCTAAGGCTCACTCAGCTGTAGTGTAATACTGAAGGTGGAGGTACTCTATCGAGGAGTCCAGTTATTAAATCCATGGGAACATCTTCTCCTCTTGTTGTGCTTGTCATGGCAAGGCCATCTATGTGAAGTCCAAGGAGTACAACCACATCTTGTAAGGTGATGGACATCTCCCCATGAGCTAGGTGGAATGTCTGCATCTCCTGCCTTCATCTCTCAATGAGAGTTGTGATCAAATGCCTATCTATCCTAAGGTATTGTAAGTGGATGAAGTGTCCAAATCAAGCTTGCTCCATATATGGAAGAATACGCTCATCCACCTACCAATGTTTTAGGCTGGTAAAATACTCAATGCACTCGAGGCACCCAAGGTGCTACAATAAGTTAAAATATTATAAACCAACATATTATTTCATAACAAATGAAGTCAAAGTCATGTTAACTAAAAATGCATGTCCTCTCCAAATGTTGGCCGACCTATGGGAGTCCTACTCAACAAGGAAGGACTCATCAATGGGGCCTGACCCATAAGAAGTGTCAATCGGATCCATAAGATCTGCGAGGATCAACAATAAGTAATAAGGACTTCATGAATGAAGGGTCTTATCTAAAAAAATGGATAAATGAAAAGGTTTCATAGTACAATTGTATGTTTACCCATCAACGGGAGGGTTAATGCATCTTTTACTATCATGCTCAGATTGTTTGCACCTCCCACATTTATAATATGCTCTACCATCTCTCTCCATGGGCACACAGTCCATGGTATTCCTATTGTGGATAGAACGTGGACGACAATGTTGTCTCGATCATGAGGAGAGTACAATTACACGGAATATATATTTCTATAAGTGGTAGATGTATAACATATTCCTGCCTGTACAGGCTCCAGACGCTTTCCCCACACAACAAGAAGATGAGAGCAAGGATATTGGTAGACTTGAGGGTAATTACACACACAAGTTTGATGAACAACATTCACCACAAACTTCCTTCCACACATAGTCATCACTTCATAAATCGGTGCGGCTAATTCTTAAAACTTATACTCCACAATTTTATTTGATTGTTACCTTATGATTTCTTCCACTCTAGGAGTGTATGGGGTAACCATGGCCTTCGAAACACAAGATAGTTTAACAAAGAATTTTATCACCCGATAAAAAATGGCCCACATTAAGGCCTGCATGGGTAATCCTCATGCCAACTTCAAGGTGCTATTTAAACTTTTCACTATATTTTTCTTCAACATTCTAAATCTTCTAAAACCTTCGTATGTAAGAGACCATTCCTTCTCTTGTGAGGAGTTGTCTTGTGTAAGATCCCTAAATCCTAAACCAATTTATTTATTTTATTTAATTGTTATTGTGGTTAATGTTAAAAATTGGTCGATTTTGAATTATTTTCAAAATTAAGGTGGTTAACAATGGTTTTACTCAAATTTTATTCACTTTGATGGTTTTTATGTCAAGATAAGTCAATTTAAAAAATTTTGGAAATTTTGACTACTTTTTCAGAAATTAGGGGACGGGACCTGTTGTGGGCCACACGTTCAAAATTGGGATGATAAGTCTCAAATGTCCCAAAAAACATCTTAAGACTGTAATTAAAGGTTTCAAAAATTTTAGACATAAATTTGGGCTTAAAATAAGTAAGTTTTTCATTTTTTGTGTTAAATTCTATTTATACCCCACCTATTTCTTAGGTTTACCCCAAAGCCTACTATAAATAGAAAGGCATAACCACTTTCCCAATTGGGAAGGGCTGAGATCTAGAGCTTAGGAGGCCCTAATCCTCATTTCCAAAGAATGAAAGGTGATTAAGGTAAAGATTAGCTTGATTTTCCATTAATTACCTAGGGTTTCTCAACTTTCTAAATCTCTTCTTTTGCCAAGGTTTAATCTTGATTTCTACCTATAAAGCTACTGATTTTAACCTCAATTTCAAACCCTTATGAACGTAATTTTATTTTTTAACTTAATAAACCCTAGATCTACAAGTTTTCAAGAGATTTAGGTATTTTTAAGAGGATTTATGCAAGTATTAACAAAACCCTATTGTGGGAAGGATTTAAAGGAGTTGGAACATCGATTTCAAGTTAAGAAGCTCACTGAAGGTAAGGGATTTCATCCTAAATAGGTTTGTGATTCCAGGTTTGAAATGTGGTGGAGATTTATGTGTATTTGCATGGAGTTGAGCTTTAATGTTGTATTTAGAAAAAACTTAATCTTTCTTGCGATTTTTTGGTGTTTTTGTTTAGGAATGACTAGATTTACTGTTTTCTAAGCATGAATTTCATTATTATGATGTTTGGGAGTGAGATTTGAAGATTTATGATGTTTATGTGCATTTTCGGTTTTGGGTTCGAAAGGAAGAAGACAAATCAGAACTTCTGCTCTAGCGTTTGAACGGCCATGCAGGCTGATCGAACGGCCAAGCATTCAAATAGTCATGCAGGGCATTCAAACGCCAACACAACAGTTTGGCTATTTTGTTTCTTTTGTTAATTTTTATACTTTTCCTCTTAAGTACTACTTTCTATGATTATGATGAGTAATTTATGTAAGGATGAGCTACTAGAAGGGTATAAATTTGATGTTGGAAGCTATGATGAATGTTTAAGTATTATGTGAATTACATGGTATTCGGTAAAACATGCTATGATTTCTTATCTTGAATCCATGTTGAGTGATTCCTCATATTTTAAGTATGATTCTAGCAAGGTTATAGCATGATAATGGATTTGTATGCCTTCACATATTATGATTAAATTATGGGTGAATGATGGTGCCATGTCTAACTTTGAGTGTGGTAATGCATATGTTTACCTAAGTCTAGCTTGAGGTTGCACTTGATTCGAATTGTGTTTTTCGATGGTTTTCACTCATGATTTCAATAAAGACCATGTGTGTATGTTGATGGGTTATTTATAATGCATCTCCATATGCTTAGAGTTGAATGTTTATACCATGTACACACACATGTGGGGGTAATCATGGTGATTGTCGATACTTACGATTAGATATGATGCATATATGGCTGATGGGAGCACTTTTCATGAATTTGGATTCATGTAAGTATTGCCCACATATGTATCATGTTGCATGCATCATGAAACAGATTTATGAATGAGACTTTATCGAGATTAGCCGTTATTGATTGATTGGATGCAATTGTGTGATATTGAGACCATATGGACCCATAGAATCTAGGCTAGTGTAGCCGAGTGCACTGGCTTACTAGGGGGTATTTTTCCCCATTAGGGAATTTACCTAAATTGCGTAATTCCTTCAGAGTTTCCAATCGGGGATTGTTTGGGGTGAGCATGGAATGCTTAAGCTTTGGCTGATTAAGCAAGGTTATTTTATCGATTTACACAGTTGTGATAGTGTGTTAGAGACACTTTACATGCAGGTTGATTGATTATGAATATGCATAATGTGATAATGTGTTAGAGACACTTTACATGCAGGTTAATGGTTATGGATATGCATGTTGTGAATGTGTGTTAGAGACACTTCTCATGTAGGGTAATAGTTATGGATATGCATGATGTGATTGTGCGTGGAGACACGTGTCATGCAGGTTGGATGTTATGAAGGAGAATGGTTATGCACGGATATGTATGATGTGCTTGAGACACTCTTCATGGAGGATAGATGTTGATGTCATAATGTTATTATTCATGTCATGAATAGTATGTTCGAGATATTTGCATGCAGGTTAATTTCTTATGAGTAAATATGGTTATGGTAAGGAAAGTAATCAGAAATGTGATATTATATGTAGATCTGAATATACCATGTTGATATGTCGTGGTTTGTGTTCTGATTTATTGTTTCCGTATTCAAAACCTTACTGAGTTTGTACTCACCCCACTTTCTTGTGTTTTGTTTTGGGGCTGTGTGATGTGACATGCAGTCGATCGGGATTCTCTGTATGGGGAACGGTTGGCGAGTGCTTTCGAGTAGTCATGGATGCCTAGAGTCTTTGCTATATTTTCTGATTTGTGCATCTATGTTGTAAGAACATTATGTGTGGTTGATGTTGTTCTAGACTCTCGTAACCGTGGTGGTTTTAGATGTGTTTATGACTTTCTAATTTTAGCCACGCAATCGGCTTAGTGTTCTAAATTGTGGGTTGAGACTAGAGGATTATTTTAGAGTTAATATCCTTTATATTTTTAATTATTTCTCTTGCACAAAGATTTAAAGGTGCACAACTCCGTATGTGTAATTTACTCGCTAGAGAGGTCAAGTCTTCCGCAATGTTAAATCAACCCGTCGCCCCTGTGAGCTTCGACCTTCCCATGGACCGGGTTCGGCTAGGGTCGGGCGGGTACTAGGGAGTGACATCTTGCCCTTTGACTTTCCTTACCAATCAAGTCTATTTTAGCCTCAAATTGTTTAATTGTCATCACACAAGCAGCCACCTCAATCAAATCTATCAGTATATCATTTTTAAACTCCTTAAAATTTACCTTTATGTGATGAATGCAATATTGATGGTAGAAGATTGGAGGGGGAAACTTCAAGCACGGCCTTTTGAAGACCCTTATGTCAATCTGAGATGATTGTAACATGTGTCATATCCATAAGTATCTTATCCCTCAATTGACTTAAGAACCATTTTCATTTAGGGCAATTCTCCTTTGATACTATCCTAAAAGCAAGAAGAAATGACCCCTTGTTCCCGTCTGTAGCTATTTTCGCCATAAGAGATCTAGGATACTTGTCGTACAAATGAGTGGCATCAACACTAATCATGGGATGTAATGCCTAAGCCCCACTATAGATGGCCTAAACCCAAAACATAAGCTTAAATCTCTAATGCAGGCTACCTTCCACTTCATCAGATTCTAACTCATATACTCTTGGTGGAGGAGTAGTTTATCGGGGATCTAAGAAACAAAAAATTATAACAAATTCTACTATGGCATTGAGTTTGTATCTTTATATGTTAGCAACAAAGAAATTGAATAGTTTAGGGCTTTGTTATTAGAAATTAATGTTTGGCCTAAACCAATGACACCTATTTCTACATATTGTGATTATGAGTCCACACTAGTAGGGGCGTATAGTAAGGTGTACAATGGAAAGTTCTAGCATATTGGACTAAGACATAGTTATGTTAGAGAGTTAATCTCCAATGGAATGATAAAGGTGGGCTATGAAGACCAAGTTGATTGGTGTATCCTTTCACAAAAGAACTTGAAAAAAATATGGTATTGAAAATATCAACTATGATGGGATTAAAGCTCATTTAAATATTGTCACTCTTGGTAGAAACTCAACTTGTCACTTCAAGAGATTCAATTTCTCAAGTTCAAATAGTAAAGTACATCATAAGATGTGATGGCAAGCACTTAAAGAAATATTAAGTCATCTCAAGGTAAAGTGCTTGGTACTTGTAATGTATAAAGAAGAGGTTGAGATTTGTTCTCTTAATAGACTTACAATCATATGGTTGGGGTGTTAAAGTTGTAAGGACACCTCCAATAATTCTACCATGTAAGTATGGAAGTGAGGCCACTTCTTATGAGACTAGGGTTTGTCTTGTAAAACTCGAGATTTTTCATCACATTTTTTTAAAAATTTACAGAAATATTTTGCAATATAACGGCTATAAATCAAGAAAAATGACAAATATGAAACCTGTGAAAGTATTTTTATAATTTAAAATATCACACATCAGTTTTCCCACCCAAATTTTTGCTCATTCAATCAAACATTGTATGGCCAAACCAGACATCTGCAAGTGCTACTTGAAAATAAGCATGCAAATAAATTACTATGATCATAGACTTTAAATAATCTCTCTTAGGCATGCCTGAGTGCAAGTCCCATAACGGTCCACAATCTAATCCAAATTTAAAGTCCAGAAAGCATAAACATCTTAATTCTCATCTCACCCAATAATACATCAAATTGTGGCACAAAATAATACTCACAGTGAGTCAAAAATATACCTGAGTCAAAGGGAATCAATCCACCGCAGAAACAAGCATCCATCTCTAGGAGCTCTCTGCGACAACCTACAAAAGTCTCCCGAACAACTAGGCTAAAAAAATAGGATAATGAGTATTTTCATACTCAGTAGGAAAATACCCAGCAGGGAAGTTTTAAATAGTGAACTCAATAAGTTCATACATAGATACGTTCATGCAACTCAAACATAAAGCAAGCATGCATATAATAATCATGCACATACACATACAATCATGCCAAATACATACCATCAAACCAATCTTACACATACACTCTTGATCAGAATCTTACAAACTTACTCGTACAATTATACACTTACCCATACAACTTACACATACTTGTACTACCTTATTCGTACAATCTTACTCGTACAATCTTACTCATATGACCTTACTCGTACAACCTTACACTTACAATCTTTCTCAGAAACATACTCTTACAATCTTGCTCAAAATCATACTCTTACAGTCTTGCTCAGAATCATACGCTTACAGTCTTACTCAAAATCATACTCTTACGGTCTTACTAAGAATCATACTCTTCTTACTCAGAATCATACTCTTACGATCTTACTCAGAATCATACTCTTATAGTCTTACTCATAATCATACTCTTACATCTTGCTCAGAAACATACATACTCACTCATACAGTCATACACATACTATCGACCACTGAAGCTCATTACAACTAATAAGATTCAGCGTCAAAATGGAATAAAATGTCATTGGGGCATCACCTTAACCTCCGGGGAGTGACTAGACGTCATGGACTTTTTTGAAGGCAAGGCACACCAATGCTCATGGGGCACAGTATCAAATAGGTAAGAGCAGTTCTATGATACTATTTACCTGAGCACGCAAACATAAACACCCACACATAAGGGGTCGTACAATTGCCCAAACTTTAGGGATCTTATAGTGTCAGTTCCACTCTTAGGCAGAAATCATACAGTGCCACTCGGGTAGAAATTATACAGTGCCACTCTTGGGCAAAATCATACAACGCTCTCAACAAAGCATCAAACGTCTGGGCTTAATACAACATATAGACCAAATTGCAAACATGCATCGCTCTCAACAGAGCATCAAACGTCTGAGGCTCAATACAGCACACAGACAACATCCCGCAGGATAAACACCATGGCAAGACATGAGAAATGCTCAGTCGACTCATTATCGGCTAGCTCAAACACGGAACTTAATCCATCGAACCCTCAAGTCTCAAACTCACAACAATATCATTAGCTTTGCTTATAATTCAAGTTTAAATTAAGTTATGTGGTACAATTATGTCATAACAACTCTCAAATGTACAGTGCTTCACTTATCAAACCGAAGCTGAGCCCGATCCGAAACCCTAGTTTGCCAGGGCAGCAAACTTCACTTAACCCATCTAGCTTACAACATAACTTACAGTACACAAATCCTTACGTGTTCATACAATCTCTGTCATCTACCTTATGGCCAAAACATCTTACTCGGAAGTCATCAAACTGAGTTCCTCATAGCCAACCCCAGTTATCACCCTCTTACAATACCTCACTTATTATGCTTACTTTTCAATTCATAATATGTACATTATGCTTGTACAATTATGCAACAATCTTATTGTCTGACAATTCCCCAACATACTCTCCAATCCAAACCGAATTAATCCATTCCAATCCTCGCCCGTCAAACTTACATCCTCTGTCTTCCGTCATACGGCCACACCTCCACAACAAATTCATACCAAACCCTCTGTCACCTCTTACCATCCATCAGCCAATCATATGCTCCACACATACACACATATCCATCGCACAGGCATATAGCCATCATACATATGTATGTCCATCACACATACATTTAACATACACATACTATTCCATACATAGCTTACCAACATACTCACTAGCCATCACTAGCACACACACAATCCACATACGTAGAAACATACTTGCTAGCCATCACTAGCACACACATACTTCAAACATACATACAGCCCACATACATGTCATATGCCTTTCACAATAGCATAATTTATCCTCTTACATCATGCAAACGAATCATGATTTGAAATCCAAAACATTGAATCATACAATCCTAGCATGCTGCTATGCATTTAAAGCATGCTATCATGGAATTACGAGTTCAAAGCTCCCCTACCTCGTAATCATGACATTTGATGGTGAACACACGACAGTAGCAGCATCGGTGGTAAAGTTGGCGGGCAAAAGCATTGTCAAGTTGAGAGAGTTGTTATCCCAAGGGTTTAGGAAGTGACAGAAGTACTCACGACCAAATGAGGTGACACAAATCAACGTAGCAAAATCCGTGATCCACGGCGGCACACTAGGGCTGCTGGGAGAAAGGTCATGCCAACGAGTGGTAGGTGGGACCAAAAGTCAAGCTATACTCACTGAAGGTCTTCCGGCGGCTGAGAAGAACTCGGCCAGCCGCAAGACGTCGAAATCGGCCACGGACAGCACCCAGCACAGTAATTTTGTGTCATTGAGGGCCCACAAAAGGGCAGAGGGCATGGGGTGACAATCTAGGACAAAGGAGAGGTGGAGGAGGGCTCTAATGTCAACTCCATTCAGTGGCAGAGACATATGATGGTCAGGCGGCACAAATATGGCACTTAAACCCACAAATGCACATGTGGCCACATGCACACGCGGCTAAAAAGGGCCACTCTAGGGAGAGATGGGTCGAACGGTGGCATCCCAAGAACCACAAAATGGCAACTGAGCTAGGGTTAGGAGGTGGTGGCTGACCGAAACAGTAATGACATCGTTGGTCGCCACCCACACCCAAAACCAATGTGCGGGCTGCTGTGCATCTCGCACGTAAAAGGTTGAAGGGTGACTCAAGGTCGAGCAGTGGCAGGGAAAAGGCCACTGTGAAACAAGGCTAATCCCAAGGCCAGCCGAAGGCCAATCGATGAACGGAGGCGTCATAATGGCAAAACGGCCACTAAGGATCAAATGGGTATGGTCCAAATCGAGACATAAGGGTGGAGCAAGTCAATAGGGGCAAAGCGGGGTCAGAAATATCAACCCCCAACCAACACCAGGTTGAGGTGGGCTGGACGAAGACTGACCAGCGGTTGAACAACGACCAAAAACACACCGGCATCTAGAAAATGCTCCGAACAGTGAGAAGATGAAAAAGAAAAACCGAACAAAGTATCGGTAGCTCACGGAGGAGCAAGGAGAGCATGGCGGCAGCTCTAGCCAGTGTCTATGGGTTTCTAGCAGCCATATGAAGATAGTCTAGTTGAGGGCGGCCGCAAACGGCATCAAAATCGCCCTCCTATAGCCCAAAAACGAATTTTAAAGGTGAGAAAAACCAAAAAAAAAAAGACTGGTACCTCGTGGAGGAGCGAAGAGGACATGGTGGCTATCATAACTGGTACCTACAGACTCGTGGGGGTAAGGCGAAGTGGATCTTGGCAAGAACCGGTGGAATCCAACAATGGAGGAGGGACAACGGAGTGACCGGAAACGCACTCGGGTTTTCTCACAAAATTTACTGGATGTCAAAAAAATTTCTGGATGTCGACAACCTTCTGTAATCCAGTCGACGGATTTCATATTTATAATTTTTTTTCCTTTTATGACCTCAACACGCGTTAATCTCCTGTTTACGCATCATACCTCCAAAACTCGCACCGAAAGTGAGATGAGAGGCCTGTGGCCCGCGACTAAGCCCCGTACCCAACTCTACAAGTATAATACTGAGGTCAAATGCGCAAATAAAATACACCAAAGCATCACATTTTCCCATTGAAAATGATCAAAAAATTCACAAAAAAACGTAGAAAAATCAGGGACAGTACATGTCTCTAGAGCACTTATGAAATCAAGATACAAACACAAGGCCAAAATAGTGTCGGCTACAAAATTACATCCTAAAGGAACTAAGGAGTTGATGTGTGATACAAACCCGATTGATCAACATGGATAGCTAATTCAACAACATTGCTCTACTATGCCCTTCAGTTAACTTTGGTAATTATTCACTAAGTGGAGGTTCAAGTTGTAACACATCTTCATTTATGCATAAGTCTTGGCCATGTTTTTACATTTTCAATATAGTGGGAAATTTGCAATATTTTAAAAATGGTGGGGGATTGTTAAAATTTTCATAATTTAGTACATCGATCGATCGGCCCGAGAGGCAACCAATCAGGCCACATAAACCTTTTTATAGTAATTTTATCAATCAATCCAATCGAAAATTGATCAATCGAACATGAAAATCATTCACCATTTTTTTATCGATAGATTGGTCCAGGAAAGACCGATTGATCAGTATACAATGCAGAATGATGAGATTATAGTCGTTTGAATGACAATTGATCTTCAAGGTGATCGATCGATTTGACAATTAATTTAAATAATTTCAATTTTATTTTAGTTTTGAATGAAAGGTTGTGTCTTTTTGAAAGAGATCCATCCCAAATCATAAACGATAAAGTTTCTCACTAAAAAAGGAGAGCTTTTGATTTCTTCACTTGATTTTCAATAAAATTGCCTTGATCTCTCATCTGCAAAAGAGAATACAAAGTTTTGGCAATTTGTTCCAAAGGAGATTAGAGATTTGTCTTCAAGCGTGTAAATTGTAAACCAAGGAAGAAAGCTTCATTGTATCTTAGGAATAGGTTTGCGGAATTCCTGATTACACACTAAAACCAAGATTGGTGGGGGCAAATACTATTTTTAGGAAAGTGAAAACAAGACTTGAAATAAAGTGTGTTATAGTTTATTTCGTACAACGAATTTTAGGATTTATCTTTTCTACAAGGGGTTCATCAATCACTTCACCCACCATATAAGTTTCAATAGTTTGAAGAGTAAAGTGTTCCTACTATCGATCAAGTCACAAGGTACACGAATTTCCCACCAACAAAAAAAAGGAGGGAAAAAGGGCTTTAAACTAAAACCAATTAGTCTGTAGCCATTAGGCTATCTTCAACCCTCCACCATTCCCCCTAATGACTATGTTCTTCTCTTCTTATCGCCCCGCTCACAGCCACACTCTGCTGCTATTGCCTATGACCAGTGCAACATTGAGCAAGGAGAAGTAGTTGCCTTCTATTTTGTGAAATCCAAAAAAATTAGTATAAAAAGGCATACTTTCAAAATATGTGAACTCCCAATGTTTAATCCACCCTCTTGATAATTGATAGTTTATATGAATGGTTAAATATATATCACCGGAGTCCATGACCATGGTACATTAGTTGTCATAACCTGGCGTACATAGGAGTTGGTACATAGAGGCCCAAATGGAACATACATGCTACATAGGAAGTATTTTTTATGTTCAACACTAACAATGTGCTTAATGTAAGTTGCGCATGAAAGCCCTTGATCTATGAGATCGACATCACATATGTTATATTGATGTTAACATGCACTAGTGCATGTGCTGTCGATCTTAAATATCAAGGACTCTCATACGCAACTTTAGCTAGGCTCATTGTGGGGCATGAAAAACATTTCCGGTCCTTATAATGGTCAGTGATAGCTATACCATGTTAGACCTCTATGTATTATGCTAAGAACTCCTATGTACCCTTTTAGACGAAGAAAATTTTAAGTGAAGTTGATTGAAAAGAGCCAAAAAGATTGGAAAAGACCAAGTGAAAACATAAAGATGGCTTCTTCCTCCCAGGTGCAGGCAACCAAGAAGGTGCTGGAGATACTCGCCAATTCCCCCCCGTGGCTGCCAGCCATCGACTCCTCCCTCCCCAGAAACTTCTACACAGCATTCGTCCTCCACGGCCTCAAAGCCCATCTCTTCCAACCGGGTCGCCTCCTCTGCTCCCTTACACTCCCACCCCATCTGCTGGTAACACAACACTCAATATAGTCTAGCAGTACAATTTTCGCAACATACTCAGAACTGCAGGCAAAATCTGAGTCTCCAGCTTCTTTTGTTTGTTTGATTGGTACAGAACGATTCTGGGATGTTGCATGGAGGGGCCACAGCCGCCTTAGTTGAGCTGGTGGGATCTGCGGCCATTGAATCCGCTGGGCCTCGCAGGCATGGAGCAACTGTAGAAGTCAACGTTTCTTACTTAGGCTCTGCTCATCTTGGTGTAAGTACCTCAGTGATCAAACCACTTGGGGTTTCTTTCTTCTTTATTGGTAACTTCTAATTTCAACTTTTCTCCATCTGGGCATCAATCATTATTCAGAATTTGTTGTATTATCCTCCTTTTCAATGCTTTCTATCATCAAGCTAAAAGTAAATTCTGCAGAAAAATGAGTTTCTCAGGTTTGTCTTTCTTCATATTCATTGTAATTGCATAGGAGGAGATTGAGATCGAGGCAAAGGTCCTGAAAGTTGGATCGGTCGTTGGGGTCGCCACTGTGGAGATCAGAAAAAAGGAGACAGGGACAGTACTTGCTCAGGGGCGATACACTAAGAACTTGGCGGTGTCTAGCAAAATTTGAGGAGACCATTCATCTTCTATATCATATAATTACTCCATACATGTTTCTTGTAGATCATGGTGTACTTCCATTAAAAGACTTTGATCTATATCCAACTTTATGTGAGGTTGAGAACTGCTTGAGAATCATAGTGAAAGGAAGTTCTGATGCAGAGATGAGGTTGTGCATCTTTCTTGCCTTGGAAAATTGATGCTATGTTTTGTATAAGAAACTGCTGTATGTGACAAGTGATTGGCCTTGCTGAAAGAACAAACCATTTGCAGAGAGATCCATGATTATTAAGTTGGGTGGCCGGTCATTTTCGGTTTGGGTGATTTTTTACTTGTAACTAGAGCATTTAACCTACCACCAGGCCCTTGCTCAAATCCATGATGAATGTTTGATTTTGTAAGTAGACCCGGGATAAATCTTTTCTTCTGTCATCCAACATATTCCCTCTGTCTTAAATTAATAATTCTATTTAGTTTTTTTAAAATAAACTAAATTTAATTCATTTTAAAAAGTCAAATGGAGCTATTAATTTAGGTCAACAATTCGATATACATAGTAAATATGTGCTATGCACATATTGAAAAATATTCAAGAGGGTGGGTAGGTGATTCAAACTCGTCTGCCCCATGGTTGCGTGACTTTGCGTGGCCTGCAATTTCATAGTAGTTTGAAAATGTCCGTCCTAAATTGCCGAGTGCAGGTGAACGAAATCCCTTTTTCATAATAGTTTCGAAAGGGATTCACCTTCAACTCTTGTATTATCAACATTACATAATGAGACAAGTATCCTTATTTTTTTTGTTAAGATACATAATTAGAGAAAGATCGTTACATGAAAAAAAGGGAAAAAATGCAAAAATGGCCATAAGAAATTGATGTTAGAATTGGTAGAAAATATTTTATTGGGGCAAGGACATCGGATTGGAGAATGTTGAAACAAGACGCTCAAGATGTAAATCCTATCTTAGACCCACAAGATTTATGGTGCACTTCTTTTAGGGTCTACATCAAGAGGCTTCCATTATAGTAACTGCAAAGGCAGAGTTCTATCAATGCGTTGCTAAACAGGGAATTCAATTGATCCATGTTCTATCAAAGGATTCAATCTTGAACCTTCCCAGGCATCTGTTGACAAGGAAGTTGATGAGAACTGGCATAGGCTTGCTAATTGTGTAGCAAACCAAGAGAGCCTTATTGCACTTAGTCTCATCTTAAAAAATGGACACCCAAAGGAAGCATATACTTCTGCAAGATATTAAGATTCATAAAGATCACAATTTACAAAAGTGGAAAAAAGAAACAGTACTGAAGGGAATCTTTTGATGTTCCCACAAAGCCACACTTTGTATATAAAGCTTCCAAATCAACAGCAAGGACAAGTCTGATAGATCAAGTCTGAAGAAGCATTAAACTCACTTTTTAATGTAATAGTAATTGTTATTTGGTTCGGTGACTTTGACATGCTAGGGGCAGCAGTGTGTATTGGTTCCACCTGAACTCTGAGTCAATAAACTTGACAACAATCTGTGATCTCTACAGCCAAGGAAGGATGAACAAATGATTGCATACCTGCTAGTACTGGGCATCTGCTTACAGCAGCTCAGAGCAAATAAACAGATGCTTTCAATTTGTAGATGTTCAACTCGCCTTTTCAAACTGTCATGTAACTAGACCTTCTTGTGATAGGTGGAGTTTTGCAGCAGCAAGAGCTTCCTGAGGACCTTGAACATTATCATCAAGCCTTTTTTACCATGTAGGTTCATGCTATTTCTCTTTAGAACTTTTAAGGTCTTCACCTGCCTAACATCTTCCAATTCGGTGGCACTGGCTTTTTCCAGCTCCAGTCTTCTTGATTGCAATCGCAGCAAGCCTCCGGCAACCTTCTTCCCTTCTTGGCTGTCTCTTAACTCTTCATTCAAGTGCTCCCACAACATATCCATCTTCTCTTCCTCATCAATATAGCCCCTCCCACCACCGCTCCCAATTTCAGTGGAGAACAAGCTTCCTTGACTCCCTATAACATTGGAGAAGCTCTTTTTTTCTTCAGCTGGTGCATACCAGAAGGGAGAAGAAGCGAATCCAGGGAACTGAAGATGGCAAAAGGAGCTGTCATCTGCTACTGTTGGGAAGGTAAACTCATCAGAGGAGACATCTCCCTGTTCTAACATCTTCCACAATATAGGCATCTTCCCAATAAAGATGAGAAACTTTATTGTTGATACAAAGGGGCTAACTTCCTTCAACTTCAATTCAACTGCTACAATTTGGGTTGATTTTAGCCAGTTATAGATAGGTACAAATGTGGGTCCCATCCCTTCCCACAAAAGATTTGAAAAAACTTATGCCTATCACGGAGTTGGGCAACTTATCCACCGAAATATTTTCCGCCTCTGGTGGGATGCACAGCTTTCTTCCATGCCCGCTCCTGAAATGGACAGTTCTAATAAAGCTGAGACTTCAACCCACCAAAACCAAATGCCAACTGCTTTTTCAAAGGAGGGGAGACTCCGGAGGAGGGTTAGGTGTGACGGGACCCAACTTCAGAGAAATACACTGGAGGATGCTTCATCTTCCCTTATCACCATTGGGAAAATTCTTCCATGACGAACACAAATGGAACAAATAATTTCTAACCTGCATTAGACCCTCGGTTGGTCAATCTACAAGTGAATTCGGCCAATCAAAAATTCAAGTAATAATGACGGGTAAAAATGGGTGCTCATTGAGGAGAATCATGCTCACAATATGTGAAAATGGATTTAGCAATGAATATGTGAAGTTCTCTTGTTTGGTCGTTTTTTCTTTTCGCACGGTAAGTTTTAGACTTGAACTAAGGACAGTTAGCTTGCACCTAGAGGAAAGCCACATGCAGCTTCTAGACTTGAGACCAAGGTCAATCCCAATCCTTTACGAGGCCGAGTCTGATGGAAGCAAGTCCCAAGTCTTCGTTTAAGAAGGCAAAGAAAAATATCTACAACACGCAAGCCAAGCGATAATTTGCAGAAAGGGCCAAAAGATAAGCCTGTAATCACGGCTGCAAAAAACACAACTATTTAAACGCTCAAAAATTGATCCTTAGCAAAGGCCATGACTTTCATTCATGTCAAAATCAATCATCTGCGTCTTACAAGGGGTTCTCCCCAAAGAATGAATTTTGTGTAGTGTATATGGTATATACTCTAAAAGAGACCCACTCGATTGCAACCGTTTAAGGGATGGCCAAAAGTGGTGTGGAAGTTCCTCATTTTCTGGAAACTGCAGTTCAGATGCATGGAGAGGAAGATCAATGCCGCCAACCACATAAAATTCTGTAGCACAAGTGGAGAAAATAAGATTGCTTTCCTCCGAATCAATTAAAAAAAGAGAACTCTTTGCCCTTCACACGATCTAACTATAATAATTTTACGGGTCCAAAATTATGGCAAAGAGGTTCCAAAGTTGCTGAAGAAGGATCACCCACAGGAACATCTGGTGTAGTATCATGGTGAGCGCATGGAATCCTGACACCTCGATGTCAGGGGGATGCCTTCTGTAGGATGTTGATCCTCATCGCCATGCTTAGGAAATCGCATTGACAAAGATGACATTAAACTTCCTGTAAAAGAGTCAGATATAAATTTGATCGTTCATTACATGCAACTATACAAAACTACTGTATCTATTGGGGGGGGCGTATATAAAGCTACATGCCATTGCTTTATTAGTGACAGTTTTGACTGCAAACAATTCATTTCTCTTGTGTATAATCATTGTACTTGATATCATAATGCATAAATGAATTATGGAAGTATTCTGCTTATTGATATGTACTAGGGAAGCGAAGTCATTTTGCAGGTCCCAGAAGATAAAATAAACAGCAAAAAAGACCTAGGACAAGTTAACTACACTCAGAGCTGCACCAAGTAAAGAAAGACTACCCCGATCAGAGAAGAACTGCTATGTAAAACTCATTCTTTTTTAAATACGATATCTCGCAGAAATATGTAGCTGACTATCAAAAATAAATTTTGATATAGATTTTTATGATCGTAATATGTAACAGCAAGAAATAAGTTTATTATTCTTCTGTTTTACCCGTTCACTAGTTCTCCTGATTCTTTTCTTTGTTTTTCTCTGTTCCAATCATGGGGATGATCTTGACTTCTTAGATGCTTGCAAAATAAATAAAAAAAGAAGCAAGCATTTTCTTTCTTTTATAAAATTTTCTTTATATAAGCAATAGAGAGGTGCCCATTATCCCTGTTGATTTTAGACTGCAAGGATTATTATAGAACAGCGTTGTTAATTAATACTGCTAAAAATGTTCTCTAGCGCTGGTTGCAAAGCCATTCATTAACCTGGGATTATCTCAAGCTAACACCGGTAATAATAATAACAATGAGCCTTGAAGCATACCTTCATTCATATCCTTGGTTCTGTGTAGAAGAAATGTACCAGAAAGAATTGTCACAAAGCCACACATCTCCGTGACAATCTGGGTTGGATTTTGCCGATCCCAATCCTGAGGCAAGCATTGTACATAAAAGTGTCAACAACTTGTAAAAAGAATAGCAATCAGCTTCTTATATAAACCACCGACCTGGATTGGTAGCATAAACCCTTAACCTTTAAAATTAAAAGGATCAGACAAGAAATTGGCCGGTTCGGCCAGCTGGGCCGATCCATTTTCAAATAATTGACATAAACAATAACTCCCCAGAAATAAAAGCTAGGTGAAACAAATATAAGATAGTACATGCACCATACATTTCCATTTCCCTAGTGTGTTAAAAGGTCAGCTAACCTGTGATTACTAAAACAGAAGATTATAATCCAAAAGATCCTACACCAGCTGTAAAACACACCTAATGCTGGTATACCAGATATTTGACAGCCATGTCTCATAAAAATATCATACTTTAAAATTCGGCATTCAGAATGTTCAACAAGGGGAGAAAGCTACCTTAAACATGATTACACTGGCCAAAATTGTCAAGGAAGTGAACATAACATAGTATATAGGAGATACAACTGCTATGTTGAATGTATCAAGAGCCTGCAGTCAAAGTACAAATTATGATATTTAGAGCATTGGCAAGGATAATAAGAAAGTGTAAAAGAAAGGACACTCAGGGTTTGACCAGAAGACATCCTAATAGCACAAAAAATAGAAAATCAAGAAAATACTCTAGCATAATAATTTTCCTGTTCATTTGATCAGCTGTCTTGATGATAATTCATGACTCTAGTACATACATGTTTATAGATCTTTTGCATGCATATATGACCTGACCACACCCCTCATGTCTTACATATTAAATCTTTTTTCCAAATACTAGTGAGAGGGCAACTTCATGTATATTTCTTCTTTTGGGGATTGTTATGTTAGAATCATCTTGATGTCCATGGCTTTAAGATATTGTTTACTAAATATAAAGAATAGATAATCAGCAGCTGTACTGGTGGTCGGTGCTCTGGAATTCTCGCTGGTCACAATTCATAACTTCTGACTATTCAGTTTATATAACCATCAATTTGTTCTATTTATAAGATTATTAACATTTCTTGTCCTTTGGCACGGCAATTCTTCTCTTCAAACTCGCTGCATGGATATTGTTAAAATTTGGTGGCCTCATAACTGAGAGCAGCCAACCATTCAAGCATGTATGATGGGTTTTACTTATCAAAAACAAAAAAGTGTACGGTGGGCTACTTAGAAGTCATCAAACTCGAACATAGAGAACTCAGGGAAAAATATCTACAGGCATTAAGATGCTATGAGAACATGCAAACATTCTGGTGTAGTAAAGATAGGTAGCTTAGAAGGTACTCAGAGGAGAGGAAAGCCAATGATAATGTGGACTGATGTATAGAGGAGATAGAAGGTGTGGTCTGACAATGATAGAAGTAGAAGAAATTGTCAATTCAGAATCACCCAAACAGAAAAGATAAGAGGTATGATGATTAAATAAGTTATATAGATATATCAGGGAAGATAGTGAGCACATTAGCTGTAATAGTTCCCGGTGACCCCACACCTTAGCCACACCATCAACTAAGAGGGCTGCAATGTTACATCAATTTATAAAAAAAGCGAATTTACGAATTTACACAGTTCAAATGTACACTTCATTCCCACATATAGCTTATAAAAGAATCTCTTGCAGAAAATCGTGTATTACAGTATGGAGGATCATCAGTCACTTGACACACCAAAACTGGAAGAATACTGCTGAGAAAGTGAACCATATTCACCTTGTTCAGATAGTTCATTTGAGTGACCACACATCCTGCAACCACTATGGTGAAAACCCAAGTTTCAGGATATATTAACTGATTCAGTCCAGAAAAAGTCAGCTTCAAGGCAATTCCAAGTGCTTTGACACTCATTACCTGTCACAACGCAATACATTCAAAAGCAAAGCAAAGAGTGGAGGAATGAAGTACAATTCTTTTATCTAATATAGAGGTGCACGGACAGTTTCAGCAAGTAGCTACATACCGATAGAGAACCCACAAGTGAACACACTCCAATGTAGACCATAATATGTGTCTGGCCGTACTGTGGGATAAAGTGGAAAATAAGAACCATAACAGCTGCTATTACCAAAGCTGCATACAGAAGAAATCCTGCAGAGCATGTGGTAATCATTGAGCCTCATATGTTACAAAAGAAAAAGAAATAAGGCTATAAAACAAGTGACAAAAAAAAAAAGTTGACTTGCTAATTGAAAACATAATCGCAAAAAAAGGAACCTGGTTCTGTAGCAAGATCCCATACTTCCTTCACAGATTCAATTCCACGCTCTTGAGGAGCATGAAGAACAATTGTAGTAGAGCCCACAACACAAAGAACACATCCAAGAATGCCAAAAATATGCAGCTTCTCTCGCAAGATAACATGTGCAAGGGCAGCACTGAAATGCAATGTCCATAAAAGTACTTTTAGCTACCATATATAAACTAGTCAACATAGATTTGAATTAAGTATTACCTAATAATTATGCTGAGCGCACCAAGAGGAGTGACAAGAATTGCCGGTGCAAACGCATATGCAGCAAAATTAGCAACCTCCCCAACGACCACTGTTGCAGTAGTAGCAGAGGACTCAGTGGAGGATCATTAACTTAATACTAAAATCAATGTCATAAACTATTTACAAAATGGATATGCCTTTGTTTGTGATTAGTCCATCAACTAACAAGAAATATGCAATTTCAGTTTTAAAAAACCTCTACATTTTAACCAAGTTAAAGCAACGGTGTAATAACCTATTTGTATGCATACAGCCCAAGAAAATCTTCAACCATGGTGCCATCAAACTAGTATGATCCATCTCAAAGGCCCACTCCATCTAGTGCCATCAAGCCAGCATGATCCATCTCAAAAACCTATTCTACAGCTTTTACAAGACCCAAATAATTTGTAGTTCTTGATACCATGTCAAGATTTATGACCATGTCTAAGACCATGAAAAAGCAGAAAACTGCCTCACTGATGCAATTAGAAATACATATATTATCAGAACGAACAAAACTCACTTGTAATCATGCCTGCCCACCATAGAGGCTCATACAAATACGAATATCCTCCAACACCTGAAACAACAAATAATGCTCAATGCACTACCTCTTAACAAGATATGGAAGAAGAAACATAGATATGCAGCATTAAGAAAGAATCAATATAAAATACTGACAGTAGCTGTTGTGCAAAAACCTATAATGCAGCTAAAATACCTATCTAATTTATACTAATTTGAGGAACCATTACAGCCGTAGTGTCAGATACATGAAAACCGTTGCCACAGAAAACATATTAGCCATTACCAAGTAACCGGGCAGAACTAAGACATATCCTTCCTGTAAAACTAGAGTCCCATAACTTGCATTATAGCCAACTCAAAATTAATTAAAAAGGTGCCCCCAGAGGCCATTTACACCCCATATAACAAGAATGCATGCTAATAGCTAGAAAAAATTTATAAGCACACAATAAATGGTAGAATTACTAAACAGCAACATCTCATGCGTATCAAAGTGTTCAGATTCTCCAAAGAATTGACTCCTACCACTTAAACTAGAGCACAAAAGGAAGCCTCTCAGAATCTCATAAGAATTGCAAAACCAATAATTCAATCTACTGAATGTGGGCTGATCCCTCGCGTATAGAATGAAGAGTAAAGGTAACAAAAGAATATGGAAAAATGGGAATTGACATCCAAACTCCCGAGTTTAAGAAAAATGTCAGCATAACTCAAAAACGCTACTCAAACCAAAACAAAAATATGTTATTTCTTGCTTACCAGCCCTAATTCCAGAAGCTCCGGCCTTCTTCAGCCCCTTCTTTTTGACAATGAAGCTGGCGCCGATGAAGATGCTGGACGAGAGCGCCAGCACGAGGCCCTTGATGTTGTCCGACGACATGCCCTTGTAGAGCCCCCATGTCGCGCCACCACCAGTGCCACTCCCACTCTCCGCCGCGGCCATTCCAGATACCCCAACTCGCCAAAAACCTCACTGCCCATTTTGGGCCAGATCCATGGCCTGCCCCCCACCCACCTCACAGCAATCCCACCGTCACCTCCTTCCCGCCGTTCCCCACCGGCCGGAGCTGAGCAATCGAACAAAGGTTCGACTTCCGGCTCCGAGGATTGGAACGTGGGCCGGGGAAGGATCAAAATGGGATCTTGGTGGGGAATTCGGGATCGGGGGGGGAGGAATCGAAGATCGGTTTCTTACTGTGAATGTCGTTGGAAGCTTTGTAAGAAGCAAGACAAGACACTCGCAAAAAATGCCAACTTTTAATTCAGTTTTAATTAACTTTTTACGAAGTATTTTCATCTTGGTCCTTTATTTATTTCTATTTACAGAGTAACCCCTAAACTGAAAAATTTTCATCTTGAAGTATTTTTCAGTTTGCTCCTTACTATTATTCATATTTAAAAAAACCTTTTGGACATTTCGAGGGGCCCCGCAAATTACTGCTCCGCTCGTGCCCGTGGACGCTCGCCACAAGGAAGGCCTCGGGCACATGGATTAAGCATGGGTCCCGCTTAAACGTGGCGAGCATGCAGCGAGAGGTTAAGTAACATTACTCTAAATTAACGATTTTGCATATGCCCCTAACCGTATGAAAGGTGACATTATGTGTGGGTGCATTTAGGGTCGGGTTTGGTAGGTTTTACAAAACTCAACCCAACTCAAATAGGAATTGAATTTCTTAGACCCGACCCGATTTGAGATAGGATCCAAAATTTTTAAACCCGACTTGACTTAAAATAAGAATTAAAAAATCTAAAAATCGAAATAGAAACCTAGATTCTAACTTAGGTTGGATCAGTTTTAATAATTCAAACCAATTTGACATTATTATGAATGGGTTCTATATATCAAAATTTAAGGATTAAATATAATTTTATAAGTTAATTAGAAACTTAGGTCGAGTTGGTTCTTAGGTTTTTACATACTAGACTCGACCCGACCCGACCTAAGATTTACTACAGTATATTTTTTAGACCCGACCCAACCTGAGATATATAAGACTAGACTCGAGTCAATTTCGAGTCGGTTCTATTTAGATCAACTCAGGTTTAAGGTTTTTAACACAACCCTAATTAAGTGTAACATGGGAAAATAGGAAAAAGTTTGCACTTATGTGCATGGTAGCCCCGCATCATGGGAAGTTAGATAGAGATCTTTCATCTTATAATGCAATAAAGTAAAATTAATCTATCAAAACCCAATAGTGTACAATATCGCATGAGCCCCAACTCATAACTCTTTAAAATATTAAACTTTAAGTATTTATCTTGCCACGTAAAAAATGGGTGTCTTATATCTAACGGTTCGATTTTTATCTTGTGAGTTAGATAAGGTGTAGCATGATTCTATGCAAGGGTGATGGCTTAGCATCTAAGTTTTTTACTATGGGTAAATGGAGGTGGGTCCAATGTGTTTTAGGTAGGGTTGCAAGCGGGTCATGCTTTGGCGGGCCAGTGGTAGGCCCGAGCCCAACCCTAAACAAAAATGGCAAAAAAAAGCCCCGCCCGACCCGGCCCAATGTTCGGGCTTGGGTTGGGCCACGGGATTTTTATAAAATAATATTTATTTTTTTCATTAAAAAATTTGTCTTCGCTGCATTTACTAATTTACAGTAGAGTGTCACAGACAAATTCACATTATAATAAAGCTTCACTTGGTCTGGACAGATTAAGAATGCAATAATTCAAATGTTCTTTGAACATTTTGTTCATGAATTTTGTAATATAGATATAGTACAAAAAAAATAGTACACTAAACTACAAGAAGAACATTTTGGTCAAATCAATCTCAGCGAGATCGTTTACCACTGAAGTACACCAGAAGACTTCTGCATGAACAAATTCAAAACCAATATCTAAGTCGGGATTAGAATTGAGATGACAGTACCTTTAATAATGGTATCCAACAAAATAGGGCAAAAAATAGCAGCCATCATATGAATGTTGAATAGTATACCTTCCTGCTTCTACGAGATTGTAGAATCAGGGAAGTTCATGAGATCATGGTTGATTCACTGAATCAGTCATGAACTCTTGAACTTCCTTGATGCTACAACATCCCAGAAGGAGGAAGTTGTCCTATTTAATATTCGTATGATGGACACCACTCACGAGTCACCATCATATGAATGTTAAATAGCACCACTTCCACTCGTAATCCTATGTGACTATGTGAGATTATACTAAAAGCAAATACTAAGCTATCTAATTATATATATGCTAAGGATTGTTGAATCCTTATGTTTTTCCCCCTCCTTTTTCATCCGGGCTTGCGACTGGCAACGGTGGAGTTAAAAAAAAATTTGTTACTATATATAAATAAAAAGAATGTTAAATAGCTTCAAGTCTGCATCCATGTTTTCTAAGTTCACTTCAAAGTACAACTCCAACTCAGTTTTGCCAATGTCATTGTCTTCAGCACATCCTTGTGCTTCCATTCATTGTTTAATTTCTTCTTCCTCATTCAAATGATTTAATGTCTTAATAGAAAGTATAACCACATCTGTAACTAACTTGTTCTTATATTGATCAAATAACAACTGCACCACAGCCAAACTCCTTTCAGAACATAGATCCCCCAACTCTTTCGCATGTAGTTGGGTCAAATAGAACTTCAATAACTTTCTCTTATATGTAGGATACAAAATCAAAGCAATGTCATATGTGGCAGGTACATCACCCCAATATTCGTCATACTTACCTAACATTTTGTTCGACATCGATCTAAGAAAGTAGTTTGTAGAACTTGCACCTCAAAGTAGTAGCTTTCTGATTGTTGATATTTCTTTGAGAAACAAATAAACTGTAGGATAACCAACTCCACAAAACAAATTAGTAGCATCATAGAACCACTTCAAAAACTTACACACATTGGTAGCATTTTCCCATTCATCATCAGAAGGCCTATGTTTATAACTTGGATCTTCTTCCTCTAATCATCTAAAAACATCATGATATGGCAACACAAATTATATCATTAGATAAGTAGAATTCCATCGAGTGCTAACATCTAAAATCAAACCCTTCTCCATAGTAATTCCCAACTCAGCTACTAACTCAATAAACTTTTGGTGACGGGAAGGCAAAGCTTTCACATATTTCACATACTCACAAACATGATGAATTATATCTATAATATCTTTTGGTCCAACCTGCACAATAAGGTTTAGCACATGGGCAGCACAACGTACATGGACAAGGGCACCTTCCAACAGAAGAGACCCCTTTTCAGCAAAGTCCCTTACAAGATTTCTTTGAGCAACATCATTACTTGATGCATTATCTAAAGTAATGCTACATAGTTTGCTATCAATTTTCCACTTCACTAAAGTGGCTTTAATAGCATTATATATTGTCAATCCAGTATGAGGCGATGGAAATCGAGAAAAACTAATAATCGTTTTTTTAAAATGCCAATTAGAATCAATATAATGTGCAGTCACACAAATATATCCAAAAGTTTGATTTGAAGTCCATAAAATAGAAGTAATACTAACCCTAGAGAGAAGATTTTGAAAAACATCCATCAATGCAGCCTTCTCTTTTGTGTAAAATTTTGGCAATCATTCCTAATTGTAGTCCTTTAAACCATTTTAAAAAGAGGTTGCAAAGTGTTTATAATATTAATAAAATCATTGTGACTAACAATATTAAATGGGTACTCATGAACTATTATTGCTCTTACAAGAACTTCCCTACTACGTTGTTGATCAAATTTAAAAGCAGATATATTACCAAAAGCAGTACTTAAGAATGGTTGTCTAGGATCTCTATTTGGTGCCATCTTACAAGAACCATTATTAATGTGTCTTGCTAGATGAGCCGTACCATCTTTACCTTCTGAAACAAACCTATGCTTACAATAATTGCATATTGCTACTTCATGTGCTCCATTTTCAACAAAAACTTTCTCAAAATGCAGCCACACTTGTGCGTGGCTACTGTCATGCCTCGACTCCGCCCAACCCAAGCCAAACCCGGTCCAAGGGCTGGTCAGTGCGCAGGGGTGACAGAAATTTATGGATTAATGTATTCTAGAAGACTTAGCCCTTCTAACGGGTGATTCAACTAACGGAGTAGCGCACCTCACATCCCTTGAGCAAGAGAATTAAGGATAAAGAAGAAGATAATAAACCATCATAATCCTCACACAAACCCACATAATAGTCAACTCCAGAGCCTTCACATGGATCAAAATCATAAAGGCTTAGACAAGTCTAAGAACAATAGATAAACTCGAGCATAATTCATAGTCCACCATATAATGTTCTCTAATGTCAACCACGAGAAAATCAGAAAATAAACCATCATCAGAATGCCACAAAGGCTAATCCCATGAGTACCCATGTCGTCCCTCATATAAGGTGTCTTGTACGTCTACACATCGCACCATGCAGCCCCAAAACAAATCACAAAAGAGGGGTGAGTATAATGGTTTGAAAGCGGTAACAATAATAAAAAAAATCATCACGTCACAACATCATGACAATTCAGATCCATAAATGACATGGTATACCCTTTTTTGATCATCCCATTACTAAACCCCTACTTATCCATAAGTAAAAGATCTAGCATGCATATATCAAGTCAAGGCATAAATGATCATGTTATAACTTAGCATCCATCCTGCATAAGTAGTCATCCTTATCCAATCACAATCAAGCATAATATCACACATAATCCGCATGAGAAGTGTCTCTCTCACACTTTCTGATCATGCAACCATATCACATAAACCTGCATAATAGTGTCTCAATCACACGATTCAGATCATGCATTCATATCACATCCATTCCATAGCTCATTCACCCTGCACGACAAAGTGTCAAGCACATGATACACAATCATGCATAATAAATCATATCCACATGTGTCACATTATGCCTACACAACCTGGACAATCCTGGGCATAATATAATCTCATACACATGCATCATTAGCAAATGGTGAATGCCTCCATCAAGGAGTGAATACAAACATTGCCACACAGGCTGGACATAGTCAAGGCCACACAGGCGGGAAATAGTCCAATTTCCACACAGGAAATATAAAAGTCGGGGTAGTCAGCCCCTAAGTCTGCTTGCCATGGAATAACTTGACCAATGAATGTTCAAATCTCACACAGAGAACCTAGAGCAGGTGTGTCCGCCCTAGAACATCTTCTGCGGTGGGAAGAGTCTAAATTCCACACATGAAACCTAGGACATGTGGTAGCCAGTGCACGAAGGCATACGACTCAGGATTCTCAGGGTCTAGATGACTATCTCAAGATATCTTAACCACAAGACAAGTACGCAACTCGTCCCCATTCATCTCAACTCAATTCAGATCAACTCAACCGGGGGAGTATCCATGTTCTACATAAGAATTCAAATCGAAATCATGTCCTTTCAGACCAGCTAAGTTCCGATTAAGCCAATGATTGATTAATCCGGTACACAATCTCACATCATTGCATACAATTGATCAACCACGGCTAATCATCGATAAATTCTCATTCATGAAGTCCATTTCATGATGCATACAACATGATACATATGTGAGCAATCTCTACGTGAATTCCAACACATGGAATATGCTCCCATCAGTCCCCACATGCATCATATTCGAGTCATAAACAACCACGATTTCACAATAAATTCCCCACATGTGTGTGTTCATACATTCCTAAGCACATGACCATGCTTTGACAATAGCTCACAAGGCAATACACACATGCTTTGATAAAATCTAGACATAGTTCTCGACTGAAATCATGGGGAAATCCATTCAAAAGTATCATTTACATCAAGTGACGTCTCATGCTCAACTCCTACAAGCATATTTAATCCACGCATGAAACTAGAACATAGTATCACCATTCACCCACAATTTATTCACACGATAAGAAGATACATCAGATCGTTGTCATACAATAACCTTGCTGGAAGCATGTGTAAACATAAGAAAATCATCAACCATAGATTTAAGATGAATCATACTAACATGTCTAATCATCAACATGTAATTCCATAGAATACTTAAACATGCTCCGTAATTCCCAACATAAATAGCATACCTTTCCAGTAGCTTATTCTAACTCAAAACACTTCACATGAACATTAGAAACAACATTTGGGAGTAAACATATCGAAGTAAGCATAGGAAATAAAATGCCCAAAAATCTGTTGTGTAGCTGATCGATCAGCCTGCAAAGGCATTCGATCAGTTGGCCTTAAAATCGGCCTACAATGCCGTTTGGCCGATTGATCGGCTTGTAAGGGCGATCGATCGCCATAATGGCATATCCAAGTCGTCTTCTCCATTTTGAAAGCCAAAGCGAGACACCATCAATCAAACTTAAAACCTCCATTCAAAGCCTTAATCATCATACAAATTTAAATAAATCTTCCAAAATACTAAATCTACCCATTTCCAATCAAAGCCCTATGAAATTAATATAAAAGATTAAGTTTTTACTAATCTACCATTAGAGCTCTAAACCTAGAATCCATTCAAGAAAACACCTCAAAAAACAAGATTTGAAACACAACAAGATTGAGGATTAGACCCATTACCTTTCAGATCTTTTTGGGTTGGATTAGCTCCTTAATCTCCTCTAAAACCTACCCAAAATTGTGATTTTTGTTAATACCTACCTAAATCCAATTTAGAACTTAAAAATCATTGGGAAAATCTTAGATCTAGAGCTTTAGGGACTCAAAAATGAAAATTTGAAGACTAGGGTTTGAAGTAAAGATGCAAACCAGTGACCTAATGGCTTGAAAATGAGATTAACCTTTGGAGAAAGATGAGATTAAAAGATTTATGAAAAACCCTAATGATTAAGGAAAGATTGGGAAAACCTCACCTCAAATCACCTTCCACTTTGGGCTAATGGGGATTAGGCCTCTTGATTCCCAGGCTCATCTCTTTCCCAAATGGGAAAGAGGCCAACCCTTTCCTTTTATAGTAAGGAAGGGGTTAGACCTAATCAAAATTAGGGATATAAATTAAATTCTTAACTAAAAGTGAGTAATTTGGCTATTTAATCCTAAATTAAGTTCAAAAAAATTCTAAAAATTTTTATAACGACTTATTTTAATGTCAATGATGTTTTGGACTAAAAACCCCAAGTTCTACAGTGGGGCCCACAGGGGGTCACAAATGACCTAAATTCACTTAAAACTCATAAAAGTGAAGTTAGTTTTGATTAAAACCTTTGGAAACCACCTTTATTTTAAAATCTTAGTTTTGATTAAAACCTTTGGAAACCACCTTTATGTTGAAAATCCTAAAAATAAATCAGAAATGGCTTAAACCACACGATGACCATTAAATAAAATTGAATGTAAACCAGTTTAAAGACAAGAGTTCTTACAGCTACTGCTTGCTCCTGAATCTAGAATAGGATGGGGAGGGGGACATGTAGAGCTAAGGGGAACAACGGGAGTGGAAGAACTAGCTGGTGTGGAAGAATTGGTTGGGATAGAAGAACTGGCTAGGGTGAAAAAACTAGTTGGTGTGGAAGAACTAATCATCTCTATTAGTAGATACAAACAAATTAAGACAATATTAGCACTTGCAAGACAAGAACAAATAAAAAATTTATAATTATAATAGAGGATGAGGATCAATAACAAAGCACAAACAATAACAAAACAAATAAAAAATTTATAATTATAACAGAGGATGAGGATCAATAACAAAATAGAGGATGAATAACAAAACACAAATAATAACAGAATAAATAAAAAATTAATAATTATAACAGAGGATGAGGATCAATAATAGAACACATACCATAATAGAATAGAGGATGAGGATAAACCAAAATTAATAATTATAACAATGATGAAGGATAAAAAATCTTATTACACTTTATTGGCATGTCACTTTGATGGGGATATTTTGCTTCCACATTTATTAAGAAATTACTTTCAGCACCCCACTAGTATTTTGCTTCTATTAAGTTATACGAGTAGAAGTGTAAATACATGATGCTTGTGTTGTGCTCCATTGATTTTGAGTTGTATTGGGGGTAATTTAGAGCTTTTATGATAAAAATCTTGACCCCTTTTCACTTTAATAATAGTATCGATTACGGGTAATATAGGATTTCTATGACCAAACTCTATGCCCCTTTCTCACTTTAATTATTTCTAAACCAATTAGGACTATCAAATTCATATTCTTTTATATGGTTGCCAGGTTATACTTATTGAAGAAACTATTGTAATATTTTAGGTCTCTTAAATTTAAATTAATTAAGAATTTATTTGAAAGGGCAATAAAGGCACGTCGTGGCAAAAAAATTTACCCCTCTCACTTTAATAATAATATGCATATAGATATAGATTACAAAAATTACCCAATTGTAGTGTCATTTTGAACAAAAACAGATAAATGGGTGTCTACCAAAATTTATATTCATTGTTTTGTTCACTATCATATTGAAATTGTATAGCTTCATGAAGTATTCGATCCTAGTTATGGGATTGACCACGTTCTTTCCAGCACGGAACAATGTAATGGGAAGTGCACAAATATGAAAGAATCTTTGTACCTTCTCTAAATGGGGAACAGTAAAAAAAGTACAAACATGGTGAGAGAAACTTCACTTGCAGCACTTATATGAAATAGGCCAAAAGATTTTGTATCAAAATCAAATAGAGCAGGATAAAGTGATGACTAAGAGAGCAAATTCTAGTATATAATATGATCAATGTGCAATTTGGTATGGTATATCGCTCCGGTTTAAATTATAGTCCCATGTAGATGTTCTCATGACCTTTTATAGGCACAATTTGCTTAGAATGTATGCTATAAGGGAAATAGGAATTCACCATTTTCACCTTTCCTCTTAATCACAGTATGTCCACTTAGAAATAATTACATGATTCTCCTATACCAAAATGTAGTTTTATTTTAAGGACGATTTACAAATTACTTAGATAGAGATTGACATTTTTTTATCACTTGAATTTTATACACCTATTACACATTGCTTGCCTATACATTATTTTTGGATGAAAATACTCTCATCTTTATGTCCAATGCCACCAAAAGACCTCCCTCTTCCCTTCCAACATTAATGCCCTAGGATTTCAACCATAAGGCTCATCCCTCCTCTTCCATGGACTAGCCTCCCTTTCTGCTTCTTCTCCCGTAGCCACATTTTACAGCTACTTGCTCCTGTCATTGCCTCTTGCCAGCCTCTCACCTCCCTTTCCTACCTCTGTCTCCCTTTCTCGGCTCATTCTCTCCTTCATCTTTTTTTATCCAAGGTTTAAAGTCAGACACCATGTTTGGTTAGGGCTGTCTCATTTTAGTAATATTGTTGTAGCATTTCAACAATAAAACTAATTTTGTTTTAGCAAAATTGTGAAATGGCTTTCTCATTTTAGTAATATTGTTGTAACATTTCAACAATAAAACTAAATTGTTTTAGCAAAATTGTGAAATGTTTTAACAATATCGTTATGTTTGGTGCTCTTTGATGATGCTCGAGACTGATTAAAATCCTCTTCCAAAATGGATGATTGGGCTACCGCATCCGCAAAAGAAGTGGTTCTTGAGGCTAAAGCTTTAGACCGAAGTTCACTTTTTAAGCCCCGAATAAAATGTTTTACTTTTCTTTCATCGGTAGGGATGCCATATTGGGCAAAATGCTGAAGTTGTACAAACTTATTCTCATATTTGATGACAATGCTAGAGGTCAAGGATTTCCATCTCCATGCGCATTCGAATATCAGGAGAAAAATATTGCTTATCGAATGCCTCAAGAAATTCCTCCTATATAACTAATTACTTATCTTTAAAAAAGAATTCCTCACCATCTTCCACCAAAAAAAGACTTCTCCAACTTCCCTTCTCCATTAAATACCGGAGTCATTTTTTTAATCCTTTCCATGGTGGCAAAGTTAACATTGTCATTTCCGATTTTTTTCTCCTTGAGGTTGTTTAAAGTAGCTTGAGCTTGAAGTTGAGTTTGAATTGGTTGAGCTTGAGCTTGGAGAATTTGAGTCATGTTATTAAACATATTCATCATTTACAAGGGGGTCAAGTTAGTATCAGCGATTCCCGATGATGATGTTGTAGAGTTATTCTTTGGTTTCCCTATTGCACACCCCAATGCAAGATAGGTGTCGCAGCTGGAGTAGCAACAACTACAGTCATTCCTGAGTTCCATTGTTGCCTGACTCAACAACAAAAATGACTATTAGCGACATAATATAAAGTGTCGCTAAAGATTACTATTTGCGACGCATATAAAAGTTTCACAAAAAAATAACACTTGAAAAGCGTTGCAAATAATACAACCACTACAAGAAAAAAAATTATTAATAATGCTTTTAAGCGTTGCTAATAGTTCTTAGAGTGTAGTTAAATCTGTCGAAAAAAGACCCCTCGATGTTGCTCATTAGTGACACATATGAGAAAACATCGCTAATAGTATGCTATTAGCAATGTTTTTTTTACATCACAAATTATTTTCCTTTTGCGACGCTCTAGTAAGCGTGGCTAATTGTATTTTATTAGCGATGCTTACTTATAAGTGTCGCTAATAATTTATTATTAGTGATGCTTAATAATGCATCACTAATATAAAAAAATTAAAATATATATATATATAATTTATTAGTGACGCTTATATATGCAGCACTAACAATCAAAATAATAAAGAAAATATTAATGACGCTTATAAAATCGTCACTAATAAAAAAATATAAAGAAATAATCAATAGCGACGTTTTAGAAAAGCGTAGCTAATAAAAAACATTTTAAGAAAAGAAATACTTTTGTATTAGTGACACTTTATCAAGCATCGCGAATATGTAAAAGTTAAATAAATAATATAAAAAGTCGTTAGCGACACTTTTGAATGTGTCACTAATGACTTTAAAAAAAAGTTCTTGGGGGCTTGACCTGGGAGTGGGAGGAGAGACAACCAGATTCCAGCCTCCAGAGTCCCCTCCTCAAGTCGGACGGGGGGAGGGGGGAGGGAGAGTTAGAATCCATCGAGGAGGAAGTTGGGGGAGGGGTCTTTATAAGCTGCACGCAGGAAAAATCACGGGCAAATTTTACCCGCTTTTTTTTATTTGCGACGCTTTTAAATCATCACAAATTATGCTTTTTGCGATATTTGTATATAAATGTCGCAACAAGCATAACATTAGTGACGTTTGTATATAAACGTCACTAAAAAATAAAAAAGAGAGAAAAGAAAAAAAGAGAGAAAGAGAGAGATAGAGGAGATAAGAGAGAGGAAAGAGAAGAGGAGAGAGAGAGAGTGGAGAGAGGAGAAGAGAGAAGAGTGAGGAGAGAGAAGGGGGAGAGAGAGAAGAGAAAGAGAGAATAGAGAAGAGAGGGAGAGAGTGAAGAGAGAGAGAGAGAGAAGAGAGGGGGGAAGAGAAGAGAAATAGAGAGGAGAGGAGAGAGAAGATAAAGAGAGAGGAGAGGAGAGGAGAGAGGGAGAGACATTGAATAGAGAGAGGGAGGAGAGAAGAGAGAGAGGAGAAGAGAGGGAGAGAGAGAGGAGAAGAGAGGGAGAGAGAGAGAAAGAAGAGAGGGAGACAAGAGAAAGATTTAAAAAAATTTAAGCCTATTTGCAATGTTTTTTACTAAGCGTCGCAGTTACTAACATTTATTAAAAAAAATTATATTCTTTGCGACGCTCAATAAAGAGCGTCGCAAATAGGTATAGTAGTTGCGACGTTTAACCATAAGTGTTGCAATTATTATAACTATTTGCTACGCTATTTATAGAGCATCACTAATAGGCTCAATTTTTTTAAAATATTTCTCTCCTCTCTCTATCTCTCTCCACTCTCTCTCTCCTTCTCTCCCCCTCTCTCTCCTATACTCTCTCTCTCTCTCCTCTCTTTCTCTTCTCTCTCTATCTCTCTTCACTCTCTTCTCTCTACCCTCTCTCTCTTCACTCTCTCTCCTCTCTTCTCTTTCTACCCTCTCTTTTCATTCTCTCTGCAATCTCTCTACCTCTTTCTCTCTCCTCTCTAATCCTCTCTTCTATGTCTACCCTCTCTTTCTTCACTCTCTCTACCCTCTTCTCTCTCTTCACTCTATCTACCCTCTCTCTCCTCTTTTTTTATCATATATTATATTTTAAAATCAATAAAAAATTAAAATTAAATATATTAGAGACATTTCAAAAAATATGTCGCTAGTACCCTAGTAGTAGTGATGCATATGTCTATGTATCGCTACTACTTAAGGTACTGGCGGCAATTTCTTAAGTGTCGCTCTTATTTTAATTTTTTATTAATTTTAAAATATAAGAATATAATTAAAAAATTCAAAAAAATCTAAATTAATTTCTCCCCCCTCTATGTCCCTTCCCTCTCATCCTCTCTCCTCTTTCTTTCTTTCTCTCTCCTCTCTATCTCTTTCTCTTCTCTTTCCCTCTCTTTCTCTTCTTGTTCTCTCTCTCCTCTCTCTTCTATTATATATTTTATTTTAAAATCAATCAAAAAATTAAAATAAAATGTATTAGCGACGCATACAAAAAATTCATCGCTAGTACCCTAGCTAGTAGCAATGCATATGCGTGTGTCGCTAGACTCGCTACTACCTAAGGTAGTAGCTATACAATCTCTTAAGCATCGCAACTATATATTTATTTTAATTTTCAAATTTTAAAATATATATGATAAAAAATTCCCAAAAAATTTAGATTTATTTCTTCCCCCTCTCCTCACCTCTCTTCCCTCTCTCCTCTCTCTACCCTCTTTCTCTCTCTCCTCTCTCTACCCTATTTCTCTCTCTCTCTCCTCTCTACCCTATTTCTCTCTATCCTCTTATCTCTCTCTATCTACTCTCACTCTCTAATCTGATCTAGATCTCTCTCTTCACTCTTTTTCTTGTCTCTCTCTCTTCATTATTCTTTCTCTCTCTTCTTCACTCTCTCTCCCTCTCTCTTTTCTTTCTCTTCTCTTTTCACTCCTCTCTCTCTCTTACGCACGTAAACGTAAGCCGAAACTATGAGGAATCAGGATAAAGTAAGGGAATTTTATTTTTTTAATTTAATTATTATGTATAACTAGTAATTATTAAAAAATATATTATATTTGTAATTTTTAAAATTCAATATTTTTTATTATATATTTAAATAATAAATATTAAACAAAATAACAAAACTATTAGCGACACTTTTTTTATAAGTGTCGCTAATAGTAGTAATATTAGTGACGCTTTTGAAAAATTGATGTTTATTAGTCTTAATTTATTTTAAAAAAATTGCTTTATTTATTTTAGATGCATTGTTAAAAGTGACGCTAATATTACAACTAATAAGGACACTTTGATAAAAGCATCACTATTATTAATACTATTTGCGATGCTTTTAGAAAAGCGTCTCAAATAGTTCTAATTTTTTTTATTTTTTAAAAATTTATTACTATTAGCAACGCTTTTTTCAAAAGTGTCACAAAGAGTGTTAGTTTTAGAGACGCTTTTATAAAAGCGTTGCTACTAGTTGAACTATTAGGGATGCTTTGTAAAAAGTGTCGCTAATAAATATAAATTTTATGACGCTTTTATATGTGTCGCAAATACTAGTTTTTAGCGATACTTTTGTATTTTGTCGCTAATAAAAGTGTTTTTTTGTTGTAGTGAACTATTAGCAACACTTTTTAAAATGTGTCGCAAATAGTGGTACTATTAGCGACGCTTTTATAAAAGCCTCGCTAATTGTATTATTTGTAGTGCATAAAAAATGTGTCGCAAAGAAAATAAGTTTGTTTTTAAAAAAAATTAAGACTATTAGCGACGCTTTTAAAAAGCGTCAAATATTTAATAAATAAATAGTAACAAATTTTGAAAAAAAGCTTCTTAAATATAAACCATGTTATTTAATATTTAAAATTAGTGTATAATATATAATAAATAAATTATATAAAATTCCCCTACTTTCTATTCACTCGTCCTCAAAGTTGGGGCTGACGTTGACACTTGTGAGTGAGAGAGAGACATGGAGAGAAAGAAGAGAGGAGTGAAGAGAAGAGAGAGACCAGAGGAGAGAAAGATGAGAGAGAGAAGAGAGGGAGATAAAAGAGAGAGGAGAGATAAGAGTGACAAACGAGAGACGAGAAAAGAGAGCGAAAAGAAAGAGAAGAGTGATAAACAAAAGAGAGGAGTGACAAAGGGGGCAATTATTTAATTTAATATTTTTTTAAAAAAATTATTATATATTATATTTTAAAATTAAATTAAAAGGTAATAGCAACGCAAAGGAGTATGTATCGCTAATACCTATGCATCGCTAATACCATAGGTATTACTGACGCATAGGCATATAGTTGCTTATACCTAGGTTATTTGCGATGCATTTGGCTATACATGGCTAATATATTTTATTTAATTTTTTTATTAAATTTAAAATATAATATATAATAGAAGAGAGAGATAATAGAGAAGAAAGAGAGGAGAATGAGAGAGAGGAGAGAGAGGAGGGTAGAGAGAGGGGATACATATTAGCAAGAGAGAGAGAGGAGAGAGAGAGAGAAGAAGGAAGAAGAGAGAGTGTGTGTAATGCCCCGCCTTTTTTATTACGTCTAACCAAAGAGGTTAGAGGAAATTAGTAATTTTTTTAATAAATTTTAGGAGATTTTAGAAGTTCAAACCTCTGTATTTGAGTAGAGCCCGAAGAAACAAGTGTAACGAATCAAAGAATGCAGAAACGGAGGTCAAAACAGGAGGTTATGACCTCGGGAAACATAAAATATAGGCGGGTACCACTTAAAAAGAGTGGGTTATATTGATTTAAGTGGTCTAGTATAGAAGGTCTCATTGATATGAGTCCAACGGTAACAAGAACGCGCGAATCGCAATCCGGGGTAGAAAGATATTCTCGTTTAAAGCTATGTAATAAAAATAAATAAATAAAGACGTTACGCGCGATGGAACCGCGTGCGAGACACACGACCGTGGGGCATGTAACATGTGTGCACCGTGCGCATTACGCGCATGCACCACGCCATGCGCATGGTGCGTTTTGGCAGGCGCCGCCGAATTTAGCGGCGCAACGGTTTTTGCCACGTCGGAGCCTATTTAAAGGCCACAAAACATGTTTTTCAGGTAGACCTTCATTTTTTCCGTTTTTGAGTGTTCTGAGTCCAATTAAGGCCATTTAAGAGGCTTTCTTAAGTAAATTGAGTGTGCTCTACACAATGGAGGGGTTCTTTCTTTGAGTTGAAGACCGCATAAGGAGGAAACACCCCAAGATTAGGAGAGGTTCTGCCTGTCGTCCTCAAGAAAGGAGAATTTCTTCTTTTCTGTGTATGATCATCGTAACTCCGATTTAGTCCGTTCAAGAAGCGTTCTTGACTAAATCAAGTGTGTTCTATGCAATGGAGGGGCCTATTCTCTGAGTTAATGACATTATAAGAAATAAACATTTCAAAACAAGAAGAGATCCTGCTCGTCATCCTTGATCACTGGAGAAAGAAAAAAAGAGGCTAGGAACAAGAGGCTATTCAGTCCTCTGTCACCGGGCTGAATCAAGAGAAGTGGCCTGAAATAGGGGAGGCTCCACCCTCCACCGAAGGGCCACGATGTGTGAGGAACATCCCCGAGTAGGGGAGATTTTGTCTGCCGCCCACGAGCGCAGAAAACAAGAAGAGTGTCCAGGAAGGGGAGCATTTGTGTGTCATCTTTCGATGTAAGGTGAGGAACATATGGAGGCTAGAGGAGTCTCCGTTCATTGCCTCCGGATCTAAAGGGGAGGATGCCTAGAAGGAACGAGCAACTCCGAATGCCGCTACCTTACGAGACATCAGGGGAGTAAGTGTTTCTGACCTCCCATTTAAATTATAGAGTTGCATGTGCTATGTCATGATCCTTTGTGTTCTAATCTGCTATACTTTGATGTGACCTATTTATGTTCCATCTCGTTCTAGGGTTGTAACGCCCGCGATTTTTCATACATTTTCCTCAAAATTCACAGAAAATTTTTGCAATATAGCTGCTATAAATTGGAGAAAATGACGAATACAAAACTTGATAAAACAGTTTTATAATTAAAAACATAACACATCAGTTTTTCTCATCCAAAGTTTTTCTCATTCGATCAAACATCGTACGGCCAAACCAACATCCATAGGCGCTACTCGAAAACAAACATACGAATAAATTGCTATGATCATAGACTTTAAATACAAATCTCTCTCAGGCATCCCTGAGTGCAAGTCCCATAACAGTCCATAGTCTAATCCAAACTAAAGTCCAGAATACATAAACATCTTAATTCTCGTGTCACCCAATACATCAGATCGTGGCACTAATACTACTCATAGTAAGTCAAGCATATACCTGAGTCAACGAGAATCAATCCACCGCTGAAATGAGCATCCATCTCTAGGAGCTCTCCGTCACAAACCTACAGAAGCCTTCCGAACAACGGGGCTAAAAAGTAGGGTAATGAGTATTTTCATACTCAGTAGGAAAATACCCAGTAGGGGAGTTCTAAACAGTGAACTTAGTAAATCCATACATAGATGCGTTCATACAACTCAAACATGAAGCAAGCAGGTATATCATAATCATGCACATACACATACAGTCATACCAAATGCACCATCGTGCCAAAATCATACTATCAAATTAAACTTACACAAATACCCTTATCCAGGGTCTTACAAACTTACACGTACCATCGTACACATACTCATACAACTTACACATACCTGTACGACCTTACTCGTACAATCACAAACTTATTTGTACGACCTTACTCGTACAGTCTTACTCATAAACATACGCTTACTGTCTTGCTATGAAGCATATGCTTACAGTCTTGTTCAGAATCACACTCTTACAGTCTTACTCATACTCATACTCTTACAGTCGTGCTCATACTCATACTCTTACAATCATACACATACTCATACTCTTACAATCTTGCTCATACTCTTACAATCGTACTCATACTCTTACAGACGTACACATACTATCGACCACTGAAGCTCATTACAACTAATAAGCTCTAGCGTCGAAAAGGAAAAGAATGTCACTGGGGCATCACCTTAACCTCTGGGGAGTGACTAGACGCCATAGACTTTTTCGAAGGTAAGGCACACCAGTGCTCATGGGGAACAGGATCAAACAGGTAAGAGCAGGTTCATGATACTACTTACCTGAGCACACAAATATAAACACCCACACACAAGGGTGTAACGACCCAACCCGAGCCGGGTCCACAAAATCACTAATAAAAAAATTTTCTTTCCTTAAGCCAGGAATCATCATCTATGTGTGAGAGGTACAACGTTCGTCTACACACTACGGAGCATTAAGGCTTCCTCGTACGTAGACTTAGGTTGTAACGACCATTTACACGTAACGAAGCTTCATAGTTCGTCGCGTGTAAAACAGAATAAAATATATTATTTATAATTAATTTGGATCGGGCCAACGTTGCCGTGCAGTTGGTTGCCTACGTACATATTGGATATTATTCCAATACGATCGGATCCGAACGTAGTTCTGCCTAATGACTACTACATACAACAAGCATAACAAAACCATACATATAAAATACGTATCTCCAAATATTTAATCCGAAGTATACAAAAACTCGTTATAAAATTGGAGTTAAGTGGAAGTTAATAAATTAACAGAATCGTACATCTCGCTCTACCACAGAGTGGGATCAAAATCGCATACACATATCTCGCTCCATTACTTAATCGAGACTGAGCACATCACCCGACTTGCTCTATCACTGAGCCGAGACCGGACACACACATCACACGTCTTGCTCTACCCTAGAGCAAGACATCACACTTCATAACATATAAGCGTACATCATAGCATATAAGCTCACATCATGGCATAGCACACATCATGACATATAAACACGTAACATGGCATAATTAAAACGGGAGATCAGAAATGCTTACTCCCCTCATGTCTTACGAGGTAGTGGTATACGGAGTTGCTCAGATGAGCATCCTCCCCTTCAGATCTGAAGATATAGACGGAGCTTCCTCTAGCCTCCATACGTTCTTCATCTTGTGTTGAAAGACTATGTATAACGTTCTCCTTGCCGGAGACTCTTCTCGTTTTTTGCACCGTGAACGGTGGACAGAACCTCCCATACTCTGGATTACTTATTATGATGTAGCCCGGCAACTTTGGACAGAACCCTGTCTTGCTTCAGGCCCATATTTCTTGTTCGGTGCTCGAGGATAACAGGCGGAGCCTCTCCTTGTCTCGGGGCATTTCTTCCTTATACGGTTGCCAAATCAAAGAACGGACCTCTCCATCACGTAGAACATACTTGATTTAGTCAAAAATGCCTCTTAGATGGACTAAATCGGAGTAAGGATGCTTAAGAACGGGGAGAAAGAAGTCTGTTGGCACTCGAGGACAACGGGCAGAACCTCTCCTTGTCTCAAGGTGTTTCCGCCTTATACGGACTTTGACTCGAACAAAGGACCCCTCCATCGCGTAGAGCATGCTCGATTTAGTAGGAAACGGGTCTTGAACGGCCTTAATCGGCCTCAGAACAGCCAGAAACGGGGCAGAAGAAGTTCTGGATCCAAAAAGGAATGAAAATGGGGTATAAATAGGCCCTTGAGCCGCCGAAACTGCGACGCTGCGCCGCCAAAATTGGCAGCGCCGCTGTTTCGGTGGTGGCACCCGTGGTAACACGCGGCTCACACACTGGCTCGAGCCGGCTCATGCCGAACCGCCCTACGGCGCGCGCCAGTCACGCGCCGCGCGCCATTTTCTTTTATATATATATTTTTTTATTCTTAAACCTTCAAACGCGCGTATCTCCCTACCCCGGATTCGTATCGATGAGCCCTTCGATACAACCCCACTTAAAGCAGTAAATCACACTATTTCCAAGTGGGTCCCGCCTATTTTCTATGCTCATCGAGGTCGGAACTTCCGGTCCTGACCTCCGTTTTGCCCGTTCTTTGAATCGTTACGCTCGTTATGCCAAGATCTTCCTGGTTACGGGTATTTCATCTCATGAAACCCCTTAACATTAATCTCAAATTACCAAATTACCGTTAACCCTCCCGGTTTAAGCGTAACCGAAAAATGGGTCGTTACAAAGGGGGTCATACAATTGCCCACCATAATAGCTCTTATAGTGCCAAAGAATTGCCCACCATAATGGGTCTTATAGTGCCAATGCCACTCTTGGGCAGAATCATACAGTCCCTCTTGGGCGGAATCATACAATGCCACTTGGGCAGAAACATACACTGCCACTCTTGGGCGGAAATCTACAGTGCTTTCAATAGAGCATCAAATGTCTGGGCTTAATACAGCACACAGACCAAATCGAAAGCATATATCACTCTCAACAGAGCATCAAATGTCTGGGGCTTCATACAGCACACAGACTAAATCGAAAACATACATCGCTCACAACAGAGCATTAGACGTCTGGTGCTCAATACAGCACACAGACAACATCCCGCAAGATAAACACCATGGCAAGACATGAAAAGTGCTTAGCCGACTCATTATCAGCTAGCCCAAACACGGAACTTAATCCGTCGAACCCTCAGGTCTCAAACTCACAACGCTATCATTAGTTGTGCTTATAGTTCAAGTTTGAATTAAGTTAATTATGCGGTATAATTATGCCAAACAAATTCACAGTCCTCGACTGATCAAACCGAAGCTGAGCCCGATCAAAACCCTAGTTCGTCAGGGCAACAAACTTTGCTTAACCCATCTATATCATGATCAAACTCATCATACACCAAAATCTTATAGTCTTACATACTTCACCATCCACCTCATGGCCAAATCATCTTACACTGACATCATCAAATTAAGCTCCTCAGAGCCAAACCCAGTTATCACCCTCTTACTAATACCTTACTTATTAAGCTTACTTTTCACTTCATAATTTGTACGTTATGCTTGTACAATTATGCATACTCTTACTGTCTGACAATCCCCCAGCATACACTCTTATACAAACCAAACAAACCACTCCAATCCTTGCCCATCATACTCATATCCTTTGTCCTCCGTCATACGCTTACACATCCACATCCATATCCAAATCCAGACGAAACCTCTGTCACCTCTTATTGTCCATCGCCCATACTTCTACCCACATACACTTACACATATCCATTAGATAGGCATATAGCCATCATACATACGTATGCCTATCACACATACGTAAAACAAACACATACTTTCATACATAGCTTACTATCATACTCGCTAGCCATCACTAGCGCACATACATACACATACATTTAATATACACACTAGCCATCACTAGCACATACATACGCATCCATACATACTTACACGCTAGCCATCACTAGCACATACTCAATCAACATACGAAGCTTACCAACAAACACGCTAGCCACCACTAGCACATACATACTTCAAACATACACGCTAACCATCACTAGCACATACATACATACTTCAAACATATACGCTAGCCATCACTAGCACACACACATTTCATACATACTTCAAATATGCTTACAGTCCATATGCATGTCATAGCATTTCAGCATGGCATAATTTATCCTTTTACATCATGCAAATGGATCTGATTCAACATCCATAGCATTCAATCATATAGTCCTAGCATGCTGCTATTCATTCAAAGCATGCTATCATGAAATTATGAGTTCAAAGCTCCCCTACCTCGTAATCATGATGTTTGATGGCGAGCACACGACGGTGGCGGCGTTCGTGGCGAATTTAGCGGCCAAAGGCATTGCCTAGCTGAGAGAGTTGTCGTCCCGAGAATTTTAGGAAGTGCAGGAACTACTCACGGCCAAATAGGGTGTCAGAAGTCAAAGTGGCAAAATCCACGATCCACTGCGGCACAAGAATAGTGGTGCGACCATAAGTCGAAGGTGTACTTATTAAAGGTCGGCCGGCGGCTGAGAAGTACTCGGCCGGCCACAAGACATCGAAATCGGCCGTAGACAGCACCCAACGGTGGTGATTTTGCATCACAAGGGCGGAGGGCATGGGGCGACGCTTGAGGATAGAGGAGAGGTGGAGGACTATGTGTCAACTCCACTTGGTGGCATAGCCATCCGATGGTCAGGCGGCAAAAGCGGCACCTAAGCCCTGAAATACATGCGTGGACACATGCACACGCGACTACATACACCCGTGGCCCAAAGGGGCGGGGGAGAGGGCTGAACGGAGGCGGCCCAAGGCCCACCAAAGGCAGAGCCCACGATGGCCAAATGGCCCATGGCTCGCCGATGCCAACGACCTGAGACGCACCCAAAGCATCTAATCAGGCAGAGCAAGGCAATAGGGGCAAGGCGGGGTCGGAAACTGCAACCCCCTACCGACACTGGGTCGACGTAGGCTGGACGGAGTCCATCCGGTGGCCGGACGACGACCGGAAACACACAGCGTCCAAAAAATCCCTCGGACAGTGACATGCAAATAATAATAAAAACCCGACCAAAGTGCCGGTAGCTCACCGCGGACTAGAGAAAGCATGGCGGCGGCTCTAGCCAGCGCCTATGGGTTCCTAGCAGGCAAACAAACATAAGTCTAGTTGAGGGCGGCCGCAAAAGATATCAAAATCGCACCCCCATGGCTCAAAAACGGGATTTGAAGGAAGAAAAACCTGAAGAAAAGTTCGGTACCTCGTGGAGGAGCAAAGAGGCCATGGCGCCGGTCATAGCCGGTACCTACGGACTCGTGGCGGTGAGGCAAAGAGGATCCTGACAAGAATCGATGAAATCCGACGACGGAGGAGGGAGAACGGAGCGACAGGAATCAAGCTCGGGTTTCTCTCCGAACTAACTGGACGTCACATTTTTATTGGAAGTCGAGTTCTGGAATCCATGAAATGGATTTCATATCTTATAGTTAATCTTTTTTATTTTTTTCCTCTATGTCCCTAACACGCATTCACCTCCCGGTTACGCGTTGTACCTCCAAAACTCGCGCCATAAGTGTGTGGTGAAGCCTATGGCCCGCAACTAAGCCCCACACCCAACTCTACGGATATAAATATGAATACGCCGAAGCGTCACATTTTCCCGCAGAAAATGACCAAAAAAATAGCAGGAAAATCACATAAAATCGTAGAAAATTCAGGGACATTAGAAGGGTAGAGTGAGACGTGTGTTGTGTGTGACTGGTCTCGGCTCAGTGATAGAGCGAGACATGTGATTGTGATTGATCCCGCTCGATGGTAGAGCGAGATGTTCGATTTCATTGATTTTTTAATTTTCACTTGACTCCGATAGATTACAAATTTCAGTATGATTCCGATTGAATATTAGTATATACATATTTTAACATATATGATTTTGTAATGCTTGATGTATGTAATAGCCCTTAGCTAGAACTACATTCGGATCCGATCGTATTGGAATAATATTGTAAATGTTATCCAATACGTGCATAGGCAACCAACGGCAAGGCAACATTGGCCCAATCCAAATTATTTATAATTATAAGTTTTATTTAAATTTAAACACGACAAACTATGAAGCTTTGTCGTGTGTATGTAACCGTAACAACTAAGTCTACGTACGGGAAAGCTTTGAAACTTAGTAGTGCGTAGATGAATATTGTACCTCTCGCACACAGATAATGATTCTTGGCTTAAAGAAAGAAAAAAAATTATTAGAGATTTTCTGGACCCCGGCTCAGGTCGGGGCGTTACAAATGGTATCATAGTATATCAAATTAAAGGCAGGGCGTTACAAATGGTATCGGAGCATATCAGATTAAAGGCTGGGTGTTACTGAAAGGGGAGATATATCAACAAGAGAGAGAGAAGAGAGGAGAGAGAGGGGGGAAGATATTGAGAGAGAAGAGAGGAGAGAGGTAAATAGATAGGGATAGAGAGTGAGAAGAGAGGAGAGAGCAGAGAGAGAGAAAGAGACAAGAGAGTAATAAAAGAGAGAGAAGAGTGATTGAGGGGGAAGAATTTAATTTAGATTTTTTTGAAATTTTTCATTGCAGATTATATTTTAAAATTAATAAAAAAAATTAAAATAAAATGTATTAGCAACACTTACGCATAGGCGTCGCTAATACTTAGGGTATTAACAATACATTTTCCTATGTGTCACTATTACCTTTTAAATTATTTTTATTAATTCTAAATTATAATATATAAGAATTTAAAAAAAAAATTTCCCTACTCTCACCTATGTTCGTCAAAGTTGGGGTTCACGCTACACTGGTGAGAGAGTAAGGAAAGAGAGAGAGGAGAGAAGAAAGAGAGCATGTAGAGAGAAGAGAGAGAGTTGGTAGATAGAGGAGAAAGTGGGTAGAGAGAGGAGAGATAGAGAGAGTAGAGAGAGAAGAGAGAGAGAGAGAGAGAGGATGTGAGAGGAAGGGGGAGAGAGAAAGAGAGGGAGGGAGGAGACCATGAGAAGAGATGGAGGAAATTAATTTTGATTTTTTTATATTTTTATTATATTATATTTTGAAAATAATAAAAAATAATTAAAATAAAATGTATTAGCGATATATAGAAGTATGCGTCATTAATACCATACATATTAGCGACACAAAGTCATATACGTAGCTAATATCTGATGTATTAGTGATGTATATTCCTATGCGTCACTAATATATTTTTTTATTTTAAAAATTTTAATATATAATATAAAACTTTCTCCCCTCTTTCTTCTCTCTCTCTTTCTTCTATCTCTTCTCTTCTCTTCTCGATCTTTCACTGCAACAAAAAGGACCATTAGTGACGCTTTTATGCATCGCTAAATAGTCATACAAGCATCGCAAAATAGTCGCTTAATGTGTCAATAAAAATGGAGTTGCGATTGCTCGACGCTTATGGCAAAGCGTCGCTAATAGTCTGTTATTGGCGACATTTGTTTTTTCATCACTAATTATTTTTCTTTTGCGACAATTTATTAAGCATCAATAATAGTAAATTATAAGCAATGTCTTTACTATTAGCGACGCCTAATAAAGCGTCGCTAATATAAAAAATTTTAAAAATATAAATATATTATTAGCAATGTTTGTCTATGCGTCGCTAATAATAGAAATAATAAAGAAACTATTAGCGACGCTTATGGAAGCATCCCTAATAAGAAAAAATTAATAAAAAATCATTAGCGACGCTTTCAAAAAGCGCCACTAATAGGAAATTCTTTTAAAAAATTAATAAAAATGACTATTAGCGACGTTTTTTAAAGTATTGCTAATAAAGGAAAAAATAATAAAACGGTTATTAGTGACGCTTAGAAATGCATCCCAATAAGATTTTTTTTAAAAAAAATAGCTATTGGCGACACTTTAGAAAGTGATGTTAAAAAAGAAAAAATATTTAAAAATAGTTATTAGCGATGATTACAAAAGCGTCGCTAATATATATTTAAAAAAATTTGAAATCCCGCCTAAGGCAAGATTTCGGGGATGAATGTTGTAGTCCGGCAGAGGAAGGGACTCCGGACTCCGACCGAAGCCCATCTTCCTCCGATTGGAAGGGAAAGAGGAAGGGGGAGGAAGGGGGAGGAGGGGAATAGAGGGACAGCGCCACTCTCCTCCTCTTTGTCTTGCATCGGGGGGGAGTGGGGCTCCAGTCGGAGCCCCTCCTTGGGGTGGGGGGAGAGGAAGAGGGGTGTGGGCTGCCAAGGAAAGAAGGGGGTAGCAGAGGGCGGCTGGGGGTGGACATGTGGTGGGCGGAAGGCCGGCGGGGCAGGTGGGGGGCTCACGGGAGGTGGGGAAAGGTGAGTAGGGGAGGAAGGCGGAAGGAAATAACACTATGGGGGCGAAAATCACCTGTGCAGTTGAATATATATTGCCTGTGCAGTCAAATATATATCGCCCGCTTAGGAAGCGTTGCAAATAACAAGCATTTGTGATGCTTCCTCTATGCATCGCAAAACTAACTAGTTTTGCGACGCTTTCTTAAAAGTGTCGCAAATTGTTATATATTTGTGATGTTTTCTTAAGTGTCGCAAATTGTTTATATTTGTGACGCTTATAGATAATCGCCGCAAAAAATGCAATATTTGTGACACTTATCCATAAGCGTCGCAAATACTATTATTTTAAAAAACATCTCTCTCCTCTCTCTCTCACCTCCCTCCTCACTCTCTCTCCTCTCTCTTCTCTCCTCTCTCTCTCTCTTCTCTCTCTCCCTTCCTCTCTCCTCTTTCTCCCTCTCCTCTCTCTCTCACCTCCCTTCTCACTCTCTCCTCTCCTCTCCTATCTCTTTCTCTCTCTTCTCTCCTCTCTCACTCCATCTTCTCTCTCTCACCTCACTCTCTCTCCTCTCTCTTCTCTCCTCTCTCTCTTCTCTTATCTATCTCTCCTCTCTCTCTGTCTCCTCTCTCCTTTTTATGATCTCTCTCTCCCATGCACATCAACGTGTGCCTCGGATCTAAGAATAAGAGGAGAGAGAGTTGGGGAATTTAATTTTATTCTTTTTGAGATTTTTAATTATATATTATATTTTACATTTAATAAATATAAAATAAAATAATGTATTAGTGACGCACAGAAAAAAGCGTTGCTAATACTATGCTTATTACTACTGATTTCGTCATTCTAAATGACCAAATCTGTACTCTTATTCTCTTCCCTCTATTTACTCTCTCTCTTCACTCTCTCTCTCTATTTACTCTCTCTCCTCACTCTCTCCAATCTCTCTCTCTCTCCGCTCTCTCTCTTCTTTCCTCTTTCTCTTTCTCTCTCTCTCCACTCTCTCTCCTCTTTCTCTCTCTATTCACTCTCTCAAAGAGGAGAGAGAGAAAGAGGAGGGAATAGAGAGAGAGAGAGTGAAGAGAGAGAGAAAGAAGAGAGAAGAGAGAGTGGAGAGAAAGTGAAGAGAGAGATAGAAGAGAGAGTGAAGAGAGAGAGATCAGAGAGTGAATACAGAGAGAGAGAGTGAATAGAGAAAAAGGAGAGAAAGAGTGAAGAGAAAGAGTGTGTTAAGAGAGAGAAGAGAGAGAAAGAGGAGAGAAGAGAGAGAAAGAGGAGAGGGAGAGAGTTAATAGAGGGAAGAGAATAAGAGTATTGATTTCATCCTTTAGAAAGACGAAATCAGTACAATATTTAATAAATATATAAAAAATTAAATTAAATTCCTCCCTCTCTCCCTCTACACGCTCTCTTCTTTATCCTCCTACTCCCAATTTCCTATGTGTCGCTAATATATTTTATTTTATTTTAAAAATATATAATTTAATAAAAATATTAAAAAATTAAATTAAATTCCTCCCAATCTCTCTCCTCCTACTCCCTCTCCTCTCCCTCTACACTCGACTCTTCTCTATCTTCTCTCTCTCCTTTCTCTCTTATCTCCCTATATCCTCTCTCTCCCTATAATAAAAAAATAGAAAATAATCAAAAGTAAATTCCTCCCTTCCTCTATCTACTCTCTCTGTCTAAACTCTCTCTTCTCTCATCCTCTTCTCTCTCTCCTCTCACTCTCTCTCCTTCTCTCTCTCATCCAAGGGTATTAAGAATATTAGTGATGCATATTCCTATGCGTCACTAATACAATTTATTCTATTTTTTTATTAATTTTTTAAATATAATATATAATAAAAAATTTAAAAAAATAAAAATAAAATTCCTCCCTCTCTCTTCACGATCTCTACTCTCCCCTCTCCCTCTCCCTCTCCCTCTCCCTCTCCTCTCTCTCATCATCTTCAATCTCTCCTCTCTCACTCTCATCCTCTTTTTCTATCTCCTCTCTCTCCTTTCACTCTCTCTATATATTAAAATTAATAAAAATAAATAAGAAGGTAATAGCGACACATAGAAAAATATGTCACCAATACCCTAGCTATTAGCAACGCATTTTCATATACGTCGCTAATAGTAAGGGTATTAGTGACACATATTTCTATGCGTTACTAATACTAAGAGTAATAGTGACGTATATTTCTATGCATCACTAATAAATTTTATTATATTTTTTATTATATTTTAATTATAATATATAATAAAAAAAGGAAAATTATTTGAAGAATAATTAAAAAAATTATTTACCAATTTGAACCACTTTAGGAAATATTTCCTAAAGTAGTATTATTTTTTGCCACGCAGGTGCCAGCCAAGCAACTAGAGCCTGCGTGGTTTTTTTTTTTAAGTTTTTTTTATGATGTCGTTATTTATAAAGGATGAAATCAATACTATGTACTAAAGGATGAAATCAATATTATTGTACTAATTTTGTCCCTCTATTCTTATTCTCTTCCCTCTATTTACTCTATCTCTCCTCCTTCTCTCTCTCTCTCCTCTCACTCTCTCTTTTCTCACTCTCTCTCCTCTTTCTCTCTCTCCACTCTCTCTCTCTCTCCTCTATCTATCTCTCCTCTTTCTTTATCTATTCACTCTCTTGAACGAGAGAGAAGGAAAAGAGGAGAGAGAGTGAATAGAGAGAGAAAGAGGAGAGAAGAGAGAGTGAATAGAGAGAGAAGAGAGGGAGAGAGAGTGAAGAGAGAGTGTGAAGAGAGAGAGAGAGTGAATAGAGAGAGAAGAGAGTGAAAGATGAGAGAAGAGAGAAGAGAGGAGAGAGAATGGAGAGAGAAAAAGATGAGAGAGTGTGTGTGTGTGTGAAGAGAGAAAGAAGAGAGTGAAAGAGGAGAGGAGAGAGAGTAAATAGAGGGAAAAGAATAAGAGTAAAATGACAAAATCAGTACAATAGTATTGATTTCATTCTTCTAAAAGATGAAATTAGTAATCATTTGAAAGGGCGAAATCATTACAATGGTATTGATTTCGTCATTCTAAAGAATGAAATGAGTACACAATATTGATTTTGTCTTCAGATGAAATTAGTAGTCCTTTGAAAGGATGAAATCAGTAAAATGGTATTGATTTTGTCATTCTAAATGATGAAATGAGTACACAGTATTGATACGAAATCATAAAAATAAATTAAAAAAAAGCCACATAGGCGCCTGTGTGGCAAAAAGCAATACCACTTTGGGAAATATTTCCCAAAGTGGTCCAAATTGGTAAATAAATTTTTTTAATTATTATTTAAATAATTTTCCTATAAAAAAATTTTAAAAATAAAAATTAAATTCCTCCCTTTCACTCTCTACTCTCTCTCTCTCTACACTCTTGTCTCTCATCCTCTTCTCTCTCTCCTCTTAGTCTCTCTTTCCTCATCCTCTCTCTCTCTTCTCTCTCTATATCCTCTCTCTCCTTTCACTATCTCTCTCTATATTCAAAAATTAATAAAAATAAATTAGAAGGTAGTAGCGATGCATAGAAAAATGCATCGCTAATACCCTAGCTATTAGCGACGCATATGTATATGCATCACAAGTACCAAGGGTATTAGTGACATATTTTTATGCGTCGTTAATACCAAAGGTATTAGTGACACATATTTTTATGCGCCACTAATACTCTTCGTATTAGTGACGCATATTCTTATGCGTCACTAGTGCATTTTTTATTTTTTATTAATTTTTAAATATAATACATAATAAAAAATCTAAAAAATTAAAAATTAAATTCTTCCATCTCTCTATACTTTCTCTACATTCTCTCTTTCTCTCTCCTCTCCCTCTCTTTATCTCTCTTCTCCCTCTCCTCTCTCTCGTCCTCTTCTCTCTCCTCTCTCTCATCCTCTCTCTCTCTCTCCTTTCCCTCTTCTCTCTCTATATCATCTCTCTCCTTTCACTATCTCTCTCTATATTTTAAAATTAATAAAAATAAAATAAAAGGTAATAGCGATGCATAGAAAAATGTGTTGGTATTAGTGACACATATGTAAATGCGTCGCTAATACTAAGGGTATTAGTGACGTATATTTCTATGCGTCACTGATACCAAGAATATTAGTGACGGATATTCCTATGCGTCACTAATAATTTTTTTATTTTTTTTAAATATAATATATAATAAAAAAATTAGAAATCAAAATTAAATTCTTCCCTCTCTCTCCACACTCTCTCCTCTCCCTCTCTCTTCTCTCCTCTCTCATCATATTCCCTCTGTCTATCTCTTTCTCTCTCCTCTCTCCTCTCTCATCCTCTTGTCTTTCTCTCTCTATATCCTCTCTCTCTATATATTTTAAATTTTATAAAAATAAATTAAAAGGTAATAGCGACACATATGAAAATGTATCTCCTCTTTTCTCTCTCTTCTCTCACTCCTCACTCTCGTCTCTCTTTCTCTTTCTCTCTCTCCTTCTTCTCTCTCTCCTCTAACTCTCTCTCTATCTACTCTCACTCTCTCCACTCTCTCTCTCCTCTCTCCTTTATATATCTCTCTTCACTCTCTCTCTCATCTTTCTCTCTTATCTCTCTTTCTCTCCTCTTTTTTTCTCATCTCTTCACTCCTCTTTTCTCTCTCTCTCTCTCTCTCTCTCTCTCTCTCTCTCTCTCTCTCTCCCTATATCTCTCTCTCACTCAAGTGCATGAACATGAGCCCCAGCTTTGAGGAGTGGGGAGAAAGTAGGGGAATTTTATTCTTATATATTTATTATATTTATATATTAAAATACTAAATATTAAATAGAATATATTATATTTGGAAAGCTTTTTTTAAAATTTTAATATATATTTATTATATATTATATATTTAAATAATAAATATTAAATAAAATAAAAAATATTGGAGAAGCTTTTTAAAAAGTATCTCAAATAGTAGTACTATTAGTGATGATTTAAAAAAAAATGTCGTAAATAGTACTCCTATTTGCGATGATTTTTGAAAAGCGTCACCAATATTATTAATTTTTTTTACAAAAATTAGCTATTTTATTTGAGACTCATTTGTTTAAGCGTCAGTAATATTATCACTATTTGTGACGCTTTTTATTAAATCATTGCTAATAGAACACTATTTGCAACAGTTTTATAGAAGTATCGCAAATAGTTCTAATTTTTTATTTTTTAAAAACTTATAACTATTAGCAACACTTTTTTAAAAATATGGATAATAGTGGTACTATAAAAGTAAGGCAATTGAACATGTTTTTGTGCGTTGATTTGCATGATTTCAGCGTCAATTGCAAGTTTTCTAGAATTCAAAGGTTTGCACCCCAACCCTCAATTTTTTTTTTATTTTTAGTGTATTTCAAGACATTTCTAATGATTTTTGAACCTTTAGGATTGTTTCATCTTCTTATATATACATTCCTTTCAATTTCCACAAGATTCTATTTGTAAAACATCTAGTTTTCATTTATTTTCAAGTGAAGTTTTCATAAACCCGCCCCTTTAAGGGCACCACAATTTTGGACCTAAATCATGCACCACAATTCTATACTCCCAATAATTCCCTGCAACAGTGACATGTAAAAAATGAAACTAATACCAGCACAGCAGTGAGTATGGTTGTCTAGGAAGGGCCGAGATATAACTGCGCTTTACTGATTAAGTTGGAATTGGATATCATCCTACTATGAGAAGCAAACTTGTACTATAAGTGTTCTATGTAGGAAAATTAACAAACAACTTCATATTTCTTGTTTTCCAAATCCGGAAGAATATTGAGTGAATAATAAAGAATTTTCGCTTGCATTTCCTAAATATACCACAACTTTTTAGTGATATATCAACATTTTATTGTCTTATAGTTTGGTTCACTGTATGGTTTTAGAACCACCCACTAAAATATCAGATATGTTTCGTTGAAATCAGCACAATAATGGAGATTAAAGCACATGAAGGTATTGGAACAAATCATCAAGTTAATTTAATGGTGATAACTAGCCAAGCCAGCTCAGCCACATGGCTCAAAACATAAGATGGGATAAAGTAGTTGTCCCTTTGTAACACCAATAATGAAATTTATTTTGAGATGCCAGCTCCTCCTCCGTTGTTGATATCAGCCCCTCCTCCACAGCTGATCTTGCCTCCTCCTCCACCTTTGTCTATTCCTTCTCCGCCACCACCTCCTCCTCCATTACTACCTCCTCCTTCTTTTCCACCTTCTCTCCTCCTTTTTCTTTGCTCCTCCTCCAAGTCCTCCTTCCTGACAGTACACTACCGATACTTTTTATTGCAAAACTGCTAGTAATAAAGAAGAAAAAGAAGGAGGAGGAGGAGGAGGAGGAGGAGGAAGAGGAGGAGGAGGAGGCTGCAAAAGACGTGAAGGAGAAGGAGGAGACAGAGAAGAGGGAAGGAGGGGAGTAGAAAAATGCGAAGGATGACTTGGCGGTAGCGACAGTGGTAGAGAGGGTGACTAGGCAGGGTTAGGAAGCGGAGCTCAACCAAGTTGATTTATGGTTCAATAGGTTGGTGAAGATGAAGTAGAAGGAGGAAGGGAGCGATTGGGTAATTGACATGTGTGAATTCTATTCATTTTATATGTTTTTTACCTTATTTGCTAATGCATATTAACTTAAAGAAAAATTATTTAAATAATAATCAAAAAAATTTATTTACCAATTCGGACCACTTTGGGAAATATTTTTCAAAGTGATATTACTTTTTGCCATGCTGGTACTAGCTAAGCAGTTGACGCCTACATGGCCTTTTTAAAAAAAAAATTATATAGTTTCGTCGTTTGGAATGACTCGTTCGGAACAACAAAATCTCTATACGTTTAAATTATTACCCAACTCACCCCATGCCACGATTGCATATCTATGGAAGGCCGTATCGACTGATACGGGTCCGTATCGGTCGACACCTATACGGTACGGGGGGCGATACGCCCCCCCACACGAATCATCGATACGTACCGGCCGTACCATATCGATACGGCCGATACGTATAGATACATTATTTTAAAAATAATATTTTTTATTTAAAAAATTATTTTTTAATTAAAAAAATAATTTTTTTTTTGAAAAAAAAAATTTTGAATTTTTTTCTTAAAAATAAAAAACACAATTCAAACTCAACTTCTTTTAATGTTTAAGTTTTAGTTATATTAAAAATAATAATTTTAAAGTTATATGAGATCAATACGGGTAGGTCCATACAATTTACATAAACTTTTTTTTATATATAGTACTCCACAAATATATATTTATTTAAACATATAACTTAGACTCATATTAAGTATATTATTTATTTTTAAAATAAACTAATTTTAAAGCACTTAATATGGGAAAGAATGACAAATAATTTATATAGGACGGAGAGCATAATAGTATATAGTTCTAAATAAACTAATTTTATAATACCTGTATCAATTGATATGGTCTTATTATGCTCTAAAAGAAGTATTATAATGATATATTATTAGTTATAATATTTTTTTATGTTTATAAAAGGGTTTATGCCCGTATCGGCGCGTACCAAGCGTATCATCGGCGCGTACCTGTATCCATAGTCATCGATACTCTCATGCGTATCGATACGGCCTTCCATGATTAGAAGGATGAAATCAGCTTAAATTTGATTTTGCGTTTCCAAAGAACGAAATTATATATATTTTTTTGAAAAAAGTTACGTAGGTGTTTGCTTGGATACTACTTTAAAAAATATTTCTCAAAGTGGTTCAAATTGATAAATATTTTTTTAATTATTAATTAAATAAATTTTCTTTAAATTAATTTAGATTAAGATAAAATTTAAAGTATTTATTTATTTATTTATTTGGCTTAAATTATTAGCTTGGACGTATATTTGATGAATACCCTCACGCTCTGCCTCCCCCACCTCTGGATAGACCCATCCATGGCCAAGTTCTTAAAAAAAAAAATAAAAGGGTGATAGCATGATTCAGAAAGTTTGGGAAATTGTTGGAGAAACCTCAAGTCACTAATTTCGAAGACTAATTGGCAAATATTAGACGAGTTCAGAGAAAGTGATTGTAGGTGGGCCTTGTAGCGGATCCAGCCCACGTGATAATGCATTCTTGGGCCGTCTTCCTGCCAGAGTGGACTGGGTTCAGAAATTGAACCAAATCGAATCAATTTTACATTGGTCATATCCATTGGGTAGAGCTAAGTTAGGAAGTTCATAGAGTGAATTTCATTGAAGTTGACAATTTCTTTATTATACTCCTTTCATTCCTCATTTGGAGCTATTAATACGAGACATAGGGAGTATATATTAGACAATGTAGAAATATAGAACGCCACTCATAAGTTTTTGTTTTTTTAATTATTGTGCAAACATAAAAGTAATTGTGGTATTTTAGATAACCCGAGGTAAACCAGCTTAACTTCTACACAGAGTTGCAATTTTATAAAATTTGCGCCTATTTAACATTAAAATGGAAAACATAAAAGTCGTATGCCTCTTTTATGCCTAAAATTTGAATTTTAAAATAAAATATAAATGACACTTAGATTTTTTTCAATAGATTATTCAAATAAAAATCGAACCACGTAATCACATATGCTTGTTGACTTAGCTCAAGCGCAATTTTGCAAGCTGGCTTTAACCTCGTAGGCCTAGCATATTGGGAAAAAAAAAACAAAGCACTTATAGCCGAGGCTGGCTCCTAATCAATCTTACATAAAAAAGATTTTACATACATGCATATGAAAATATTATAACATCATACATAGCATGGTCACCTGATGGTTACATACTATGTTAAACCTCTGTGCTTCATGGTAAGATCTTATGTACCATATCATGGAGTATGGTTAGACTACTCGAGTTTGAATAGGAAAATGTTACACTCGTGCCTGCCCACACTCAGCATTGATCCACACACCCTATGTGTCATCTTGTCATTTCCCAAGAAAAATATAAATTATGTTTTGATTTTATTTTAACCATCAGTAAGCTACTACGCATCAGTGAAATTGTAGAACACGAATATAATGGCAACATGGGTGTAACCCTAGGAAATTGTTACAAGGAGATGGTTATAAAATTTATTTATATTTTTATTTGTTAAAATTTTACACTAACTTTAAAATATCGTAACCTTTTATTTTGATGTTTGATTTGCGCATTTTAGTACCATTGAGCTTGTATTGATGAATCGTACAGAACTAGACCACACATGAGTACATTATCTTACACTTTTCAAGTGGGTCTCGCCCAAGTGACATGCTTCTCGAGGTCGTAACTTTTGACCTCATGCCCGATTTGCGTGGTTCAAGGCTCATTACACTCATTTTTCAAAGCTTTATCACGTCCTTATGAATGCCCATTTGGTAACTACCTCTAAATAATTTAAAATCCCTAAAAACTCAAAAAGTAGTTTTATACTATTCAAAACCATGAGTGTGTTTTATTTTTACTTGATTCTGAGCTTTTTCTAACGATACGAAAAACCTTGTATTGACAGCCGACAATTAACAATCACATTTATTACAATAAAAGGGATATAAGACAACATTATGAGTTACAATATCTCTTTAAATTTTTATAATGAAATATCTTAACTAAATAGGTAAATTAAAAAAATAAAGCAAATGTTAAACACGTGGCTATCGATTGTCAGTTGTCTTGACTATTGAATATCCTAACTGTCAACTGTCACGCATCAGTAAAAGTTGTCAGCACCGGATAAGAAGGTGGTCTCCGACACCAAAGGTTATGATAGTTGACAGTCAAGACATTCTACAACTGACAATCGACAGTTGACAATCAAGATAACCGACAATCAACACAATCGCATGTTTAAAATTTGTTTTATTTTTTATTTTATCTATTTAGTTTGTTGATATTGTTCATTGTGAATACTTTGGGAGATATTATCACTCATATTGTTGCCATATATCTCATTTATTGCAATAAATATGATTGTAGATGGTCAACTGTCAGTATGAGGTTTGGGTGTTAGAAAAAACTCAAACTTAAGTAAAAAAACACTCTTATTTTGAGTATTTTAACATGTTTATGAGTTCAATTTTTAAGATTTGATCTAGTAGAGAAAAAAAATCTTAATAGCCCTACCAGCTAGTTTGTGACTTATCTTATTAGATTTCAGGAGGGAGGAAGAGGAGGCGACTAAGGAGGAAAAAGGGGAGGATAGAGAGAAGAGGGAGGGAGCAGGAAGAGGAAGAGGAGGAGGAGGATGTGGCAAGGGGGGGGGGGGGGAACAAAGTTTGATGAAGCGGAGCCGGTAGTGAAGACGATGAAGTTGGCAACGGAGGAGGTAGCTGGTGGTGGAGTCGAAGCCGGAACTACTAAAAATGAAAAACAATGGGTTGGTGAAGTTATAAAGAAGAAAATGGGATGAGGGTGTTTTAGATAATTCATGTCACATATATGGAGAATGGAAAAATGGGGGAATTTTGGGGAAGAAGAGATGCTGAAGATAGGAATGGGAGGGGGCGGAGAAGAAGTGTGTCACCACTAGAGAGAGGTGGCTCTAAGACCTGGCCTAGTCTCTCAGATCCCAAGCCATTTGTCCTATTTCTTAGGCAATTTTATTTGTTTTCATAATGAGGATGTGGAATTATGGATTTCACGGGTGGGCCAGATCTACGCATGCTTTGAAGGTTAGCACTTTGAGTCGTTAGTTGATATTCCAACAACCACAATTAATATCTAACTTTATCGTCAGCTTGGTGGGCCCAATAGGAACGCATTGTGATACTTTACCTAGGGGTGCTAATGAGCTGAGCCAACTCGTCGAGCAAAGGTAGCTCGACTTGACTCGACTCAAATATAGCTTGACTCAAAGTGGCTCAGCTCAAACTCGAATATTTTCGAGTTGAGTTCGAGCATACCCTGGCTCGATTCGACTCGGCTCGAATAGAACTCGAACTCGGCTCAAACTCGACCCATGCTCAAGCAATATTGCAATCATTAGACAATATCAAACAATATGTCAATCATTAGACAATATGTAATGGTAATATTATGTACTATATTTACATATCAAACAAATTATGATATATCTATTCAAATTTTCTATGAAGACTACTTTTGGAATCCTTAGAAATTCGAATTTTACAATAATTTTTTAATATTTTTAAGCATTGAATCTTGGAGTTTCCTTTTTCTTCATAAAAATAGGGTAGTTATATTTATTTGGGATGGTTCCAAGACGACAAGATATCAAGTTTCATGTTCCCAGTATACTAATACTCGACTCGACTTGGCTCTACGGACCCCTACACATTACACATGATATAAATTATTTAGAAGTAAATATTTTAAAGAGACATAATATACATATATTATATATGAGATATTTACTCAAATTTATATTTATGTATAATAGAAATAAATGATATACATTTATATATGATATCTCATATATACAAATGTAGTTAACCACAAATGCACTATTTTTTTTCTTTTTTGTAGTTATAAGATGACACTTGAAGTAAGAAGTGAATACATGGATCTAGAAATTTTAGGTTATCAAATAATAAATATATTTCATACAACCAAAAGAAGGTTGGAGTATGCAGAAGAGGTTATGGTATCATATATACATATACATATAGTATATATGTGCTAATAATAATGACATGTTCATACAAAACTACTAAAAAATATATATAATACAAACATATGAACACTTCAATGGTATGGAGGGAGTACATATGTACTAATAATAGTAACATGTTTATAGAAGACTACTAAAAGTTGCATATATGGTTAAACATACAAACACAAGATATAACATAATAACAAATAAAAATATTAGAAAAGAAAGCTAATAAATAAGTAAATAATATAATTTATACTTTAGTTGTCTATTTACAAATTTATGAGCTTTTAGTCAATGATGGAAATTTTTTATAATATTGTATATATAAATACTCCACTTGTCCTACATTAATAGCTCCAGTTAGTTTTTAAAAATAAATTAAAACTAATTTAGTTTAAAAAATCAAATGGAGCTATTAATTTAAGATGGAGGGAGTATTTGATAATATTATTTTTACCAAGCAATTAGTATATATTGGTATAATGAGGTAGAAGTATTAATTAAGTTTTTGCACTCATTTTCATGCATTAAAATATATGATTAATATAAAGAAGTATAAATATTATTTAAAATAACATGGCCAAGCATACAACTTTAATGACAAAGTGATAAATTATATTTGATAAAAAAAAGTATTTAAATGATGAGAACATTATATTTATTTGATGGAATGTTTTATAACACAAAAGGTGTTGTAGGCAGAGTAGTTAAGGAGATTATTCTTTTGGCAATGTCACAACTGAGCCAAATTCGAGCAAAGTTATATATTCAAGCTCAAGCACGAGTCGAATTCTAGTTTTCTTCTTGAGCTGAGCTCGAGTTGGATGATTGACAGCTCGATCGAGTTTAAGTTGAGCTTGAGCCAATATTATGAATTTGAGCCGAGCTAATTCAAAACTTAACTCAGCTAGGCTTATTAGCCCCCCTAACTTTACCCCACGAGGATTTCACAAACGTTGAATAGTGGCTGGCTGTGGGCCTGTGGCAACTGGCCGTTAGTGACTAAGGAATGATTTTCTTTGTGGAGTTGAGTAATGTTATTCCCAGCCTACTACGGAGCTATTTTGTATACATGCTCATTTGATAGGCTTGTGATTTAGAAGATATTACAAAATAAAGGAGCACACATCAATGGAAGGAGATCTATGACATCCTTCCATGTGATAATTGAGAGGTGGGAGGGACAACAAAATGATGCCTGTAAAGATTATATCAAGACTTTACTATTTGTTCGGCCAGTACCATGCCTCATGAAGCAGTTGTTTTGAGTTCAAACCTGCACTCTGCTAGCCGCCTATAAGGATTATATCAAGACTTTACTAATTAGTGTGATATGCTGGCCCCTAAAAATAATATATCAAGTTACTAGAAAAAGGCTTAATTTACAAGAATATCATCAATCTTACATTTGAGAAGACCAGTAGCGTAGCGTCAGGTTAGAAAATTCATGAATTGATTTGCATTAAAAAAGAGGGCTGTCGTTTTTCCTTGAAACTTTATGCGGCTAAAGCATACGATTCAATTCATTGGTCCTTTATTCAAGTTTATGCTTGCTGCATATGCATGTTATCCTCACTCGATTTCCTGTAGACCTACGCGGAGATCCTACATATTTATAGGAAGAAAGTTAGCATGAGCTTGGCTCATGCTTGCCAACGTAAGCCCCAACTTTGCGAGCCAATGGATCAAGATTTGACTGCACAAGGGGACAGTTAACTTGCCTGCCTTGAGTTATGTGGGCCATCAGATTTCAGAGCCCGGACTCTCGCAGCTCAGGCACACGCTGACGTGTATGAGCCCTACTTCACACAAACAAAACTCTATTTATATAAGTTCAGGAATTATTCTCTCTCTATATAGTTAGGGAGAGAGAGAGATGAAGAATGCTGCTAACTACACTAATTTCAGCCCTAAATTTCATCTATTTCCTAGGTTGAGGGGTCAAATACACTATTTAGCACATGTCTAAATTTAAAAAATTAAAAAATTTCCAAATATTACATCTAGATATAGTTATTATATCATATCATATACTCTTTTAAAAAGTGCAAGGGAGCCAAAGGGGATACAATAAATTCTTGTGGTTTTTTTACATTGCTTATATTTTATTTAAATTACAAAGGAACATTCATGACTTTACTCTATTGGCACCAACTGTGTATAGTGGGCCCTACCCACCCATTTTCTTTATTGTGACTTCCCAAAGCCATATTTTTCATTTTCAAACTCAAACCCTGTGATTTTGGTGGCATTGAATTTGTCTCATTAAGCTCTATCAAATGAACAATGATATGGGATCATTACTTTGTATTTTTTAGTGGGCGCCACTTGTATGCCACACTTCTTGGGGTCATATAACCTCTGCTCTCGATGTTCGTTCTTATGATCTTGGACCCATTGGAATCATTTCTTAGAGTCCTATGAGATGATGGCCTTTTTTTAGCAATTCTCTCCAATGAAGATTATAATCAATAGTTATAAATTTACCAGTTTTCTTTCATGAGTAGTAAACATAATTAGATCAACGGATCTACCTCTATTATAATCTATCCCTGAATTTTCTCTCAAACTTTAACTATTTTAAATAATGATTAGTAAGTATAAACATATAAATTGTGATAACATGGATTTTTCAAGAAAAAAGTAATTTTTTATTTTTCAAAATTTTTATTTTCATCAGCAAGCCACCAAGATGTCGGTGAAATTTATTTTTAACTATCGGCAAACACCAACGTGTCAATGGTCACATCGGTGAAATGTAAGATGTGGTTGCTACATAAATCGTAGGTAGTTATGTTATGAATCCTAGTGACAGTTACACTCTATTTAGAGGGAGAGGATCTTGGATTTTGAGGAGTACAAGAGTCTCTAAGGAGTCTAAGTTAAAGTGGAGTGCTGTAGTGGGGGAGTGGTTCATGCTAGGAAGAAGGAGCCATACAAATTTAAGGTTGGATCGCAAACTTTGCTATCACTTGATGTTCGAATTTCATAATTTTTTACCATTATATGATTATTGGCTAGTTTTGAACATATGCATGGTTATTTATGTAACGACCCGTTTTTCGATTACGCTTAACCCGGGAGGGTTAAGGGTAATTTGGTAATTTGAGATTAATGTTAAGGGGTTTCATTAGATGAAATACCCGTACTCAGGTAGAGCTTGACATAACGAGCGTAAAGATTCGAAAAACGTGCAAAACGGAGGTCGGGACCAGAAGTCACATAAGATATGTTTGTTAATAAAGAATGAAATTGTATGACTACAAAGTTTCTACACTTTATGTTTTTGAAATGTATATATGTAGTTGCACAATTATTTTTAAGATGAGGTTATGGAATGGATGATTCCTTACTTGAAAGTGATCAGATCGAAATTATTTACTTGTTTCAAGTATTTGTGGTTGGTTCCTTTTAAAAATAGTTATGTGTTTTTAAGAGAAGATTGTTTTTGGAATTTTTGTTTTCTTGTTTTGTTTTATTTATTTTATTAGGTTTAAATGTTTGTGGGTATCATTGCTGCAAACCCTCACGAGACACAACTCGTCCAACTAGGGACACCTAGGGGTTTAAAGGCTTGTTGCATACGCTAAATGCAATCGTGATTCCCTACGAAAGTGGTTTTCATTTATTTATTTTTCTAGATTAGTTGTTTTGTTTTGTTTTGTTTTGCTTGAGGACTAGTAAAATATAGGTTTTGGGGGTATTTGATAAGTATAATTTATGTGTTATTTTACCCTTAATTATTCTATTTTCTAGTCTCATTTAAGTGTTAATATAAGTTAAATTATTAGATATTAAATTTAACTAGGTTAGAAAAAGCTTCTATGGTGTTTTGAATTAAATTAGCTTATTTTGCAGATTCTTCATTGGCGATCGAACGGCCTCACTAACCGATCAATCGGGTACACGTAAATTTGAAGAAAATTCAGTTCAAGTGTTCGAACGGGCATGTAAGGCGATCGATCGGCATAACGCGCAGATTCCTTATTTCACCCAATTTTGAGTCCTTTTCATATACAACTCTTTCTTACGGATCTTATGCCTATATAAAGACTTATTTGGCACGAAATTGAGGGAGAACAAGTAGATTTTCTGAAGAGAAGAAGGAAGAAGAAGATAGAGAAGAAGCCAAAGCTTTCAATGGAAATTGAAGTGCTTTCTTATACCATGGAAGGCTAAACTTTTATTTTACTTAGGAGTTGATGAAGCTATAGATAAGTTTTAGTTTCTTTTCTTTTTAATTTAGATCTCAGTTGTGAATTATGACAATTGTATGATAAGGATTTCCTTTTTAATGGAAGAACTTTTTAATGTTTATTCAAATCTATGTTGATTTATTGTCTTGTGGATGATAGATTGATGTGGTTTTGATATTTGCATCAATTCAAATTTATGTGATTTAGATGAGATGGTCATGCAATAGTTTTAATGTTCAGATAATTAAGGACTTGGATGAGTTATACTAAGATTAGACGGGTCATGCCTATAGCTATTTAGTGTAGATGATTCGTGCTATTGTCGAAGATAGTTCATGCCATGGAAATTAATTAATGATTCTTTCTGAAGTAATTCTAGCTTGTAGCTAAGAATACTTGTTCATATTCACACTAGATTTAGATTAAAAGTTAAGGAATTGTTGTGGTTCTATAGTGGATTCGATTTCCTAAGTAAAATCTATCATATTAATCTCTTACCTTTAAACTAGTTGTTTTCTTTTCCTTTACTTAATTTAAGTTTAAGTTGTTTTAGTTTTCAATCAGCAAATATCTATTTAGATTTACTAATAATTCATCCGTCCCTGAGGTTCGACAACCCTTAAATACTCATCCTAGTACAATTACCTTGTACACTTGCAAAGGGTTTCATTATAAACGATCAGTTCTGTCCAAAGTTGTTGGGCAACATCAAGAGAAGTAATCTAGGGTATGGGAGGTTCTGTCCTTCGCTCATGGCATAGAAAACGAGAAGAGTCTTCAGCAAGGAGAACGTTATACGTAGTCTTTCAACACAAGACGAAGAACGTATGGAGGCTAGAGGAAGCTCTGTCTATATCTTCGGATCTGAAGGGGAGGATGCTCATACGATCAACTCCAAATACCGTTACCTTACGAGACATGAGGGCAGTAAGCTTTTCTGATCTCCCATTTTAATTATAGAATAATGTGTGCTATGCCATGATGTGTGTTTATATGCCATGATGCCATGATGTGTGTTTATATGTCATGATGCCATGATGTGTGTTTATATGCCATGATGTGTGTGGTCTCGCTCTAGGGTAGAGCGAGATGTGTGTGTGTGTGTGTGTGTTCAGCCTCGGCTCAGTGATAGAGCGAGCCGGTTGATGTGCTCAGTCTCGATTCAGTAATGGAGCGAGATATGTGTATGCGATTTTGATCCCGCTCTGTGGTAGAGCGAGATATACGATTCCATTAATTTATTAACTTCCGCTTGACTCCGATATATGACGAGTTTTTGTATACTTCCGATTAAATATTCGGAGATATGTATTTTATATGTATGATTTTGTTATGCTTGTTGTATGTAGTAGCCATTAGGCAGAACTACGTTCGGATCCGATTGTATTGGAATAATATCTGATACGTACGTAGGCAACCAACGGGAAGGCAACGTTGGCCCAATCCAAATCATTATAAATAATATGTTTTATTCTGTTTTACACGCGACAAACTATGAAGCTTCGTCGTATGTAAATGCTCGTTACAACCTAAGTCTACGTATGAGGAAGCCTTAAAGCTCCGTAGTGCGTAGACGAACGTTGTACCTCTCGCACTCAGACGATGATTCCTGGCTTAAGAAAAAGAGAAAAATTCCTATCAGTGATTTTGTGGGCCCAGCTCGGGTCAGGTCGTTACAAATGGTATCGGAGCATTGATTTGTCTGCGAGAGTATAATATTTTAATAATTATTTTAATTGAAAATTCTTGTTTTGAATGTGTTCTTATTATTTTGAAATGAATTGTGATTTTTAATTTGAAGTAAATTTCTCTTCTGAACGTGTTGTCTTGGATTTCAAATAAATTCCGAGTTTCATCTTTTGGTTTTGCACGTGTGTTATCGAATTTAACACAAACTCTAATTATGATAAATTCTAATTTGCTTAATTAGAAGTAATTTTAAAGTTTTATGTTATTTGTATGTGTATCTGATTGATGGCAAACTTAGACTTTGCAAATCTCAAAGTTAAATTTAATTAATCTAAAATTCTTGTTTGAATGCATTGCATCTGATTTAATATGAGATTTAATCGTAGAATTATTTGAGATTTTTATCAGCATGTGTTGCATGAGATTTGATGTAAACATCAATTTGATTATTTTGATTTTTCAATTGAAAATTATTTATAGCTTAAATATGAATTTGTTGCATCATGTTTAATTTTTAAATTTCAATCAATTTAGAAATTGGATTTCATATGAATTTTGCTTTTGAACTTTTCATTTTGTATATGTGACTTATATGAAGTCCGATTTTATGAAATTTGATTTTTAATCGTGAGTTATATGAAAATTCTTTCTAAATAAGTTGATTTAGATTTAATTTAGAATTTCATTCTACATGTGTTACATCGAATTTAAGACAGATTCAAATTTCTCCAAATTTCAATTTTTCACCGAGAATAAATTGAAATTTTGTTTTCTCGTATGACTTTGGATTTGATCGGAAACCTTGATTTTTATGAATTGTGATTTTGAATTTGACTTGATCGAAAATTTTGTCTTGAATTCGTTACATGATTCTTTTTAAATGTTGTCAACGACTTCGATTTCAATGTGTTTTAAACCGCGGTAGAATTACCATAGCGTAACCACCAACCGCTCATGGTATGGGACATGTAGCGCTAGTGGAAACTCTACGGTTAATTCTACTCGGGTATTTAAATAAAATATGATTTGAAATATATTTTCAAAGACGGTAGAATTACCACGAGGTAACCGCTAACCGCTCATGGTATGGGACATGTAGCGTTAGTGGAAAACCCTACGGTTAATTCTACTCGGGTATTTAAATAAAATTTGATTTGAAATATGTTTTCAAAGACGGTAGAATTACCATAGCGTAACCGCTAACCGCTCATAGTATGGGACATGTAGCGTTAGTGGAAAACCCTACGGTTAATTCTACTCGGTTATTTAAATAAAATTTGATTTGAAATATGTTTTCAAAGACGATAGAATTACCATAGCGTAACCGCTAACCGCTCATGGTATGGGACATGTAGCGTTAGTGGAAAACCCTACGGTTAATTCTACTTGGGTATTTAAATAAAATTTGATTTGAAATATGTTTTCAAAGACGGTAGAATTATCATAGCGTAACCGCTAACCGCTCATGGTATGGGACATGAAGCGCTAGTGGGAAACCCTACGGTTAATTCTACTCGAGTATTGAAAGAAAATTTTATTTCAAATATGTTTTCAAAGACAGTAGAATTACCATAGCGTAACCGCTAACCGCTCATGGTATGGGACATGTAGCGTTAGTGGAAAACCCTACGGTTAATTCTACTCGGGTATTTAAATAAAATTTGATTTGAAATATGTTTTCAAAGACGGTAGAATTACCATAGCGTAACCGCTAACCGCTCATAGTATGGGACATGTAGCGTTAGTGGAAAACCCTACGGTTAATTCTACTCGGTTATTTAAATAAAATTTGATTTGAAATATGTTTTCAAAGACGATAGAATTACCATAGCGTAACCGCTAACCGCTAACCGCTCATGGTATGGGACATGAAGCGCTAGTGGGAAACCCTACGGTTAATTCTACTCGGGTATTGAAAGAAAATTTTATTTCAAATATGCTTTCAAGTACGATAAAATTTCCAAGGAGTAGGTGATTTTACATTCTAATCGTATGCCGAAAGTTTGACTTACCAAAGTTCTGTTAAAAGTTTTCTTCTAAGAAACTCTATTTTAAAAGCATCTCCTCTTTTCAGAAACTTCTCTGAGCTATGGGTAACTAAACCCTTTTCGATAGCATTTGTTTTCTCGAACAAATGATTATTTTGATAAGAAAATTCCGGGTACCGCAAATACTTGTTTCTGGCGCGCATATAGGACTGGGATATCATGGGAAAATCCCTTTTCCTTCTGTCTCCCATTGCCCCATGAGCGCGGGTGTAAGTCGGGGTATCACGACATTTCTGTGACATTTTTTATTTAAAAATAAAATTGTTTTCAAATACGTTGGAACTACCTCTGAGTAACCATCAAACACCCACGGTATGGAAGGTGAGGTGTTAGTGGACAACTCTGCAGTAAATTCTACCGATATGATTTTTCGAAACAAAAGATTTTTAAAATTCCGGGTACCATAAACATTTGTCTCTGGCACGCATACAGGACTGGGATATCATGGGAAATCCTTTTCCTTCTGTCTCCCGTTGCCCCATGAGCGCGGGTGTAAGTCGGGGTATCACGACATTTATGTGACCGTATGTTTTCATACTTATGTTATTTTCTGAAATTGATTTGTTTTAAAAAGCGGTAGAATTACCAAAGGGTGACCACCGACCGCTCATGGTATAGGACATGACGCGTTATTGGATTGCTCTAAGGTTGAATCTGGCGATTAATTTGATATAAAATTTAATTTCAAATGCCATGATGTGAAATTTATTAAATTTATCTCAATTGCCTGTGAAATTGCTGAGAAGAAACCATCAAACACCCGTGGTATATGACATGAGGTGTTAGTGGATAGCTTCAAGGTTGATTCTGCAGTGTATTGAAATGAATTTCAGTTTCAAATCTGGTTTATTCAGAAATGTTGTTCTGAGTTTGATTTGAGGGTTCTGAATTTGATTTGACGATAAATTTTTGATGATTTGGGTCTTTGGACTCTCTGGATAGTTATTTGGTATAGAGCCCAAAAGCTATCAATTCTGGATATAGCCAAATTTGGCTCTGATGTGCACAGGTGTGGAGCATCATGGGAATGCTCCTATCCTTCTGTTTTCTGTGCACCATGGGTGCAGATATAAGCCGTTCGGTATCACGGCATTTTGATTGACTTATCGAATTTCGAAAGAATGATATGTCCGATTTTGAGCGACATATCAGAATTTCTGAACAAGGATTTATCCGATTTTGAATTAAATATCAGATTTCTTTTATGAACGATTTATCAAATCTTGAGGAACGATCGATTCGTTGAATTTTCAAAGAATGATATGTCTAATTTTGAATGACATATCTGATTTATGAACAATGACTTATTCGACTCTGATTTAAGTATCGAATTTTGTATGATATGATTTATCTGATTTTATACTTAAAGTCGGATTTCTTGTGAAAATATTTTATCTCATCATAAATCATCAAATTATGTTTGTGAATGTGTTATCCAATTTTAAGATTGGATTCCTTTTATGCATGATTTATTTGATTATGATCTATCACACTCTATTTACGATTACTTATCCGATTAATTATCGGATTTTACTAGATATTTATTTTAATTTATATGTGTTTCGAAGAGTAAGTTTGGGCGAATTGCGAGGACGCAATTCATTTAAGGGGAGAAGAATGTAACGACCCGTTTTTCGATTACGCTTAACCCGGGAGGGTTAAGGGTAATTTGGTAATTTGAGATTAATGTTAAGGGGTTTCATTAGATGAAATACCCGCACCCAGGTAGAGCTTGGCATAACGAGCTTAACGATTCAAAGAACGTGCGAAATGGAGGTCGGGACCGAAAGTTACGACCTCGATAAGCATAGAAAATAGGCGGGACCTGCTTGGAAATAGTGTGATTTGTTGCTTTAAGTGGGTTTGTATCGAAGGGCTCATCAATACGAGTCCAACGGTACCAAGAACGCGAGAATCCGATTCCGGGGTAAGGAGATACGCGCGTTTGAAGTTTTTAAATAAAAATAAAAAAATAATAAAGGGTAACGGCGCGTGGCTGGCGAGGGCGGACGTGGGGCGTGCACGCCGCGAAACTGCGGGCACCGCGGTTTGTTTCCACCAGCGCCATGGTTACACGGGCGCAACCTGCACCTCGCGCGGCTTCGGTGGTCCTCGCCACCCGAAACCAGCGGCGCTGCTGGTTTTGGCGGTACCGCGGTTTCGGCGGCTCGGGGGCCTATTTATACCCCATTTTTCCTGTTTTCGGACCAGATTTTCCCTCCCCCCGTTTCTAACCGTTCTGAGGCCGATTAAGGCCGTTCAAGACCCGTTTCTTACTAAATCGAGTGTGCTCTACGCAATGGAGTGGTCCTTTCTTCGATTCAGAGACCGTATAAGGAAGAAATGCCTCGAGACAAGGAGAGGTTCTACCCGAGCACCGACAAACTTCTTTCTCCCCGTTCTTAAGCATTCCTACTCCGATTTAGTCCATCCAAGAGGCGTTCTTGACTAAATCGAGTATGTTCTACACGATGGAGAGGTCCGTTCTTTGTGCCGGCAACCATATAAGGAGGAAATGCCCTGAGACAAGGAGAGGCTCTGCCCGTTATCCTCGAGCACCGAACAAGAAATATGGGCCCGGAGCAAGACAGGGTTCTGTCCAAAGTTGTCGGGCTACATCAAGAGAAGTAATCCAGGGTATGGGAGGTTCTGTCCTTCGCTCATGGCGCAAAAAACGAAAAGAGTCTCCAGCAAGGAGAACGTTATACGTAGTCTTTCGACACAAGACGAAGAACATATGGAGGCTAGAGGAAGCTTTGTCTATATCTTCGGATCTGAAGGGGAGGATGCTCATACGATCAACTCCAAATACCGCTACCTTACGAGACATGAGGGCAGTAAGCTTTTCTGATCTCCCATTTTAATTATAGAATAATGTGTGCTATGCCATGATGTGTGTTTATATGCCATGATGCCATGATGTGTGTTTATATGCCATGATGTGTGTGGTCTCGCTCTAGGGTAGAGCGAGATGTGTGTGTGTGTTCGGTCTCGGCTCAGTGATAGAGCGAGCCGGTTGATGTGCTCAGTCTCGATTCAGTAATGGAGCGAGATATGTGAATGTGATTTTGATCCCGCTCTGTGGTAGAGCGAGATATACGATTCCGTTAATTTATTAACTTCTGCTTGACTCCGATATATGACGAGTTTTTGTATACTTCCGATTAAATATTCGGAGATATGTATTTTATATGTATGATTTTGTTATGCTTGTTGTATGTAGTAGCCATTAGGCAGAACTACGTTCGGATCCGATCGTATTGGAATAATATCTGATACGTACGTAGGCAACCAACGGCAAGGCAACGTTGGCCCGAACCAAATCATTATAAATAATATGTTTTATTCTGTTTTACACGCGACGAACTATGAAGCTTCGTCGTATGTAAATGCTCGTTACAACCTAAGTCTACGTACGAGGAAGCCTTAAAGCTCCGTAGTGCGTAGACGAACGTTGTACCTCTCGCACTCAGACGATGATTCCTGGCTTAAGAAAAAGAGAAAAATTCCTATTAGTGATTTTGTGGGCCCGGCTCGGGTCAGGTCGTTACAATTTATGAGAGGAGTTTTACTATGATTAGTGTAACAATGGTGATTTCATTATATGTTGATCATATTATTTCTTTTCAAGATTAAATTGTAAGAAACTTAGTTTTGATGATAAATTTATAATGTTTTCCAAAAAAATGTTCAAGGATTCATTACGGTCTGTGTTTGTTTTCTCATTGATCATCGACGCAATGGTTGACATGTCGGTGATCTTGTCGATGGTAGGAGGAAGATCAAAGAGGAACAGTACTGACACCGACACGTTGCACTATGTCAGTGTTGATTTAGTCACTGGCAGTGTGACCAATACATCAATGTTGGCATCAACAAGATAGGCTTCTCAAGTTCATCCACTATCGATAAGAGTTTGATACATCGACAGGACGTCGGTGGTCACCAACACCCTAGTCGACACGTCGATGAGGTCATTGATGGTGCATCAGTTTAGGAAGTTTGTTGAAAATTTTCTTTTTTTGAGAAAATATGGTTAAGAAAGAGTTAAAAGGAACATGGTCCATAATTTTAGAGCTTGACTAGCTCCAAGGTGGGCAAAGTCTCTAAAGTGGACCAAGTCTAACAAAAAGAAAAGGTAAGTCTTATCCTACACATGTAGAGTGGGCAAAGTCTCTAAAGTGGACCAAGTCTAAGGAGAAAAATAAGGAAGTTGAGCCCTATCCTACACATGTAAGAATAAGATGAGGTTTTTAACCAAAAGAAAATTTGAGCAAGGCCATTATAGACCCCACATTGAAAGTAGTACAAAAAATCAAATTAACTAAGTGAGGCCTCAAAAGCCTCACGTTAAAATTAACCACTAAAATAAAAATGGTTTAAGTTGATGCCTCATGGGCCCACACTGAAATTGGCCACAAATAAAAAAAACAAAATTATAAAAGGCTAAACAAGACCCCATGTGGGTCCTATATCAAATTAGCTATCAAATCAAAATTACAAAAAACTAAGTGAGACCCCATGTGGGCCATCAATCAAAATTACAAAATACTAAGCGAGACCCTATGTGGTATCACATCAAATCAAAATTACAAAAGGCTAAGCGATACCTCTTGTGGGTCCCATATCAAATTAGCCATCAAATCAAAATTATATAAGGCTAAGTGAAACCCCCATAGGTCCTACATCAAATTAAAATTACAAAAGGCTAAGTGATACCTCATGTCAGTCCCATATTAAATTAGTCATCAAATCAAAATCTCAAAAGGCTAAGTGAGACCCTCATTGGTTTTACATCAAAATAGCTATAAAATCAAAATTACAAAACAATAAGTAAGACCTTATGTGGGTCCCATATCAAATTAACCATCAAATCAATATTGTAAGTACTAAGTGAAACCCCATTGGGTCCCACATTATATTAGCAAAATTAAAAAATATAAGAACCCTTTTAGGTCTTACACAAAGAATTGACTTTATCCTAAAGTCCGAATGAATATTATTTGGCCTACTTTCTAATGGCTAGTCATGCAATTGAGAAAAGACAAAAGAAAATAATAACAAAAAAATATATATACATGGCGCATTGGAGAAAATAAGGAAGGGGAATTAGTTAATCTCTATGTATAGTAGGTTCCTCACTTTGAAATAATATCCACTTGACTAATGTAATGAGGTTAATAAAAAAAAGGGGGGTTTATATATTGAGAAGACTAAGTCAAAAGTTTTTTGGCTAGTCACTTACATTAAAAAAAAAGTGAAATAGTAGGGAGAAGACAAAGTTAAACCACTACTACATGCCAAATGTCCTTCACACTTCCAAGTTCCCACAAACCACCTCACTAACTCACTTCCCACTTCCCACAAACTCACTTCTCACTAATTACTCTACTAATTCACTCTTCACGTCCCACAAACTCACCATGCACTCCATACCCACTATTTTATCTAATTGTATAATCCTAACACTAAATTCCTCTTCCTTTTCATAGAGAGTAGCTTTTGACTGTCAAGTCTAAGAAGCCTTCACAAAGTCCAAAACTCTCCCTTCAAAAGAAATAACAAAAGCAAAACCTTCTACCAGGGAAAGAAGAAAAGTTCAAGAACAAAACTCTATTCACCAAGTCGTCCAAAGATTTTTTTTTTCAAAACATCCTTTCAATTGCAAGGAGTTTGCAAGAAAGCATTCTTTTAATCCTAAGGAGTTCGTAAAGAGTTTGAAGTAGAAGAAGTTTCACAAGGCAAATGAAAAAAGATTCTCAAGCTTGAAGGCAAGAAGATATGGAAAGGAAGAATCCTTGCATGTGATATTTTTATTTTTCTTGTGTTCTTTCTTTTTAATACTTGTAATCATATTTTGACAATTTTAATATTTTATCCTTTTTTACTTCCAATTTGTCTTATTTTCTGCAAAGGGCTTGAAAAATTAGTTAATTACTATTACTCTAACCCAAATTTCAAGGAGTAGTAGTGATTGGCCAAAAGAGAGTCATCCTCCTTGAAAAAAAAAAGGTTCTGAAAGGATTGACCGGTCTCTTCTCTTGTCTTGTGCATAGGGAAACAACAAAAAAAACCCTACAAAGTTTAAATATGCTTTCTATCACATTATAAACTATTAATGAGATACATAATAGTACAGTTTTCATGAGTGATAGATGTGTGCTTACATGATAAAACATACATGTATGATATTGGGGTAAGTAAATCCTGTGTATGTATGTGAATCCTTGTAATAGATAGACACCTCCTAACTAATGTTATTCCCCCCCCCCCCCCCCCGCCCCTCCCCTCCCCTCTCTTAATATCCTAAAATCTCTCACACCTACCCCATTTAATATCCTTATTCTCATACACCGACACCGATAATTCGTTGCTCCCCCATAACCGTCTCCACCTACTCTTCTTCTTTTTTCTCCTTTTTTTTTTCTTCTTCTCCTCCTTGTCCTCCTCCTCCTTTATTATTATTTTTTCTCTTCTTATTCCAACAAGCAAAACGATGAAAACTGCGCCTTTTTAGCCGCATTGGCCTCGGCCAACCATCCTTTATTCTTCTCCTTTCTCCTCCTCCTCCTCCTCCTGCTCCCCCTTTCTTATTCTCCTCCTCCTCATTTCTTCTTCTTCTCCTCCTCCTCTTCCTAGTAGCCGACAAAATGGGAATTGGGAGCATGGTTCGTGTAACAACCCTGAATTTTGTAAAATTTTGAAATCGGATTTTGTTTTAAAAAAGAAAAAATATTGTTAAGAAGTGTGACATTAGCATAACAAAATTGATGTCAATGCATAGGGAGGTGCACGTACCACATGGTGCACGTCCAATAGACCCCTCCCCTATAAAGGAAAGGGGGGGGGGAGAGAGCTCGTCTTTAGACCTTCTTTTATCCATTTTGAAGCCATTTTAAACTTGTATGAGCTTGTTGAAAAAGTAAACCTAGCTAAATTGAGCATGCTCTATGCCATTGGAGGGTCGGATTTGTGAGATAACCTTCTTAGAGAGGGGAAAATCCTAGGGTGAGGGGAGATTTTTCCCATCGCCTACAAGCCCTCAAGGAAAGGAAGTCCTGGGGTGAGGGGAGACTCTGCCCACCTCTTTTCAGCACTCAAGGAGAGAAATTCCCAAAGAGAGGGAAGATTTTGTGCTCCACCTCCTAGCTACAAAGAAAGAAAGTCCTTTTGGAAGGGGAGGCATCATCCACCACTACTTTAAAAAAATCTTAAGGGTGTAAAAGTTGGTGGTTTTAACTTTGAATTCCATGCTAAAGCTAGGCCCCGCTTTCCTTAACTCTTTTGTATCATAAATAAAAGTATATTTCAAAATAGGTACCATTAGGGGTCGTGCTGAGGCTAAAATAATAGCATCTTGTTATATTTTATACTCACACACCCTCAAATGTTGCAAGTGTAGACAAAAGTTTGAGGCAGTACCAAAAAGGTTTGTGGTAATTAAAGGGTCTATGTGCAGGATCTTGACCAATTTCATTTTGTTTTTGTTAAATTGCATATTTATACTAACTTGATGTATGTGGCCTATTAAGCCCTCTTTTGTAATTTTATAATTCTATAAATTAATCTAAAGTTGCTCATTTGTACATGGTTGATTTTGGCCTCTATTGAATATAAATTGACGAGATTCTGATTTTAAAATTTCTATAAAAGTTGGGTCATCACAATAGGCAACGATCTATGCACCAACACAGTCATCGGCAATACGACTACCAACGCCAATGCCAATGCTGTAAGAAGAAGAGTAATGGAGGTACATGAGGGTAATAGTGAGAGAACATGTTTGGCAAGGAAGCTGATATTCCTACTCTAGTTTTTCTATACCAAAAGCCTACCTTAACCTTTGATTGAATAAAGAAGGTGAGCAACACCTAATAACATAGAGATTCATTTTTCATAATCCAATCAAGGTTGGAGTAGGCCTTTGGTGTAGAAAAAGTAGAGTAGTAATATCATTTTCCTTTGGCAATGACATCATTCATATATAAAACACGCATTCTTCCTCAGGGAAGAGTTTTTCATGCTCCATGCTCACCTAAAGCCCAACTTAATGAATACCTAGAATTCGTTCATTTTTAAGATCAATGGTGCACACTCTAGGGCATGTTAGCATTAGTATCATTGATGCTAACGTGCGCTAGCATGTGCATTGTAAGTCTCATGGACGAACGACCCCCAGAAGCTCCTTACACTGGGCTCATGGTGAGTGAAGAGCATTAAAAACTCTTCTTTACTTAGGAGGACGGTGGTCCGCAAGTGTGGTCCCCCCTACGTAGGATGGTGGTCTGTGATGTATCTAGAAATGAGGAGTTTTTCATGCTCCTTACTCACCATGAGCCTACTATAAAAAAACATTTAAGGACCATTCATTTTTAAGATTGACGGCCCATATGCTAGCATACGTTAGTGTCAATACTGACACTAACATGAACTAGCATGTGTGCCATCACCATGAACTTGGACTTGTGTCAGAATCAATGGGATCTCATGGATGAACGACCCTTAGGCATTCTGTACGTTGGGCTCATGGTGAGGGAAGTGTTTTCTATGCCCCCTACTTACCATGAGCCCAACGCAAGGAATGCTTGGAGTTATTCATTCATGAGTTCGACATTGCATATGCTAGTACATATTAACATTAGTATCATATAATGCTAACATGTGGTAGTATATGTACCATTGATCTTAAATATCAATGGCTTTAGGGCATCTCTTAGGCTGGGCTCATGGTAAATAAGGATGCCACTAGGTCGGGTTCGGGTCGGGTTTTGCTAAACCCGAACCCAATACCATTTAAGAAATAGTAAATTCGTATCTTACCCGAATAGCTATTTAAGTTGAATTTGGAAACCCAAACCCAACCCATTAAGGTTGGATTCCGTCGAGTTTTATCAAAATACAAAGAAAAATATAAAAAAATTATATTTATAACTTTATTCGGGTCGGGTTTACCAAACTCAAACATAATATAATTTAAAAAATAATAAATTTGAATCCAAACCAAATAACTATTTAAGGTTGAAATCAAAAACTTAAACTCGACCCATTAAGGTTGGGTTGGGTCGGGTTTTATTATATACCCGACCCGAGTGGCATCGTTAATAGTAAGTAGGAAAGATAGAAAACTGAGTCGGGAGGTGGAAAACGCTTCCACGAGCATTAAAAACTCTCGCCTCTGGAAAGCGGAGAGACAGGAGACCCTCGCGAATCGAAATTGATGACGTATCATCTTCTTTCCGTTCTGGGTCGCCTGTGTAGCCTGGACTGTTCAAGGACAAGGAAAGCAAGCTGCACAGTTTTACGTAAATGGCAGCAACTTGTGCTGACCACTCCTCCCGTCCACCATGTGCTGCTCTCTCTTTTTCATTACGGCCATTGGATTACTCACAAGAAGGGACAGAGGGGGAGAGGTGGGAGGGGAGCTCCATAGGTTTCAGCCATGGCCGAGAAGGTAGCTACTGAGGCCACATCATGGGTGGGTTCTTTTTGTTCTCTTTCTTCCATTTTTGCTGCAACTTCTTCCTTTTCCAATCATTTATGTTACCTGATATCTGTCATTCCCTAAAGACACATGAATCTCTTTTGGGATATTGCCAAAAAAAATTGAATCTTTTTTGGGTTAGTCTTTCTTTCACTCGCTCTCATACTTTGCCACTGTTTTAGAAATTTTTGTGTCTCAGCTCTTTCTCTGCTCACATGCTTGCATCTTCTCTCGGGTCTCCAGTTTTTTGTTTTTTGTTTTTGTGTATAAAGCCGTTGTCATTTTGGTGTATACTTGTATGAGTTTGTGCTGGTTGGATCCCTCCATGTCCAAGTTGGGAGATGCATACCAAAGGTGGCTTGTAGTGTGAGTGTGTGGATGGTGTCTGTTGTAACTATCACGAAAAAAGAGCATACATCTTTCTCTGCTCATATGTTGCATCTTGTTGCAGATCCGCATACATTACACTATCTGTATGTTGCAGTTTATTTTATTATGCTTTTACTAATTGTAACAGGATTCGTGTGAGGAGGCTGCAAAATGCCAAAGTAAGCAAGATGGTGCATCCCATGGTAAGAACAATTTGCTGATATACAAAGTTAACCATGACAAAAAAAAACATTGCATACTGCTCTAATGTGTTTCACTATATCCTAATATGTACATAACATATTGTCATATCTTATTATACTGTAGTATGTAGTTACATTAGAGACTTTGGATGGATACTCTGCTTTTCATAATATTCATTCTGATCTGAGCAAAAGTAAAATTCATTTATGCTCTCAATCAGGAACATCTGTGACGAAGGAGCTGGCATCGGACCTGCCCCCACAAGGACTTGGAACCACTCGTCTGAGAATAAAAACTAAAGCAAGGAGGCCAAAACTGAACTTGTCAAATAAATCAGAAACCTTCTCCATGAAGAATCCTTATTTTCAGCAGACGTTGAAACATTACAATATTCGTCAAAGAGGTTGTTACCTGGTGAGCTAAACCATTCTAACAATTTGGGTCATAGAATTGCACTGGCGATTTCATTTAACTCCTTTTTATTGATTTTCCCCACAATGCTTAACTCTACAGTCCATAAATGCATCATTTGCAAGAACTTATCTGCCTATGGCGAATACAACCATAACTTTACTAGGTCCAAATGGAGTTGGTACATCGGTGAGGTACAAATGTGGTCCAACTACATATTATCTCCTTAGAGGATGGTCAGCCTTTGTTCGAGCTTATGATCTGATAGAAGGTGACACATGCGTCTTTGAAGTTGTTGGTCAAGGGGAAATGAAGGTTCAAATAGAACGTGGTGCAAAGAAATAGTCACCTCAGAAAGTGTTCAATGCATTTGTCATCCTTTGTAGTTTAAATTTCTCTGTGCAGGAGAAAATCATGCTCTGCTCCCTGGAATACTTATTGTTAGGCTGATAGATGGCTAGTAGATATAATATTGTGGTTGATCTCTGGTGACCTGGTACTTCATGGATGCTTTAATACTAAAGTTGTGCCAGTATGATGTTCTGCTGATTATTTTGATTATATTATCTTGAGGATAGTTCGAAAATGCTTCAAATATTATGCTTTTAGTATCATAATCATGAAACTGTTGCCTGTGGATTATGTGAACCACAGTAAAGGACAAACAGATATTACACTTAGTATTAACTGCACGAGTTTACTTCTCAAATCACTCATAGTATGCCTATGAGAAAACGCATTCTAACTCGTAAGCCTTTTGGCTGCCTAGTAGTCCAGTCAGCCAACATTGTCAAGGTTCAAGTTTAACACTGCAAATGGCAATGAATGACAACAATTATGGGCTTATGCTTAATGAAAGTATTATAATTAGTTTGATTAGATAGTGATATTCCCACAACAAAAACAACCACAAAATTTACACTAGAGTTTTGATTGGACTTAAAAAATGGGCCCCATATAAAGTTCACATGGGCTCACTTATCTAGACCAATCAAAACTCATGTATGAGTTTTTGTTGTGAAAATAGTGATATTCCTGCAAGATAGTGATTAAGATAATTAGAAAGAACAAATTTACCACTGCCTATAGAAAGAGGAGCTAGAAAATGTTAAATTTATAGTAATTTCAATCAAATCAAATATTTTCTCCATTTTGTATTAATAGTTCTATTAAGAATAATAATACGTCTTACATGGAGCTATTAATGTGGTACAAAAGGAGTAATTTTTATTGAATTGTGAGACCTACGGTTAAGAGAATGAAAAATAGCTCATGTGATGCTTTTTAAAGTGCCTAGTTACTTAATTGAGCCAAATGGAGTTATTTAATTGAGCTAAATGGAGCTATTAATATACAACAAATTAATGAAATTATTATTATGAGGCGGAGGGAGTAGCATATAATGAATATACCTAACACTTCTTGCATCCCAATTGTTGGGTCAATGAGATGAGAACTACAATTGTGGGGTTAAATGGTGCTTCTATCAATAATAGTATCTAAGAAGATGTTAAGATGTGCCCGACACATCAAGGGCGTGTGTACCAAGCACATCAAGACCCGTCAGATTGAGACCCAAAGACGAGTGCAAATAAAGGACAGGCAAGTTTGAAAACCCTGCCTCCCCATTGTTGTGTGGGTCGTTGGATTGATATATGATTATTTGTAATGCACGTCTCGTGTATATACAAATGAGACTAGTATTTATTGGAGATGTTAATTGGTGCCAATTTTTATAGTCAATGAGTATTTACTTTGGTATTTTTTAAAGAAAACAAAAGGAGCCAAATGTCACGGAGCAACAAAACGTAATGTATGTGACATGTTGGGGCACACACATGTGTTACTATGTTGCACACTTGGTGTGCATGCATTGTTGAGATTACCCGCAACTTTGCTCAAACATGTTGCACAACATTGTGCACACATGTTGCATAACATTACGAACACATTGTTGGCTATGTTGGAACACTTGGTCGGCCAACTTATTGTTTGGACTTTTAACATGTCATCTCCCCTTAGATAATGTTGGAGAGTCTTGCATAGCATTTTAGACCCACTTGGCAAACTTTGGTTCGGGTTTGCATGTACAACTAATTTGGCTGTCACTCCAACAATATGCAAGAACTCTCTTATACCAAATAAGGGGGGTTGGCTGAGCTGGTTGCGAGAAAATGCAATAAAAGCTTGTTGTTTGGCTAGCCATCATGCCAAGAGCTAGGGGTGTTGATGAACAAAGCCGAGTATTGGGCTTACTCATCTTGAACTTGAACCATTCAAGCTTGGCTCGAAGCTCAAACAAGCTCGAATCTTCCAGCTAGAGCTCAACTTAAACTAGAAATTCAAAGCTCGGCTCAAGTTTGAGCTCAAATTTTAATAAGTAAATCACAAGCCTAGGCTCAACTTGGACTCGAACTAAAAAATAGTAAAATATATTGAAATCTAAATCATATAAAGTATCCAACATAGTAAGATGTTTTCAGTATTAAATAATAATAAATACTCTTCAATAAGTATTGCAATTACACATTCGAACAACTGACTATAATCACTAGGAAAGAAGAAAACTATGACAAATTAGTTTTAGTTACATATACTTTAAAAATGTAGCATTACTATTTTCCTCTCTTTTTGTACATATAATCACTTAAAAAGATGCGAAAAATATAAACCCACATAAGCAACACTACCATTTACTTCTTTGTATCTTCTTTTTTTCATATTTATAAATCACTCAAAAAGATACAAAAAATAGAAACACCCATAAAAGAAATGTTATTGACCCTTGATATGCCTTTAAAAAGAAAAACAGTTCATAAACTGAGGTTGGTGCCCCAGTGTCATGTTTTAACTTTTGAAAGAATATTCTCATTATTCTTTTGTAAATTGAGGCCGGTCCCCCTAGTGTTAGGTTTCTTTTAGAAGAGTTTTTGAGTACCTTAGTATGATATCATGTTGACCCTCTGTCCTACATTAATAGCTCCATCTGGTTTTTCATCTGAACTAGTTTTAGTTCATCTTGAAAAACCAAATGGAGCTATTAAGTTGAGACAAAATGAGTATATTATGAAAGAACATATGAGAAATATATTATAACTGGCTAATTTTGATGATTAAAATAATATTTAAACTTTATGTATGTTTTAGTCTTAGGAATCTGACAAATTTTAGTTGTGATCGAGTTGGATTTGAAATTAATTGACTTGAAAATAGGAGCAGACGTGTTCTTATCAATTAAGGTTGGAGACTCAGCTAAGTGTCAAAGGTAAAATGTTTATTTACATATAATCACATATACAATTTACTTATATTAACTTAGAATGAGTGAATTAAGTGAATATTGATGTTTTAGATTGAATTAGGGTAAATTGAGATATTTTACTATTCATCGAACAATCGTTGCAAAATGAATCGAATCAATATATCGATCAACACATGAATAGGACTGTGTAAAATTTAACCAAGAGTTTATCGATCGACCGTTTGAAGAGCCATGCCCTAATTAGAATAGTGAATGATCGATCGTTGTATGTATTACTTACGTAGATTAAGCCATTCTAAAAGAGATTTCCTTGTTAATTGAAGTCAAATGCCTAAACCGACTTAATTGTCTATATAAGGGCTAAATAAACAAGAAATTGAATAAATAAAAACCTAGAAATTGAGAGAGAAAAGATGAGAAATCCTTTGTCTTTAATTTTTCATAAGAGATCATCATTATGCTTCAAGTTCATGTTAATGGTGTTTCATTGAGAGACACGCAACTGAATAAAGAGTTTTTTCACACACATAAACTAAAGAGGAGTTGCATCAAATCTTCAATGGAGGATTGAAGAACTCAAGGCTAAAATCAAAGAACAAAGAGAACTAGTTTAAAGAGGCTAGAAGGAAGCAAAGATAAAGCAAGTAGAAAAAAAGTTTCAAGACTCGAGGAAAAGACTTGAAAGCTAGCAACAAAAGAATTTGAAAATATCTAAACAAAGGGAGTTTAGGTTAGAGTCTAAGTAAAGGTTGGTGGGTTGCTTGTGTCAATTTAATGTTTTATTTACCAATGCATTGATTTAGTTGTTGAGTTATTGCAGTGGCTTTTTACCTTACTTGGAATTTTTCACATAAAAATTGGTGTGTTGATTTGTGTGCTTTACATTTTAATGGTTTTATAAGTGATAAACATGATTATGATTGAATAAACAATAAGCTTTTATCAATTAAGTGCTTAATTGAAATTTCTGCGCATAAAAGCTATAACTCTTAATTCTTACTTCATTGAAGTACTAATTTTAAGAGCAATGTAGTGATATGCTAAACCATCAAAATGGATATTAAACTCATATATTAGTGTTTGTGTCTCCAGAATTTTTACTTTTAAAAAACATATATCATACATACAAATTATACATTGATTACAATTTAATGAGGATATACATATAATGTATTATACATATATGATACATGTTATTGGTACATATGTGTGATTATATTTCTATATAATATGTCATAAATGCACATTTAAATTAATAATTATGTCTATATGATACGAAAAAATTTATATGAGCTTGGGCTCACGTACATTAGCATGAGCCTAGGCATCGTAAGTTGCTAGATTAAAACACGACGATGCAAGGAGGCAGAAACCAATTTAACCCCCTAGTTATGTGAGTTATTGGATTGCGTGCAATGATCTGGCTCATGCACGACTATATAAGCCTGAGCTTATATAAACGGGTCTCTCTCTCTCTCTCTCTCTCTCTCTCTCTATATATATATATATATACACACATACATACATACAATTTTGAAATCATATTTGAGTTAGAGCTCAAGCTCAAGCTGAGTTCGAGTTTCATTATGCTCAAACTCGATTTGATCTTATTTGAGCTGGAGTCGAGTTCAAGGCGAGCCAAAATCAAGCGAGCCGAGCCGAGCGTGGACCTACTTGTGAGCAGACTTGGCTTGTTAACACCCCTACTAGGAACCCTGTCCGCTGGGAGATAGGGCTCTCCAACCTAAGGGTCAATCATCCGGCTTTATGACTATGTTGGAAAGGAAACCTTTACAATGTTTGCATGCATGGTACTGAAAGAAACTATTTTGCTACTTGAGTTGCCTAAGTTGGATGTATGCATCGAAAGGTTGTGTTCCCCTCTTGCTAGCTCACTTGGGAAATATCAAACATGTCCACCTTGGGGCAGGTTCTTCGCTTGGGATCGCAGGCTAGATGTGTGGTTCATTAAGAATGATGAAATGCAAACAACCCAAGGCATTGCCCACAGATTGAGACCAAACTGAGAGGAGTCCTAACCCGAAAAAAAATCCCATAAAAGGGATCACATTGACTATACATTTAGCTCCCCTATATTTTATGCATGCTAATTCAATATTGAGAAGAGAAGGTAGCATGTCTATCCAACTACCTCAAAAGGAACATGCATTCTAATATATCATTCTCTTCTTATATTTGAAACATATTTACCTTGCTTTAGTAATTTTTTAATAGTGCATACTTTATAGATCAAACTCAATTAGAGTATGGATTTGCCTTTTAATAACATGTGTTCGAGCTTGAGTTCGAGTTCTATGTTTTGAGTTCAAGCCGAGTTTGACTTGGTAGTCTCGAGCTCATTTGAGCCTCAAGTCGCTTTTGAGTTATGCTCTCAGAAGTCAAGTTTGAGCTACATGAGGCTAAAACTCAATTCGACTCAACTTGTTAGCACCCCTACTCTTGTAGTGGCTTCGTCAACCAAAGCATTATGGGGGCAAGAATGTCAAACAGTTTCATCTGTGGTCTTATTGTTAAAGAAAATTTGGGAGTATTTTACTTATGGATGAGTAGTTCATCACCCCTAATTTTGTTAATCTTTATACTAATAAGCAAACTCCTTGGATTAATGCACAACAAATAATAGCCTGCACTTTTTAAAGTCTTATCACCAAAAAACACCTTCTAATTTAATAAAAAAGATTTTATTCCCCATTCGATAACAATGAGAACAATTTCTTATGGTAAAACCTTATTATCAAATTGAAACCTTATTATCAGGAAAAAAAAAAGTTATGTGCCTATTTATGTCTAAAAACAGAACTTGAAAATAAAACATATAAAAAAAAATAAATTTGAGAACTTATTTCGATATCTTATTTAAGATAAATCTAGCCATATACATTCAAAGATCCTACCTACTTAAGCTGAGCTCAATTCTGAACAGCCTTTGAAGCTCCTATCTCTCCTATCTATCCGAGTTCCTCTAGACAAAAACGATCAACATAGAAGTATGAACATATTTACGTTACGCTCACACCGCACCCACTGGAGGAATGCTTGAAGCTCCTATCTATCCGAGTTCTTCTAGACAAAAACGATCAACATAGAAATATGAACATATTTACGTGACACGCTCACACCGCACCCATATGCAAAATGCTTGAAGCTACACAACCCATGCACTATGAGGGACAAGATGATGGCCTACAGTTTTTTGTTTATTTTAAACTCCACAGTTTGTTAATCATAAGTTACTCTGTCCTCCAATCTATCGTCCCTGCAATGATGAAGAGGAGTGAGCACCATAAGTAACTCTAAAATAAAATTTTTTCCTCCACATACTACAACTTTGATGAAAATTGAAATTTAAACACATTAATCATCTAAGAACTGAATCCATATACAAGTTCAAACAAAGAGCAAGGAATACAGATGAAAATTGAGATACCTGCTGCAATCCTGCACATCATTATATCTCACAAAGTTTAGGATGATAAAACAGAAGAAAAAAAACTCAAATTCTTTAATTGTATACATGCAACTGATCCCAAAACATGGCCAGTGCCAAAATTATTAGAAAGTAAGCCATTCTGTCATGATCCATTAACAACAACAATATTAAAAAAATGATGCTTTCTATGCTTGAGCTCAGGAAGCAGCTTTGGCTGATTTATCGGGTAGAACGTTATCAGGAAGAATGAGTTGAGGTGGTACTTCACGTACTACACCTAGCATGGAATCATATTCCTCATCTCGACGTGCAAACTTCTTGCGCAGCACCTTTTCAAATTCAATCTCATCAAATGATTTCGCATTTTCTGCAGCATGAACCTGGGCCAGATTTGAATAATTGGTGGCAGATTGAGAAATGAAAGCTATCTCCTCATCGGTGAGCTTCCTTAAGAACTTTGCAGGGTTACCTCCCCATACCTGTGCATACAAATAGCTTTGGACTTAACAGATGTAAAACTGAAAAAGAGACAATTTTTACCACAGAAGCTGCTAGCATTAGCAGTATCCAACAGCACTTCATTAATATCGACAACACATCTAGCTAAGACATAGAAACATTAGATGCTACTGAGACTAGATTGCTGAAACCATATAAAACTTAGTAGAGAGTAGTTCCTAATAGAAGCACTTCATCTCATTACTGCTTCCTTAGACAATAGTCTAGTAATTCCATTACGTAACCAACATGGATTTTAATTCATCAATTCGATTATATTGAAGGTCAAATGGAGGTATAATCATAGAGCTACAGAAAATAATAAATGTTCCCAATTGAACCGAGAGAAAGTATTGACATTCCTAGATTTTAAAATGTCTACTAACTTCATGTGTCATTGACACCAATTTATGAATGCCTTCAACAACCTCAGATATGCTTTAAGAAAATTGCCTGAAGATTTACATTAGAAGACAAACCTCGCCATATGGGATTCTTGTATTCTGCCTGACAAGAGCACCAGCAGCGACCATGGCATGTTTTTCCACAACCACTCCATCAAGTAAAGTCGCACCCATACCAACAAATGCCTCATCCTCAACAGTACATCCATGTAAGACGGCACTATGTCCTAAACATCATAGCTTAATAATTTAGTTATTATCAGGTCAATTAGAAGTTGTACAGAGGAACAGTTTTATGCATAAAATCATAGATGCTTCCATCATTTGATTGTAAGCAACAATATCTGTTTTCCCGGGTGAAAAACATGATTTAATAGATACATGAATTTTATTCTTCAGAGAAATTATAAAATGATAACATTGTCTACCTACAAGACTAATAAGGCTGAAGCTATCTATCAGCCGCTTTCCTTACCTACAGTAACATTGTCGCCAATAATGGTTGGTAAGACCTTCCCACTTAAGTTGGACTTTGCCACATGGACGAGAGAGTTGTCTTGGATATTAGTATTAGATCCGACACTGATACTGTTCACGTCCCCTACAGAAAGAGGAGATTGTGATGGCTGTAATAAGCACTTATGCATGACAAAAACAGATCAAGTAACTTCGGTGCTGAAAACATTAGTAGTGAATAATTTGAGCAGTCTAAATATAGAAATAAAAGGGAATCATGTCACTGCAAATCATGCTACAGAAAGAGTTTCAGAAATAAGATCCATTTTTTTCTGTTGTATAAAAAAAAGGTGAAACCATGGAAGCGTATCCCATGAAATAACCTAAACTCTGAAGCTACAATGATGTTCATTCACAAACCATGTGATGGAATATTGAGCACGGCAATGGTAAGTTCAACCACACATTTCATTAAGCATATCAGTTAATGGCCTTTTCTGGCTATATATATTGATGTCAAAGGCAGTAGTTCAGTCACCTAGATGTCGAGCTTTTTAATTATGAAAATTGGGTGAAAGCTTCATACAGCATTGCCTCTTTTTTTTCTTTGAAGAGATAGAAGAGAAATATTTTTTTTTTCAGAAGAAATTATTCACATATAGCCACAAGAGAATTTGAAATATTTACCAACCAAAGCTAACAATAACTCTGCACGAAATCATGCAGACCATTGTACCGAAATAGGCAAATCAATTCATAAACCCAGTAATATGAACATACCTCTCAGAACACACCCATACCAAACAGAGGATCCCTGTCCAACTTGAACATCGCCAACAATGGATGCACTTGGAGCTATAAATGCTTCCTTATCAACATTTGGCACTTTATCAAATACATTCATCAGTGTACGGTGTCTTGACACTGGATTCAAAAAGAAACAAAAAACTAATAAATAAAACCACATTGACTTGGTGTTGTATATTATTAAATTTAAAAAATAAATAAAACATGTACAATATATGAGACATAAACAGTTAATGGTAGATCCAGAAGAACAGCCCAGCTGAATATTATTGCAGCTGTATTATATAACAACATCCAAATATGTAAAACGCTAATGACAGTAGAAGAACATGCTCTTACAGGCAGATGAAACACCTCAGTCGGATTTCAACAAAAATCACAGACTCACAGTAGTAGAGTTGAAGGACAGCACCCAAGAAAGACTACGTCTACGTATTCAAATCCAGAAAATCCTATTAACGGCTCATTGGACAAATGTAAGGTTCAAGATAGCTACCAAGTTTCACCAAACAAGTAACATGAACATTTTTTGTTTCGGATATGCTTTCCCATTCAATTGTGCAATTGATCAATCTCTTCCCCCCCCCACCCCACCCCAATTTCCAGCTGGGGCATCACAGCTGCGTGAGTCTAAGACCGAGTTTCCTCAAACCCACATTCTACTTCAGCAGTCAGATAACCACATGAACCAAAATATCCCCTTTGTAACTAAAAATGCACGTCTGACAGAATACTGACACCCCCCCCCCAAGTCCTTGCACATGTCTACCCGAAAATGAATAAAAAAATGAGGCCAAAAACGGCAGACCAGAACAGCAAGAGCCATAATAATGTCATTTGAACTAATCCACATTTTCTACCCAGAAAGCTCTATTACGTATATAGAACTCGGGCGTAGTGGGAAAGGTCTTGAATTTGAAGTCGAAGCAAATTGGGTCGATCAATTTGCAGTGCGAGGAAAAAAATGAAGAGGAGGGTGGTGGGTAACGTACGCTGCTCTTTGAAGTAGTAGTTGCCCTGGAGGCGGCAGCCGAGGCGATCGATGGCCTGGCCCGTCTCCCGAATCCAGAAGCCCACCGTGTAGATCGCCTTTCCCAGCGTCCCCATCGGGCCCTTCTCCGGCGAGTTCCCCGGCGGAGGCTGCTTCTCGCACTGCAGACGAGAAGAAGATCCCAAAGCTGGGTCCAATTGAAGGTGGTCTGGTCTTGCCTGAAAGGTTGCGTAAATGAAATGACCAAAACGGCCCCATTCTTCTTTCAAAATGACCCGATGTGTCCTCTCAGCAGAACTCCACTTTCCATTGGGCTTCGATCCAACGGCCCACCTACTCAGCGGGGTCCATCTCACACTCACCATTTATTTGCCAGAGTTGGGCCCTGCTGGGCCGCAGGAATGACAGGCGAGGGTCTTTCGTATCAGTAGGCCCAATGCGGTGTGGGCCTTCACTATCATTATAAGCAGAATAGATAAATTCGATATTTAGGGTTTAGGGTTTAATTGTTGTTGAGAATTTAATTTAATTCTTCCCCAAATTTCACTTCGTTTTCTAGGGTTTGGGTGAGAGAAGAAATTTCTATGCAGGATTGCAAGCATTGTGGGAAGAACACTACTACCGCATCCAATGGAGGAAACATGTGAGTGAAATTGGAACTTCTGATCACGGGCTTGATCCTTTTTTTTTTTCAGAATAATTGGCAAATTAACATTCTTTCCCTGATTTTTGTTGCAGTTGCTGTACGATATGTGAAAAAAGTTGTTAATGAGGAATTCTATTCGGCGGAATCTGTATTCCAGAAATCTGCTGGAGGACAGGTCTTTTTTATTAATTTTTTTTGTCGATATGGTTACAGTAGTTATGCTTTTTTTAACATGTTTTCATTTGCATGTGCTGATTCCGTTCATTGTATTTTTAATGGCTACTTTATTCCCAGAGCCAATTGACTGGAAGAAACGTACAGAGCATTCAGGAACAACTTAGGGCATGCCGTGTGAGATCTTTTACGAATGGTAACTTTAAAACTTATTTTTTAGATTTGGGTAATAGAAATTTTAATACAATACGAAATTTATGTAAGTGGGGACATGGAGAGATGGATATCAAATTTCTTCATCAGTTTGTACATTAGCCCACAAGTCCATAATGTATTTTCTTAGTTGATTACTAGCTAGAACTGAAGTGCATTGGCATCCATCAGGCTCTGCCTTCTTAGCTTCCCCACAGGACATAAGAAGTAGTCCTGGGGGAAGGTTGAGGGTTCGATTGCTCCATTGGTTTCTCGTATAATTTGTCCATAATGTTTGATCTAAAATTATATAGGATAAGGTAACTGGTATTTGTATGCTTGATTACTTCAAAAATGCATTCTTATATGCAATATTGCTTATACTCTAAAATCTTAAAGAAAAGAAAACCTAATATACTTTAACATATTATAATACCTTGAAGATCATGAGTTGTAGGCTTATGCATGCAACATAAAAAATGAATTTGGATCCATTTTAAATATGGGAGTTGCTATATATGATAATCGTACAGTGAATCATTGCTTCCAAATGAAATGTGGAGGTAATTTGTTGCGGATGAATCATTCTGATTGTATGATTTTGCAATTGAATTTGTGATATTGGGATGATAGATGTCATATAACTTCTGCTTCTTATCTCCGCAAAACACAAAAAATTAAAATAGGAACTTAAATAGTAGAAACCAGTTAATTGAATATTCTTGATGGGAGCAAAGAGTGTGTTCAGGATATTAAATTCCTAATGTTAACCTTTATTTTTTCTCAAATGATGTGATGCCAGCTCAGATTATACAGCAGTAGCAAAAATGCACGTCCAGTGCACGTGTAAAGCAATTTTACTCAATTTTGAGGGAAGAACTTTATGATGTTGATCTTAGCCAACATAAGAATTTAATGTGACATTAAAAGATATATGATGCATACAAATGTGGGCTCTCATCTTATATATCATCCAATCTGAGGTGGAAAATAGTCAATATTCCAATAGTGGCTGTTACCTTTAAAAATTAAGCTTAATTTTTGTTTTCAAAACTTATTCTGTGCATTTTTGCTAGAAATATAAACTATGTCTCCACACGTAGTTTATGTTTCCAACAGTACCAAGAACTTGTGAATTTGAACATGTTATATAGGATAAATATAAAAAATTATTTTGGGAAGCTTATCATATGCGCAAGATGCACCCAAAAAGTTTGAGAAAAATTTACTCATGTGGGGCTTCATTTGATAGAGCTCATCAAGAACTTTCCAACGGTACCAAGAACATGTGAATCTGAGCTCGAGAGCATAAGATATAACTTTGCAAAGTTAGAAATAACGCAATATAGAAAGTGGGCCTCGTGTCATATCATATCATCTCATACAATACTTTGCTGGCACATGGCAATCAGGTGAAAGGATCTCGTTGAGGTAAAGTAAAGGGTTTTACTAAAATACACCGACACTACATACAAATTCAAACTTATATTTATGGGCATTATAGTATATTTGAGGGTATTATAGGAAGTTTGGCAAAAATCTATCTTCACTCTTGGCACATTTTATAGTATGATGCATGTTTCTAAGTTGTTTAGTATGATCTAGGTATTCCATTTCAGCTTTTTTGTGGGAAAGAAATGATGAGGTCTTTATAATTAGCAGTTTGCTGTGTTTTTTTTTGTGCTTCAGCCTTCCAATTTTTGTGGCAAAGGAGATATTGTGAACTGTGACATCTGTTCTATATTGTTTCCCCTTTTTTCTTTTTCTTTGTTCTGCTTCAATCAGTATTGCTTGGATACAAATATCTGGTAGAAAGTTCTCCATTCCTAATTCGTCCAAGTGTTTAATTTCTGCAGGCATTTTATGTTTTTGTTATCGAACAATTGCTGTGCTGCAGTCCTTGAGTGCTTATGCTTTGTAATGTGATCTTGATTGCCTTTGGGTCTGAGTCCTCTTTTCAGTTATTGCGGGAAGGAAGAAATTAGTAATATTGTCCACGGTCTATGCATTAGTGGTGGGGATTCTATAATAAATCAAGCACGTGCATTCTACAAGGTGTTTCTTTGGATTTTCTCTTGTATTTTCTTGAATGTTACTTGATAACAGTATAAAAATTACTAAATATTTTTTAATTCTTAGTTTTCTTTACCTTATAAAGACAGCAGTTGAGTGGAGTTTCACTAAGGGTCGAAGGACATACTTGGTCCCTGCTGCATGCCTATACTTAGCTTGTCGGTGAGGATTATGATGTATCTATCCTTCATTATTTTATGTGTTTTATTGTTTTTCACGAAATGCCAATTGTGTTCTAGAATTTTTTTTAGCAATAGTTGGCCTACTGCTGGCTGTCAGCGGCTGCACATGCAGCTGCTGGCTGCTGTCAGCCTTTTTTCCCCTTTTTAAGAGTGGCTGGCAGCAGCTAGCCAGTGCCATTCATTGAAAAGTGGACCTTGTCCTATTCCGTTCCCTCTTTGTATGCTTTGTTGAAATAATCTTATATACACACTGAAATTAGTGTTTGACTTAAATTATAAAGCTTTGGTTTGACTTCCAGAAGCTTAATTTTGAGTGGGCAAGAGCCACACGGTATTCCAAACCCTAACTTGGGCTTTTATTTTGGCTTGGGCTGCTGTTTTCCATTTCAATGATGCCTCGCACACACACTTGTCTTGATATCCTCACTCATTAGAGTGCAATACTTGATTGTTTTGGTGGAAAGTAGAGTGCAACTTCCCATCCATAATAGGCATAACACTGTTCTACTACATATTGTTATGATTATATGCAGAATGTAAGTAAATCTGTTTTGGGTCATCAATATCATTATCCCCAGCAGCTCCAATGTATCTTAAGTACGAGTTTCTAGGTCACCAATATATCTCCAATATCTGAAATTGTTCAATTCTAAATTGAAGGGCTTGGGGGAAGGGAAGGTAGTCTCAATGTTATGTCCTTTTCACCTTTTTCATCTTTCACGTAATTTCGAAAGTTTAAATCAAATTAGATGCTCTCTCTAAGTCCAATGTAATTGTTCTTTTGTAGGATAAATTCAAAACTTTATCTTCTCATTGATTTTTCGGAGTACTTGCAGCTAAATGTGTAAGAACGCTTCTTCCATGGCATACTTTGCATGGAGTTTGCAGCCAATTCTTTTTTCTGCCCAGAAAATTTTCCGTACACATCATCTTATTTTTATATTTCAGTTATGTGCTAGGTGCTGTGTTTTTGCAGCTTAGCAAACCTCTAAAAATTCATGAACATCCTTTTGTCCAAAGGCCACTTGATCCTAGCCTTTTCATTCATCGATTTACTTAAAGTAAGATATTACTCTTTTTGAAACTTACTTGTATTTTGGTGCATATGGCTGACTTTATGGAGAATGTTAAATCTTGTACCTCTATATATTAGAGCAATTTTTTTGTCTTTTTTTAGACCTCTTATCTTGCCAACAAATTAAAAAGAAATGGAAGAAAACAATACTTAACATCTAGTCAAAGCTACTTTATGAATAAAGCATTTATACTCACTTAATAACTGATTAAGAGGGTAGAGCCAATCCGAAGCGTATCAAGTGAATTTTTGGAAAAGAAGAGGGCATTTACCTGTTGACTGCCCATTGGAACTTAATATTGTTTCCAGCAAGAGACCTTTTTTAAAAAAAAATACATTTTGTGTCTGAATTTTGATCTGAACACTAGTGCAATGCATGCATGTCTCTATCTGACACTGTTAATGTTTGATCTGAGCTTTTTTGTTTTCTTGAAGCTTTGCTGGGACGGAGGAATTTTGCTGTTTCCAGAACTGCAATGCGCATTATAGCTAGCATGAAATGAGATTGGATTCAGGTATTTTATTTACTTATATAAATTTTGTATACATTCCCTTGTATGTATCATGAAACTTATGACATTATTTACCGCGGCTTTCAGACAGGAAGAAACCCTAGTGGCTAGTGTGGTGCAGTTGCTGTACTTGCTCATGGACACAAGTACTCTAAATCTGAAGTTGTAAGTCGAGCATGCAGGTTTTCTGAGTTCTAAGGTTTTTTGACATCATCCTTGAATGAAGAAAAGTACATTCATTGTTGATGTTTGATGTTCCTACCTTGTTCTATGTTCTCGACCATTTTGTTTAAACCTGCTTTCGGGACCTTTTTTTTTAATTATAATTGGTGTTTTTTTTTCTGAATTGCTGCCAGGTTAGTGTTGTACATGTTTTCGAACAAACATTAACAAACCGACTGATTGACTTTGAGAATACAGAATCTGCACATTTGACTGTAAGTTTTTGTTAATTTTTAAGATTGCCCTTGGTATTTGTTTTATAATTTGTGCATGTGATTTTCTGGTTGCTTCTTCTCCTTATTTATCCTTTTTTCTTTCTTTATTGTTTTAACTTAGTTATTTTCTTTAGTTGGTTTGGTTGATATCCATTCTTTGTCCTTTGCCTCATAGCTTAAACTTAGAAGACTTTGTTCGAACAGTGGTATTTATTAATTCTTGTGAGTGAAATTGCAAAAGAAATACTAGTCTCATTTTTAAACCTTGGAAGATAGAGACAAAAACTCTGGTTGCTATTTTTGTGATTGTTGTTGTCATCATCACCACTGTCGTTGGTGGTGGTGTTGAAGTTGTTGCTGTTCTCATCATTGGTATTATCATGATTATTGTTGTTGAGCCTACAATATTCTAGGTTGCATGTTCATGTGCTCGTGTATAACTCTGAAAGTTATATATGTTTTGTGGTTTGTGTTGAATTTTGACCTCTGAAAATTCTCATGTCCCAGTTTACAAATTGAATTTCCAAATGGTACTCTTTATACCCACAAGTCAATGTGTATAATATACTGTGAAGCCTCTACATAATAGAGCTTTTGCATTTGCAAGAGGCACCTGCACAAGTTACCTTAATGATCTAAAAACCTGAGGTACGTTGCAAAAATATTAAGATATGGTTGAAAATTGTAGGTAATAAATAACTAATCAAGTTTGTACCAGATAAGTTTATTATAATAGCCTCATTTTGCTAACTCAATTTTCATAATTCCATCTCCAAGAAATGTATTATATTTGGTCTCGCTTGTCCTCACCTTAAGAACCCGCAACCAAAATGGAACATTTCCTCACCTAGGAGAGTTTTTGAAAGAATAAAAGAATTATTATTATTATTTTCAAATTTGACCAACATTGTCAAATATTATTTGCATATGTACTTATTGGATAATATTTCTAATATTACTTCCAATAACATTGCATTAAAACGTAGTTCTGCCTAGAAACTAAGAGTGTATCAAGAAGTATTGTATCAAACTGCAATGCTTAAGTCTTTTAAACTAGCATAGATTTTATGCAAGTCTATTAGTTATTATACTTTTTCTAATTAAATAATTAATAATAAATAATTTTATTAATTATCTCACAAACTTTTGTTCAATAATTAATAACCCCTTCTAATCCCAAAGATAGACACACATCACATGTCATCCTAAGTGAGACATGACAAAACCCACCCTGCCTCGAAATAGAACCATTCATAGTGACCCTGGAATCCACCAAAAAATGTCATCACCCAACCTAGCCCTGAAAGACCGGGCCAAAGTAGAAGGGTTAGCCGTAGGGGAACTTGTGGCTAATTGAATCTTTTTTTTTTTTTCAGAAGGCAATGCTACTCATAACTGCTCCTAAACAGAAGTGGCGGGAGAAGCCAAGTAGCCAATTAAACATGATGTTAGCTAACCCAAACTGTGTGTATATTAAATAATCTTATGAAAGTCAGTTGTGAGCTTGGCTCGTGCATAGCTCCTACTTGTGAAGAGGTCCAACAACACGACCAAATCAACAACTCATCAAATAGCTAAAACTCAAATAACCATCCCGAACCCTATCATTGCATGTGTATATGTGATTATATGTGTATGTGTATTAATTATCTTTAAAGGGTTTTATAAATGTGATGGGCCAACCAGGGGGATCTAAAATGCAATCTTATAGTTTATCAATTATTTTTTAAATGGTCGAAAGCACCACTTATGTAATTTTGTGGGAGAAAGTACATTAGACTTATTGTAAGCTTAACCAGAACTCATGGATCACCTCTTGAGGCAGATGCACTTATATGGTTTTAATGTACGTTTTTCTCTTTTAGGGACCATAGTGCTTCTAACTTCTATATTTTTTTTATTTTTTTAAGGACTATACATGGACTGTGGACTGTATTAGTGTGTGATGATAGGAAACCTTGGCTGAATCCCAAAGCCCATTAACAAAATTGACGAAAAGGCCCTTGTCAATTTTGTTTATTCATCTTTGATGGTTTGATCATTATTTATACTTTTGTTATTCTCTCTAGCCCCCCTTGACTTTTGGCTATTATATGAGATGGTTATATGCACAATTTAAGTTCTCACGTCCATTGGGATGACTTAAAAGTGGCCATATTCTAAGTCATTTTCAACATGTGAATCACACAAAATGTCATGCATTGCTTCACATAAAGAACCATTGTGATGTCATCAATGATTTGATTATGTGAATGATTACCATCCGCCTTACAGTGAGGTGGTAGTTATAGTCATATGATTAGGATAGGGTGGAGGGTTATACGTTATAACATGAATGAATTCTTAGGCCCAAAAGTATGAAATTTTTTCGTTATGTATAACTGTATAACCCACTAGCCTTATCATGAAACAAAATGTCTTTATTTTTTTATAAAATTTTAGTAATTTTGGTGCAGAATGCAACCTTAAACTAAAAGGAGGTTCAAATTTTATTAGTTGATTTTAGCATTAACTGTTTTCATATTTAAGTTTGTTGTTTGCCTTATTAAATGTATGCATGCATTTATTTTTTATTGCAATTTCTTCATCTTTTATTTATGACCCTAATTAACACCTTTCATTATTGTCCCTAATTATTCGTACTAAAAGGAAAAGATACTTTTATTATTAAGGTGCATTGACTTGGATTTATCATTTCATATAGATGTACCCACTACCCTTACAGACAAAAGTACACAAGTGATGTAATATTATTTGAAAAGTGGCAGCGTTTTAACGGCTTAAGTATGATTCTCATGAAGTCTCACATAAATAAGACTATTAAGGTGTCTATCCCAAATGCGCTATAATGATAACTTTTGAAAGCTCTTAAAGTATAATTCAAGAGTTTTGACAAAGTCTTGGTCAATACTTTAATATCCAAGTTGTCAACCATAAGGCTAACAAATGACAAGTGTGTGAGAGCATATAATGCAAATGAGTAATATTACTAATTAGTTAATTAACTTAAAAATCAAGATTGACGACACTTTTTTAGTCTAATTTATACTAAACTCCCTACTTATACAATATTGGTCATTCAAGATTTCTTACAACACACCACAATTAATATAGTAGAGTTCGCAGTCCATGTATAATTCTTGAATGGCCCATATTGTGTAGGCAAGGAGTTTAATATAAACTAAACAAAAAAAGTGTTGTCAATCTTAATTTTTATATTATTTAACTAATTAGCAATATCACACATCTTTATGATATGCTCGTACCCTTTTGTCATTTGTTAACCTCGTGGTTAACAACTTGGATATTAAGGTGTTAATCAAGGTTTTATCAGAACTCTTAAATTGTGCTCTAAGAGCTTTCAAAAGTTTTTTCATTATAGCGCGTTTGGGATAAATCCCCTAATAGTCTTATTAAATAAGTGAGACTTCATGAGCATCATACTTAAACCGTTAGATTGCTCCCACTTTTTAAATAAAGCTACTTCCCTTGTGTACTTTTAGCTGTAGAGGTGGTGGATATATTCATATGAAACATCAAATCTAAGTCCATGCACCCTAATAGTTAAAATATATTTTCCCTCCAATCCGAAAAAATGTCCTTAAGACAATAATAAAAAATATTAATTAAGGTAAAAAATAAAAGATGGATAAGATGAAATAAAAGACAAGTACATGAATACAATTAATAAGGAAAGAAACAAAATTAATTATGAAAATAGCCAATTCTAAAATCAACTAGTAAAATTTTGAACCTCCTTTTAGGCTAAGGTTGTATTATGCACCAAACTTACTAAAACATTATAAAAAAACAAAGACATTATTTTATGATAAGGCTAGTGGGTTTATACAGTAATACGTAACGGGAAAATTAATAACCTTTGGGCTTAAAGATTCACCCACGTTACAACATATAACCCTCTACCTATTAATCATATTACTATAATTACTACCTCTTTGTGGGGTCACATTGGGGACATTGCAATGGTTCTTTATATAAGGTTATGCACCCCATATTGACATTCTAAATGATTCATACGTTAAAAATAACTTTCAACGCTTTAATAATTTCTAAGTCATCCCAACGGACGCGGGAACTTAATTTGTGTATATCACCATCTCATATAATAGCCCAAAGTTTAGAGGGGTTAGAGAGAATAAAAGGATAACTGTAAATAATTATTAAACTATAAAAAATGAATAAACAAAATTGACTAGGGCCTTTTTGTTAGGCTTTGGGATTCACCCAGGGTTTCCTATCATCACACCACAATTAGGGGTGTTCACAGACGGAAATGGACGCGGACATAGGGTTGTTCATGTCCGTCCGTCATTTGAATAACTCTTTTCTGTGTCCGTCCGTGTCCGCCTTAATCTGTATTATATTTTGTCCAAATCCGTCCGTTACGGACACAGACGGACATGGACAAATATTTCAACACCTAAATTTTTATCCCAATCTAAATTTTTCTATAACTTTTATAGAATGTAAAAGTTGTCTTAACATGTTCCATAGGTAATAGATCTATGCTTTTAAGTTATCTAATACTCATGTAGTATATTAAGATTATCTTAACATGCTATATAAGTTCTACATTTATATTTTCAAACTGTCCACTACCTATGTAGCATGTTAGGACTGTTTTAACATGGTACATAAGTACTAGATTCATGTTTTTAAGTGCCTATGTAGCATGTTAGGACTGTCATAAGATGCTACATAGGAACTAAATTATATTCAAGGGAATATTAGGCAAGAGTGGTGGATGCAGACGTCCGCGAACACGGACAAGGGTATGTGCATGGTCCGTAGCTCCCTATTAGTGCAGACAAAAAACTTTGTCCATGTCCGTGTCCGTGTCCGGCCTGGACTAAAAAAAATGTTTATTCTATATAAAAACGGACGTGGACATGGACGGACATACGGACAACGGACGTCTATGAACATCCCTAACCACAATTAATATAATGTAGTCCCTAAAAAAATGTACAAGTTGGAAGCACTGTGGTCCCTAAAATAGAAAAACGTACATTAAAACCATATAATTGCATCTGCCTCCGAAGGTGATCCTTCAGTTGTGGTAAAGATTAGAATAGGTCTAATGTACTCTTTCACAAAATTATATAAGTGGTCCACTCAACAATTTAAAAAAAAATTATAAGCCATAAGATTGCATTTTAGATCCCCTGGCCGGCTCATTAAATTAATAAAGCCCTTTAAAGATAATTAATACATATCCATAAGCAATCACGTAGAAAAAAAAATTCATAAACCCTTTTAATAAGGAAAGGATTTGTTTTTGGCTTGAACCGGACCAAACTGGGTCTATGAACCCGATGGCGAGCGGGTTGAATCTGACCCGTGCTGGCTAGTCGATTCAGACCCACTCATGCGGGTCAAAGGTTACCCGCAGAGTAGGTCGAGACAAGCATGCTTATGCGGGTTGTCTTCAACCTCTCACTTGAGATTGAAAATGCTCTGGGAACAAATCTCCGTGCCGCTTTCGTACGGCGAAGCCCGCCAGGCCCAAAGTTAGAAATTCTTTCGCCCGACAATGGCAATTCTAGATGCGGGCGAAAAAACAAACGACGGCGGTCCGATGGCTCGAAACAAACACGAACTAGATGGAAATGGAACAAATACGGCGACTCTGTGCACTGCGGCAATACCAACTAGCTCTCAAATTCCACGAGGCGGCTACGTTGGCACTGACCAACACCAAACTAGTCCAGAGATTGGTTCTACGATAGGAATCCCATAGAAAATAATAGGAACACTAAAAAAATCGGTTTTTTAATGCGCTGCACTGTGCCCTCGCTACCACAGGGCGACAACAACGCCGGCCAAAGCCCAACGCCTAGCTGTGGTGGCATTGGCCAGCAACCTGCACTCCAGCCAGCAGTCTGGCTACCATCCCTTTAGGAATAAGTCTAGCAACTTATTCCTAAGGGGATGGTGGTGGAATAATAGGTTGCTATGAAATCACCATAGGTGATACATGTCCTCCACCTAATGTGGGGATAAAAATCAAAACCTGTACTTTCTCAAGTATAATATGTTTTTGGGAAATATTCCCACTGAAGTTGATATTTTTAAGAAAACGTGCATTCCAAGTTTTGACTACTATAAGGGTATGCGAGAGACAATAAAACCTATAACTCTTAGACTTTTCTACATAACTAATAAAAAAAACCATTAATAGTCTTAGGGTCAAGCTTCTTAAATGGATTGTACACCCTAACCTCAACATGATAACCTCAAATGTGTACATGATCTAAAGTTAGTTTCCTTCCCTTCCACATCTTAAAGGGTGTTTTAGGAATAACCTTACAAACAACTCGATTTAAAATGTATACGGTTGTCTCTAAGGCTTCACTCCACATTGAGAGGTAAAGAAGAGTTATTGATAATGCTCATCACCATGTCCATCAAAGTGTGGTTCGTTATTTTTACTACACTATTTTGTTGTGGTGTACCTAGTACAGTATATTATGCAATAATACAATATTCCTTCAAAAATTGTGCGAATGGATTAGGTTTTTATCCATGCTATGTGTACCTACCATATTATTTACCTCCCTTGTCTAATTGAACGATTTTGATCCTCATGCCATATTGTTTTTCTATCTCTACTTTATAAGTCTTAAAAACATTGAATGCTTGATCGTTTTCATTTAAGAGATAAAGATACATGTATTAGGATGATTATATATAAAGGTAATGAAATACCTTTGACCATTCGCATAGTGTACTAAATGGCCTACAAATATCAGTGTATGATACATAATTTTTCATCATGCCTCATAGCACCCTTAGAAGATTGGTTAACTCTGCATTCCCTTTATACATGTCTCAGAATTAATAAAATCTAGAGTTTTTAAGACTCCTCTTAGTAATATTTTTAAGCTGTAAATAGACATCATAAATTGTTCAAATGAAACATGTAAAGATAGACAATATAGCCCATCTATCAAGAAACCAGAACCAATGTTATTTGAATCCTTAATAATTAGAAATTATGAATTTTTAAACTGAAAATTAAAGCCAAAAGCACTAATCTTATACAGAAACTAAATTTTTTGAAAAATTTAGAATATAAAAATTTCTTTTTAAATCGTAAATCTAAGGTATATCTCATATGAAAAACAAGTCGATATGTTCCCACATTTTCGACTTTTGAACACATCTTATTGCCTCAGTAATTATTATGCTCCCTATTATTTGGTTTTCTTAAATTGAGACAACCCCTAATGACAATTGAAACATTGATTGCCCATCCTAAACCCTATCATTGCTCATCCAATAAGATGTGAGTTGCCATAGTGAAAGAGAGGAAGGGATTGGGGCTAAGTGGTCACTAGTGAGAAAAAAGTCAATAGGTGACCTCTAGAAGCGGTAAAAGATATATCTGATATATATATGTTAGATATATCTGAGATATTGGAAATTATATTTTTTATCCCATTATCTTGTATCTGTAAAGTGACATATACAAATAGATACATACGAGATATATATGAGATATTGCGAACCATGCACATGGCTTGGATAACAAGGGGTATCACCTGGTCCAACTTGGTGAATCAAGTGAGTCATTACTCGTGGCCAAAACTCATTGACAACAAGTTTGGCCTGATTCTGTCACTGGTTTTGCAACCTGGCCTGGGTTGCCTTAGCGAGTCAACCTGGAACTGTTCTGTGTGAAAAAAACTCTGCTGAGATTGCTATGATAATGGCTCACCTGCTGGAACACTACCGTATGAATGTCAATTCTGTCAAAATTTCTTGGTAGCAAAAAATTCCTTTTTTTTTTTACAAAGTACAAGCAAAAATACCTGGTTTACTATGGTGTGGTGAAAGGAGAGACTCATTAGAGCTGTTTAACTGATTGAATCCAAGAGAATCTATTATGTTAAATTGTCCATTACTTCTCGGTAGTCAGCTGGATTAGTGGACTGTTTTTCATGCAAGTTCACATGATCATTTGTATAAATATTTCTCATTTGATGGTCGTGGAACATTGCTGTTGTGTATACTTTGGCATTACGATGTCTAAGACAATTTTCTGATCAATCTATTTCACATGTATATGTGTTCTCGTAGTTGGTAGTTTGGCCACCTGTTGAAACCAAGTCAGTCCTTCATGTTGGTGGTATATTGCACGCCTTTGTTTCATTGAATCTTATGTGTAGGTGAATACATACCTGAACAGTGAGGAAAAAAAGCATTGGAAAAAGATTATTTGGGAAGAAATGAACAAAGAGTATCTTGTGGTATGGTTTGCCTAACCTTTAACAGTTCTTTTTTTTTTATTTCCTTAATGAATCTGTAAGGGGATAAAGTAAGTTTGTTTTTGCAGGAACAAGCTGCTAAGGAAGCTGCTGCTGCATCTAGAGCGGCTTATGAAGACAACATGGAAAATTGTACGGGAGAGATGCTTGAGGCAGAGAAACTTGCAGTTGCAGCAGCGGTCTCAAAGTCAAAACAACTCCAACATACCAACTTATCTTATGACTGCATTTGCAGGCTATTTCTTGTAAATTTTGGAGAATGATGGGTTCTGATACAGTTTCCCTTAATTTTATGTAGGAATAAACTTGCCAAATAAAAGTATTCTAGTTCAAGAACAGTTTTTCGTGGAAGTAAGGCTTGTTACTATTTTTGAACTATATCTGATTTATGACGCTTTTTGAATACCCCTCTTGATGCTGACATGCTATTGTGATAGTGTGTTGGCAGAAAACATTGAAAAGTATTATTAAACAAGACTGCTACAGTGCTATTTGAACTTGCAATTGTAGTTCCACTGTGCTATTGATTAATTGCGGCAACAGTCAATAAATGTGAAAATAGGTTAGAAATTGAATATCAATCAGAGGAACAAGAGGAGAAGAAATAGGAGAGGAGAACTTTATTTCAGCAAGAGAATTCTCTTAAAGCATGTCCACAACAACTCTGTTTTTATAGAGCTTAACCGACCATTCAACTTAGTTATTACTCAAAGATTACAATATTTTGTGAGTCAGCTTATGCCCTTCCTTTAATACACCTTCCTTCCCATACTCGTAGTCATATATGATAAAATACATGTCAAGAAAAAAAAGAAGCAATGCAGCCAATTTTCCATTAATTTACGATGTATTCCAAAAATGTCCATACTAATTGGTGCCATAAGTTTCTTTCCATTTTTAAGCATTTATTATGCTAAGGATTTTGTTGGCAAGTTATAGAACTTTATAGTAATCTGAAGTTGACAAACAATCTGGGATTTGGATAAAAATAGGGCAATGAACAAGGGACTGAAGGATTCACCCAAAAAGATCCTTACTAGGCTAGTTGACCTAAACAAAAGCAAAAACAATTGTTTCTACATTTTAAAATTCCTATGATGAATTTTGCAAAAATAAGGAAATAGCTAAATTAGTGAGAAGAGACCAGGACTGTCTTGGCAATTTGAAACTAGAGATCAGCTATTCTCTTATTAAGATCCATTCTGTATCTTGTGCCCCACCAGCAATGTGTGTAAATTATCAAAATGTCCATTGCGCCAGAAATTTTTCTTGATTTATTCTGCGGGTAATTGGATAATCTACATCTCATTGGGCACAATCTATACGAAACGGCTGAAATCATTATATATTGAATAGACGGCTAGAATCATTGTATAATTTTTGGACGATGGAATGTGTTCTTTTACTAGATTGAAATTCTTGGTATGTTTATTTGGCAAACAGAAATAATTAGTTGATTAAGCTGTCAATGAAAATAATAGGTTTAGCAGCTTAGCTTTCATGCAAATTCAAATTCCATCTAGATATTGTTATACCTGAATTTTGTATCTATATTTTTTTGGCAAGCTGAAAGAGGCTTGTGCGTTTTTTTATGAAAAATTAAATAATTTATCAACTTTTATTTGTAATACTCCATTTGTAGGAAAAACAACAGAAACGGGCTGAAGAAGCATAAAATTCTACTCCTCTGACTGCTGCTGAAGCAACCTGCAGAATGCTAACTACTAGGAAGGTAGCAGTACCTTTGAGCCAAAGTTGGACATGAGATAAATGTTATGTAATCATTTATTCTTAAGATTGGTGTTTTTAACCATCCTTTATTTCTACATTGCTAAGTATATATATTTTTTATTTAATGTTAGTATTAGGTGTTCATAACACAAGAATACTTAATTTGTTTCAGCAAAAAAAAGTATACTTAATAAGTACCGCTTGTTGCATTTTTTGGTGCAGTGACTCGGTTCAAAGATCAACTACGATGTGCTAGAGAAACTCTTTGATGATGGTGTACGATATTCAAGACTTCCAATGCATCCTTTTTTCATATGGTCCTTCCATTCTTTATTGTTAACTACGTTTGAGATGAGATGTCTTCGAAGTATATACCATCTTTTTTTGTTTGCACATTTGTAGGTTGAAATCTCAATTTTTTAATATGATTGAACATTTTCCTATGCAATGTTTTCCAATTTAAACTTCTCTTCACTGAAATATAATTCTGTTGGTTATTTCTCCGTCACAGAGAAACTTTAAAAAAAACGAGTTGAGGTTGACGATGGGCGGCAGCATAAACACAAAGAGGGTGGAAGACGGGATGTAACTAGAAATGGAGAAATCATTCACTGTGAGATGGAGGATGGATATGGGGAAGATGAGCTGGAGGAGGCTATGACCATTATTCATATTATGAGAATCAGGAGGATGAACAATATGGTTATTTTTTATTTTAAAATTTGTGAAGTGTAATGCCAAATTCTAACCAATGCCACTTGTGTGGCCCAAAATAAGTTTTTGTTTTGTTTTTTACAGTGATGAACTCTAATTGAGCCAGTTCAATAAGTTCCAATATGGTCCGCTGGGGGGGATGTCTTGGTGTGGTCCAAGCTTGGATCTGTGGAAGCGCTTTATGCTAACGATGGGGTAGCGTGTTCTTTCTACTCGCCATATCTTGGCTTTATAATGAACATTTTTCAGAACATTTTTTAGTCGAGCGGCAAGCCTATGTATAGGTGTTTCGGGCAATTCTGGGCCAAACTGCTGAAGCATTGAGAGTCGGATTCTCGGGTGGTTGTCGGCCAGTCCCTGGGTGGGTCAGGCTGGCCGGCTTCTTCTTCCTCCTCTTCACCTCTCCTGCTCCTCTCCCCTCTTTTCCCCCAAATCCGTCTATACCCCTGCGTCTTCCTCCTCCTATTCAGTTCTTCTCACTCTTCTTTCTCCCCCACCCCCCACCAACCCGTCCTCTTCCTCTGGAGCTTTTTTTTACTCTCTTTTTCCTAACTTTCCCCCTCCATTAATCTATGGTGGTTTTTGTATATCTTCTCGAACCAACACCTGTGTTGTTGGGGCCGTATACTGTTGCGGATGCTGGAGGATCGCATTTCGGCTGCTTGCCTTGGCACAGGCGTGCCTTAGGCTTTAGTTTTTCGGTTGCTCGGTAGAGGTTCGTCTTTGGTGGTTTATGAGAGTGTCTTCCAGATCCTCTCTCCTTCAGAAGATGGTAAACATCCTTCTCGCTTGTGGTTGACTTTGTTACTGGCATGGCGTATGCTTACACGGCCTACCTGACCTTGTCTCCGTCTTTCCCTTTAGGTGCTATGGCCTACGCTGACTTTGTTCTCTTCCGTGGTGAGACCGTAGAGACAGGAAGTTTTTTCTATGTTTCCCACTTTTTATGGGCCTAGTATAAAAAATGTTAATATATATTTAATGTATGTGCACCATTAATTTTAAAGATAAATGTTTCTCAAGCATTCTACGCTGAGCTCATGAAAAGTGGGGAGCATAGAAAATACTTTTCAAAGACAACCATGCGGCTAGGGATGCCACCCCGGTCAAGAATTTACTCAACCCAATTTTAATAGTCAAGGTTTAGGTTTGGGAATTAGACCAGGATAATTAGATTGGGTTGGGTTTGGGTTTGAACTTACCAATTAACTTGGCAAGAATGGACCCAATTTTAAGTTATAATAATAAAGCCTTTCTATTTTCCTATTGTTATGAAAATAATTATGAAATTTTTTGTAGTGGGTGAGAGTTAATCATCATTAAGATTTTTTAAATTTTAATAAAAATTTAAATGTAATCAATTGGGTTTGGGTCAATTTGGAGTCAAGTTTTGGCTGGGTTTGGTCGGGTCTAGGTTTGGACTTGTAGTACCGGGACTAGGGCTCAATTTTGCAATAACTAACCCAACCCCAACCTACTAGCATCCCTACTTATAGCTCACACCAGTGGTCCATTGCAGCAGGGATGGTTCATTTGGTCCGCCACTACTTGTACTGGTATGTTTGTGGCTTCTTGTGATTCTGTTTCTCACATATTAGCCACCCGTAGCCGTTTGTACGATGTGCATAACAAGCATATGTTATAATTTGTTTAGTACTCTATTTGACCAAAATTAATCGCTCCATTTGGTAGAAGAGTTTGTTCTATATTAATTGCTCTATTTTGTTCAATTTGAGTAATTAGGTACTTAAAAAACAGTATTATAAGCTTATTTTTTCTTCTCATATATATGAGTTTCACCGCTTAATAAAAAATAGTAATTTTCTTACCATAGCTATTAAAATGGAACAGATGGAGTACTATTCAAGCACCTTAAGTGGCGTTTGTTGCCAAAAACAAAGTCTTAGGCATCACATTGCCTATATCAACAAATATAATCTTTTCAATATTGCTCTTATCGGGAGCTCTAGATTTTGAAGGCACACAGGAGATGACGGGGGTGACGTGACTATACTCATATTAGGGGATGGGGGACTAACGAATTTTCTCCTTTTCTTTTGTTGTAAATAAAGTGGACCTTATAGGACCCACTGTTATGGCCCAATAGATGGGTTTGAAGGTAAGTATAAGTGGGGTGAGAGAAGGAGGATGCAGGGGGTTTCATTTTGTAAAGCAGACATCGTCTTCCTCCGTCAGATGCTGATCTTGGAGATGTACCCAATGAAGGATTTCTCCTCCCCTGTTTTTGTGGACTCAAAAACTAAGAACTTGTGGATTCATGTTCCCCAAACCAATATATATTCATATTTCTCTTCTACTTCTATTTTCCCCCAATCCAATATATTTGAGCTTCCGCACCCCATGCTGCATCAGTCTTGTTGGATAGAATCTATACACGATTATCAATTTATGAGATCTCATCTCCCAACTTGTTAGTAACTTAAGTTTATGAGTTTTTTTCATATTGCTTGGCAGAAGAATTGAAAAATTCCATATTCCCTGAATTTTAAATAGAAATGCCATAAAACCTAAAATAACACAATATAAGGTAAATTTTGGACGAAAATACCTCTGACCGGAGATAGGCTTTTATATTGTGTAAAACCCTCACAAAGTTGCATTCATTGGCATATGACGTCAGACGCTGGCAAATCCTTCGATTGAAAAGTCCTTTTTGATCGAAAAAGTTTGTTCCAATTGAAAAGTCATTTGATTAAGCAACGTTTACGCAGCATGAGAGAAGATTTTGCGACCTATCCAACCAGGCATTGAAGATTAGCATTTTTTTTGTTCTTGAACAAGTTTGCGAAAAACACTCCGGCGTTAGTTCTGGAATGAGTTTTTTTTCAAGTTGAGTTTGAAAATGTACGCCCCAAAGCTGGGTTCATCTTTCTAGCGAGGTTCCTTTTCGCCGATCACGGTAAAGGAGTAAACTTTGTAGGAAAACAGCGGCCGAACGAGGGGTTAATCCAACTTGGAGAACATCAGCGGTGGTTTCGTGGTAAGGCCTTTACCAAAATCTACATTGGATATTTGCATGCACGATTATTGATTTGGTGTGTATGAGAGCACACAATATAGGCAGTCGAAGCATACTATCATGTGGTTAGAAAGACGATAAGTCAAATATCGTGTGTAGATTCACGTCTGGGCTGCAAGTCCATCTTGCTGGAGACTGGGTTCTACCCAGTATATGATTATGAGCCCATCATTATCTCCAGGCCGCTCTTGGTTGTTCTCATTGGTGAGTGTTGGGACGGCTCACATGAGGTATTCAACATAAGGGGCAAAAGACTACCCCTTACTGTGGATGAAGTGGCAATGATCACGAGTTTGAGTGGAAAAGGAAACCCATGTAAATTGGAAAGTAGCGAGGGCAAGACTGCCCAAGGCAAGGGGCAATCCTACAAGAAGTTCTTCCAAGGGAAGCGACCAGAGAAGACATGACTTGAAGAAATGTTGAAAGAAGTGACTACCGAAACACAGATTGTTTCAGACGAGGACTTAGCACGGTTGGCTATCGTGCACATGAGTGTCCTCATGTTATTCACACAAAGTAACAGAGCCATATCCCCAGCTCTGTGTGATTACATAGATGACCTGTCGGTAGTGGGCAGCTACAATTGGGCTAGCACCATACATGATATGTTGATGAGAGGCATATCAGCAACCCACTGGAACATCATGAGCAGATAGGATGAGTGTTCCACCACGGCCAGGATTCTCGTTGGGGCTTCATTAGTGCTCCAAGTAACGCTCGTATGTTTTATACCACGAGCAAGTCAATTGACGTCTGTCTATGAACACAATATGTTTATACACACATATATATCGCCGTATCGCTCACACGATATCAAGTCAATCATGTTATCGAGAATACGGCGTATAACACGCATGTTGACCTATCGTGTACATGGGTACACGACTAATTATAATATCATGTATAATACATTACACAATGGTTATCGAGAACACGACGTGGCCTGAAAGCGTGTTCTCGGTAATATGACTAAATTGCCATACTTACGCTTCTCACCATTTACACTACTGACAATTTTCTTTTGTATTGGCCGCCAGGTATGGTTTTATGAGCATACGTCCATATGGGCTCCCAGTGGTCCTCCATGCAGCCCGAGGTGCAAGAGGTGGCCTGGATTTACCCAACTTCTGAGCGACGTGGAGAAGGCCGATAAACTTGACCTAGCCAACGAAAAGGTAAGGAAGAAGATTCTAGCTCATCACCACATGAGGAAGTCGTACGAGGAGGTCTTCATGTAGCTGAAGCCAAACTCGCAAATTATTACGCGAATCAAACCAATTTCCAAATAGGCACACTTGATGAATGGCCAAAGGGTGACCCCGAATGCTAAGAAGGTGGGTACGCAGACTTTCCGGCCAATGAGACTTGTCCACACCCTCCACGGAGAGACATCGGGGCATGTACATTCCAGGTAGGATGTCATTGAATCATTCATCTTGCTTGTTGATGTCATGACCGGAATATGTGATGTTGTTTTGGAGAAGGTTGTTCTCTACGGTGAGTAGGGATGGAACACGGAGCGAGTTGAAGCTGCACTCCAGCATGTTAAGAACAACTTGGAGGTAGTACTTAGCCTCATAGAACAGATGCAACCCCCTGAGGAATCGGAGACAGAACAGCCGCATGAACCCCCTCAACTGGAAGTTTGTCATGCATCAACCCCTCCTCCAAGAACCGAAGGATCGCCATCGGTTCGTGTCAAGTCAAGAGCTTCAAAATCTAGAGAAGCTCGCAACCATCTGCCCATGAAGATCAACCAGTACATGTCCCTCAGCCGGTGGACGAGGGATTCATTTTGAGTAAGTACGATATTTTAATATATCATGTTTCATATGGGTATATTCGTATAATTGAGTACACGATAGCCGAAACAGTTGTGCATTAAGAAGGACATTTTGGTTATGGTTGTGTCATCGATCACACGATCATTGAACCAAACGTTACTTCAGAAAACAATCTGGTTGTGGTCTTGTTATCGTGAGCACGATTAGTTCTATTTTTGTTTTTCCATCAATACGATATGGAGTTTTATCGTGTAAGGTAAAAGACAATTGACGTGCATATCATTTATTTACTTATGTGACTGCTTACTTCTTAAATGAAGAGAAAAGGCAACCGCAAGCTGCCTCCAAAACGAAGAAGAAGACTGGTCCGAAGTTGCAAAGGACCGTGATAACAAGATTTTTAACTAAACTAAATGCAGAATTCCTGGAACAACCCCGGGCAGTCGTGGATCATCACTAGGAGGTCGTGGAACCGGACCTTCCCCGGGGGGTAGAGGAACAACCCCAGGAGGTCGTGGAACCGGACCTTCCCCGGGAGGTAGAGGAACCCGAATAACCTCGGGATGGACCGGAACAACCCCAGGAGGGACCGGCAGAACACCTAGAGGTACTGGAACAACCCCTTGATGGACCGGAAGCACCCTAGGAAGCTAATAAAGGAGCAGTTCCGATACAAGCAATAAAACTAAGATTCAAGCGGAAAATTGGTCCTGCCACTCCCCTCTTACCTCCTGTGCCCCAGAAGTCTAGGTCCACCACAGTTTAACCACCTGCTCAATGTGAGGAGGCATTCAAGAAAGTCTATTCTCAAGGCTCGAAGAAGCCGAAGCGTTTCAGTAGCTACATTGATGAGAAATTAGCCAAGTTTAGACACATTGCCCAGAATGCAAAGCCAGCTAATGAAGTTCCTCTGGTATTAGTCCCTGGCCCGTACATTATCCATCCGCCACATCCAAAATCTCCCACCCCAGAACCAGCAGTCTCAAACGCTGGTTGTAGCACTTTATCAGATACTCTTCTAGTTGATGCGGAAGTAATGGAGAGTATCTACAATGTGATAGAGGTCAAAGATGATACTGCGAATAAGACGAATAAGGAGGAGCTCAAACTACAGCCAAAGGACTATCTTGACACACAGTTGGTGTTCCACATGGAGCTTCAGAATGAGGCAGATGAGGACATTACCATAGAATTTCTGTCGAACCCATACAAGCCGTGGCCCACAGAAACTCTCCTCTACACCGACTACCTATCTCTGTTAAAGCAGGAGTGCATAACGAATGAGGTAATATCGTTTCATTGCTCATATGTTTTAACCTCTATCTTTTTATCAATAAACAATTGCATAACTGACGAAATTGAATAATTATTTATCATTTTATCAATAACACGACCTCTGCTCATATCGTTGTTTTCATAATACGTTAAGTTTCGACTGTATGGTTGAAGTAGAAATAGCATGTTAATTAATACACGACTTGTAAATTCGATGTGTTATTGTTCATACGATATAATCACTTGTCATATAAAAGATGTCACGATCGATCGACTATTGTGTCATTACTAACATGTTTGGTTTGTTGTAGATCATAGACGTCTTCTTCCAACTTCTTGATGAACGCAATTTGAGAAATCCAGGTAGGTACCCCAACTATTTATTCGGCAGGTTTGCCATTCATGCCAGAATGTCAACACGGAGAGCGGTTTCATTCCTATCTACGTTGTAAGATCCCTGATCTTGAACCGATTTATTTTAATGATTATTTATCGGTTATCGTGTGGTTTAAGTATTTTCTGATTAATTCGGTGATTTCAAAAATAAATAGTATTTCTTATGGTTTTAATCAAAACCAACTTTACAATTATGGTTTTAAGTGGATTTGGGTCAAACCTAAATTTTAGGATTTTTTACTAATTTTCCGAAAATAAGGGTTTGGCAGGACCCACAGGCAAAATTGAGGTTTTTGGACGCAACTAACACAAGCTTATATAAAAAAATTTAGAATTTGTTCAAATTTAATTAGTGCTTAAATGATCAAAATACCTACTTTTAGCTCAAATTTCTATTTATACCCCACTAGTTAATTAGGTACACCCAAAGCCCTACTATAAATAGAAAGGGCTGAGCCATTTCCATTTTAAGAATAGGCTAGGAGAAGGTGATTAAGGCCTAGTTTCCTAATTAGGCCTGAATTAGAAAGGGATTAAGGTATGTTCTTCTTTAATCAAGCCTAAACCCTAGGTTTTCTTCTAATCCATTCTTAGCCCATCTTTTCCCTTTGATTTGGTTCGATTCAATTTGAAGCATCAAAGTCACTGATTTACTCCCTTACTTCAAACCCTACTTCTCAAAATTCATTTTTTATGCTTAACAAACCCTAGATCTAAGATTTCTTTAAGGTTTTCAAGGTTAAACCGATTTTTAATTGAGTTTAACTTAGACACTATGTTTTTGGAAGGTTTCCAAGAAGAGTGAAGGTCAAATCCGAACCTAAACAAGTGACAAGGTAATGAGTTTTCAAAATCTCAGTTCTCTTATGGTAAAATCTCAAATTTTCATGGTTTATTTGGAATGGGTTTACTTGATTTAGTGCTCTAATGGTGGGATTAGTATGTGTAAATTTCTTGTTTTGATTTCTTAAGGTTTTGTCTAAAGATGGTGTAAATTAGCATTTTGGAAAGTTTGATGGAGTTTAAATGGTGTTTGGGTCTATAGACGAAGGTTTTAAGTTGCTTTAATTGAGTCTCGGTTTGAAATTTGAAATGATGAAGAAGGTAAAAACTGCTTTGTTGGTATTAGAACGGCCTACCAGGGCGTTCGAATGACAACACTATATTTTTGGTTGCATCTCAGTTAAGCCGATCGAACGGCCCTGCAGGGTGTTCGAACGGCTACACGATAGTTTTACTATTTTTGAAATTTATGATCATTTTAATGTTTTTACTCCATTTAATGTTTCTAATGGTATGAGAAATGTATTATGTTGAAATTGGGCTACTAGAGGTGTGGAATTGATGATGAAAGTTTATGGATTATGTTTAAGTGTTATCATGTGGTATTATATTATATGTTAACAATTATACATGTTGATATTGAAGTACGTTTTGGAATGTTGGAATTCTTGTGATATCTAGCAGGGATGTTATATAGTAAATGGTGAGATGTGTTCTCTTATAATGTGGATGGTTTATGGGTAATTGATGTGATCATGTTGTGGCTTATTGTGTAGAAACTCATGCTTGTGGGAATGAGCGTTTGATTTTACATTGATGGATTTAAGTTTTATGGTGGATTTCACTTTGATTTCAGTTAGAATTCATTATTTTGAATGTGTTAAGCATGCATAGGTTTCCTTATGAGTTTATATCAAAGCATTGATTGTATGCTTAGGATATGCATGAACATACACGTATGGGAATCTACAATGACATTGTAGTTAATTATGAGGTGATTATGATGCATGAGGGGACTGATTAGGACCACGTTCCATGTGTTGGAACCCACGTAAATCTTTCTCACGGATGTATCATGATATCATGCATCATAGATCGAACTTCATGAATGAGGTTTTAACGTTGGTTAATCGGAATTGATCGGTTGTATGTAATGATTGAGATTGTGTACCGGATTAATCGGTCGGTGAATTAATCAAAACTTGGTTGGTCCGAAAGGACATGTTTTCGATTTGAGTTCCTATGTAGAACATGGATACTCTCTGGGTTGAGTTGAATCAAATTAAGTTATATGAGGATGAGTTGTATTATTGTCTTGCGGTTGAGATTTACTTATTGAGATAATCACATCTGGACACTGAGCACCTATAGTGGTATGCCTTTGTGCACCGGCTACCACGTGTTCTACGTTCCCTATACGGGAATTTGGACTCTCCCCACCACAGAGATGTCCTTAGCGAATACCCTGCTCTTCCATACGTGGAATTTGGACGTTCTTGGCCAGAATTGTCCTTAGCGAGCAGACCTTCTCTAGGTTCCCTTTGGGGAATTTGGATTTCCCGTGTGTATTATCCTTAGCGAGCAGAGGGGTTGACTACCCCTACATCTTGGTTTCTCTTATGGAATTCGGATTGTGTCCTAAGCGGGCAATGCCCCAGGTTTCTAGTTAGGAAATTTGGACCACGTCCAGCCTTGCGGCAATAATTGTGTTTACTCCTTAATGGATGCATTAATCATTTATGTTGATACATGTATATGATGTATGCCATGCATGATCGTGTAACATGGGATTAAAACCATTATTGAGTTTGTTATACTCACCCCTCTTTCTTATGCTTTTGTTTTGAGGCTATGTGGCGTGATACGTAGATGGACAGGACCCTATGTTTGAGGAAAGGTCGGGGAGGACTTAGGAGTAGACGTGGAGATCTCTAGATATTGCATGTCTCTTTGATTTTTGTTATGATGTTAGAACCCATGTGGAGTAGTTCTCATTTTGGAATTGTGCTACATTATACCTTTAGATTTTTTGAGACCTAGTTTTGGAGCCTAGTGCGGGCTATGGATTAATTAGTATGTGGGTTGGTGATTTGTGGTTTAATTTAGAGTTAAAGTAACTCTTTTGGTTCTACCTATTTACTCTTGCTCAAAGTAATGCATTTATTCCGTAAATTTTTAGATCGCCCGTGATTAGGGCATAAGTCTTCTACGAATTATTTTCAATCTCCTTGTCGCCCCCGTGCTCTTGACCGGCCCCTGGACCGGGTTCGGCTCGAGTCGGGTAGTGCCGAGGCGTGACATACGTCATGGGCCACTTTCTCTTGCTTATTGTCTGCTGTAGGAAAAAGCGATTTAGATGGTACAATCCTCTAAATGGAGACCATGGTCGCCAATTTGTAGCAGCAGACAGTGTCAGGAAACATGTTGCGAATGGAATGGAGAAGGTCCTTAAGATAAAGGGTGTTCGGCAGTGGCCAATGACTAAGATCAACAAATGTCATACCAGAAAACAAATGAAGATTGTGGTTTGTACCTCATGTACTACGTAGCGAATCTGGTAGGGGGCGTCCTTTAGCCTCATTTTAGACAACTTGAGATAACATGCTTAGTTAGGCCGCAAATCTGTGCTGCTATTCTATGGGCCCGAATCGACAAGGAATTTGATCCGGATGCAGATGAATTGTAATTAGAAAATAGACTTTTTCCATGCCACGATTAACTAACAAATTTCTTTTTTTCAACCCCTTATTTTGTAATTATCCAGTGGAACAAAAATACATGTTGTTATCATGTTTGTATTTACACGAAGTCGCGTTCAGCCAGGTGACGTTTATTTGATCAAACGATATGTACCAATGTCGTATCACAGAAAGCGCAAAACGGAATAAAAAATATATTTGATCGTATAATAGTTCTCACGATAGCCTATTAGGTCATGTTATCACATACACGCCAATGATGATGTCGTGTAATCAAACAAATGATAACGACCAATGTCGTTTATCCAAACCGACAACCAATCAATCTCACGAACAAGGATGGTCACAGGACAGTTTCAAATAGATAACCAAATAAAATAGGGCGCGAATGCGACGGATCATTCCAGGTATTGATATAACGTCGTCTAGTGAGTCACCTCCTTTATCGGATATAGGTGATGACCGTATCCGATGGAAGAGCGATTCACCAGCCGCCGCTAAAGCAATCTCCCGAATGACCGGTCTCCGCGCATAACATGAGTATGTCTATGATCTCCCTGCACACTCCACTGATATGGCGCGACTACGACAGATCATTCGAGATATTGATATATCACCATCTAGTGAATCATGCCCTCTGTCAGATATATGTGGGGACTGTATCCCACGGAGGGCCGATTCACCAACCGCAGCTAAAGCAATCGCCCGAATGATCCGTCTCGTCGCCGAACACACGTTGGCCGAGCCCGAACCATAACCCTAATATATAGTGAGAAAAAAGCGTGAAGGTTCATATGACACCGAACCGATGGGCTAGGCGGCCTGAACCCGATGGTTCGGCCGCACGAGAATGTTCTATCGTCCTTGAACCGATAGGCTCGGTGGCCCAAATGAGTAGGTTTTGGTTGCACCAACAGGTGCGGGCCCAACCATGAGGTTCAGTGAGCTTGCCCTCATTACGTGTTACCAAACAGACGACCAATATATTTGTCGTGTGACCGAGCATACGATGAATATATCTCACGTAGTTCTAATAAGAACACAAGTTACATGTATGGCTGATGATTCTGTCGTGTAATCAACAGATGTCGTGTATTCGGACCGACAATGTATTTTTTTCGAATAACTTGTGGTCATCGTATCATCAATCTTAAGATAGTAGCTTAGGTCGTGTTATCAAAAATACCAATATTCAGAAACCACATGAGGAAAAATAAAAACAAATTAAGTTAAGTAATATTCTGATGCAGACAAACAAATTTATGACTAATAATTATCATTATATAACATTGGTCCAATACATCAAGAAATACTTCTTTTTTAACAAAAACAAAGATAACTGTTTGGACGACAACTACGGATGATGTTGATGACGATAGGGCATGAATGCGACGGATCATTCGAGGCATTAATATATCGTTGTCTAGTGAGTCATCTCCTCTTTTGGATATAGGTGATGGCTGTATCCGATGGAGGAGCAATTCACCAGCCGCCGCTAAAGCAATCTCTTGAATGATCCATCTCCGTGCAGAACATCATTGTACAAGCGATCTCCATGTCAGATCTCCTTTCAGACTACTGGACCAAGCTATACAAATACGACAGAACATCTGCGACATTGAAATTACACCATTCACCAAACCCATTCCCGTTATACGCGGCCTCCATAGGCCCGGGAAAACGGCTTATAACAGGTGATAGGATCATATAATGGTGCGATAGCAATGTCCCGAAGGGGCCATCGAGGCGCTGTCGATCCGTCTTGTCTGTGTCTCATCATTCTCCCAAATTCCCCGTGGGTATGCCCATGGTCACCATTATATTTATAAGCACAGTGGGAGGGTTACGAACCACCAAGTTATGGAAGTTATTGAAACTCCGAAAATTGAGCTGATTCTTCAAGAATAATGTTCAATGTGCTGACTCTTTGGAAACTGAATCCTCAGGACTTTAATTGGAAACCTGAAATGTATCACAGTCATGTCATCGTTCACAATAGTCACTTAATTTCATCCTATTGTATTATCGACCTCACGATATTCGCTTAGGTCATGTTATCGTTCAAACGGGGTCTTCTATGGATATCATGTTTTTACACAATGGCGCAATCAGTCATGTGTTTTAACATACAATTCATTTTCTTACGTGTTAGTAAGCATACGATCGTATCATACATACTTGGAGACACCTGGTAATTGATGTTGTCGTGTATTCGATCAAACAATATGTACAATGTTGTGTCCCAGTACTTGCGATTAGAAGAATACTTCAGCATATCATCTCACCAATCTAACAATAGTCGCTTAGGTTGTGCTATCATATATACGACACACAGTATATCATATCATTTGTCCTATCAAATGATGCATTTCAATGCGTGGTATTACAAAGACGATTGGCAAGTTAGTCGTGTATCAAAACGGACGACCTATATATAATTACTCCATTGGTTTGTTTGGATAAAAAATCAATAACTATTACTTCTATTTTAATTTACATAACCTTAGTTCATGACATCAAAAATATTATTATTCACATCACATGTTCAAACGGAAAACCAAATAAAATAACATTATGGACGACAATTGTGGAGGATGGTGATGACAAATAGGGCGTGAATGCGACAGATTATTCGAGGCATTGATATATCGTTGTCTAGTGAGTCATTCCCATCATCAGTTATAGGTGATGACCGTATCCAATGGTGGGGTGATTCACTAGCCAGTGCTAAAGCAATCTCACAAATGATCCATCTCCGCGAAGATCATCATTGTGTGAGCAATCTTCCTGCAAACTCCTCAAATATACTGCAATAAAACTATGACTGGGAAAAGGTAAGAAAATTTTATCTGGTGAGGACTGATCAAATGCAATGAGAAGGAACATTCCTGATATTGCAATAACGCTTGAACGTGCTCTTCCCACACCAAATGCAGTTATGACCGGGAAAGATTCACCATCAGGCGCAAAAGCAATCTCCGGAATAATCTGTCTCGGCGCCGAACATCAGTGGGCGAGCGTTTAGCAAACCCTAACCATAATATATATAGGTAGGGTGAGAGAGTTATGAACCGCTGGGGTATGGAAGTTACAACGGACATTGCGATGATGCTTTGGGAAGGATGCATTGGGAATTGGGTCGATATTAGCATGCACTTATCGTGTGCTCGAATACACAACATGACCAATATCGTGTAATGAATGGAAACTGAACATTCACAAAAGAATTTATAATCATTTGTTCTTATCGTGTAATTAGTAACACGTCACCCCTTTTGTACGTGTTTTTGATTACACAATAAAAATACACATAATACCCTATATACAACATTTCGTGTTTTTGGAAAATACATTAATTACATATTACATGTTGTTGATAACACGATGAATATACAAAAATTTTAGCTGAAGAACGGGGGTGGAAAAGGTAACCCTGATCGATGCTCTCCTTCCTTACGTCGTTTGCGTATTATATTATTTGACCTCCTTTGGCTTATCGTTGGGATATCTGCCACATTGAGAGGTCCCCCTTGTGCACTGGTACATCGTTTACAATTGTAACCCAAATAACCGCATGTTCCACATTTTCGTGGAGCTTTGATAGGCGGTTGTAACTATCCGATTTTTTCATGGATGCCCCCTCTACTTCTGTTGGATAGGTGAGCTTAATGTAGGCATAACTCCAGTCGGTGCCCACTGGTGCCGGTCCTTCGTTGGGTGTAATGACTCTTGATAGGTCATTTTATACAATTTAGTAGAGTATCATCTTTTGCAGTACTTAGACACATAGAAGTGTCTATTGTCAATTGTTGCGATTGCATGCTTACATAGTAGCCCCAGATATTGAAAATTTCCACATGTGCATGTACGATCAACCAAGTTTACCACATCATGTGAAGAAAATATCGTGAGTATGAGCGCACGATAAACGAATCTATCATGTCATCGATTACACAACGCAACATATGAATGTTACGTAAATCATATCCAATTACACGATAAATGAACATAATGTGTACACACTAACACGATAAATGAACATAACGTATAACACGCTATGTAAGTCATCATATGAATGAAATGTACCTAGTGATATAGCGAGTTTAACCAGGAATTCATACATTGATACAGGCAATACAATCACATTCCTTGCTTCTTCTCGCCTATTTTCAATGTGTTTGCGGGCAAATGGGGTTAACTCTTCTATCATATTCTGTCTGTCTATCTGATGTTTTTTCAAATAATGATGTTGTGTGCTCCCTTGTGTGCTCAATTAACCGAGTCATAGGCATCGATCTAGCTTTTTTGAACATTGCATTTCCACTTTCAGACCTATTTGAGCTGAGGGTCCCATATCTTTTCCCTGGAAATGAGACATTGGCCCAGTGCTCTAAACCTATCTTATTTAGCCAAGCATATGCTTCCGAATTATGTTCTTTAATATTGTTTATTATTTTATCACACACATTCTGTCTAAAAATTTCAGATGCAACATGAAGATGGTTCTTTAGGTAGTTGTCCTTAAATCTATCAAGCATATTTGTTGTCATGCGACAAATGCAATATATGTGGTGTGTAGATAAAAAAAACTACTTAAGAGCAATTGTCAATCCCTTTTGTCTATCCGAAACGATTATTTCCAACTCGGCTGGAGGATTAGAAAATAGATTATTTATAAGCAACTTAAGAAACTAGCCCCATGTTTTCTCGCACTCGTTCTCAACCACTGCAAATGCAATGCACAACATACTATTTTTCCGTCCAGGATACTTTTCTTTCAAGAAAGTTTCATCTACTATTACCAATGGCCACAGTGTTGTTCTAAAAGCTCTCGCAACGGGGCCAAACATCGAAAATACTCTTTTGAAATCGTACACACCTATAGGTTCGGAAATATCACATGATCTCACTAGAACAACTACACTTCCCGGATTTATATATTCTATCTGTCTTCCGTAAGTAAGAAATATGTGGTAGGATTCGTCTAGGTCCCTATCTATCAAATCAGTCAGTGCTTTACCTACACGATCGAATACAATTTAGTAAAGGTTATACGACATTGGCTTACATTGTGTTCTCGATCACACGACATTGTTTATATTCATGTGATCGGAATCCATGGACGATGACAAATCGTGTTCATGTTAACACAATATTTACGTATGTCGTGAGAGCATTTAATGTGACTGTAGTATAAGCATGTAAACGATAACACGCTAGACTAACAAATCGTGATACTAAATCAACACTTCAATTATTCTCGTGCATTACCTACTCGCCAACATTTCTTGTAGTTTGTAGTTATTCCCCACTACTTCAAAATATAACTTGTTATACTCTTAGGTGTAATGTCCACTGAGTCTTTAAACAGGTCATAACATTTTATCGTAATCCAAAGGTGCGATGCTAGGGGATGGTCAATTGACTTCCTTTAGGCTCCACATGAATGATTCGACACTAACCTCTTGACAGTCACAGATCTCCTATATTTGAAGCCCTTATGTACCAGTTACAAGAATGATTGGAGCACTTTGCGGTATATGTATCTCGGTTTTTATCCACAACACGGTATGTGAAATTTGCCTTTATTTCTATGTCGATCAAGACCCTCTTGAAATGTAATAGGCTTAGAAAATGTGCACCCAATTTGAGGAGCTTCTTCTAATCCTTAGTTTGTAAACTACATGTCATTAGCTAGCCTTCATCAATATTCGGTTCCAACATATTTAAATCATCTACTGTATCCCAATCTACATCTGCCTCAACGTCGACGTTACTGGCAACCTCATTGTTTCCAAATTCTTCGTGGTCAAACATACTTTTCATGTCAACTATATCATTATCGTACCACTGATCTTCACCCCACATATTTTCAACTTCTTCACCTTCTTCATCGTCGTAATTACAAGGGTTGTATGGTAGTTTGTAGTTATCAAATGAAGTCCTTGTTCCACCCATTGTTGGCAATAATTCCTATGATCTATTCTGATTGACTTCTATTTCAAGTTCTGTACTTGTTGGATTGGTGAAATAAGACTGACATAGATTTGTTGAAGACAAGTTTCCCAGTTCTCCCAATCTGCATTACACATTATCATGTTAAAAAAATGTGACATCAGTCAACATCGTGTATTCGGTTAACACGCTTACAATTCAAAGCATGTTATCAAAACCACGACATGAAAGCATGTCGTGTTATTATAACTATACTACAACTCATAATTGATATATCACATGTGTATGTCGTATAATTAATAATGCGATATATTACACGTCATGTTTATTTCTTCACACCATATGATTTTAGCTTAATACGATATGGTCAATATTGTGGTCTCAAGTACACAAAAAAGTCTAATTGCGTATAATCAAAAGATTCATTGTTACAGTTTCAAATGTGAACTATGTTTCATTGAATCCGGTATAAAATCCGACATTAGAGCTGGGCTAAGCCATTACGACCGGTGATTTAGCTCTGTTGACTGCCTCGTTCTTTTCTACGGATGTTGATGGTGATTTACATCATTGTCGAGCTCTTTCATTTTGGCATACAATGATAACACCTCCTTATTCGCTTTCTTATTGATAGAGAACACTAATTGGAGGTCTTCATTGTCTTGTAATTAATATATCATGGATGATAAAAATAAATACTTTAAACTCACATTACCATTGACGAAAAATTGTGCTTTGACTTGCCCCAGCAGCTTGCCGAAGCTCACCAACGAATGAATGTTCATCAACCGTGCTATTTCACCAATATACATGTCATCATTGCTTATCTCTCCTTAATAATTGATGTAAATATCGATCTTATCCATGATTGATGTAAAAGAAGGATCGATTCTGCAAAATGTAACATTTGGAGCACTAACACAACGTATGGGGTGTGAAAAAATAATTTTTCCTTGTTCATCAACGTTCGCCGAGGAGTCACCGCCGGTCACCTCCCACTGGCGACTTCTATTCACCGCCAATTACTCCATACAACCGAAACAGCACAACACTGTTCAGGTGTTCATTTATTACTATATACTTTAAAACATATGATATAGTGAAAACCTAAGAACAATTTTGTCTATAAACAAGTTTTATGGCATTTTCGTTTAAAATCAAAGGAATATAAAATTTTCCATTCTTCGACTAGGCAATATGGAAAAAACTCTAAGTTTATTTTGGCATAATTTAATAAAATTATTTCTTTGCTCAATAACACCCCATTCATGCACCGACTACATATATTATTAAATTGATACACCCTTTGTCCTAAATTAATAATTCCCTTTAATAAAAAAAACTTATTCTATACTAATAACTTTATTTTGTTCAATTTAAGTGGTTCAATGTTTAAAAAAGAGTATCATAAGCTTATTTTTTCTTTTCATTTCTTTTAAATATAAGTTTCAACATTCAATAAAAATTACTATTTTTTTAAATATAATTATTACATGAAACAGAGGGAGTAGAGCGGACAGTTTTGGACACAATCACATGGATAAGGCAAGGGCATTTACAATTTACCCAAAAAAATACTTATTTGCAATCGAGGGTGCACCGAGCGGCATGTAGGCATTTTCTTTTCAGCGTATAAATGCCGCTCTCAAGGTTATAATGAACGTTGGCATCACTTTCGAGGATGTTCGAAGTAGGCATAAAAATGCCAATCTTGAGGATGTTCAATCCCACTAATCCACTGGTGAAACCCATTGATCTAGACATTTAAGAGGTTCTTGATCGGTTCCTCTGCATCGTGGCCCCCAGAAGGTGTAAGGTATTGTTCTAATTATACCATCAACCCATTTCCCGCTCATCAGGCAGCAATTTCAAGAGGCTCAAAAACTACAAATTTAGCTTTCAAGCTATGAACTTGCAAAGTACGCGCTATACTATCTCAAGGTCCATTAATTTATTTATCAACTTAAAAAAGACGTTCTTCTTAATTGGGTTTCAGCAGAAATGATCAGTCTCTGGCCACATGATCTGCTACGGAACTAATTGATGTCCAACTACGTTAAAAAATAATCCGGCATTTAAGCATCATTTTATCAGAAACAGGTTGAGTGTGACAATCCCAAACAGCATGGCGGAATCAGTACAGTGATTCTCTACTTGGTGAACTAAGGAGTCAAAGGCGGCCAAACCAGCCCCCATAGTCCATTCTCCCAAGCTTTATTTGAAAATCAGGGCTACTCACCAGTCTCAGTCATTGTCTTCCCGGCCATAATTATACACAATCTCAATCTGCACCATTTGTGTGAAAGTTAAAACTGAAACTATATGCTCAGCCTATATTTCTGAACAAGATCAAAATTCTCTAGAGAAAGCTAAAACTGAAACTACATGTTCTACCTATATATCTAAACAAGATCAAACTCTCTAGGCTAGCAATTTTATACATGCAGAAATGGCAAGACATAAGTGCAAAACCACAAAAGAGCATAACAACGAGTGCGAAAACAAATACCACATAACTCTAGAACCACAGGACAAAAAAAAGCCACCTTATTTGAGATGTATGCAGTATTAACTTAAGCATTAGGAAGGTCTTTCCCAGCATCTCCCACCTCTACATGGACATGGCACGAACTATTTCGGCCAGATTGAGAACAAAAAGGTGAACATAATTACTCTAACTTCAACATTTAATCAATTAAATAGAAGCTGAGAATGAAATAGTTGTTTTCGAAACAAAGCATCTTACCCCTTGTGTTGGTGGAGGGTTCCTAGTGAACTTCGAGCCCCCAGGAGCCCAAGGAACTGTTCAAAAGTAAAAATTGTTAGATATTGATCAAGTCAATATTATCCTATGCAAACTCCATGGAAATCATACATGCACTGCAAGTCAATCAAGCAGATTATACCTGGCAATTTATGGAAGAGTTTCATAACACAACAGTCTTTCAATTTCTAATCATTAACATAAAAATGTTTTCAGCATGGAAAACAGTACAAGGAGTTCCATATATATTCAAAGATTTCACTTTCTAAAGAATATAGAAAACAGAATCAATAACACACTCTGTTTCTTTTTTTTATGCTAGATAATTATCACTCTCTTTTAGTTATACCCATTAAAGGACTATGTTATTCGTCAAATAGTTTATATATACACACTTCCTTCAATCTTCCAATCAAATTTGACAAGGCAATCCATATTTGTAGTCAATGCAACTACCTGAAGCAAGAGTTTGAAAAGCAAAAAATATCAGTAATTTCCACTTTTAACCCACTCACCCCCCAACCCCCAATCTTCTCCAACCAGAAAGCAATCCACATTCTTCAAACTAAAACAGAAGCAAAAGCAGCTATTTATGCAGAAACTGATGACCGACATCACATAAAATAATTAGTTTACCAATGTATGGATCAGGGTGCTGCCACTTATTGTAAGCCGCTTCCGCATCCTCAATTAGTCTATCAATTGTGTTGATGTCTTCCTGGAAGTCAAGAATAGATATAATTTATTAGGGACTAAGCGCACATTCAGTAATGAACCAGCAAGCAATGCACTCAATATGCATGCTGATGATGCAATTAGATATAACATTAATTAATGTAAGAAAGGCAAATGTCTACACCATCACACAAAGAACTGAGGCACCAATGGCAAATGAATAAATAACCAAACTAGAAGAGGGCCAAGTGGCATGGATAACAGATTCACATCAGAAATAGACTATCAAGAAGAATATGGGCCAAGTGGCATGGATAACAGATTCACATCAGAAATAGACTATCAAGAAGAATATGGGCCAAGTGGCATGGATAACAGATTCACATCAGAAATAGACTATCAAGAAGAATATGGAAGGGGACATAATGTCAGTAAGTGCAAGATTGAACAACTTAACAACAGTATCTGACAAGGTTGCTTTAGTCACCTAATATGAGATATTTCCAGACAAACAACAAGGTACAGTTCTACCATGTAATCAGGCCTTCCATCAGTTCTATAAAATTCCAGCATTTTTCCATGGGCATGTATAAATTCAGCGGTCAGAATTTGCAGTAGTATCGAAGAGAGAAGCTTTGATTCACTAGGTATTAAAGAAAAATTTACACTAATAAAGACATTATAAAAGATAAATCCTGACATATATCCAACAATGCTTGCTTAAATTTATATTGAAACCTTGTGTGCGCAGAAGACATACCACATGTTTGTTAGCTTCAAATCTCTCTCTCAAGTTTGACGCCTGGAAATGGCAATGAAGCATTGTACAAGGTTTAGCCATAACATCTCATAAAAATATATGAAAAGCTCGATTCACTCATTAAAAACTGTTACAGAAAAACGCATAAGGACATTGATAAGCACATAAACAAATATACAGAACCCAGTCATCGAGATCATCACACATCCCATACCCAGTTTAGAATCACATCAGGGCAATAGACAAAAATCTACACCTTGCATTAGCATTGCAATTGGTACTGACACTGCTAAAACTTGAGGTTTGGCATAGATTCACAGGTGATATGTAAAGGTAATCAAGTTTAAAAGCATAGAATATATAGGACAAAAACATTACTGCTGCAGTGAAACTCGTTTTGTCAAATTGGGCGTCATTACCACACCAGATTTAGCGAAACCAAATAAGTCATAATCGAGATCATAAAAAGTTCAGACTTGAATCGAAAACAAATGGGGGGATTTCAGGGGAGAGCGAAAAAAAAAAAAGAATTTACATCTTCGTAAAAGAGGTGGCGATGGACGGCCCAGTTGAGGGTGTCCTTGAGGGCGCGACGGTAGAGGATCCTCACCCGCTCCTTCTGCGCCGCCCTCTTCGCCAGGTAGGTCGCCTTCGCCGTCACCGTCGCCACCGCCGAACTCATACTGTCTCCGATTTTCCGCCCGTCTTCCACCTGCTACTGCCGGACAGGTCCAGAAGCCCGCAGCTTCTTAGACAAAATTTGGGCCGGTGGTCGCCCCAGAATAAATGGGCCTGAGCCCAATGGGTAAGCACAATAATTGCAAAACTATGTTTCACATTTGAGGCCCAACCCATAACTTCTTTTATTGTTATCTGACTTTTTCCTAAATTATACTTATAAGTTATACCCTTGGCCTTTGGAAAAATTATAATTATACTTTTTTATATTTTAAAATATATAAATATACTTCCTATTATTAACAAAACTGTTAACGGTTATTTTTAAATGACAAAACATACTCTTGATCCACTTAACTATTAAGTGGGGCACATCCAATGGGGAGCATCGTGAGAAAAGCATGTGGAAGAGAAGTATCCATCACACCACCTATCGGTCACACACTTAGGACCTTATAGTGGTTAAGTGAATAAAAGTATTTTCATCATTTTTAAATAATTACTAACAGGCTTACTAGCTAGAGATGGACGGTATATATATAATTTTTAAAATATCAAAGTTATAAATACCATTTGGCTACAAGCAATTCTGTAATGAGAATAGTCTATCCTACAAAATTCACATACAAATTTTATCATATGGAGTATATTATAGAAAGAAACATTTGAATTACAAAATTCTCTAAATCTTGTTGAATTTTTTTCAAAATTGCCAATTTGCAACTTAAACGTATAGGTGAAAGTATTCTTTCAATTTTTTAAATTTATAGATTTTAAAATTATTATATAAGCATTATAAATTTTATATTAATATTTGATAATTTCTTACCTATGTGTTAGAAGACATGGAATATTGTAAAGTTTGTGGGCCAGTTTTACAATTCCTACTCTCAGGTTGTTCTGCCCCCATCCAAGTTGTTAGTAGTGTTTTAAAACGTAGACCAGACAGGCTAATCAGACAGAGTTCAAATGGACCATGTCTCATAAATGGGCCGGTCCATCTAGGTCAACTGGTTGGTTTGAACCTGTGCCTTATTGACCCGGCCTGGTCTAGGTCAGATTCCTACACATATATTTCAAACAAAACCTTTCTTGCATGAGGGATTCAGACTCCTCTCTCCTCTCACTTTGAGTCCCAAAGAAAGCACACGACCAACTAGACTACCCGGGTTGATCCGCAATTGAACCTAATTAACCTGGCCTAGCAAACAATTCGGGTAAGTGCTCGGGCTAGGTTTTAAAACAATGCTTGTGAGTCTTGTGACCTCTAAAAAGCTATACAAATGTGTGACTTCTCAGCCATAATCTTTTTTTTTTGTCATATGCCTAAAATTTTCCCAATTCATTCAACTAAACCTAAATTCCTATTTTGTGACAATGTTTACACCATTTAGTCACTTCCCCTGCCTCTGCCTCCAAGTCCTTAGTATTTAATGTTTTATTAGTGGTAGTATACTTGTTTTGATTAGTTTCCCTAATTAGATTATATTCCTTAGAATAAGGTGCTATTTTGATTTTGTATCCTACATATAAGAGGAAGTTATTGAAGTTCTATTTGACCCAACTACATGCGAAAGAGTTGGGAGATCTACGTTTTGAAAGGAGTTTGGCTGTGGTGTAGTTGTTATTTGATCAATATAAGAACAAGCTAGTTCTGGATGTGGTTACACTTTCTAGTGAGACATTAAATCATTCGAATGAGGAAGAAGAAATTAAACAATGAACGGAAGCACAAGGATGTGCTGAAGACAATGACATTGGCAAAACTGAGTTGGAGTTGTACTTTGAAGTGAGCTTAGAAAACAGGGATGCAGACTTGAAGCTATTTAACATTCTTTTTATTTATATATAGTAACAATTTTTTTTAACTCCGCTGTTGCCTCAATTGTATCTTCCTCTTTGTTGTTGACCTCTTACTTCTATGGAGAGGAAGACATAAATTGGCAGTTGGCAGCTGGCATATTTAAACATGTTTTTCTCTTTGTTTTTTTTCTCCAAATATTTAAGTGTATATGATGAAGTATACTAAAGTAAATCAACCAATTACCAATTTCCAATGATGAAAGGCGTGAGCCACCATTAATGGTCTTAGATTTGTTAGTCGCTAGAAAAAAAACTCATTGGTGATTTTAAGTAGTTGATAATGTTTTTGAGTTCATTTTTAAGTTTGAAGCTTGTAAGAAAAGAAAATCTAATTTCTATATAGCTCCCATTTAAAAAACATCATTAATGAAGTGGCAATATGTGCCAAATCAGGCTTTGTTGGAGCTGTAATGGCAAAAGGAGTTGCAACTCTTGTAGTGGCCATGGTCAAATCGCATCCTGCCCTACCGAATTTTGAGAACGAGGAAGAGAAGAAGAAGAAGGTGGGGGTGGAGTCGGAGGCAACAACGAAGCTAGAGAAGAGGACGGTAGCAGCAATACAACTAGAGGGAGAAGGGGCTTAGAGGTGTGGCAGAGGTTATGCATGATTAATTAAAGAGTGATTTCCCAAAATGGCCCTAGAATACACAGTGATACACGAAATGTCACATATTTCTATGCAATACAAAAGATGGCCCTGAGCACATGTGAGCCTCCACACACGTGGCAAGAATTGTATAAAATACTATTTTCCTATTTTATTCATTTTAACTTCACCAACCTATTACTTCACATTACCAGTACCTCAGGTTTCAACTCCACCACCTCTGTCACCGACTCCATCACCTTCACCATCAACTACGATGTGTTTGCCATTGACTTAGCTATCTTTGCTACTAGTTTTGCTTCATCTGCCTTCGTTTTTACCTCCTCCTCTACCATTGCTGTCATTCCAAATATCTGTCTATGCATTTTCTTTAAAATTCAGGAAATTTTTTTTACAATACAACTGTTATAAATCGAGAAAATTGACGAAATCCAAAACTTGTAAAAATAATTTGTATAAATGTAAATCATCAGACATCAATTTTCTTACATAATTTTTTTTAAATCATCATACGGCCAAACCAAACATTCTCAAATGTGAATTGAAACAAAAACATATAAAATAAACTTTCATGATGCTTAATCACAAATACATCTCAAGTATCTTTGAGTACAAGTCCTTCACAATCCAAAGTATACAATCCCATAAACAAGTCCAGAAATATAAACATAACCCACAATCTTCTTACTCAATACAATAGATCGTGGTAAAATAATAAACTCATAGTGAGTCAAGGTTATACTTGAGCCAACAAAGATCGGTTCACAATTGGAAACTAGAGAGCACCCCAAGGAGCTCTCAATCGAAAACCTCCAAAAGCTTCTAGGACACATGAGGCTAAAAAGATGGGAAAACAAGTATTTTCTGTAATATCCATGTTTTTTTGCAAATTTCTATAATTTTTTTCAATTATTTGCTCATTTTTCCAACAGGAAAATTTGACGCTTCAGCGTATTTGATTTTTATATTTTACTTCCATATTCGTAGCCATAGATTCGTGTGTGGGACTTATTAATCATGGATAGTGAGCCTCTACTCATTGTAAAAGTTCTTGGTAAGAGTTTAATATCCATCTAATTGCCTAGCGTATCACCACATTGATCCTAGCTCGATTATCTAACGAAGATAAAAGACAATGAGATATGGTCTTGTTGCACAGGAATTTTTTTTATAGTAAAAACAAAAAAACCTAACCTCTATGTATCATTCTTGATTAATCTATCTATCAAAAATCAAACCAAACATGCAAGATCACACAAGGATTTAATGTGGAAAACCCCATGTAGGGTAAACAACCATAGCAACCTTCACAAGGCTAAATCAATGCACTATTAATAAAGAACTTACAAGACCCAAGAACAACCAACCAACCTTTTGACTCGATACAAATCAAAAAGTCATTTCTTTGTTCAGTCCTCTTCATTTATTTTTAAGATCTCTAATTTAACTCAGTTTAACTTTCATTTTTAGTATGTGAATTGTGTGGTTTTGCTTAATTGCCGGTTTGATTTGATTTTGGGGTTAAGGGTTAGTAATTATGATTTAAATAAGGTTTAATTTCACTTTTTATAAGTAATAGTGTCAATTTTTATTTATCTAATTTTTATGGATTTTATGGGATTTTATCATAATTTTTCCTTAATTAAGGGTGTGGACACCTCTGTGGGCCACACGTCCATGTTGGACGGAGTAAGAACCACTTGACCCTTTCTAACATTCTATTACTTTATTTCAGTGGGTTTAGGTGTGATTAAATTTGTTTTAAAACAAAAAATTAACCCTAGTTAGCCACTTAGGGCGTTTTTAACCTATTTTACAGCTCAACAGTTTGTTTATACAACCCAAAACTCTTACTATTTAAAGAAAACCCTAGCCCATTGCCCAAATAGGGAAGGGATGTGCTAGCAGAAAATAGCTGCTCCGCCCCCATTTCCCAAAGAAGAAAAATGGATTAAAGTGTGTTTTCTTGCCCTAATCACCCATAACCTTTCGATTTTGGTTTTAATTTTTCTTATATCCATTTCCTCCAATTTGATTCTTGATTTCTTTCATTAAAAATCTAATTTTTAATTTCAATTTAAAACCCTAAATGGGTGATTTTTATTTTTATCAAAGGATATTCTAGATCTACCTATTTTCAAGTTGATTTGAGCCTATTAGTTTATTTTAATTAAGTTTTAACAAAACCCTAATTTTTGGGTAGGATTTCTTAAGGATTGAAGTTTTTTCATGGATCCAAAGGCTTCATAGAGGTAAGGGAGTTTTATCTTGTGTGGTTTTATTAAGTGGAATGCATGATGGTGATTTATTAGATTTATGTGGGTTCTTGCTTCCTTTTGAGCTTTAATGGTGATTGTTAAAAGTATATTATATATGACTATTTTCTTGTGATTAAGTATGGAAATGATTAGATCTTTCTTATTCTAGGGTCAGATTTTGATTATATAATGTTCTAGGGTGATTTTAGAATTTATCTTGAATTTTGAAATATTTTCGGTTTAAATTTTGGCAAGTTGAAGACGAACCAGGAAAAGGGTAAAAAGTGAACTGTGAAGGGCGTTTGAACGGTCAAACGACAGTTTTGTGCCTTGGCCTATTTTTGCGTAATTTTGGTCATTTCTTGTTCTCTCCTAATAAATCTAATTCTTTATGACTAAAATGAGTTACGATTATCTACAAATGCTACTGTGATTGCATGAAAATCATCTTTGAATTATGATTTAGCTCAAGCATGATTAGGACTATACTTGTTTAGTTTTAGTATGATATTCTACTTGTTTTAAATCCATGTTTGATGACTTATTCATAATTACTTGATGATTCCAGTAGGTCTTAGCCATGATCATATATGTATCCTTGCACATGTTATATTAATTTTATGTGAATTATGTTTCACGTGTTTTATCTTAAGTATAGATATGTTTATACTTGTCTAGGTCTATCATGATGTTATAATTGTCTTGAACTTGTATTTCAACATTTTCTACACATTTACTCCATGATTTCAGTTAGATAGGGCCATGATAAAATTATGGATGCTTACATATATAACATTGATTATAGTTTGTTCATGTTTCTCACGGCTTAGCTAAGGTTTGAACACTATCACTTATGGACACTCTTGCTTAGACATTTATGATTTTTATTTGATAGAAATGGACCATGTTTCATGCACATATGGGTTGATTTGAGCATGTCTACTTATATTTAGACTCATTTAACATTTTCTCACGTATGTACCATGTTGCATGCATTATCAAATCGCTTTATAAACGAGGTTAGTAGTGAGTAGCCGTGATTGATCAATTGGATGAAATTTGATGACATTGGATGTCGGATTAATCATTTGGAGGCTTATCGAATCTCTTTTGCATCTGAAAGGACATGGTTTCATTTTGTGTTCCTTTAAGAATGTGTTGCCTCCTCGGGTTAAAATGAGCTGATTGCTATATGAGTTATTTGATAAGTTATCTGAACCCTAAGAATCCAGCTGGTTTGTCAGTATGCACCGGCTTACCAGGGGGTATTTTCCCAGCTAGAGAACTTACCCAAACTGCTTAGTACTTCCTCTTTAGGATTGTCTAGGGTGAGCAGGTCTGCTTAGGCTAAGCCTTGGGTGGGTAGTAGGCCAGCTTAGGCTACGACCAGGGTGAGCAGTAGGTTCTCTTAGGCTTCGGCTAGGGTGAGCAGATGGTTTTTCTCAATTGTAAGACATTCACCATTGATTGTTGCATGTGTATGGAGATAATTCTCATTGATACGGGTTATGTAGGAACAATGAAGCTTATGTTACACATGTGATTGTAGTACAGATTTGCATGGATATTTAGGATGGTGTGTGATTGATACACTTGATTTTGCAGGGTGAATGTTTATATTGAGAAATAGTTATGCATAATATGAATTTTGAGAATTGATTCATGCAAGATGTGATTGTTATAATGAGATTTATATGTTTACACATGATGTGTTTATGTTATATGAGCAGTGGATGAACCCATGATGCATAGGTGGCATGATATGTGCTTAAGGAATATGGGTTATAACATGATATGCATGTGGCATTACTATGTGTTTAAGGAATATATTATACATCAAGATATGCAAGTGGCATGATTATGTGTACATGGAATATATTTGACATGATGCACATGTGGAAAGAGTATATGTTTAATGGAATGTAAATTATGACATGATGCACATGTGGCATGGATATATGTGTTTAGTCCCATGATGAATGATTGTGTGATGAATGTTATGTTGATAATGCATGTGATGTCATTATCAGTTTACTTTCCGTATAAAAACCCTTGTTGAGCATTGGCTCACCCTTCTTTGTTTTTTGGTTTTATTTTGGGGCTGCATGTCGTGCCATGTAGGTTCTTCAGATGGGCTCTACGTTGAGCATGATGATGTTGCCGGACATTGAGAGGGGTTATAGAGATGCTTGGTTTATGTTAGTTTAGATTAGTTTGATTTCATGTTATGTTGGCTTAGACTTGGTTAGCCATTATGGGCTTGTTTTATTTTAAGACTAGTCGATGTCGGTATGAGTGGACTATTACATTAATCAGCAGTATTTTCTTTGCTCTATTTTCTTTTGTACAAAGAGTTTCTGCGCTACTCTGTCATGTGTTCAGTCAAGGATGGGTTAAGTCTTTCGCAGTTCAACTCCACTTGGTCGCGCCACAGGCTACCTCCTCCTTGGACAGGGTTCGGTTTAGGGTTGGCGTGTGCCGGGGCATGACATTATTGGCCTTCAAGTTTCTCCCTCTGTCAAAACCTTGAAACTTTCCCTTTTCATGTTTTGTCTTCATCTTCTTCTAGTAACTCAATCAAACACTTCTTCTTTAATTGTTGATCCACCTTTGACTTTCTTCAACTCCTTTGAAGACCTTGCTACAACTCCTCTTTTATTTGTTGTGTGAGATTCTTCTCTTTCGATTATGTGTCTTCATAAAATCACCATTAACATGATCTTGAAGCTTTATGGGTAATCTCTCTAGGAAAACAATGGACAAGGAACTCTCCTCTCTTCTCTATGATTTTTCAGGTTTTACTCTCTTCAAATTTGTAATTTCTTAGCTTTTATAGAGGTCCCTAAGTCAGTTTAAGAATTTGAATCTAATTAGGAATACAATCTCTTTCGAAAAAGCTTAAATTAGGCAATTAAAACTGATAGCAATCGATCATTTACTGCTTCATTAGAGCACGAATTGGCTAGCGATCGATCAATAAACTCTCGGTCTATTTTTATTAAGGATTGTTTCGAGTGTCAATTGATCGATTCATCCAGTGTAATTTGCAGCTATCGATCGATTACACAATAATTTTATAGTTTTGCCCTGTTTACCTTAACTCAGTCCAAAACTCCCAAAAATCACTTTCTAAGTTATTTGTGTATGTAAGTATATACAAAATCAATCTCTTTTACCTTCAACATTTTTAGTCTTCAACCTTGATGCATAAGAACACAATTGCTACAACTTTTTAAGTCCATCAATTCCAAGTCTGACTCGACCACAACTAAATCTAGTTATATTCCTAAAACTAATTATATACATGAAGTTTTGATCAACGAAATTAGCTAATTATAATACATATACCTACATATGTTCTAACACTCGGTGCTAAAAAGAAAGAACAAAGAAAGAAAATAGAAGAGAAATGAAGAGAAGAGAGAAAAAAGGAAAAAAAATTATATATAAAAGATAAAATTGGATGCATTATGCACCCAATTCGAGAAGACTATGACCCCCCCCCCCCCGGTTCTTCTAACTCGGCTAGATGTGGTGTTGCCTATCGCTGGTTGTCGACAGCCTCTTCCTTCGGCCCTATGCCATTCGCCAGGCTATATTAAACCTCCCCCTCCCTCTAATGTTCTTATATGTTATGTGGTAGCTATCGTCGGCGATCACTGGCCGGCTAGTCTCTGTCTAACTCCACCCAAGTCCGACGACACTAGGGGTGTTCACCATTGGTCAGCTCCGCCTCCCCTCCCTTTTGTATTTTTTGTATATTTTCCATTTTGGTCCAAAGCATAAAATTTTCCCCCATTTTCTGTTTTTTGTTTGCAGATGATGCAGCAAGCTCGCCTCTGTCGAGCCGACCTCCATTCAGCTCCACCCCTACCCAGCGACAGTGAAGACTGGCCCAACTCCACCTCCTCCGCTCTCCCCTACTCCTCTTCTTTAGTCTGAACCAAACCACCCCTCTTTTTTTGTGTTTCATTTTTCATTTGTGAATGCCACTGTTGGCCAGCCTCCAGCTGGCTTCCACCCAACCTACCTTGGCATGACGATGGCTAGGAATGTCAACATTGGCCCCAGAGCCACCCTCTGTGTCACACCCCGCCACTCCCCCTTGACCCGAATGTAAGGGGATTTCAGTTGGTTACCTATGCACAAGATAAGAGAAATGATAGGATGATCCCTTCCTTGTAAGACATAGACAAGAAACCTTTTTTTTTGTAAGATGACCATCTCTTGGCCAATCGCTACTACTCCTTGAAATTTGTGGTAATTAACCAATTTCTCAATCCCTTCGATTAAATGGAAAAAAATAAAAACAAATTGGAAGTAGAGAAATGATAAGAATATTGAAATTATCAAAAGATAACTACAAATATTAAAAGAAAGAACACAATGAAAATGAGAAACATCACATTCAAGGACTCCTCTTTTCCATGTCTTCTTGTCTTCAAGCTTGACATTTTTTTTCCTTTGTCTTATGCAACTTCTCCTACTACAAACTCCTTGCAAAGTCCTTGGGATTTAAAGAATGTTATGAAAAAGAGGTCATTGGAGGACTTGGTGTAACAACCCAAACTTTTTTGAATATATAACTTCGGGCCCATTTTGAGTTTTTTTAGCCCCAATAACCCTTTTACCAATTTGACATTATTCAAGCCCTAATCTCCTTTTGGTGCTTTTAGATTGTTCGTAGGTCTTGGAGAGACGATTATAATGAGCCCAAGAACACAAAAATCTGACACCGGGATTGTAGGCTACAGCCTCGAGAAATGTGTTATAGGTGGGACCCACCTTCATTTCTCAAGAAAATATACCCTTGTGTGATCTTGTTTCGAAGGTCTTGTCGATACAAGTCCAACAGTGTGAAGAACGCATGAATCTGAGTTTGAGGTAAGGAGATACAACGATTTGTTTAATGTGTGTGTGTGTGTGTATTTCTACATTAGTAGTACACTTATGTCAGCACTTGTCACCGCAAGTGAACTGCCCCATTGCAACAGGTTCATCTAATGCCAGAACCTGTCGTGGCAGGTTCACCTGCGGCTGCAGGTGAACTGCCACATTGCGGTAGGTGAACCTGTTGCAATGAGGTAGGTCATCTCCTACTGCGGCAGGCTATGCTTGTTGTAGCAGGAGATGTTGTTGGCTAGCCTACCAACCCGCATGCGGCTTGGGTGCAGGACCATGAGCTCCTGTAGCTGTTGGATGTGTGATTAATGGGATGTTTATAACGCATGTCCATATGCTTAGAATTGAATGTTTCTACCATGTACACACACATGTGGGTGTAATTATGTTGATTGTTGATGCTTATGATTAGAAATGATGCATGTATGGCTGATGGGGAGCACGTTCCATGAATTATAATTCATGTAGTTATTGCTCACATATGTACCATGTTGCATGGCATCATGAGACAGATTTACGAATGAGATTTTATCGAGATTAGTCGTATTGATTGATTGGATGTAATTGTATGATATTGCTTGTCGGGTTAATCGATCAAAGGCTTATCGATTAGGTTTTACGTCCCTTGAGGATGGGTTTTCCTCCCCGGGTTGAGAAGAGCGGCAATGCTATAAGGAGATAAAATTATTGAGACCATCTGGACCCTGAGAATCCAAGCTAGTGTAGCCAAATGCACCGGCTTACTAGGGGGTATTCTTCCCAGTTAGGGAATTTACCCAAACTGCGTAATTCCTTCATACTTTCCAATTGGGGATTGTTTGGAGTGAGCAAGGACTGCTTAAGCTTTGGCCAATTAAGCAGGATTATTTTATTGACTTGCATGGATATGATTGTGTGTTAGAGACATTTGATATGTAGGTTGATGGATTATGATTATGCATGATATGACTGTGTGGTAGAGACACTTCTCATGCGGGTTAAATGTGATGAATATGCATGATATGATTGTGTGGTAGAGACACTTCTCATACAGGTTAAATATGATGAATATGCATGATATGATTGTGTAGTAGAGACACTTCTCATGTAGGTTAATGGTTATGGATATGCATGATGTGATCGTGTGTTGGAGACACATGTCATGCAGGTTGAATGTTATGAAGGAGAATGGTTGTTCATGGATATGTATGGTATGTTTGAGATATTTTCATGTAGGGTTATTACTTATGAGCAAGTATGGTTATGGTAAGGAGAGAAATCAGAAATGGGATGTTATATGATATGTAGATCCGATAAACCATGTTGATGTGTTGTGGTTGTTTTCTGATTTACCGTTTCCGTATCCAAAACCTTACTGAGTTTTAGTCAACCCACTTTCCGTATTTTTGTTTTGGGGCTGCATGGTGTGACATGCAGTTGAGCAGGATCATTTGTATGAGGAACGATCGGGGAATGCTTGGGAGTAGGCGTGGATGCCTCTCGACTTTGCTGTGTTTTTTGATTTACTCTGCTATGATATTAGAACATCACGTATGGTGGATCTTGTTTCAGACTCGTGTAAACCTTATGATTTTAGATCTGTTTAAGACTTTCTTATTCGAACCATGTTTGTCGGCTCAATATTTTAAGTTGTGGGTTGAGATTGAGGATTGTTTTTCTGATTTACAGTCCTCTTTTATTTTCCATATTTCTCTTGCACAAAGATTTAAAGGTGTGCTACTATGTATGTGTAGTTACCCGCTAGAGGGGTCAAGCTTTCCGCAGTTTAACAATTTGTCACCCCCGTGTGCTTTGACCGTCCCTTGAACTGGGTTTGGCTCAAGTCGGGCGGGTGTCGGGGTGTGACACTCCACCCCTCTTGATGGCCATTGAAGACATAAAATTTCCATCGTTGGGTGCTATCCAAGATTGATTTTGGCGTCTTACGGCCGACTGAGTGCATTTCAGCCACTGATCAACCTCCAATTAGTCCACCCCAATTTTTTGGTTGCACATGCCACTTTTTTGTACGACCCTACTCCCAACCGCCCTCAATGCACCGCTATGGATTGCGGATTTTACCCCATAGTTTTTTGTCACCTCCTATCTTGTCGTGATTACTTCTAGTGTTCCCTAAACCTCAGGACAACAACTCTCTCGAATAGGTGATGACTCTAACTAACATTTTTATCGTTGATGCTACCACCGTCGTGCGCATGTCATCAAACTCACGTGGATTATGTGGTAGGTTACTTTGAACTCATAATTTCATAATAACATGCTTTGAATATTTAGCTGCATGCTATGATTATAGAGGTTTAATGTTTTGGATGATAAATTTTGATTTGTTTGCATGATGTGGCGGGGGGGGGGGTGTATTAGAATATTGCTTGTTTAATTATACATATGATAAGCATGTAGGTTATGAGTATGATTTACATATTTGGATACATGTGTATGTTACATCGATGATTAAGGAATATGCTGGTAAGTATGTGATAAATCATGAGTATGTGAAATGTACGTTTGGTGGTCATATGCATATATGAGGAATGATGAATATGTAAGGGTTATGTGCGACGTATGGTAAATTATATTGGATAGCTTATGCATAGGTTTGGACGTGGATTTGTAGCAGTTTGTTCGATGTTGATGGGCGTATGTTTGATGGTCTAAGTTTGGATTGGATTAGATGGAATGTTGGAGCAATGAAGAGAAGACTTAGATGTTCAATGAGTAAGTAAACTTAGGGTTTAGAGTTTATGTAAGGGATCGTATGAGAGTAACATTTCAAAACATAATTGTACAATCATAACGTACTTAATATGAACTGGAACATAATGAAATGTGGAAGTTGTTAGTAAGAGTTTAATTACTTGGGTTAGATCAAAGGGGTTTAGTGTGATTAATTTTGAGCGGGATTATTCGACATAAGGTGGATAGCATGGCAAGCATAAGTATGTGAAGAGCATGTTAAGTCAATGTGTTGGAATATACATTGAAGTAAGGTTATGAGACGGATGGATTAAGCGTAGTATTTACTTTAGCAGGATAGAATTTTAGAATAGATTCAGCCTCGGATTGGTTAGCAGAAGATTGTAAGACAAAGGAAATTTAGGACATAATCATACCCGTATAAATTATGTAAATTGAACTTGAATTGTAAGCATCATTAATATGATAACTTTGTGAGTGTGAGACCTTAGTGGTTTGATGGATTCAGTTTTGTGCTTGAGCTAGCCGATAATTAATTGGCTATGCATTGCTCATGTCTAGTTGTGGTGTTATCATGTGGGATGTTGTCTTAGTGTTGTATTTAAGCCCAAACGTCTAATATTCTATTGAGAGCGATTTATGTTTTGTCAGTCTTATTGTGGTGTAGAGAGCACTGTAAGTTTTGCCCATAGTCAGCACTCTATGATTTTCTACCTATAGATGACACTATATGATTTCGCCCATATGTAACACTGTAAAATTTATGCCCTAAAGAGGCACTGTATGATTTCAGCCCTTAGTTTGCACTGTATCCCCCCCCCCCCGAGTATGAGCATTTGTGTGCTCAAGTAAGTAGTATCATGAATCTACTCTTATCTGTTTGATCATATTCCTCATGAGCATGGTATGTCTTACCTTCAGAAAAGTCTATGGCATATAGTTGGTCCCCGAAGGTTAAAGTGATGCCCCAGTGACATTTTTTCTTTCGATGCTCGAGCTGATTAAATTGTAATGAGTTCCACTTATTGATAATAAGATTGTAAGATTCTTAGCAAGACTGTAAGTTTATGTTTTCGAGTATGTGTAAGAATTTGAGTAAGACTTATGAGGAAGACAATAAGTAGAAGGATTTGAGTAAGCTAGAAAGATTGTGTAAGAATATTGGGTAAGATAGTATGTGTTTGAGCCTGGTTTTGTTGTTCGGTGAGATTTGTTTATTATATATGCTTTTTCTACTTCATAATAATTTCACTTATTAGAATTTCCCAACTTGGTATGGAAATAATCATTTTTTCTCTTTTTAGCCTCATGTTCTCGAGGTTTTTGTAGGTTTTTGATGGAGAGCTCCGTTGATGGATTCTTATTTCCATTGGTGACCGACCTCTGTTGGATCAAGGGTACTTTTGACTCAATACAAGTCTTTATTTATTTGTCATGATCTAATATATTGAGTGATTAAGCCCATGGCCATGGCATTTTATTTTTTTATGTTTTCAATGTCGATTCACACTTGAGGATGTTTGATTAGAACGTATGTTGATTGGGAAAATTTTATGTGAGAAAATTTATGTATGATAAATTAAAGTTATAAAACTATTTTCACGTGTTTCAATTTTTGTCATTTTTCTCAATTTATAGTCGTTATATAACAAATTATTTTCATGAAATTTCAAAGAAAAAGTGTGTGAAGACCTTGGGCATGACATTTTCATACTCAGTAGGAAAGTTTTAATCAGTGAACTTTGTATGTCCATACATGGATGCATTCATGAAACTTAACATGGAAGCAAAAATGCATATATAATAATCAAAATCTCATCGTACAACAAATCCATGCACACACATACTATCTTACTAAACGTTTTTATAGTTACTCTTACCTTTGCTTTTACACTTACAACCTTACTCGTACATCTTACTCAAATTCTTAGACTTACAATCTTGCTCAGAAACATACACTTACAGTCTTACTCAGAATCATACATTTATAGTCTTACTTATAATCTTACAAAGTTACTTAGAAACATACATATACTATCGAAAACTGGAGTTCATTACAACTAAATCAACTCCAACGTTGAATAAAAAGGAATGTCACTAGGGCATCACCTTAACCTTCGGGGAGCAACTAGGAGCCATGGAATTTTCCAAAGGCAAGGCACATGATCAAACAGGTAAGAGTAAATTCATGATACTACTTACCTGAGCATGCAAATGGCCACTCAAGGACCATACAATGCCAACTAAGGGTAATACAATATCAACTAATGGCAGAAATCATACAATGCCTCTTTTGGGCCTAAATCTTACAGTGCCACGTATCAGCGGAATCATATAATGTAATCTCTAGGCATAAAATCATACAGTTTTGACGAAGGGTAGAAACGTATTGCACTCTCAATAGAGAATCAAATGTCTGAGCTTAAATACAGTACCAAGACAATATCCCACATGATAACACCATGGCTAGACATGAGAAATGTTCAACTGACTAATTGTAAAACCCATATGTCACAACTTATCGTCCATTGTACATATATCTGTCTAACCCACATACCCATATTCATCATACATGCACATCACATAATTGTAATTCATCACATAGCTTACCCAAATATTCCCTAGTCGCCATACTAGCATACACCCAATCCGCATACATAACACATACTCATAGTTTACATGCACATCATATGCACAATCAATCATACCATAATTCATCATTTTTCCCTCTAACATCATGTAATTGGATAATCAATTAACATCCAAAGCATTAAATCACATAATCCTAGCATGCTATTATGAAATTACAAGTTCAAAGTTCTCTACCTCGTAATATACATGAGTTCAATGGAGAGCACACGACAGTGTTGGCATTAGCGGTGGATTGGCAGTCAGAGGCATTGCTAAGTCAAGAAAGCTATTGTTCAAAGGGTTTATAGAATGTCGGAGGTAATCTCAGCAAGATGGGGGGTGACAGAAATCTATGCGGCAAAATTCTCAATCCACGGTGGCCACAAGGGCGACCAAAAGCAGGGTCATGTCAAAAAGAAGTGGCAGGTGCAACCGAAAATCAAGGGTGGCTACATGGTCGAACAACGAATAAGAAGTACTCAATTAGCTGCAAGACGCCAAAATCGGCCGTGGACAGCACCTAACAGCAGTAATTTTGCATTGTCAATGGACAACAAAAGGGGAAGAGGGCATGGTTAGATGCTTTTAGATGGAGAAGAGGTAGATGAGGGCTCTCATGGTCAAATCCAGTTGATGGTCAGGAGGTGTAAAAGTGGCACCTTTACCATGAAACGCACTCGTGGCCACATGCACATGTGACCAAAGAGGTAAAAACAAGGGGATTGGACTAAACGGCAGTGGCCCAAAATCTGAGAAGGGGCTTTGGAGCCATGGCTAAGCGGTGGTGGACAATAAAGTGTGATAGTGGCTCCACTCAATGCCCAAAACCTAAAACAAAACAAAGGAGCAGAACAATCTGTCAGAAAAGAGCATAGCAGTTTCTTCCATGGCCAAGAAGGGGTGGAGCCAAGGCCAAAGGGGCTAGGCAGTAGGGCTGGGCTAATCCGCATCACCAGCCCAATATGAGGTTTTGTGAGGCAGTTCGGAGGCCAGCTGGCTTCTGACGTTTGAAAAAAGAGAGGGTGAGGGAGCTTGGTAGCCATCGGGGTGGAGAAGGTCAGTTATGGTGGAGCCCACGGCGGTTGCTTGGCCCCTCCTACCAGTGACGGCTACCGCAAAATAGAGGAACAGAGGGGCATCTTGGTTCTGACCGAAGAGGAAAAGAATAGGGGAGGGCGGAGGAGATCAAGGGTAGGCTGGCCCTCACCATCGTCTGACCAGGGCAAAGCCCACGGTTGTCGAATGACCGGCAGCGACATCCAAAGGCACTCAAGAAGATGAGGAGTGTCTGGCTTAGGCAAAAGGTAAGAGCAATGAAGCAGAGGAGAGGAGCGGGGGGGGGGGGGGGGGGGGAGACACCGAAGGGGGTTTTCTCCCATGGGGGTCGTGAGTGGGTTATGCACTCATTCTATCCCCCTTTTTTATATTTTCTTTTTCTTTTTTTTTCTTTCTTTGTCTTTTCTTTCCTCACTTCATTTTTCTCGTCCATTTTCTTTCTTTTTTCTCTCCAAAAACCTCTATGGTGCACTGTGGACCAAAGGCCACAACTAAGCCCCACACTTGACTCTACGTATACGAATACCGGGATAAATAAGAAAAATTAATTCCCCAAAGCATCAAATTTCCCTCTTGGAAAAATGAGCAAAAAAATCGTAGAAAAATCTCTAAAATTGCAAAAAAATCAAGGACAGTATGTCACCTTCTCCTCCTCCTCCCCTCCTCTACCACCACCTCCTCGTCGTCGTCCCTTCCTCCTCCCTCCTCTATCTCCTCCCCTCCTCTCTTTCCTCCTCGGTCGCGTCCTCTTTCTCCTTCCCAAAATATGACAAGATTGGTCACAAACTAGGAGGCGGATCTATTAAAAAAAATTAAGATTTGAGCTTGTACGAAAAATAATTTAATAGCTCCACTAGCTAGTTTGTGACCAGTTTTGTCAAATTCTGAGGAGGAAGAAGATGAGGTGACCAAGGAAAAGGGAAGGAGGAGGTGGTGGTGGTGGTAGAGGAGAGGAAGAGAAGGCGACGATGGAAGAGGAGGTGAAGATGAAGGCAGATGAAGCAGAACTGGTGGTGGAGATGGTGAAGTTGATGGCAGAGGTGGCGAAGGCAGCAAAGTTGATGGCGGAGGTAGCAGAACTGGCGGTAGAGTCGAAACCAAAGTTGTTGGCAAAGGGAAACAATGAGTTTGTAAAGTTAGAAGGAAAAAAATAGGAAATTAGTATTTTAGATAATTCTGACTATACACGTGGAAGTTTCCGTATGCACAAGGTCATTTTTGTATTACACAAAAATATGTAATATTTTATGTATTACATGTAGTTGTGGCCCTTTGGAGGTCAGCATGCGGGTGAGCCATGCCTGGCCCTTACCTTTAGAGGCTGGGCCCACCCAAAAATAAATAAATTTAACCTATAAGGGGCCTTATGGAGGCTCATAAGGCCTTATAGGCCATGCCCTAAGGTAGCCTTATGGGCCTAATGGGCAAGGCTAATCGATCAGCCGCTTGCAGGCTCCAATCAAGCTTGGTTGAGGCCCGGGCCACGATTGGGCCATGCCTATTTTGACCTAGGGCCTCAAATCTTGGGCCGGGCATAGCCCCCTCGGCCGGACCTGTAGCCACCCTTTGTCATCTCTAATTACATGATATTGTAGGGTTATTTTAATAAATTATTCTTAATTAAATAGATAAGTGGAGATGTAGTTGAAGAAGACTCTCGTTGGTAGGGATAGTTAAAATTATTTTATGCCATATTTCTATTTGTCCCTACACGAGCCAAAGTTGCCGTCTTGAGTAAAATAAGCTCCTCCCTGTCTCAGTCTCACTTTGCACTTTCCGGAGCAGAACTTGGGGAACTGGGAAGCTCAGAATATTACTCCATATTACAGTAGCAATGAATAATTTTTTGTTTCTCGTACATAAAAAGCGATTCTTCCACCCTTCATGCAATCCCGGGCTCAGGTCGACGATTCATATATTATATTTTCACGTAAACAATTGAGCTTGTGACGATGCCCATGTGCTCTGTTTTTGGCACCCAGAAGCATGGGGCGGTGGGGGTGGGGGGGGGCTCTTCAGCATTACTAGCTTCCCCGAAACTCCATTGCTTCTCTGCATGGGTCTGCTCAGATATCCCCCTTGGAAGTGCAGAAGAAAGATCCAATACTTGCAATGCATCGGACGGTCCACGTTTCCGTGATCCAAAGTCTGTTCCTCTGCTAACTTTTCACTGAGTTTCAGTTGATAAAGATTCGAATTTTCTGTAGTTGTTTGAGTGATTGACGTGTTCTGTTATAATGCAGCTAATTTGGAGGAGGAAGAGTAAATAAAATGTATTGGATCAAAGTCACAGTTTCTCTGTTTGATGATTGTTTATGTGGAAATTTGAATTTTACTCAGCTGTGTAAGGATCATTATATGTTTTGGTGTTGAGAGATTTTGGAAGAAGAAAAAGGGTGATAATGGGGGAGGAGAGATCCTTGGCTAACACCCCAACATGGACAGTTGCTACTGTAACGACTGTTTTGGTAGCTGTTTGTTTCTTAGTTCAGAGATCCATTTATAGGTTTGGGAAGGTATGGAAATGGTGCATTTGGTCAGTTCATCGTCTTGTTTTTTGGGTCGTTGAAATTTTATTTCTACGTTTTTTTTTTTTTGGATTTTGGTTCTTGCATAATTTTTTAGTGGCTGAGGATGACAAGGAGGAAGGCGCTACTTGCTTCTTTGGAAAAGATTAAAGAAGGTGAATTTTTTGTTCGTTTTGTGCCATTGTTCTAAATTAGACATGAAATGCAAACATGCAATTAGCTGTAAATTTGACTTTGATTGACGGGATTTTGTATGGCTTCTAAGAGCTTATGTTGCTGGGGCTCATATCTTTGATGTTGGGTCAATGGGCACGCTGGATCTCCGACATATGTGTGGATTCTTCTCTCTTCAGTAGTCGATTCTATCCTTGCACTGAAGATGAAGTTACCGTTTCCACTATCAAGACAAATGCTCTGCACAACTCATCTAGTATTGCTCAGCAGACAATGGCCTCACAGCAGTACTGTGCTGAGGCAAGTTTCTTTCCTGATTTACATTTTTGTGTACATGCTATCCGTTCTGAGTGTTCAGTTGAGGTTATAAAGATACTAAACTTCGCTTGGGAAATTGTTTTAAACTTTACAACATTGCTTAGAACTGATATGCATGTGTTATAATGTGCATTTGCAGGGTAAAGAGCCATTCGTTTCTTATGAGAGTCTTGAGCAGCTTCACCGGTTTTTGTTTTTGCTAGGGATCACTCATGTCCTATATAGTTGTGTTACAGTGATTTTAGCTATGGTTAAGGTGTGGCCTCCTATTGTTCTTTTTATATTTATGTATCTTGTTTTTTAAGGAGGACCCTACTAGCATTTGCGGTCTTGTTTCATATAGATATATAGTTGGAGGAAGTGGGAAAACCAAGGAAATCCATTGGGTAGTGAGAATTTGCAAGGTAAGTTACCAGCTCTATGTTTCGCAATCTGTTTTATGTATCTTCCATAGGCTATTTGAATATCAGGACAGCTGTGAGGAACGTACATAGATCATCATGGTTAAATCATTGTATTCCTCAATGTGTTTATAGAAGTGCAACCCCCCTGCTCATGCACCATCATAGAGCCAGAGTCCAGTCACCGACCTGCATTGCACTGTTGGGGGGTGATGACTGTGTGAAGTAGGAAATTTTTAGGTGAAGATAAACAGTACAATTTGGCACTTGAAAAGGGAAGAGTTTTTTTCTTGTTCAACACAAAATGGCTAAGATCATTAGCTGCCCGGCACCCCAGCCTGTAATTGTAAATTGACAAAAGTATAGTCTACTTAGCTTCTGTAAGTTGCTTGATACAGTAAAACATCTCTCAACGTCTTATCCGACACTAAAAATGGAATGTTCTTGGTAACTGTCTAAACATGAGAAAATTGCAATGCATGGTATTTGTCATTTTCTTCATGTTTAACTAGTAGCTATTTTGTTAATGATTGCAACTTCTAAGTGTAGAGTAACCATAAATTTTGAATCAGGTGCTATGCATAGGGGATGTTAATCATGGAAGAGTCAATATGAATGCTTTGTATCTGCCCTTTCGGTTGAATTCAATCATGCTCTAACATATTGCAATCGGATTTGTAAAAGCATTTGATTTAATATAAAAATCATTTTGAATTTGTAGCAAGGAGGAATTTATTTGCAAAAAGACAGTCCACCTTTGTTTTCCACCATGCATCTCATCCCTGGAGCAGGAGCAAGATTCTGATATGGATGGTGATTGTTAATTTCTCTATTCTCGAATAATATTTATCCATAATATCTAGGCTAGTTATCATCTAATCCAATTCTTTGACATGTGCTGCAGCTTTGTCTTGTACGACAGTTCAAGAGTTCCGTGGAAAAATCAGACTATATGGCTTTACGGTTGGGCTTCATCACTGTGAGTGTATCTTCTGTTACATCTTTTAAGACCAAGGAAAAAGTGTCACATATAATAAATCTCAAGTATGCATGTTCGGTATTGAAGTTTTTTATCAACGCTTTTCATTTCTTTTGTATATAAATGCATACTCTATATAGCAATATCAACACTTAATAATACAAAGTGATGCTGCTTTATCTACATTTAATATCTGTCACGGATTTACTCCTACTGCCTTTGTACCATGATGCCAAATTTTCCGTGGGGAATACTGCATTGTATGGATTTTGCAAGATAAAATTGTCACGGTGGATCACTTCCCAACTCTCCATTACAGTCACAAGTTGTTGCTGGCAACCCAATTATGTACCACTTTTATTAGTTGCATGAGTTGGTTTTACTGATTAGTTGAGTTGACAAATCAGTGGAAGCCATATTTCAGTTGAGCAGTTTGTGCTACAGTATGAAAGTTATTGAATAGGACGTGTGTCTTCTCAGAATAACTGCAAGTTCTCTTCATTTTTTTACTGCAGAAGCATAAGTTGCCCGTTTCTTATGATTTTCATAAGTATATAGTGCGGAGTATGGAGGAAGAGTTCCATGGAATTGTAGGAATCAGGTACCCAGAAAACCTTGGTTTAATGAAGACTATTTAAAAAATAAATTACTTTTTTAATAAATAATAGGTGATCATTTAAAGAAGGTTAAAAGAGTAATTATGAATTGATCGCATTACTAACTTTAATCTTAATTGCAGCTGGGGCCTTTGGATCTATGCCATCTTGTGTATTTTCATAAATATTCACGGTAACTGCACTTAGCTAAAAACAGTTTTGTACTAATTGTTCTTCATATGGAAGATAACTTTGGTCCTGAAAAATTCATTAAAATTCATCTGTAGGTTTCAATACGTATTTCTGGATTTCTTTTATACCTGCTGTTGTAAGTATCTTACCATAAATTTTCATTCCAAAAGTAATTATTATAGATAATTCTTCTAATCGATTACTCCCTCCGTCCCACATTAATAACTCCATTTGATTTTTTCAAAGTGAACTAAATTTAGTTCATTTTGAAAAATCAAATGGAGCTATTAATGTGCGACAGAGGGAGTATGTTTTTATGACTTGTAAAGTATGTTTCAATTATTTGATAAAGCTAGTTATGCTGAAAATAATTATCATAAATAATTCCTTTAGTTAATTAAGTTTTTTATGGCTTGTAAGTATGTTTTATTTATTTGATAAAGCTAGTTGTGCTGGTGGGAACCAAACTTCAACATGTTGTTGCGCAATTAGCTCTTGAAGTTGTGGAAGCAAGTGGACCATTTGTTGGAACCCAGTTAAAGCCACGGGACGACCTCTTCTGGTTTAAGAAACCTGAAATTCTTCAGTGGTTAATACAATTTATTTCCTTTCAGGTGATTAAGCTTGTATGCTGAACATATACTTGTTTACTGGTGGGTTGGTACTGTTGACACATTGACCATTATAAGAAATTGATTAAAATGAAAGCTAAAATCAGATAACTTTGCTCATAAGATTTCCTCCTAGATATGGTATATTAAATTTCGTAGTTTGACATATCTCAACTGTTAAATGAGGAAATTAGAAATTATCATTTGCCACAATACCTGTTGAAAGAAGGGTCTGTCTCATCTTTCATAATTTCACACAAAGCATCTCCACAGTTATTTATTTAACTTTGTGTGTTTGTTTTTCCATGTACTCGACTTGAAATGTCTTTTTTTTTATGCAGAATGCATTTGAAATGGCAACATTTATATGGTCTCTGGTAAGACAATATCTCCACAATAATTTCCAATGTTACATAGGAGGACCTATCAACAATGATCGTATATTTATCACAGTGATGAACCTCAAAGATTGAAACTCTTAAAAGAGGGAATACTAAACCCGATAAATGAATGAGAGTTTGGGGTCTCTTGAGCCTAGAAAATCCCTCACATGTGTTTTTTCCTTCTATGTCGTTCTCTACCTTCCATTATTTTAGGATCTAAACAAGTGAGAATGAACTTCACTAACTCTGAAATAGATGAGGTTCATAGAATTTAAGTTCTTAGTATATCTTTAGATGTCCGTAAGGACAACTAGTTGCAGAAGATGATATGCTGCATGTCCTATGTATCTATGAACATGGTTGTGACACTTCTTTTGTCTCTACTTTCAGTGGGGATTGAAATATCGATCATGTTACATGAGAAATCAGTATATGATTGTTATTCGCTTGGTCTCTGGGTAAGTTTTTTCCGAGAAAGATTTTAAACTTTTGCAAAATTGTATATTAGATATACCTGCATGAAGTTTCACTCCTAGGTTTCCTAGCATGAGGTACCAAACCAATATAGATGCGGATGGTTCTAAAGAAATTCATACATTTTATTTGTGCACACATCTCTAGAGAGAATTTGATTAACAAATGTAGTAACGTTACATGATAGAAATTGAGATGGGTAATAGATGGCATAGCTGTAGTACAATTTTGAAGCTTGATCTCTGTTAATCCCTGCTTAGTCCAATGGGTTTCTGGCTTAGGCTTTGGCTGAGTAATTTTCTCACTTAATACCGTATTAGGATGGCAATACATATATTTATAGCAAAACTAAGGACACCATGATAAAAAAACATAGATTCTTGACCCTCCATTCAAGGGGCAAACCAATGGCTAGGATTGACCACTTAAACCACAGCCTAATGGATATCCAAAGCTGAAGCCCATTATCCAGGATGTTTGTAAAGCCCAAAATAATATGCCAATTGAGAGTTGGGCCGCTTCAAGTTTCTAGAAGGAAATCAAGCCCAGCATTACATGCATGCTTATGGACATGTATGGCCTTCAAACATAACTGGTTATCTGCCTATAGTTGGCTAGGTACCCAATGCATAAACATCATGTCCCTCACAGTGATATCTAGGTGATATTTAGATACAATGACTAGTAAATATTGTTAAATTCTAAGCATCTTCTGTTTCATATAACATATGCAGGGTAATTGTTCAGTTCTGGTGTAGCTATAGCACGGTTCCTCTTAATGTAATTGTTACTCAGGTTCGTGTTTGTGAATAAGTTCATTCATATAATGCTTAAATTGCTCATTCAGTGTAGCATTTTACTTCTGTCGGTTGAAAACTTCAACAGATTCCTTCCATTTGTTGTGTTTTGTTTGCCAATCTTTTATGTCAGAAAAGAAGCACGATCTGAGATTAAGCAGGCATTTAAGAAAGGCTCAGAAAATGCATGTTTTAAAGTATGTTCACTTTTCACCTACTGCAGATGGGTTCCAGATGCAAGAAGGCCCTGCTGACAGAGAGTGTACGTGAATCACTTCACATTTGGTGCAAAAGAGTAAAAGAGAAGTCTAAACGTTATTCTTCACACTCACATTTTGGAACCACAAGATCAACTTGCTCATTAGAATCAATTGTAGATGAGAGAGATGAAATAGTTACAGTTGGGTCTGGTACATTATCACGTAGCTCCTCCATTGCCTCAGAAAAATCCATCTCATTTGATCAAATTTCTGGCACTCTGAAGGAAAACAACATGTCTGATCAATGCCCACATGAAAATATGTGGCAAGATGCTAGTAACGTGCCAACTCCACCTCACACCACGCTGTCTGATTTACTGAACTTTCACGGCAAGAGGGACAATGATGCAACTGATATTGAGAAATGTGAGGACCAGTCGAATTTTCTTCGTTGAAATGGGTGGACCATTAGATTTAGCAATTTCTTTGTGGCCCTTGCCCTGTCAAAAATTTATGCATAACGCAAATATAGAATTTCGTTGTCCAGATCTTGCTTTTTAAATCTTTCCCATGAAGTTTCAATCGACACTAATTGTTCTAAGGTATATGTTGTATATGTTATTCAGAGTTATCTTAATTCTCTTTTCACCATTAATTAACGCAAATATATTTATTGAATCTGCCTGACGTCTATAAATGTATATGTTATACAGTGCCAGATAATTTAGCAAGCCTGAACGCATTATGCATGTCCCATCGGAATATGGTCAAATAAGCTATTGAAATCATACTGTTTAAGAGTAGAAACTATCAGGTTGCTCATCCAAAAACACATGAAAATGTTCATAGCGGACAATACATCATAAAACGAAAAAAAAAAAAAGAATCTCGCTTGAGATCTTTGTGGTGGAGATCATCAAGCAGTGAGCTCCTCCTCCTTGTGTGTCACAATTTCAATGTCTGATTGCGGGTAGGCAACGCAGGTGAGCACCCAGCCTTCGCCAATCTGGTCGTCATCGAGGAAGCTGCCATCAGACTGGTCAGTGATTCCCTTCACAACCTTCCCAGCACAGGAGGAGCAAGAACCAGCCCGGCAGGAGTATGGCAGATCAATGCCAATCTCCTCGGCCTGGTCGAGGATGTAGACGTCGTCGGGACACTCGAACTCCTGGGGACCTTCTGGGGTGATAAGCTTCACCTTGTAGGTGGCCATGGCAGTGACCCTCCCCCTGCTGGCCTTGAGCCCAAAGAGGGCCTGCCCGACGTTGGGGAGCGCCCGGAGGCTGGCCGGTGCTGCCTGGCGCCGGACAAAGGAGGTGCTCACCATGGTGCTAGAGAGGGTGGCTGAGGCTGCTGCCATTGGAGCTTAGTAGTGTGATCTAGTAACAAGAGGCTGAAAAGGAAGAAGGGAGGTTGTGGTGGGAAGAGAAGTATGGAGGAAAAGCTCAAATCAATGAGAAGGGGTTAGATTAGGCAATTATATAGTGTAGAGGAATGGAAGGTGGTGAGTTGGTGTGGAATTCTATCATGACACATGGCAACATGTTGTGGATTGCTTATCTTCACATTGGTTGGCCACAAGAGGTTCACTAGCTGGTGCAAGTGGCTCTGGCTTCTTAGGTTCTTGTGGTTTCCACAATCCTTGATTCTGTCACCAGAAATATCCGTTGGGGGGGGAAGGCTCACTCAAAGAATGGGTAAAGTGGTGATTCTGCGTTCATTTTTTTCCCCTTAATGTAACAGTAACTATTTGTCCTATTTTGCCGTTTTACATCAGAAATTGGGATGAAGTGAGTACCAATACTGCCTTCTACCTTGGGCACTGGCACCCACAATCGCAGGCAATAGATCTTGGGGAGGCAATGACACAACCCATGTGCTGGACAAGTAGTAGCCCCCCTCCATGTAACTTCACCAGGCAATAGATTGGCCAGGTAGTGCCTGAAACAATATGCGTCGTATGTTTTAAGTAGTCTAACAAGGACATGGTACAAATCGTCCAAAATGTGCCGCTGGTTGATAGCGTGTTTCTGCCATGCCCCAAGGTGACCAACACCTCTCCCTCACAAGCACCATAGCCTCGCAGACAGGCGGGGGGAAGGGGGGAAGATCAATCATAGAAGAGATCAAGGAATCTTTCACGCACGGATTTCGGAATTCATCTCTGGAAAGTTTGAGTTTCTCAAACACAGAAGAGATATACTTCATTCATACGAAGCCTGGCGAAGGTGTTTGCAAATCCTAAAGCAAGGCAGTTTCAAGATTACCAAGTAAACTGGTGATAAAGTGAAGGCAAAATTTTAAAGCACATAGCAAAATGAAAGCAGGTGTTGGTGATTGATAAATCATAAATTGAAGTGGATTTCATTTTTTTTCATCTAATTTTTAAAAAAATCAACCTTCCCAGATTGGTACTAATAAAATTATTTGTCACGGTGAGATGAGTTACAAAACTACAGCTGCATAAGTATCATACAAAAACTTCCTAAGCAATTTTTTATTTGTAATTATGTTGTTCTTTTCTCTTGTATACAATGAAATAGCTCACATCTGTCTAACCAATTACGAGGAACTATAAAGAACACTACAGATTCTTAGCAGAAAAATGTCTAGCCAAATAAACTTGACGACTTGGTGGAACAAATGTTCGTCATATTTAATATCCTCTGATCAAGACATGATCTCCCAATCCTCGGATCAAGACATGATTTTCCCCTTAATAATTCGAAACTTTCATCCTTGTGAGAAAGCTACATTTGATGATTTGCTCGTTCAAAATTAGATCGTGAGAAAAATCACCAGTAAGTGAAAAGGAAGACAGATATCCCTGTTTTCCTAGATTAAAATTATGTTCTTCATCTTAATTTGCTCCGATCAAGAGACAACTTTGCCCTTGACAAATATTTTCTTCGTGTACCATTCCCCAAATCCTTGTCTAATAATTCATATGTGCAACCAGCAGATATAAGTCAGAAGTAAAGAGTTGTGCTGAAGAAGATTTTCTTCTTATTGTAGTCATTCAGTTCCGCTCCACCCCTTTCCACGGAAAAAACTTCGCCAAGGATTCTGAACAGGGTAATTCAATTTTCAGCAGCTTCACATGTCAGATTACTAAAAATGATAAATAACCACTCATTCCTCCTCTTTGATAGCCTGATAAGCAATCAAATAACTCATGGTTGAGTTGGATGCAACATTCATGTAGAGATAAGGCAAATCCCAAACTCAAGTCACGTACAACAATTCAGAACCTTGAACGCCTGACATCCTTACTTCAAACTCTCTTAATCTACAGGCTCCAAGCCTCTTAAACTCTGGCTTGCTTCCATTTTATGCCCCTTCGGAAACCTCATTGATGAGATGATCTAATAATTGCAAATGTGGTTCAACTACTATGCAGGGGTTGGTTTACTTTACTAGCACAACTGTGGCGTCGATATATGACCTCCCATGAAGAGGTTACTCTCAGATGTGTGACAACACAGTAGATTGGCCAATCATAAAAATGAGCAATTGACACTAACTATCCACAAGAACTCGAAATTTAACACGCCTTTTAATACAACCTTGCCTCTGGTAGCCAATCCCAATCTTGCTGTGCAGCAACTTGATAGCCAAATCTGCATTACCCGCTTTCCTGAGGGCATTGATTAAAATGGTGCGAACTCTAGCTGGTATCTCCCTACCTCTATCTACAAACCCATCAGCCAACTTGCAAGCTTCTCTAACACGGCCTCCCTTGCACAAGACATTGATCATGTCGTCAAAAGCTGTTTCAGGAATGACTCCCATGGGTGCCAGGCTATCCAATATCCTGCAAGCCCTCATTACCTTGCCTGAGAGGCAAAGTCCTCTTGAAAGGACTCTAAATGCAGCAACGGTCGGACTGATGCCCTTATCAATCATAGAATCCCACATCTTCAGTGCTTCTTCATTCTTGTGCTCTTTGAACAACCCATCGATCAGTATTGTATATGTATAGACCGTCTGCTCACAACCATCAGCTTCCATCGCACTGAAGAGATTCAAGGCTTTCTCCATCCTCCCCCCTTTCACAAAAGCATCCATAAGCATATTGTAACAGTAGGAATCAGGACAACACCCCCGATCCACCATCTCTTCCAAAATCTTCTCCGCATCATCAACCATCCCAGCTTTCCCTAATCCATCAATAACCGCAGCGTAAAATATAGCATTAATGTGGACACCCTTCTCTTTACAGAACCTGAAATACTCCATGGCTTCATCCAACTTCCCAACTTTACAAAGCCCATTGACGACAACACTGTATGTGACCTCGTCAGGCTCCAGCCCTTCAGCCTGCATCCTCTCAAACAGCCTCCTGGCTTCTTCCTCCCTCCCACATTTCCAGAATGCATCAATTAAAGCTGTGTAAGTCGAGATATTCGACTTACCCCCTCGTCGAAGCATCCTCTCAAAAATTGTAAAACCTTCATAGCATTTCCCTTCCTTACACAGCCCTCCAATTACCAAACTATAAGCATGGGCAGGCACTTCCAGCCCTTTCTCCTCCATCTCCTGATAAAGACCCGCACACCCATCAAAATCCCCCTCCGAGTAACAAGCCTGAATAAGAGTCATGTAGGTTATCTTATCAGGTCCAAGATTCTTCATCTCCATCTCCCTCAACCTCTCCATAGCTTCCTTGACCCTCCCCACCTTGCCGTAGCCCTTCAACAATGTGTTATAGCTTACCACATCAGGCGGGGCTCTCCCTCCCTCCATTGCCTCGAAGACCCGCTCCGCCGACTCGACGAACCCCGCATTCACCAGCCCATCAAGCAGGAAATTGTAGCTGAAAAGCCCAGGTTCCATCCCGCATTCCTTCATTCTCCGCCAGACCCAGAGCACCTCCTCAACCAAACCCAAACCCCCCAGAGACTTGATCAAATCATTCGTAGCAGAAATCGTGAAAACATACCCAAAATCCCTAATCTCGGAGACTAAAGTTCGAATCTTTTCCAACTCACCGGCGCTGGCCAGTATGTCAACCATCGAAACGAAGGCTTCTAGCTTGTGCGAGTAACCCCCCTGCCTCCCGGCCCAACGAAAAAAGGTAAAAGCGGGACCGACGTTTGCTCTGAGGAAGTCGTCGGAGGCGAGAAGGTGGGAGACGAAGTTCGGGGAAAGCCGGATCAGGAACCTGCCACAGAAGTCGGAGAGGGCGGATTCCAGGGTGCTCGGGGAACCGCGAAGGAGGTGGGCGATCCGGCCGAGCCAGGGGGAGGGCTTAAGCTCGGAAGCGGAATGGCGCTGGGCGAGGTCGGAGAGGTCCAGGAAAGGATCGACCCACTCTGGGGGCGGGGAAGAGTGTGGGTCGAAGTCAACGGCGACGGCGACGGCGACGGCTTTCCGGCTCGGAAGGACGGGATGGGTGTAGTCGGGAGCCGGGCCGTGTATGCGGCGGAAAAAAGGCGGTCTGAACCGGAGGAACTGTAGTGCAGGCGGGGAAGAAGGCCGGAGCAGCCCTGCTACGGCCCTTCGCATGGCGGCCGCGACGAGGAGGATGTCCGACGGCTCGACTCTTCCCTCCGTGAGCAGGAGGCGGGCCCCGCGCGTGGGCCAAAGCAGGCGCTGCAGGCCCAAAAAATGGCGGGCTGAACAACGGCTTTTTAAAATGGGCTCAAAATTTGTGAGCCAAAGAACGCGATATTCGCTGCTGGGTTAGGCCCATGGAATATTAGTACAAGAATTTATCACCTAATAGGGCACACAATTGTGGAATTTCGACTAGCTAGGGACTGGGACCTGGCTGATAGACCCTGCACTGACTCCTGTTTGGTTGATAGAGTATAGCTTTCATTTATTTAGAAAGGGATAGTATAACTTATGATCATGATTTTTTTTTTACGAAAATCATGATGTATTATAAAGTATCTTGTTTTTACATGTAAAATTCTTCCCAGACATTTTTCATCGACTTACCTGGGAAGAATTTTACATGTTTTACACTTAACATGAGCTTAGCGTAAATAATGTATCTAGATCATCCATATTTTATATTAACTAATGTTAATATACTTTAGCATGTACATCATTAATCTCTCATGTATGGATGTTAAACAGGTGTTCTTTACGCTGGGCTCAAGCTAAGTGTGGAGCATTAAAAACTCTTCATCCTGCTTGATGTCCACCAAAATACTCTTTACCTCCATTAGAAAAATTGATAGTGTGTGACACATATTAATGTTATCAATTTTTATCATCAACAACAACTATTAGTAACAATTGATGAAAGGCCAAAAGTTTTTCTGCAAAGAAAGGGAGTGGGGGTAACCAGCATTGGGATATAAGTTCTCCCAAAAACGCAGAGAAAAAAAAATAGAGCAACTGTGAACCACCCTTTTATTTTTTTGTAAAAATGATTTTGGCAAGTTTGGTCGGATTCAGGGGTTGTTTGACTTCTGAATTTGTATAAAATTCCAGCAATTTCGCCTTCCGTCTAGAATAACTAGAATCGTGGATAGGTACAAAAGGTAAGCGGTATTAAAAACTCTACCCGGAAGTTAATTTTAGATCATTTCTAGCCGGAATCGACCATAATTACCTAATCGGGCAATTCCATCAATTTTGGCTCCTAGCCCACTATTTTAAAATAAAAAATTTCATTATTTTTTAATTATTACCCTTTATATCGATTTAGGCCTTGATAAACATCTCATATAAGTAGGGCCCATTTTAAAAATTTAAAATTACCTATTCATGTAGGATCTTGTTTGATAGAACTTAAATTTAAAAGCTCAATAATACTAAAAATGTGCATACTTAAGTTCGAAAGACAGAGTTTTTTAATATTTTAAAATAGTTTCATTACTAACCTTAATTCTCATTTAGCAGTGATATTAAAATTAATTCTAAGAATTTTTACTTCCGTATCTAGAATATTCTAACACCCAAACAGCCCCTTTAATAGGGATATGATATGACAGAGGCAGAAAGCCGAAATGGAGCGTCTTGACTATTAGACACACTTGGGTTCAGACCAGTTCATATAGCGCAACCTCCTACAGCTAAAACACAAAATTTATCATCAGCTACATCATATGAAGTGGATCTAGTCTGTGAACCCCATTGATGATGTTTTGACCATTGGCTATCATGAAAAATTTTGATTATGTTTTGAACATTGACCATCATAAAAAAATTTGATTTCCACCCTCTATTCTAAATAACTATAACTATTGAGCTAAAATTCCACGTAAAAATCATAAAACCTTCATTAAATTCATTGGTCTGCAAAAAAGATTTTTTTTTCCTATGAAATCAGACTTTGTTGGACACTCCTCGCATCAGGTAGAACTTATTTTATTCACAATATAAAGAGAATAAACATTTGCTATATTTGCATAACAAAGAGAATAAATTTTATATTTTATGCTAAAGCCCCAGCACCCCTACCCAAATCTGTCTACTAACTTAGGCCATAGCCACTAAGAGCCAGCACCATAGGTCGTTGCCACCTCCTTTGCTGACCACCTTCTCTTCCCACCTCTACCTCTAACTTCACTTACTCCTGCCTCCTCTGCATGTCCCCGCCCTCCTCCTTCTCTCTATATGTCGGCTACAAGATCTTGTCAGAGGTGCTCCGATAAACAAGTCTGGCCACGGACAAGCATCTGGCACTAGGCTTAGCTGCCACCAGAACTTAGGATTAGAAATTGATGTGGAACTGGCATGGCTCATTCGTTGCCACCACCAGTAGAGGCCTTGGAGCCGGGCAACACACATAAGAGGATGAGAAGAAGGGTTAAGGATAATAGGTTAATAATTAAACGATGACAAAGGGGAATTTTTTGTTTTATAATTTTTAGAGTTAATGCCAGATAGCGCCTAAAATCCCTTTTTACTTCCAATTTGAGCAGCTTCTAAATGCAAAGAGTGCATTTATCTTCTTTGATGATTCATAAGTCGTGCTAATTACAACATAAGAGGCAGCAGTAATAAAAGCTTACTTGAACGATTGACATGGAAGAGCCAACAGAATAAATATATAACAAATCAGGTGAACCTTAGAACATTGTTTCAGGGAACTCAATTTTGTAAATGATATGGAATATTCTAAATACTAGTAAAACTTGTCTGTTTTTTTGAGGGGATAAATACAAAGAAAACGAGAGTTCCAAAGTATCCCCCTCTCTTTTTAATTGTAACGCTAAACTGGAGTCACATGTCACTTTCTAGATTACAATGTATCTGCTAATTCAGAAGGCAAACACTTACCGCCTTAAAAGAAAGTAGAAAAAGAAAATCGCTGAGCTTCCAACTTCCCGACCGGAACTCACAAAATGTCTTGCCTTAGAAGCCCATCATTTCCCAGAAACAGAGTTTTATGTCTCGTTTTAAGAAAACCTTTCCTTCTCAAGCATATCACGAAACATGCATTCAATGGTCTAGTCACTTTAGTCACACTTAATATTTCTGTAAATCCTTCTCACGAAAAGAGTAGATCCCAGGTAACCAACAGCTCCTGCATACAACGTAAAAGACATTCAAAACCTGACCCTTAACTAGGGTGTTATAGATCAAACAACAACAATATGCATCAATATTGAAAATCAACATCACAGTAACCTGTCCCCCATTTATCATGCTGGGGGGCATGACATACTGGAGCACAAGATGGTCCTGCCTTAATTCGACGAAACTAATCACCATTTGCAACAAATCATTATCATCACAACCAAAATTTGAAAAAACTCACCGCAAAGGATTCCCAAGCCAAGACAAAACATTAAAGTGTAGCCAAAATAGAAGCTGGTCTGGAAGAACCCGGACATCTTGGTCTTCACATAATAGTAGTATATTGAGTAGAGGTACACATAGACAGCCGTTGATGCAGCAGAGAAGAACGATGTCCATTGCCAGTGGTAATTCTCAGCATTCAACAGAAAGTATGTACCCACAATCGTAACACAGACGGTGACAATTACAAGAATCAAGAAAACCAACAACATAAAACCATATACATAGTAAACCTGGAAGAAATACAGAGAAGAAGAATGGCGTAAGAATAATTTGTTGGAGTAGCATTTCTAAATTTTCATAAATATTTTAAGATTCATATCTACCTCCCCGCCAAAGTAAAAATCACCAAGCCTGCCCCTCAGACCCCAAAAACAAAAACATATTACAGCAAGTATGTGATCAGTTATTTGACTTTTTTTGCATGATGTAAGAATAATTTGTTGGAGTAGCACATTTCTAAATTTTCATAAATATTTTAAGATTCATATCTACCTCCCCGCCAAAGCAAAAATCACCAAGTCTGCCCCTCAGACCCCAAGAACGAGTACATAATACAGCAAGTATGTGATCAGTTATTTGACGTATTTAGCATGACTACAATTCCTTAAAAGGTATCCCAAATTGTTAATAACAATTGTTTGTCTTGGCACAATTGCACCAGAGCCCAAGGCAATTAAATTAAAGACCACTTGGAAAAAGAAAATAACATTACCTTGTAATTCCAGAAGGATGTAAAGACGAAATACATTTCAATAAAAATGCTCCCAAATGGAAGAAGCCCTCCCATAAGGGATACAACTGAAGGAGTTAAATACCATTTCTTCTCAGGAATTGGACGAGGAATGGTCTTCACACGACAGGGGTTGTTTGGGGCCCCGCTCCAATTCCTGCCCACAACAGTACCAAGAAGTGCCAATGGGAATGAAATAAAGGCCCAAATGATAAACACAACCACCATCGTTCCGAAGGGGATAGCAGCCAGTGATCCATAAAATATTGCAATGGTGTTCAACAAAAACCCAATGCCAAAAACCATGAATGGGAAAAGGGAGGCAGTCAAGATCATGCATTTGATCCAACCTTTGCCTGCCAAAAAAGGGAATTAAAAATCAAATTAAACAACAAAATAATGATAAATGAAAAGGAAGAAAAAAAAGAGCAAGGAGTGCAAAGTAAGACATTTGGCATGTAATGTATGCTTGCACATTATAATTGTTTGTTTCTAAATACTTTAGGAGGGATGGGGAGTAGGGGAAAAAAAAGAGAGAGAGACTTCCTCTATTAGAAGCATACCACCATTGCGAGAGTAGAGCCCACCACTAACATATCCCGAAATGAAGGAAGTAAGAGCATAGCATACTATAAAAGTAGTAACAATTGCTCCACGCCTGCGCCATAAAATTTACTATTAAACAAAAAATACAAAAGAAACTGAATTAAAACTATAAATACTTGAAAAAATAAATCCAATGCGATCAAGAAAATTACAAAAGTTAAGCATATTAGTAAAACTTGGAACTCCTAGAAGCTAATTTATCAGCATACCCAACATATAGCATTCCTATTATTGCCAATAGGATGACGATGAGAACAAGAGTCGCCAGTTGGGCTCCTGTACCAACAACTGCCGAAAGCAACACTAAATTGCGAGGTGGTCGAAATACATCTCCATGGACCAGCTTCCACCCAGACTCTTCATTCACGTCCCTCTCCTTCAGGGAACACAAAGAGAAACAACACAAAATGTGTAAAACTTTCTTCTCTCCTATAATAGCAGGAATTCCTTATCAAATTTCAATGCAATAGAGGTTAAGGAAAAAATTACTAGGGTCTCCAAGTCATCATCTTCCCGAGCATATTTTGCGTAATCATTTCTAAGTGTTCGCATCAATATCATTGAAACAAGGCCAGTTAGGAAAATGACCATCATGAAAGAGTTGAATATTGAAAACCAATGAATCTGCACATGTTTAAAAAGCAAATTGTTATACACAAACGTTCATTTTTGTAATCAAAGAAGAACAAAAGACCAATGAGTAAAGCTCACCTGGTGCTCAAAGAAAGGATAGTCCAAGTACACATCAAAACGTCGAGCATAAGTAACATTTGTTGTTGACCATTTGACTGAATAAGTCAACTCCAATGATTTTCCAGCCTCCAAAGGCTTTGGATTATCCTGTGTGAGGTTGACATGTATAATCTGAAGGGGGAAAAAAAGAAAGAAAAAAAGTCAGCATCATCATGACCAAAAAAAATCTCACCTGCAGTAGTATTTAAAGATATTAACCTGGTCTCCATTGTATTGAACAACAATATTCTTGTGAGTAAAGAGTAGATGTTTGTTCTCATTGCTCTTTGCAGGATGAAATTCTCCCACAAATCCTAATTATTACATAGTAAATAAATTAGATTCATTATAAGCCATATAAAAATAACCAAAGCCAAAATTATATAATAGACAAGGATCCATACCCCAAGCAGGTAAGTCATCTGCCTCATACATCAGGGAAATAAGAGGCATACAGAAGAGAAAATAAAAAGTGTGAGCACTTCAACAAGAAAGTAAACCGACATAAAGTTGAGAAAGGAAATTCAATAAACAAAAAAAAAGTTGCCAAGAACATTTCACTGAAGACAACATACCCATAAAGAATTCAAACCAATATGCATTTTCAATTGCATCTTTGAATTGTTTTACTTTTGCCACATTTAGTGCAAGTTCACAAACTGTACCTCGCTCAACATTCTCTGTAAACACATGATTATGTCCTTTTAAATATACCATAACTTTCAAAATCAGTAAATTGCAGCTGATGTCAGATAAAATGTGCATACTCTGATATTTTATGTCAATTTGGCTGTCAATGAGTTCATTTCCGCCCAGAACTTCACCAAGGCCACCCCACTTGTGAGCTGGGTTGCTACCTGGCTGGCAAAATGGAAGGCTGTAATAATTGTATGTTTCTTGAGGATTATTGTAAGGCCCAACTTTGTTCACCCATAGTGTGACAGAATCGTCTGCCTGATACTGCAAAAAGGATACCAGAGAACAGATAAGTGTTACAAAAACTATTTACAACGATAAACCGAAGCAATGATAAATATCTAGCTTTCTCAAAATACAGCAGTGCATTGATTGTCAATAGTTAGAATATTGCCTCATTGTGACAAGATAAAAAGTAATATCAAAAGAATGGAAGGAGAAAAGAAAAGGAAGCCATTCTTTGTATTGTTCATATAGTTTATTTTATCCAAGAAGATAAGTCGCACTAAAACAAATAACCTAGCTCAAAAACATTCTTCCTATAAAGAAAAAACATCAGTGATTCAGTGTAGTAGTCATGAAAAGGTATCTTTGAGATTTATACATTCGTCAAGATAATATATTAGATCAAGGCAGCAGACAAACAATAAGTAGAATTGTCATTCTTGTGTGCATTTTCTAATAAAATCCTTCTCTTTTAGTTATGACTGATCTAAAACTAAAGGCACAACAAGTTAAGTCGTACAAGCCAATCAACATAACTTAAAAGCCCATCGGTAACTAAGCTATCAACTACATGGCTCTAACCCTCGTCAAAAATACGTGCAGATACTCAACAAAAGAAGTAAAAGAGATATGAAAAATAAGCATATTTGAAACTAGAACTGCAAGGTGAAACACAAGGGCTAAAATCACACTAATTGCCAGATCCTCATCATTACAAGACGTACTTCCTAGCAGTTAAAGAACACGTAGCATTACATACACTATCCTGCACATGGTCCATATGTTCAACTGCTTAGTTAGAATATACATCCAGAAAATTAGAAATGGCTCAAACATATAGCCACCAACAATGTCAACCACTACGCAGCCCCCCTACGTTGAAGCACCTAGAACCATAATCGGATCAAAGAAAACACCAGTATTTGTGACTTTAAACCCTTTAGACCAGAGTCAACGATATTTTTCTCACTCCCATTATTAACACTAGTTAATCCCGATAAATTACTAAATGATTGGTCCAAAAAATTAGTCCCTTTCTACTCGCACTATCAAGCTTCCAGGAAATTCTCCCTTGAAAATAGAAAACTAGCCTTCCTAAACGGCCTGTAAATCCCTTCTGCAATCACCATTGCCACTACCAGACCCCAATTCATCAACAAAAAACCAAAAAAAAAAAAAAAAAACTTTTACCAGATCCCAATTCATCCAACGGATACAAGATCATAAGCTTGTGTCAAAATACAGCATGGATTAAAACCTGAGTCACCTTCCCACTTCGATACAAGAAAAAAAGCATTTACGAAGACAGGCGCAAAAAACGGAACATAGATCCAAAAATCTACCAGCACATGACCTAAAATGCATTAACTAGATCTAACACAGCTGAGGTCGGATAGAGGTCTACTAGAAACGCTAGATGTGACCTAATCAGGAGGAAAGGAGCAAGGGATGCGGGACGAGGGAAGTACAGGTACCTTGTGGTCGGACTCGGAGGCGTAGGCGGGAGTGGCGACGACGGAAACGGCGAGGAGGAGGAGGAGGCCGCGGATGGCAGCAGATCGGACGGAGGCGACCATCCCGGCGGCGGAGGCGGCTGATCTGGGTCGTGGGATGGCGACTGCCGCAAACGGATTGGAATCGGAGAGGGGAGTAGCACAGAGGAAGAGAGACGGGGGGGAGGGGAGTTTTTCTCCATGAGTTTTATTACGTATGAGCCCCTGTCATTTGGGATATTAGAGTTGGTAAAATTTTCTTCTTAATAGAATTCATTGTCTCGTACACACAAACGGACTTGATGGTGCTCACGGACAGAATACACATATTATGGTTGTCCATGTTTGTTCGCCATTTGTATGTTCTTATTGTCTAAATCTATCTACTATATATACAAATATACATAGATAAATATTTTGATACCTAAATTTTATCTTAACTTAAAATATTAAGTACCTAGTATATTAATATTGTCTTAATATATTACATAGGTACTAAATTCATATTTTCAAGTTGTCCAATACTTATGTAATATGTTAAGACTGTCATAACATGCTACATAGGTTATAAATTCATGTTTTTAAGTTGTTCATTACCTGTGTAGCACGTTAGGCTGTCCTAAGATGCTACATGTAACATCCAAAAATTTTCTAAAATCCCGAAGTTAACCACGTAAAAATTAGGGCTTTAACCCCTTGAATTTTTTCGTGAGAATAACTTACTCAATAGTTGAAATTGGTGGTTGAGACTTATATGAATAGAAAGTAGACATAAAAAGCTTTAAAAAGGCTCTAAGAACGCGTGGATCGAAGTTCGAATAAGGGAGTTTCGACCGTTCAAAGTTGAACATATCACACATGACTTATTTATCCGAATTAGATGCGCAAATTGGCCGTTTAAGTCACTCTATGGACCCGGTAAATTAAAATGACACAAATTAGTTTAAGATGCCCAATTAGGTTGTCTAAGAGAGGTTTAGTTCACTCAAACCTCTTGGCTCTATGTAAATGGCTAATTAAGGCTTCTAGGGGGAGCTTTTCGGCCCTTGGGGAGTAGCGAGAACAAGCTGCCAAGAAGTTTTCTAGTGAGACGGAGTCAGGGAGGAGCGAGCATGAAGACCAGAGTCTTGACAAGGTATGATCGCTTATTACCATTAATTTGTAGATGTTTAGGGTTAATTATTGGTAATTTATGCTTAATTGTAGATTTAGGGTAAAAAATCCTCTATTTAATTATTATTTATTGAAGTGAGGAGGGGTTGAGCCGCCACCGGCAGGATATATCTGGTGGTCTGGCTGGCCACTAGTCAATGCACAGCCAAAGCCCTAGACACCAAGGCAGGCTTAGGGAAGTTGGGGGAAAATTGGTCGCGGTCATTCTCTTCTTCTTCCTCCCACGACAACTAGAGGATTGGGAAGGTAAAATATTGGGGTTGTGTGGCGGAAGGGCAGCCATCGCCCGGAGACAAGACCAAGGCCGCTAGAATCGTCGGACAATGGCGATCCGGTTAGGCCTAGCCTATCGCCCGGTCATGGCACCCGGCCACTGCACTAGCAGTGGCTAGACAATGAACAAAAAAAGGTGAAGCTTTCGGTCCAAACCAGTCACCGGGCAGCGGCAAAGCTAGGCCCTTCTAAATCGCCGCTAGGCAGCGATCCGGTGAGGCCCAAACATCGCCAGATTTTCTGATTTGAGCCACGTGTTGGCTCAGGATTTTATGCTTGTGGGTTGTGAGTGAGGATTTATTTCAGAGTTGATATCCTCTTTTCTTTTACCTTATTACTCTTGCTCAAAGGACTAAAGGTGTGTGTCTCCGTGTTTGTGTTAAATACCCGATTAAGGGGTTAAAATCTTCCACAATGCAATCTAGTCGCCCCCGTGTGTTTCGACCAGCCCTTGGACCGGGTTCAGCTCGGGTCGGGCGGGCGCCAAGGCTCAACAGAAAGTTTTTGGTATCGGAGCACCTCTTTGTCCGAGAGTAAATAAGGTTAAATGATGAGTCTAAAGGGTTAACGGGTTGTGAGATGATCAAGGTCTAAACATAACTAGCGATGTGGAATTCCGTTAATTGTTTGTCTTGAATGCTTGCTTGCTTGATTTTATGTTATTTGTTTTGCTTGGATGCTCGTGTGGCTTTGAGTTATTAGGTTGTATGATTAATGTCTGGTTGTTGTGTAGATGGCTAGCTCTAATCATGCAGGCGCTAATAACCATCATGGTGCTAGAGACCCGAGAGTAGACGATGCGTTAACTGCCATAGAGAGCTTAACACAAATCGTCCAAGCTAAGCACGCTGGTGGTAGCGAATCTGAGTCTCTCTTACTTGAGGGATTCAAGAAGCTTAACCCTCCTAGCTTCAAGGGTGGGTTAGATGCTTCAGAAGTGGACAACTGGAGACTTCACATGGAGAAAATCTTCAATGTTCAACATTGCCCTGATGAGGAGAAGACTCGACTTGCGGTCTTCACATTCAAGGGTGAGGCTCAAAGGCGGTGGTTGTACCTGCAGCAGGGATCCATGACAGTCTTAGCTTATGAGACTAAGTTCGTGAAGCTCGAGCGCTTTGCACCTTGTTTCTTCAACGATGAGTACAAGTGTGCGAGGCAATTCGAGGGTGATTTGAAGCCTTTCATTAAAGGCCGAGTGATGCCCTTGAGACACAAGACCCTAGCAGAGGTACTCAAGACTGCCATTGTAGTGGAGCAAGATTCAGATGACTATATACGGAAGAGAGGGTAGCAACCTAAGAGACCAAGACAGGAGGGTACCCATAACCGCCGATATCATAAGTGTCGGGATGGTCACCGTGTGAGGCATAACACTCACTAAGTGCAGTAGGACCATATGTACCACCTAACGCTGAGACAGGGCATTATGCTTTGGATGTCGGCAGAAGGGGCATTATGCTAGCGAGTGTCCTTAGAGGGCTGATGGTGCGCTGAGACATCTACCGGTACCACCTAACGCCGGTCCTAGGCAGCAAAGAGCACCACAGGTGAGGCCTCGGGCTAGACCACCTACCGGGCAGCAAGATGCAAAAGGCAAGAAGCCGGTTAATGATGGGAGAGTGTTTACTATATCGGCCCAGGAGGCGGCCAACTCCTCGGGCGTGGTGGAAGGTATGATCCTCGTTGCCTCCCACTATGCTAGAGTACTATTTGATACCAGTTCCTCTCATTCTTTCATCTCTCTGCATTTCTCTCATGAGATTGGTGTTGGTCATAAGTTGTATGTTCCCTTGTGAGTGTCTAAACCTTCGTCGTTACTTCAAGCGGAGTATATCGAGATGGTTTCCATGGTGATTGATGGGCATGTGTTGCATATTGATTTGATTATATTGCCAATGATTGACTTTGATGTGATTTTTTGCATGGATATGATGTCTAAGTATGATGTGCATGTGGATTGTCGAGGGAGGAAGGTGATGTTCGATTTGCCAGGAGCTAAGTCTTTTATCTTTCAAGGGGTTAAGCGTCCTTGTGGCAAGTTCTTGCTATCTTCTTTCAAAGCGAAGAAGTGGATCAATAAGGAATGCGAGGCTTACCTTGCAAGTGTCTTGGGGATGAACACAAAGTTTTCTTTGGATTCCATTCGAGTTGTAGCGGAATTTTCCGATGTTTTCCCTAGTGACTTATCGGGTTTGCCACGGGAGAGGGAGATAGAGTTCTATATCGATCTCATTCTAGGCACTAATCCTATTTCTAAAGCTCTCTATCTTATAGCTCCAACCGAACTTAAAGAGCTTAAGGCTCAGCTGCAAGACCTAATGGATAAGGGTTACATCCAACCGAGTGCATCTCCTTGGGGCGCGTCGGTCTTGTTTGTATGGAAGAAGGATGGTTCTCTTCGGTTGTGCATCAACTATCAAATGCTAAATCAAGTGACTATCAAAAACAAGTACCCTTTACCTAGGATTGACGATTTGTTTAATCAATTGCAGCAAGCATAGTCTTTGCTAAAATCGATTTATGGGTGCTTGCATATATAACATTGAGTATAGTTTGTTCATGTTTCACATGTTTTAATTTAGGTTTGAATACTACCACTTATGTACACTCTTGCAGACATTTCTGATTTTATTTGACACAAATGGACCATGTTTCATGCACATATGGACTGATTTGAGTATGTTTACTTATACTTGGACTCATTTGTCATTTGCCCACGTATGTATCATGTGGCATACATCATTAAAACAAATTATGAATGAGATCGATCATGATTAGACGTGTTTGATCGATTGGATGTCATTGGTTCTTGAGTTAATCGTTCGGAAGCTTATCGAATCGGTTTTGCATTCGAAAGGACATAGCTTTGTTTTGCGTTCCATCGAGAATGTGGTGTCTCCCCTCATTGAGATGAGTTGATGTGCTATGTGAGTTAATTTGATAAGTTATATGGACCCTGAGAATTCAGGATGGTATGTCTGTGTTCACCGGGCTACCATACTGCTCCAGTTTTCCTTTCTAGGAATTCAGACATTCCCCACAAGGTTTGTCCTTGGTGAGCAAGCTGCTCTAGTTTTCCTTCTTGGAATTTGGACTTTCCTTTCTAAAGATTGTCCTGGGTGAGCATGGGGGTACCTACCCAAACCACTCTAGTTTTCCTTTATAGGAATTTGGACCTTCCCCTCAAGGGTTTGTCCTAGGCGAGCGAGTTTGATTGTTTTTCTCAATTGTGAGACATTCACCGATGATTGTTGCATGTGTATGGGAGATAATGTTCATTTACACAAGTTGTGTAGAAACAATGATGCTTATGTGACACATGTGATTATGGAATAGATTTGCATGGATATGCAAGATGGTGTGTGGTTGATACACTTGATTTTGCAGAGTAAATGTTTATATTGAGACATGATTATGCATGATATGAATATTGAGAATTGATTCATGTAGGATGTAATTGTTATAATGATATTCATGTGATTACACATGATGTGTATATGTTTTATGAGCTATGGATGAACCTATGATGCACATGTGGCATGATTATGTTTTTATGGAATGTCGGTTGTAGCATGAAATGCAGGTAGCATGATTATGTATTTATAAAATGTGTTATATATTATGATATGCAGGTGGCATGATTATGTGTATATGGAATGTGATTTACAATATGATGCACAGGTGGCATGAGTATATATTTATGGAATGCAAATTATGATATGATGCACAAGTAGCATGGAGATACGTGATTTATCCCATGATGAATGTGTGTGGTGAATAATTATGTGATGAATGTTATGTTGATAATGTCTATGATATTATTATGAGTTTACTTTCCATATTAAAACCCTTGCTAAGCATTAGCTCACCCCTCTTTGTTTTATGGTTTGGTTTTGGGGCTGCATGTCAGGCCATGCACGTGCTTCGAATGGGCTCTACGTTGAGCATGAAAATGCCCACGGTCATTGAGAGGGGTTTACCGATGCTTGGTTTACGTTAGTTTGTATCCATATTATGTCAAGCTTATACATTTGACTCTACTTCATACTTTATTTAGCCATTGTTGGCTTAGACATGTTTAGCCATTGTGAGTTTGTTTTATTTTATGACTAGATGTGGGTCTGAGTGGACTAATATATTAATTAGTAGTCCTTTATTTTGCTCTATTTGCTTTTATACAAAGTGTTTGTGACGGAGAGCTCCTAGAGATGGATGCTCTTTTCCGCGATGGATTGATTCTCTTATACTCAGGTATATACTTGACTTACTGCAAGTTTTATTTGTGCCACAATCTGATGTATTGGGTGAGTTGAGAATTAAGATGTTTATGCTTTCTGGACTTGTAATTTAGATTAGACTGTGGATTGTCATGGGACTTACACTCAGGGATGCCTGGGAGAGATTTGTATTTAAAGTCTATGATCATAGCAATTAATTTATACGTTTATTTTTTAGTAGCGACTAAGGATGTTTGGTTAGGTCGTATGATGTTTAAATAAGTAAAATTTTGTATGGGAAAAACTAATGTGTGATGTTTTAAATTATAAAACTGCTTTCATAGGTTTTATTTTTGTCATTTTTCCCAATTTACAGTCGTTATATTGCAAAACTTTTCCGTTAATTTTAAAGAAAATGTGATGAAAAATCTCAGGCGTTACAAAGTATAAGTAAAAATGCTCAAATCATACATGAAACACGGTCCATTTGTGTTAAATAAAATCATAAATGTCTATGCAGGAGTATACATAAGTGGTAGTGTTAAAACCTATGCTAAAGCATGTGAAGCATAAACAAACTATAATCAATGTTATATATGCAAGCATCCATAATTTTATCATGGTAATTATGAAGAAGTCATAAAACATGGAATTAAAACTAGTAGAATATCATACTAAAACTAAATAAACATAGTCCTATTCATACTTGAGCTAAGTCATATATCAAAAGATGGTTTTCATACAATCACAACAGCATTTATGGGAAATCATAAGTCATTATAATCATAAAGAATTAGATTTGAGAAGAGAACAAAAAATGGGTGAAAATACACAATAATATGCCAAATCACAAAAATTGCCTTTAGGGCATTCGAACACCCTGGCAGGCCATTCAAACGCCTAGCCATTCGATTGGCTAGACCTGCCATTCGAACGGCTGGCCGTTTGAACGTTGTGTTGGTCCGTTTGAACGGCCTTAACAGTTCACTTTTTCCTCGTTCATCTTCAACCTTCCGAAACGTGATAGATCTAATCATATAATCAAAATATAACCCTAAAATGTGATAGATCTCATCATTTTCATGCTTAATCACAAGAAAATAGCTATAGATAACGTTCTTTTAACAAATCACCATTAAATCTCAAAATGAAGCAAGAATTCACATAAATCCACAATCATACATTCCAATGGATAAAACCACAGAAGGAAAAAATCCCTTACCTCCATGAAGCCTTTGGATCCATGAAAGAGTCTCAAGCCTCAAGAAATCCTACCCGAAAAATAAGGGTTTTGTTAAAACTTAATTAAAATTAACTAATAAGCTCAAATCAACTTGAAAATAGGTAGATCTAGGATAACCTTTGGTTAAAAACGAAAATACCCACTTAGGGTTTTAAATCAAAATAAAAAATAAGATGTTTAATGGAAGAAATCAAGAATTAAATTGGGGGAAATTAAGATAAGAAGGATTAAGACCAAAATTGAAAGATTAGGGATGATTAGGGCAAGAAAACACACCTTAATTAATTTTTCATTTTTGGGAAATTGGTGTAGAGTACCTCTTTTCTCCTAACACAACTCTTCCCTATTTGGGCAAATGGGCTAGGGTTTCTTTAAATAGTAAGGGTTTCGGGTTGGATAAACAAATTGTTGGCTTGTAAAATAGGTCCAAAATGCCCTAAGTGGCTAATTAGGGCTATTTTTGGTTTAAAAATAAATTTAATCATGCCCAAACTCAGTGAAATGAAATAATATAAGGTTAGAGGGTCAAGTGGGTCACACACCATCCAAAATGGATGTGGGACCCACATGGGGTCCACATCCTTAATTAAGGAAAAATTAAGATAAAATCCCATAAAATCAATAAAATTTGATAAATCAAGTTTGATACTAATACTTATAAAAAGTGAAATTAAACCTTATTTAAGTTATGTTTACTAGCCTTTAACCCCAAAATCAAATCAAATCGGCAATTAAGCAAAACCACATAATTCACATACTAAAAATGGAAACTAGACTGAGTTAAAATTAGAAATCTTACAGTTGGCTACTGGCCTCGGGCCAACGAGGGCTTGTCCACTGTCATGCCTAGATCCTCTGCCCTAAGCTGTGTTTGATGCACAGCTGCCCGCACCAATAGTTTTGGTTGTGGATGACAATTGGGATGATGACGCCTTTGTCGACTACCTTCTCCGGGCCTTAGTGCCTTAAACTTTTATTTGGGGGACCGCTACTGGCCACTTCGGTATCTTGTGGGAGTGTCCAAGAATGACTTTTGTATGAGAAAGTCATTGAGCTTAAACCGGAGTTAGCTATGGAGGATGCATGTAGTTGGTTTGCCAACCTTTCCATAAGCTCTTGGTTCTCCACCACCCAGGGGGAACCAAGATGTTTCACAATTTGAAGAGGAGTTTTTGGTGGAGCGGTATGAAGAGAGACATTGCTTCCTTTGTGTCCAAATTCCTTATTTGTCAATAAGTTAAGGCGCAACATCGTCATGTGGGTGGTATGCTACAACCCCTTCCTATCCCAAAGTGGAAGTGGGAGAATGTAGCCATGGACTTTGTTTTCAGACTCCTAAGATTGTCGAGCAGTAACGACGTGGTGTGGGTCATTGTTGATAGACTCACCAAGTCCATACACTTTAAAGCGATAAGGATAACTACTTCCTTGGATGTGCTGGCTGCCTTGTATGTGAAGGAGGTTGTGCGGTTGCATGGTGTCCCGGTGTCCATTTTCTCCAACTAGGATCCTTGCTTTGCCTCTCAATTTTGACAGAGTTTTCAGGAGGCCTTGGGTACATCATTGCATCTTGCTCAACCTATAATCCCTAGACCGATGGGCAATCCAAGAGGACCATCCAAACACTTGAGGACATGCTGCGGGCATGTATCCTTGAGTGGAAAGGCAGTTGGGAGTAGCACCTACCTAGAGTTTGCTTATAATAACAGCTATGAGGCGAGCATTAAGATGACACCTTTTGAGGCACTTGATGGGCATTCATGTCAATCTCCACTTTGTTAGAGTGAGGTTGGGGAACATCTTCTTACCAGTCTTGATCTTGTGCAACAATCGGTGGAGAAGATCTGACTCATTTGGGAGATGTTGTAAACAACACAAAGTCGGCAAAAGAGCTATGTTGACAAGAGGTGGTGAGACTTAGAATTCAATGTGGGTGATCATGTGTTCTTAAAAATATCTCCTTCACATGGTGTTGTTCTTTCGGCAATAAGGGAAAACTATCTCCTCGCTTCATTGGACCATTTGAAGTCCTTGAGCGCATTGGCAATGTGGCTTATCAGGTGGCCCTACCTCCTCAGCTAGCGAACATTCATAACATGTTCCATGTTTCACCTCTTCGGAAGTACGAGCCGGATCTATCCCATGTGTTAGACTTTGAACCCTTGGAGCTTAGGGAGGATCTTTCTTATGTGGAGGCATTGGTGCGTGTATTAGACAAAAAGGAGAAGACCCTTCGACACAAGGTAATCCCGTTGGTGAAGGTCTTATGGCGAAATCACAACATGGAGGAAGCCACATGGGAGCGGGAGGCAGAGGTAAAGGAGAAGTATCCCCACCTTTTTATCGCCGATTGTTAGTGAATTTTGGGGGCAAAATTCCTAAAGGAGGGAAGGATGCAAGATCTCTAACCTTAACTTAGTTTGATTTTTAATTAATTATATGATTATTGTGTAGTTTAGTTTTAATTAGCCAGTTTGTCTTGTTTTGGGATTAAAGATTGATAATGATAGTTTTAATAAGGTTTTCTCTCATTTTTATAAGTTTCTATGCTAAACTCAATTTATCCTATTTTTAGGGATTTTGGGGATTTTTTTCTTAAATTTAGGGCACGAGTCTCATGTGGGCCCCACGTGCATGTTTGGGATGAGGGTTCCAAAAGACCTTAAACTTCACTTATTTCATGATTAAAGAGTTTCAAAAATTTTAAAATTTATTTTTTCCTTAAAATGAGCAAAATTAGCTATTTAGGGCACTGACAAAATCTTGAGTAATTGACGTTGTGCAGAGGAGGAGAAGACTCGCCTTCCAGTCTTCACTTCTGAGGGCTAGGCACATCGGTGGTCATTGTTCATGGAGAGACAACGGTTCCAGGGGCACGTGGACATTCCTTGGGAGGAATTCTTGACAGCCTTCAATGACAAGTATTTCCCCTTCCGCATGCGAGAAGAGAATAAGAAGGAATTCTTGAACCTTCAGCAAGGATCCATGACAGTTTTGGCCAATGAGACTAAGTTCGTGGAACTCGAATGCTTCGCACCTTGCTTCTTTGGCGATGAGTACGAGCGTGCGAGGAAGTTTGAAGATGGACTGAGGCCCTTCATCAAAGTCCAGGTAGTTCCTTTCCAACATAAGACTTTGGCGGAGGTTCTAGAGACTGTCATCATCGTGGAGTAAGACTCGGGTGATAATACAAGGAAGAAGGGGCAGTACCCCAAAAGGCCAAGGCATGAGGATACCACCCACTAGAGCCAAAAGCATCGTGATGGTCATCATGCAAGGAACCATACCACCCACATGCAGTCGGACGACCAGGGCCAAAGGGCCAATGTGAATTGCTACCTATGCGAGCAACAAGGGCACTATAAGAGAGAGTGTCAACGCTCATGGGGTTGCACCGAGGCATCCACCGGTGCCACCTAATTAAGGCCCGAGCTAGTAGGGAGGGCCACAAGGGAGGCCCCAGGGTAGACCTCAAACCGGGCAGCAAGAAGCAAAGGGAAAGAGGTTGGTCAAAGAGGGGAAGGTGTATGCTATTTCGGCCCACAAGGTGGCTAACTCCTCAACAGTAGTGGAAGGTATGATCATAATTGCCTCTCACTATGCTAAGGTATTATTTGATACCGGTTCATCTCACTCATTCATTTTACCGCACTTTTCTCATGAGCTTGATGTTGAGCATGTGATGTTATTTATTCCTTTGTGTATGTCTACTCCTTCATCTTCTCATCGGCGGCGGAATATCTTGAGAAGGTTGCTAAGTGGATTGATGGGCATGAGTTTCATGTTGATTTGATTATATTGCCTTTGACTGATTTTGATGTGATTGTAGGCATGGACATTGTAAGATCCCTGATCTTAAACCGGTTTATTTTTATGATTATTTATCGGTTATCGTGTGGTTTAACTTTTTCTGATTAATTTGGTGGTTTTTGAAAATAAATAGGATTTCTTATGGTTTTAATCAAAACCAACTTTACAATTATTGGTTTTACGTGGTTTTGGGTCAAACCAGAATTTTTTGGATTTTTCTTATTTTTCACTAATTTTCCAAAAATTAGGGTTTGGTGGGACCCCCTGTTGGCCCAACCGGCAAAATTGAGGTTTTTAGACCAAATTAACACAGGCATCAACACAAGCATCCATAATAATTTTCAAAAATTTTCTAGATTTAATTAGTGCTCAAATGATCAAAATATCTATTTTTAGCCTAAATTTCTATTCATACCCCACTAGTTAATTATGTACACCTCAAGTCCTACTATAAATAGAAAGGGCTGAGTCATTTCCCTTTTTGGAATAGGCTGGGAGAAGGTGATTAAGGCCTAGTTCCCCAATTAGGCCCGAATTAAAAAGGGATTAAGGTATGTTCTTCTTTAATCAAGCCTAAACCCTAGGTTTTCTTCTAATCCATTTTTAATCCCTCATTTTCCCTTTGATTTGATTTGATTTCAAGCATCAAAATCACTGATTTACTCCCTTACTTCAAACCCTAATTCTCAAAATTCATTTTTTATGCTTAACAAACCCTAGATCTAAGATTTCTTTAAGGTTTTCAAGGTTAAACCGATTTTTAATGGAGTTTAACTTAGACACTATATTTTTGGAAGGTTTCCAAGAAGATTGAAGGTCAAATCTGAACTTAAACAAGTGACAAGGTAATGGGTTTTCAAAATCTCAGTTCTCTTATGGTAAAATCTCGATTTTTTATGGTTTATTTGGAATTGGTTTACTTGATTTAGTGCTCTAATGGTGGGATTAGTAAATGTTAATTTCTTGTTCCAATTTCTTAGGGTTTTGTCTTTAGATGGTGTAGATTAGCATTCTTGAAAGTTTGATAGAGTTTTAATGGCGTTTGGGTCTATAGATGAAGGTTTTAAGTTGCTTTAATAGAGTCTCAGTTTTGAAATTCGAAATGAAGAAGAAGGTCAAAATTGCTTTGTTGGCGTTAGAACGGCCTACCAAGGCATTTGAATGGCAACACTACAGTTTTAACATATTTTCTATTTAGCCAATCGAACGGCCCTGCAGGGCGTTCGAACGGATGTACTGCAGAATTTGACCATTTTATGTATGTTGCTTATTTCGATATCTCTACTCTGAAATATTATTTTTATGTTTATGTGGAGTGTTTTGAGCTAGAATAAGCTACTGGAAGAGCATATTATTGACGTTTAGAATTTGTCGTGTATATTTAAAGTCTATGTGAAATGGCTTGTAGTTGGATATATATGTTAGAATTGTTATCTTGAAGATATGAGTGGTTGATTTCTTATGGTTTAAGTATATTTTCAGGAGAATTATAGCATATTAATGGACTGATATGTCATTATAGGATGTGGTTAAATGATGGGTGAACGTTAGTGCTATGCCTAGACTCAAGTATGAGGTGAATGTGCTTACACATGTTTAGCATGTGGTCATGTTTTGACTTATTTGATGGTTTTTAGTAGTTCTTCACTCATGATTTCCGCTGGAATCCATGATTAGAGGTTAATGTGCATGTGTAGTGTGATGGCGAGTTAATTATAAAGCATGTTGATATACATCGAATGAGGTGTTTCTACCATGTACACACACATGCGGGGTTAATGATTATGATTATGATTATGATGATGCGTAGTATTATGATTATAAATGATGCATGAGGGGTTGATGAGAAACACTTATCATGAGTTAAGATTCATGTATGTCTTGCCCACGTATGTACCATGTTACATGCATCATGAAACGGATTTCCGATTGAGACTTTATCGAGATTAGCCGAGTTTGATCGATTGGATGCAATGTTGTGAAATTGCGTGCCAGATTAATCTGCTGATGGCTTAATCAGAACTTGATTGGTCCAAAATGACATGTTTTCGATTTGAGTTCCTATGTGGAACATTGATACTCCCCGGTTGAGTCGAGTCAAATTGAGTTATATGAGGACGAGTTGTATTCTTGTCTTACGGTTGAGATTTGCTTATTGAGATAGTTACATCTGGACACTGAGAACCCAGAGTGGTATGCCTTTGTGCACCGGCTACCACGTGTTCTAGGTTCCCTATACGGGAATTTGGACTCTCCCCACCACAGAGATGTCCTTAGCGAACACCCTGCTCTAGGTTCCCTATGTGGAATTTGGACGTTCTTGGCCAGAATTGTCCTTAGCGAGCAGCCCTGCTCTAGGTTCCCTTTGGGGAATTTTGATTTCCCGTGTAGATTATCCTTAGCGAGCAGAGGGGCTAACTACCCTTACATCTTGGTTTCTCTTATGGAATCAGATTGTGTCCTGAGCGGGCAATGCCCCAGGTTTCCAGTTAATAAATTTGGACCACGTCCAGCCTTTGCAGCAATGATTGTGCTTACTCCTTGATGGAGGCATTCATCATTTATGTTGATGCATGTATATGATGTATGCTATGCATAATTGTGTAACATGTGATTTGACATGTTTGTCGTGCAGAGTGTATGAGATGTGTTATGAATGCATGATCAGAAAATGTGATTGAGACACTATATGCAGGTTTATGTGTTATGAATGCATGACTAGAAAATGTGATTGAGACACTATATGCAGGGTTATGTGATCTGAATGCATGAATCAGAAAGTGTGATTTAGACACTATTATGTAGGTTATGTGATCTGTATGTGTGATAAAAAAATGATATATCTTGTCGATCATTGATCTGAATTGTTATATTACTATGTTGTCGTGTCTATGATGATTATAGTTATATTAAAACCATTATTGAGTTTTTATACTCACTCCTCTTTCTTGTGCTTTTAGTTTGGGGCTGTGTGGCGTGACACGCAGACGGACAGGATCCTCTGTTTGAGGAAAGGTTGGGGAGGACTTGGGAGTAGACGTGGAGATCTCTAGATGTTGCATGTTTCTTTGATTTTTGTTATGATGTTAGAACTCATGTGGAGTAGTTCTTGTTCCGGATTTGTGCTACATTATATCTTTAGATTGTCTGAGACTTTATTTTGGAGCCTAATGTGGACTATGGATTAATTAGTATGTTGGTTGGAGATTTGTGGTTAATTTAGAGTTAAAGTAACTCTTTTGGTTCTACCTATTTACTCTTGCTCAAAGTAGTGCGTTTACTCCGTGAATTTTAGATCGCCTGTGATTAGGGCATAAGTCTTCCGCTAATCGTTTTAATCTCCTTGTCGCCTCCGTGCGCTTGACCGGCCCCTGGACCGGGTTCAGCTCGGGTCGGGCAGTGCCGGGGCATGAAAGACATGATGTCTAAGTATCATGTACATATTGATTGACGTGGGAAGAAGGTGATGATTAACTTACCAGATATTGAGCCTTTCATCTTCCAGGGTGTGAGATGGGCTAGCAGCAAAATCTTAGTGTCTTCCACTAAAGCTAGAAAGTAGATTAATAGAGGGTGTGTAGCTTTTCTTACAAGCATCTAGGTGAAGAGTGTAGAGCTCCCTCTTGAAATCTAGTCGGTTAGTGTCAGAGTTTACAAATGTTTTTCATAACAACTCGTTGGGATTACATCCGAGTAGGAGATAGAGTTCCTTGTTGATCTTATTCCAGGAACTATCTCTATGGTGAGAAATTTGAGGTGGTCATTGACTATAGGTGTAACGCCCAAGAATTTCAATGTTTTGAAATTCGGGCGTTTGGGCCCATTAACGGATTTTAAGGCCCATTACCAATTTTTCTTAAAATTAAATTATTTTGAGCTTGATTCATTCAAAGAAGCCTTAAGACATTTGATAGGGCTCGGAGAAACGAATGTATCGAGCCCAAGAACATGTCAAACAGACACTAGGATGGTAAACTATGGCATTGGGAAGTGTGACATAAGCAGGACCCCTTTTAAATTTGCAAGAAAGAATGCCCTTATGTGGTCTTGTTTAGTAGGGCTCGTTGCTACGAGTGCAACGGTGCTAATAATACGCGATTCCAAGTTTGGGGTAGGGAGTTATGTCAGTTTGAATCTTTAATTTTAGTTTTAGATTTAAAAACGAAAATTTTAAAAAAACATGGCCTAGCTAATTCGAGGGCGCTCTACGTCGTAGAGGGGTCCATTTTTTGAGTTAGCTTCTCTAAAAGAGGGAACAACCTAGAGTAAGGGGAGGCTCCATCTGCCGCCTTCGGGCTGAGAGAAAGAAATTGTCCTAATAGAAAGGGAGGCTATGTCCGCCATTTTTGAGCTGGAAGGAGAAACCATCCCGATGCAAGGGGAGACTCCATCCACCGCTTTGGAGCCCGACAAGAGATTCTATCTTGATACTTGGGGAGGTTCTGCCTGCCGCTAAGCCCACAAACGTGACAAGGATCCGACTACTGGCCGTTATTTAGGAACGAAGTGTAGGTGGCTTTAACTTCTAATTTTGTGCTATGACTAGACCGTATGATTTCAAAGTGTATGTGGTTTTAAGCTCTAATTCCATGCTACGACTAGGCGCTATATTTTATAATTCAGTTGTCTCTTAAATAAATAATAATTTTTAAATGGATATGATTAAGGGTGGGCATGCACTAAAATAATAGCGTCGTGTACGCCTCTTAGTAGGATTTTGTTGCGATACATCTATTAAAATATTATTATTATTTGGAATATATTTACGAATGATTTGACTAGATTTGAATGGTAGTTATTTGGTATAAAGCCCAAAAACTATGATCGGTTTTAAAGGGTAGCTCTTTGGTATAAAGCCCAAAAGCTATCGGAGTTATGACTCCTAGGTACCGCCTATTATGGCTATGGCGCGCCCATGAAGTTGGATATCGTGGGAAGATCTTCTTCATTCTGATCTCGTTGCCCCACGAGCACGGGTGTATGTCGCTCGGGTATCGGGGACATAATGTGAACAACGATTTATCCGATTTTGAATTATTTATCGGATTCTTGCTACGAACGAATTATCCGAGTTTACCAGATTATGCGAAAAAGTATTTTTTTTGACTTTTCGTGTAAGAAGTGCATTGAATTCTATTACTCGATATTATTATTTTAAAGTCGACTTTTGAATAATAATTATTATGATAATATTTTATGCATATTTATTTATGTTTTATGTTTTATCATATTAATAAAATTTAATTCTATGTACTGAGTATAATTATACTTACCCACCCCTAGACGTTTTAGGTCTGACTGAAGGAGACAATATTAATGAAGATTACCCGTAGAACTTCGAAAGATCAATGCTTTATCACGTTCTTTTGTTATGTATTAATTTTGGATGAGCGCGACTTTGATTTTGTCAAGGCTCAATAGGTCTTTTTTTGTAAAGATTTTGTAATTACTTAAATTAAATGAAAATTTACTCTTTTTGTGCATAATTGATCTTGGCCCATATTTTATTATTACGAATTACCGGTGCTCCGACCTTTAAAGTAATTTAAAAAGTTGGGTCGTAACAATAGGAGCTTGAAGTATCTCTTCACCCAAAGAGACTTGAATATGAGGAAAAGAAGATGGTTGGAGTTCCTTAAGGACTATAACTTCACTATCCATTATCATCCCAGGAAAGCTAACGTGGTGGCAGATGACTTGAGCAGAAAATTAGCCACTTTGGTAGCTTGTATGTGTGTCCAAGAATGACTTTTGTATAAAGAAGTCATTTAAACTAGAGTTAGTTATGGAGGATGCATGTAATTGGTTCGCCAACCTTTCCATAAGTTCTAGCTTGGTTGATGATGTGGTTGAAGCTCAAAACAGGGATGAGGAGACCCAAGCCTTTAAGGCTAAATTGAGGGGAAATGCTGTGATTGACTTTGAGGAGAGGTCTGATGGGAGCTTGATAGTAAGTTGTTTGATGAGATATATATGTAATGAGAGCGTGTGATAAATCATTGTATGTGCGCTGGTGTTGTGTGTGGTTGATGGGCACAGGTATGTGCGTTTGATTGTAAGTTTGTTGGAGGGGTGTTTCATGGACTACGATGTTGAAATTATAGTAGAGTGTTGGGTGACGAAAGGCGTAACATTGACGGGTGAAGGTCGTACTTGATCATATTGGGGGATTGGTTTGGATTAAATTGGTTGGTACATTGGAGTATCGAGCATGAGACTTAGGGGATTCATGGATTAAGTAGACTTAAGGTTTGGTGCATCTACGGGGGGACTGTGAGTTAGTAAAAGTTGACAACATAATTGTACACGCATAATGTATGTAATATGAATTGTAACGTAAGAACAATGAGTTAGGAATTAGTAAGAGTTTGATGATTGGTTTTAGATATGAGGGGTTTCATTTGAGGAGTTAAGATAATTTTGTTTTAAGGTGGATGGTGTGCGATGTAAGGCTATAAGTAGATGATGGTAAGAGTATGCTTGTACAGAGTTTTGAGTACAACAAAGCAAGGTTATGGGGAGATCTGTAAGACTGTGAGGGTAAGGGTGAGTTATGAGTATAAATTGGATGAGTTAAGTGAAGTGTATTGCCCTTGTGGATTAGAACTTCAGATGAGCGTGGTTCAGCTTGGTTGGCCAAAGAATGATGTAAGACTAAAGTAATTTCAGGAATAATTATACATGCATAAATTAAATATTATGAACTTGAATTATAAGTAACCTTAATATGATAACGTACAGTAATGTGTCGAGTTTGATACTGAGAGTTTTGATGGATTAAGTTTCATGTTTGAGCTAGCTGATAAGTAATTGGTTGAGCATCCTTCCATGTCTAGCCAAGGTGTTATCCTTCAGGATTTTGTCTTGGTGTTGTATTTCAGCTTAGACGTTTGATGCTCTGTTGAGAACAATATATGTTTTATCAATCTTATCTTAGTATTGTATTTAAACCTAGACATTTGATGCTCTATTAAGAGTGTTGTAAGTGTCTGCCTTTTTTTGGCATTGTATGTACATGTCTTTCTACCTATAGATGACACTATGTTCTGCCTAAGAGTGACACTATAATATTTCTACCCAAGAGTGGCATTGTAAGATTTTCGCCCTTAGTTTACATTGTATAGCCCTTAGTTAGCACTGTATAGCCCTAGAGAGTGGGCATTTGCATGCTCAGGTAAGTAGTATTATGGATATACTCTTACCTGTTTGATCTTGTGCCCCATGAGCATAGGTGTGCCTTGCATTTGGAAAAGTTAATGACATCTAGTTGCACCTCAGAGGTTAAGGTGACGCCCCAGTGACATTCCTTTCCTTTTCAACATTAGAGCTTATTAATTGTAATGAGCATTAGTTGTTAATAATATATATACAATGGTAAGAGTAAGTTGTATGTATCAGATTTTGAGTTAGTTGTATGTGTAAGATTCAGAGTAAGTGTAAGTGTAATTGCAAGTGTAAGCTTCTAAGGAAGACGGTAAGAGTAAAATTGTACAAGTAAGGTCGTACAAATATGTATAAATTGTATAAGCAAGCATACGATTATACGAGTAAGTTGGTAAGACTCTGATTCAAAGTATAAGTGTAAGAGTATGCCATAAGAGTAAGCGTAAGTTATGCCAGTGAGATGGTTTGTGTGTGAGACACGTTTATGTTGTATGTATTTCTTGCTTCATGTAAAGTTACATAAATGTATCTATGTATGGACTTACGAAGTTCATTGATTTGATTTCCCCTACTGAGTATGAAAATACGCATTTTCCCTATTTTTAGCCCCTTGGTATGGAGGTTTTTGCAAGTTCTACGAAGATCTTTTTGGGATGGACTTTGTTCCTTGTGGTGGACCACTCTTCCTCAACCTTGGTGTGTTGTGGACTCTTAGCGAGACTCTATTATTTTTGTTACTATGATCTCATGTATTGAGTAAGGTGAAATTTAAATGTGTTATTTTCTGGATTTGTACATATATGTATGATTTAGAACTCAAATTGTTGAAGAACTTGTACTCAGAGATGCTTGTGATGTATTTGTTTTTAAAGACTATGGCCATGGCAAGTTTAACCTTTTTCGTTTTTGTTTTGGGTCATGTCTAAGAGTGTTGGTTTGGTTGTAAGATGGATTAATTTATAAAAATGGTTTTCAAATGTTTTGAATTTTGTTAATTCTTTTGATTTACATTCGTAGTTTAAAATAATATTTAGTGAAATTTTAAAGTAAATGTATGAAAAAACCTTGGGCGTGTGACACCTTTGTTGTTTGATTCTAACCTAAAAACTCCTTTTTGCTTAGATCTTCAATAAATTTTTTTCGTTGCTGGCCTTCAAGACTTCTCCTTCAAGCACTTGAAACTTTTCCTCTAGTTGTTTTGTCTATGTCTCCTTATAGCCACCACAACAAGCTCCCTTTGTTTTTTGACTTTAGCCTTGAGTCCTTTTCAACTCTGTTAAAGATTTTAACTCTTGTTCTGAATTGGTGTGTGTGACTCTTCTCTTTCAATTGTGTGTCTTCATGAAATCACCATTAACATAAACATAAAGCTCAAATATGATTTCTTCTAGGAAAACAATGGAATATAAACTTTCTTCTCTTCTCTATAATTTTCTAAGTTTCTCTTTCTTCAAATTTGCGATTCCCTAGCCTTTAAATAGTACACTAAGTTGGTTTAAGTGTTTGATTCCAATTGATAATAAAATCTCTTCCAGAAAAGCTTAAATTAGGCAACCAAAATAGATAACAATTGATCATTTGACACAACAATCGATCGTTCACTGTTTAATTAGGGTACAATACTTCTAGTGATCTATCATTTGATTTTGCGATCAATCAATAAATTCAATTTCGTTTTACACACTGATTTTCAAGTGCTGAACAATTGATTGGTCCTTTTTATTTTTCAGTGATCGATCGATTGTACAATAATTTTCAATAAAATTCTTATTTTACCCTAAAATTGTATAAAACTCTAAAATTCACTTAATTTACTCATTCTAAGCTAATCTAATTGACTTATGTATATGAGTGTGTGCAAATTAACATTTTTCCTTCATAATTCTACTTCTATTTTTTAAGTTAATCAATTCTAAATCCGACTTGACCACAATTACGTATAATTAAATTCTTAAGACTAAAATCATTCATGAAGTTTCGACAAAGTTTTGATAATTAAAATTAGCCAGTTATAATACATATGTCTTATATGTTCTTTCAATCTTCCCCTTTGGCTATTTTGTGACAAAATATTATAAGATTGAAAATTAAATAAAAATTACAACTCTTAACATAGTGCATTGATTTTCACTTGTACTTATGACTTTACAACACTAAGACTTAACTAAGGAAATTTAGAATTGATCTTGAAAAACCTTGCAAACCTTATACTTATCTTGCACACTTACAAACAAAATTATCTGCATAACATTGTCTAAATAAGCATGAAAATAAGTTTTATTTTCATCAATCATTTATCCCCCTTTTTAACACAAATAGACAAACTAAAATTAACAAGTAATAAAATTATCATTTAAGTATACCAGCCAAGTAAACAATCATCAAGACATGAAACTAAAATCATCATAAGGTATTACATGTCCATTATCTTTGACAGCGACTCTCCCCCTTAACCTATGACACTCATATCTTATGCGATGTGATATTCACAAACAAAAACATATCCATATGATACTATTACAATAAACAAGTAAACACAAATTTTAAATGCTCAAGTACTTGCAATATATGACATTCAAGTTCCATTATGTTTTCTCTGCACTTAACAACCTAGTCACGTTCTCATGTTGAGAAAACATTGTTCAAGCAACTATATCAAAATTTTAGATTAAGAAGAATCATGTCAATATAAAACTCTTATACATAAAAGATATAAGCAATCAAGTCTACGTATGTCATGCCCCAAGCCACCCCCCTTACTCGAATCTGGCCCAATGGTGGTAAGATTGGCTGCGATGAAGCAAAAGACTAACCCAAGAAGGTATTAATTGAACTATGCAACACGTGACCTTTATGCAAAAGCAAATAACGGAAGGAAAAAGAGACAGATTAAGTCTCACTTAGTCATTATCACATAATGTAAATAGTCACAAGCTCTGAGGCTACATCATGTCTAAAACCACCACAAGTTATCTATGAGATGAAAAGTACTAAGTTCTAACTTCAACATAATCATGACATAAGTCTAAACATGACAAAATAACTAGCACTATCTCTTTAAAAGTGTATCTACTCATCCTCGAACTCGTGATATAACCATCCTAAACACTTGCATAACACAACATACAACCCCAAAATAAAACCACAAACAAAAGAGAGGAGAGCTTAACTCAGTAAGGGTTTTAAAATAAAACATAAACTCATGTCAACACCACATGCATTCAACTAATGGAAACCATCCCATTCATGCGTCACAAATACACATGTGCATCATAGTCTCCATCATAATTTATAAACACACATGCACAACTTGTGCATACATTCAATTCTTATGGTTCATTCACATCCTGTATGAATTAGATACTATCATTCACATTCATTATGCACAATCAATGACATCAAACCACATCCATCCTACATAATCAAATGCATTAAACAACATCCATCTTGCATAATTAACTCAATCATTTAATATGCATCCTGTATAAATATAAGCATCATTGTCCCTACACAACCCGTATCAATAAAAATTATAGTCCATACATACGCATAAATACTACAATGGATGTCTCACAATAGAGAAAACAATCTTGCTCACCCTAGCCTAAGCCGAAGGAGACCTACTCACCCCAAAAATCCTAAAACAAAGTTCGAATTCTTAAAAAGGAAGATTGAAGCAGTTTGGGTAAATCCTAACTAGGAAATTACCCCTGGTAAACCGGTGCATATAGAAAAACCAGCATGGATCCTCAAGTCCTCAAGTAAAAAAAGACTCATCAATTTAACTCATTATAGCATTCTGCTCTTCTCACTCGGGGTGGAAACCCATCCTCAAAGGGATGTAAAATCCCCCCATTTTAGATTTAAAATCGATTTGATAAACCTCCGATGCTGCTAATAAAAAACTATGACATCCAATTGATCAATCAGAGTGAAACCCGAGTAATTTTTGTTTTACGAGTCATTCTCATGAGGTATGCAACATGATACATACATGAGTAATGTTTAATGGATATATGCATAAGTAAACATATTCTAATCAGTCATAATATGCATGAAACATGGTCTATTTGTGATAGATAAAATCATATAAGCAAGAGTAAAAATATACATATATGGTCGTGTTCATATTTGAGCTAAAACATGTGGAGCATGGTTCATATATAATTAATGTGACATATGTCATAATTAATGGTTCATATGTGACAATATTCATAGTTCATCATGATCATAATCTACTGGAATCATGGAGTAAATATGAAGAAATCATCAAAATCCCACTTAAAATTAAATATATACTCATTTATCCCATACTAGCTTAACTAGATGTTTTAGCATAATCATAACATGTAATTTGTACATTTTAGGAAAAAATAGCAAATAAACTCCAATCATTATGAAAAATTATAGAGACAGCCCATTCGAATGGTAGCTATTTGAACTACCTATCATCTTGTTTGAACGACTGGCCATTTTATCGGCTCACAGGGTGATCAAATAGTTAGAATATAACTGTTAAACAATCGTCTTCTACCTTTTGAAATTGGACCGAAAATCTTCTAAAAATCCATATAATTTCTTCAAACTTTATAAAACTTCATATAATCTTTACCCAAACCTAAAATATGATAATTCTAATATTTTCCATGCTTAAATTTACAAAAATAATATTAAATAACATGCTTTTAAGGAATCACCATAACCTATCAAAAAGCTTCAAAAGCTTAGATTACCCATAATTATGGTGTTATATGTAATAAAACCAATTGAATAAAAAACCCTTTACCTCTAGGAAGCTTTGTGAACCTCCTGAATGATCTCCAAAGTTAAAAGATCCTACCCAAAAATTAGGGTTTTTGTTAGTCCTAATCAAAATCTAAGTTATTCCACCAAATTAGACTCAAATCAATATGAAAATGATGATCTAAGACTTTCTTAGGTTAAAAAGGAAAATCACATAGATTAGGGTTCTAAATCAGAATTAAAGAGATGAACTTGATGGAAATAAACTAAGAATCCAAATAGAAGAGATGAAGGATGAGATGATTAAAATAAAATTGAAAGAATTAATAGGTGATTAGGGGAAAATCTTACCTTAAGATGAGTTTCTCCTTTGGGAATAAGGGTAGAGCCTTAGCCTCCTTCCAAAACTCAGCCCTTTCCCCATTGGAAATGAGCTATGATTTTTCCTTTTATAGTAGGTGATTAATGAGTTGAAAATTAAATTATTGGGTTAAAAAAGAAATTAAGAGGTCTTAAATAAACCTATAAGTGCATATTTGACTCAAAAAATAAAATTAATCAAACTCAAGCCCACTTAGACGAATTAATAGAAGGTTGGTAGCCGACGGGGTTAGCACGCCATCTAATATAGATGTGGGTCCCACGGTGGGGCCCGCTTCTTTGACAGAGGGATTTAAATAGAAAAAAAATTAAATAGGTAGAAATTTGGTGGATTGAGTTAGACACTAATACCCTAAACTAGGAGATCTTACAATGTCTAATCAAAATAATTAGTTTGAAGATATATCAAAATAAATATATAATATTTACATCTCAAATGAATTGACAATAGAGATTTTACTCCAATAAACTCATCATGTGTAATTGTCTATATCTTATTCATTCAAGACATTATAAGATTAATCAACAATCTAGAAACATCATAGAATTTGCTATAAGATTTACTATCACTAAGATTATGAAATTAACAAAGTCTCATTAGATAACAACAATCTTAGGCTTATCTAAAATTCATAAATGTTGTTTTTTTGAAATAAAATTTTGAAAAAATAATATTTTTAGAATTAGTCAAAATTTATATCACTTTACAAAATTCTTTTGGTTCACCGTATTTTAAATCAAATCAAAACTTTTTAAGATATATAACTCAAAGTTTAACCAATAAAAATTAATAAAACTAGAAGGCAATGTGAATTTAGGCTCATCTAACAACCTAATGTAAAAAATAATAAAAGAAAGTATCTTAGAATTAATTAAAATTAATTGGCTTTATAAAATCAAAAATATGTTGACCTCTTTTTGATAAATTTTTATTAATTCTCCTTTAATCTAAGTGCATCAGCAAATTATGTTCATTTATACATTATCTTAGATTAGTCAAATCTATTGGTATGTGATTGTCAAATTTTTTTTTTTTATACTTTAATTCTCTTTTATTAATTTTAGAAGAAATTACGAATGTTTCTAACTTGTGTCACTTTTAATCTTAAATTTACAAAATCACTCTTATTTAATTGAATCACGTTTTCAATTAATAACCTCTATTTGAGTTTGCATATCTTCATTATAGGCCAACAATAAACTTTTTGGTTTATATCCAACATAAACACCTTATAGTGAACTCAAATTTGCAGGTACAACATTGTAGTTTACAAAATCTGCACAAAAGTTACATTTTTTTTTGTAAATTTTGTACGGTACAACATGCACCGTCGTCCATGGGAGGCCATGAATAAGACAATTTCACCAGCAGATTTGAATTCCCATAACCAGAAATGCAAGGCAGAATGGCTGCTATGGCATATGCAAAGGCAAGGCCAAGGTTGTGGCAATTGGTTAGACCCGAGTCCCAGTCCGTGCCCTGTGGTTCGGATACAAATTAACGATTGTGTGTCCGTCCAGTCCGGAAACCCTCCTAAATCCGGAGAGGGGGGTCGGTCAGTGGATGGATCCGATTATCATATCCGCTTCAGGATCCGCAAAAGCAGAAGCCCAAGCCCGCCGAGTAGAGCCCTCACTAGTATCCCGGTTGGGATGTGGGTCATTTGTTTGGTCTAATTTATGAGCTGAACTATTTTAAAGTCCTGAAAAGCTACTTATAAGATGGCTTTTCAGAGCGTTTGTTTGGGACTGAATTAGTCACTAATAAAATCAGCCCACAAATTGATCAATCCAATGCCGACGGTCAGATGCGTTTCGCCCTCTGAAAACCTAAACCCGACCCCGATCCTTCTTACCTCAGTCTGATGCCCGCCCCCCGCCTCAGCTCCTCCTCTCCTCTCAACTCGATTCTCCCGTCCCAGCTTCTCTTCACTTCTCCTCACGGAGATCAGCGCGATCGCATACGCGGAGGAAGAGCTTCTTGGACTGGATCCCGGACAGGTTGGTGAGCTTGCCGATGATGGTCTTCTCGTAGTAGACAAGATAGTCGAATCGGACGCAGCACGGCCTCGACAGCCGGACCTCGAAGGACCCATCATCGGCCAGGGAGTAAGCCTCGACGGTGTCCGGCACCAGGCCCTTGGGGAGCCCGTAGCTGGAGAGGAGGTCCTGTACAGCGTCCGACAGTCTCTGTTGGGACCCCAAACAGAGGGGGAGATGAAGTAGAGCAAAAGAGAGGAAGAGCGAGAGAAGGCGCGTACGTGGGTCGAAGGCCATTCTTCCTGGGGCTAAGCTGAGGCCTGAGCCTGAGGGGCGAGGAATTGACTCCTTGTTGTAGTGCTTTGTCTGGAACTGGACTGGGAGTTTGAGTCTTTTGCCATTCAATAGGAAATAGCCTTCATACCTAACCTTTTGTATTTTCCAAAATTTTGGGCAGTAGTGCAAAGGCAAGTTTGTGTTTTTTTTTTCTGCTTTCCTGTTAGATTTATTTGGTTTTTTTTTATATATGAGGTTTCTGCTATAAAATGATCTGATTGTTTTATTGAAATTTTTACTTTCCTTGCAGCTGCAATTTTGAAGGAAAAACTCTCAGCTTTAGGTTCATCCAGAATTTTGGCTGATCATCATTTCAAACATATCTGCAAGAACATCACTTGAAGGGGTGAGGTACAGTGACCATTATTTCTTCATTGTTTTTCCGTAGTACAAGAACATGCCAATTTCTTTCTTTCTTTTGGTCATTTTTTTTAAATGAAGCAGAGGAGTGTGCACCTTGTAATATTATGTTCAATCTTTTTAGCTAATGAGAAGCACTTATAAACAACCATTAACTGTTTATTGTCTTACTTGTGATTACTTGTACTTATACATCTATATTGTATGACCTTCTAAAATAATGTCTTTCTGTTGTTATCTGTTTGAGCATATACTGTCAAGCTGTTCATAGCAGTAGTTAAACATCTTGTACCCTTTAGTGGTATTATAATTCATATGGAGCACAACGGTATCTTATGAATGATCTTTTTTATCATGTTTGGTTTTGCATCTTATTTGTTTGATATTCAACAAGTATTTCCCCTTTTGCAATCGGTTAGAGTTTAGAAGAAAATTAAAGAATCACACGTTATGTCAATGTAAGTATCTGATGTATGGAAACAAGTAGAGAAGGATGGGAAGGAAATTGGTGAAGGGGGAGGGGAGGGAGGAGGTGGGTGGTGGGTAAGTGTTCGAGTGTGTGGGGGGCTGCGAGGTCTGCATGTTAGGGGCAAGGAGGAGGAGAGAGTAGCGCTGCATGTTGTGAGCATGTGGGCTGCTGTTTTGTCTATCACTCTGGCGACAACTCCCAGCACCCTCCCTACCAAATGTTTTCATCATCCTTCTTTTACTTGCTTCACCCACCTGACCAACTTGCTTCTTGTTTCTTTGTGCTGCCCAAATTGCCACTGCCTTGAATCAATTCAAAAAGAAAAAGAAATAGTAACTTCTTGGTCTGAAGTAGGAGAGGGAATTATTATTTGTCATAAAAAAGAAAAAGAGTCCCTTTGCACTGTGCCAAAAGAGATCGGTGGTTCCCATCAACACAAGGAGTTGACCGGTTTGCTTGTCCCTACACTAGATCCATTTCGATCTGATAGCTTGCAATGTGCCCCGGCACATATTCAAAATATGTGCCTAGCCATATATTAGCTTTCTTTAAAGATAAAAAAAACGAAGACTAAATTTCTTTTTTAAGAATAAAAGGAGGTAGGACTATAGAAGAGTATCAAAGATCTTAATGCTCGAATAATGATTCTGCTGCTAGCGCGAGTGTGAACACCCTGGTAGTGCAGATTGCGATTAGGGAAAAGTGTTAATTTGAACTTTTTCTATGCATATTATCTTTGCTGTAATAAAGTTTCTATAGTATAAAATGGAAAATAGTTCATTTTAAAAATAAAAAAAATTGAATGTATTTAGATTCAGATTCAGATTTAAATCTGATTCAGATTCAGAATGAAATTCAGATGATAGGCTTTTCAAACATTTCAAATGGTTTTTCATATTCAAATTTAGACGAAACAAAAGGACCCTCAGTTGGAGGAGGGTTGGAATCGTATCGAAGCAGAGAGGCTAGTGCGAGAGAGAGGGAAGATGGGGGACTACAACGACGCCTTCATGCGCAACCGGGACGCCGCCGTCCAGGCCCGCACCAAGGCCCAGAACCGTGCCACCGTCCTCCAACTCAAGCTGGTAATCAATTTTCTCTCTTTACCCACCCACCTACCCCTCTGGACGATTTTGAGTTTTTTTTGCAATGTGATTCAGTTCTTTGATCTTGTTTTACAAAAAAAAAAAAATTAATTGTGTCTGATTCATCCAGATCCTCCGTTTTGCTTATCGGTGCTCTTGCTGTGTGAATTGCGTCATTGGTGTTTACTGGGTTTCATTTACGTGATTGCATAGGATTGTTGAGGCGTGTGTTATATTTGACTGGTTATTCGCTTTTGTTTGCGATGGTAGGGTTCTGGGTTTTCATTTTGGCTTAGATAGTTGAATGGCCGCGTGCATTTCGAGATTGGATGATTAGGTCCGCTTGCTGTCTCTCTGATTAGATGAACGGCATTTTATTCTCACTCTTGCTTCTCCTTTTTCTTGATAAAAGTGGTTTTGGGTCCTGCAATGCTTCAGATCTTTCTCGCATTCTATATGCTAGGTTTTTTATATGTTTCATTTTTATATTATGATCTATATATATCCGGATTCTTATGTTGACGTTTCCCCTTAATGCTCTTATTATTATTCTGTATCTTCTGCTCCTGTTAGCTGTGAAATTTTGAGATATCATGCGATTTCTAGTTTATAAGATGACTTTTGTGCTTCTTATTCTTAATAATACTCAAGCTGTTTGTTTCTGCTGCTTTATCAGCTTTAGAAGTTCCGTTTCCGTGAATACTTTTTTCTATATTTTTTCAAAATAACGTTCTTTTTGGAAAATTTTGTGCACAGATTGGCCAGAGTCATCCCACAGGCCTTACTTCTAACCTTTTGAAGCTTTTTGAACCACGACTACCACTGGAATACAAACCGCCACCAGAAAAAAGGAAATGCCCTCCTTACACAGGTTGTCCACACAGCAGAATCATGTTACTCCATTCTGTTTTTAAGCTGTCAATATCACTCTTAATTCAAATTGTTGCTCTTTTATATGGTTAGGTATGGCACAGTTTGTAAGTAATTTTGCTGAGCCAGGCGAGCCTGAGTATGCGCCACCTGTTCAAGAGGCGGAGACTCCTGTAAGTGTTGACTTATGGCTGATGTCTTTATCAGACCTGAACATTCTTAGTATGTGCCCTACTTGAAATATTCCCTTGTTTACTCCATGTTTATAATTGAGTTTTTTATTACTTTGTTGTATCTGCCTTGGTGTAGAGAAGTATGTTTTATGCATGCTACTGGTTTAGTGCATCTGCTGCTCTCGTCATTAATAGCTCGGGGAGTCATTGGTTTTAGTGGTATGTTTTTCTTACATACTTATTATTCAGGTTGAAAAGCGGGCAAGAATTCATCGTCTTCGTCTCGAGAAGGGTGCGTTGCAGGCGGCTGAAGAGCTTCAGAAATGTGAGTACAGTCCAAAATTTGATTAAACCTCATTCTTCTTAATTTTAATATCCATTGACACATTGATGTTGTTGTGACCTCTTATGCAGATGATCCACACAATGACGCAAATATAACTGGTGATCCCTACAAAACCTTGTTTGTTGCACGACTGGTGAGTCAGTCGCGATAATCATCCACTAGTCTCCTACCTTTTTTGCATTGCACTTATGAGTAACCATTTTGTTTGCCTATATATGCAGAATTATGAGACAACTGAACACAGAATTAAAAGGGAGTTTGAAGTATATGGGCCAATCAAGCGAGTAAGTATCTTAAAAATTTACAGAGGGGGTAAGAATGCCAGGGAACATGATTAAAGTTTTCTGAGTTTTTTTTTCAATCCTTTTCAAGAACATTTAAAACTGCTACTTATTTTTTATTGTTGTACAATAGTTACATCAATCAAAGAAATGAGGTTAGTGCCAGATTTATAATTTAGTGAGAGGTTTTGTAGACTACTAATAGAGGGGTTTTATTTGACTTTTTAACCTTTTCTTTTTAAAAAAACTATTCTGTTTTTATTTTCTGTATTTATTTTATTGAGGTCTTTAATAAGAAATGACCAAAAAGATCCCTATATGGTGGATTATTTGTTTTTCTGCCGGCTTGTTTTCTCTTCAAGTGAGAGCAATACTTCGTGATGTATATCATTAGGGGTAAGACAGGTAGGGTCATAGACAGGTATATGTGCTATTGATAGCATTATTGGCTTTATTTTCCTTTGAGGTGCTTTAAAATTTTCACATCCAATAGTCCTCGATATTTCCTGGGCATTGCATTTTAGTTTTTTAACTACTTGTCAATATCCCTTGGTAAGGGGTTTCTCCCGCGTTATCAGTATCCCTTGGTAAGGGGCCGATGGTTAATGTGCTTATTGGTGTACTGGCCTGCGTATCTTTCCCATTCTTTGCCAAATCAATTGGAATTCTGCTGCTGTTCCTTCGTGCAAAAAAGTTAAGTATCATGTTGCACAAGATTTGTGGTCCATAAACATGGTCATCGCAACCTCTTGCTGGGTAAACATGAGTAATCAAGACTAGTTGGTTTTTTTTTTTTGCATTATTTACATTTATGGCTTTTATCGATTAATTGCTACTGATTTTTTTTTGAAAGGGATAAATTCAACCTCTGTACAACTGAGAGATATCCTGGTATTTTTGTCTTTTAGTAAGAACAGTTTTCTGTTTTCAACTTTTCCCTGGTAAGGGGGTGGTAAATGTGTTTCACAAATGGTAAATCGGCTGCATACGTCAGTTTTCTGCCTACTCAGTTAGCAATGGTGGTGATTCATCACGCGTGGCGAGGCTTTAGACTTTACAAAGGTGAGCACGGCTAGTGAGGCATAGTGCCTGTCTGCCGTGCCATTAGGACTGTTTATGAAAAAAACTCTACATTACCCTAGGATTCCTTTTAATGCCTTAGTATGTGTTAGTTAGTACTTGATTTTTTCAGTCATGTTCATCGTAGTATTTTCTTATTCATTTTCAGGTTCGTTTGATTACTGATAAGGAGACAAATAAACCAAGGGGTTATGCATTTATTGAGTACCTGCATACACGGGATATGAAGAGTATGTTTTTTCCTTTACTATGAAAAAATGAGTCTTTGTGTGTTATACATTTACAATGTTTTAGTTGGACTGCAAAAGCTGCATTTTGGGATGGACAAGGTTTTCATCACATATGGCATAAGATTTCCATGTTGTGGATATGAAATTAAACACAAGATTTGGATAATCTGAGCCATACACAAGTTTTGGCTTGGCATAAAAAGTGTCCTATACAACTGTCACAGTTGAACTTGTGTAGTTTGCTATTTTTTTTTTATAGGGAGCTGCAATAATTTTCTGAACAGATGTTATTCAGCTTCTATATGCTGATGCTTTGACAATGCAGATGCATACAAGCAAGCTGATGGGCGAAAACTTGATAATAAAAGAGTTCTTGTTGACGTGGAGCGAGGTAGAACAGTTCCAAATTGGCGACCTCGAAGACTTGGTGGTGGACTCGGATCAACTAGGGTTGGTGGTGAAGAAGTCAATCAAAAGTATTCTGGCAGGTAGGGTGTTGTTTCTTCAGCATTGTTTGTTGTGTGTACCAACATGTGATCACACGATGTCAAATCCGCAGGGAAGATAGCAGGACATGGGAAGAAGAAGAGTTTAGGGTAAATAATTCATTCATGAGTTGTTACTATGACACAAGGCCTTTACATAGTCTTCCATAAGCATGACATAATCTTAGCCATTAATCTAACTACTTAATGAACGGCTTAAGATAAAAGAGCCCTATTAGGAGTTCTAATGATACATGAAATAAATAGGCTAAGGAAATAAGGAGTCCTATGGCTTTATGGAGCAAATGCAGACATAACATTCCACCGTGGTTTGCATTTGTCTTGACCTCAATGTGATCAATGCGGAAATTGTTGTAAGAAGTCATCTTGTAAAAGTTAACCCCTTGAGGGGACGATCCTGCCTTGTAATCAAGACTTCAGTCACAATGCGGCCAGATCAGCAAACCAATTGGGCATATACAATGGAAGCAGGCACCAATAGCTTAGGCTCCGAAAGATGCTATGGGGAAGGATCAGCCTGGACCTCCTTGGCGGGGTCTATTACATAAGGACAAGGACGTGAGATATGAAACACAGGGTAGACTTGCAAACCAACGGGCAGAGATGATAGGCAACATGGCCCATGCGCTCCATGACCTGACAAGGACCATGATAGCGGTGTGCAAGCTTGGCGCTAACAGGCTGTTATAAACAAGATCACCAATATTGAATTCCTTGGTGGAGTGTCCTTTACCATAAACCTGATAAACCTGCTTCATGCGGTTTTGAGCTGATTCCAAGCTGCGCTTGTGGACGAGCAGTTGGAGCAATAGTTCCTAGTGGGCACATTGGAAGAGGCAGCCAACTGCTTGAGCTAATGGCAAGATCCCCGTGGTAGAGCCGGAGAGTTGAACACGCTGCCCTTCAAGCTCAAAGTCAATTTACAGTTTATTGAAATTCCACGACAGCTCCTGGCTCTTGTAGACATAAGTCTTTTCAATACCAGTTCTGCCCCCTTAGTTGGAAGCAAATAAAGGTGTGTCACAAATGCATGGCCCCTGGATATGAAGCAAGTAAAGGTGTGTCACTTGATCAACCTGAGTACACGCATGGTGTGTGCTGTGTATATGCAGAAGAAGGCATGTACCAGAATTCCTGGCAGCACATCCTCAATTTGGAGCCCCGTAAGCTGCTAGTTATACGGCAGTTTGGGTGCCGTATCCCTCTCCAATAGGTATCGGACACAGATACGGTGCCAATATGCTACTGTAGCAAAAAAAAAAAAAAACTCCTTCGTCCCAGTCAGCTCATGTCTCCCTAATCAATTGAAGAACTTTCATTCATGCTACAAAGAAACTGCTTCGTTTAGTTAGTTTTTTTTGCCAGTAATTTTTTTCCACTTAGAACTATTAAAATGAACCTAAAAATATATATAAAATAATTTTTTAATAGATGTATCCTTGCCATATCGTATCCTAGTTAATAGCCCCGTAACAATCCTTGCCATATATTGTGTAGTATCTGTGTATCTATATCTGTGCTTCTTAGCTCGAATCTAACCCGTGCATGTTGGGGCTAATACTTGACTGCCAAGGGCTCGAAGGGGCTGAAGTGTTGCGCCAATCTTTGTTGACAAGGCAGTTTCTCCTCTTCAATGCACGTGTGACGAATCAATTTGCACATTGTCTAGGGTTTAGAATGTGTTTATCTCCAGCTTCAAGCCACACATGAAGGTTTTGATCAATGCCACAAGTGTACAGTGAGGCAAGAGTTGGTGACGTGCATGAAGTCTGTACTAAGCCCAAATGGTGCATGTTTGGTGCAAGGAGGAAATAGCTTATTGAAATCAACAGTCATTCAGACCGATTTGTGCACATAGTTTGTCCAAAAAAATACAACTAATGTTGGTTCCCTGAGTTCATGTTCAAAGCATTGGTATCAGACATGGGTGTTTCCGTTTAAGTGGAAGGCAGCAACGCACAATTTCTCTGCACCAGATGTCGTTCCTTGATAGGATTTTTTTTTCAGCCTTGCATATAGCCATTAACAGGATTGTTGTCCCCCAAGTAGCATGGAAATTGCATGTGTAAGTAGAGGCTCCACCCCATTGATCCGGCTTGTGTGGCCATTGCCATGGGCGGTGTGAGCTACAAGGATCAAGTCTGCTTGTTCCCACTCAGCAACATGATGTGATTGCATCGGGCTTTGGATTCCTCTACGAAGATTGGCCATGACTGCCATAGTTGGTGTTGCCCACCATAGAAGTCAGGGGTTTGGGGAACTTAGAATAGGTGCTGATCATGGCGAGCACTGCCGAACCACCCTTTGTGTTGGACAGCTGCTTCCAGGGAATGCTGTCGATGTGTGGTGGCTTTGAAAGTTGCTTGATGGCGCTGCTCTCGCTTACTGGGGCTCCAATGGTGGGAAGAGTTTTCCATGCCCCACTCTGACAATGAGCCCAGTGTAAGAAATGCATGAGAACCCATAATATTTGAGATCAATAGTGTACATGCTAGCGCACATTAGTGCTTCTACCACTATCGCTAATGTGTATGTACGCTATTGATCTCATGGATGAAGGGTTCCATGCGTTCCTTACGCTAGGCTCATTGTCAGAGTGGACCATTAAAAATGCATCCCCAATGGTGTAGGTTTCAAATAGACACATCTTAGGACTAGTTAATCAATGATTTAAAATAAAAGAGTTCAATTAAGAGCCCTAATGATTTGCTTGAAATAAATAGGCTACTGAAATAAGGAGTTGTACAGCCTTATGAGCCTTAATGAGGCAAGCCCGTGCGATCGTAAGATTGTTTTCTGTTGCATTTGTTACCATGATTTTTTGGTTTAGTTTCATGCACAAATAGTATTTTCACAACCTTTAATGAAGTTTGATTTAGCTTTGGCTTCAATAACCAAGAGCTTGAAGGTGGTTGACTTTAGAATATATGTTTTTCTGGGGAGGAGTATTATTTGGCTGTTGGACTGTATTAATGGATAATGGTCTGGCTTTAGTTGAAACCAAAGAGTCAAATGCCATCAATGGAGCATTTTATGGAATTGAATAATGTCTCCTGATGTAGTTACATTGGGTAGAAGTTAACTAATTTGAATTCAGCTTTCACTGTAGAGAGGCTAGCTGTTTAGCTAGTGATATACATCTAATGAGCATGGTGAGAATATTTTCATGTCGAGCATGCTAAAGCCAACTCGTGCCCTTAAATCTGGTTCATATCATTTTTCTTTCTAAGGTTACAGTTGGCCTGAGGAAAATGGATTTCTGTTTTTAGGTTGATACCCAAGTGTTAGTAACGCTTTGCCATGTAAATGCTCATTCTGTTGATGTAGTGCCATTGCGAGATCATATTTTGGTCAGGGACTGAGATACTACCGAGAAAATAGGTCGTGTCTAAAATTAGCCGAGACCAGGTTAATAACCTTCTAAATTTTGCTGTCTAGATCTCACTGTGAGGCTGTCTGTGGCCTGCTAAAAAAACCCAGTAGACACCTGCTGCCTGTTGAAGGAAAACGGATATCTCATGTAGCAATTTTTTTTACAAAAATTAACATTTGTTACACAATTTGGTAATTATTTTACTTGTGAAATTGATGTTTACTCATCATTGCGAAACCTTCCCAATCTCTCTCGGATCTATCCAAGATCTCTTATTTTCAGCTGACACCCATACTGAGATGGCAAACCATGGTTGTGCCTACCTCCTCTCTGCTTCTACATGTGATAAGCTGACTTTTTTATTTACCCACTTAAGTGTTGTAATGGACTTATCTTGAGTGTCTTCTATTTCAAGTAGCATATGAAGTGCTTTTTCCCCCCTCAAGTTTATGGTTGGTGCTAGGAGAAATGAAACTGATCATTTTGCTATTTTTTTTTTAAAAATAGCTGTAAGAGTGCATTTCATGCCTTTGATCTATTAGGTGGAGGCTCTTGATGGTTATTGGTTATAGACTTATGGTACTGTTGTGTGCTAGTTAGCATCAGTCTAGGTAAGTACCAAGTACCTATTTTTTTAACAGTGACAGAGAAAAAGGAAGAGTGGCATACACTATCATTTGCGTGAAAAACATAATTAAGGATAAGTTGCACTTTAGGTTTTCTATTATATCTCTCAATTGGAATATTGTTGTATATAAATTTTTTAGCATCTCTGTTGCTCTAAACAGTTAATTAGGTTTTTGTTCTAGAAACATGTATTTGTTTTCACTTTTCGTTGACTATTTATCTAACAAAGATCGGTAAATGTCAGAAGTGGTTTGTTAGGTTTTGACTATAGGTTAATTAAGCTTCTTTGTTATGTTAAGCTTCACCTGTGTTTTTTAGTTGAATTTGTCATTATTTAATCATAAGATATGTTTATTTTTTTGTGTCTTTTGTTTGGCATGGAAGTGTCCTAACTATCAAGTGTTCCAACTTCTCAGAGAACCACAGCAGATAACGTCAGGCGGTACAGCTCGTCAGGAGGAGCCAAGGGAACGAGAAGATCGGCAATATGCTGATAGGTAAGAAGTTGGTGTTTGGTCGCTTGGTTTGTCTTGATACAGTGTTTCTATTCTGTTTAAAATTATTTACTTTGAAAAAAATTCAGGGATCGTGAAAAATCACGAGATAAAGGAAGAGATCGTGATCGGGAGAAGTCACGTGATCGGGAGAAGTCACGTGATCCAGAGAAATTGCATGAACGGGAGAAGTCACGTGAGCGTGATCCAAGAGAGGATAGGCATCACAGGGACAGGAACAGAGATAATAGAGAGCGAGAGCGAGAACGCGGCCGTGATCGTGATAGGGCTCGTGACAAGGAACGAGGCCGTGACCATGACCAGGATCGTGATCGTGGCCGTGATCGCGATCGCCCTCGTAGGAGGGAGAGAGACTATGATTATGACCGTGAGCACCGAGGGCGTAGTATTCGTGAGAAAGATGTTGAATATGATGGTGATCATGTTGAGCCTGAGCCTGACCATGCTCTTGATCGTGATTATTATGACCATGATGCTGACCATGGACATGGACAGGGGTTCAGTTATGGGCATGATCGCCCACGTCACTATGAACAGCCAGAAGAGTCATATGAGCACAAGCTAAATGAGCCAGAGCCCTATGACCACCGCATGGATCATGAGGATACTGATTATCGTGAGAGGATTGAGCGGGAAATGTCACGTGAGGTTTCTGGGCAAGAACATCGACATTCAAAGAGGTCACGATCTCGTGGATATGATGATGAGTAGACAGGAATTTGAACTTGTACTGGTTGCTCGGAGAATATCTACCTTTTGCCTTGCTATGGTGTTCATGTTATATTTACAATTGGTTTTGAATTGCAGACTAGAGTGATTTCATGAATGCTAAGGCTTCGGGGATCTCCTTATGTTGTGAACCGTATGGGATTTTGAACGTTTTCCTTGCAAACCTCCTCCTGGTTTTGGGACACCTTTATATATGATGGTTTGGATTGCTCTTTAGCTTGCGTGAAACTATATATGGTAGGTTCTCTGCAATCGTTGTAGCTAAAGGGTAAATGTCTTATCTGGAATTGTTTATTTTATGCAAGGATGTAGTAAGTTTAATCGCTGTTTGTTCGGTCTAAATGATTGTGATTGATGTTTGATTTGCAGCGCATTGTTGGCAGGGTGTTCTTTTTGTTTTCTTGGTACAGTTTTTTTTTGTATGAATAAATTTGTTACAAATTCAGCGCTTCATGTTTCTTGGGCCAGTATAATGGAATTGACTCGGATCTTGGGAGTGGGGGTTGATAATTTAGTCAATGGCAGCTTGTCACGGTGAAATTGAGAAAATTTTATTAAAAAAGGAAATAAGCAAGGCAAATTTCAATAAAGGGGTATAGGAGGGTGTTTTGCACTTGCCGAAAGACAAAAATAAAGCTTAACAACGGAGTTTATAGAAATGTGAATACAGTTCACCGGAATGGGTGATACGCGTAAATGGGGAAGTGCAAACCTGAGTCATAATTTTAGAATTTCCCCGTTCTTGTTGTAGTTTACCTTCAAAATTGTATTTTTACTTGTAAACTTGTAGATATGTGCAAAAATTGGAGTAATTTACCAAACTTCAAATCGTTGTGTTAGATTTTTTTTTTTTTGCATTTTGGGTAGAATTATTATTTCTCAACTTTGTGTTTTATTATGATATATTTTCTCTCAATATCTCATATGTTGTCTATTTAATGTGGTTAAATGGGTGTTCTTTACCATGTAGATGAACAGTGCATGACAGTTCCAACTTGTCTACATTGGCATTAGTGCCCTTCACCCCTTTTGGTCTTTTAGGCGTAGCTATTGCCCATCCTTTCCACTGGCTCACTATCATGGGTTTTTTTACTCTTCAAGTCTTTTGAATCAAGGGAAATGTAGAAGAATGGACATATGCAATTTTTTTATGCTTTTTAACTCTTTTGAATCAAGGGAAATGGTAGTAGAATGGACATATGCGGTTGGGGAAATGACCATTGTCTTGGGCAAGTACCTATTGTGAAAAACTTCTATTGTCATCCTAGTGCATAAATTTTTACACGTGTGCTAAAAAGTTTTGATTTTTTATTCAAATAGTTTAAACACTAGTTAAAATGTTTTGACATGTGTTAAAATTTTTAGTTGTTTAATTTTGATATTGTTATATGAAAGGTTTTTTTTTTTTTTTCTCAAACATTTGGAATAAATGTTTTAATTTTGATGTTGTTATCTAAAAGGTTAATTTTTTAAAAATAATTTTATTTTTTTTCTAAAATTATTAAATAAATATTTTGATTCTTCTCCTAATTGACCAACGAAACAACAATGTTAAAACATCGTTTGAGTAGATGAAAGTATTATAATTACGTTAAAACAATAATGTTAAAATGTTTTGACATTGTATTATCAAATTATTTTAATATTGTCATTAGAACGATTTTGTCATGCCCCCAAGATTTTTAAACCTATTTTTCATAAATCAATCAGCGAAAATAAAGTTTTTAAAATTTTTTGTCAAAATCAGTAACAAGATATCTTAAGGTGAAACAAACCTGTTTAAATACTAAATAAGAATACAATAGTAATCCAAGTCAAATCTCATTTAAATTAAATAGAGTCTTGCCCGAGTATATGCCTAAATATTTTGATATGTACAAATACAAATAGATTGGTATTTACGTGCATAAAGCTATTTACCTTAAAATAAAAAAAATATTAAATATGCAAAATTTATTCATTCCCTCGATTCTTTTTGGTTTGGAGAGCCCTTGATATTCTCCCTTTTTATTTTAAGAATTTTTCCATGAAAAATGAAGTATAAAGGTCTCAAAAGGGTATCAATAAGGAAAGAGAATGGAATTCTAGAGTAAAATCGTCAACTTGGTGGTTTTTGAGCAAAATTGCCCAAAACCATCAAAATTCCATCGGCATGTCTATGGATGCCAATAATAATTCATTGGCATGGCCAACAACACGTTGATGGCCATAACTTCCTCATAAAAACACCAATTAATGTGTTCTTAGTGAAGTTACAAAAATATTTCTATCTACCATAAGACCCCAAACTATCAGATAAAAAATCTATCTTTAGGAAAAGTTATATCATTAATAAAGTCCAAGGGTCAGATTGGCAGGTGTGTGCAAATTATGATAGTACCTTAGTTCCATCTTCGGATAATGATAACTTTTTCATCCAAACTCCGATTCACACATTCTTAGAGGTGATTCGAAGATATGTTTGTCTAGTTTTCTATAACATACGTTTCAAACTGAAATTCAAAATTCAAGATAAATTATTGCAATAGAAGTGCCAAAGTTCAAATTTACTATTTTTACATATACTTAGAAACTTTCTTGATGTTTCAACTATCATAACTTCCTCATCCGAGTGCCAATTTGAGCACTCTTGGTAGCACTACGAAGATCTTTCTATCTGCTTTTTAAAAATAAAGTTTCATATTCATACCCCATTTATGGAGGAAGTTATTATACTGAGAAAATCTAAGGGTTAAACTCACTTATTTTAAGGTGGCCAAGTATAGAGAATTTAGAAAATTCTCAATGTTATAAATTTAAGTGTGTTAAAATATTTTGACATCGTTGTCAAATCGTTTTTACACTATTATGCAAACATTTTAGTTAGATAGTAAAAATCTTACAACTTCGTCAATTTGTTTTAACACTATTATTAAAATAATTTAATAAAGTATTTAAATGTTTTGACACTTTTGTCAAATCATTTTAATACTGCTGTTATAACTCATGGTTCTAGAATGTTTCCATGGTAGGGCGTTGTCACTAATTACGAGTTTGACCATGGACAAATATTCTAGGATCGGACCCCACAATGTGAATATGCACACTATAGTCACATGCCTAGTATATGTGTGTGTCAGATGTAGGTCCCAAAAGAATGAGTGTCACAATGATTCTTGTGGGGTTGGTGTGATTGTCCCCACCATCCTTGGACCCCGTTGTCTATACCAGCTCACCCAAACCGCGAATAAGGGTGGATCATATGGGCCCGAGCCCATACCATGGTCCAACATTTTCTTTAGAACAAACTTTAGACTAGCTTCTTGTTCATCTGATTAAATAATCTCCCTGAACATAGTATTGATTTGTTTGTTATTGGAACAAGGAAGCTTCCATGAAGCTTTTGGTATCTAAATGAGGATTCCACATGCCATTTGGTTTCTGGAATAGTTGGGGGCATGATAGATTGGTAGCAAGATTGGTTTTGGGAGGAGAGGAGCCAAAATAAGGACTGAGCTTCTTCGAGTAGCTAGTGCATGTGATGTCCCATCAAAATTTGTAATACAATAAAATAAAATTTAAAATATGTTGAAATATTTCTAAGTGCAAAGGATCACCGACTACAGAAGAGTAACTTTGACATACATTGTATTGTACAAAATTCTAAAAGGTGGCATGACATACTTGTGTACATTAGTCATTACAATTATAACTTTAATAAAAACAAAATAGATATTTTAAACTACAGAAATCTCTTCTTCCGCTTCTTCTAGTTCTACAGTTACACCTACATAATCTGAGGGTGGGAAAGTACATTTATACTCAGTAGGTTATATTAAATTCTATAAATATGCTTCATGAACACAGTAATATTATTCAGGCTTCTAAATAAATACTAAAAAAATAACAAGTTTTAAAAATAAATAATCACAGAATGGCACAATACCATACAACTTAGACCTAGGCTCATGGGGCAATGGGAGACTACAGAAAATAGATTTCCCCATGATATTCTAGTTCCTGTGCGCGCTAAAGCTAAGTGTGGTAATATGCAGAATCTTCATCATGATAATTCCTAGTTCCGAGAAACAACCACAGGATATGGGTACCCAAAACACGAAAAGCTTCTTCAAAATAAAGTAAATCTTTAAAATATAGTTTCTTTAAAATAATTTAAAAAGAGTCTTTAATAAAACCCCAATGAAGTAAAATAAAGCATAGGTCTAGAAATTAAGACCACCTACCTCTAACGGTTTTGGGTTAAATTAGTTAAAGACATTCCTTAAGGTTTTCTCGGCTTTAAAGTAGTCAACTCAAAAAAATAACCCCTTTAATATGTAGAACACCCTTAATTTAGTTAGGAATGGGTTTTGAATGAACCAAAACGGGTTTAAAATGACCACAAATTGTAAAAGTAAGAATAGGAGGCACAAAATGGGGGCGTGAAAATTGTTTAATTTCCCCAAAATAAAGCGAGGCACAGCCTACAAGGGGTACCGTGCCGCCATTTTTAGCGGCGCCACCATAAATAGTGGTGCACACATCACGTGCATATGTCGTGCTTGACAAGTGCTCTATAGTGCGCATTGTCATCCCTCTATGTGCTAGACTGCGCGTCACGCGCGCGACAAAATAAAATATTTTGTAAAATGTTTCTAACTTCGAATAGTCTTATATTTCCATCCCGAACTTAGATTTGCATGTTCTTGATACCGTTGAGCTCTTATCAACAATTTCTATGAAACTAAGTTGCTTATGAGCAAGTTATCTCACACTTTTTAAGTGGGTCTCGCCCACATGATACGTTTCCCAAGGTCATAACTTTCACTCCCGTCCTCCGTTTTATACGTTTTTTGGCTTGTTACAGTCATCTATTCGAACTCTAACAAATAATTAAGAAATCATTGAATAATACATTTTACTAAATTAAAATTTATATTAACTTTATTATAGGATAGAGATAGTACCAAAAATTTAGGGTTGTTAGAGTGCATGCCCAATCTTTGCCGTGAAGTTTAAATCAATGAGGATACTTCTTCAAGGGGTCTGATCAGTGACAATGAAACTCTTGAATAACATTTCTTCCAACTAAAAATCAGCAAAATATATGGAGAACATATGTTTCTCAAGGTACATTAATTATTCTCACTCAAAATTCATGCTCAGTGATCATGACATGGTTGGACCACCAACCAACAACAGCTCTCACTCGTATAAACAAAGATCCAGAGCAGTTTTGGAACCTATGGGAAGTGAAGGCCCAATTAACTGCTACCAAAAGTGAAAACACATGTAAAGGCAGACCCATACATTTTCCTTGCTAGTGGGGGCAATTGATTAGAGTAGAATTGTTCCACAAGCTAAGTGATACATAGGTTCACTTACCTTTTAATACATCTTAATATTTTCTACATGTCTTAACCTGAGTAATTTGAAGAGTTAACTTGAAGTTACAAGTCAGAATGTGAATGGACATATCCATGGCAATGTGATAGAAGAGTTTCACTTGATACCTTCTCGATAATTGGGCACTCACTTCTCTTTAGGCTGTAACTGTTCTCTTAGTCTATCCGAACCACACAAACACTTATTTCATGAAACCAAGCTCAAAGACACATGACCCAAGCAACCAACACCACAACCAAACTCTTTGACAAGGGATATGACCTAAGACTTTTATGGATGTGGAATTTTGACAATGGCACAACCCAAAGGAAAAACTCAAATATAAAGTAGAAAATATGAAAAAATAAATAGAGTAAGAGACACAAAAATTTATGTGGTTTGATAAGGTGCCTACATACACAGCCATAGAGAATCCTTCCACTTTACTTGAGAAATGACCAGGTTAAAAACCTCTCAAGACCATGAGAAAATCCCTAGTAAAGTAGCTTCTCTCTCACCAAGAAAGAAGAACAAAAAAACCCAAGAATAATGAGTGGCATGTGGGAAAGCAAGTTCACGCCCTTTTTGTTGCAAAAGATAAGTTTGTTTCCTAACAACCTAATTATGTATAGATTTTTCTCTCCCCATATTTAGCTACTCATTAATGATAACTACCCACTATGTGGGCCCTGAGTCCAAGTTGGACTAAAACTCTATCTCAAATAGAGTTCAAGGCACGTAGGTCAATAATCTTCACCTTGATTTGAACTCTACAATTCACCTAGGAGAAGCTTTTGCAACTACCTCCACCTGAATACAGGCATGTCTATGCATCCTCCACCTTGAATGCAGCTCCTTCAACACCCCATCCGGGTGCAATATGATCCTCAACAGCTTGTGAGATTAAGTCACCCGCTTTGTTAACATATTTGAAGCATTATTTTTTGTGTCCACCTTTTGAAAATGAATCTCCTCATCTGACACATATTTTGGTATCTTATGGTATTTTACAACAATATATTTTGTCCTGACATGATAAACTTGATTTTTTACTAAATGTATGACACTTTGACTATCACAAAGTACTTTAATAGTCTCTTGCTTCAACCCAAGTTCATTGATCAGTCCCTTTGGTATATAACCTCTTTAGCTCCTTCTGCAATCACCATGTATTCAACATCCGTTGTTGATAAAATAATCACTGTCCGGAGAATAAACCTCCAACTAACTTCACCACCTGCAAAAGTGAACATATATCATGTGGTAGATTTACGCTTATCTAGATCACCTGCAAAGTTTGTATCCACATATCCAGCTATATGTGCCGATGTGTCATCATTCATAAACAAAATATCATTATTCTTTGTCCCATTCATATATTTCAAAATCTACTTTGCAACATCTTAATGCTTCTTCCTTGGATTAGCCAAGTACCTACTAATAACACTTACTGCTTGGGCAATATCCGGCTTGGTGTACACCATAACATACATTAGACAACCAACTGCACTAGCATAAGGTCTCAGTTTCATACATGAAGTATCATCCTCTGTGGAGGGACATAACTCTTCATTCAACTTGAAATGTGGAGTAAGAGGTGTACTAATTAGTTTTACACAATTCGTGCTAAACTTGTCTAACACCTTTTCAATATACTTCCCCTGAGATAGCTATAGCTTCCCAAGTTTCATTTCTTTCTGGATCTCCATACCAAGGATCTATTTTTGCAGCCCTAAGATCCTTCATATCAAACTCATTTCCTAACTTAGATTTTAACAAGCCAACATTTGACATATTCTTAGCAACAATCAACATGTCATCAACATACAAGAGCCAATAGATAAAAGAACCATAAGGAAGAACATGAAAATAAACACAACAATCATACTCACTATGAGTGTATCTGCTTTTTAACATAAACGAGTTAAACTTCTTGTTTCATTACCTTGGTGATTGCTTCAAGCCATATGGAGACTTTTGTAAATAGACAAAAGATGTATTTCATTCATAGAATACAACTGTTTATAGATACAAGTATGTATTTCCCATTGGGGAATACACAGGAGATACAAGAGTGTATTTCTACAGGGAGAGGGTGTAGTGACAAATGGATGGTGGTGATAACAAGGAGAGGGAAGTCCAAGATTGCCATGGTGGCAATGGAGGAGGTGGCCTTAATAGCCCCCGACAAACTCACAGCGGAGGTAGAACCATGAGTTTGGAGCGTAACTGCTAAAACCGCTCGATGGAGAGAGGCTTGGTGAGGACGTCAGCCACCTGTTGAGCGGAGGGAGTATGTTGGACATCAAGTTTTCTAGCTAAAACCTGCTCCCGAACATAGTGATGATCAAGTTCGATGTGCTTGGTTCGGGCGTGGAACACCAGGTTGGTTGAGAGATAGATGACGGATTTGTTGTCACACCATAAGATGGGGGTGGAGGGGAGGGACACTCCAAGGAAGGTGAGGACCATGTGGGCCCACATGATCTCAGTGCCTATGCTGGAGAGAGCCCGATACTCGGCTTCGATGGAGGAGCAGGCCACTGTGTCTTGCTTCTTGGACTTCCAAAGAATGGGGTTGGGACCGAGGTAGAGGCAGTAACCGGAAATAGACCGATGATCAATGGGGTCACCTGGCCAATCGGAGTCGGAGAAGGCACAAAGAGCAGGATTGCCGAGTCGAAGGAGGAGCCCATGAGTGAAGGTACCTTTGAGGTAGCGAAGGATTCTTTTAATGGCCATATAGTGAGAGGTGGAGGGGTTGTGCATGTGTTGGCAAACGAAGTTGACGGCATAGGCAAGGTCGGGACGGGTGAAGGTGAGGTATTGTAAAGCGCCAATGATGCTTTTGTAGTGAGAGGTGTTGGGGAAGGGTGGGTCATGGGGATCGAGGGGAGGGTGTTTGTAGGTGGTGGGGGTAGGGGAAGCTTTACATTCAGACATAGAGGCATGGGCAAGGATATCAAGGGCATATTGGGGTTGGGAGAGGAAGAGGCCATTGGGGGTGTGGGTAACTTCAATGCCAAGAAGTGATGGAGGTCGCCGAGGTCTTTAATGGTAAAGGTGGAGCTTAGGAGAGAAATGACTTGGTGGATGTGGGGGAGATGGTTACCGGTGATGAGGATGTCGTCGACGTATAGGACAAGGATGGTGACGTGGGAGCCGTGGGTGTGAAGAAAAAAGGGAGGTATCGGCATGACAAAAGATAAAGTCAAGGGAGAGAAGGTAGGTGGAAAGGCGAAGGTACCAAGCATGAGGGGCTTGTTTGAGACCATAGAGGGCCTTGTGGAGGCAATAAACATGGTTGGGCCGAGTGACATCATAGTAACCGGGGGGTTGTGACATGTAGAGTTCTTCAGAGATAGTGCCATGAAGGAAGGCATTGGAGATGTCGAGTTGCTTGATGGGCCAAGAGAGGGTGACAACGAGGCTTAGAACTATCCGAACTGTGTAAGGTTTGACCACGGGGCTAAATGTCTCATTGTAGTCAAGGCCTTCCTCTTGATGGAACCCTTTGGCAACAAGGCGGGCCTTGTAGCGAGAGATAGTCCCATTGGCATCACACTTGACTTTGTAAGTCTAGCGGCAACCAATAACATTTGAGGAGGGCAGGGGAACCACTAAGCTCCAAGTACCTTGTTTGTGGAGGGCTTTAATTTTCTCATCCATAGCGGCACATCATTCAGGAATGGAGGAAGCAATTTTGAAGGAAGAGGGTTCAGTTTGAGGTGGAGAGATAGTGAGGAGGGAGAAAGGGACACGAGGACATACGATCCCAGCTTTGCTATGAGTGATCATAGGGTGAGGGGGGAGGGAAAGGGGGAGGGGGGTGTTGGGGAGAGGAGTGGGGCGGGGAGAGGAAGGGGAGAAGGAGGAGAGGGAGAAGGGGAGGGGAGAGAGGGGGTGGTTGTAGTGAGGGCGGGTGGGGGAAGGGGTAGGGATGGGGGGAGGGGAGGGAGTGTGGTGGGGGGTTTGGGGTAGGGAGGTGGTCGTGGTAAGGGAACTCATCTTTGCGAAAGCGGACGTGGTGGGAGGTGTAGACGCGACGGAAGATGAGATCGAGGCAACAAAATCCTTTGGTGTTAGGGCAATAACCGAGAAAGATGCATGTGATGGCCCGGGGGGAGAGTTTATGGGAGGAGTAGGGGCGGGTCCAAGGGAAGTAGCGACAATCGAAGGCTTTGAGGTGGGAGTAGTCGGGGGGTATGTGGAAGAGGAGTTGGTAGGGGGAGAAGTTTTGTAGGGAGGGAGAGGGTAGGCGGTTGATAAGGTAGATGACTGTGCAAGTAACATCCACCCAATAGGAGAGAGGCATGTGGGCGTGGGAGAGGAGGGAGAGGGTAGTTTCTATGATGTGCTGGTGTTATCTTTCGGCAACACCATTTTGTTCGGGGGTATGAGGGCAGGAGGTTTGGTTGGAGATGCCATGAGAGGAGAGGTAGGAAGAGAGGTGGTGGTTGAGGTATTCACCGCCATTGTCAGTGCGGAGGGTGGTGAGGGTGTGGTGGAGGGTCTGTTCGGCCATGACATGGAATAGGCGGAAGCATTCAGTTATAATGGATTTGAGTTTGAGGGGGTAGAGCCAAGTGTAACGGGAGAAGTTGTAACACCCGAGATTTTTCATACATTTTCCTTAAAATTCACAGAATTTTTTTGCAATTTAACAACTATAAATAAGAGGAAAAATGACGAAATCAAAACATGTATAAACAGTTTATAACTTAAAACATCATATGGTTAAACATCGTACCGCCAAATCAAATATCCTCAGGCGTTACTCAAAAATAAATGTACGACTAAATTACCATGATCATGGATTTTCAAATACAAATAACTCCTAGGCATCCCCGAGTACAAGTCCCATAACAGTTTACATTTTGATCCAAACTAAAAGTTCAGAAGATATAAACACTTAAATCTCATCTCACCCAATACAACAGATCGTGACACAAATGATACTCGAAGTGAGTCAAGTATACCTGAATCAAAGGGGAAATAATCCTCCGCAGAAACGAGCATCCATCTCCAGGAGCTCTCCAACACAACCTGCAAAATCCTCCCGAACCACGGGGCTAAAAATATAGGGTAATGAGTATTTTCATACTTAGTAGAAAAATACCCAGTAGGGGAATCTAAACAGTGAACTCAATAAGTTCATAAATACATGCATCATGCAACTCAACATGAAGCAAACAACGTATAACATAATTATGCACATATGCATATAATCACGCATAACACACCATCATACCAAACTTACACAAACACCCCTAATCAGGGTCTTACAACTTACTCGTACCATCGTACGCACACTCATAAAACTTACACATACTTGTACGACCTTACTTGTACAATCTTACACTTACTCGTACGACCTTACTCGTACAGTCTTACACTTACTCGTATGATCTTACTCGTACAGTCTTACTCACAACATACCCTTACAGTCGTGCTCAAACTCACACTCTTACAGTCGTACTCATCTTCATAATCATACGCTTACTCAGAAATGCACATGCTCAGTCATATAGTCGTATACATACTATTGACCACTGAAGCTCATTACAGCTAATAAGCTCCAACATCGAAAAGGAAAAGAATGTCACTGGGGCATCACCTTAACCTCTGGGGAGTGACTAGACGCCATGGACTTTTCCGAAGGTAAGGCAAACCTATGCTCATGGGGCACAGGATCAACTAGGTAAGAGTAGATCCATGATACTACTTACCTGAGCGCGCAAACATACACCCACATAAGGGGTCTTATAGTGCCATACAATTGCCCACCATAATGGGTCTTATAGTGTCAGTGCCACTCTTGGGCAGAAACATACAATGCCTCTTGGGCGGAATCATACAATGCCACTCTTGGGCAGGAATCATACCATACCACTCTTGGGCAGGAACATACAATGCTCTCAATAGAGCATCAAACGTCTGGGCTTAATACAGCACGCAGACCAAATAAAAAACATACATACAGTTGCTCTCAACAAAACATCAGACGTCTGGTGCTCTATATAGCACACAGACAACATCCGCAAGATAGACACCATGGCAAGACATAAGAAATACTCAGCCGACTCATTATCAGCTAGCTCAAACACAGAACTTAATCTGTCGAACCCTCAGGTCTCAAACTCACAACGATATTATTAGCTTTCTTATAATTCAAGTTTGAATTAAGTAAATTATGCGGTACAATTATGCCACACAAACTCACAGTCCTAGACTGATCAAACTGAAGTTGAACCCGATCGAAACCCTAGTTCGTCAGGGCAACAGTCTTCACTTACCCGTCCAAGTTACAACATAGCTCACGGTACACAAATCCTTATATAATCATACAACCTCTGCCATCCACCTTACGGTCAAAACATCTTACTTACATCGTCAAACTGAGCTCCTTATACCAAATCCCCGTTATCACCCTCTTACTTAATACCTCACTTATTATGCTTAACTTTCACTTCATAATCTGTATGTTATGCTTGTACAATTATGTACGCTCTTACTGTCTAATAAACCCCCATAAGGCTCTAAGCCTAAGTCCTCTTACTTACTGAACCCCTGACGTAAGCTCCAAACCAAACTGATCCATTTCAAATCCTCGCTCCTCAAACTTACCTTTATTGTCTTCCGTCATACACTTACACATCCAAATCCACATCCAACTTTGTACCAAACCTTTGCCACTGCTTACCGTCCATCGCCCATACCTTTGCCCATACACACAGTCCACATACGTAACTTACTCACAATCGCTAGCCATCACTAGCACATACATCATACACATGTTGTTACGTCTGAAACAAGACTATGAAGAAGTCAAATTCAGATTTATTTTACTTGCCAATTGTAGTAGACAAGGTCGATCCACAGGGAAAGCCTTGTGCAACAAAGAAAACTATTACGAAAAAAATAGAGAAAGGAAAACTAAGAAAGAAAGAGTAGAAGAGTATTGGGGCAATATAGAGTTAAGAAATCAAGATGAGAAAACACTAAGGCATTAAGGATCATTGTAACATCTAATGATGTTCTTCATGTATCATGTTATCTCAGTTAGAATCGAATGAAAATTCTATCTAACCGGAAGATATGAACATTAAAATTAAAAATCAAAATAGAAATGCTTTGGATAGATGAAGGATAAAAACAATTGTCTCTTAAAGATTTCTATGTATCCAAATCACAAAAGATCAAAAAGGAGAGCCTTTAAGCATCTTATGTATCCAAATCACAAAGAAACAAGAAGAAGAACAATATTAAATAAACATCACTTCAAATAAACAAGACTTACTTGAAACCATTGATGAAACATGAATTGAACTCCATTAGATTGTTACAAATCACCTCTAGCCTTAGCTTGAGAGCTTAGAAAGCCATTACAATAAAACTAAAAACAAAATTACAATATGAGAGAAGAAAATAGGAGAGGAGAGCTCCAAAGAGGAGAGAGTAAATCATCTATCACGTCCACCCCTCCATTTATAGGAATAGAAGGGGTTGCTTCAAAGAGGAAAGTGAAATCATATCTCTAGATTGCATCCTGATTGATTGCCTGATTGGTTGCTTCTTTGGCAATGATTAGATACTAAATAAATCAATGATTTATTTAGCAAATAAGTATCTTTGAATCTTCCTTTAGTTAACCAATCAGCCTCCTTGTCTTTCCTTATGTGTATCAATCATAATCAATGAAAATATTCTTCATGTGCTGGCCTCGGGTTAGTTTACTAGCTGTCTGATTGCATGCCGAATTCGACCCATATATCTTCAGAATTTAGAATTTCTTCCTGAAATAACATTTGTAGCCACGGAAGTCTTCTTTCCAATGATACTGAAATCATATCAATCCGAATTATACACAAAAAGATATGATCGAAATACTAAGCCTCTGTCAATCTGTCCGAATCAGCTTCTTTCCTAATTTAGTCCTCTTCATACAAATCTCAAATCAAACGGGTCCACAAGGTTGTGTTCGACCATTCCATGCATGTTTAGACCATTAGGGGCCCATTCTTGACTTTCAAATAGCTTTGGGTAGATGGGCTTTACTTTCTCTTCCACTTGGATCCTGTTAAAGCCTGTTTAGACATATAAACTCAATTAAGGTCCAATTAACTTATTCAAAACATAAAAAGCCCAAATCAGCAATGAATTAACACAAAATAGGATTGCAATTCAAAATATGAGAACATTTAATTAAACATTATTTCAGTGCATCAACACATACGTAGCATACTAACATATTCGCTAGCCATCACTAGCGCATACATATTTCACATCCAATAAACATGCGTATAACTCATACATATCATATGCATTTAAACATGGCATACTTCATTCTCTTACATCATGCAAACATATCATGATTTAATATCCAAAATATGGAATCATACAATCCTAGCATGCTGCTACTCATTCAAAGCATGCTATCATGAAATTACAAGTTCAAAGCTCCCCTACCTCGTAATCATGAAGTTTGATAGCGAGCACACGATGGTGGTAGTGTCGGTGGCGGAGTTGGAGGTCAAAACCATTGCCTAGCTGAGAGAGCTGATGTCCCGAGGTTTTAGGAAGCGCCGGGACTACTCACTGCCAAACAAGGGTGACACATATCAACGCGGCAAAATCCGTGATCCACGGTGGCACACTAGGGGCGTCCGGGAGAAAAGATCATGCCAACGAGTGGCAGGTGAGATCGGAAGGCAGGGTGTACTCACTAAAATTTGACTGGCGGTTGAACAATACCCAACCGGTCACAAGACGTCGAAATCTGCTGTGGACAACACCCAACAGCGTCGATTTTGCATTTACAAGGGCCCACATATGGGCGGAGGGCGTGGGGTGACATTCAAGGATGGAGGAGAGGTGGAGGACTCCAATGTCAACTCTAGATGATGGCGGAGCCATCCGACAGTCAGGCGGCGCCAAAGCGGCACCAAAACCCTAACCCGCATGCACGGCTACTTGCACATGCGATCAAAGGGAGGGGAGAGAGGGCTAGATAGTGTCAGCCCAAAGCTCAGATGGGCGGTAGGGCCATGCCGAAGGGTGGTGACCAACAAAGATGGCCTTTGCCGTTGCCGTGTCGAGGTAGGCCGACTAGAGGCCAATCGGCGTTCGGCGAGGATAAGACGGTGGTGCTCTGAATAGCGCGGTTAAACACATGTAATCGGCAGAGGGGGAACCTGCCTCATGCCATAAAAAGAGGGGCGGTGCTGTACTAGGGCGGCCAACCATCTTTAGGCTGAGACCCTCCAAACTACAAGGTCCAGATGGTGTTCTGCATCCAACAACACTCGGTAGCCCAAAATGGGTGAAAAACCCTAGGGGCACAAGGATGAGCAGGGGTTACTGGCGGCTCTGGCCAGCTCCGTCATGGCCCTAGTGGCCAGGAGGAGCTATCTCTGACCAAAGGTGACGGCCAAAGTTAACAGCAACACGTCGTATAGACAGCACAGTGAGGTGCAGAGACCCTATTTTTCCTAGTGAGAGCACCCTAGCACAGGATGCAGATCTAGTTCCGAGAAAGCAGAGTGGATGGAGGCTGAACAATGCCCGGAGGGGTGGTCCACTGGTGTCACTGGGCCGAGGCGGAGCCGGACGAAGGTCTACTAAGTCAAGTCCGGCATTTGACTGGTGGCGACAACCCACCGGTAGCCCAACACAGCCACTGTGAAATCAAAACAATCGAGCAAGACAAATGGGAGGAAAGGAGTGGGGCAGCGGAGAGGCCGGAGCAAGTGCAGTTGGGCCAGGTGGGGTCATCCCTAGCCATTTCCAGGTGGGGGCGGAGCCCACTACAACCGTCCAGCCACTGCCGGTCATCACCAGCAGCTGAAAATCAAAACGCAGAGAAAGAGGGGGGGAAGGGGCTAGCTAGTCAAAAGCTCATGGTGGGTGGGTGTGGGGGGGGGGGGGAGGGAGCTAGCTGGGGACCGACCTTGTGGTTGCCAGCCTGCAGCTAGCTAAACGGAGGCCAAGCGGAGCCCACCGGCCACCGCCGGTGACGGCCAGTCACGAGACAGAGAGATTGAGGGGGGAGACGGGGCGGAGGGGATGAGCCACTAGGAGGCTAAAGTGGGTGGAGCCGGGCCGGGGGAAGTAGCCCACTATCTTCACCGGACCCAAGCGGAGCCGGACAGAGGTCTGGTCGGCCATGGCTGGCCGCCGAAAGCCACTATTTAATCCAAACAGTGCGTCGGCAAAAAATAGGGGAGAGAGGGGGGGAAAAGCATGGGGCGGTGGAGGAGGTCCACTAGGTGCGGGAGGGGTGGCCTCTCGCCGTGGCCAGCCCTTGCCGGTCCACGGAGGTGGCAGAATGACATAAAACATAAAACTGTACAGGGGAGGGACAAACCGGCGCGACCTTGGGCGGTGGCCCCTTGGCGTCGTACCACCGGGGCGGAACCGACGGTGGTGGCCTGGTGTCCCGCTGGCGGCCGCCGATTGCCGGAGAGGAGACAAAAACAAAAAGGGGGGGGGGTTCTCTCTGTTTCAGAATTTTCTGGATCGGGCTTGCCCGATCTTGATTATTCTCATTTCATTTTTTTCTTCTTCTCTCGCTTATCCTATGCAGTTCCATTTTCTTTCAATTTTTTGCGCCGGAATGCGTGTCCAGGCACATGGCCTACGATGAACCCCACACCCAACTCTACGAGTACGAATACAAAGGCCAAATACGCCAAAACGTCATATTTTTCTACCGAAAATAATAAAAAAATAGCAAAAAATTGTAATTAAATCTGGGACTTTACAGAAGTCATCGACGAAGATTACATAATAGCGAAAGCCGAGAAAGGAGGGGACCACAGAGGGACCCCAAACATCCAAGTGGACGAGCTTAAGAGGGCGTGAGGAGCACTTCAGGGAGGGTGAGAAGGGGAGTTTGTGCGCTTTACTAGTGAGACAACTATTACAATCTAAGGATGACATTTTTTGGATTGAAGGCGATAAAGTAGAAGCAACTAAATTAAACATAGTAGACGATGGATGTCCGAGCCGATGACGCCAAAGGTGGGAGAAAGCACAAGCAGGTAGGGCGGTGGGAGACGTGGTAAGGGTGGAGGACACCTGATAGACACCATGTCGGCACGGTCCTTGAAAGAGTATGCGTCGAGAGCCAGTGTACTGGATGGTAACATGAGAGGCATCAAAGGTTAGTAAACAATTATTATCAAGAGCAAGTTTATGAACAGAAAGAAGATTATGAGAGATAGATGGAGTATGTAAGACATTGCGAAGAGAAATGGTAGAGGGGCCAAGATGGAGGGTGGTGTGACCCATGGATGAGACGCATAAAGATGCCCCGTTCTCAACATTGATGTGGTTGGACGTCGAGTGAGGCACATGGAAGGAGAGGTTACCGCGATCCGTTGTCACGTGGTCCAAGGCACCACTATCAAGGAGCCTCTATGGGAGTTGCCGAGGAGGAGGCGCTGGCGGAGAGGGCCAGAGCACCGGAGGACGAGCCCCCAAGGCCGGAATAGCACTCCCAACACGTTTTGGCAGAGTGGTTGGTCCCACCGCAAATCTGACAAGGGGGGTGGGGACTGCGACTGCGAAGACTGGAGCGCCAACGTTCACAAGGAGAACCACCTCATGGGCAGGGTGCCCCATGGCTAGCAGGGGTGGGGAGAAGGCCCCGGGCAGCCCCTCCCCCATATGGGGCAGCAAGTGCAAGGGCTGGGCCCCTGGCAGGGGGGGCAGTAGCGAGGCTGCTGAGGGGAGCAGGCGGGATGCCATAAGGAGAGGTAGGAGGTAGCCCATAGGTAGCTAGAAGAGAGGGACGCCATGAGTGGAGGGCAGTAAAGGCCGTCGCTGGGGGTAAGCCTTTAAGGCAAGGAGAAGCGTCCAAAGCTCCGGGAGGGGAATGGTAACACTGGGAGCACGAAGCGGAGAAGACGAAGTACGCACCAGAGAGACCGTTTAAAAGTCTTATGAAAGAGGTCAAGGTTCGAGATGAGAGTCCCAACGGCGGCGAGTTGATCTGCATAGGCTTTAAGGCTGTTGAGATATGCGGTCATAGTGCCATCGCCTTGGATGTGTGTGGCAAGGCATTCTTTAACATTGAGGATGTGAGCCAGGGAGGTAGAGAGGAGGCGATCTTCGGCTGTGGTCCAAAGGGCAGCGACGAACTCAAGGCCTATGAAGTAGCCGAGCAAGGAAGGGGAGATGGTGGCACGAACGGCAGTAAGAAGTACTAGATCAATGCAGCGCCATTGGACAGCGGTAGGGTGGGTAGTAAGGTTGCCAGTGGCTAGGCACGGGGTGGAGCCATCAAGAAAGCCCATGACACCATAACCCTCAAGGAGGTCGCGAACTTGAATCTACCAAATGAGGAAGGTGTTAGAGTCACAACGTATAGTGACAAGTTGAGGGAGATGAGAGCTGAGGAAGTGAACCACCGCCGGCACGGGAGCAAAGAGGTCATCGAGTGTCGTAGAGGAGGGTGGGGAAGAGGGAGAGCCCTGGGTTAGACCGGACATGGTCATGGAGTGGTTAGGAGAGGCCATAAGTTGGGACTGGGAGAGGATGTGTGGAGGGGGGGAGGGCAGATCCGGGCGGCTGGAAAAGGAGGAGGCTTGCTGGAATGGGGCTGGGCAGGAAGGGAAGATTTGAGCCGGGGCTGGGATGGTGGACGCCGGTGACGGAGCGAAGCTGGACTAGGCGGCGCCAGACCGGGGCTGGGCAGCACCGGATTGGAGTAGATCGGGATGGGGCGGCACCGGATCGGTCAGATTTGGACGGGAGTGGAGCGGATCTAGGTGGGGGGCGCCGGATCGGAGTAGATGTGGACGGGGTGGCGCCGGATCGAAGCGGAGCTGGACTGGGCGGTGCCAGATCAGTCAGATCTAGGCGGGGCGGCACAGGTTCAGTCAGATCTAGATGGGATAGAAGCGGATTTGGGTGCCGGGGGGGGGGGGGGCACCAGATCGGAGCAGATATGGATCGGTCAGATCTGGACGGGGTGGTGCCAGATCGGTTTGATCTAGACGGGATCGAAGTAGATCGGGACGGGGCGGCGCCAGAGCAGAGTAGGGCTGGGTGATGCCAGATCGCAGTAGGACAGGTCCAGTTGCGTAGATCTGAAGAGGGAGGAGGCGGACGGAGCAGGAGGTCGGCGGGCAGAGTGAGGGGAAGCTTCCAGCGGGAAGGGAGACCGACGAACATGGCCGGTAGTAAGGGGGAGGCCGGTGACGGGGAGAGCACGGGACAGGGGGAAGGAGGTTGGCCGGCGAGAGGGACGACCAGTGAATGGATAAGGGCGTTGGTCTTTGTGGGAGGGCGCTAGAGAGTTCGCCGGACGGGAGGGCTTGCCGGCAAACGGGAAACGGAAAGGGATCAAGCCGTTAGGCAGAAGGGCTTTGATACCATGTAAACAGACAAAAGATGTATTTCATTCACAGAATACAACTGTTTATAGATACAAGTATGTATTTCCCATTGGGGAATACACAGGAGATACAAGAGTATATTTCTACAGGGAGAGGGTGTAGTGACAAATGGACGGTGATGATTACAAGGTGAGGGGAGTCCAGGATTGCCATGGTGGCATTGGAGGAGGTGGCCTTAATAACTTTGTCAGCATGCATACCAAATCTTCCTTCCCTAGTTCCTCAATTCCTGAAGCTACTGCATGTAAATTTGTTCTTCTAGTTCCCCATGAAGAAACATAGTCTTCACGACAAATTGTTCAAGTTCTAGATCATACTAAGCAACTATAGCGAGTCAAATCTGAATAGATGTGTATTTTACTAATGGAGAGAAAATTTCATTAAAACCCACACATTCCTCTTGCATATTCTTTGGCCATTAACCTAACCTTAATCATGTTCTTTATTTGATGAAACCTTTTTTTTTATGAGCACCCATTTGCATCCAATAGCTCCTTTCCCTTTAGATAGTTCAACCAAATTCCAATTTTGTTCCGGTTAGAGGTGGAAAAGGGTTGGGTCTGGGCCCTTTAGAGGCCCACACCTCATCTCCAAAGGGAGGCCCGACACGTCCCTAGGGCCTAACATATCGAGCCTTGGGGCCTGCCCAATTTTTTTTTAAATTGATCTATAACCAAATTGACCTATAAGGCCCCAAGGCCCAATGGGCCATGGTCGATCGATCATTTAGAAGGCCTATTGATTATCTTATGGGGGGGAGGGGGGGGGGGTCCAAGCCTATCATGACCCAGAATTTTAAAAGCCTTTTTAAAATAGCATGGCAGTAAGTCACGTGAATTTTTTTTTCTTAAGTACAAAACAAACCATTCGATTAAATATCCCGGTCATGATAACTGGGGTTCACAAATACGAATATCAAATCATATGATATCATTACATGTCTCAAAATCTATCAAGAATAGCCTATCCATCTACGTACAAGCCCGTCATCCGTCTAAAAATAAATAACTTAGTTGACTCTCACTACAAAGATATACTTGCGTACCAGAATTGCAGAAATGAGGAACTACATCCCATGCTCGTCAATCTTGGTCTCACTTGCCCTCGCTTAGAGAACCTGCAACCAATCAAGCTTGTAATGCTTGAGATTTTTTATCACATTTTCTTTAAAATTCACTGAATATTTTTGCAATATAACGGTTCTAAATCGGGAAAAATGACGAATACTAAACATGTGAAAGTGATTTTTATAATTTAAAACATCACACATCAGTTTTTCCCATACAAAGTTTTACTCATTCAAACATCATACGACCAAACCAAACATCCTCAGGCGCTACTCGAAAACAAACGTACGAATAAATTGCTATGATCATAGACTTTAAATACAAATCTCTCCCAGGCAGCCCTGAGTGCAAGTCCCATAACAGTCCATAGTGTAATCCAAATTACAAATCCAAAAATCGTAAACACTTTAATTCTCATCTCACCCAATACATCAAATCGTGGCACAAAATAATACTTGCAGTGAGTCAAGGATATACCTGAGTCAAAGGAAATGAATCCACCATGGAAACGAGCATCCATCCCCAGGAACTCTTCGTTACAAACCTGCAAAAGCCTCCCAAACAACGGGGCTAAAAAATAGGGTAATGAGTAATTTCATACTCAATAGGAAAATACCTAGTAGGGGAGCTCTAAATAGTGAACTCAGTAAGTCAATACATAGATGCGTTCATGCAACTCAACATGAAGTAGGCAGGCATATAATAATCATGGACATATGCATATAATCATGCCAAATACATACATCAAACCAATCTTACACATACACTCTTAATTAGAGTCTTACAAACTTACTTGGACATTCGTATGCTTACTCATACAACTTACACATACTTGTATGACCTTACTTGTACAATCATACACTTACTTGTACGACCTTACTCATATAGTCTTACTCATAAACATATACTTATAGTTTTGCTCAGAATCATACTCTTATAATGGTGCTCAAAATCATACTCTTACAGTCGTGCTCAAAATCATACTCTTACAATTGTGCTCAAAATCATACTCTTACAATCGTGCTCAGAATCATACTCTTACAGCAAAGTCATACTCTTACAATCGTGCTCAAAATCATACTCTTATAGTCGTGCTCAAAATCATACGCTTACTCAGAAACATACATACTCACTTATACAATTGCACACATACTATCAACCACTGAAGCTCATTACAACTAATAAGCTCCAATGTAGAAAATGGAAAGGAATGCTACTGGGGCATCACCTTAACATCTGGGGAGTGACTAGACGCCATGAACTTTTCTAAAGGAAGGGCACACCAATGCTCATGTGGCACATAATCAAACAGGTAAGAGCAGTTGCATGATACTACTTACCTGAGTGCGCAAACATAAATACCCACACATAAGAGATCATAAAATTTCCCACCCTTTAGGGGTCTTATAGTGCCAGTGCCACTATTGGGAAGAAATCATACAATGCCACTCTTGGGCAAAAATCATACAACACTACTCTTGGGCAGAAATCATACAACGCTACTCTTGGGCAGAAATCATACAATGCCACTCTTGGGCAAAAATCATACAATGCCACTCTTGGGCAAAAAGCATACAATGCCACTCTTGGGCAGAATCATACAACGTTCTCAATAGAGCATCAAACGTCTGGGCTTAATACAACACACAGACCAAATCTAAAACATACATCGCTCTCAACAGAGCATCAGACGTCTGGGGCTCAATACAATACACATCAACATCCCGCAGGATAAACACCATGGCAAGACATGAGAAATGCTCAGCCGACTCATTATCGGCTAGCTCAAACACAGAACTAAATTCGTGAAACCCTCATATCTCAAACTGACAACACTATCATTAGCTTTGCTTATAATTTAAGTTTAAATTAAGTAAATTATGCGGTACAATTATGCCATAAAAACTCATAGTGCTCGAGTGATCAAACCGAAGCTAAGCCTGATCAGAAACCCTAATTCGTCATGACAACAGACTTCACTTAACTCATCCGTCTCATGATCATAACAGACCGTACACCAAAATCTTACATATTAATACAATCTCCGCCATCCACCTTATGGCCAATACATCTTACTCAGAAGTCATCAAATTGAGTTCCTTAGAGCCACTCCCAGTTATCACCCTCTTACTTATACCTCACTTATTATGCTTACTTTTCACTTCATAATTTGTACGTTATGCTTGTACAATTATGCAACACTCTTACTGTCTGACAATCCCCTAACGTACACTCCAATCCAACCTTATCTATTCCAATCCTCACCCGTCAAACTTACATCCTCTGTCTTCCGTCATACGCTTACGCATCCACATCCACATCCAAATCCATACCAACACTTCTTACCATCCATCGCCCATACATATTCTCCACACACATACACACATATCCATTGCACAGGACTACAACCATCATACATACGTATGCCCATCACACACTGTATAACATACACATACTTCCATACATAGCTTACCAACATACTCGCTAGCCATCACTTGCACAAACACAATCCACATATATAGAAACATACTCGCTAGCCATCACTAGCACATACATAATCCACATACGTAGAAATATACTCGCTAGCCATCACTAGCACATACATACTCCACATTCTTAGAAGCATAATCGCTAGCCATCACTAGCACATACATAATCTACACTCGCAACTTACCAACAAACACACTAGTCATCACTAGCACACACATAGTTCAAACATACGTACAGCCCGCATGCATGTCATATGCATTTCAACATGGAATAATTTACCATCTTACATCATGCAAACAGATCATGATTTAACATCCAAAGCATTGAATCATACAATCCTAGCTTACTAATACTCATTCAAAACATGCTATCATGAAATTACGAGCTCAAAGCTCCCCTACCGCATAATCATGACGTTTGATTGTGAGCACACATCGGTGGCGGCGTCGGTGGTGGAGTTGGCGGCCAAAAGCATTGCCAAGTTGAGAGAGATGTTGTCCCGTGGTTTTAGGAAGCGTCGAAAGACTCACGGCCAAACGAGGTGTTAGATGTTAATGCGGAAAAATCCGCGATCCATGGGAGCACACTAGGGGCTGCCGAGAGAAAGGTCGTGCCAACAAGTGGCAGTTATGACCGGAAGTCGAGGTGGACTAACTGAAGGTCAGCCGGCTGTTGAGAAGTACTCAGCCGGCTCCAAGATGTCAAAATCGGTCGTGTATAGCACCTAATGGCGGCGATTTCATGTCACAAGGGCCCACATAAAGGTGGAGGGCATGGGGTGACACTCAAGGATGGAGGAGAAGTGGTGGAGGACTATGATGTAAACTCCATTCGGTGGCAGAGCCATCCGACGGTCAGGTGGCACAAATACAACGCCTATACCCAGAAACGTAAGCGTGGCCACATACAAACGCGGCCAAAAAGAGGCACTCTAGGGGGAGATGGGCTAGACAGTGGAGGCCTAAGGCCACCAAAATGGCAATCGAGCTAGGGCCAGGAGGTGGTGACGACTGAAACGACAATGACATCGCCAATTGCCACCTACACCGAAAACTAATAGTGCAGGCGGCTGCGCAGCTCGTACGTAAAAGGGCGAAGGATGACTCAAGGTCAAGCAGTACAAAGGCCACGGTGAAACAAGGCTAACCCCAAGGCCAACCGGAGACCAATCGGTGACCGGAAGCGTCATAATGGCAAAACGGCCATGAAGGGTCCTATAAGTATGGTCCAAATCGAAGCACAAGGACGGAGCAGGTCAATAGGGGCGAAGCGGGGTAGGAAACAACAACCCTCAATTGACACCGGGTCAAGGTAGGCTAGACGGAGTTCAACCGGTGGCCGGATGATGACCAAAAACAAACCGGCGTCTCAAAAATATAACAGATAGCGAGAAGAACAAAAACCCATAAAATGGATCGGTAGTCCACAAAGGAGCAAGGAGAGCATGACAGCGGCTCTAGCCAGTGCTTATGGGTTCCTAGTGGCCAAACGAAGAGAAGTCTAGTTGAGGGTGACCGCAAATTGTAGCAAAATTGCCCTCCTATGGCGCAAAAACGAATTTAAGAGGTGATAAAAATTGAAGAAAAGACCGGTACCTTGTGGACGAGTGAAGCGGACATGGCGGCGGTCATAGCCGATACCAATGGACTCGTGGCAATAAGGTGAAGTGGATCCCGATAAGAACTGGTGGAATCCGATGACGGAGGAGGGATGACAGATTGACTAGAAAGTCACTCAGGTTTTCTCAAAACTTACTAGACGTAATTTTTTTTGGGACGTCTGTAAGTTTCTAGAACTCGATTGTCGGGTTCCAGATACTTATATCTTTTTTTTTCTATTTATATCCTCAAAACGCATTAACCTCCTTTTTACAAGTTATACCTCCAAAGTTCACACCAAAAGTGCTTACGAGGCCTGCTGCTTGTGACTAATCCCCACATCCGATTCTACAAGTATAATGCTGACGTCAAATATGTAAATATAAATACGCCGAAGAGTTACATTTTCCAGCCAAAAATTATTTGAAAAATAGTAGGAAAATTACTGAAAACTGTAGAAAAATTAGGGACATTACAAAGCCAAACAACCAAACAACAATGAAATCTCTCCATCCTTAGGAGAAGAGCTTCTAAAGGAACAAAAGGTTTTATTAATGTTTTTCAGATTGGGCCAATATCACCCGATATTAGTTGCCTATGTACTAATGATACAATATTTCCAATGTTTACAACAAGATCAGATCCAAACGTAGTTTTGCCTAATACTACACTATGCTAAAAAGAATAGAATCACACATGTAATTCTTAAGTATTTGTAACTAACCTACATTTTATGCAAGTCCTTTAATCGTTCCAGTTTTCTAATTAAACAAATAATATAAAAATAATGTTATTAATTATCTCATAACCCTTATTAAATAATTAACACTATCAAATCTGTATACACTCGGAGATAACTCGACTCTCGAAGAAATCCCCAAATATAGGACTCCAACATTGGAGTAGACTCCTTAACAACAGTTTGACCCAAATCCCTAGGGCTCTTACTAGCCTGCCACAAATTTGGAGAAGAGGATCCCAACTTCGCTCATGGACACAGATTGGTGAGAAGCACAAGCTTTCCATGATACTCATGCAACTCCACTTTTCGTATGCACTATATGGTTATGTGACGATCTGTGGGAAACCCGCGGTAGAGACTTTGCCAGCCAATACCCAAACCGTCGTGGTAATGAAGAAAGTATACAAGTATCACAATCTCCACCCTCCCAACTTAGGGAGAAAATGTCTTCTAAGACATTACTAATGTAACCATAGAAGCCTAAGGTCTTTGTGACCATTGACTCCCCCAAACATTCAAAACTTAAACTACACTATTTTCATTCATTCAAGTATTCGCCCAACCATTTGGGTCCTATTCATATTGTGAATCATCCACTAAGCTATGACTCAGAGAACATCCCAAACCTAATAGTCTCCAGGAGACTCGGGTTGTCACGCACTGGGTTTTTCAAACCATTTTCCACAATTTTTATGATATTTTTTTGCAATATAACGGCTGTAATTTGTGAAAATTGATGAAAATAGAAACCCGTGAAAACATTTTATATTTCTCAAATCATCAATTTAAAACTACACAACTCAAAATTTTCTTTTAAATCGTCAAAACACATCGACTAATCAGCCCGGGCGTGAGATCAAACAAACACATGTAAAATCACAAGTGCCATGGCCATGAGCTTAAATACACATCTCCCAGGCATAACCGAGTACAAGTCCGATAACAGTCCAAATGTAAACAATCCATATACAAGTCCAAAATAATACATGCATAAGCTCTCAACTCATCCAATACATGTATACTAAAAAATTATATCAGATCGTGGCATAACTAAACAAAAGAACCTGAACAGTAAAAAATTGACCTGAAGTCCGTAAGTATGTCCTCTCCTCCAAAACTAAGTCCCGCCTACGAAGCTCTCGTGCTAGGACTTGTAGAAGTCACTGGAGGATCTAAAATTCAGTAGAGGAAAAATGAGTATTTTCATACTAAGTAGAAAATACCAGTAGGGGGTTTCTAAACAATGAACTTGTAAGTCCAAACATAACTGCATTAATGAAACATAACATGAAGCATCAAAACATGACAACCAAAGTCTCTCAATATATGATGCTCATAACCATACACATAACACAAACTCATGTTCATCCCATCTTACCACACAATCCTACGCATGTACATACACTTACTGTCTTACTCAAACTCTTACACTTACAATCCTGCTCTTACAGTCTTACTCAACACATACACTTACGATCCGCAACTAGAGCTCATTATGAAGCTAATCAGCTCCAATGTCGACGAAAAGGAATGCCACTGGGGAGTCACCTTAACCTCCAGAGAGTACTAGACGCCATGGACTTTTCCGAAGGCAAGGTACACCTATGCTCATGGGGCACAAGATTAAGCAAGTAAGAGTAGTTCCATGATACTACTAACCTGAGCGCGAAAACATAAATGGCCACACGTTAGGGCCATACAATCGCCCACACTTTAGGGGTCTTATAGTGTCAATGCCACTCTTGGGCAGAATCATACAGTGCTCTCAATAGAGCATCAAATGTCTGGGCTTAAATATAGCACACAGACAAACTCCCGCAGGATACACACCATGGCTAGACATGAGAACTGCTTAGTTGATTAATCACCGGCTAGCTCAACCACGGAACTTAATCCATCGAACTACTAAAGTCTCAAACTCACAAGGTTAACATTTTAGTTTTACTTAACATTCCAGTTTGAATTAAATACTTTATGCTCTTGTAATTTTCCTCTAAAATCATATTATCATAAAGTCTCCCAGTAAACTCAAAAACGTCTGTTTGCCCCTAGAACCCAGAAGCGTTCCGCTCATTGCATCAAAGCTTGATCCAATCCAAACTAATTTCAGCCCATCAAGCGTACACATATCGATGCTATCAATATAAACATTCACCATTCCACATGTCAATCCACACACATCTAACCAAACACTACTTACGATTATAGCACATCCAACATATGCATAAACCATTACATATGCATGCAGATAAATTATCCTACTAGCATGCAAATAATTACACTGCAAACCTAACATCCATCATTTGTCGAGCCGATAACATGTCATTTAATTAGCATTTGCATAAGCTAATATCATACTATTACACGCGATATCCATAGCATTACACATTATGAAGGATGTAATTAAATTGGCCCTAGCATGCATTCTAACATACCAAGCACGCTACGATGGAATTACAAGTTCAAAGCTCCCTACCTCGCTTTCCGAGCGTATGAATGTTGTCGGGGCGCACAACTGTGGCGGCGTCAGGGGAAAATTCGGCAAACCCAAGCGTCGCTTTCTATAAAACGAGCTGCCCCTGTGTTCAAAAGTGTCGTTGGCTTGCCAGGGGTTTACGCAATGAATTGTCCGGTCCCGATTCAACGCCTGTCGATCAACATGCCTCCCGTTGACATGTACAAGAGGCAGTCGGGGTGCACACTATGCCCAAAAGGGCTGATATGCAAACCCAAATTCCGTGAGGTGTCTAGCTCCACTGTCAGTTACCAAGCGTCGTGGCGAATCGTTGGAAGCCCAAAATTGTCCCGAGTAGAGGTCGACAATCGTGGTTCCGGAGGCCGAAACCCACATATAAGAGCTAGAAGGGTGTGGGTTAAGGTAGAGAGGTGAGGAGGAGGAGAAACAAGGCAACAGTGGCCAGTCACGGCCGCCGGCAAAGCCACACAACTGCCGGACAACAAAGTTTTTGCTTCCCGGTTGTGAGTTTTTGGGTGCAAAAACAAGGGACAGTGGATGGGAGGAAGGTCGGAGAGGAGAAAGGAGGGCGTGGGGAGGAAGCCTCTGACCGGAGAAGGGGTGGAGAGGTGGTGCCCAGCCAGAAATAGTGCACGACGGTCACCAAATGAAGCTTCGACGCTCCTAACGGCCAAAAGGGTGAAAACCGAGCCAAATTCCGGTAGTGCGAGGAGGAGCAAGGAGGAGATGGTGGAAGCTCTAGTCGGTACCACCGGACTCGTGGTGGCCGGGTGAAGCGAGATCTGGCAAGAAACAACAAATTCCGATGATGGAGGAGGCACGACGGAGAGTCCGGAAAAGCCCTCGGTTTTTCACTGCTCACTGTGAGTTTTTGGACGTTGTTGGAAGCAACTGATGGGTTGTGGCTTTTCAGCCACGATCTACTATTCATTTATATAGTTGTTTTCCAGCCTCCTTTTCATGTGTCGCTACTCCCATACACGTGCCAAGCCTCCTCTAACGCACCCAATTGCAAGTAAACACTTCAGGCCCGCCTATTTCATACCAAAAGCTCCCTTCGCACATCGAAGACTTATTTTACATACCAAAGCCTCAACTTATGTGCCGAATGTGTATTTTTGGTGCAAAACCCCTTTTTGCGCGTCGAAACCTTCTCTTCACGCCAAAGGTTTAATTTACTCGCAAACCTCTCCACTTACTCTTAAGCTCCAAACATAACACCACATACACATACATATACGGAACAAAATACAAGGTAATTATAATGAACAACTTGAATTTTTTTTTCCAAAAAAATAAGTAGAAACTTAGGAAAAATCCGGGTCATTACACAGGTAACTCCCATAACTACCATCGGTTCATTAACTAAGGTAAAATTCTATGTCAGGGCCTCGTTCACTCCATGAACCGGTCCAAAACCCTATTGAGGGTATTTTAGTCTTTATCTTGATTAGATATTCTCCCCCAAATCCAACAACAACTAATATCTCTTGATTAATCTTCATTAATCTCAAGTTACCATTATAAATAAATGCATCAATAATAAAAGCATGCAATAGATTAAGCAACATAAATAACATTAAATCATACAAGTCCATTAATAATAACGGAGGCTCATTGCACTCATTTGCAGGGCTAGGGCTTAACAAATTCAATCCCGATAATGTAAATAACTCTAATGTGTCATACGAGTTACGTATATAATACCCTATTAGATTGCTGCAGACACGTGTAATACACTGCCTTACACCCTGAAAATTAGGATTATTTCCCTTGTATCCTGTGACACTATGACTTGTAGAGGTTTTCGTGTCACCTATTGTCATACCCCTTCCTTTGGAAGCTATTTATAGGGTACCTTAACTCTTGGTCAAATAGGTTATCCATTTCGATGGAAACAGAATATACAGCCCATAAGGGCATTAGGGTAATTCTACCACCTAGGATATGTTAATCTCCATTGGGTCATTCTCGTCATCTCATTGTCCCTCTATTGATTTTAAGTCATTGCCATCTCCAAAGGCTTCACTCTTAACTCAACTCACACTTCCATTCACATGAATGTGGGCAACCCGCTCATAGGGATATTTCTGCTATTTTGTTTAAAGCCTTATTTACATCCAAATGGTCCAAAATTGGACTCAAGGGTGCCATTGAACCGACCTTGGTTGACTTAACAAGTTACCAATTAACCCTAGGGGTAAAATGGTTAATTACCCACTCACTAGGATTTTTTCTCACTAAGTGGTTTGAAATATATTTAGGTTACCCATTAAACTCTCATTGAGAATTTTCCTAAATTTTAGGATCACTCATAGGCCACTGAACTGGAGCCCCTAAGTGATGTAAGTGAATATTATATGATAATTTAGCTCTAAGGGGTAAAAGAGTCATTTCACATACTTTTAAAATTTTCCCCAACCTAAAACTTAGTCAGGACACTCTTCTCCCTCTCAAAGTCCACTGATAATTTTTCTAAATTTTTTGAACAAGTATAGCCTCTTGTACCGGACCCGGTTCATTCCCCACTTTTATTTCTCTATCTTTTTTTAAAATCAAACGCGAACCGGGTCTGAACAATACGATTCGGGTCAACGACCCACAACGCGGGTTGTCTTCCCCGCGTCTGGCCAGAAATAAAAATGCCTCTGGCGGCACAGCCCCTAGCCGCCACAACGGGGCAGCGGGCTGGTCTCCACCAGATCGTCACCATACGATGATCATATTGGGCATGGGCCTGCTGCCTCTCAATGGCCGGCCGGGCCACAATTTTCCCCGCCGCGGCTTTCCAGAGGCTTAGCGTTTGGCGGTGCTGCCCCTAGCCACCACGGTGGGGCTAGCCTCACCGGATTTTCGCATGGCGACAATGTCATTGAGCCTGCCCCTGTTGCCGCCCGGAGGCCTGGTCGGGGCTAGAGAGAATCTCCACCCGACGCACTTTTTTCCCAATGCCAGTGAGGTGACTGGCTGCCACGGCTAGGTGATGGACCAGACCTAACTGGATTGCCGTCATCCGGCGATTATTGCGGCCTTAGTCTTGTCTCTGGTAGATGGCTGCCCTTCTGCCGCACTGTGCTAAATCAATGTCATGGGTCTGCACCTTTTGTTTTACAGGAGGGGAGGGAGAATCGATAAAAGTATGGGTTATTAGCAACTCCTTGCCTGCAGGCCTATCAGGCGATAACCTGAGCACCGGCCACTCACTTCCTACCAATCAAAAGTCATGTGTGAGTTTTTGTTGTGTAGTTTTGATGTGAAAATATCATTTTTCTTTCAACATGGGCCTTCTACTGCTTGAACTTTATGAACACCTCTGATTTATGTTTTTTAAAATACACTTACACTTTTCTTGTGTAGTATTCAATAAAACTCACTAAGTATTGAGCCTTACCTTTTGATGGGGTTAAAGCTGGCCCCCAAATATCTATGTAGACATACTCCAACACATCCTTGCTTGTATGTTTTCCTATGTGGAATCTCACCCTGCATTGTTTCCCATACAAATTATATTTACAAAAATCTAATTTGTAACTTTTGACACATTTCATCAATTTTCTTTTGTGAAGTTCTTGCATACCCATTTTCATCCATATGCCCTAACCGCATATGCCACAAGTATGTGTCATAACCATTACCTTCCATAGGAGTAGTCATAGCAGATCCACCTGCAACTGTACACCCTATTGATTTATATAGGTTTCTTACCTTTTGACCCTTCATTACCACCATCACCCAATTTGTAACTTTTAACACTTAACTTGTTGCATTGAACTTGCAATTAATTGCATCTAATGGTCCCAATCAATTCTTTTTTAAGTCAAGATTATGTCTAACTTAGTAAGTATTCGAACTATACCATCAAATATCTTATTTTTTACATTGCTTATTGCAATGGTCGTATAGGTAGTATTATTCCCCATTAGAACAGATCCACCATTAAATGACTCATAGGTGTCAAACCAGCCACGATTAGAACACATGTGCCATGAACAACCCTAATGATAAATCCATGAATCATAAAAAAAAAATTATACCCAAAGTGACATATAACACATCAGCCTCAAAATCATCATGCCCATCCTCCACTACGCTAACCTAACTGGAAGAAGCCACCTTTTCCTTCTTCTTCTCTTGGTCTTTGCATTTTTGACACTCTTTTTTTAGGTGCCCTTCCTTCTTGCAATTATAATATTCAATCTTTTTCTTTCCCTATGACTTGAAGCGAGACTTATTTCCATTAGACTCATTGTTTCTTAATCTTCATCTTCCCCGATTTTTTCATTAAGCTACAAGACCCTCAGCCTGTGACTCCTCAAGATTAAGCTTCTTCCTCATCTCATTTGATAAAAGAGTAGCTATGACGTTGTCTTCCAACTCTACTATCTCCTATTCATACGATAGTCTTGTCACCATATGTTCATATGATATTGAAGATATGCTATAAATAGTAGTGTCTTATCTTCATCTTTAATCTTAACACCAATGCTGAGCAACTAAGAGGTCAATTTGTTGATCGTGTTGAAGTGTTCTCACAAATTACCCCTTCTGTCATCCTGAGAGCATACAATTGTTGTTGGAGGAATAACTTGTTTGTAAGAGATCTTGTGATTTATAGACTTTCCAATTTTATTTAAAGTTCCGAAGACGACTCATCATCAATAACATTGTATAAGACCTCATCTACAAGACAAAGATAGATAGTACTTACCACCTTCATCTTCGACTCCTCTCAATCATCGTCACTCATATTGTTTGGTTTTTTCGATTTTTCATACAACACTTTACAATAAGCCGTGTTGTACCAACATATCTTTAACACTTCTCCGCCACAAACTGAAATTATTTTTTAATTTTAAATTTGGTAAACCCTTTTGATGGCATCATGAAGAAAAAAACTTCCTTGAGCCTGGATGCTTTGATACTACTTTGTGAAATTTTGACAATGACGCATCCCAAAGAAAAAACCCAAATATAAAGCAAAAAATATAGAAAAATAAATATAGTAAGAGACAAGAATTTACATGGTTTGATAAGGTGACTACATCTACGGCTAGAGAGAATCCTTTTACTATACTCGAGAAATAACTGAGTTACAAGCCTCTCAACTATGACGAGTGAGCATTATCCAGATAAATTGATTCAGTAATTAAGTGTAATTTATAAGACAATTATATATAATGACGATTGTACGTCTTCCTCCTTGGCTGAACTCAAAGTAAAACCGAAGCATGGAAAGCCATATTGGCTGATACGGGTGCGTATCGGCCTAGACCGATACGCCCCCCACCCCCCCCCCATGAAACCACGATACATATCGGCCGTACCGTATTGATATGGCCGATACATATCGATACACTATTAAAAAATTAATTTTTTTTGAAAAAAATTTATTATTATTTTCTTAAAAACAAAAACACAATTCAAACCCAACTTCTTTGAAAGTTTATGTTTTTGTTATATTAAATATAATATTTTTAAAGTTATATGAGATGAATACGGGTAGGTCCATGCAATTTACATAATTATTTTTTTTTACATATAGTGCTCCACAAATATATATTTATTTAAATGTATAACTAAGACTCATATTAAACATATTATTTATTTTTAAAATAAACTAATTTTAGAGCACTTAATATGAGAAAGAATGAGCAATAATTTGTATGAGACAGAGAACATAATAGTGTATGGTTCCAAATGAACTAATTTTAAAATATCCGTATTGGTTGATACGACATTCTACGGTCTTATTATACTATAAAATTAATATTATAATAATATATTATTAATTTTAGTAATTTTTTTATGTATATAAAAGAGTTTATGCCCGTTTCAGTGCGTACCAAGCATATCATCGGTACGTACCCGTATCCATAGTCATCGATACTGTCATCCATATTGATATTCCCTTCCATGAGCTAAGGTCAACCCTAAGCCTGCAATTATAAGAATACTAGGGGGCCCGTTTCAAAATAAATGTTCGATTTAGAAAAATCTTACTTAAACTAGAATCCTTAATCCTTGGAAAAACCCTTCAGTGAGCCCAAATTTAGCGTAGTTCTGACTGGGCTAATTGACAACCATTATCCGGCCAGAGACCAAGCCAATGAAGGACCTGAAATGTAGATTTTGAGGGCCTCGCGATGCCCACAGTCTGAACTAGAATCAGATCTAGTAGACTGACCCAACTGTCGTACGTCCATGCTGATTAAAATGGCACTTCGATTTAAGAAACTACAAGACGTCTTCGTTAATCACTTCTTTCTGAAAAGAAGATTATACAGATCATCTAATTTGCATAACATATTTGATTAGCAGTATGGCCAATTATTAGCTTCCATGTGGCTATGGAGAAAAATCCACGTCCATCCCCCATGGCAGCCTTTTCACTCTTTTCGCATTATTTTCTCACCTGCAACTTGTCACTTAATATAACTTTACTTGTATCCTATAATTTTATCACTCTGTTTACCGTACCATATGGTCACCGACCATTATGATCCATGTCACCTGGTTGGTACCTGAAATGATCAGCAAAGGCAAGAAGTGTTTGTCACATCATTCCCAATGTTTGCTTATAATCTCACATATTTTATATAAAACCTAATTTTGCATTTTGTATCCAAACAATCAATCAATTTTTTTTTGCCCCGCGATTGGTTATAGGGAAAAACCCAATTGGATCCTATTGTGTCGGGGTTGGGTTTCCAATTAATTTGAACCCCAATAAAAGTCGGGTTAATACTATACATATTAATTTTGTATATATTTATTTTATAATAATTATTAAAAAAAATTAATGGTAAGAGATAAGACCAAATAACTGGATATTATAATTTTTTAATAATTGAGTAGTTATTTTTTATTTTACAATAAAATAAATATTAAATTTTATATTCTAGATAGGTCAGGTTTGGGATTAATACTTTTGGGTTAGATTGGATTTGGTTAACCTAAATTCTAATAGGTTCACGTTTGGCAAAATCTGACCCGAACTTGACTTGGACATCATTAATTGTAACTTGTGTAGAAAATATTCAATTAAATAAAAATACAAAAAGAGTACCTAAAAAATATTCCCTATGTCCCACATAACACTATTTGGCAAAGTTTGTTCCATATTAATGATGTCATTTTGTTCAATTTAGTAGTTGGATACTTAAAAAAGTGTATCATAAGCTTATTTTTGCTTCTCTTAGATGTAAGTTTTACCATTCAATAAAAATTACTATTTTTTCTAAATATAACTATTAATATTAGGCAAAGTACAAAACTTGGGCTAACAGATGTTTAAACTCGTGTAGAAAGTATTCAATTAGCCAAAAGCACAAAAATAAATATCCCAACACCAAATGCAAATACAGGCAGAAGGATCATTTTTAGGTGCCTGTCTACCTAAAAACTGTCTTAATCATAATAACAATGTATGACTATATAATACTTGGGCTAATCCCAACCTAAGTGGACCCCAGAAGAATGGATACTCGAAGGCTGTAAAGGGAAGAAGGTGGCCATACACACAATTGTACTTTTTTCTTCTTCTTTTGTTTCATACTTCGAAGAAAGGGAGATTGTATATATTCAAACAAGCACGCTTGCCGGAAAGCATGGGAGATATGAATTCCATGGAATGATGGGCCCCTATTTCACCTGCTTTTGACAATATTCACATGGAAGTAGTCCATATCTTAATGTTCTTTCATATCCCACATTTTCCTGGACCGATTCAAGAACCGAGTCATCCAATTGCAATTCAACTCTTGCAGCCTCCTTGCAGAAGACTTGTTTGGCTAGCATGAGCAGTCATTTTTTATCAATCTTGCACATAACAGTAGAAATCTTGCTTTCTCTTCGATCCGAAAGTAGGCTTTCGATGTCTCCGAAACCCAATCCTCACTCGACCCCATAAGGAGACTCGGCGGTGTTCCAACTCGCCTCTTAACTCGGTCACAATTTCCTTGATTAAGGGCCTTTTCTCTTCCTCAATTGTAACACACCTTCTAGCTAATCTAAGCATGCTCCTAGCCACACTCTTCATATTCTTGTCGAGGGCCACGCGCGAATCGTAAATCTTGGCCATTCGATTCTGCTCAATCAATGGCACAGCCCAATCTGTGATCGATGGGGGATCCATCCCAATGTCCATGGCCCTTCTACCACTAACAATCTCTAGCAACACAACCCCAAAGCTGAAGATATCATTTTTGGGACTAAGACTCCCAGGTGAAGTGTAGCAAGGATCTAAATAACCAATAGTCCCTGCAGGGATAGTAGTAATGTTATTCGGTGCATTAATGCTGGTATGATCATCTAATTTTACTTTCAATGATAATCCAAAATCGGCTAACCTAGCATTCCATTGCGAGTCGATCAAGATATTGGCTGATTTGACATCTCTATGTATGATTTGGGGGCTGGCCTCATGTAGGGCTTGAATGGCCTCAGCTATTTGGAGGGCCATGAGACTACGCCTGAGCCAAGAGGGAGGGTCCGGAGAGTTGTGTAGATACTCCTCAAGGGAACCATTGTGCATGAACTCCATTATTAGCAGCTTCTGACCACTCAAGTCATGGCTCACCCCAAGCAGGTTAATAACATGGGGGCTGCGTAGGGACGCCAAGATCTCAGCCTCCTTCTCCAGCCTTGAATCGTCGCCGAGGAGGCGGAGCGCCGCAGACACTGTCTTCACAGCCACCACCTCTCCTCCTTCAAGAACTCCCTTGTAAACTCGTCCATGGCTTCCTTTCCCTATCAGCCTCTCAACAGCAAAGCCCTTGGTGGCTACCTCTAGATCTTCATAGGAGAAATTCTCCATTGTTTCTGAGGAGTGAGCAAGGCAGCCAGCTAGAACAAAGGGAAGAAGCACCAAAGCGAAAATGATTTGTTAGAGGATCGATAAAGAGAAGTTGGGATGGAGCAAGCAATATAGAAAGCTGAGGAAATGGTATAAAAGGAGATAACAAAGGAAAAATGGAAAAAAGTACATAACGTGAGAGATGATCATTTGCTTTATGCATTAAGAAATTGATTGTGGAGCTTTAGCACAAAAATAATTGATTGTGGAGGAATGAATCTTGTGTCAGCATCGAGCCAGAGGCTATAGTTTGCTTTAGATGGATGGACCATGGATAAGTGGGTGGTTTTCAAATTAATCTGATAAAAGGGTCCTCTTTCACCTAATCAATATCTTAAGATAACATTTCTTGGATTGAGTGTGGGGAGGAGCACCTTCTTTTCTTCTTGCCTCAAGAGAAAGCAATAACAGAGAGAGAGAGAGAGAGAGATTGCTTTTGGGGTGGGGATATATTCTGCCTTGATGTTCTTTATCTAATGGGGCTCTTTCACACATTAAAATTAATGTTGTTCGTCTGCAGGGACCACTGATACACATTTCTGGCACCAATGCTCTGTTGTTCCTTCCATGTTTCAACGCTTCATCAGGATTTAAGCTTAATAAAGTCAATTTATCTTCAAAGGTCAAGCCTAATCCACTTCTCATTTGCGTAGATGTGTAAAAGTTGGCCACTTACATGTATCTCTAGTTTGCTGAATTATTCTTTGAAATTGCACTTGAGTCAAATTCCGTGTATGAGTTTGTCAAGATCCAACAACAACGATCATTAATGTTGTTGAACCTTGTTAGCCATGAGCCCAACTACTAGAAATGGCATATGCTGAAAAACAGTGTGAAATAAGATTTTATGTAGTACATTTATACTCCTTCCGTTTAATATTAATACTTATTTAAAAAAATTATTATTTTTATTAAATGGTGAAACCCACATCTAAAAGAAAGGGAAATAAACTTATAATTCATTTTTAAGTACCCAACCGCTTTAATTAAACAAAATAAAGATATTAATATAGAACAATTTTTTTTGCCAAATGAAGCTATTAATGTAGGATGAAGGGAGTACTATTTACACATATATATACATAATTGATAAATGGATGATAAAGAATAAAATTCTAAAATTTTCACCAGAAATTTCTTTTATGAGTAAATACTACACTTCTGGTACCTAGAGAGATCCAACCAACACACTGAAGGCTAGATTGGTAAAATTACTATCAATAGTTTTCTTCTCAATTCTTCATATTGGTTCTAAATACACAATACACATGTGCCTTTTCTCATCCATTTTAATGGCAATTCTGAAAAATCTACTTCTTGCGATCTCCAAGCATTAAAGCTTAGAGGAGGAAATGTGCTTTTGTAGAGTTTGGTGGATGGTCATGAGTCATGAGCATCACATAAGCTGGGCACATGCATCAAACTTTAAGTAAAAATATGGCCAAATTAAGCCACGGTCAGATTTGGTTGGGTCGGTAACCACCTGAAAATGCTAATCCAGTATTTATTGGTTGATCATGGCAGATATATGACCAAAGAATGCACAATATCGCATGTACAGCGAAAAGAACACACTTGGACCATTTGATTACTTATCGGTTGGGCAGGTTCTACATTTTTTTCTTCCTCTTTGCATTATCTTTTGCATTGATAGAAATAGAGAAGACATTCCAATGTCAACTTTGTCGTCTCCACCTTCCCAACGGAAAATAAAAAGGATAAGGGTCAGAAAAGGTAAGTGCCCGGGCGCTTCTTAACTTTTAGCAAAGAAAAATGATTTTCAAGCTAAGTGATCAAAAGTTTTATGGGCGAGAACCCATATACAATGTAGTGAGTTGTGAATTACTACTAAAGAGAAAAAGAAGACTTTTATCTTTGGAAAGAGAGATTAAATTCACACTTCATGGTTTGAGCTTACATTGTAGGGATTTCTGTAAAGGCTTGATACTAGCAAGAATGTATACACATTAGCATATAAATAGAAATTGGATAAAAAAATATAGAAATTTTTTTAAATAAAATATGTATCCAACAAAGGTCTTCCTTGCATGCTATAAATATCATATATGCTTTTAGGATTATAATTATAATAAATTACAAGCACATATAATTCTAAATATTATACTAAACTATTGGTAAGCAATTGTGAGTCTAAATATTAAAGAAAATAATATCAAAAGACTTTTGTGGAGTGCACAATCCATATTTACAACTAGTTTGCAAGTGGGTCTCATTTGGTAGAGCTCATTGAGAGTTTTTCATATGCGTCAAAAATACATGAATATGATCACGTGTAACATAAATAAAAATGTAAAATTTTATTATCATAAAATGTATTGTATGCATGGGACCTATAAAAAGGTTCGAGAAAACATACTCATTTGGGATCTCATTTGATAAAGCTTGTCGAGAGCTTTTCGACAATACTAATTCACACCCTAAGATTTTTTAAATTGATTTTTATGAATAAAACTGCGAAAATAGTTTTGTTCATATATTAAAACATTTGTCAAGATATCTCAGGGTGTGAGTCACTTATTTTTCAAACATATGAATACTAAATTAATGTACAATAGTAATCAAGGTCAAACCATATTGTAACCTAAATAGGGTCTTGCCCTAGTACATGCCTAAATAGATTATATGCACAAATATAAATATATTAGTAGTCATATGCCTAATGTTATCTACTTTAAGTAATATAACATTTATATATGCCAAGTGGCTTAACAACATCGTTTTTACTACACAACGTCATCCTAAAGGAACTTTAATCTCACAAGGTACCTATATTACACGGATGCTGAGTATACCAAATGCGACGGCTAAACAAGAACTACAACCTTATATCAAAATGTAGACAATTCACAATCAAATTTCATAATCAACCAATACTCAAATTCCAACAAAACAAATAATGGAAAAAGTCAAAGGGTCACTAAGACTTCGTGGCAACATCAAATAAATCACCACAATTCCCTAAAATATATGCTACTACACTAATCATCCTCATACTTTTATTGAAAACTCTTGCCCACTTAATCCATGCCATGAAGCTATAACCTATAAAGGCTCATAGACTTAAGTGGTCGAGATTCTTAACTTCCATAATCATCAAGATCTCATTCATTGTGCTATGCTGGGTCATTCATTTTTTAATGCTATTACCCATCAATCCAACTCATGGAGCAACTTTACTAATGAAAGTTCCAAGCTTTAGGGACCCGGGGACCCATGAGTAAGCCCTTAATCTTGGGTCTTCCGAAAACTCATGTGTCATTCCTCTATCTTGAGTCTCCTCTACTTGGTTAAAATGACCCACTTTGAAGTCAACCAGACATTAGGCTCATATATCCTTGAGTGTCGAATATAATGGTTAATGAACATTTACACATTACAAAGATCAAATATAGGGTTTACTTACCCTACTAGCATACATGTAATCATGTAATGCATTTATTGTTGACAATTTTTTTGTAAATTCTTTTTTTTCTAAAAAAGAAAATTTAAAAAGTAGAGTATGACCAACTTTGCCATAGACAAAGTCCAAGTAAAAAAAAGAGGAAAGAGAAATAAAGAAAGAAGAAAAAAAATACTAATAAAAGAAAAAGAAGAAGTCAAACCCTACCCTTCATACAGAGGAATATATTGAGGTTTCTAAAAAAATATATAGAGAAAAGGTGTGGTGAGGCCGTCATAGGACCACATTAAAATTAGCTACAAAAAAAATCAAAGAGGTCAAGTGAAGCCATCACAGGCTCATATTGAAATTAGACATAAAAATGAAATTGAGTAGGTGGAAGTTCAAGGGCTCCACAAAACCCAATTGGCTACTTGGAGGCCCTCATTGCCCCCCCTATACTTAAATTAGTGATAAAAGTTAAATTGACTAAGTGAGTCCTCATAAGCTTCACACTGTAATTAGCCCCTGAAATAAAGATGGCTACTTGGAGGCCCTCATAAGCCTCACACTGGAATTAACCACTAACATAAAGATAGCTAAGTGGAGGCTCAAGGGCTCCACAAAACCCAATTAGCTACTTGGAGGCCCTCATGAGCCCCCCGGTCGTACACTTAAATTAAACACAAAAATCAAATTGGCTAAGTGAGGCTTCTCACGCTGAAATTAGCTACCAAATTCAAGATGGCTAAGTGAATGCCTCAAGGGCCCACTCTAAAATTAACCATAAAAAAATAAATTGAGTAGGTGGAGACTCGAGGGCTTCACAAAACCTAATTAGCTACTTGGAGGCCCTCATGGACCCTATATACTTATATTAGCTACAAAAATTAAATTAACTAAGTGAAGTCACATAAACCTCATACTGAAATTAGCCACTAAAATCAAGATGACTAAGACTAAGAAGAGGCCTCATAGGCCTACACTGAAATTAGCCATAAAATATCAGAATGACTAAGTGGAGATTTCATATGTCCCATTATGAATTAGCCACTTGAAAAAAAATCATACCAAATTGGCTAAAATAAGACCCATGAAACAAGTCCAATTAAATTTCATGGATTCAATAGCCAAATTAGCTTAAGAAAATTCATAAACCCTATCTAAAAAGAATAAGAGTAAGGAGACCAAGTCAAATGGACCCTACTACACCCAATACCACCCCACCCCACCACTCCTAAAACTACCCACTACATTTAAAACTACCCCACTACCCTCACTTACCCATTCTCCCCATCACTTTCCTATTAATAACTATTTCTCAACCTCTATAAATACTCCTTAGTCCTACAAAGAAGGGGTTAGCTTCCAAATTCTAGAAAACTCATTTCACTCCACTTCCACAAAAGCCTTCACAAATATTACAAAAGAGTTTATCTTCCACCAAAAGCCATCGCAAAATCCTCAAGACCTTTTCCTTCATCAAAGTCTACAAAGTTTGGAGAAATCCAAGGAGCTTGAAGATAATCAGAGGTGCTGCACTAAGTGAAAGAAGAAGAAATCCTCTTCAAGACATATGAGCTCTCATTGTATGTCCCTTATTTTTTTGCGATTTTATGCGACATTTTTGCTATTTTTTAGCTCATTTTTAACGGAGAAACTTGATGCTATGCTGTATTTGATTTTCGTGTTTACCTCGGTATTTACACCCGTAGAGTTGGGCGTAGGGCTTAGTCGTGGCTGTTGGGCCTTAGCACGCCACATAGGCTTTCAATGCAAAAAAGGAAGAAAAGAAAAAGAGAAAGAGGGAAGAAAAGGAAAAAAAAGAAGAAGGATCAAGCTAGAACGAGCCCGTTCTAGAGCCGCCTGAATCCCCTTCTCTTCTTTCGTTCTTAGATTGAGGCGGCACTATTGCTGGCCTGTGGCCTCTGACCAGCTTCCGCCTTGTCAGATTTGGCCTGGCAATGGCCGAATTGCCGCCTCAGCCCAGCCACGCCAGGCCCCCAGCCCATTCAAGCTAAGCCTTGCCTGGTACCCCATCTCTATCCTCTATTTTTTAGCAGTCGTCACTAGCCAACAAGGACCGGTCGGCCGCCCAGGGCTCTGTCTTTACCCTACGATGGTAGCAAGTAGCTGCCCTGCCTCGGCTAAGCTTTGTCGTCCACCAGCCCATTTTTGCCCTATGTTTTCAAGTTCGTTGTTTTCTTCCCCCTTTGTGCCTGTCTCTTAGTTGGTTGTCGGTGGAGTTCCAAGCCACTGTTGTCGGCACCATTTCGAACCGACAATGGCAAGTGGCCCTACTCCCCCCCACCTCTCTTTGGCTCAAACCAAACACGCACTCCTCCTCCCCTATTTTGTTTTCGGTGCTCTATTCACCATCTTTGGCCTTGGCCAGCCGTAGGCCATTCGGTCATTGGGGCCTCACCCCGGACCGACAATGGCCTTGGGCCACCTCCAGCTAGCTCTTTCTCCCTCCCCTTTGGCCTCGTGTGCAAGTGGTTGTGCATGCAATTTAGTGTTCAGACACCATTTTAAGTTGCCTGACCATTAGATGGCTTCATCATTGACTGGATTTGACCCTAAGAGCTATCTTCCACCTCTCCTATGTCCTCAAGTACATACCACTCCCTCCGCCCCCTTGTGGGCCATAGTCGACTTGAAATTACAGTGTTGGGTACTGTTCATGGTCGATTTTGATGTTTACGAATGGTCGAGTACTTCTCAGCCACCGATTGACCTTCAATTAGTCCACCTTGGTTTCTAGTCGCACCTACCACTCCTTGTTGGAACGACCTTGTTCTTGGCTTCCCTTAGTGTGTCGCGTTTGATCTTGAACTTTACCACATAGATTTTAGTCACCTTGTCTTGCGGAGATTACCTCTAGTGCTTCCTAATCCTCGGGACAATGACTCTCTCAACTAGGTGGTCCTTTTGGTCACCAACTCCATCGCCAATGCTGCCACCATCGAGTGCTCGCCATCAAATGTCATAGATTACGAGGTAGGGGACTTTGAACTCGTAATTTCATGATAGTATGCTTTGAATGTGTAGAAGCATGCTAGGATTATAGGATTTAATGTTTTTTATGTTCTATGATGATTCAATTGCATGTTGTAAGAGGAAAATTTAATGAAATATGCTATGTTTAATTGTGCACATGACGTGCATGTAAGCCATGAGTATATGTTATGTACGTGGAATGTGTGTGCTAGTGATGGCTAACAAGTATGTTGGTAAGCTACATGTTAAATTATGTGTATGTGATATGTGTGGATGACGGACATAAGTATGTTTGATGGCTATAAACCTATGTGATGGATATCTGTATGTGTGTGGGGTAGATAGATGAGTAATGGATGGTAAGAGGTGAAAGAAGGTTTGACATGGATTTGTTGTGGATTGTAACTATATGACAGAAGATGGAGGATGTAAGTTTGACAGGTGAGGATTGGAGTGGATGAATTTGGTTTGGTTTGGAGTGTATGTTGGGGGTTCAACAAGTAAACTAATTCATGGTGCCTTATGGGGGATTGTCAGATAGTGAGAGTGTTTCATAATTGTACAAGCATAACGAACATATTATGAAATTGAAAGTAAGCATAATAAGTGGTGTGATAATTAGGGTTAGCTTTGAGGAGCTTAGTTTGATGACGTCTGAGTAAGATGATTTGGCCATAAAGAGGATTGTGGAGAATGTATGGATATGTATATGGTGAGTTATGATTATGAGATTGATGGGTTAAAAGAAGTATGTTGCCCTAATGGACTAGGATTTTAGAACAGGCTCAGCTTCAGACTGTTTAGTGGAATACTGTAAGATTGAAAGTTTTTATGACATAATTGTACCCGCATAAATTACTTAAACTTGAATTATAAGCAAAACTAATATAAAAGCATTGTGAGTTTGAGACCTGAGGGTTTCGATTGATTAAGTTCCGTATTTGTGCTAGCTGATAATGTATCAGCTGAGCATTTCTCATGTCTTGCCATAGTGCTAATCCTGCGGGATGTTGTCTATGTGCTGTATCTAAACCTAGACGTCTGATGCTCTATTGAGAGCGATGTAAATTTTTGATTTTTTCTTTGTGATGTATTATGCTTAGATGTTTGATGCTCTATTGAGAACGTTGTATGTTTTTGCACTTAGTTGGCATAATATGATTCTGCCCAAGAGAGGCACTGTATGACTTCTGCCCATAGTTGGCACTTTATGACCCTTAATTGGCACGATGAATAAAATGCTCGGTGAATCCGAGGTCGATCCCACAAGGAATGCTATTTCAAGAAAAAATAGTGTGAAATTAAAATCACTAGTTGTTCTTCTAAGTTATCAAAATCATATTTCAAATAATTCTTGCTTGAAAATCTAAAGAAATAAAGCTAAAAACTTTAAAGAAAATCGTAAGGAGAATTAAACCATTGCATCGAATCTATAGTAAATCCACATGTATCATCAACCCTAATCCAAATTCATATAATACCAAAGGAAACCTCAACTTTAATTCAATTGTCACACATATCCAGAGAGCACAATTTATCAAAGTTCAATTCTTTACATGCATACACATAGGTTATAATTCACACCTAATGATAATCTAATGAATTAATATGCTTAATACAATAATTAAAAGAAAACTCACAAGGTAGAATTAAAAATATTAATTCATTAAATAGAAATTAAAACTAGAGTTTAATTCATGCTTCATCAGTACTTCATCTCAGCCCTAGTTAAGTGAGTTGAGAACCCTATGGTCATGAAAATTACAACATTAAGCATTGAATCCATGGAGAGGGAAATAAAATAAAGTAAAATTAATATTATCACTTTCAAATTCTAAGTTGAAAACCTAATAGGAAATAGCCCACCTATGGTTGCTATAGTAATTGCTACAATGTTGTGAATAGAAACTGTGAACAATGTAGCGCCTTGGGTTGCAATCTGCCTCGGCCCAGGTTCGAAAATCTAGATCGGAGTAAAATTTTCAAAAACTAAGAGTGGCATCTGTGTATGAGAACTATAACATTCCTCTACTCACTATGAAGCTTTAGTGCTCCTTCGCACATAGGCCAAAATAAACGTATATTTATAACTAATTTGAATCAGGCCAACGTTGTCATGCCTTTGGTTCCCTACGTACGTATTGGATAACATCTACGATGTTAGTCCAATACAATAAGATCCAAATTTAGTTTTGCCTAACGGTTATTGCATGCATCAAACAATACAAAATCATATACATCGAAATACTTATATTTGATAAATTATTCAGAGTCAGGCGAAAATTAATAAATCATTGGAGTTAGATGGAAGCTAATAAATCATTAGACTTAGACAACTCTTTCTTTCGTAGAATCAAGTAGAGCACATTAGATCAGAACTAAGTAGATCCAGAGCATATCAAAATAGATTAGAACATATTAGATCAAATCAAATTAGAGGAAAGTATATTATATCATATTGGATCTGAGCAACCATGAGGCTTCCAGGAGTAGCGGCATTCAAAGTTGCTCATTCCTTTAGGGAGTTCTCTCCTTTAGGTCTGGAGATAGCTAGTGAAGTCTTCTCTTGCTCCAGAACATTTCTCCCTTTCTTACCCAAAGGTGATGGATGAAACCTCCCCTTACTTGGGACGTTTTTCTCATTGCACCCGAAGGTGACGTACTTCCCTTTCCTAAGGTTTTCCTCGTTCTTTGTACCCGAAGGTAACAAACAGAACCTCCCCTTACCTAGAGACATATATCTCTTTGTGCCCAAAGGTGACAGAAAAAACCTCCCCTTACCTAGAGATGTATCTCTCTTTGTTCCCGAAGGTGATAGACAGAATCTCCCCTTATCCAGAGACGTATCTATCTTTGGGCCCAAAGGCAATAGACATAACCTCTCCTTACCTAGAGCATTTCTCTCTCTATGTGCCCGAAGGCAGTAGACAAAACCTCCCCTTACCTGGGGATATTTCTCTTTGCAGCCCGTCGACAGAGGATGAAGCCTCCCCTTACTCTGGACCACTTCTCTCATTGATGCCCGATGATGGAAGACAGAGCCTCCTCTTACTTCAGGTCACTTCTATCTCTTTAAGGCCTGAGGGCGGCATACAAAGTCTCCTCTTGCCCAGAGATATTTCACCCCTCTAGAGTCGCCACTAAAGGAATGGACCATTCCATTGTTTAGATCACCTTCAAATTTGCTAAGAACTAGGGCTGCATCTCGGTTCGGTTCTAGGCGGTTCCAGTAGGAACCGAACAGAACCGATTTAGGAACCGAGATACAGGAACCGAACCGAACCGACTTTAGGAACCGAGATACAGGAACCGAACCAACATAAGAACCGAAACCGAATTGAAACCGAACCGAAACTGAATATTTTAATTAAAATACTTTAATTAATCAAAATCATATAGAAATAATACAAAATTACCAATGTTACAACCTAAGTCATTTATAATACACATCTATACACAAAAATTTGATAAAAGCCGTCCCCTTTGTCCTCTTCAAAAGTCTTCCACTGTATTGACAAACACATCAACAGGAGCCAACTGTGAAGGCTCCCCTTCTTTGTCATACCTGAAAAAATGATTCAAATTGCTCATAGATGGTATCTCTTAAGGGTAGTAAAAATGAAAGTACACATAAGAGAAATGCAAGTCAGTCCACTAACTAACCTCAGTGCAAGCCTGTCAAGGCAAGGTAAGCCTAACGGTTGATGGGGTACCATTTTGGAAACTAATAGAGAAGCCAAGATAAAGCAAACCAAATCTCACATATATCATATACCAGCCATAATGCATATGCATCAGGAACAGGGTGAGTCACACGGTATTGAAGCCCATATGAGTTCAAGTCTTTTGAAGGGTCCACTATCCTCACTGGAACTGGAATCAATACAACCAAGAATATAGTTAGAAGACTAAAGCTGAGAACATGTAAGGTAAAACTGAAGAAAATTATCCCCAAAGTTCAAACCTCTCCAGGAAAATAAACTATATATCCAAATAAACTATACGAAGATATGGCCTAAGAGAACAAAAGCTTAACATGTTTAACCTGCTAAAAATAAACTATATATCTATATAAACTACATCCAAATTACCTACTAAATAAAGCTTAACCTGCTTGTTTGGTTGGTCCGTCACTGCACTTTGAGTCTACTACATCAATAACATAATAATCAAGTTGGATCAGAAAAAAAGTAATGCATGTACACTTCAATAAATTCATAATACAATCAATAATATAAAGTCTATAAATACAACTATCAACATTCTACCTCAAGCAAAAGAAAAAACATAAACATAAAAACGCAGAGAATATAATCAAAGAATAAGAACATGATTCAAAAGAAAATAAAAACCTAGCCAATTTATAGCAGTTTCTCACCCATTCAAATATCAAATTAAATAGTGTTCATGACAAATCACTAAATCAGAGTGGTAGTCATAAACTAGATGCATCTAGGATGTCCACAGGAAATAACTAATACTGATCAATTTTCAATGACAATAATACTACCTAGAGAAAGTCCATGGACTTTTTAACCATAACAGAAACCTTTTCGTTGTTTAGGAAGAACATAAAAATAGTAACATACAGTATCAGGCAGAGCCGCAGAGCACACATCAAATAAAAAATTAATATTCCAACAAAAAACGAAACACAGTAAAAAAAAATGAGCCGTAGAGCACACATCAGATAAAAAATTAACATTCCAACAAAAAATGAAACTCACTTACAGTAAAAAAAATGAGCTGTAGAGCACACATCAGATAAAAAATTAACATTCCAACAAAAAATGAAACTCTTACAGGAAAAAAATGAGCCGTAGAGTACACATCTATTTGATAGACAGAAGAGGGGAAGGATCAAAAGAATAAAAAAATGAGACCAGAAGAGGAAAGGATCAAAGGAATAAAAAAAAAGAGACCTTTTCGAGCTGGTTCATGAGGGAGACGAGGAGGGTGTTGGTGGTTTTGGTCTGCTCTGGTGCTCCTTGGCCGGAATCTTCAGCCGCGCATTCTTCACAAGGAGAAGGGAACCACCACGTCGGAGGGAAGTAGGGAGCCACCGCGTTGGAGGGAAGTAGGGAGTCACCGAATCGGAGGGAAACAGGGAACCACCGCGTCGGAGGGAGCCATTGCATCGCCACAGTCCGCTGGGGAGAAACAGAGAAAATGTTTGGGGCCTTTGGGCGGATGTGAAATTAGGGCTGGGAAGGGGTAGAAATATGTATTTTTATATGTTTAGATATATCGGTTCGGTTTGGTTCCGGTTCCGATTTTTTTTTTCTTAAAACCGAACCGAACCGAAATTCAGTTGGTTTTTTTTTTCAAGAACCGAACCGAAACCGAATAAGGAACCGAACCGAACTGAACCGCTAAATTTCGGTTCGGTTTTACCCGGTTCGGTTCGGTTTCGGTTTTTCGGTGCAGCCCTACTAAGAACACCTCTTGAACTGGTGAAATCGGACTCATAATGGGAAAAAAACTCCTCCGGAAATCACGTGGCTCTTCCTATTTATAGGGGAGAGCCGTGGGCAGACCACACACGCATGCGCGCATGCAAGAGACTACCTATGAAAGTGGGCCCCATGGGGGACCACAAGACTTCGTCGTGCATCACGCAGACGGCCTGTGTTTGCGCTTGCTCTCGCCACATATCGTTGAGCCCTTCAAAATTATACCATACATGGTAGGTTATCCCGCACTTTTCAAGTGGTTTCAGCCCATATGACACACTTCCCAAGGTCGTAACTTTCGTTGTTGACCTCTATTTCACGCATTCTTCGATTCATTGCGCTCATTATTTCGAGCTCTACACACTTACGGGGATTTCATCCTTCAAAGCATCCTAATTCTTATTCAAAAATTAATAATTACTAGTAACTCCTTGGGTTAGACATAATCAGAAAACAAGGCATTACAAACAATGTTGCTACAATGTCCGTAAATAGTATTTACTATAGTGTCATCTTCTTCCTCTTGCTACTACAATAACTACATGATAGATTTTTTTTTGACTTCTTTTTTTTGTTCTCTACTTCGCCTCCTCTCTTATGGGCAACTCTTCAAGCTTGAATGTCAGTTTTGGATTGCTATCTTTCTTTCCTGGCTAATAAGAAAGAGTCCTTTCTTATTTACTTCAGTTTGTTTGTTTTTTCTACTCTATTTCATGATCATGCTAGATTTTCTTGCTGCTTGATTGGTTCAACTAGAAACTAACTCCATCCAATGTAATCTAATTAGAATCTAAGTAGTTCTCTACTCCTCTCTGATTAGTTAGTTCAAAACCAACTCAGCTTTATATTTCTTATGTCCCTCCCATTTGCTATAGTAAAAACGTAGAGATTTTTTTCTCTACTATTTATTGTATGAATTGATTTTCTTATTTCCAGCTAGCAACTTCTTTTCTTTTCAACCAATCCCAAAGAGTCCTCACTTGTTATTTTTTTGTTTCCTCCACCAAAATAATAACTTTGGAACTTCATTAATGGTGGACTTGTTTCTTCCCATCACTATTAACTCCAAATTATGACCTCTCCAAGACGCAAAAAATAAATTTTGAAACCACCCTCTTGTCTAGAAATGAGTTGGGAACAAAACCCATAATTCAATTTTCGTGATTATAGACTCTTCATACATTGATTTCATCATTTTTCCTAAATGCTTCACATTTATGCAATCTGGATAGTTCTGTCCAATAAATTGTCCGGATTTGTGTTTAAGAAGATGACTATTGTTCACTAGACTGTCCAGATTTTCGTCTAGCTTTCTGTTTTGTTCATTAAGCTCTTTTATTCGCGTCCATATCCATTTTTAATGTACTTGTTACTCTGTAAAGCTATCCATATTACTAGTAAACATGCCAATAGTGTTGTGAATACTTCCCAATACATTGTTCAAGGGCCTTGAAAAGAATGCCTTACCTACAAAATAGAAAAAAATTACATTTTAGATGTGTAGTAATAATGAAAATTCGGATTGATTCAAATACACGAATAACCAAATAAATTGAAATAATTTAATAAATAAAACTTCTAATTTCTATTCTAACACTAATCAACCATAATTAAACCTAAATTAACCTAATCTTATACAAGCAAACAAGGTAAAAAGGTATATAAAATGAATAAAATCCATGTTTATCATATTTCATATTATGTTGATGAATATCCTTTTAATCTCTACATGTGATAGCTAAGGATTACATTAAAGTTGATTATATGATTATATTTGATTCCATAAAATTATTTATATGATGATATATGATTCCGCATTTTTCCCTCATTCATCGGCGCATTTATCGACATGTTAATGATGCTACCGATATGGGAAGAAGAAGATTGAAAAATACCGTGAACCTGTGGCACATCAGTGTCTTACTGATGGTTTACAGACAACAATGTTGACTTGTTGATGAAAACGTCGATGGGGATGATTCTCCTATTCATTTCACTATCGGTAAGGGATTCGACGTGTCGATGAGTTATCGATGGACATTAGTGTCTTCATCGACACATCAATGAGTCCACTGACAATAAGTTGGTTTTGGTTATTTTTAGCAAGAATCGCTGTGAATGTTAGGATATTATTATGAGAAGTAATAGTATGTTATTTGATGCATGATTTGCAATTATATGTGATGATGTAATAGTTATAATTGGTTATATGTACCCTTGTGTGTGAATATCTTTGTATTGGATTGCATCCCCAAGACTGATGTCTTTTGGCATAAGAGGTCAGAGAAATCCTTGTCTTGGCTCCTCATGGCTCCTCAAGTGAGTTTTTAGCTATGTAGATGGAAAGAGTTTGGTATAAAATCAAACTAAGGTCTTCTGACTCTCTAATGATGGGAGTTATGTAGAATTGCTTCCCTAAACCGGGAGATGTGTTTGAATAGACTAGATCATTAAAAAATGACTAGTCTTGAGAAACACAATATAGGAGGTTTTGATAATCATGGAAATTGAAACTTTAACCACTTGGGTGCCCTTGTGGACCTTAACTTGATAACATCGATGAAGCGGGCCAACTTCAAAGTACCTAAGGTCTGAATGTATGTAATTCATAGTCTAGTGAGGTGAGGCTGTACTCTTAGACGTGGCTACTAAGTCATAGAGACCCTTTGTCTTGCACTTAAGAAGTTAGAAACTTCTAAGTGTGAGTCACACGATATTTAAAAAAATGTTTAAGCATGAATATTTGTTATGCTTTAGAGGATTGAAGTATAATATTTCTTGAAATGGAATTCATGTTGGTTGCTATACTTATTCTTTTGGAATGTTGAAGTGAAATAATTCTTGTAAGTATTATAGTTCTTCTTTAGCCATCCCATTGGGTATATTTATATACTCAGTATTTGTTTTGATGTAGGTTCTTTAGAAGAATAACTGGGTGGGGGACACATGTGCTAAAAGAAGACTTGAGTTGATGCAGATTCTATGTAGGATTTTCTAATCTAAATACTAAACTTAAGTTGGTGTGTAATTTTTAAACATAGGCATGAGAGTGTCAATTACTTATAATTGTGTATATTATGTAGTTTGGTATGTACCCGAGCAATACCCTATAAAATTTGGTTATGATTTTATCGTATCTAATATATAAAGACACGATAATTTGATTATTCATATGTTCAAAACTAGTGAGTTACACCCTGGATTAATATATTTGTCGAAGGATTTAACAAATGAGTTCAATTTTTTTTGTTTCTACTAATTTTTAATTCAAAAATGAGTTGAGAAAAATATGGGGTGTGACATATGTTGCCCATTCAAAGGAACTCTTCGTTAATTTAGATTTTAAGAGACCTAAAATATTACAATGATTTCTATGCCTATATTGTCTTTTCAAAGAAACTCTTAATTAATTTAGAATTCAAGGGACCTAAAATATTACAATGATTTCTCCATTAAGTATAACCTTGTTGCCACATAAAAAATATGAATTTCATAGTTGTAATTTGTTTAGAACTATTTAAAGTGAGAAGAGGGGATTGAGATTTCTACCATGTTATGCCTATATTGCCTTTTCAAAAAAACTTTTAAGTTATCTAGAATTTAAGAGACCTAAAATATTACAATAAATTTTCTAATAATATAATCTTGTTGTATATAAAAAAATATACTTTTCGTAGTCCTAATTGGTTTAGAACTTCTTAAAGTTAGAAGATGGTAGATATTTTTGTCATTAAAATCATAAATTATCCCTAATCTATATATTATTATTAAAATAAAAAAATTGGTCAAAAGTTTTTGTCATAAATATCCTAAATTAGCCCCAATACATCTAAAATGTTATTTATGGACTTTTATTAATGGATCGTGTGAGATAATTAAACTTAAAGCTTAATTACATATGGTAATATAAGACTATATCTATGGAGTGCAACACGTATATTATGCACATACACTTCTATTAGTATACCACAAAGTACCATTGACATTGCCACTACCCCAGAGCTTTGTAGTTGCCGCACCCTAAAAATCCATTGCTACCAGAGCTCCGCCATTGTTGGCTGGTCTATCCACCATAGCCCCGCCACCAACCACCTATAATCCTTCCCACCCAACCAGAGAACCACTATCTTAACAGAACAAAAGGGATATAACACAATGATGTTGTTTCATTGAAACGAAATGATTATGTTTGTTTCCACTTGGCTAGTCATAGCCTGTATGAAAAAACACAAATCCTGAAATACAATAATGTTTCTCAAAATAGCATGATTGAACCGTTCATGGGAATTGGCTGCGGTCTCAACCGGTGTGCCTACCACGGCCTTGGCGAGGCAAACCATAGTCAGGCCAAATCTGGTTTGGCTGGCCATGGCAAGGCCTGGTGGGATATGTCCAACCTAAATTGGACGGGAGAATATGTTATGTTGAAGGGAAAAGAGTGTAAGGAAGGTTATATGTATAGGAAGTATTAATGTTTATTACTATCACACGCTTCTTAATTCCCATGTGGGTAAGTCTATCTGAGTAAATACATTATATGATCAAAGTAGTCTACGTTGGTCAATTGCTCTAAAATAAATTGAACCCATGTAACAGAGCTTAAAAATGATAATTGGATTGAATCCTCCTCTACAATTTACAGGTAAACTCAAATCCACTTTCATTTGAAACATGGTACTGATGAATGATGATAATAACCAAATTTAAACAAAATTTGTTAGCAGATACCAATCAGCCAAGAAGGTGAAACCAGGATTTGGTCAGTTTCTATAGAGTTAAATGAAAGATGATCCTATAGAATCCTCCTCTACAATTTACAGGTAAACTCAAATCCACTTTCATTTGTAACATGGCGGTACTGATGAATGATGATCATCAACAAATTTTAATGAAAATTTGTTAGCAGATACCAATCGGCCAAGAAGGTGAAACCAGGATTTATAGAGTTAAATGAAAAATGATCTTAATTAAGATATTGTAACTGTCATGTGCCGAGATGGGGTCCACGGGTAGAAACCGGTGCTTCATACGAAAATCTCCACTGTTGACAAGCTGCACATCTGTCCAATGTGACACAATTCTCTAAAGTACAAAATTTGCAAGACCAGAATTTGAACTTCGTTTTGGAGTCCTTAGGCTTCTGTGAACCACACGCTTCACATATTGGTGCAAGAGGCTGCAGAAATCCACACCATTAGCATTAGCAACACCCGCAAGAGGACTAAACCAAAAATTAAGTCAAAATCTAGAAAAAAAGATATATATTCCCATCAAACAAACAAATTAATCTTGAAAAATCTACACTTGGAAACATATGTTACTAGGCAAATATAAGAATCATGGAGATATGTATAGGGACAGGAAATTTAATTTGTCTCACCTGATTCAATAGAGTACACATACCGCACACCCAAACAGCTTCACATACTAAGTTTTCTTCCTCACAGTTGCAATCCAAAACAGAACTTGACGTGCCTCATGGTCTCTCTCTAACACTAGATATCGAGTCACGTCCAGAAAATGTACATTTATTCATGGAGTTATCTGCTGCAGACGAGACCAAATTGTCTGAATGTTCTAAAGATCTTTTAGAACCAAGCTGTACCACTTTGTCAATGACAATTTCTTCAGCAGTAGATTCAGCAAATGAACCAGAGCCACACCAAAATTCATCCTGCAACCTCCTTTCCGCAGCCATTGCAGCAGCTTGCACTGGACTTAGAGCATCCATAATGTAGTTATCCCCACCAAGGCGTTTTGGTCCATATGAAAGTAAGGATCCTACACGTTGTCGCTTCTCTGCTGCAGAGAGTGCAGCTTGATGAAGTGAGGATAGAGGTGGCTGACGAGAAAATCCACCCACACGCCTTCCTGGTGCATCAAATCCCTCACCTGTGCCAATGATGCCTTTGGATATGAGCTCTTCACACTCCTGTAAAATAAAAATCAAGATTTCAAACTTAACCCCAAGATTCTAAATGGGAGTTGAAGGCAGATATATTTCAAGAATCAGATCCATGTTGAGATCACTAGTATACTACAGAGTGATGTTGGTCAGAGGCTTTGTACAAAAGGTTATGTAATCTAAACTTCCATGATAAATTATGTTCTACATATTATAATCAACAATCTAGACTCATTCTATATTCTGCTAAGTTCCAGATTCTTTTTTCAACTCAGCCAATAATTTAATCCTGAGCTATGCATTGCATGTAAATTTTTAATATCTAAAAAGAATTAAGATGATTCTCACGACATGGCCAATCAGCAGGTGGGTAATTGAAATAAGAGATAAAATGACAAAAGCAAAGAATGTGAGGACGCTAATATTTAACAAACTAAAAGGCAGTTCTAATGCTTATATTCAAGATACCAAATAAACCAGGAAATAAAGTCAAAACCAAATCTTTTCAAAATAATTGAGACCAGATTTTTGCGTTATTCAACAACTGACAATTGATGTCCAAATCGAATTGACAAATAAAGAAGAAACCTTTCTAATTTCATCCCACAATTTGTAGAAGCTAGCATTGTGAGGACCATGCTCATTGTGGCAAAGTTCATGCAACATTGTATCCAGAACCTGCTCATATGGGATGAAGTCCCAATCTCGGTTTGGCCTTCGCAATCTAAGCTTAATCTGCAAACCTCCCCCTACGTTCAGCCCTAAGAGAGATGGGTTGGTAGGACTGTACTAACACACAAGCAACTGCTAGTCAGAGAACCTTGTAACAGAATGTTATGAAATTATAAGTAAGAAATGTAATGTGAGAAGTACCAAAATTCAGAAAGAACCTTGACTCTCCATTTATGCTTTATCATGATGGGTTGCACCTGTTTGGCAATTTTTTCTAACATTTTCCTCGCTTCATCTTCACCAGGCTTTTTAAGAGCCTTCACTTCCCATACCTTGTTGAGATCACAAAGATTCATACTCTGCAGAAAAATAGCCTCACCTAATTATTTAATCACAGGCTAACATTTCTCTCTCTTTTAATTCCTAATTGATATAAATACTAAAGCATGCAATTAATTCTTAACAAGTGGCAAAAGAATTTGTTATTGCTGCTACATGTATTTTACTCAATAAAAACAGCTTCATGGACCCAAACAACACCACGTATAAAATAGGAAAACATAAACCCAGATGCAAAGTCAGAGGCATGTAGTCACCATCTTTACTCTATCATAAATGAATTCGCTTAATAACAGTCACTCAAGTAAGGAGGAAGAACGGATATGGATATGGGTATTAGATACAACATGATACAGATACAGGGATATGGCAATTTCCAAAAAACTAGGATACAATATGGCAAGCATACGGCTATTAAATAATTTTAGGTGTATTTTAAGAGTTCTAAGTGACATTTTAAATAATAACTAAAAGAAAACAACTAAGAAACTATATGAGGTAGGAAAAAAATAGAATGAAAAGCTAACACTAAACAACCTATCAAAGACAATTAAAGTAAAATTACCCATATGCAACACTAAACTCAACAATGGGAACCAGAGATTAATGCAACACTAACTAAGAAATGCTTCTCAGAAACAAATAATTTGACCCAGTCGTATCAATCTGCTGTGCTGCAGTGCACAGTCCATGCATCAAACAACAAAAAGAACACAGCCTACACAGCTCATAAGACCCTTTACAAGGAAAATCCAAACTGAGCAGAGCAGCATAGTATTTTTCACAATTTTCAGATTAAAAATAAGAGCAAGAAGGCCAAATGGACAACTATGCACAAGAAAATATATAAAAATTCAACACAAAAAAAAACACCCAGGCATATGATTCATGCAAAACATTCTTACTATTCAAAAAAATAAAAACAGGAACACCCAGGCATCTGATTCATGCAAAACATTCTTACTATTCAAAAAAATAAATACAGGAACACCCATGCACTGAGTCACAGATTACCAAAAGAAAATTTTACCTTTGGCTCTCGGCGGAGGCTGGTTTGTGGGACCGGGAACTGGGCGGAGGCTGGTTCGTGGGAGCCGGGAGCTGGGCGGATGGTCGCCGCCTGGCTCGTGGGAGGGACCGAGAGGCGAGAGGGGATGAGAGGTTTGGGAAACAGAGGATACGTATTCTAACGTATCCGTATTTTTTGGAAACATATCCAAGGCTGTATAGATACAAATGATACGATGACTATAGATATATGTATGTATATTAATATGCTTGGTACACGTCAAAACAGGTATAAACTTTTTTATAAATATAAAAAAATATTATAATTAATAAAATATTAGTATTATATTTTTTTTAGATTATAATAAAAGAGTAGAATGCCCGTATCAACCAATACGAGCATTCTAAAATTAGTTCATTTGAAATCATACATTATTATGTTCTCTATCTCATATAAATTATTACTCATTCTTTTTCATATTAAATACTCTAAAATTAGTTTATTTAATAAATAAATAATATACTTAATATGAGTCTAAATTTTATATATATATATATATATATATATTTGTGGAGCACTATATGTAAAAAATTAATTATGTAAATTTGCATGGACCTATCCATATTCATCTCATATAACTTTAAAAATATTATTTTTAATATAATAAAAACATAAAATTTTAAAAAAGTTTGGTTTGATTTGTGTTTTTGTTTTTAATAAAAAAAATTTCAATTTTTTTAAAATAATTTATTTTTTAAAATTTAAAAATATTTTTTAATAGTATATTGATATGTATCAGTCGTATCGATACAGTATGACTGATATGTATCATGGATACATGTGGGGGGCGTATTGCCCCCCATACCATATCCATCTCGGCTGATACAAGTACGTATCGACCGATACAGATACATATCGACCGATACAATATGCACCCGTATTGGACGATTACCCGTATCGGTCGATATGGCTTTCTATGGTTGTATCTATATCAAATATATCATATAACCATGCGATAGCTTATACGGCGTATTCGTGCTTCCTTGGTGGGCGAGAAAGGAAGGGGTCCGGACTTTAGTGATTGCATAAATACGTTAAGATTTTAAATCCTGGATTACAGAATCACATTAGGGTTTAAAATTTTGGATTATTTAAATATTCATTAAATATCACTGGGCAGTTAGCACGAGGGATTGACTAATATCATTGTGTGAAGAATACCAAATCTTTAAATGTTTTTATAAACAATTCTTATTTCTCAAGCTTTACGCCCTTTTCTAACCTTTTCGCCCTTACACGGCTCCATTCGTTGAATGCATCGTTTCAAAATGAAAAAAGTGTGACAGATGTTTATCGGGTACTATTATGTGTAATAAAGATGTCATTCCCACTGTAATGTGCCCCCCACCACACAAGTGTTCTTCCTTATTTACATTAGTACCCATCACCTCTTGCGATACTCCATTCACCAAGCATTGCCTCTTCCTGTCCACGAGTCTTCCTACATCATTTCCTCTAGTTTCCTCTAGCTTCACCACCTTATCCTTGGTATTCTTCCTCCTATAGTTAATTGCATCAGCTTAATCACCTCTGAGTCAAATAGAATGACAGGAGAATATATAAGAACATATGAGTCACATGTCAAAGTTATTGGCTGATTTCTTTGTCAAAATTATGTCTACAAACCATGTGTATATATTGAGTAACAAAATCTGATTTAAGGTTATTGTTGTATAGTTAAATTTGGAATTGACAGACTTGAAAAATAGGAGTAGACGTATTCTTATAGATCAAGATAGAATACTGGAGAATGTTGAAGGTTTTTGAAGCTTATCCAGATCATATTCGCAAATAAAAATTACTTGACATGTATTAGAAATGATTTAAGAGGTTTTAGGTTAAAAAAGGTAAATAGTAAAATTAGAGGTAGAATGATCAATCGACACTTGATTCTTCATGTGCAAAACAAAGCCAAAAATTATTGATCAATTGCTCTTGTGAATCAATCGATCACTTAAAATATCGTACACAAAATAAACAGTAAATAATATGTAGCTATTTAGAACGATTGTCACTTTAAGGACAAGTTACCCTAATTAAATTATTCTGATTTAAATTTCTTTCTTATTCAAGTTAAAGATCTAAACCAACTTAACAAGATATATAAGGTCAAGAAATCACGAAATTTGAGAGAGAAAAACTTAGAAGAGATTAGAGAAAAATGGTTTATACTTTTTGCACATTATTTTCAAAAGAGGATTCACATAAAGCTTTGAGTTGAAGGTCAACGGTGAATTCATGAGGCTAATCCATAATAAAAGATATTTTACATAGAAATTTTAAAGGACTTGCAACATATCTTTAATGGGAGATTAAAAATTCTTCAAGGCCAAAGTTAATACAAGAAGAGGTGCCTGTTGACGGCTAGAAGAAGACTAAAACAAGGCAAAGAGGAAGAAGAAGTTTCAAGTACTACTTGAGGGAAAAGACTTGAAGGTCAGCAACAACTATCTAAACAAGAGATGCTTGTGTTAGAGTCTAAACAAGAGATGCTTTATCTAAACAAGGTCAGTTGTTTGCTTATGTCAATGTAATGTCTGACTAGTACATTCATATAGTTCCTTTGGAATTGCTATAGTTTTTTTACCCATATTAGGGTTTTTCACATTAATTGTTGTATTTATGTGTAGATTACATGATTTTGGTTGAATGATTAATACAATGTGAGTGAGGTTTGAGAGAATATTTGTTTGATTCTGCTATGTATAAAAATTCTGCACAAAAGGGCCAATATCTCGTAGTCTTTATCTTTAATAGATAATCGGACTATGGGCAATGTGGTGACCCGCTAAGTTAAGTAGACAGATATTAAACTCACAAAATCGACATCATTGACTGGGAAAAAGATAAGGATGCTTACTTGGGCAAGTAGGTTTTGGGAAAAAGTTTTGTTATAGTCTCAATGTATCAAAGTTTTTACAAATGAGTTATAAATTTTTGAACTTTTTTCAAATAGTTTTAACATTTTAGTGCTTGTGAGCAAACTTAATTTTTGTTTAAAACTTGATCTGAAGTGTTAATTTTGAGATATAACCTCACCAAAGTTTGAGATAGAACCTCACCATGTAAACTGTTTGACTTTGATTCAAATATCAAAATGTTTGGACAATATGGTTAAAATGAGTTGTTAATTTTGCTAAAAGATTGTTTAAAAAAAAATTGCTCATAAGATTTATTTCTACTGCTCTGTCTAAACTTTTTTATTTTGATGATTCTATCAAAACAACCTAAGAAACAACACCAATAAATGTTCTGAAAATAGTGTTAAGTAGTTGTCACAGCTATGTCAAAATGTTTTAACACAGATGTCAAAATATTTTAACAATTATGTTCAAACGTTTGAACAATGTTACAAAAATGTTTTAAAAGTGCAAATTTAAACATATTTAAATAGATCTTGTGCAAAGTTGAACATGACAAAACAAATGATGAAAAAACTAAAGATGATAGTAGTGTCATGCATGTCACACAAGTTGGACAACACAAGGCCAATAATAACAAGCTACAAACTTGTAGCCGACAAGATGGAGGCTAGGCCATTCTAAAAGTTTTATTCAACGACAGGGTTATCGTGTTGCAGGCAATTTGCTAGAGCACTTAGCATTGAACCGGGGCGAAGAATATCTTTTTTAAGCTTAAGGGTAAGCATGGGCCTACGGTTGGTGGGGAAGCTGATGTGTATCTCAAAAGGGAAACACACCACAAATAGTTCACTCTTTGAGCCTACGGTTGGCGAGGAAGCCGATGTGTATCTTTTTTAAGCCGAAGATGAAGAGGGTGGAGGCCTTGTTAGAGGACCTAAGAAAGGAAGATGAGGTTGTCCATGTAGACAGCATCACCCAGGGAATCAACCTCCACATGTTTTGCACCGTACTATTTTCAACAGCAACAACACAGTGGGGAGGGATTTGTGATACCATCTTGATGACCTCTCCTCTCATGATGATTACAACTAGGAAGAAACTGTATATGAATTCCTATGAGACTCCATCATGGTCTATCATCTCACCCTTAATAAGAGGATGGATGGAAAAGGAACAACTTGCAGTTCACTGATTGGGGCCACAATTGTGCTCCAGGTACTCTTTTGTTTTGTACGTAAATATTGATATTGTCAACTCTTTAAGTGTGCTCCAGTTATTTACTCGTTTATTTTAAAATGGTTTATCCTATGCATGATTGTTCAAGCATGCAAGTGCTTTAGTACCAGTGTTTGCTCTCCACTGCTAAGGTTATTGAAGTGGATGAAGGGGGAGGAGGAGGAGGAGAGCGAGGAATGGTTGAGGAACAGGTGATTGACGCATTAGGAGATGTTACTTTTACAAGAATGTTCTTGATTTGATGACATCTCATAGGGTAGCATCCTTTGATTTGGTTTTTCAAATCTCCCTTTTGAAAATGTTTTGAAACTATTGTCGTATTATTATTTTAACTATGTCAAAAATATTTTGACAATAGTACCCAATATTTGTCAAAATGTTTTAACATAGTTGTCAAAATGTTTGGGCACAATTGTCAAAACATTTTAACAACTATACCCAAACATTTTGGCACATTAGTCAAATCGTTTTGACAACTATGCCCAAACGTTTTGACAACAAATATGCCAAAAATGTGTCAAAACATTAAGACGCAATTGTAACATGTAATTTTGGTTAACTATCGTTCCTTATATGTCAAATTATTTTGGATCTTGTACTTGTTGAGAATGAAGAAGCTCACGTTGGGATGGTTAGTGCAACTAGGCATCAGGTGGAAGCAGGGGAGGAAGCAAGACTAGGTTCAACCCGAATGATGCTAAACCACTTAGACATGTCTTGACGTGCCTTGATTGAGGCACAACTAGCCTATGCATAATTGGTTGGGATACCATATGCAAGCATTATATCGAGGCTCACAGACATAGCTACTGCAGTAAAAGGGTTGAAGCAGTTGGGTGAGGGAGAGAGGCCAGATGCTTCAACCTCTGGCCAAGCATAGAGGTGTGGAGTTGCCTCATCCTCTGAATGAGGAACAATCTCACCTAAGAAGAGCCTAGTCTCACCCAATAAGTTATCAGTCTCTTCCAAGAAGAGTCCAATCCCTCCCAATAACTTAGTAGCCCCTCCCAAGAAAAGGGTATCCCCACAAAAGAAAAGGGCTATGAGGAGGCAGAAGAAAAAGGTCGTGAAGAGCAAAAAGATGCATGCCTGTGTAAGGCACCGGGTCCACAGGCCCCTCAAATGCAAGGGCGAAACCGGACCCCGGGTTCAAAATTATTGTCATAAAGTTCTTCTTGTCAATCACTAGGACCCTCATCCGTGGCAAGAGCTGTAATGATCCTCACACATCGAATTTTAAAAAGATTAATTATTACTATTTTTTTATTGGACCAACATCGCCATGATGTTTGTTGTCTACATACTTATTGGGTAACATCTCCAATGTTATTCTAATATTATTGAATCCAACATATGCAGTTCTACCTAAAAACTAAAGTCTTTTAACAAACATAACATCATGTAAGCAATGCTTATATATTTTCAATTATATGTGCATTCATATGTCAAATTCAACTTAGAATAATAAAAGCATCAACAAATTAGGCAAATCATTCATTCACAAAATCCGATTAATCAATCACAAAATTGGTTAAATCAATCGTTTATAGAATTTTTTAAATTAGATAAATCATTCGTAAATAGAATCCGATAAAACATTCACAAAATCAAATAAATCATCCGTTCACAAAATGTTGCCAATGCCAAAGCGACATACACTAGTGCTCGTGGGGCAACTAGATTAGAATGAAAGAGATCTTCCCACGATATCTCAATTCATGAGTACGTCATATATATGTCTCAATAGGCAAGTATTTTGGAGTCATAACTCTAATAGCTTTTGGTTTTTATACCAAATTAACTACTCTTCAAACCCGATGATAGAATTTGGGCTTTATACCAAATAACTACACTTAAAATTCGATCATTCAAAACTATTCGAAATGCCATTTAAATAATATAATAATATTTCAAAGTTCGTATACAAAAAAGTCGAAGACCCAAAACCGATGAAGAACTCATCAAATAATCGTAAGTCATTCAACATCTTTTTAAAAACATTCATAACAAGCATTTGTTCATAATTTTAAAACTATAAAAGTCAACCACTTAAGGAAAATATTTATTCAATTACATAAGCATGCATCAAAGCTATAAAACCATAAATGCTTACTCCCATGTGATTTTTGGAGGTAGTGGCAGTCGGAGCTTCCCCTTTCTTAAAGATGCTCTCCTTTTGAGGTCTCGAGGTGGCATGCCAAACCTCCCCTTAACCCATGACATTTCTTTCTTTGAGGCTTGAATGTTGTAGATAAAACCTCTCTTTACCTTGAGATATTTCTCTCTTTACAGCTCAAAGGCAGATGACAAAACCTCCCCTTACCCCGGGACTTTTCTCCTTTTGTGGCCCGAAAGATGTGGACAAAACCTCCTTATATTATTTTCTCTCTATAAAGGTTATCTAAAGAAATTGTCAATCTCATGACATAGAGCACCATCGATTTAGCTAAATTCACATTTTTAACGGCTTAAATCTTGTTAGAAATGGCTTTGAAGTGGAGAACATAAGACGAGTATACAGGAAAAAACTCAAAAGAAGCATAAAATGGGGTGTATGAAGTGGAAAACCCACCCCCTATTAAATGGTGGTGGTGTTACGCCCCGGCATCTGCCCTGTCACGGGGTAGCGAAGCGGACTATCCGTGACATGTGCTGAGGTGCACACACGTGTGGAAGTGTTGTATACTATGTGTGTATGCATTGCGGGAACTGTCCATAATGTTTCACACCATGTATGCAAGCGTTGTGGGGAAGGCCCACAATGTTGCACAACATGTGTGTGCAACGTTGCGCAGAAAGCACGCAACGATGCGCACACATAGTTGACTATGTTGGGACACATGGCCAACTAGCACATATTTGGATTCTTGAGATGTCCCCTCCCCCCTAAATAGTGCTGGAGAGTCCCTTGGAGAGTTTTCGGGCCATTTGGCTAACTTTGGAGAAACCATGCATGTACAGCCACTTTGGCTGCCACTCCAGTAGAATGAAAAAATCTCTTTTGCTATATAGGGGGGACATGGTGAACTGAAATGACAAAGTTGTTGGTCTGATGTCTAGCCTTGCAACCAACTGTCTCAGATGGTAATGAAGGCTTGTTGTGTTGCTAGCTATCATGTTAGAAGCCCCTTCCGCTGGGAGATGGGGCTCTCCGACCTATCGAGCTGCCGTCTGGCCTTATGGCCGTGTAGGATACAAAGACCCTTGCATGCACTTGGCTGAGATGGAATGTTCGGATGTCCGAGTTGCCTAAGTTGGATCCATGCATCGCAAGGAGGTGTCCCCCTCCGGCCAACTCGCTTGGGAAATGTCCTGGCACATTCGCCTTTGGACGGGTTTGTTGCTTGGCTTCGTAGGCTGGACGCTTGGTCGAATGGCATGAGGCCATGACCTTGACGAAGAATGACTTATTCGCTTGGCCATTTGGCCTTGTGAGTGCCACACGGTAGGCGTTTCTCGGGTGCCTCCATGACAGCCCGACCCGAGCCGAACCCGGTCCAAAGGATGGTCAAAGCACACGGGGGCGACGAATTGATAAGTTGCGGAAGACTTGACCCCTCTAACGAGTACCACACACACAGAGTAGCGCACCATTTTAACTTTGTGCAAGAGAAATAAGTAAAATGTAAAGGACATTAAAATCTAAATTAGTCCTTAAGTCACAACCTACAAACTTATCACACCAAGCCAATACATGTGACTCTAGTCATAATATCAAAAATAAATATGAAGCCACCAAGACAATGGAGTATAGAACATAGCCAAACAAAACATGAAGTTCTAATAAAACATCAGAATAAATCAGAAAGATAGTAAGGTCTTTCTAGGCTCCTGCCTATACCCTATCATCCTCCATACGCTCCTCATACAGAGGGACCTGATCATCTACATGTCGCACCATGCAGCCCCAAAATAGAAAACATACAAAATTGGGGTGAACATAAAACTCAGTAAGGTTTTCAATGTTGAAACGGTAAAACTGAAAGACAAACCACATGACATCAAGCATAACATATATCATCCCAGTTTATGACAACATATCATTATATTTACTCATTTCTGATTACCTACTTAATCACAATTAACCATCCTGCATAAGAGTATCTCATCACATTAACCATCCTCAGGCATATTCATTCCTACTCATAAGCATCTATCCTACATGAAAAGTGTCTCCAACACACCATACATATTCATGCATGTTCATAATCAACCATCCTGCATAATAAGTGTCTCAAACACGCTATACATATCCATGCATCTTCATGATAAACCATCATGCATGAAAAGTATCTCAAACACATCATAGATATTCATGCATATTCAATTCTCATCCATAAATCATTCACCCTGCATGACAAGTGTCTCAATTACACTATACAAATTTATGCATAATAAACCATATTCACATGTGTCACATAATCTCAATTATCCCTACACAACCTGTGTAAACTGGGTATAATATTATCTCATACACATGCATCATCAACAATAGTGAATGTCTCAATCATGGATTGATATACAAATATATCACCTGCTCTGGATATCGTCTAATTTCCTACATGGAAACCTAGGTCCTTAACCCAAGTTGGACATCAATCCGATCTCCTAGATGGAAACCTAGGGTGTTTGAGGTAGTTAGCCCCTTTGCTTACTCTGGACAATCCAAAAGGGAGGTCCGATTTTCTTACAGAAACCTATAGCAGCCTGCTCGCCCTAGACAGTCCTGGTCGGGAACGTCTGATCTCCTCACGAAGACCTAGAGCAGTGTGTTCGCCTTGGACATCTCTTGCGGCGGGGACTCTCGATTTTTACAAGAGAAACCTAGAACATGTGGTAGCCGGTGCACGAAGGCCTACCACTATGGATTCTCAAGGTCTAGATGACTCTATCAAGCAATCTCAGCCGCATTCAAGTCAACTCGACTCATCTCAATTCAACCCGGGGAGGATCCATTTTCCAAGTAGGAACTCCAATCAAAATCATGTCCTTTCGGACCAACTAATTTCAATAAGCCATTGGGCGATTAATCCTGCAAGCAATATTACTCAATTGCATCTAATCGATCAACCATGGCTAATCTTAATAAATCTTCTTAGTAAATCTATCTCATGATGCATGAAACATGGTACATACGTGAGCAATAACTACATGAATCTTTAGTCATGAAATGTGCTTCCATAAGCCATACATGCATCATTTCTCATCATAAGTATCAATATTTATCATAATTACCCCCACATGTGTGTGTACATGGCAGTAGCATTTGATCCTAAACATGATCCTAAACATAAAAATATGCAATATGAACAACCCATTAACATACTACCACATGCTTATTGGAATTAAACATGGATCCTTCTTATTGAAATCATGGGTAAAAACCATCGAAAAACACAATTTAATTCAAGTGCAACCTCACACTAGACTTAAGTAAACATATTCATTACTACACTTGAAGCTAGATAAGGCACCATTATTTACCTGTAATTTAATCATGATATGTAAAGATATACAAATCTATTCTCATGTTATAACCTTGTTTGAATCATACTTAAAATATGAAGAATCACTCAACATGGATTCAAGATAAGAAATCGTAACAAGCTTAACTAAATAACATGTAATTCACATAATACTTAAACATTGATCATAGCTTCCAACATCAAATTAATGCCCTTCTAGTAGCTTTTCCTAGCATAAATTACTCATCATAATAATAGAAAATGGTACTTAAGAGGAAAAACACGAAAATGAGCAAAATAAGCAAAATGGCCAAATTGTCGTTTTGGCGTTCGATCGGCCTGAAGGGCCGTTTGATTGCCTGGTCGTTCGAATGCCAACATAGTGATTCTAGTTCATCATCTTCCTTACAAACTCAAAACCAAAACTTTACAAAACCACCATAAATATTCAAATCTCATACCCAAACATCATAATAATGAAATCCAAGTTTAGTAAATGGTAAATCTAGTCATTTATCAACTAAAGCACGAAGAAATCACAAAAAAGATTAAGCTTTACATAACCCACCATTAAAGCTCAACTTCATGCAAACCCATAAAACTTCACTAACTTCAAATCCGAAATCACAAACCTATTTTAGAAGAAAACCCTTACCTCTAGTGACTTCCTTGACTTGAAATCGATGCTCCAACTCCTTCAAAATCCTACCCACAATAGGGTTTTTTTAATCCTTGCACAAATCCACTTTAAAATGCCTAAATCACTTGAAAACTTGTAGATCTAGGGTTTATTGAGTTCAAAAATGAAATTCCTTCTATATAGGTTTGAAATAGATGTCAAAATCAGAAGCTTTAAGGTTAGAAATCGGGATTAATCCTTAGTAAAAAAAAGGATTTACAAAGTTTAGGAGAAACCCTAGGTAATTAATAGAAAATCAAGCTAATCTTTACCTTAATCACATTTTCTTCTTTAGAAATGGGTATTAGGGCTTCCTAAGCTCCAGATTCTAGCCCTTCCCAAATAGGAATGTGGTTGTGTCATTCTATTTATAGTAGGCATTGGGGTAGACCTAATAAGAATGTGGGGTACAAATAAAATTTAACACTAAAAATAGAAAATTCATTTATTTTATGCCCAAACTAATGTAGAAATTTTTTGAAACTCTTAATTACTGTCATAATATGTTTTTAGTGTCTTGTGGGACCCATCATCCTAATTTATGAATGTGGGGCCCACATCGGGTCCCACCTCCTAATTTTTGGAAAAATAGTCAAAAATTTTAGAAAAAATTGAATTAACTTATCTTAATATAAAACCATCAAAGTGAAGAAAATTTGATTAAAACCATTGTTAAACACCTTAAATGCAAAAATAATTCAAAATCGACTAAATTTAACATTAAACCACACAATAATAATTAAATAAAATAAATAAACCGGTTAGAGTTTAAGGATCTTACAAGCAGGGTTGCTGGATGCACACCAAGTGGTACACATCCAGTGTGCTATGACGCACTAGGGGCAGAGTTGGCATCAGCGCCTAATGTGGCATTGATGCAATAGCTTTATTTTTTTATTTTTTAAATGAAACTTATTTTAAAAATTCAATGGGCAATTACTCCTTACCCCGAACTTGCGGATTTGCATATTCTTAGTACCATTGGGCTAGTATCGATGAGCCCTATGTTATAAAACATGACCACTCAAGGGTATGTTATCTCTTAATTTAAACGTAGGGCCCACATGTGACTCACTTCTCGAGGCCACAGTTTATGATCCTAAAGTTTGATTTGCATGTTCTTAAGATCAATGCATTTGTCTCTCACAAAAACTTTAATGTTCTTTCAAACAAATTGGGCTCAAAATGGTTTAAATTTAAGAAAGATAGTTACTGGGCCCAAAACTCGCTCAAAGTTCTATTCTTCAAAATTTTAGAAAATAGCATGTAGTTATACCAGGGAGCCTAATTCTTATCGTTGAGGATACCCTTCTTATTGAGGAGCTTGTTGTTGGGGAGCATGTTTATGAGCAATCTGAGGAGCCAGTTACAACCTAATGAGGAGCCCATGTCAAAGGGGACACCGTTGAAGATCCTATTAGCAGGAAGAAGAGTGATACTGACATTCAAACTCGTCACAACTCACCTCTAAAGTGGGTCCATATGAAGGCTATGAAAATAAGATTAACATATGACACAAAAGAGGAGAGGAAAGAGGGTAAAGAGGAGGAGAGTAAAGATGAAGCATAGGGAAAAGAGGATGGTAAGGAGTGGGTCGAGGAACGTGAGAAGGAAGAAATGAAGTTATTAATGTATAAAAGAGTAATGTATAACAGAGTGAGTATTATGTAAAAGAGAAAAGAAAATAATATTTTTATAACCAAAATATAAAACAAAAACTCACCAAAAAAGGTTTTGATTGAACGATAAGTAAACCAATGTAAACTTTATGTGGGGTCTACTAGTTAAGTTTAATAAAAGTCGTATGAATTTTTTGAGGTGTTTTTGTTGTAGGAAATATCTACCCCGAGAAAATCTGTTCTAGGGTCTCGAGAAACACAACCAACTGGAAGTATTATATAAATTAAAAATATTATTTAGTTAATTATTTAATTTTGGACTACAACGGTTGGTCAACACGAGGTGCAAGTGCATTTTTCAAACGTTTGGGATGTCAATCCAAATGAAGCCACTTGCTTGACAAATTACCTTCAATTACTTTTTTGCAATCAATTTTTTCCTCAAGTGAGAAAGATGAATCCTAAATTTTCGACATGAACATCCTGGCTCCCATGTAATCTGAGAAATTCTAAATTCTTTTGCCTACTCTGCAAAAGACGTTTTGATTTGTTCAACTATAAAATAAAATGAATCCATGTAACAGAGCTTAGCAAACGAGATTACAACCCATTTAACATAATGATAATATGAGATTCAATCCTCCTCTACAATTTACAGGTAATTAAACTCAAATTCACTTTCATTTGGAACATGGCGGTACTGATGAATGATGATCATCACCAAATTTAAATGAAAATTTGTTAGCAGATACCAATCAGACAAGAAGGTGAAACCAGGATTTGGTCAGTTTCTATGGAGTTAAATGAAAGATGATCCTAGAAGAGAAAGGGAACCACAGAATATCTTTCAATGGGCAGCCACCGGAGAAACTCGGATCGCCGCAGCAGGCGCCGGGGAGAAGACGTGGGTGGGCAGCGCAACGCCGCGGCTCCTCCGGCACGACGAGAAGATGTTCAACCTAGCAAAGGCCACAATCGTGAGCACTGCCTTCTTGACCTTGACAAAGGATTTCTTGAGACTCCCCTTCACAGACCGCTGCCTCTGGCCCTCAAAGGACAAGTTGTAGCCCCTGAGGAAGATCTGCCTCTTCTTGGCCCTCTCCATCCTGTACCTGTGATACGAATACGAATAGTATCCTCCTCTTTGCCTCCCACTCAAAGACTGCTTGATCTGGTACTCTTCACCATCTCTACTGCTCTTGTTGCTGGCCAGCTTGAACGGCGATTTCCTGTGGAAGCTGATACGGGGGGCCTCTTGCCCCTCCTCCTGGCGATGGTGCTGCTGCTGGTCTACTAACTGGTAGTAGTCGTGCCGGCTCCGGCGACTAAGCGACATGGTGGTGGCCGGGCTGGAGGACAGAGACCCACCAGTAGCCATGTTGGGTTGTGGAGCTGCTTGGGTTCGTGGTGGTGAGACAGCCATCGAGTCTCTAATCTTTATATGGGGTCTAGCCGTGTAGGGCCAGCATTACTGGTCATGTGCATGCCATATGCTTTGTTGTCACGTTCATGGAAGGGTCGTGTTTGACCAGCTGAGTTCTTCATGGCGGCCACAGGGGCCACGCTATTATCTTGAAAAAAGAGGCGCAGAATAAAGAAGTCTTAGTTTGCTGTAATAATGTGAGTATCTTAATGATATTGCCTTGTTTCAAACGTTTCTTCTGTAACAGAATTCCGAAAGGGTGTGGTCATGTATGGCGTCTAGTTGTGAGAAGATGGAGCAGCCACACAGGGGTTTGAGGTCAAAACCCTAATTCTTTGGGTTGGTGAATTGCCTTTCATTGTCAGCAGCATGCTTAAGGAAAGCAATATCAAATATTGTGGTCAAAGGGTGTTCATATGATTGTTTGTTTCTTAGGATGCAAATGAGATGCTAGAAGAGGACACCCAAGATGCTTCGCTTTTGAATTTTGTGTGTGGACTTAGGAGTAAAGGCGTGGGGAATGGAAGCTGAGACCGGGGGCCAATAACAAAAGATGTGTCTAGCTTGACCGGTATCCAGGAGAACGTGACCAGCCTATATAGGTCCTCTATACATAGTACATAGAGAACAACTTGCTATTTATGTATAGTTACCTCTTCTATATAAGATCATTAAAATTTAATCTTTATGTAATCACCATCGTACGAATTTTTATGACTTCTCTCCCCTTTATTGTACAAATAAAAATTACATTGTGAGGCATATTAATTATTTTATGATCATTTATGTACTAGCTTATATTGTGTTTTAATCTCCTCTCTCCTGACTTGTTTATTGGCGCATGTTTTTAACTCAAAGATAAAAGTTTGGTGAGAGATGGCATGAATTAGTGCTAAGGCCTTACAAATAACTGCGGTCTAATCGTTATCCACAACTGTGTTAATGTTAATGTTAGCAACTCTTCCGGCCGGCGGTACAAAACCTTTCTTAAAGGGGAGATGCCGCTTGCTTTTCATGCTGTTTTTTGTTATCTTCCGTCTGAATCATGCTTATGCAGAAGATTATCAACAAACTAAATTACTTGAGTTTAAAGTCTTCCCATTGTCTAAGATATTAGAAAAAGTGTGAAGCCGCCCCAATATTACCCTTTTAAGTGAACACTCAGAGTCCATTGAATTTGGGCCCCTTTTAAGTGAACACTCAAGAGTCCATTGAATTTGGGCTTCATTAATGAAAGTTCGGAATGCTAAGCTATATTCATTGTCGAATTTTCAATATTATCTAGACTAAAATGCCCTTGTCTTAGGGTTTAGGGTTTTATATCATATAAAGCTGGACTAGTAGTCACATTTACCTAGAAATGGTGATTTCTAAACTCCGACCAGTGAGAAGCGAAACACAATGGAAGGTTTGATTTTCTACCCATCCAAACAACGATCTCAAAAAACCGACCAGTGAGAAGCAAAGATGTCGTAGGAGGTCTGATTTCCGAATCAACAGACATGCAATTTTTAAAGTTTCCACTGTGAAGCGAGTTCTGGTCAAGAAGTGAAGTTCATCTGGAGTGTATACTCATACACCCCTAGTAAAGAAGTGATCTTCGGTGAAGATCAGCAGCCCATTGAGGGTTTAATCCCACGAGTCTCATCGGCATTAACCAGTCGTCTACTTCCATGGTAGTGGCCTATTATTCAAATTCTAGTTAAAAATCGTATATTTGTATACATGATTGTTCATATATCGTATTATGAAGCACACAATAGGTACTACTTGCATATACACAGTACATAGTTGTGTTATCAAATATTACGATATTGACTTTATCGTGTTATCGCTAATACAATACACGATTTGAGAAGTTGTCTTATCGTATAATAGTGGCATACATATCATGTTATCAATAACATGATATGTGATATAGACAATATTCATTTGTTGCGCTATCGTGTATGCATGAGAAGGCATCATATTGTGTAACCATAACACAATATATGAACATAGCAAGTATTTGAATGTTAGTTACATAATGTGCATCAACACGATTATTTGATTTTGGTCACGACCCATTGTTGATATATATATATATATATATATATATATATATATATATATATATATATATATATATATATATATATATATATATATATAATCTTTTATAGACGAAGGCTATAAGTACAGTCAAATGGCGGAATCAATGAAGGCCTAAGAAGAGAAGAAGAAAAGAATTTGTGGGAGGAGACTAGGTCTGGGAACTAACAATTTCTCTGGACTTCGACTATCAAAAAACCTCGTTAAATCAAGGCTGGGATGCAAGGCAATTTTGGAGGAGAATGGGTTCTACCAAGTATACAATTACGAACAAATCATTATCCCCAGCCTACTCCTGAATGTTCTAATAGATGAGTGTTGGGACGACTCACAAATGGTGTTCAACAGTCTGGGCAAAATACTACCCCTGACGAAGGAAGAAGTCACACTGATCACGGGTTTGAGGGCGAAAGGAAACCAGTTAAAGTTGGACAGTGGTGATGGAAAGGCTGCCCAAGACAAGGGGCAATTCTTCAAAAGGTTCTTCGCAAGGAAAAGGTCTGAGAAGAATTTGATTGAAGAAATTTTGAAGGAAGTGGCAAACAAGGCATGTTGTCTATGACGAAAACTTAGCACACTTGGCCATCATGCACATGGGAGTCCTCGTATTATTCACTTAGAGCAACAGATCTATCTCCCATCTTTCATCGATGACCTGGCTGTTCTGGGGAGGTACACCTGGATGGAAGCCATGCATGACATGTTCGGTCGAGGCTAGTATTCTCATTGGGGCAACATCAGAAGCATAGAAGATGAGCGCTCCGCCACAACTGGTATTCTCATTGGGGCTTCATTTGTACTACAAGCAAATTTCGTATTATCAGTAATACAATTATTTATATGAACATATAATTGATAACACGACAATATATTAACAATTTAGGTATATTATCTTATCCATAACACGATAGTGTAATTAGCGTGGTTTAGATAACATACTAACTTGATTTCTATGTTATTTATCACACGCTAGTTAGGATAGCTTTTCGATAAGATGATAAATAACTATATCATGTATCTTCATTTACACAGTGTGAGTATTTAGTGTAAGAAATGATATGATTAGTTTAATAAACATGTTATCCATGACATGACATACACGATATAGGATCACTATTAATGGGATTATTTTGTTAACATAGGTGTGGTTTTTTTAGCATACTTCTATGTGGGCTCCAAGTTCTCCTCCATGTACTCCAAAGTGCAAGAGGTGGCCCGGGTTTACCTAATTGTTGACGGATGTAGAGAAGGCCGTTCAACTTAACATGGCCAATGAAAAGTCAAGGAAGAAGTTGTTGGCTCATCATAGGATGAGGAAGTTGCGTACGTACTAAATAGTCCTGAGAAGACCAGCGGGAGACCCACGGTAAAGACCCTCTGATCAATACCCAAACCGTCGTGGCGATGAAGAAGTATATCACAATCTCCACCATCCCAACTCTGGGAGAAAATGTCTTATAAAATATTACTAATGTATCCGTAGAAGCCTCGGGTCTTTATGACCATTGACTCCCCCAAACATCTAAACTTAGACTAGATTATTTCCATCCAATCAAGTATTCGCTCAACCATTTGTATAACACCCCGCTTTTCTAATTACGTTTAGCCTACGGGGTTAAAAGTAATTAGATAACCCTTAATAAGTTTTGGAAGGTTTTGTAGGTTAAAACCTTCCTATATGAGTAGAGCTCATAGAAACGAGTGTAACGATTCGAAGAACGCATGAAACGGAGGTCGGGACTGGAAGTTACGACCTCGTTGAGCATAGAAAATAGACGGGACCTACTTGGAAATAGTGTGATTTGCTGCTTTAAGTAGGTTTGTATTGAAGGGCTCATCGATACGAGTCCAGCGGTACCAAGAACGAGCGAATCTGAATCCGGGATAGGAAGTTGCGCATGTTTGAAGAAAGAAGAAAAAGAAAAAAAATAATAATAAAAGATAAAGGAAGCCGGTGCGCAGCTGACGCGGCATGGCGAAACGTGCGCCCGTGGAACTGCAGGTGCGGCATTTTGGTGGGTGCCGCAGAACGCAAGCGTGACCTGCATAACGCGCGCGTGGTTTCGGCGCGGCGCGGGGGCTATATATACCCCATTTCTCCTGTTTTCGAACTAGAACTTCTCTCCCCCCGTTTCTGACTGTTCTAAGGCCAATTAAGGCCATTCAAGACCTGTTTCCTACGAAATCGAGCGTGCCCTACGTGATGGAGAGGTCCGTTCTTTGAGTCGGCAATCGTATAAGGAGGAAATGCCCCGAGACAAGGAGAGGTTCTGCCCGTTATCTTCAAACACCGACAAACTTCTCTCTCCGTTCTTAAGTATCCTAACTCCGATTTAGTCCGTCCAAGAGGCGTTCTTGACTAAATCGAGTATGTTCTACATGATGGAGTGGTCAGCTCTTTGAGTCAGCAATTGTATAAGGAGGAAATGCCTCGAGACAAGGAGAGGTTCTGCCCATTATCCTCAAACACCGACAAACTTCTTTCTCTCCGTTCTTAAGCATCCTAACTCCGATTTAGTCCGTCCAAGAGGCGTTCTTGACTAAATCGAGTATGTTCTACACAATGGAGAGGTCTGTTCTTTGAGTCGGCAATCGTATAAGGAGGAAATGCCACGAGACAAGGAGAGGTTATGCCCGTTATCCTCAAACACCGACAAACTTCTTTCTCTCCGTTCTTAAGCATCCTAACTCCGATTTAGTCCATCCAAGAGGCGTTCTTGACTAAATCGAGTATGTTCTACATGATGGAGAGGTCCATTCTTTGAGTCGGCAATTGTATAAGGAGGAAATGCCCCAAGACAAGGAGAGGTTCTGCCTGTTATCCTCAAACACCGTCAAACTTCTTTCTCTCCGTTCTTAAGTATCCTAACTCCGATTTAGTCCGTCCAAGAGGCGTTCTTGACTAAATCGAGTATGTTCTACACGATGGAGAAGTCCGTTCTTTGAGTCGACAATCGTATAAGGAGGAAATGCCCCGAGACAAGGAGAGGTTATGCCCGTTATCTTCAAACACCGACAAACTTCTTTCTCTCCGTTCTTAAGCATCCTAACTCCGATTTAGTCCATCCAAGAGGCGTTCTTGACTAAATCGAGTATGTTCTACACGATGGAGAGGTCCGTTCTTTGAGTCGGCAATCGTATAAGGAGGAAATGCCCCAAGACAAGGAGAGGTTCTGCCTGTTATCCTCAAACACCGTCAAACTTCTTTCTCTCCGTTCTTAAGTATCCTAACTCCGATTTAGTCCGTCCAAGAGGCGTTCTTGACTAAATCGAGTATGTTCTACACGATGGAGAAGTCCATTCTTTGAGTCGGCAATCGTATAAGGAGGAAATGCCCCGAGACAAGGAGAGGTTCTGCCCGTTATCTTCAAACACCGACAAACTTCTTTCTCTCCGTTCTTAAGTATCCTAACTCCGATTTAGTCCGTCCAAGAGGCATTCTTAACTAAATCGAGTATGTTCTACACGATGGAGAGGTCCATTCTTTGAGTCGACAATCGTATAAGGAGGAAATGCCCCGAGACAAGGAGAGGTTATGCCCGTAATCCTCAAACACCGACAAACTTCTTTCTCTCCGTTCTCAAGCATCCTAACTCCGATTTAGTCCATCCAAGAGGCGTTCTTGACTAAATCGAGTATGTTCTACACGATGGAGGGGTCCGTTCTTTGAGTCGGCAAGCATATAAGAAGGAAATGCCCCGAGACAAGGAGAGGCTCCGCCCATTATCCTCGAGCACCGAACAAGAAAAATGGGCCCGGAGAAAGACGGGGTTCTGTCCGACGTTGCCGAGCTATGTCAAGAAAAGTAATCCAGACTAGGGGAGGTTCTGTCCACCACTCACGGGCACAGAAAACAAGAAGAGTCTCCGGCAAGGAGAACATTTATACGTAGCCCTTTATTACAAAACGATGGACGTATGGAGGCTAGAGGAAGCTCCGTCCTTATCTTTGAATCTGAAGGGGAGGATGCTCATACGAGCAACTCCGAATACGACTACCTCGCAAGGCATGAGGGGAGTAAGCATTTCTGATCTCCCATTTTAATTATAAAATGATGTGTGCTATGCCATGATGTGTGTTGTCTTGCTCTAGGGTAGAGCGAGATATGTAATGTGTGTGTCCGGTCTCGACTCAGTGAAAGAGCGAGCCGGGTGATGTGCTCAGTCTCGATTCAGTAATGGAACGAGATACGTGTATGTGATTTTGATCCCGCTCTGTAGTAGAGCGAGATGTATGATTTCGTTAATTTATTAACTTCCGCTTGACTCCGATTTTATGATGAGTTTTTGTATACTTCCGATTAAATATTTGGAGATACACATTTTATACGTATGATTTTGTTATGCTTGTTGTATGTAGTAGCCATTAGGCAGAACTACATTCGGATCCGATCGTATTGGAATAATATCCAATACATACGTAGGCAACCAACGGCACGGCAACGTTGGCCCGATCCAAATTATTATAATAATATATTTTATTCTGTTTTACACGCGACGAACTATGAAGCTTCATTGTGTGTATGTGTACGTGACAACCTAAGTCTATGTACGGGGAAGCCGTAAAGCTCCGTAGTACGTAGACGAACGTTGTACCTCTCGTACACAGACGATGATTCCTAGCTTAAGGAAAAAGAAAATTTTCTATTAGTGTTTTTGCGGGCCCGGCTCGGGTCGGGTCGTTACAATTTGGGTCCTCTTCACCTTGTGAATCGGCCCAATAAATAGCTTATCCACTGAGCTATGACTTAGAGAACATCCCAAAATCACCCTCAGTTCATTAACCAAGGTAAGATTCTATGTTAGGGTCTCGTTAACTCCATGAACCAATCCCAAATCCTAATGAGGGTATTTTAGTCTTTATCTTGATTAAGTGTTCTCCCTCAAATTGAAAGACAACAAATATCTCTTATTAGTCTTCATTAACCTTAAGTTACCGATTAATACATCAATAACAAAAGCATGCAGTAGATTAAGCAACATATATAACATCGGGGCTAAAAAGAGGGAAAATAAGTATTTTCATACTCAGTAGAAAATACTCAAAAGGGGAGTTTTAAACAGTGAACTCTGTCAGTCCATACATAGATACGCTCATGCAATTTTCACAAAAAGCAAACATAACAAAACATAATCACACAATACAAAAAATTGATGCTCACACATAGTTCATCTTACACTTACTCGTACCATTGTACTCAAATCCAAACACTTACAATCTTGCTCAAAAGTCTTACTAAAAAATTTACTCTTACAGTCCTTCTAAAATACTTACATTTACAATCTTACTTAAAATCTTCCAATCTTACTCTTACTTAGAATCTTACAAACTTACTCTTATAATCATACACGTACTCTTATAATCAAACTCTTGACAACTAGAGCTTATTATAATTTAATTAGCTTTAGCATCAAAAGGAAATGAATGTCATTGGGGCATCACCTTAACCTTCGGGGAGCAACTAGATACCACGGACTTTTTTGTAGGTAAGACACACATATGCTCAATGGGCACATGATCAAACAGGTAAGAGTAGATCTATGATACTACTTACCTGAGTATGCAAATGCCCACACTCGGAGGGTCATACAGTGCCAACTAAAGGCCATACAATGCCAATTTTGGGCCAAAACTTACAGTGCCACACATGGGCGGAATTATACAGTGTTGACTAAGGGTAAAAAAATATAGTGCTCTCAATAAAGCATCAAACGTCAGAGCTTAAACATAACACCAAGACAAGACTAAAAAAACTTACAACACTTTCAATTGATCATCATACGTTTGGGCTTAAATACAACACCAAGACAACATCCTACAAGATAACACCATAGCTAGACATGAAAAATGCACAACTGACTAATTATCCACTGGCACAAACAAAGAACTGAATCCGTCAAACCCATAAGGTCTCAAACCTTATTATTTTTGCTTATGATATAAGTTTGATTTACGTAAGTTATGCAAGTGCAATTATGCCAAGAAATCTTTCCGTCTTACAATCATCCACTAATTGATCTGAAACTATACCCATTTCGAAACCTAGTCTGTCAAGGCAACATATTTTGCTTGACCCATCTCATAACCATACACACCATATGACATATCCTTACATATCCATATGTTCTCCATTGTCCACCTTATGACCATATTATCTTACTCAAAAATCATCAAGATAAGCCCCCATGATCCAACCTCTGTCATCAAATTCTTACAAGAACCTTACTTATTATTTTTACATTGCATTTTATATTATGTACATTATGTGTGTACAATTATGTTGTGAAACTTACTATCTAACAATCCCTCATGCCTACTCCAAACCTTACTTTCACTTACTCCCTAAACCCCCAAGCCTTCTTATCATTACTCCAACACTCCACCCAATACAATCCAATCCAAATTAGTACAATCCAAACCAACCCTCGCCCATCACTTATACACCCTCAGACATCCATCATCCTGATATAGATCTACATTGAAAACCATGTCAGACCCTCTAACACCACTTAGCGCCCATCACACATACATTTGCACCACACACATACATGTATCCTTCACACATGCATATACCCATCATACATCAGTATGTCCATCACACATACATATCCTATGCACATGCTTCATCATACTTGTGCATCACATACCTGTAATTCAACATGTAGCTTACCAACATACTTGCTAGTCCTCACTATCACACACATATTCCACATAACATATACTCAGGGTTAACATGCATATCATATGAACAATTAATCATACTATATTTTATTATATTTCCCTCTTACAACATGAAATTGAATCATCATCAGACATCCAAAGTATTGGATCGTATAATCTTAGCATGCTACTAAACAATTATAGCACGTTATCATGAAATTACAAGTTCAAGATCCCCTACCCCGTAATCCATGGATTTCAATGGAGAGCACAAGACAGTGGATGCATCATTGGCCAAAAGCATCACCTAGTTGAGAGAGTAGTTGTCCTAAAGATTTAAGAAATGTCAGAAGTAATCTCAGTAAGGTGGGGGGGGGGCAGCCGAGAGCAAGGTCGTGCCAATAAGAAGTGGAAAATGCAACCAAAGATCAAGGGTGGCTAAACAGAGGTTGGCCAGCAGCTGAGAGATACTTCTTCCCATAAGACACCAAAATCGGTTGTGGATAGCACCCAACGAGAGTAATTTCGCATCATCAATGACCCACAAGAGGAGTGGAGGATGTAGAACCCAAAGTGGGTCAAAACAGGGACATGAGAGGTGGAGGGAGGCTGAGAACGGCTACTCCCTGCCATCGCCAAGCCTAGTCATACCATAAGGAGGCCTGAAAATGGAGAACCACAGGGAGAGGGGAAAAATGGTTCACGCATGGGTTGGAGCCAAGAGCACAGAGTGACCAAAGCTGGCACATGGCACTAGCGGTGAGCCAAACCAAGTTCAACCGGAAGCTAGATGGCTAGCTACTTGACAGGGCAGTAGCCATATACTCAAACAAAGACCGATTTGGGGTTTTGGGTGGGTCTAGTCTGCCAGAAAAAGGGTAAGGGCCGGAGCTAGACCGGGAGGGGTGACTTGTGTAAGATCTATAAGTTTTACTATTTTTATTTGTTTTGATTTTGGGTGTTTGTTTGGTTTAGTTATGACTTTTCTTGAGTTCATTTTGATTTCTAATAGGAAAACATTAATGCCAAGCATAATCCACCAAGTGCCACACTAATTATCGTCATTTTTTATTTAATTCCTTTTATTAAGGAAGTATGCCCCACCTTAGGACTCACGACCATCTTGGGCTGTTGACTCTCACTTTGACATCTTAAATAAGCTTGGGCCATGTCAAATTCGTTTTTGGGTCTATTGTATACAAGTGAGTTCACTTATTTGTTGGGCCCATTCTAGACCCATTTACTACCCTTAGCTATCTATAAATAGAAACCTTAGTCATTTTCCCATTTGGGGTGGGTTGAGATTGGGAAGCTTTGGAGAGCTCTACCCCCATCTAAAAAAGAAAAATATTAATCTAAGGTATAATCACTTAATCTCTTCTATATTTCTTTTGATTTTGCCCTAGCTCCCATGTTCTCCTCTCAAATGGGATTTTAGGGTTTTTTTCTCTCAAGTTCATTCTTTTACCTATGTTTTGAAACCCTAGATTAGGATTTCTTACTTCTACTTTTCTAATTTTTATTTTGGGTACAAGACAGTATTAGATCTATCATCTATTAGTTGTTTTGAGTCTCTATTTGGTAAAAAGGTTAGATTTTTGCTTAGGGGTAATGTAACCTAATTTGTTGGGTAGGGTTTCCTTGAGCTTTAGAGGTGATTGAAGGGTCTACAATCTGAATTGATGTAAAGGGTTTTTGTTTGACGAGGTTTTATTTGCATTAACACCATGTTTGTAAGTGGATTCATGTTCTTGAAGCTTATAGGTTAGTGAATTTAAATCTTCTTGAATGAATGATTTAATGTTGTTTTTACGTGAATATTGATGAGAAATATTAGATCTATCATGTCTTAGGTTTAGATAATGATTATATGAAGTTTTAAGAATTTTTATGGAATTTTGAAATGAATTCGATTCATTTTCGAGTATGAAAAGGAATTGTTTTACAGTTCTGGGTTGACCGATCAATCGCCCTATTGGCTGGACTGGCCGATCGATCAGCCAAAAGATAAAATCGGGATTCTTTGTTCCCGATCGATCACCCCAAAGGGCCAATTGATCAAGTATATAGGAAATGAGTATATGCTTGGTTTTAAGTAGGATTTTGATTATTTCTTCATGATTAATTAATGTCACGAGTAGAGTATGATCATGCTGAAGTATAATGCTTGCACACACGTAACACTAATTATGTTTGAACCATGTTCCACATGTTTTAGCTCATTTATAAATATGACCATGAATGTTTATGCTTACTTATGCTTACATAATCACATTTGCCATGTATGGACCATGTCTCATACATAATAGGATTGATTAGAGTATGACTACTTATGCTTGCGTACATCTAGCATTGTCCATGTATATATCATGTTGCATACATCATGAAAATAGTTTGTTAAGCCATGATTAACCATGATTAGTCGATTGTGTGTTGTAGTTTTTTGGATCAGTCATATCGAAGATTTAACAAATTAGTTTTACGTCTGAAAATGTGGGGTTTTATGTCCATTAGGCAGGGTTTTACTTCCCTTGAGGGCGGGTTTCCTCTCTAGGTGAGAAGAGAAAAATGCTATAATGAGAAAACTATTGAGACACTTCTGAACTGATAATCCAGGCTGGTTTATCCGTGTGCACCAGCTAACTAGGGGCACTTCCAGTTAGAACTTATCAAACTACTTAGGTCTTCCTTCTTACGATTTTTAGGGTGAGCAAGACTGCTTAAGCCTTCATTCTTAAGATTGTTAGGGTGAGAAGGTTGATTTCTCTATCGTGAGACATTCATTGTGCTATTTACACATGTACGTGTATGGATTATAATGTTCATTTATACATGTTTTGTGTAGAGATGATGTTGTTTATGTTTACACAGGTTGTGTATGGATTATGACATTTAATCATACAAGATGTGTATAGATTGTGATACTTGATCATACAAGATGTGTATAGATTATGATACATGATTATGCAGAATGTGTATAAAATGTGATAATTGATCATGAAGGATGTGTATGGATATGTCAATTGAATGCATAGGTTGTATGTAGATTATGAAATATAATTGAGATATGATGCACATGTTTTGATTATGGATATGTGTTGCATGAATAAGATATTTTCCACAGGTTGTATGTGTGAGGGATTTGATGTACTCTTATGTTGTTAACACCAGTTTGCATGAGGTCTATGCTACAATTCTTCAAAATTATGTTTTGGTGTTAATGTGAGCTTTATCTTTTCAAAATGCTTTCTGAGCTAAGCTCACCCCATTTGTGTTGTTTTATTTGGGGACTACATGGTTGTGTCATGTAGGTGCGCAGTTGACTTATATTACAAGCATGGAGGTGAATAGATGCATGGAGTGTAGGATAGTTTATTTGTGATGGGATAGACTTATGTTTAGTTTTCATGTAACTTGTGACATTTTATATGTTATGAGAGAGCCTTGTTGAATGACTTAGACATGTTTAATGCCTTTCTAGGCTTGAGACTTATCATGTTATTTTGAGACTTATGTAGGTATGTGAATAACTAAGAGACTTTAATTAATTTCTTTTATCTTTCATTAATTATTTTTGCATAAAGGGAAGTATTGTGTACTTCAATCTAACTTAGTTTCGGGTTAACTTTTCACTTCGTCATACCTTCGTCATCTCTCCTTGGACCGGGTTCAGGTCAAAGGGGTGTGGTAGGGCTTGACATCTCCCCATCATTGTCGGACCGAGGTGGGCCGAATGGAGTCTAGCCAACCATATCTAGCCACCAACAACAACAGACAAAGAAACATATGATGAGTGTGGCTCGAGTGAAAAAAGATAGAGCAACAGAGAGAAAATCAACCATGGGAGTTGGCGTGGTTGGGCAGGGGCGAAGGAGGAGTAGATAGGCCAGGAGTGGCGACCCTTGACAATCACCTAGTCGTGACAAAGCCATGACAGCATGCCAAAGGCCATCCACTGCTGGTAGAAATGCACAAGGTGGAAAAAGGAGAAAATTTTCATTTATGGCCAAAATGGGAAAGAATGAAGAGATGGGGGTGGATCCGGCCAGATGGGATGGCCCACCACTGTCGTTGGGTTGGGGTTGAGCCCACGGCATTCGGCCAGCCCTAGCCAAGGTGATGACATAAAATAGAAAATGCAAAAAGAGGGCTGACCGGGTTGAGGCGGAGTGGAACGGGTTGGGGGGGTGGCAGAGCTGGCTAGTAGCGGCAGCCTCGCCATTGCTAGGTGGTGGCCAGCTAGACAGAGGCTAGTGGCAGTGCTGCCTTTGGCTCACATGGAAGAACTGGAAAAATTTTCTCCCTTCACACGGGTTGAGCGGACTCTTTATGTCTGTTCTGCTATTTAGACATTTTGCTCTCTCTCTCTCTCTCTCTCTCTCTCTCTCTCTCTCTCTCTCTCTCTCTCTCTCTCTCTCTCTCTCTTCTTTTCTTCTCAATTTTCGTTCATTTTTTTTCTCATTTTTGTGGCTAAAGTTTCTGTGGCGCATCGAGGCCCACAACCTACAACTAAGCCCTACACACCTGACTCTCTGATTACGAATATCAAAGTAAAATACGCCAAAAAGTCAAATTTCTCCATCAAAAAATGAGCAAAAAAATTACAAAAAGGACGTAGAAAATTACAAAAAAATCAGGGACATTACAATGACATCCAATAAAGTAAAATAAATTTATGTAGAACTCAATGACAATAGTAGTGAATTTTTTTTACTAGAATAATAATGGTGTCATCAATGTTCTTTTAAGCATCTAAAATGAGGAAATTGACTTGAAGGTTGGAATGGTTGCACATGGTGAAGAAAAGACATTTAAAATGTATAATAAATATGCTTATTATAAGGGCTTTAGCATTCAAAAAGATTAAAAGACTTTTAAAATAGATAAGAACTTATCCGGCGCATCTTTGTGTGCTGGAAAAAGGAATTTAAGGAATTTTTTGAACCTAGTGGTACAAAGGTCAAAATACTAGGTGTGGTTGTCATTTTCGTGTCATGTTTAAAGTTGATAATGGTGTATATGAAATTAGCAAGTTAATAACTTAGCACAACCACCCACTGGATGAACATAATCAGAGGCACTTATTAAAGTTTGCACGTAAATTACATAACACTAGCAATGGTGTTATTAAATCCATGGCTGATGCTAGTATAAGAGCTACCAAGACATATGCATATTTATTAAATAAAGTAGGGGCTTATGAAAATATCGAATTTACTATGTGTGATTGTCAAAAAATTTATACAAGTTGAATAAGCAAAAAAAGGTGATAGAGCATAATTAACCAATTTAAGAATAAGCAAGAGGTAGAAAATATGTTTTTTACACAATACAAGTTGATGAGGAAAGCCTTCAACTTCAACCCTTGTACACACATGATGAAATCTATATAGAACCACATTAATCAGACAAACCTGAAGCCAAATGAAATGACAAACAAACATCGAATTGCTTGTCTGATGCGGCCCATAGTTCAATGGCCACACCACAAAAGAAAAAAAACTCAGGAAAAAAACTACAATCCAATCATTAAAATCGGATGAAAGAAAGACAAAAAAATGCTATGCATAAACACCCATCCATAGTCACCCAAACAACACGTAACGAAAGTCCAGTAAAAAAAATAAAATATAAAGATATCCATATATAAGTCTATACAAATTCTCGCATTGTGGGTAAAGCTTGATCCAATAGTGATTTCATAAACGTGATTTACCCAATATACTTACTCTTGTCATTTTACTTATAATACCATCGATCGAGCTTCAAGATCGTAAGATGGTGTGTAAGGGTTGAAATCGTGTTGCGGGTACCTCCAATTTTATCACTGAATGGTGTCATACAAATGGTCAAACATACATACGGTTACTTTACATAATGGTTGACACATATGCAAGTAACACAAACTTGTATTCCACTTGATTCAGGAATATGAATGAATGCTGATTGAAATTCTAATATACCTAAACGCATGGTTATTTTGGCAACTTGGGTGGGCTTGTACTTCATAAAAATTATAGTCTCATAATATATTGTTTGCCCCATGGTAGGTGATTGAGTTCTTATTCCAAACCCTAGATTGAAATGCCTCTATGTTGCTTATGCTTTTATTTAGTATTGTGGTGACAAGAATCCATATAAGATATTTTGGTTATGGTTATCTAATAAACATAACAATTATCTTTTAACCCGATGTCGACTTAAATGCTCGGAAATCCCAACCATCAAAGCTTAAACTTAAATTAGTAAAAGTCAATTCTCCACACTCCTATCCTATGGCCACCACCATTTATGTACATAAAGAGGAAGTAGGTATCTGCCCGTGACAAGTCAATGCTATCAGCCATCCCGTAGGTGAAGCCTAGTTATACCTCATCAATCTGCATTACTCTTCTCCCATTATTTCCTCCTTCCTCCTTTTGCCATTTTTTTCAATGCACCAACCAACTGTGTGTGCCCCACAGTCAATGCATTTTCAGAACATATCCTTCTTTCGTCAAAATACAAGATCACCAGTACTCAAGCCCATTTCCAAAGTCCTTCTCTCATACTTTGTCCACTTCTCCGATTCTTCTTCCATCTGAGGTTTTGGACTTGTGAAATATCTCCGTCTATTTCTCCACCACCTACAATGTGACCCAAATTCCCATGGGGCTGTCCCTGTACCTCTTCATGGACTAACCCCACCTCCCAAGAACCCCATTTCCAGACCCTGACATGAAATAGAGATTTGCTTAGAAGCAATTATTTGGAAGACCACAGACAACTACCCCAACTCCCAAGGCCAATATGTCATAATATAAAAAAAATTGTGTGCCTTCCAGCCTTAATTTTTATTTGGTTTACTTACATTGGTTGGAAATTTATTAGGTCACTTGTATTTTAATGGCTGAAAGAGTCTGTGGATCTGGGTAATGCAGCATGAGTGAAAATTTTCTGCACATGAGGCCAAAGGACACCATTGATAGAGTTCTGGCTCTATCTACTGATTCTACTGTAACACTATCACCTTTTCATTGCATAAAAACTGTGACGCCACGCCAGATCTTCTGCAGCCATTGTAAATGGCTCAAAAGGATTTCAATAGGATATGTACGTGTCCTATGAGAGGCCATAAATGTTGGAGGCTCATTTTGGCTGTATCTAATAATTCTATTTCAACATCCAACATCAAACAAATAAAATTTCTAATTCTAAGTTCTTATCTTAATCTTAAAATGAGTCTTCTTCATCTAACTCTTTATATAATTTCCTGCTTATATTTGTTTCTTATTTAGTTTTGTTTAATTACAAGAATTGAAGAAAATTTTATTTCTTTTGGATTTTTTTATCTTAAAAAATTAAGACAGATTTCAAAATCCCCAGAGGCTGGCCACAGCATATAGCAGCATTACCGAAGCTTCTCATAGACTTCCAACGCCTAGATATCCTTATTTTATGTCACTGCTAGAGGCATTATCTTTCATGTGAGATGTAGATGTAATAGCCTACAACACACCTCTTCATTCAAGTGGGGCTATTCATGGCTCCCAACTAAGCCTTTCTATGCATTGAGATCAACAGCAAGTGTACAGTGTTCCTTTTAAGTTATGTTAGTAGAATTAATGAGGAGGAAAGGGTTGAGACTTGAGAGCACCTTCTATAAGTATGTAATGGTAAAAGATGTCCATCTATGATCCATAGCCTATAGGGATTTGATTTCCCGTGACTATGCTGATCAAGATAGCTCCACTTCCACAGACCTTTGTCTCTTCTCCTGCCACAATTTTCACTTCTTTCTCACAGTAGAACAAGCTTCATTTCCCTTAAAGCCATAGCTGTCTCCTTGCCTGAGAAGTAAGAGCAAGGGAGGGAGGAGAGATGGCGGGTGCTTCCACATGTGAAGGGGGTTCCTTTCTCAAGCAGGTCGATGGGAAGGAGAGCTTGAGCACATCCAAGAGGTGGGGTAAGAAGAGATGCCCAGAGAGGAGCTTGAAGCAGATGGAAGGTGTGAACATGGGTGACAATGGGGTGGTTCTGAGAAAGAGGGTGATGGTGCTGGTTGATAAGTCTAGCACTGCTAAGGATGCCATGATGTGGGCACTCACACATGTGGCCAACAAGGGGGACCTGCTCACCCTGCTTGAGGTCATCTCCCCACATACTGCTCAGAAGAAGCCTCTCTTCACAGACTCCTCTCCTCACCATGCCAACTCCCTTGCAACCCTCTGCAAGGCTTGTCGATCAGAGGTTAGAATCTGACACTGTATGAGAGAGAATGAAAAAGAAACATGGACTTGAAGTGATTCTTCTAGTTCAGGGTTCCATATTAGTTGCATCTTTTGCATCTCAAGTGGGCATTTTGAATTTTTTGGAACTCTTGTGATCAAATTTTTTATACGTTTCTTTATTGCTTGATACGTGTTTGTCCTATAGTCTTAATTTTTTCTGGTTTTGGCAACATCAGGTGGAAGTTGAAGCTCTGGTGATACAAGGGCCCAAACTGGACACAGTACTCAGCCAAGTAAAGAAGCTGGAAGCTTCTGTTTTGGTCTTGGGTCAGAAAAAAACTTCTGCATTGAACTGGTAAGAACTTTATTAAATTGACTCTTCATAGACTTGATCCTAACACCACAGTTTTTCTCACTTCTTATCAAACTTAAAAAAATTAAAATGTTGGGTTTTTGAAGTTTGATTCCGAGTATTAGCGAGGATTTTGTGGAGAGCTGCATCAACAGAGCAGAATGTTTAACCATGGCTGTTCGAAAGCAGACTGGGGGGCTTGGTGGGTACCTCATCAGTACTAGATGGCAGAAAAACTTCTGGTTGCTAGCGTAGTTTAGTTGGTATGCATGAAAATAATGAGTGTCTTTAGATGAGTGGATTTTAAGCTAAGCTCTTTAACAGTTTACATTTTACTTTTTATGTGATCCTCCATGGTTCTTGCTGTAGATCTATGAATAATCTCATGGCAACGATCATCTAAGTAGTTTGTGGATGGAAATGAACTTGTTTTAGCATAAATTCCCACATTGTTTTGTATATTTGCAACAAATTTTTGAAGGCAGATATGGAAATCTGGGGTCTCTTTCCAAGAGCATGGTTTTCAAGACAAAAATTGGAAAGATGTTGGGCACTTGGGCCACCTGTTGTCTCATGTCTGCATCACTGGTTGTCCTCATCCATTGTGAAATTTCTAATGACTAAGAAGAACTCCAACCTCCCAGCAGTAAAACAAAGACTTGACATCTAGGAGATTGACAGCAAATAACAATGAACAAAAATCTATGTACATCACTTACGTTCACATTTTGAATAGCAATGGACAAAAATGTACGTATATCACTTATCACGTTCACCACCTAAAAAAGGAAAAAGGTTATATGTGACAGTACGTATGCACATTGGCATGTGCTCGGCGAATTGTGCACAGTCAGATTGAAATCCAACTGCACACATAGTACCACGAGGCAGGCAGGCAGGCGGCCACCCACCAGAGTAACACAGGCCATACAATCGTCCATTTACTGCACGCAGGCGTGAACCAGGAGCATATAGACGGGTAACCCATAATGCAACCTCAAAAGGAGGAGCGACAGTCCTTTTGTTCTTAAAAATAAACACTTCACATGTGTTCTTTATGGTCAGCTTATTGTCAAATTAGATCATGAAAAATGCTTACAAAAAGTTGAAACTACCTGCCGAATAGGCTCCTCGCAAAGAGGAACAGCAGCCTTTCTGAGAGCAGATCAATGAGTATAAGGTCGGATTCATAGGATGGGTAGGGTTTTTTTTTTGGTACATGGATTGGGTAGTTTGATTCATGGTAGGAGTTGTATATACACAAAATGCCTAAAGAGTTGTATTCTTCATTAAAGAATACAAGTGTTGAATCAAATACGCACACTCAGTAGGCATGAATTGAATTCACATCTTATAACGCAAATTCTTACCCAATTCTTGCTTAATTCATTAAACTAGTGAATTCAACTCATACAATTTGACTTTGGGGCACATAGCCCATTTCAGAGCCAACAGTGATTCTCATTCCTGGTGTCCGTAATAGAAAGCAAGACAGACAGTAATCGAATTTCCTTCGGCCGATTGTGGTAGAATAGTGAGCTGATCATCTCAAGTTCACCCTTATGTCAGACAGAGGTCGGTCCTGGGAGTTTGCCATGATTTACTCCCTCGTGAAGTAGAGAGCAGGAGAAGTTCTGCTGCTGTCTGCCATGTGACCAGCAAGATCTCTACCCGAAAATGGGTAATATCATAACTTTGAAACAATAATAAGTAAGCAGTATTGATTTGATGTCCTAGGATTTGCGAGTTAAAAGCGTAATGCACAGCACAAAACAGGACAGCAAAATGGTATAAACTAAATGCTCGCTCAACGTTTGTATGAATACTATATCGAGAATAAAGATTCATCACATCAAAAAAGCTAAAAGAAATGAAAGACAAGAAAATTCCACCTTCTAAATCGAATGGGAAGAACCCAAGTTAGTCGATCGGCACCTTAAACTTTATCATCTAGCTTATCATTTACAAGGGGCAACATTTCCATAAGACTGCGAGGTGTACGTGGAGTTTGAGGAGTTCTGGGCGTTCCGGGTTGCTGTGCCAGGATATGCCTCACGTACCCATAGAATGTGCATCCGATCAGTGTTATCCCACATCCAACCGCATTCAATGCAGGAATTGGGTTCCGAAAAATCATCCATGAGATCATCACAGCTACTGCAACCTGTTCAAAGAACAGCAGATACATATGAAATTGGGAAATGATTTGTTTTTTTGTCATAGCTTTTATTCTCCCAAATCGAATTGCCCTCTTTGCAACCAGGATGTCCTTGGACCACTTACAGACATACATGGTGTGAACCTTAAGATATGAAAACATGAGGGGGTTAAGGGCCTCCGTATCTGTCTACTGGCACATGGCCTTGAAACATTGAAGCTACCTAGGCGATTAAATTCCCAAAACCTGTTTATAAACTCACAAAGTAACTTAATAAAAAAACTACTTGATTACCTTCAGATTCCCCGCAACATTGAAAGTAACAGCAGTTGTAGAATGGATCACATAGAAAATGGAGAAGTTAAGACAAAAGGCTAACACTCCTGAGGTGAATATTATGATCAGGGACGAGTAAATTGACTGGTGGGTATAAAACCATATTACGACCCCTGGTCCTTCAAGGATGAGAGCTGGTATAGCTAATATCATCGTTGCAAAAGGTGCCATGTAGTACACTGTATTTATACTACAAAATAGAAAAAGTATTATAAGGACTTGTTAAGGCAAGAATGCTAATTTCCATCTAGATAACATCACAAGTAGCCATTCATAAGCAATATAGTATGATTAAGTATCTTTTACATAAAAGCACTGATCTAGATTGTAATACATGTAAAACGTCATTCTTACATTCAATTTACATATCAAAAATATTTACAGTGCATAAAGCATAACAAATACAGAGTGTATTCTCTTTTAAATAGAAAATTCTCCAAGGGACCCTAGCAACAAACACCATTGATCTCTTGTGGTTTGTTCAGCTCTAGAAGCTGAGGCTTGCAAAACTGACAATATAGGAATTGACTAAAATCAATCAATTCAACCCCCTCTAGAAACTAATGCCATCCACTTGTCCAGTACTCCAAATAATATATTCTCAAAAAATAAACATTGAAGATCAGTCCAAAAAGAAAAAAAAAGATGTTACCAAATAACAACAATTGCAAAGGAAATAAAGATTGTTGTTCTTGCACCCCCTAAAAAAAAATAAAAATAAATAATAAATAAAGAAAAGATGTGAGAAACCATCATCTTAAATCCACCTTTCTTAAGGTTTCATCTTATTGATGTTCTTGAGAGATGTGTAAATGTACAGTTTTCAGAATGTGAGAGTGAACCCTACTACCAAAATGGAGGAAACGTTCAGCCTTCCTAACAACAGGGAAATAGAAACATTACATGTTCCCTGGAAGTGCTAACTCATTTTTTTACCAAAAGTAAGGATCCAACTTTGGTCCATTCAGAGCATTATTAGTTTCACATGGGCATCTTTCAGTCATAAAGCAGTGCAATGACATGTAATGAGTCCCCTCAAGTCACTTAGCAGCCTTCTTTCTAGTAGTTACACACATGACATGCTTCTCAACAGGTCCTGCTACGATCAGATGTTAAACTCCCATTTTCTATTAATCGTGTCTTTGTAAAAAGAAAAAGGAATCCCTTAAGTCAAATCAAGGGTTTAAAACAATGGAAATATCATTCAAATAAAGGAAAACACTGAACTTCAATAGAAAATCATGTACATCAATAACAAAAAAAAACAGTACCATTATCAACACAGATAGTATGTACTTGATGTTTCCACAAATGCTACAAGAACAACAGCAACTTCAATAATCCACACTACTGAAGGATTCCAAGACTATTTTTGTTGCTAAGGATTTAGCTAACATAGAAAATTCACATGTTCAGATGCTAAGCATTGCTAAAAAAATTCGATTCAGAGCTTCATCAAACATTTCCATCCTGGGCTGGTCTTTTGTTGGTGGTAGATTATTCACCTTTCAATATCTCTTCTTCAAAAATCATGTCCTTAATCTCAATATTAACAGCTTGGACAAAACCAACTGTACTTGGTTCACTAGAATGTAACTGAAATATGCAAAGCCTAAGCTTCGGCAATAATCAAAAGAACATTATGTGATGCAAAGATAACCAGGTTTGCGAACACAGGAAGCCAACTGTAACAGACAAGATAAGCAAGCAATATAATCAAAAGACCTAAGCTTCTGCAATAATCACTAAGATATATTTTCCATATTTTACAGATGAGATAAGCAAGCAAAAGCAATATCTTCCAGTACAATAACTTGAATTAAAAGGTCACCTGTCAAACTTGTATCCATGTAATAGAGACTCTGCAAGAATGGTTTTTGTAGATGTAGCAAGGCAACCAAATAAGGCAGCACAAAATCCAAACATATTGAAACTAAGCTCTGTAACTGATGTAAGAAGTATCCCTCCCACAATAGGCACCAAAGATGCCCATATCCGCCAGTCAAAGTATTTTCTCCATACCAGCCACTGCAGTATCACTAATGCAAAAAGCACGATCAGGAAATGACATTATATAGGCAATATAAAAGTCAAACGATACTAGAGGAACTTGTGATGGGTTTAAATTTGGCTTCTCGCAGAAAATAAATGGGGAAAATATTGATTTATAGATCAGAGCCAATACTAAAGAGCACTTACAAATAGAAAGGTCTACTTTCCTAGACATGCATGAAGTTAAATGATTAGGAATCTAATAATTAATCCTGGTTTGCAACAAATTGCATATTTTCACGTTTATCAACTGCTTCATTTCCAAAGACATCACATATTTTCCATTAATTTGAAATCATCAATGGAAAATTGTCAATACATACAGCATTGACTTATTGCTGTCAGAAACATAACAATAAAGAATTTGACCATACAACCATGCCAAAACTGAGATTTCCTTTTTTAGAGCCTCAATAGTATGACAGTATCTTTTGAGATTTTCGCTGGCCACCATCAGCCACAGAAAAACTTTCAAATTTGTGATGCGACTGCTAATGACATTCATACTCAGCATATATACAAAAGCTAACCTGTTGTAGCTGGAGTGAACGATTTTATGGTCTGCATAAAAGACACTGGAATGAACCGTAAGCTCACATTTCCCAAAACAATATTAATACAGAACACAAAAGACATGGGAAATATCCTTCTCCATCGATCTTCTGGCTCAACCTCTATCAGAGGTTTAAGCTTCAACACCCTAATAACCAAGTACGCCCCAAGAGCAGAGCAAATGAAGTGGATGCATGAAACCGTCAATGGAAACTTAAAATCCAATTTCTGTTCAAGAAAATAAAAAATTAGATTCACAGTCCGTATAAACTTGCATTAGAGAACCAGCAATAAGCAAAGTAACCAATTTAACATATAGAGTCATGATCGTAAAACATAAAGACCACTCGCAATCTAAAATTTCAAATTGTTCTGCAGATTCTATAAAAAAATTGATCATATGCGTAAAACATATTGCTAGAGGATCCAAGTGCGAGACAAATTGCTAGGAGAGATTGATCTATCACGTCAAAATTATAAGTGATTCAAAAAATTATATGCCAGTTTATTCCAATAAGCTTTAAATGAACTTCACCACAAATCTCATGCCTCTACACCATAAGAAAAGGCATGGATGTGTAAATACAGCAAGGGTGACAGGAGGAAAACCATAGTGATAGAACTAACAATAGATCTGAAACCCAAGGATATATCACATATTTGGGTGAATCTGCACCGATAGAACAGCTGAAAAACAAAACAATTGCGCAGCAATTCACAAGAACTTTCAGGTTGCTTATACTTGGCAATAATTCAACACTTGCTACAGCTTAGAAATCCATACATAATGTCAGAACCACAAGTATTCAAACATTGAGCAAGCAATTCACCTGCATCACACTTAACAAATGCAATAAACAAAACATGTCCAAGCCAAAAATTCAAGCAGAAGCAGCCATCTTTCAACCATTGAACAAAAACCCAACACCCCACCAAACCCAAAATTCCAAACAACCCAAGAATTAAAAACCCAACAAAACGCACCTGGAAGATCCACTTGTTCATGATAATCACTGTAACATTGAAGGCCCACCATTGGAGGATCGCCAGAAGGGACCGGAACACACTCCACTGCCACAGCCGGCCCTCCTCCATGGATCCGCCCGCTCCCCCTCTTCCTCCCACCCAAGAACTCAAAAAACCCAACAAACACACACACACACACACACAAACAACAACGCCCCCTTTGCTCAACAAGCCGCAAGGCAGAGGCCAAGGAAGGAATTAAAGCGTGGGAACAGAAACGGAAGGGGATTTAAAGGAGACCCAGAAAGGGAATGGGAGGGAGGATTGTCGGGGAAGTCCTGGTAACGGCGGGGAGACCTCCCTCTTCCCATGTGACTTTGATGAGTTGGGCTCAAGCAAAATTCCTGCCTTTATTGTTCCATCGCAGTTCTTCTTTCTTCCTCCCCCAGTCTCCAACTCCAAACCGAATACTGAATTCTAGGTGCGCCCGCGCCCAGGTACGCCCGCCACGCGTAGCGGGCCCCACACCTGCTCGCGAGCGAACCTAGCGTTTTCAAACTATCAAGTAAACAAAAAACGCCTGCTCCCCATTTTGCAGCTTCTTATTCATAGTGAAAGAAAACTTCATCCTAACTTCGTGAGTATTGTGGAACAGTGCATACGTGGTGCCCTGCATGAGCTTTTATTATTTGAAAAATGTTTTCGTGACCTTAATTTTTATACGTGCTACTTTAGAACTTGTTATTTAGATTTCACTAATCAACTATACTTAAATGATAAAATAGATTATTAACATAAAATTTAACATTAATGTAATATTATTTTAAAAGAGTTTTTTATGTTCTTCATTGACAATGAACCTAGCATAAGCTCCGCATGAAAACCTTCTATTCACAAGATCAACATCATACATGCTCATATTAGTGATATTGATAGTAATATGCACTAAAGTATACATTATAGATTTTACATATTAATTATTCCTATGTGTAACTTAGGCTAGGCAAATGAACATGAAAAACTCTTCTCATTACCCTTATTAATGGGGTAAGGAGGCTTGTTTGGGCTGGTACGCTAGAGCGTGAATCACCTCTTGGAATATGTATAATATCATATGTGATAAGTCAGGATATAATCCTTGTGAAGGGCAAACGTGAGTGTTTTAACTCAGAACCTCTATTTCTTAATGCATGGTTGGAGGTCTTGGCCATCTCACCGTGGACAGGTGGAAAACAATATCAACATTCATTTACCCCTGCTTGAAGAGGGAAGAAAATTTGGGGCCCAATTAAATTTGGGGGTTTTCAATTTATGGTTGTAGTTTTATTAGGGTGTCCATTACATAACAACAAGTCCATATCAGTAGAGTTGGTAAATCAGTAGAGTTGGTAAATTGAATGTCAAATCTCTTTTCATGCTTAGAGCAAAGACAATGTCACTTAGAAGTTTCTGAAAAATGGAAAGACCCAACCCATTGTTTTTGGTCATTAGTTTCTGTTTTGATTCTAAAAAAGTCAATAAGACTTTGGTGGAAAATGATTTTCAATGAAAAATTTGGCAGCTTCCACTTCTGTTGTGTCACATTCAAACACTTCTCTCTCGTGACTAGTCCATGGACTTTGGCCAAACTCTTGATGAGCAAGCCATAAGTTAAAGGAAAGTGTGCCATGTGCAAGATAAAATGGTCAGAATTAAGTAAACAACGCACATGATCTGATTAAGAACTTCCTTGGTTAAGTTAAAAGGCTGCCCCAAGTCATATATGCTTTCAAGTTTCGACAGTAAATACTACTTTATAACACAACTTGAAGGCTGTGTTTACTGGACAAAAAGAAAATCATGAAGATGAATTAAAATTTCTTCTTTTGAGCAATAATAGCTATTCATAATATGTTTGAATATTTAGGTACATCATAATCAAGTTTTTAAATTAATCGATGTTGTTCTCCTAAATGGAACAATTATAGCAATGTTGAGATCATTGTCTAGAGACATTTAATGTCATGCTATTTTCCTCAAGTATTTCCTCCGTTCCATATTAATAGCTATATTTAAAAAAATAATATTTTTTATTAAATGGTAAAACTTACATCTAGGAGAAGGAATAGGGTGGCTCAACATAACACTGAGACCTAAGGCGAAAATATTAAAAATGATCCTTTGGATCTAATATAATTATAATAATATAATTAATTGATATTTTTATTCAAATTTTATTTTTCTTGCATTCTGAGATGCAAAATTTCTAATTAAAATTTCCAAATATATTTTTTAAAATATAAATTGCTTGTCAACTTACTCATTCTTGTGTTCACATTTTTTATTGTAGGTAAGATTTTATAAGTTTTAATTACAGAAAACTTATTTATGCAAAAGTGACGAGTATTGTTAATTATATCCCATAAGTAATACATGAATTTAGAAAATAATCTAATTTTTAATATTGTTTAGATTTTCAAGTGGGGCATTAATTTATTTGTTTTTGCAAAACTACTTTTACTTAATGCTCTTAATTCTATAAACAAATGTAAAAAAATCCTCATATTTTTTTTATTATTAAGATAATTGATTGAAAGATCGTTTTTTGGTATCTAATGTGACATACATACATAAAGAACACAATGGGCCTTTATTAGTGGTACCCTAGGCATTTGCTTAAGCTGCCTAGAGGTCCATCCTGTCACGAGGTAGCGAAGCGGACTATCTGTGATAGGTGCTAGGGCGCACACATGTGTGGAAGTTCCCGCAATGCATATACACCTAGTATACAATATTTTTACACGTGTGTGAACCCCAGCACATATCACAGATAGTCCGCTTCGCTACCCCGTGACAAGCCGATGCTTTAGCAATAAATTGCACTCATATAGTAAGATGTAAATTTATAATAAGAAAAATGCTCACATAGTCAATTGAAAAATTATATTTAATCATATGACTCGTTAGGCTACCTAAAAAATAAATATGAGAAAAGTATAATTTAGCTAAATGAGAGTTGTTACTATCCCCACGACAATAAATATATATTTGTTAACATTCACTATTGTGGGCCTTTTTTTGTCTAAATTACAAGACATACATGCATAAAAGTACACAAGGGGCCTTCATTAGTGGTGGGGCCTTAGGCAGGCAGCCGCCTAAGCTGCCTAGGGGTCCAGTCGGCCCTAAGAAGGAAAAATAAGCTTGTGATACTCTTTTTTAAGTACCCAACTACTTAAATTTAATAAAATAGAGCTATGAATATGGAACAAACTTTTTCACCAAATGGAGCTATTAATTTAGGACGGAAGGAGTATGTGCTAGTATATAGTTTACTTTTTATTTTAAGAAATTCAAGGAAATTATAAGGACAAGGGGAAAAAAGTATTGTTAGTATGTGTCTAATGCATCTTGGCAGGATGTGCGCCTAATACATGTATGATGTCGGTCAAGATTCAATAACACGTGTTACTAAGAGGCAAGTGAGTGAAGGATAGGAGAATAAAAAGAGTATTGTTATTATATGCTTTGACACATGTGGCATGATGTGCGCTAGCGCATTACATGTTGTCGGATTGAGATCCTACAACACATGTTACTAAGAGCCATTGCCCAACGAGGTAACACACAATGTCAGATTGAAAACTGGCGGCAATGCACTTAACACACATGCCCCCAACTCCATTGAGATCTTAACTTTTTCTTATTAAAAATAGTAGATAATTATATGAGTCAATAAAATTATTTTGAGAATATTATCCTGACAATTTTAATAAGTAACCATACTATAATATAAAGCAAATTGGCATACTATAAAACTTTTAAAATTTGACTATTTGATTCATGTTTTATACTATTAATCTCTATTTTAACCCTCTTTAACCCATCCTAATCCTCAAAAGGCCAAAAATATTAGAATCTTAATATATATTTTTTAGGGTATGTAAATGTTATATATTGCTCCCAGACCCAGATTCACACGTTCATGATATCATTAGAAAGCTCTAAACGAGCTCTATCAAATGAGATCCTGCATGACTACGTTTTCTCGGACCTTTTTTGTATGCCCCTATTTATATATCACACTTCTCAATAATAAAATTTTTTATGTTTTTGCATATATTCTACATATTCAGATTTGCGTATTTTTAATACCATTGGAAAACCGCTGAAAAGCTATATCAAATGAGATTCATTGCCAAACTGGTTCTATGAATAATATGCTCTTCAACGAAAAGTCTTTTGACACTATTATCTTTGCTGACCTATGACATAATATTTAACCTATGATATTTAAATTCACTTTTTCCTACTACGAGTTTGTAGGTTAATATAGAGCTTGTATGTATAACTAATTGTCATTGTGCATTGTGATCCTCAAAGCAATATATTATAATTATATTATGCAAGAAAGACCTTTGTTCAATATATATTTTATTTTTAAATTAATTTATCTTATCTTATCTATATTTACACTCAGGCATGTGCTTTCTTGCCAACAAATATAAAATGCTTTGAGAATTACTCGAGATTACTAATTAGCCCAAATCTAGCATAGTTTTTCAGTTTGATCTGGGCTCGTTTTCATGCTGGACATATGTTGTTGAGCCTATACTTCAGCCCACAACTTCCCTTTTATTGGGCCAGAATATAAATGGCCAGCCCAAGTAGGAGCTGCTTAATTAATCCTTCTTAGATGAGAAATGTGATGATCGCTCGCACCATGAATGCTAGCCCAATGCGTGCCCTGATGAGCCAGGCCCATGGATCGGCTTCACACCCAACTGGAAGCTCTATGTCTTCCCTAGCCCTAATTTCTATCGCTTGCATCAAGTATTTGTTATGTTTGGCTTTTTTTTATCAGAATATAATGTAAATAAATAAGATTTTCTCTTCCTAATCGTTTGAGTTTTTAGAAAAATTAATTATTTTACATGATATTGGAGCTCAAGGTTTTAGAAGGTCCTGAATTCAATACTCAATGGAGACATAAGGGATAATATTAAAATATAAATAAATAAATAAATAAAAATTTTCCTTCCTAATGACTAGAGTTGTTGAAAAACTTGATTATCTTACACTCTTATCACAATTCACATCACTTGTTTCCAATTAGAATCTAGTTTATCAACTTATGAATTCTTCTAACTTAGAAGCCAAAGGCATAGCCAATGATTTCTCGTCAATAAACCTCGGCCTTGTTACGTGTAACACTCTCTTCAGCATGTAGTGATGAAATTCACAAAGTGGAGACTTGTCTTCACATTTACATACTTACCTTCTGTGAGTTGTAATTGGTGCACTGACCCTGTAGTGATGATATTCACAAAGGAGACACATGTCTTCTTATTTACATGCATACCTTCTGTGAGCTATAATTGGTGCACTGATCTCTTCTAATGCCCTTTGATCATTTTTACTTGCACTTACAAGATTCTCAGTGGACTGGAACCACCACCCTCTTAAGAAAAAATTTGAGTCCAGGTCACCCACTCTACTACTTCAGTTAAAGAGATAACTAATAGCATAACTACTATTACGATTTGGATTTTTAAAACCTTCTTTAATAAAAAATGTGTCAATTACAGGAATCCTTTAGAGGGTAATGGAGGCTCTAGTCGCTCCTTCAATTGCCAATCATAGTAGCAACAATCCATCAACTGAGCCAGTGTCAAATCTGTCACAGGTTTGGCCGTAATGTGATCGTCGGTTTGACTATAGTTTTTAATCAGTCTCCACTAGCCAATATCGTATTTATGATCTCTGATATTCACTGGTACTTTGATTTGGAAAACGTTTTTTATGTTCCCTCTTTAGCATGAGCCGAGCATAAGAAATGCCTATGAAGCGTCCGATTTCAAGATCGGTGATGCACACACTAGCGCACATTAGCGGGTGTATTATATATGTCAACGTGCATTAGCATGTGCGCCGTCGATCTTAAAATCATACGCTTCACAGGCGTTCCTTATGCTCAGCTCACTGTTAAAGCAGAGCATAGAAAACGCTTCCCTAGATTTGGTACTACTCACCAACTCATTGGCCACCGTCAAAACATTTTTGACTATAATGGCGATGACCATATCCGTGTTGGCTGGCGTAGGCCTGAATATTTAGCACGCATGTTCTTTATTATTCAAGGCTAACTCCTCTATAATCTGCCTATCTCATGTTCTACATGTTCCTCAAATAAGAAAGAATTTAATGTGTCACAATTCACAAGAGATAATGGGTGTTTCTTTGAATTTCACCTCTCTAAATTTATTGTCAAAGAGGAATCAACTGGCAGAGTTCTTCTTGGAGGTCCAGTCAGAGATGGTCTCTATCAGTTACCTCCCTCTACGATGAATAATGTTTGTGCTAGCCATTGTCTATTTAGAGAAAAGGTGTCTGAGGATACTTAGCAGAACCGCAATGGGCATCCAGCACTCCCCATCTGCAAGCATGTTTTGGCCAAGCACATCCTCCCTCTTCAAGGTAGTAGCAGTTCCAATAAAGTTCATCCTGCATGTTGCTAGGGCAAAAGCAGCAAGCTTCCCTTTCATGTTAGTTCCTTCCACACGTCTAGTCCATTAGAAGTTATTATTTCATATATGTGTATGGGGACCATCTCCGGTTGTCTCGGTGAACGGCTACAAATATTATATAATTTTTATTGATGCTTTCACTAAATTCTTATAGTTCTTTCCATTGTTCAAGAAATCTGAAGCCTTTTCAAAATTTGATAATTTAAAAAATATGGTAGAAAACTTATATGATCGGTGGATCAAAACTTTGTAAATGGACTTAGAGTTTCATATCCATCTAAATGACAATAGTGGAATACTATATTACTCTTCAAACAAGTACTTCATAGAGATAAGAATCATGATTTCTACAACAATTTCTTTTAAGCAACAAAACTAAGTATCTACGCATTCATAATCAATTTATCAACCATTCAATCTACAAAGTATATAAATTACACAAGAGGAACACAAAGATTTAATTTGGAAAACCTCAATTAGGATAAAAAACCACAGTAACTACTCTTGGCCTAAAATTAGTGTACTAGATAGTATAATATTATATAGACAAGAGCAAACCACCAATCTTTATTATTTGACTCTAACCCATAAATTACTTTTTGTTTAGATCTCAAACAAATTCCTTTTGTTGCTGACCTTTAAGTCTCATTCCTCAAACACTTAAAACCTTTTTTCTACTTTGCTTGTCTTTGTCTCATTATAGCCACTACAACAAGGTCCTATTGTTTTTTGACTTTAGCCCCGATCCTTTTCAACTCTTTTGAAGATTTTGCTACAACTCCTCCTTGAATTGGTGAGAGAGACTTTTCTCGTTCAGTTGTGTGTCTTCATGAAATCACCATTTACATAAGCATGAAGCTCAAGGATGATCTTCTCTAAGAAAAAAAATAGAAAATAAACTCTTCTCTCTTCTCTATGATTTTATAAGTTTTCATCTCTTTAATTTTGTGATTCCCTAGCTTTTATATTGTACACTAAGTTAGTTTAAGTGTTTGATTCCAATAAGAAATAAAATCTCTTTCGAAAAAGCTTAAACTAGGCAATTAACACAAATTATTGTTCTAATTAGGGTATGACACTGCTAGTGATTGATTGTTCGATGTTGCGATCGATTAAAAAACTCTCAGCTTAATTTTACAAAGGACCGATTCATATGTTGATTGATCGATGGAACAATTTTTTTACTATTTTACCCTAATTCTGTCAGAAACTCTTAATTTCACTTAATTCACTCATTCTAAGCTAATCTAAGTGAATTGTGTATGTGAATGTGTGTGCAAATTAACCTTTTACTTCACCACTCTGCTTAATCTTCAACATTGATCAATAAGAACATGTTTATTTATATTTTGTAAGTCAATTAATTTCAAATCTGACTTGACCACAACTACATCTAGTCAAATTCCTAAGACTAAAAATATATATGAAGCTTCGACATAGTTTTGATAATTAAAATTAGTCAATTACAATACATATGCCTCATATGTTCTTTCACAAACAATGGTGGTGAATATCTTAACAAGTCTTTCCAAGACTTTCTTCTCCAATGTGGCTTTGTCCACCATCTCTCCTACCCTCATACACCTGAACAAATTGGGTCAACAAAGCGATGCCACAACCAAATCGTTGAGACCGGGTTATCTTTTATGAGCTCAAGTCACATTCCTACTGGCTACTGGGATTTCATTTTCTCTATCTTTTGTGTATCTTATTAATAGGTTTCGAAAAAGGTCTTAATTGTATCTCTACTTTACGGCGGTTAATAGGTCGACCTCCTTGCTATAGCACTCTTCATATTTACAGTTGCGCTTGTCATCCATTCATCCTTACACATCACAAGTTAGAGTTTATATCTCTTCAATGTGTCTTCATGGGTTATTCATCTCAATACAAGGGCTTTGTTTGCATCGACCTTCTGGCCATATCTATATATCAAGGCATGTCATCTTTGGTAACTTTATTTCCTTTTGCTGAGACAAGGCCACCGTGCATACGCTCATCAACCCGTACACCCACCCTCATTCCTTCCCCTCTCTTCCTCCTACCCCTTCTTCACCCCAATCTCCACAAATCCCCAACGCCAACATCACATCTTATTGACATCATGACCCCTACCCCATCGATCCCTATCACCTCTTCCATAAAAAACCCTCTTCCTCCATCCACTCATTCTCACCCAATGGCTACTCGCAACATGCATGGTATATGCCAAAAACCTACATCTCCCCTTTCCACCCCTTGCACCTTACTTTTCTCAGCAATAACTTATCAAGTGCCCCAACATGTTATAGCTCCACCTCAAAGCACCCACAATGGCGGGATGCCATGAATAATGAATTCAATGCTTTGATTCAAAACAACACAAGGAGTCTTGTTCTTTTTCAAGTCTCCAAGAATATCATTGGAAATAAATGGGTCCACCACATAAAACTAAGAGTTTAATATATGTCTAGATGGCTTAGTAGGTTACCACATTGCCCCTAATCATATTATCTTAAAAAGATAAAGATTATGAGATATGGCCTTGTTGAGAAGGAATTACAATTAAATACCAAAAATCGATAAACCTAGTGTCTATGCAAACGTAGTTATGCTTATCAACTACTAAACCATAAACATGCAAAACACACAAATCAGCACACTAATTTTTACGTGGAAAACCCCAACAAGGGTAAAAAACCATGCTAGGTGCTCAACGACTAAATCAATGCACTAGTAAGTAGGACACTACATTGGCACAAGCAAACCACCAACTTTTGTTGAGATTCTAACCCAAAACCCTTTTGTTTAGATCTCTCCAAACTCTTTTGTTATTGGCCTTCAAGTCTTCTCCTCAAGCCTTGAAACTTTTCTTCTACTTGCTTTGTCTTTGTCTCCTTCTAGCCTCTTCAAACAAGCTCCTCTTATTTATGAATTTAGCCTTGAGTTCTTCAACTCTCTATTGAAGATTGTTGCAACTCCTCTTTGATTTATGTATGAAAAACTCTCTCTTTATTTGTGTATCACTCAAGGAATCACCGTTAACATGAACTTGAAGCACAATGATGATCACTTGTGGAAATTAAACTAAGGACAAAGAATTTCTCCTCTTTTTTTCTCTCAATTTCTAGGTTTTCCACTTTTCAATTTTATGTTTTCTTAGCACTTATATGGTCCATTAAGTCGGTTTATGAGTTGTACTTCAATTAGGAATGGATTCTCTTTCGGAATGGCATAATCTAGGTAAGTAACACAGACAATGATCGATCGTTTGACATAGTGATCGATCATTCAATATTCTAATTAGGGTATGACTCTCCAAGCAATTGATTTATCATGAGAGTGATCAATTGATAAACTTTCGGCCAAATTTTACACAGTCCTATTAAAGTTTCCATCGATCAATTGACTCAATTATTTTGGCAGCAATTGATCAATGCATAGTAAAATTTCTCAGTTTACCTTAATTGAGTCTAAAACTTCCAAATTCACTCATTCTAAGCTAATCTAAGTAAATTGTGTATGTGAGCGTGTGAAAATAAACTTTTTACCTTTGACACTTAGCTTAGGCTTCAACCTTGATCGATAATAACACACTTGCTCCTATTTTTCAAGTCAATGAATTCTAAATCTGTCTCAACCACAACTAAATCTAGTCAGATTCCTAAAACTAAAGAAAACTTGAAATTTAGACATTATTTTGATCATCAAAATTAGCCAATTTACAATACATATGCCTCATTTGTTCTTTCAAAAATGTCATTGAAATGGTACTATATATTGAATGCATTAAAGCCCAGCTGGTCACAAAGGGTTTCAATAAAGAGCCTGTCTGTGACTATGGAGCCACCTTCAGCCTGTCTTCAAGCTTGCTATGATATGATTTGTCACCTTCCTTGCTCTCTCCAATAATTGGCATGTGCATTAGTTAGATGTGCAAAGTGCATTTCTTCATGTCATTTAATAAGAGGAGATCTATATGAAGCAACCTCAAGGCTTTGTTGATCCATGTTTTCCATCTCATGTTTGCTGCTTACATAAATCTCTATATGGTCTTAAATAGGTTCCTCACGCTTGGTACCAATGCCTCAACTCTTTTCTACTTGACTATGGAATTTTCCGTTCCCAAGATGATTCCTCTCAATTCATATATCATGGTACTCTTTTGATGTTAATCTATGTGGATGATATACTCCTCTTTGGCTCAACAAAGAAGCTCATTCCCCACCTCTGTCTTCTAGGTTGCACCTTTCCTATGATGGACTTGAGCTCGCTAAATTATTTATTGGAATTGAAGAACATTGCACCTTTGCTGGTATCCACCTTTCTCAAAGTAAGTACATTAATGATCTTCTAAAGAAGTCTCACCTTAATGATTTCAAGCCCATAACTCTCCAGCTACTTATGGAGGCAAAATCTCTTGTCATGACGATGAGCTCCTCTCTTGTAATAATTGTAGCATTTAAGCTAATTATTTTTCAATATGTTAGTAGATTTCTAAGAGTTGAGCATAACAAGTCCAAGAACGTTTAAAACGGAGGTCGGAAGTAAAAGTTACAACCTCGGGAAACATGTCTTGTAGGTGGACTCACTTGAAAAGATTTAGATAAACTACTTTAAGTGATCTAGTTTCATAGAGCTCATTGATACTAGCTAAATGGTACCAAGAACGTGTGAATCTGAGTCTTGGGTAGAAAGATACACATGTTTAAAGATTTAAAAAAAATTCAAACACCTCGCGGCAGACGCGCGCAATGCGCAATCCCACATGCTACAGTGCACGCATAACACACGGCTCACGCGGTTCCATTTGGCAGGTGCCACCATTTTTGGCATCGCAGCACAGCTGTCTTTGCACAGTTGAGGCATATAAATAGGCCTTTTGGGTCATTTTGAACCCTGAACCTAGTTTTCTCTGTTTTGATCAATCCAAGTCCAATTTAGTCCGTTCAAAAGGCCTTCTTGACTAAATCAAGGACGTTCTACATGTTGGAGGGGTTATTTTGAGGATCGGAAGACTCTATAAGGGTGAAAATTAGTATCCAAGTGGAGAGAGTGCTACTTGTTGCCTACGAATTTGCACGAAGAACTAGGTAGGGGTTTTTATCCTTTTCTAAGGCATAAATATTTACATAGAGAATTTTTTAAAAGTAAGATATATGCCTCTATTATATTGTTCATTTTTTTAAATGCTTGTTTATATGGTTGCCTCCCATATCCATTTTACGGAATGATTTTCTTAACTGAGCACTATTAGTCATGTGTAGGGAAAGTCTAGCTTTGCCAATGTTTTAAATGAGTAAGGTGTGTTTGAAATATGATTTTAGAACACTATTTTCTGGTAAAAATGATGATTTCAAGAGTGTTTTAAGCATGGTTTTAAAAGTGTGCATAAGCGTGATGACTGAGTTACTGAGACAAAATAAATGAAGGGTAACTGTCTTGTGGGAAGAGCAACTAACCCTATATTTATGGTTGTTGTCAGTAACGAGCCCATGGTTTGTAAAGGAGAGGCTAGGACCATTTTTGAAAAGCTAAACAGAGGAATGGGATATTTGAAAAGAATTCTACCCTTTATGAGTCAGGAAAACTTAAGACTGATTTGTTAACCGGGGCTTAGTAGACGTACCAATAAAGCTTCGCAAATAGAGAGATTCATAGTTATAATTCGAAGAGAAATCGGATGCACGGTACACAAATTAGCCTGGTTAGCCCCTAATGAAGGGCTGGAACCTCAGTTAGCCCCTAACAAAGGGCGGAACCACTGAGAAGGCTACGCGTGATAGGGTAGACAGTATCATGGGAAGACTTTGTACTCTCTTGATCCTGGCACCCCATGAGCATGAGTGGATCTTCTCTCCATAAACACGAGGTGTTTTTGTGACAATCTGTGGAGGAGTAAGAGGTTGCTGCTTTGTACCCGCAACAAAGTCCATAGGATGGCGTAGGTGTCCGAAATATTAGTATTAAGCCATAAGAGCTTGCAAATCCTAGTAGCATCTTCGATACGTAGGGAGAAGCTCTAGGGGTTGTTTTGGGTGAGAGGCGCACTCTAGCTTTCAAAAAACATAAGCTATTTATTTGATCTTTCTGATTTAAAAACTGTTATATGTTATATTTATGCTTTATAGAATAAATTCTCCTACTGAGTATTTCAAAATACTTACCACCCCTCCAGACCTTGAAGGACCAAGTGAGGAATAGTTGTAAGTAGAAGAAATGTTTTGAGGAGAAACTTTTGGAAGCTACAAGAAGCGACTAGAGATCTACAACTGTACTAGTAGGTCTTGAGTACTCTGTTTGTTTTTTACTACCTCCTTGTTTATTTATCTACCTTATGTGTTTGTACACACAGTGTATTTTCTGATGAATGAATGTTTATTATGTTATAATTTTGTTAAAATTTCTTTAGGTCGCTGCCTGAGAAAGCTCTATTTTTAATTTTAAGTATTCTAAAAAACCCTTAGGTCATGACATCTCTAATCCCTCTAATTATAGAAGCTTGGTGGGTTCCCTAGAATCCTTAATGTTGACATGTATAGACATATCATACACCGTTCAACAAGTCAATTCCTTCAAGCTCCCCATTGTGCTAACTTTGTGCATGTTAGGTGTATCACCAAATATCTCAAAAGCACAATTTCCTATAGTCTTCTATTTCGTATCCACCCAACCCTTGTGGCTACGTTGATTCCGACTAGGCTCATTCTTCGGATGACCATCGCTCTGTAGGTGGTTTTTACATTTACTTGGGACCCAACTTACTCTCCTAGAGTGCTAGAAGCAACCTAATTTGGCTCAATCGAGGGCAAAAAATGAGTATAAAGGTTTAGCAAATGCTTGTACACAAGTCATATGGCTCCAATCTCTACTCAGGGATTTGCACATATTTCTTCTCAAGCCTCCCACTTTGTATTGTGACAATGTCTCTGCAATCTACATGACTGCCAATCCCATGTTTCATGGACATACAAAACATAGAGGTGGATTATCATTTCTTACGTGAAAAATTGCACAAAAATGCTTATGCTTAAATATTGTCTTTGTTTCTTCTCATGATTAAACAACACATATTAACCAAAGGTGTTAGTCGTCAATGATTCGGATTTTTAAGGCACAAGTTAACAGTTCTTCTCACACTATTCACATGAGGGGGAGTAATATTGTAACTACTCTCTGTACTGACTCAATCGATGTCAATCCTGATCAATTACCTCATTTGCTACCATATCTAATATCTCCTACAATTTGTAACAAATATGTAACCCGTTGAAACCATATATGCTAAGATTTTGTACATTATTGTAACCAAAAGATTATGTACAACAGCTCTATTTAACAAGCTCAGATTAATGAGAATGGTACTTCAGTCACAACAACTCCTTTATCAATAACCTTCAAGAGCTTACTTGAATAGAGACAACTAAATTGAAGTGGCAGAAACAAATTTAAGTAAAACACAAAAAATCTCTTTATAGATGTTTATTTAACTCAAGCAACTATCTAAGAGATAAATAGGCACTCAAATGGGATAATACGATAAGAAAGTAGATAGGGAAAAACATAGAATGGATGAAATATCCTCACAATGACACTGTTAATGAATACAAAATCAGACAAACAAGGAACATGCAACTCATAGGTGCCACAGGCCCAAACTGAACATAAATCTCTTCTTGTCTTACGAGATAAGGCTATGTTCGATAAATCTATTATAAAAGCAACTATAAATCATGTGTATTTTCATTGAGTCGCCTTGGTGAGTGTAATGTCCGGGGAATTTTAGATATTGTTTTGGATTTTTTTTTGGATTTTCCCATAATTGTTTGGATTATTTGATGAAGAATATCTATTTTAAAGTGTTTTTTTTCAAAAGAGAAGTATTACCTTTAGTCCAATTTCCAAGCTTGCAGTTGCTGAAGATGTTCTTTGATTCTTATACTTTGTTTTCTTTCTTCTTCAAGGTCTTTTAAAACTTAATCAATTTCAACTTTCATAGGAGCAATCTTCAATTCTTTTTCGTCAACCACATCATCTACAATAAAACAATAAAGTAACTATGCATTACTGAATAACAAATTTTTTTAATATTTAGCAATTTAAATATTTACTATCAAATTACAATAAACAATAAATATTAACAAATGCTTTTACATAATACAATAATTTAAGCTTACTCGGTTGATCATCTGCCTTCTGTTGTTCAGAATTATCTTCATCCATTCTTTTATCTTCTTCATTCACTTCTTCAATTTAAAAATGTTTAATCAAATATTAAAGTTATGTTTAATGTAAATATTTTACTGAATAGAACTATATGCTTACCCTCATTATTATTTTTTGATACTTCTCCTTGATCAAGTTGCATCTCCCTTTCAAGTTCTTTTTCATTTCCTTCATAAATTTTAATAAATTTGATTAATGTTATGTTCAAGACAATTAGTACTGTAAATATTTAATTGAATATAAATATATGATTACCTTCATCTTGTTTTTTGGATACTTGTCCTTCATCAGGTTGAATCTCCCTTTGTACTTTTTCTTTTTCATGTCCTTCAAAAATTTCAATAAATTTGATTAAATGTTAATATACTAGTGAAGATAGTATATACGATCAATGTTGTACTGAATTGAAGTATATGCTTACCTTCATTTATATTCTTTTGCCTGAGACTTTCTTCTTCATGCTTCTGCATTTCAGATTCTCCTTCAATTTCCACATTTTTTGTCTTACTGGCTTTAATTTTAATCCTACTTTCAATTATACCTTTTTTTTGTCTCATAAATTTTGAAATTTTCTTTTTCTTTTTCTGTTTCAAAAAGCTCATATAATAATACTATATTTCATATAATAATATACTGCATTAAAGAGATACTTACATCATCGGGTGTCAGTTCTAGTAAAGAGTTGTTTGTTAATTGAAGTGACAGATCTCTCAAACTCCATTTAAAAAATCTTGGAACCTTGTGATCATATTTTGCTTTAACAATTTTACTGTGTTCACACAGCCAGAACTTCAAAAAACAATAATAGCAAAAAAATGTTAGTATTCTATATGGAAATTTTTATTTGAATTAAAAATATCAAAATGTAAGAGACTTACCATTAAAGCTATCACACATCCAGTAACCCTTTTTGGATGTTTGTAGTTCTCATGTACAAAATCCATTAATGGCTTTCTTATGAACTGGGGCCATGCATATTTTGCCATATGTTTAACGTCTTCTATGAGTGCTACATATCCCCAACTACAATGAACTCCTGTAGTCAGTACCAAAAGTGTCACACACAAAAAAAAACATACAAGTCTTATGGAGTCTTCCACATCATTGATGTTCTTTCGCAACAGAGCTTCCTCTAATGCTCTTTCTATTACATTTTTATCCAAAAGTCCTTTAACATTCCTAAATCTTCTATTTACAAAATCAATATTGGGCTTTCTTTTATATTTTTCCTTGATTATCTCTATCCTACCTAATGAGATACCAAATATAAACATTATATCGATCTCTGTAAACTGTAGATACTTCCCTCCCAGTTTAAAGGCTTTTTGTGCTGGATCATACATATTTAACAATTTTGATATGTCACTACTTTCTTTTCTTGAGTCTACAGAATACACTTTTCTATTTATAAGGGCATTGAAAATACCCCAGAAAGGAGTCTTCTGAAGCAAGTCTATTATTTGATTGTTAAAATAGGTCTTAATCATCAAAGAACCTTATCGAAGAAATCAGATTAGACCTATTAGCCATATCTACAATCAAAAAATTTTAATATTTATATTAGTGAAATTACACCGAAGAATAATTTATTATTAATAATATAAATATTTAATTAGTAAATATTAATAAGTATAATATTCATTTTTTATCAACTCACAAATTAACTTAATTTCTTCTAACACAAAAGCATATATTTACTTTCAATTTATATCAAATATATATACTTGTCTTTAAATCATGCAAGATCTAAACCATTTACTTTCATAAACCAAAAGTATACAATAATTAACTTAGCAAATATTTTGTTTGACTATATTAATAGAAAATAAAAAAATAGAAGTATTTACTTTCATAATGTAAAATTTTACAATACTACTTGTAAATCATAACAAAGAAAATTCACACATCTATGTAAATTTAAGCTTAGAATGTTAGTAACTAGTGAACAGAAAAGAATCAGAAAAAAAATTATATTTAATTTCAATAATCCTAATCTGATAAACAATACTGCTTAGTTTGAAATATGTTAATTGCATCAAACATAATAAGCCAAATATGTAACTTTACTCATATATTTACTTTCAATTTAGGCCAAATATATATACTCGACTACATTAAATCATGCAAAATATGAACCATTTACTTTCATATACCAAAAGTATACAATAATCAACTGAGTAAATATTTAATCTTAATAATCCTAATCTCATAAACAGTACTTGGTAGTTTTTAAAATAGTCAATGCATCAATCATAATAAGTCAAAAATGTAATTTTATTCTATTATTATTAGTTACCTATAAATGTGGATAATGAGAATCACAAATAAAATAAATAAATTTCTATTATAAAAGAAGTACATATCTGCTGGAGAAAGCTTAATTGCGCTAGAAATGTGTTTTTCTATAGTAGATCAATGTTGGTTTGACAAACGGAGGACTAACCGTTGACGGACTTTCGGACGGTGGACTTACGGGCATTGGACTAGCGGACATCGAATTTACAGGAAGCTAGTGGCAGATTGATGGGAATGAAGTTTCAGACATTGGACTTACCGGAAACACCTGATGGATGGTGGATGACGTACGACGGACTAACAGGAATGAAGGAAAAGTTATCGGACGGCGGATTAAAGGAGAAGTTGTCGGATGACGGACTGATGGAAATGACTTTTTTGGATGGCGAATCGGTGATCGACTGAGGAATGTGGTCGGATGGCAGATCGACGGGAAAGGATCTTTCATCGAACGGAGGATCAACAAGATCAGAGCTGTGGATCAACCAGAGGGGAGTTGGATGGCAGCTAGGGTTTTTGTTTGGTTTGGGGTTTTGGGATTTTGAACAATGGAGTTTGTTTTAAATAGTAAGGGTTATTTTTGTCTTTTATTAATCCATTATTATTATTTATCATAATCGTGTTTTCTTAAGACTAATTGACATATTTGACTAATAAAATGTAGTTAGCATCCAAAACCCCTATATTTTATTATTATTATTATTATTATTATTATTTTAATTAATATTAAATTATTATCCTATATTACATATTTAGTCTTCATAAAAATATTGTTAAAAATAAATGTTATACTCCTACATGTCTATTATAGTATTATAGTTTTTTTTTAGACGAGACCATCATATGCTACTATTATTACCTTATTTTTTAATCAATTTTTTTATCAGCCACTCTTAGTTTGAGAATGAAATAGTCTAAGTTAAACTTTCACAAATATATCCGTCCATGTCTATTTGTATCCATCACAACTATATACATATGAACATTGTTTGCATGGAAATAGACGGCTACGGGCATCCATTAGGGGTGCTCATGGACATCCGTTGTCCATATGTTTGTTCGTGTCTACGTCTGTTTTTATATATATTGAATAATTTTTTTTGTCCGAGGCAGACATAGACACGGACACAGACCAAATTTTTTGTCTGCATTAATAGAGAATTACGGACGCTGACATACCCTTCTCTGTGTTTGCGAACGTCTACATAGCTACCCTTACCTAATACTTCCTTAAATATAGTAATAATTATTACTAACTATTAGAAGAAAAAAAATAGAATTCAATTTTTATATAGCATCTTAGGACATTCTTAATATGCTACATAGGTACTTGACAACTTAAAAATATAAATCTAGTACTTATGTAGCATGTTAGAATAATCATAACATGCTATATAGATATTAGACAACTTAAAAATATGAATCTAGAACTTATGTATCATGCTAAAATAATCTTAATATGCTATTTAGGTATTAGATAGATTGAAAATATAAATTTAGTATATGACAGTTTTTCTATGGTATAAAAATATTAAAATATTTAATTTAAAATAAAAATTTAAGTGTTAAAATATTTATCAAAGTCCGAGCAGTTCGGAAGGAATAATAAAAATTAAGTCGGATACCAACCAGCGATATTCAAATAGTTGATAGACACGGACAATTAATGTCCGTAAGCACCCCTGTCTAGATACGAATGTCATTTACTTACTAAAAGCAAAACAGCGCAAAAAGGTAATCACACAATCTAAACCAATCCAATTTTCCCACCCCGCCCTCTTTCCCGGGTTCCCGTCCTCATTCATCAACGTCTCGCTCTATCCCCCGTCCCGGCCCTGCCAGTCGACTACCGCATTCGCCTGGTCGTCCTCCTAAGCTTCTCTTTCCCCATGGACCCATCTTCCCCTTCTCCTCCATTTTCCTTCTCCCATCCTTCTCTGCCCCTGCCCATCTTCTGCCACTGCTTCATCGCCTTCTCTTCTTGTCGTTGCCTCTCTTGTTGCCATTCCTGTTAGTCACAGCTTCCATCTGCCATGGACGTTTCCCTGTCCCAATCCAATCTCTCACTTGGCCCGTCCATCCCCCACGCTGATTCCGAGTACGGCGACCGGCTTCGCATCCTTGGGCACCCAATCTGTCCGATGAAACGCCGCAGAGATCATTTTGAGGCACCCTCCCCCTCTTCCTCTTCCTCGTCCTCCACCTCCTCGTCCTCTTCGTCGAAATCTCAGAAACCGCCGCCTTCCGACCGGGGGGAGATGCGGGCGGCGGTCAAATCGTGGGGTGATCGTCCGCTGGTGGATGCCGACCCGGACGTGTATGAAATCATGGAGAAGGAGAAGCAGCGGCAGTTCAGAGGAATCGAACTCATCGCCTCGGAGAATTACGTTTGCCGGGCCGTGCTCGATGCCCTCGGCAGCCATCTGACCAACAAGTACTCCGAGGGGATGCCAGGCGCGCGGTACTACGGAGGGAACCAGTTTATCGATCAGATTGAGTTGCTCTGCTGCAAGAGGGCTCTGGAAGCGTTTGATTTGGATCCCCAGTGGTGGGGGGTCAATGTCCAGCCATATTCTTGCACTTCGGCCAATTTTGCCGTCTATACGGCCCTTCTGCTTCCCAAAGATCGGATCATGGGCCTGGACTCGCCGTCAGGTGGCCACTTGAGTCATGGGTATTACACGCCGGGAGGGAAGAAGGTCTCGGCTGCTTCCATTTTCTTCGAGAGCTTGCCGTATAAGGTGAACCCACATACAGGTTACATTGATTATGATAAGCTGGAGGAGAAGGCGATGGATTTCCGGCCGAAGATACTGATCTGTGGGGGAAGCTCTTACCCGCGGGATTGGGATTTTGCGAGGTTCAGGAAGATTGCAGATAAATGTGGGGCGGTTCTGATGTGCGATATGGCGCATATTAGTGGCCTGGTGGCTGCCAAGGTACCAAACTTTTGATTACATTCTTTCTCGTCTAATAGTTATTTCTTTCGGCTATTGCTATGAGGAAACATTTCCTTATTTGGATATGTAGGTTACATACTTCTTCATAATTGCAGGTTTGGATAATCTTTATAACAAACGAATGTGTTTACATAATTGCTTATACATATTCTCTAGTTTTACTAGAAGAAATATACTAGACAGAGCTTTAAATAGTTGTATTACTTGTTGCTCAGATTGAAGGTTAGAAAGCTGTGCTATACATTTAGCTATATTTTCTACATATCTTCGAATTAGTTATTGTTATTATTGTAGTGTATGTGGTGAAGCTGGAATTTGTGACTCATATTAAAATGTGCTACACTGCCAATTTAGAAAGCTTTGAGTTTTGCTAGAAACTCCCTTCTGAGTTCTGAGTGATTGGTGAGTTCATGGAATCTTTCATGGGTGTGATAGCCATTGTTTTTCCATGGTGTTGCAAACTTATTCAAATCTGTTAAATCTGTTATGACGCTGTACCTCCTGCATCAGGAGTTTAAAGTAATCATGTTGGTGTTGATATATGGGAAGGGCTCAATCTAAGGAAGAAGCTGTTGGATCCAAATTCAATTTACTGCTTTATAATTCCTGGTAATGAAGAGTTAGTAGGAGCCCATATGGTGAGCCTTTAAGTTTGTTGATTTCAAGAGGGCACCAATGTCATCATGGTGGGCTGTCTGTAACTTATGTGGCTGGACTCACTACACTGATATTTCTGCTATTAGCGTAAGAGTTGTAAGTGTAAAAATAGACTTCTACTGAGGCGACATTTTGATTTGGAAGAAGATCTAGTATGTACTAGATCCAAATTTCAGGTGAAATTTTAAAAATTGAAACTTCTAAGAGGCATTACATGACTTTTATAATCATAATCATAATCATAATTAAGTAGCGCATTTTTCCAACAATTTGGGGTCGGTGACAGGGATCTTATGCCTAAATTCGAACATGTTTTGTGTCAACTCTTTTGTAAGAGATGACATAGTCATATCATTTCTTATTAACTTCATCCAAATTCTCTTAGGTCTTCTTCTCCGGCTTTTGGCATCATTTACATAAATCATTTCTAACCTTCTTATCGGGTCATCAATTGGTCTTCTTTGTACATGCTTATATCAATACAACCTAGACTCTTCGAGCTTCTCCCCTAAAGGTGCTACCCCTAAGTTCTCGCATACATACGCATTTTTAATCTTTCTTTTTTTTTGGTTATTTTACACATCCACCTTAGCATCCTCATTTCAGCTATATTTAATTTATCGCGGAAAATCAAAGGTTTTTCTTATACTTAGAATGGATGGATTTTAGTCAATGCCAATTGGGTGGAGTAAAATGAAGCAGGTCTCACCCTAAAAAGCAAAAGAAGTTGCATATGCCTTTGTTAGGGACAATAGAGTGTTACTTTGGCTTTTCCACATTAACTACAAGAAAATTGTGTGTCAAAATTGTTAGAAATCTAGTTGTCTTAAAAGCTTGAGCTGTTAAGGAATGGCCCAATAATGTATATCAAGCACAGGAATGGCCCAATAATGTATATCAAGCACAAACTGGCCCAAACAGATAGATGTAGACAAACAAATTATCCAACACCCCCCTTGCATGGGTAAGCACGATTTAACAAATGCAAATGCTTACATATGCACTTAATATGCAAAGGTAGGGGTGGGGATCAAAACTGGGATCTCTCGGCTCCAATACCATGTTAGAAACTAAGATTCCTTATAAGCTTGAGCTTTTAGGAAATCTATTATCAATATATTCATTTCATATTTCAACACTTCCCTGAAAGCTCGCACGTAAACACATATGGAGGCGCTTACCTGCATCCAACAGGAGTAGAATTTATCCAACATATACTTTTAGCAATTTTCTTGTGTCCTGATGATTAAATAAATTGCTTAATATCTTTCATAATTGTCCTATTTGCAGGAATGCTCAAGTCCTTTTGACTATTGTGACATTGTTACATCAACAACTCACAAAAGTCTTCGTGGTCCTAGGGGAGGCATAATTTTTTATAGGAAAGGACTGAAGCCAAAACGACACGGATCTCTTTTGTCTCAGGGAGATGAGAATGATCACTATGATTTTGAGGATCGTATAAATTTTGCTGTTTTCCCATCATTACAAGGTGGGCCTCACAACAACCACATTGCCGCTTTAGCAATTGCTTTCAAGCAAGTAGCTACTCCAGAATACAAAGCTTATATGCAGCAGGTTAAGAAAAATGCTCAAGCTTTAGCATCTGCATTGCTGAGAAGAAACTGCAGATTGGTGACTGGAGGCACAGACAATCATTTGCTACTTTGGGATTTGAGAAATCTGGGGTTAACAGGTAATCCATTTTAATAAGTTCTTTTGGTTCCTTTAGTGAATGGGAAAGATAATCTACCACTGAACTTGATTTAGCTATTTTATTATGCATTTTCTTTTGTAAGATCAGTTTATATAATACTTGCATTTGGTTTCGTCTTAAATTTTAAAACATGGTGTCAAATTATTAAAGGTGCAAAAATATACTCCCTCTGTCCTACATTAATAGCTACAATTGGTTTTTCAAAATGAACTAAAATTAATTCATTTTGAAAAAACAAATATAGCTAAGTTCATTTTGAAAAAACAAATGTAGCTATTAATTTGGGACAGAAGGACTATTATATGGAGACAAGCTGCTCTAAGCTGTGAAAGAGTTTATACGACCTTAGTGTTGTATATCAGTACACTATAACAAGTTGTATTTGCCTTTTTAAGGTCTCCGATTATCTTTTAAAACTTCCAACTTTACATTTTTTATAAGCTTCACAATTTAATTTTATTTGGTTGGACCAATTAGTAATTTAGATTTAAATATGTGGTACAGGGGTCTCACACAGAGTTGGGAAACACTGGGGTACAGGCATGTGTGTATTTAAGATGGATTTGTTAATTTAATTTTATTAGTTTTGAAGCAAATTTTGGGCTTGGCAAAAAAAATTTGGAAAAAATGCCTATTCCACGGATACAGTTGTTTTGGTCTTGATAAACAATGGTAGAATGAGCAGAAAAACCTATACCAGTGAGAAACAGCATTAAACTGTAACCGGAGGGTGCTTTAAATGTTCATGTAGGTAGGAAAGGTGAAGGTGAGGATGTTGTGATTGAGTTCTGAAGGAATTTCAGATACATTTGTTAACTTTGAAACGGTTCATATAATGGCCAAATGTGATTTAAAATCTATGTCAAATGAATACTCTATGAATAAAGTGTTTGATGAGAATAGTACCTCAGTTAAATCGCTACCTTCATGGAGTGGTCCTTAGTTACGTAGTATTTTTGATGATTGGCCAAAAATTTGAGAGATTGGTGCAGGTCTGGCAGGGTTAATATAAATGTATCAGGGATTCTGTTGCCCACTGTTTTTTATCATTATGGGTATTAAAAAATTGAGCATATGTCAATTGTTTGGCCTTCTGTTTTACAGGCAAAAACTTTGAGAAAGTCTGTGAATTATGCCACGTTACTCTTAACAAAAGTGCTATCTATGGCGATAATGGTGCCATTTCCTCTGGTGGTGTAAGGATTGGTGAGTTGGTTTGTTCTCTTTGTAATGCACTTGGACATATTGTTTGGGTTGGTAGGGCTTAATGTTAATGGTTTTTGGCCCGTCAGGTACCCCAGCTATGACATCAAGAGGTTGTCTAGAGGCTGATTTTGAAACAATTGCTGATTTCCTTCTGAGAGCTGCACAGATTACAAGTCTTGTGCAGCGAGAACATGGTATATTTCAGAAAGACTTCATTAAGGGTCTCCAAGACAACAAAGATATCATAGACCTGCGGAACCATGTTGAGACCTTTGCTTCCCAGTTTGCAATGCCGGCTTTTGACAGTTGAGAGGTAAATGCATACAAGCGAAAGGACAAGTGTTACTTTATACATGGGCCGGCATATATGATACTCTGTCTTTTAGAGGTTGCTAATTTTTTTTGGTTTATATTTTTTAAAGCTCATTACAGAAATGACATCTCTCATTTGGCTTCTCTAATGTGAATATTAATGTTGTAAATAGTAGCTGATGCCATTAATGTTTTGGCTGCTTGTAACAGCTTGTTTTTCAATTTTCTACTATATATTGTATACATCGCACCTTTCCTTCTAGTAGTCTGATTTTGCTTCAAAATGGGACCTGTTTTTCTTATGCGAGTTAGTTGTTGTGGGTGAAGACGATTAAATGTTTTTTGTAGGGCAATTGTCTATTCTCTCTCTCTCTCTCTCTCTCTCTCTCTCTCTCTTTTTTGAAGGTGGAATTCCACACAAATTCATGTTTCTAATCTAGGATCATTACGTTCTCTCTTCATTGATTGACCGCAACTGCAAATTGCAACAATGGCTTCATGCTTGGGCAAGCGATCTGTCCTCCATTATAAAGTACGTTAATGAGCCAACTGCCTCTACTGGGGTAGATGGGGGATGTTTATGGCTTTTGAGCTTCCAATCTTCAAAGCTACCATTTTCCTATCGCCCAATCTCTTCTCTTCAACATCATTTATCCAAGTGCTTGTCTCTAAATAGTCTATCATCACTCTTGAACTACTAGCAGCAGGGAAGTGCTCTTTACTGAATGCCTTAGTGTGCATTTGTGACGAGGATGATGAAGGCGCACATTCACCAATCTTGTTTCCTAATTTGGATGTCAAGCTTTTCTTTTTCCTTCTCTAATTGGACTTTTTTTTTTCTTTTCCCTCTTCACCACCATTTTTAGTAGTGTTAATGTGGCAAACTGTCGCCACAAGGATGGAGAGCTGGAGGTGACGAGCTTTGCAACTCCAATTGGTTAGTTGGTACGCATTAATTAGTATATCCCATGACAGCTTCTATTTGCTTGTCTGTTCGTAAAACGTCTATGTCCATCACTTCAAAGCAATGTAGGAGAGTTAAGAGAAGCCGTGTACAAACCCTGCTCTTAATGTTATAAATGGCCATCCCACGTGCACATGTTCATCTATGTTCCCTACCTGACAGGGCACTTTGCACGAATGGGCATAAAGTGGTATGACATCTGATGCTTGCATGAATTTGGAAGTAGGTTTGTTATTCATTGCTCCTTCATTTGTCGAATGGGTTATTTCCCTCAGCATGTGGTGAGGAGGAAATTAAACGAAGTTTATTAGGAGGTAAAACGTTTCAACCTCATATCAATTCGTTCTACTCATTTCAGATTGGTGGCTACACATAACTAAGGGTAGATTATCTTATGTCCTCTTATGCTGTCGGTGTTGGATTGACTGTCCATAATGCCTGTGGGCTTGGCTCATACAAACTTTGTTTGTAAGTGCGTGTTATTTCTTTGTTGTCCTTACTTAAAAAAATGTACCTATATGCACCAAAATAATCCCTTCAATACTCGAATAACCCTATAAATCTTTTTTGTGAATTTATAAGTAAAAAGGGATTATTAAGATGACCCTATAAATCTCTTTGTGAATTTATAAGTAAAAAGAGATTATTAGGATGTATATAGATGGCATTCTACTTAAAAGGCAGCAATCTATTTAATGAAAAATATCCAATGCAAAATTCAAGCACTGCCCCTTCTAAATGGGTACTAAGAACTAGAAAACTTTATATTAACAATAGAAAGATAAAATCAACACCATATCCTGCTGATCTTAGCTTTACATACCATGTTAGGGGAATAATTTTTAATCCTCACGGGGATATCTAGAGCTGTAAAAAATGGTCGATCATGATCAGCTGCTCTAGCTCCTATAAAGTAGAAGATATCTTAAAGGATATAAATGGGAGGACAAAAAATTCTTCCCATATTCGGAGGTGGGCTCATAAGACTTAGGGTGATAGTAGGAGCGATAAGGTGTGGGTCCATAGCATTGAGGAAGACCCAAAGTGGGTCAATGATGAAAACGCCAAATTGTTGTGGAGAACGGAGGTAGTACAACAAGTGCAGCAGACATCAGGCAATGGGCGTCCATGTTCATCCAATGAAGCAGCAAAGTTCTACTTACACTTTTCTAGTTTGAAGAGGCCTTTGTTTTCCCTTTCTTTATTCTCATTTTTGAATTTGAAGGAGTACTTTATGCAAAACAAAAGCAAAGGGAACACACTAAAAATTACTTTGATAACATTTTGATATCTTTATAACTCTCTAATTTTAATTGTCCATATGGTTGTAAAATAATTTACTTATAATAACTCCTGCCTGCCTTTTCTTTTCATTTTCACAATTAATGGTGTATTCCGGAAAAAAATTTGATCTAAAGGTGATGAAAAAGAAAAAAAGAGAAGAAGAAAGAACGTTAAATAATAAAGAGAACATGCTGAATGCTCTGAATGCTTTTGCAAGATATCAATATTATCTCCTGGATACAAATATTACAAGACTCTTCTTTGAAGAACTCAATGGCATTTTTCTCTATTAAAAAATAGCATTTTCTATAAATTGTTCTTAAAAAAAAAAGCAATAACGAACGAAATCTCTGCCAATATACTCAGAATAAATCGTGCAGCTTTGATGCCAGTCAGCCGCAGATGCCAGGTGTATAGTTATTTTCCCAATTTTTGAGCTGAAAAGCAGCAGCATTACAGAGCAGACATGTCAGTCGGTGTAGAGGCATTAATGACCCTCCAACTGCATCGTTTCACTTACAGACCAAACACAATCAGACAAAAGCTTCTGCAGAGAAATTTTGCTTTCCTACAGAGGAATCTTCTCCCACCTCCTCCTTTTCAGCATTCTTTGGTCAGACAAAATGATTGGCAATACTTTTTTTTTTTGTTGGAGGGGTAAACCAAAACAATCTCAAATATTAGATCACAGCAAACAAGAACTAATAAACTTGTTAAATCAATTACATCTCATGTATGTTGTTGTTAAGTGTCTCTCTATATATCTGCTTCTTCTAACTTGTTAAAAACAAAGCACAAAAAAGAGAAGAAGAAGGAAATACATCAACTTCTGCTTCAAGATGAGTCTCTACTTTGTTGTCTGGCTAGGAATACCAAACCATGAATCAAACTTCTTACAAGACAAACAAAACTTTCTTTACTGTTGTCAACTAGGATCTTCCAACCATTTAATATGACATTTTGTGCTTCCTCAGGTTAGATTTTACAGACATGAAAGTAAAGAACCAAAAGAAAATGGAACAGAGTAGGAGCTTTGGCCAGGAAAACTGAAGCCAACAATGGCTGTCCTTTTACCTGTGACTGCAGAAGTCCAACAGCTTTTTCCTCCCCTCCACAATCTCATCAAAGAAGTCATCAATTTGCCCAGCAATGGCCTCAATCCCACACCTCAACCCCCCAAAGCAGCCCTTCAGATTCTCCACCCTCTCTCTGAACCTCCCCTCCCACTCCACCTCCACTTGCCCTTGCGATCTCCTCTCCAGCTCCGCCCTCAGCTCCTCCAGAGCAGCTGCCGCCTTCCTGAACTCATGCAGCAGAATCCTCGGCCGCCGCCGGTCCAGCCGGTCGACCTCCGCCGCTACCTTCCTCTGGATCCTGGCCGCCGAAGCCATGAACCCGGGGCCAGAGAAGAAGCTTCCTTCTATCTCTCCTTTGAGGGAGCTGGAGTCGGGGACACAGGAGACCAGACCCCAGAGCAGGATTATGAGAAGTAGAGAGCTCACGTTTCTCATGGCGTACAATACTCCCCTGAATCCGTTGAAGGCATTCGACCTCGACCCGACAATCGAATCGAATTGAAGAGACAGTGGCTCAATCCTCGTCTCCATCAGAACTCTGTTGTCTTCCTCCAGCCCGGTTGCTTCTCTGCAAAAGACAGAGATGGCTCTCACGATCTGCAGAGCCCAAGGTTCAATTGAACCAAAAAATATTAGAAAAACAGAGAATTGGGTTTGTCAGCAAAGAGGTATTGCTTACATAATCTGCATATAGAAAGCTTAAAATCAAACAAAAACAATAATAATTATAATAAAGAGTAAGATTTCTCAACCAAATGGGTTCCTGAATTGGAAGAGAAAAATGAAGGAAATGAAAACAGGGGATTTGAGTTGTTCGGAACAGAGGAGGATTGACATGGTCGACCTGACGAGCAACCTGCGGGCTGAGGCTGCGGTGGCCGGAGACGGAGGAGGGGATATGGGCCCAGGTGAGGTACTGTTGCTCTAGGCCGGAGACGCCAGACTTGATCACATGGCAGGCCTCCCAGAGCCTGGAGCTCTCGTCCATGTACTCGTCCAGCCACTTGTCACCGGCGGGGAGGTGGAGCTTCTGGACAAGGACGGTGAGCCGGGAGTGGATGGCCCGGAGAAGGCCGAGAACCCTTTGGAGGAATTGGGCCGACATGAAGCTCTGAGACTGGAACAGTCGATCCAAGTCGTCCAAACCGTGGGTCACGAAGGAGTAGAAGCCATTGACGGTGCCGGAAGAAGAATCCATGGAGGAAATGGGATAGAACAGAAACAGGGGAGAATCCAGATATGATGCAGATTGGCAGAAGGAGAAGTGGAATAACAAAGGAGAAGGTGAAGGGGAAGGAAGTGGTTGGAAAGACTGGGGCTTTTTGCTGTTATGCGAAAAGGATGGTGGGAAGCAATGATGGGTGTTTCCTGCAGAGGGGAAAGGATGATGAAGAATCTGCCATTTCCTCCTCCTGCACTTGCATTTTCAAGCACAGACAGCTTTCTTTATGTCTCAGGATTACTTCTTTCTCCTTTCCCTTTTGGCTTCTCCCTCCCTCCCTCCCTCTCTCTCCCTCTTTCTTTCTCTCTCTCTCACACTCTCTCAATCTCTTTCTGCTGCTATCCTCTGATTCCCCCTGATGCTGGCAGGGGAAGCTTACAGCATGCTCTGTTCCTGCTTTTATATTGTTGGTGAGCAAGGCCAGTTAAGTGTGAGGAGCAGGGCTTTGTTTGGGGAGTTCAATGTTCATGCATCAGGCCCTCATGGGGGTCCGGAATGAGAACTGGGAGGAGAAACGACATGGGAATTAAGGATTGAGTGCTTTTGGGTAAGGATTGACTACTTGGCTGGGACCTGGGAGTGGATTCTCTCATTCCAATTGGGGGATTTGCTGCTGAAAAAGAATTGAATTCAATTCCTCGAGCAGCTGATAAACTTTATCTTATTAGCTTTTCCCATTTCTGGGGCTTTTTCCCTTTCAGAGAGGATTTGAGAAGCTTGGCTTTGTTTCATTATACTTGTAGTATCATAATGGATGGTGGGAAGGGCTGGTAGATGGCATTATGAGAGGCCACTTCTTGTAGAGACACTTTTTTTTGTCACAATTCTTGTAGAGACACTCATGACCATGACCATGGTAGGCACTCTTTCATCATAGTTTGATCCAAATGGAGGGTTACTAACAAAATGGGCATTTAATAGATCGGGCATAGTATAGTTGTTGTTTCTATGCATTATAATAAGGAGAAATTTACCATCTACTGTAGCTATAATCTCACGGCCATGGGCTCCACTTTATTAGCCAACTCTAAAGTTACAACGCTGGTAATCATCCGGTTATAATAAATTATAATTTTAAGGATTAGAGAAAATTATGTAGCAGCTTGAGTCATTGCATACTTGGCACCAACTACTCCATTATTAATATGAAGCTTGAATAAATAAAGGAGCTTGACTAAGATAAGGAAAAGGTTCATGCTTTTAGTTCTATCATCAAGACTGAAGTTTACCAGCAAAAATATGATTTCATATAAATTTTGGAGTAAAACAAATGATGCAGGAATTAATGATGAGTAGAAGAACTAAAAAAGCTGAATAAGCATTTCATAGGGGAAAGCTTCTTGGCTCCTAGGTCAATGGCTCCTCATAATATGGGTCCCTAACCCAGGAATTCATAGGCAACGATATTAATGCCTTGCCTGTAGATTTGGGGGCAATTTGTGTTGAAATTACTTGTATTGCTGGTGGGCCTCTGGGGAGGCTTTCCCACGGGCGTGTCAATCTAAGCATAATATCATTGCCCAAGGAATTGAATGATTGATTGCCCCCAAGTTGAAGAGTAATCAAAGTTGATGACCCAGATGTTCCTCCTTGCGCCCATCTTTCTCTTTCCCACTGGTGTGAAATGCCATCCATTTTGCCTCAGGAATTGAATGGATGGGCTCCATGGATGCAGCATCTCTCCTCTATGAGTGCAAGAAAATCTTCTTTTCATGGAAGTAATTATTTTGTGATGGTGGAAGGGGACAGGGGACTACCAGAGATCTACCCAAGTTTTGTTTTTTGTCTAAACCAATAGTGATTTGATTAAAATATGAATCTGATTTCGTTGATTGCTCGTGGAATTTTGGAGAATGGGACAATTGAGGGGATGTTGGTCTTTTGAGATTTTCATTGGAATGTGAACAACGGAAGAATGTTCCCATCTTTTCTCCTTTTTATACTAGCTTGAGTGCATACTGTTGTTGGTTTCATTCTAGTATCTACAGTAGGAAACAGCCATTTCATCATCAAACTGATGAATCATGAAATAAAGCAGTTGTTCAGAAACTGTGTTTGTCTATTTCTATGACTATTGCCCCCTCAGTGGCCAAGTCCTGAGATGAGGAAGCCAATGGACTTGTTCATTCCATAAGTAATCTTGAAGCAATTTCAAATGCAAGAGAAATATTTTCAATTCTATCAAAATCAGCATTTACTTCCCAATTCTTGGTGGGATTTTTTTTTTGGAATCATTAAGAAAAAATCTAGCCAACTAAGTAATTCTCAGCCTTGGGAATTCGATCTAGATGAAAGCTTTTATCTTCACATTCGATGTTACCGGGGTAGGTGTATTGTACTTCTGCAAGGTGCATTTAAGAATCACAATTTAAGACGCACTATAATTCTGATGTTACATGGTTAGTTGTTTTGTATTTTGGACTTGGTGCATTTGATCACCACGATTTAAGACCCACACAATAATCTTGCGTTTGAGAACCCAAATTTTGAATATGCAAACCCACATCCTGGGTTTCCAAATTATAGTTTTAGAATGCATGGGCTTAGAGGTATGAAGGAGGATAGGGGTTTAAGAGTCCGAGGGTTGAGGACATCAGGGGAGGAGGAGTTTGACGGCACTCTAGTGGTAGACCTACCACAATGGCAGGTTTTGCACGCTTCGATGAAATGTGGGTGGGGGTGAGATGAGAGATAGGAGGGTGAGTAAGATGAGAGGAGCCATGCATTTCTAATTTCTTGGGTTGAGGTCGTTATTGAAAATGCATGAGCAAGCCATTTTTAGTTGTAAGGTTGCATTTTCGAAGCAAGGTTTAAAATCGGCGATACATTGACTAATGTTGTATGCTTAAATGTACACACAAAACCCATAACTAATAACAGTTCAATTTGAAATACACACACCAAATCCCAAACGACTTACACCATTTTTAGAAATCCATGAATTGCATTCAAAATCCCAAATGACTTATTCAATTTAAAATGCACACACCAAATCCCAAACAACTTATACCATTTTTAGAAATCCATGGATTGCATCTTATTCAATTTAAAATGCACACACCAAATCCCAAACAACTTATAGCATTTTTAGAAATCCATGGATTGCATTCAAAATCCCGAATGACCAACCCCCTCTTGAGATCCATTTCACGAGAAGTGCAATAGTCTGGAGGTACAACTATTAGATCCCTAACTCTAAATTTAGTCTTCAAGTTCATCTAGACTCTTCAACTAATCCTAAGAAATTTAAGAACCAAGATAAATCTAATAGTGATTTTGTCTTTAGATTTATCAATACATAAATTCCTTTACACCATGAGCCTTTGTGGACCTTAGCTCGATGTTGTATATGATGCAAGTAAAAGCATTTAGTAAGAATATGAATATGTTTCGTGAGGTAGCATACATTTTGAGGAGTCAAAGGAACCTCATTAATGTTGTCACAACTTTAAAGCATCCATCTACCTTTGGATCAAGGATAGGGCTTGGGAAATGTTATTTATGAAAATTCTACCTTTTGAAGAGAATTAGGATTTTTCCTTGTTTTAAAGTCCATAGTTGTATCTTGTAAATTATTATGATGAGTTGTTCAATATAACATAATTATATTATTAATTTATCCCACTAAGTGTACAAGTTATACTCAATATCATTTATGGTGCAGCACTTTTAGTTTGTAGGTGGGAAATACTTTAGATGTTTTGGCTTGTGAAGAATGTAGAGGATCTCATTTTTTCTTCTTCTCTTCAATATAAAACTTGTAGGCATGTAAATGTCAATTTATTTATGATGATAGTTAAATTGTGTAGTAGACAAACTAGTGCCTAACAAACGATTATTAGTCTTACTATTTTAAATTATTAATAATAATGATTATTAAATAGTTCCTCTTCTCAATGATTTGACAAACCGGTACCCACGAACCCCAAGGGTTTTATGTATCTTAGTTTTATGAATTTAAAAAAAATAATTATTTGATTGATTTATGGGAAAATGTATTATGAAAATTAGGGTGTGAGAATAGAACACAATAGTCAAGCACCCTTCAAATAACAAACCATGCCAATAGGGGTGGCTAGAGTGCGGGCGACCCGTGGGTAGCCCACAGGCCCACACCAGCGAGCTTGGCACAGCTCGATACGTAGCATGCACTAACCAAGTTGGGCCGCGACTCACGCAGCCCATAGGGAGAGGGCAAGGTAGCATAGCCTGTCGGGCCCGGCCCTGGCCATTGGGGGATCTCCCAACTAATGACACTCAGTTGGGGGCTAAGCCCCTTTGTTTTGTTTTATTTATTTATTTTAAAACAGATTTGAAAGAAGGGATTACAAAATTGCCTCCATCAAAAAGACAATTTTAACCCCAATAACAATCAAATAACAATCATTTTCAAGGGTAGGGAAGGTAATTGTCATTTTAAAATCTATAAGTAAGGGGGAGTTTAACATTATCTTCACCCTTTCTTCTACTTTCAAAGACTTGTTTTTTCCTCTCCTCCATACTTTCAAGTTCTTAATCAGTTTAATTTTTATTCTAAATTAAGCTCCCACACTCTCAAGCCTCAAGATTCAAACAATGTTCCTAATTCTTAAGCGTACTCCTCCTCCATCAAGGTCTAAGGTAAGTAATTTTGATTTAATAATTTATTTTTTAGTTTAATTTACCTATTTTTTCTCTTAGTAATTTTATTTTATTTTTTTAAGAATATAACATCCCACTTCAACTACAATATCTCCTCCTCCTCGGTTGCCTTTACCACCAATTTTTCCAAATGAGGAATTCCGGAAATGGATGAATTCGACTACGAAGGAATTCTACCAATGCCTTTGACTGGCAGGTAGAGAAATAAGTGGCAACCCTCTATGGTGTGAAACCATATGAAGAAAATTAGGGTGGATGATCCTAACAACCCCAACATGTGCCTCCTAAAAGCCGAATGCAACTATTGTAAAAATATTCTAAGCTTGGGAACCGAGGGAGGAGGGGTACTGAACATCTTCTCCAACATGCTAGATCATGCTCCACCAAACATGGATCAAATGACCCTAAAAAAATGCATTAAGTGTCATAAGAGCTTCTTCTATCTCTCTTAGTACTTTTAATTTTAATCAAGATACAAATTGGAGAGAGCTTGTGAAATAAGTTGTGCCCGCTGAACAACCCTTCTCGTTCGCTAATGACTCATTGTTTGAGATGTATATGAGACAAGCTCTCAACCCAACCTTCAATAAAATCCCACGCAACACTTTGAAGATAGATATTTTCAAACTACACAAGGAGTACAAGGTAGAACTTATGAACAACCTACAAATAATTCCAGGTAAAATTTCTTTAACTTCATATATTTGGACTAGTAACCAAGATATCGGTTATGCATGTGTTATATCTCATTTTATTGATGAATCATAGAGATTAAATAAGAGAATAATATATTTTAACTTGATAGAATATCCTCATTCCGTGCCAATTATTATAAGATCATGGATTTCTGTATTAAATGAATTTTCAATTACAGATAAAATTATGTATATTACTTTATATAATGTCTCTAATAATAATTCCACGGTAGAACTTTTTGAATCACATTGTAATCAAATTGGTAAAATATAATCAAGCATGTTTCATATTAGATGTACATGGCACATAATTAATTTATTTGTTCAAGATAATTTAAATGTAGTTAAACCCATGTTTTAAAACCCGGGCCAGACCGGCCTGTTCCAGGTTCAACTGAACTTGGTCTATAATTCAGGCCGATCCTTCCCACGGGCCGGTTCAGTCCGGTTAGTGTTGTTTGAAGTAAGATAATTGTGTAGTAGTCGGGATTTGAAGGGATCACACTCAACAACTTATGCCAAGGTGCTATCCATCTTTCCCACTTTGATTTTCTAGCATATTTAATACCAACTAATGAATTTAATACAATTTTAATTAAGAATATGACTAAATTTTTTGTGCAAAAGGTGGGATTCGAAGCAAAACGTGAGGCAACGACTTAGAAGGGGACGCTAACCATCTCTGCTCACAATTTTTTTGTTGTAATGCATTATCAATTAATATATTTGATATACTTTTTAAGAATCAGTGCTGATGTCAATAACTGGTCCAACCCAAGTTAACCAACGATTGGACCATATTGACACGGCTCGGCTATTTATCTGGGTCAACGGCCGGCCCGGGTTTTAAAACACTAAATTAAACCTCATCTTTAATTAATTAAAAATATTTTGTTACATATCACCTCTTCATCCTCTAGAATACAAGAATTTAAAAACTTGTGTAGATTGCATGGTAAGAAGTATAAAAAATTTCAATTAGATGTTTGTCATAGGTGGAATAACACATATTTAATGTTGAAATCTTGTGAAGGATTAGAAAGTTTAATTATATATTGGGCTATAGAAAAGTTACCTCATCTAGGACTTAATGAAGGTGATTTTGTCATATCTATATGTTTGATGCATTTCCTATCTATTTTTTATAATATTACTAAAGATTTTCTAGAGTTTATTATCATACTTCTTGTTCAATTCTAAACTATTTGAATACATAACTTATGCATTTGAACATTATAGAGGTAATGAAACATTTGCACATCTTGTAAAGGAAATGGAAACAAAATTTAATAAACATTGGTCTCCTATCCTTGCAATTTATTGTTTAGGGGTTGTCATAGATCCTAAAGTTAGATTAGAAGGTGTACAAATTCTAATATATTGTATACGTGACAAAATGAGTCACTATGCCGATAAAAATGATACTTTATATAAAACTATAGAAACTAATTTACGTTCATTATATAATACATATGAAATAACCTATGGGTCAAGACGAGATCAATCAACTTCTTCTTCTACTACTCTTATGCCTCTTTCACATAAAACTAAGTGTTGGATGTTACTTGAAAAAAATAAAATAAAAAATTAGTTCTAATACTAACGATTAGCTCACTATTTACAAATTGAATTTTCACTCCTTTTTACAGAAGAACTTAATGATATGAATGTTTTAACTTAGTGGCAGACACATAGAAAAAATTATCCTATGTCGTCTGCTTTAGCAGTTCGTAATTTACTAACCCCCCGCCCCCGATGTCTAATACCCCGCTTTTCTGATTACGTCTAACCAAAGGGGTAAGTGGTAATTAGTTAAATTTTTGATAAATTATAAAGGGTTTCAAAGGTTGAAACCTTCGTATATGTGTAGAGCTCGAAGAAATGAGTGTAATGAATCAAAGAATGCGTGAAACAAAGGCCGGGATCGGAAGCTACGTCCTCAAGAATTGTACAATATAGGTGGGACCTACTTGAAAAGATCTTGTTATACTGCTTTAAGTGGACTAATATCAAAGGGCTTGTCAATACGAGTCTAACGGTACCAAGAATGCGCGAATCCAAATCTGGGGTTGAAAGATACATGCGTTTGAAGATAAAGATTCAAAAAAAATAAAAATAAATAAAAAGAAAAATGAGTCGCGCGCGACGGATGCATGCGGGTGATACACCATGCATGCATGGCACATTAAACAGTGGCGTGGATCGAAGCAGTGTGGCGCTGCGGTTTAAAACGGTGGCTCAGAGGCTTATATATAGCCCTTTTCTGCCATTTTTCATGGACGATCTTCATTTTCTCCATTTCTGAGCGTTCCGAGTCCAATTCAACCCATCTAAGAGACATTCTTAACTAAATCAAACATGCTCTACACAATGGAGGGGTCCTTTCTTTGAGTTGGAGACCGTATGAGGAGGAAACATCCTAAACAAGGAGAGGCCCTGCCCATCGTCCTCGAGCACCAGAGAACTTCTCCTTCTTTGTTTTTGATCGTTCTGACTCTGAATGAGCATGTTTAAGAGATGTTCATGAGTGAATTGAGTGTGTTCTATGCAATGGAGGGGTCCATTCTATGAGGTGGCGACTGTATGAGGAGGAAACTCCCCGAGACAAGGAGAGGCCCTACTCGTCGGCTTCAAGCACCGGTGAAAGAAAAAGGGGCTAGTAACAAGATAGGGTTCTGTCCGCAGTTGCTGAGCCACAACGAGAGAAGTGAGCTGGAGTAGGGGAGACTCTGCCCTCCACCGAAGAGCCACCCAGTAAGAGAGACATCTCCAAGTTAAGGGGAGGCTCCGTCCATAGTTCATAAGTGTGGAAGAAGAAAATGTCTCCGAAAAGTGGATGCTTTGTCCGTCAGTTCTGAGCACGAAAAGTAAGGAGTGTCTCAAGGTGAAGGGATGCTATATGCACCTACTTCAAAGGAGATTCTGCCTACCATATTCGGATCTAAAAGGAGAACGCTCTAAAGAAACAAACAGCTCTAAACGATGCCGCTTTCGATGTCTCCTATAGGTAAGTATACCTGATCTCCTGTATGAGAATACGTATACATCCTAAGTAGTTAACTTAGGATGTTAAATTATTTATACACTTACACATCTTAATTAGTGATAATAATGTACTAATTAAGATGTATGATTTGTTATGATTTAATATGTTTTGATTTGAATTACTTTGTTATACTTTATCTGATATGATCTAAAGTGTCCTACTATGCTTTGATCTATTGTGTTATGATATGTTGTGTTTAGATGTGACTAAATATGACCTATCTCGCTCTGGGATGGAATGAGACGCTTGATGTGTTCGGTCTTGCTCTAGGGTAGAGCGAGACGTGTAAATGTGTTATGTTCTGCTCTGTAGTAGAGCGAGATGTGTGATTTCGTTGATTTATAACTTCCACTTGACTCCGATAGATTACGAGTTTCAGTATGACTCCAATTGAATATTAGTATATACATATTTTAACATATATAATTTTTTGATACATGATGTATGTAGTAGCCGTTAGGATCCAATCGTATTGGAAAAATATTGTGAATGTTATCCAATGCGTACGTAGGCAACCAACAGTAAGGCAATGTTGGCCCGATCCAAATTAATTATAATTATAAGTTTTATTCTATTTTACATGAAACGAACTTTGAAGCTTCGCTGGGTGTATGTGATCGTTACAACCTGAGTCTACGTACGAGGAAGTTTTGAAGCTCCATAGTGCGTAGATGAATGTTGTACTTCTCACACACAGATGATGATTCCTTGTTTAAGGAAGAAATTTTTTTATTAGAGATTTTCTGGACCCGGGCTCGGGTCGGGGCGTTACACGATGTCCACGGTAGTATCGGGAATTTACTTTTATTGTAGGAGGTAGGGTGTTGGATGATAGGCGAAGTTGACTAATCACTACAAGAAAAGAGACTATCGTAAAAGCGTCACTAATGACTATTAGCGATGATTAAAAAGTGTCGCTAAATATATCGATAAAATTCCATTCACTAATGTTAATTCACGACGCATATGCAAAAGTGTCGCTAATCGTACCCTATTAGTGATGCTTATCTTTACGTCACTAATATAAATTTTTTTGCAACACTTTATAATGCGACACAAATAGTAAATTATTAGCAATGCTTATTTGCATGTGCCACTAATAATTAATTAATAGTGACATTTTATAAAGCGTCACAAATATTATAAAAAATTTATTATTGACGTTGTTTTTTGCGTCGTTAAAAAGAAAAATAAAAAAAGTTATTGTAACACCCCATTTTTTTATTAGGTCTAACCCAAGGGGTTAGGGATAGTTATGGAATTTTGGATAAGTTTTAAGGGGGTTTTAAGAGATAAATATCTCTATATGGGTAGAGCTCGAAGAAATGAGCGTAACAAATTGAAGAATGCGCGAAATGGAGGTCGGGATTGAAAGTTACGTCCTCGGGAAACTTGTTGATGTAGACCGATGTCTCCACAAGCTAAATTAAAAAGATAACTAAAAATAACTGCGATAAAATTAAAACAAATTAACTTTCTAATTTCTCATTCCCCCCAGAATAGGCTAAAACATATAATTTATAGAAAAATAAACTACTAATCCTACTAGAAGAAGGTAAACAAGACTAATCGTAACCAAAGTGGTAAATAGGCTAATCTAGGAAAGTAAAATCAATAGGGTACTCAAATTCTAGTCTAATTAGGAATATAACATTCCACCACTACTTCTGCATCGCCTTGTCCTCAAGGCGACTACTTTTCCAAGGCTTAAAACATTGGATGAATGTCATTAACGAGCATAGCCAGATTGCCATCAAATTCAGCTACTGGTCCAATTGGGGCATCAACAATGTACATATGAAGAGACTTGCATTGATGTCAAGGAGTATATTTCTCATCACAATTGTAGCATAATCCTTTTTTTTTGGCGGGCTTCCATTTCATCTTGCGTAAGTTTCTTGATTGGAATTATGGGAAATAGGGGATGCGGCAATGGATGTAGAGGATGAACGGAAGGAAGAAGTACGCCGTGGTGTGCTACTTTTTCCTCGCATACATGAGCCATACGCATAGTTTCCGTCAAAGAAGTCCAAGGAGAAAGTTGCAATTCTGCTTTAATCTCAGACTTAAGACCTGCTTCGAAGACACCGATTAGGGCGTGCTCTGGTCATCCATGAACCCGATTAACCAAGCACTCAAACTCATCTTGATAGTCTTGGATTGATCCCCGTTGGCGAACCTGAGGCAACAAACTCTTAAAATTATGATACGGAGTCTAGCCGAAATGGAGGAGGAGAGCATTCTCAAATTTAGGCCAAGTAGCGTCCATATGCCGAGCAAGGAGCTGGTCGACCCAATGCATAGCACTATCCTCCATATGAAATGAGGCTAATTTGCATTGTTCGTGAGCTGGAGTGCGATGGAAGTGAAAGAAACACTTCGCCCGAGAAACCCATTCGTCTGGATCGTCGCCCTTGAAGACCGAAAAAGTGACACAAATTGGTCGAGCCTTAATAGCAAGGTTCAGGTCAAGACGAGTAACTCCCTGAGCGTAGTCGATTGGCCACGACCGCGAAGGTAACCTATATGGTCACGGTAATCCATCTCCTCCATAAAAGCTGCCTCATCGTCGAGATGATCAATAAGTGGAGTAGGAGCTGGTGCTGGATGAGAGGGCCCACCACCAGCTCTGCCCTAGCGGTGCAACGGCAGGGGGCCACCGTCCTAGCCCCCACGGCTGTGCCGCCCTCCTCCCCGGTTAGCCCTCCCTCTCTCTGTGTGTTGAGTTTCCGCCGCCACCGTGAGTCCGCTAGGGTTGATTGTCCGCCCATGGCTTCGCCTTGGGCCGGCAATGGTGAGGGACCATTCCTCCCGGCCCTAGTGGGCCTCTCCTCCGCCTCCCAATCCTCTTTTCCTCCTCTGCACTATTTTTTGCATGAGCTCTATTTTGGATGATTTGGTGGCAGCTGGCGGCGAGCCACGACTGACTGGACCTTTGTCCGGCTCCGCCCTGACAAAGAAATGGTGGGTGGCCACTGCCTTTGGCCTAGTTTTGCCTCCATCTAGTTCATCCGCTCTCCTCTATTCCGGCTTGAAATCCCCTCTGTTGTTCTCTTTGTGGGTGTTTTGGGTCTTCGGAGGGCCGCCGCTACTGTTTACAACCATCCTTCATCAAACCCGGCTCCGACCGGCTTCTAGGGTCACAACGGAGCCAGCCAGAGCGCCGATAATCCCTTATTCATCCTTGTGTCCCCCACCCCCTTTATGTTTTCTACCAGTTTTGTTGTTTTGGGCCACCGTAGCACCATTGGATGTCGAACAGCCTTAAGACCACCTCGTTCTAGCCAGTTTTAGCTTGAGATGGCTAGGTCGCCATCCTAGCACAATACCACCTCTCTTTGTCCTACATGAGCCAAACTCCCCCTCTTTCGGTTATGTGTTTGACCACGCTATTCAGAGTGCCTCCGTCTTACCCCCGCCAAACGCCGATTGGCCTCTAGTCGGCCTACCTCGGCACGACAAAGGTTGTCTTTGTCGGTCACCACCTTTGGGCATGGCCCTACCGCCCCTTCTGAGCCTTGGGTCGACACCATCCAGCACTATCCCCCTCCCCTTTTGGCCGCGTGTGCAAGTCACCACGCATGCGATTTAGGGTTGTATTTGTGCCGCCTGACCGTCGGATGGCTTTGCCATCGAATGGAGTTGACATCAGAGTCCTCCTCCACCTCTCCTCTGTCCTAGAGTGTTGCCCCATGCTCTTTGCCCTTATGTGGGCCCTTGTTGATGTGAAATTGTTGCCGTTGGGTGCTGTCCACAGTCGATTTTGACATTTTGCAGCCGACCGAGTACTTCTTCGCCATTGTCCAACCTTCAGGGAGTACACCCTCAACTTCTTGTCGCACCACCACTTATGTTGGCATGACCTTTCTCCCGGCTGCCCTAATGTGCCGCCGTTGATTGCGGATTTTGCCACCTTGGTTTGTGTCACCCCGTTTGGCCGTGATTGCTTCCGACACTTCCTAAACCCGCAGGACAACAACTCTCTCAACTTAGCAATGCTTTTGGCTGCTAACTCCTCCGCTGACGCTGCCACCGTCGTGTGCTCGCCATCAAACATCATGATTACGAGATAGGGGAGCTTTGAACTCGTAATTTCATGATATCATGCTTAGAATGAGTAGTAGCATGCTAGGATTGTATGATTTAATGTTTTGGAGGTTAAATCATGATTTGTATGCATGATGTAAGAGGATAAATAATGTCATGTTGAAAGTGAGAAGCATCTCTGGGTAAGGGTATGGTCTGTCTGTCACCTACATGGGCAAAAAGTGAGAAGTGTCTCTAGGTAAGAGGAGGTTATGTTCGTGGCCTATGGGTGCCGAAAGTGAGAATTGTCTCCGAATAAAGGGAGGTTTTGTTTCACACCTTTGAGCGTGCAAAGAACGATAAATCTTGGGAAAGGGGAATGTATGTATGTAGCCTCCATGCGCAACAAAAGAAACGTTCTGGAGCAAAAGGAAAATTTGTCCTCTGTCTCTGAACCTGAATCGAAGGACATGCTGATGGAAAGAACAACTCTGAATATTGCTACTTCTAAGGAACTTCAAGGGAGAAAGCGTTTCTAACTTTCCGATTTAATCGGATTATATGAATGTATATACTAATTAAGATATATGCTATGCTATGATTTGATGTGTTCTGATATGCTCTGCTTTGATCCGATTTTTTTTTATATGATGTGTTATGATATGATGGGATCTAATATGATCTAGTCCACCCTGTTGTGTTCTGCTCTGCTATGTGATAGAGCGAGATGTGTAATTCTGTTGATTTGTTAGCTTCCGTTTGACTCTGATGATTTATGAGATCTCTGTCTAACTCTGATGATTTATGAGATTTCCTTCTAACTTCGATGATTATGAGACTTTCATCTTACTCCGATGATTTATGAGATTTTAGTCTAACTCTGAATGATGTATTTAGATATAAGAATATACATATTTTAACGTATATGATTTTGTGATGCCTGATGCATGTAATTGCTGTCAGGCAGAACTACGCTCAGATCCAATCGTATTGGAATAACTTTATAGATGTCATCCAATACGTACATAGACAACCAATGGTGTAATAATGTTAGCCCGATTCAAATTAGTTATAAAATTTGGTTTGTTCTGGACTACGTGCAATGGAGCGCTAAAGCTACGTAGTGCATAGAGGAATGTTACGACTCTCACACACAAAGTCTTCTACTCCAGGTTGGTATGTTTTTGTTTCTATGAAAATTTAATTTACTCCAATTTTGTTTTCTGAACCACCTGTCCAGGTCAACTTTTAAAAGCATCACTAATAAAAAATAAATATAAAATAATTATTAGTGATGCTTTGAAATGCATTGGTAATAAAATAAAATCTAAAAGGTTATTAGCAACACTTTAAAAGCATCACTAATAGAAAAAAATTAACTAAAGCAAAATCCCACCTTGGGTGGGATTTTAGGGGGGCACACCAGAAAGGGGAGGGGGCCGGAGCCCCTCCTCTTTTGACCGGGAGGAGGGGTGGGGGGAGGGGCTCCGGCCGCCCTTGCCGGAGCACTGAGAGCGGGGCTTCGTCTCGGAGGCTGCCGAAGTCGGGGGGCGCCCATCTAAGGCGGACAGAGCCGAGGGTGGTGGCAGCCTGACGGGGTGGGTGGAGGCAGCAAAAGCCGGGGGCAGCGGTTGTAGGGGAGAGAGGGCAGGGGGTTCATTCAGTGCGGGCAAAATTTTTGCCCGCGTGGACGAAATTTTTGCGGTTATTAGCGTTGCTTCGTCAAAAGCGTCTCAAATAGTAAATATTTGTGATGCTTCTCACGAAGCGTTGCTAATAACTGTCATTTTACGATGCTCATTAGGAAGTGTTGCATATAGTGACATTATTTGCAACGCTTCCTTATAAGCATCACAAATAATATAATTTAAAAAAATAAAATTCTCTCTCTTATCTATCTTCCTCTCTCCCCCCTCTCTCTTCTCTCTCTCTTCCCTCTCTCACTACCCTCTCTCTCTCTTCACTCTTTCTCCTCCTCTCTTTCTCACTTTTTTATTATATATTATATTTTAAAATTAATAAAAAATTTAAAACTGTATTAGCTATGCTTATGAAAATACGTCGCTAGTACCCTAGGTAGTAGCGACACAATTTCTTAAGCGCCGCTAATATATTTTATTTAAATTTTAAAATATTATATATAATACAAAAATTTTAAAAAATCTAAATTAATTTCATCCCCCATCTCTCTCTCCTGTCTCTTCCCTCTCTTTTCTCTCTCTTTCTCTTTCTCTCTCTCTTATGCTCTCTCTCCTCTACCCCTCTATTTCCTCTCTTTTCTCTCATCTCTCTCTCCTCTTTCTCTTCTTTTTATTTCTCTCTCTCTTCTCCCTCTTATGCGCATGAACATGAGCCCTAGAGGAGGAGAGGGGATAAAGTAGGGGAATCTTATTTATTTATTATATATAATAATAATAAATATTAAATAAAATATATTTTATTTGTGATTTTTTTTAAAAATTAATATTTATTTATTATATATATTTAAATAATAAATATTAAATAAAATAATAGAACTATTAGCGATGCTTTTGAAAAAGTGTCACTAACAGTCTTAATTTTCTTTTTAACAAATTATTTTATTTTATTTGTAACGTATTTTTTAAGTGTCGTTAATAGTACAACTATTAGGGATGATTTGATAAAAGCATCACGATTATTAATACTATTTGTGATGCTCTGATAAAAGTGTAAAAAATAGTTCTAAATTTTTTATTTTTTAAAAAATTATACCTATTAGCGACGCTTTTTAAAACACGTCTTAAGTAATGGTAATAATAACATTGATTTTATAAAAGCGTTGCTACTAGTTGTACTATTAGTGACGTTTTTTAAAAGCGTCACTAGTAGTTAGAAATTTTACGATACTTTTTTATGCGTTGTAAATAGTAGTTTATAGCGACGCTTAATATTACATCGCTAATAGTCTTTTTTGTTGTAGTGAATGCATGATGCAGTGGATGCAAGTATTTTCTTAAAAGATTGGTTAGACTCAAAATAAAAGGTACAAACCTCATTCTTGAATGCATGATGAGGAGTTAATAATGTAATTTTTATTTATTTTTATATTTGAGGTTTTAGATTATAATTACAAATGATAGATAAGTAAGTGAATGTCAACCTAATTGGGCTGTACTCATTTTATAGTAGTACAATTATAATCTTTATTGCATAAGTTTATAAAATTTCTAATAAATGCATTTTAGAATTTTAACTAATTTTTAAGTTTTTTTTTTAAAAAAAACTTTATGGGGGTGGGCTTGGTGGGCCGGCCAGCCTCGTGAGGGCCCCAATAGGCCCGAACTAAAATCTAGGTGCGGAAGTTTAGGATTCAAGGCTAGAGAGGTAGGAGACCAAAATCTTACCATCCCACCTGCAAATCAAACTAGTATCCTACCCCTAGCGCCCACCATTGATTGGAGGGAGGGAAAGGGTAAACAAGCAAAAAAAAAAGAAAAGGAATGCCCACTAGAGGAAAGAAGGATGGGGTCAGAGAATTTCTCACAAGGGGAGGAGAATGGGCACAAATAAATTTGGGACGTAATGTAGGAGTCTCCAACACGAGACGACATATTGAACCGTTGGATGTGCTTATGTGGCATAATTTGTTGTTTAAGAGTTTTGGGACATTGTTTATAACACGTCTCATGTGTTGTATGCCATATCAATCGTAGGACATGGAGTTTGGGTTGGACTTGGCTATACTACCTTTTCCATCCGTTAAAAACACCCAGTCAGCTTTGGCATCCAACGTTGGAGATGCAAATTTGCTCATATTTCACTTGTATAACTTTTCTTAATCATTTATAAGTGGGACTTGAGAGTTCGTCTCATGATTACTTGCCTTGTAGTAACTGTTGTTATATGAAACATTATTATGCATCCCTTCCATGGAAGCTGAAATTCCTAATCTATTTTCTCTTCATCAAAAAGTCTTACTCCACCTTTGATTAGATGTCAGATATTTCACTTTTTCAATCGAATCAGAGGTGTTTTTAGTATAAAAAAGTGAAGTATAAATATGATTTTTTTTTATAATTTAAAAAAACAAACAAGAAAAAACTACAAGAAATTTTACCATTCTAATAGGGAAGGGTGGCGTGGAACAGTTTATAACGCACATGGGTTTGTGGAGGATTTAAAAAAAAAAAAATTTGTGCAGGGAGATGGAGCTTCTTGGTAGAATTCACCACCCCATGAAACTCCAACGCATATAGAAGAAATAGCCTGCTCAAAATATTGGTCACATCAGCTGGCATCCTTCTTCCTATATACGAGAAAATTCTAAAAGCTCAGGGATCACATTATTTTGCCGTGTCTCAAGGTGGCAAGTGGAAAGTGGCTGCTGACTTGTGATACTGTTTTTGGTTCATTGGTTCATCCCCTTGCCTCATTCTTTACTATTTTTTACATGAACAAGGGCCCCGTCTATTATTATTTGGAATGAAGTATTTTTAATGTTTCTCACTTAAAGTGATTTTCAGTAAGAAGCCTTTTGTGGATGAGATTAACGCCACATACTAATGTACACAGTACTAAAGTGAGCTAGTGTGTATCATCAATTTCAAATATCAATGAATCACATGCATTCTTTAAACTAGATTTATTGTCAGTAAAAAATATAAAATATACTTTATATTTAGAAGTAACACGGGGGAACATGCGGTTCCAGGTCCGCCATAGACCACCGGAGATCCTCAAGTGCAGGAGAAGCTTATGTGACCATGAAAGTCTTTCTCCAGTTTGCTTCCACAGAGTGATTGAAATAGAGTCCTGTCTCATTATTGTCTGTAGGAGGCACTGAAGGAGCCTGCAATTTGAGTTCGGCTATAGACTGGAAATTCTAAAGAGCAGCAGAAGCTTTTGCAAGATGTTGCAAGGGCAACCGCGTCTCCTTCGTTGACACAATTCAAGTGCGAAGCTGGCTTGGTCTCCCAAAGATACGATCCTTACCAAAGAAAACCCCGTTTTGAATAAGTAACACGTTTGAGGAATTTATATATCTTTAAAGCTGAGTAAAATGAGGCACAAATTTAGGATTACGTGTTTAAAGATGAATAGAGATATGTATGGACACTCCTGAAACCTACAGCTAGTGCCAGTTGAATCGCACGCTCGGCTGCAAACACTCCAGCGTACTCAGCCGCCACCCCTCGTCCATCAACCACTTCGCCCAAGTTGGCCACCAAAGCACCCTCCTCATTCATGATACACACCCCAACCCCGACTTTCCCCGGCTCCTCGGGGGGTTGCGTGCCCCTTGAAATTAACTCTATAAACGCCCCGAGGGGGGTCGCCAGCCATCACCAGTACTCAGTTGCAGTTGCTTCCCCCCTCTCGTCCGACATCGTTGAATGGTTCCTCCTGTAACCTGCAGCCCATTGAATGAAAAATGTTGTTTTTCGTTTCAAGAAAGGGAGGACACCCACCAGGACCCAACACAACAAGGAAGAACAAAAATCCATCAATCTCTCATCCAAATCAATATGTTAGTACGATCAAAAGGGCATCAAGCATGGTTTTTCTGAACGAAGTGCTAAAAGAGAAGAAAATGAAGTGAAGAGAAATGGTAAGGCAATCACCTTGGGAGCTGGAATGCAAACGAGAAGCAGCGCTGTGGATGGGCACCAGAGACTCCAAACATCCCGTAGCTATATTTGTTCTAAAACAGTAACCAGCAGAGGAGAAACCCATTGACTCTCAAATACAAGAAGAAAAAGAAGATACAAACGAGAAAAAAGTTGTGGAAGGATCTAAAAGCAGTTCACACCCGGAAATGCAGTGAGGAGAAGAAGTCGTTTTGGAGTGAGGTGGAGAAACAGTAGTGGCTTTGGCCATCAGGGTTTGAGAAAGTAGGGTTTTTGAGCGAGAAGCCATGGACGAACATCTAAGTATTAGAGACTCAGGTTGTAAAAGCTGCTCCTTTGAACATAAAAGCCACTCAGTCTGCCTTAAATATTAACCAAAGGCCCATGAGCCGAGGGAATTGTCTGGCTAGTGGTTGTGGGCCCATGAGTCAGTCCCTTGAACATAGATATAATTAAAAGGTGACACTTTTCATACCCAAAGAAGGGAGGATTTTTTATGTTTGCATCGCGTAAGTGATGTATGGGAGTAGATATTTAAGATCAATAGTGCATATACTAGCATATGTTAATGTTAGTGTTATTTATATTAACACATATGTCATCAATCTCATCATGGATGAAAGACTTCAATGTGCTACTTATACTAGGCTTATTGTCAATTAGGAGCATTAAAAATATTTTCCCCGAGAAAAATCAATAACACAAAAATATTTTTTATACTCCCCACTACTAATGAGCCTAATGTAAACTACACATGAGAGCACTTTATCCATGAGATCTACAATGTACACACTAACACATGTTAGCATAAGTGTCATTGATCTTAAATATTAAGGGCTCTCATGCGTGGCTTATGCTAGACTCATTGTTAGTGAGGAGCATGATAAAGACTTCCCATCAACACCCTCTTATTTAAAAAAAAAATTAGTATTTACACTCACTTAATAACACCTCTTTCCCCCTTCTTCCTCTCCCATTGCTTGCACATTGACGAGTTTCATCTCATTCATGCTGCCTACTCTCCACTAGTGTCACACTATCACCCCACTGCCCACTCTACCACCCACTCTATTGCCAATGCTGCCGAGACTCGACGTGCTAGCAATGAAGGGGGATGGAGAGAGTGAAGAGAGAGAGAATGTTATTGAGGAGTGTAAAAATTAATTTTTTTTAAAAATGTGTTACTTGAGACTATATATATATATGGGGGGGGGGGGGGGGTGCGCAAAAGATATCGCTTCACATCTGGCCGTGATGTCCTCACTATATGTCTTGACTGAAGAATGTTTTCCCTAGCTCAGAGACTTGACTGAAGATCACTCTCATTTTTCTTGAAGTTAAAATTGGTTCTCCATATGCTCAGTTTCAATGAAGCAAAATAATTTGTAGTTTATCATATGATGCATTGCTAATTTATTAGTTTGTTATAACTGGGTCGGTAATTGTGAATGATCTAACAAATTACATTTGTCTCGTCTATAATATGATGTTTAATAATTATTTATGTTCGCAGTTGTAATCAAAAGAGGTGACTGGAGGTGCTAAACCAATTATTCTAGTCTCAATTGCCCTTTTTTATGTTCCTCATTGACAATGAGCATCACATCAACTATACATGAGAGCCTTTCGTCCATGAGATCGACAGTACACATGCTAGCACCATGTTACTAACGCTAATGTGCGCCAACATAAGTACCATCAATCTTAAATATCAAGGGCAGCTTATGCTAGGCTCATTATCAGTGGGGGAACATAAAAAAATGCTTCCCTTTCATGTATGTTTCCTTACTAGGAACAAGTTATCTAGTGACAAAGAATGGCAATAGGATTGTGTCAATGTGGGTGGTAATAATGCTATGTAGCAAGTAGTTATGGGAAGGCCGATAAGGGAATGAGAATTCAAGTAGGAAGGAGATAATTGCATTTAGGAATTGTTAGGCAACGACTTTGACCTAAAAGTGATTCCGCTTCAGGTCATGGTTTGCCATCTCAAATTTCGATCTCGTCTCGGTGATCTAAAGAGACGAGATCTCGGAGAGATCATGTAAAATGATCACAACCGTCCATGTGTTCATAAAAAAATTGTCAACACTTATATTTCTCAATGTAAGTATATATTATCATCTACAAATATTGATACTAATATTAAACAATTATAAACTTATATGAATATAGCAAAAATCATATAAAATAAGTAAAAAATATAATATCTAATGATGATGTAGAATGAGACTAAATAGAGTCATTGTTTATGTAAAAAACCAAAAACTATTGAGATACAAGATCTATGAATTAGAAAATCTAATGACATAAGACTAAGAATTGATTTAAGTAGAGTATCTAATGATATACTAATTCCTCCTATGTGTCACAGTTTCCTCTCATTTATGACAATTGGATTGCTTAAATGGTCGTGACACGTGATCAAAATCTTGTGTGGCATGAGTAAAGCCATCTTCCTCAATGAAGACTAAAAGAGTCATGTGAAATCCTTCACTTTGATTAGCCTCATTCCCTATGAGAGTGTGTATGTCACTATCATTTCCATCATAATCTTTTCCACTATTGTTGTCTCCATCATCAGTAGCATTATTATCATCGGACAATGGATTATCTACATGAATGTGAGATCCCTTAGTTATTGAAAATGTTACCAATTTCTTCTCTAAATCTTTCGACATCAATTCCGACTTCTTTTGATTCTCAGCAATCAATGAATCAAGTTGTTCATCATCCTGATCCATAGAGGGTGTTGCTACCCACTCAGTATAAGGATTCTCTCTCATATCCAAATACACTTTAGCCACTAACTCAAAGTGGTCTAAGGGATCATCCTCTTGTTTGTCACGATTTTTATTATTGTTTTCTATCTTTCATCATCAACTTCATAATTATAATAACTAAGACCTGTTTCTTCAACTTCTTGTAGGACAATCTATTCCTAAGCTTCATGTGAATGAGGGCAAATGTGCTCTAGTATCTCTCACATGGAGATGAATGGCCAGCTTGCTTAAGGTAGGGCAATTGACGTCGTACAATGACCACCATTATCCTGGAAAATAAAGAAAACAAATAAAAACTTTGTATAGATGAATTAATCAATATATGGGTAAAAACAATTATCATCGTGTTCAAAATACCTGCCCACATTGTTTTCCTTGTTTGAACGACACTTCTATTTTCAAATGTGCCGCATGCATCCCTAAACTTGACAATCTTTATACAAGTTGTTGTGTCAATGACCTTATGTAAGAAGATAAATTATAAATCATGTCCACGTAATACTATAGGTAATTACCTCACTACTTACATTGTCTGCAACATCTGACATTAGGAACAACTTATCAGATATGTCATGCACCCCCTTGATTAAATATGGTATGTGCCCAAGCTTTTTACTGTAATGGTACTTGGGGTTGAGGTAGTAAGCTATATAAAAAATTGCATAATAATTAAGAAAAATTCAACATATTTGCTAAAGGTAACAATTGTAAGAGATGCTTACCAACCTTGTAGATGGGTTCATCCATTGATCTTACCCACCTCTTGCCAATAATTTTATCAACCTATACATGAAAACTAGGAGATGAGACTTCAATGACCATCTTCATCTTGTCGATAGCCTCGTAAATAGATACCATGGCTGGAAATTTTTCAATGTTTGTGACTCGTAGAACCTCATGCATTGGATCCATGATAGAAATTGAATTCCTCACTTCTTCCTAAAACTTGTATCTAACACAATTCTCTCCACATCTGCAGCACATGAATGACTTTGAAGGTCAAAATCTAGCCACTGTTAACTTGAGAAGAATGATCATATTGTACTCTTCTCCCTTTGCAAGCTCTCTAGTGCAATGAAGTTTGTTGTGAACTGTGTTGCCCCTGGATGAACTAAATCAACCACAAGGATTTCGTATATAGTGAATCAGTTTGTCATGGTTATATATAAATCTTGTCAACATTCTTTCTTTTTTAATTGCATTTTCCATGAAGCCAAGCTTTGTAATTTCTTCAAACATGAGGTCCATACAATGAGCTGTGCAAGGTGTCTAATATAATGCATATCTCTACATCAACATCTGTACATTCTTTCTTCTAATTTTCTTAATTTGATTTTCAATAAGTTTATGATGTAGTAAGCATTCTTCTCCTTTCCCGTAGCATCCACCAAGTCTAAAAACCAAATTATTCAATTTCTATAAACCATGAAGTTGATGGACATTTTTGTCAACCTCGCTCATTCCATCACACAAAATAGAGCATCCATATTCATTCCAAATGGGTTCCATATCCTTTATCCCCTTATCCATGTCTTTGACCTCTTTGTCTAAATATGTTCCCAATAAATCCTTAGCAGTGGGAGTACACACTCCTTTTCCAACTACTTGTACTTCCAATATCATGTTTAGAATAGTCATCAATAGAAAACTACTAAAGCTTAGCACAAGGTGCCCAAATTAGCACAACCAATGCTATAAACTTTGTAAACTTTAACTAAGTTGGATGGTTGTTTGCAATGGAGTTGTCATGGTTGTGGGTGACTGGAGATGAGGAAGCCGAGCGTGCTACGTGAGACCAAGGGCAGGAATGGCAACAGGGTCTTTTGAAAACCTTTTATCCCATACCCCCACTTGACTATATTTACAATTTAAGCAGTGGCCTCTTTTGATCATAATATCCTTCCCCTTTTGCAATCTATAATTCCTTGATAAAAATATGTAGGACCTGTAAAACTATAGAGACTAAAAACCAATTTGCATTGTTACATTCATATCTTAAATGACAAGTGAAATCTATATCCCCATCGTGAGAAGTCACACCTCAATAGTTGTTTACACTAACTTCTTATTAATATTAAATGTAAAAATGACATGAACATTCACTGAATATTTAAGAAGATAATTTGGCTAATTTGGCTATGCAGAAAACACAATGCTTGTTGTTATGAAACTAGTAATTCAATAATCCTGAAGGAAGAAGGCAGATAGAAATTAAACCATGAGAGAGCGAAGACGAGAGGGGAAATTGTACTTAATTCTGAAACCAAAGAGATGAAGAGAGCAAGAAGCCAAGAAGCAAAAACTAACCTGTTGCTTACCACCCTCTCTGTCCCCTCTAGATCTGAGGCTATTTTCTCCCCTTTCACTGCTCCGATTTTGATCTCCATCAATGAAACTTTTATAGGGATTTTGGAGAGAATCCTTGTTGAGGTTGAGCATACAATTTTTAAGCTAGATATTTCCTTAAGATTTTTGCAGTCCATTCTCAACTTTAACGAGCAGTCGAACTTGTAGAGGTGAGAAAGATCACAATAGAAACAAAGATCATTCCGGAATCTGGAGGCTATAGACTACTTAAGACGTCTTAAATTATCATCTCTTTTATTATGGATCTTGTCCATCTAGGCGAGACCTCGCCAAGATCATGTAAACAAAGTTATGCGCCGTCATAAGTCTAAGTAAATGCCCCGAGAGAGAGATATTGCACTCGGCAAGATCGGTGAACCATGCTTAAGGGTTCCTAGCGAAGGCCAAAACGCCCTATCAGCAGGTAGTTCATTTTCCGCCCGCTCTCTGCCCAAGCTAAGATCTAGTCAGAAAATGAGCTGAAAGTCGCTTCGCTTCTCTTGTGCAGCGGGTAAATACCAGAAGCTGGGATTCATGGTGCCAAAAAACTAACCCCGGTGCCGTATGCTATCTTCGATGGATCGATCAGTAGAACCGAACCACAGTGTAGCGAGCCCTGTAGTGACAATTTCTCCAAGAGACCTTTTGCTGAGCCTCATCTAAAAGTGTAAGTTTTACATGTTTTGTCTTAAATATAAAACAAAAAGAAAAGAAATTGCACCGAATTCAAGTATACAGCGCATCAATTTCGGAAATATTACTAGCAAAAAATCAATGATGATTCTGCTTAAACTCCTTTACTTCAGCTCATCTGATTTTCACATAAATTAAGGCAACCAGTCGAGATTCGGTACTTGCGCCAGAAACTAAATCTACCCGAGAATCTGTTGCCAAACAGCCCCTTAATATTTCAATCCAATGTGAATCATTCTCATCATATATAGTAGAATAGTTAATTTGCCAATATAATCCTCCATTCAGATCTAAAAAATACAAATCATTGATACCCTCAAAATTGATCATAAATAATATACAGAAGCGGCATTTTTTACATTAAATAAAAAAAAAGGCATAATGATTTAGCAACGTTAGTTGGACAACAGAATTAGTATAAACCATACACTGAACAGGCTTAACGCTTGCTGAAGTTGATTGTTTCACGCACGCCGCTTGCTCAAACGCCAAGAGTTAGGTTCATGGTACCTATCATAAAGCGGCTCAACCCTTTCTTGCCTCTTGCGCTTACTCATTTTTGTTGGGTCTGCTACTTTGAAAAACCTTGGGGCAAGTTCAACCAACCATTTTGGGTCGATTACTGTAACCTCGCGCATGTACTCCTTTGTAGTCATAACAAGCTCGTTGTAGATAACCCAATCTGGCTGCCTTTGAAACAGAGCACTGCTAGGATGAATATAAACAGGCTGGTTCTCTACTAAGGTTCGATAGCCTTCTTGTGGATCCTTCCTGGCAGCATGGAAAAAGAATCCAGCAGCAATAGCCTTCCTAATCTTTGTAAAATTTTTCCCAACAGACACAACATCCAGTTTGTACCTATAAGCGGTAAACACAGCAGTGAAAATGCACACCACAAACCGTTAATAAAATATAGAATAGCAATAGACTTTCATTTTCAGATTAACTAGACAAATGCAGAATCTTTAAATTAAGAAGAACACTTGACCAAACTGCATGAGCAAAGAAACTTGCTAAAATATACCAAACTGCATGAGCAACAATAAAACCTAAGAACTAGTTTATTCATACAACGCCATCAAATTGTCCCCCTAAAGGGAAGTTGCATCAAGTTTTGATCATTAGAAAGCACATTGAATAACATTATTAATTGCATTGCATATAGGACTCCTATTAAGATAATAAATGACAGTATTATACATAAAATAATCATAAGGAAAGTTAGTGAAGCTTACCTGTCCATGATAGTAAGTAGCTGCTTCCTCACATCTTGCGCCCTCCTTAAAGATCTCGACTGCACAAAATTCTCAAAGCACCATGGTCCAGAAAAATTTTTCGCCTTCCAAGCTTCATAAACGGCCAACAATGTCAAATGATCTCCTTCTGGCTGGAAAAACTTTGCTCGCTTCTGATCTGCTTGAGCTTGTTTCTCCCGAGGCCGATAGAATATGTTCTGAGTTTGTATCATTGCTATAATAGTTAAGATCTCATCACTACAACCAAGGTCAACACTAGCAAGAAGCATCTTTGACAAAGGTGGTTCTAATGGGAATTCTGCCATCTTCCTGCCCAATTTGGTCAAAAGACCTTCTTCATCCAAGGCACCCAAACTGTACAGTTGTTCCATGGCTGAAATAAGAGCCTGTGGAGAAGGTGGATCCATAAAATCAAACGAAAGAAGATCATTAATTCCCATAGCCTTCATCGTAAGAGTTGTCAACCCGAGATTTATTCTTTGAATTTCTGGAACAGTGGTCGGTGACATTTCATTCTTGTAAGCACTTTCAGTGTACAGACGGTAGCATTTTCCAGGCCCAGTTCGCCCAGCACGACCAGCCCTTTGCTTGGCCGATGCTTGTGATATTGGAGTTATGACCAAAGAATCCAGCCCTTGCTTTGGGTTGTACACGTTCTGCTTGGCAAAGCCCGGATCAATCACATAGAATATCCCATCGATGGTCAACGAGGCTTCAGCAATGTTAGTAGCAACAACAACCTTTCTCTTCCCTGGAGGAGCTGGATCAAAAATCCTTGATTGCATCTCACTAGGAAGGGCACTATAGACAGGCAGTATGATAAGCTCAGGGACATTTTTTCCCAGCGCCTTCATTCTTTCATAGAGACACTGGCAAGCATGATCAATCTCTTCTTGGCCAGTTAAAAACAGAAGTATGTCTCCCTCCGGCTCAGTCAAGTGAATCTGCATGACAGTTATCAGTGACGCATCCAGATAATCACTTTCCGGCTGTTTAGTATAAAGTATCTCCACTGGAAATGTCCTTCCTGGAATAGTGAATATATTGCAGTTGAAGAAATACCCAGAAAACTTCTCTGCATCAAGAGTGGCAGATGTGACTATAAGACGAAGATCAGGTCGACGTCGGACAAGCTGTTTTAGTAACCCAAATAATACATCTGTGTGGATCGTTCTTTCATGAGCTTCATCCAACATAACCACAGAATACTGAGAAAGACTCTCATCAACCAAAATCTCCCTAAGAAGCATACCATCAGTCATATACTTGATAACAGTATCAGGCCCTGTACAATCTTCGAATCGAATAGCATAGCCCACTTCTTCTCCTAGTCGGCACCCAAACTCTTCAGCTACCCTCTTTGCCACCGACATGGCTGCCACTCTACGAGGCTGAGTGCACCCAATTTTCCCTTTGGTTGTGTAACCTGCTTCAGCCAGATACTGCGTAACCTGGGTAGTTTTCCCAGAGCCAGTCTCTCCAATTACCACCAACACCTGGTTATCATGAACTGCCTGAATCAGCTCTTTTTTCAGCTTATAGATGGGAAGGCTCTGCCTTTGTTCCTGAATTGAAAGCTTAGATCTCTGCCCAAAAGTGAGAGCTTTCCCGTAGGCATCCTTCTTCCAGTCAGGCATGTCATAGGCGGAAAGACCCACACCTCTCAGTTCTTGTGCAAGATGCCTCTCGCCAGTCTCTGGCATCGGGTCCTCCCATGGCCTGTTCAGATCTTTGGGGATTGAGTCAAGCATCGTTCTCTGCTGCTGCTCCCTCACTTCTCTCCTCTCCTTTATCAGAGCTGACTGCAGGGCCGCTGCACGGCTCAAAGAACCTTCTGGGTTCTTGAAGATCTTCACCGGCGACATGTCTATTGAGTACCGGCTCTGCCCTTGCAAGAATGCCGGTTCGTCCTCATTCAACTCAATCTCAAGCTCCTCCTCCGCACCTTCCTCCTGATACAACATCCCATCCCCATCTTCATCATACATAGGATAGTCCCTGACATCCAAAACGCCCGAAGCAATTAGTTGCTTTGCCTCCCATCTTTCTGGCGAGCTCATTCTTTTCAGCGGCCTACGAGACGGCACATTCTCGTCTTCCTCTATAATCCTAATCCCCGACAGTCCAGTTCGCATGGCAGGACCTGCATTTGATGCACTCGAAGGATTTGCCCTGTACACATCATCCTCCGAACTCCTCTTCATGGGAAGGAGATCCCTCCCAGTATTCTGATCAACATCTCTCATGGAAAGGCTCAACTTCTGGCCCGACATCGATATCACCTTCACAAAGACCGCCTGATCGCGCTTCACCATATCCTTTGCATTTGCAACCCTTCGAGTCGCCATCTGCGAGATGTGCACCAGCCCTTCCTTGCCTCTGAAATCGTTCAATTGCACGAAACAGCCCGTCTCCATCACTCTCGTTACTCGGCCGGCATACACCTGGAACAATTCCGGCTCATCCGAGTAACGCCGACTGCCATGCCGATTCCTGGTATCCCTTCCCCCTTCTACATCCTCCTCCTCCTCAACCACCCTATCTCTACCCTTCCCATCATAATCACTCCTTCGATCCCTCCCGCGCCTGCCCCGGTCCCTGCCCTCGTCATCTCTCCCCCGCTCCCTCTCCTCATCTCTGTCCCTACCCCTTTCACCTCTACTATATCGGTGGTCGTCCCCCCGATGCCGATCTCCGTCTCTGCTGTCCCTATAACGATCCCTCTCTGCATCCCTATCCCTATATGAATCCCTATCTCTATCTCTATCCTTGGCTCTATCTCTATCTCTATCTCCATCTCGGCCACGGTGGTCTCGATGATCCTTCTTCTGCTTGGTCTCGGCCTCGATCTCCCTCTCGAGCTTCTTCGCCCGCTCGCGGTCGTCGGCTATCGCCAGCGCTGGGAATTCCGCCTCCTCTCGGTTCCCATCACCCGCCGCGCCGGACTTCTTATCAGACTTGGGATCGGGGGGCAGAATCGCGTGGATGATGGTGAGCAGCGTGCGGACGAAGTAGTCGGGCATCTCGGCGCCATTCTCCTTGAGCTTCGCGTCGAACTCCTCCACGGTCTGGGAGTCGCGGCCGAGCGCCGTGATGAACTCGGCCAGCACCTTGTCGCTGACGCCGACGTGGGACTCGAGCTCCGTACATACCTTGCTGACGAGGGAGAGGTACTCGAGCTTCTTCAGGTCCACCTCCGTCTTCTTCTCCTCCATGGCCGCGCCGGGGGCCATCGCGCCGATTTCGCCGGCGGTCGGTCTAGGGTTTCTCGCGGGTGGAACTTGGGCAATCAGGTTTTAGACTGAAGGATGGATATAGTCTACATGGGCCGGGCCGTGTCCAAAAAAATAGCACTAACCATATGGGCCAGGCCCAGTCCAAAAAGAGAAGTCCATATGGGCCAGACCCTTAAGGAACATTGGGCCTCCGCCACTGTGCAGCTTCTCTGCTTCCAGTCGGGCACTCCGTCTCTCTTTCTACCGGGGAGCTCGACTCTTTGCTCTCCAGCGCTCTTCATTGCCGGTTCGTTCGTTCCTCTGCTCGTCGGCGACCTCAGTAAGCTTGGTCTTTCTGGGTTTCTTTTAATATCTGAATGATTTCACTTTGTTGGGTCTTTTTTTCTTCTGTATTTTAATTAAGACAACGAATGATTTTGGGCGAGGCGAAGTCTTTTATGGGTCAGTGGAGAGGTGGTGCAGAGGGCGGAGTCGTGTCAGGAACTCTGCAAAGATAGCTGCTTTTGGTGCTTGTGTTGAACAGAACTAAAATATTATCACGTGACCCGTGAGAACTTCTTTGCTTGTGACTTTCCAGTACTGCATGACATACAGATCTAAAAAAAACTGCATGGCATGGGTCTAACTATCATTTTAGGATGAACTTGGTGGGTTGAATATTTTTTCTTATTTTGGCGTTTAATGAATGATTATAAACTGCATTGAATTCATTTTCCAGTTTGTGCTGGAAAGAGCTGACAAAGGTGAGAATATGCTTCCTTTAGTGAGAGAATTGCGGGGTGAGGTGAAAAAATGGGTTTTGATTGATTGTTTAGTGGAGGCTTCTTCCTCAGAATTGGATATGGCACTTCTTTTGGGCTTCAATTTTCAGAATGGAATTGGGTAATTCTAAATTCGTGAAAAGAATCTTCGAATGAAAATAGAAATTTCCTCCTGGTTTTACGAACTCAGCATTATTTTGTTTCAGGTCTATCTAGTTTTCCCTATTAAACTTGTTTCCTTTTTCATGTTAACTTTTGACCTTAATCACAAACTTCTTCTGATTAACCATTAGTCATTCTTTGTGCTTAATATTAAAAACCAAACTTTAGTGGCGTGCAAATTTATATTGTTCATCATGTTATGATGTATTACTGGCTCTGCTTCTTTACCGCTCTGGTAATGTGGACATGCAAATACAAGAGAAATTCATTTAATCAGCCTAGATGCAAAGAATAATCTTATACGTAACAAATTTCTTTTGCTCTGATACTGTGGGGTTGACATATAGTATAAACTCTATGAACAATCGCAAGGAATCTTTTCACAAGTAGGTTCAGAGTAGTTTCAGTGACAGTCAAATAAGCTAACCTAGCTCTAAACCTCAAGGCAGTGTTGTGATTCAATCAATGTATGGCAATAGTCTAATATTCATGTGGTGTTCAAATAGTGTATTTTGATCAAATGAACAATATCGGAATCCTCTATGGATTCTGTTGACACACCTATGAATGAGTTATGACTTGAATTATTTGATATTTTGAATTTAGGTTAGTTCTGCCTATTTGATGAAGTTGTTTGGGTTTTTAGTACTGGTTCATAAGTAGATGACTAGAAAATTAATTTCAGTTACATTTTTGTTGCAGATGAAAATTTGAAGGCATTGTTTAATGACCTGCGTATTAATTTAGGATCAAATTTTATTATTTTGAAGCACAGTCATCATGGTTTTAATCTTTGTTTTTTCTCATGAATGGTTCACAGCTACTCTTCACTTGAGGTCATTGAGATTGTCACTGTATCCTGGAAGCTTTTTGAAATACACTAAACATGGTAAGCTTCCACTCCCCCCCCTCTCCTTTATGTGTGTGTGCGCACATGGGTGCTATAGAACCTTTTGCCTGTGTCAACCAATCAATTGGACCCTGGTCTTACAATTATACTCAGAAATAGGAACTCTGTTTTCTTTGTGTTGATATGTTCATCCTTTGAAACATACAAATCTGCTAACACCTGTTTAGGATGTAGATAATGTTAATATATTCATTGCATTGACGCCATGGTTCACGTTAACTTTTATCAGAGATATATATAGGTGACCTAAAGATAAGATATATCGGAGATATTGGGGAAAAAAATATCTGTGACCCAAAAATGTTTTGACAAGTATCTTGTTAATCTATTCATATATTAATATCTAAAAACCTGAATACTAATCTCAAACAATCATAACACCATGTGAATACACTTATACTAATATCAATTACTTTTATCAAGTGTAAAACATGATTAATAATGATAAGGAAGAACAAGTTTGAAAGTAATATCAATGATTAAGTAGAGAACACAATGGTATACACCTAAATTAAGCTTAAAAGCCAAAACGAGAACATATAGTGGTGAATATGATAGTGTATTGGTCGCCGGCTCTAGAGATGATGTTGGAAATGGTGTCAGACTGTCCAATTGCTTTCGCCAGCGGGAAAGTGGCGTGGGTCCAAGATATTGCCAAATATCTCAGCTGTATTTCCAATATCTGAGATATATCTCACATATTGCAGAAATGTCTCCTGGAAGATACAATCTTCCTTGAGATCTTGTATTGCTCAAGCGACAAATGCAGATATATCTGAGATGTGTCTCAGATATCACAAACCATGATTGATGCTTTTGAGATGTACAATTTTACAGATCTATATCTTTATAGATTACATTGGTGCTTAAGACTGATTCGCTCATTTGTCAAATTCAGTTATAAATGACTGGGTATTTCCAGATATTGTTAAAAATGGAATTCTTCATTCTATGTATTTTATGGCTGACATTTGATTGGCTTGAGTGCTGTTTTTACTGCAACAGTCAACCATAAATTAGAGCCAGCACTATCAGGCTGTGGATGCATCTATAGGAGAAAGTGGCAGCCGGTGGTTTTCCAGCTGATGCATTTGCCAACTCGTTTAATGTAGATCATCTCTAACTTGTTATAGATGCAAATATTTATTGCATGTGACACGCTTAATCAAAAAGTGAAGTGCACGAATGTGAATTTTACTTTTAATTTTTTCCAACGTAATGGAAGGGTAATTATTGGTATATTACTGAAGATAGCTTGGTGCTATCTTGTGTTCATCCACGGATTTTGGTGATTGCATTATATGCATAGTCTTTCATTTCTCATTGCCTAGTAAGCCGTTTTAGCCACTATTTTGCATCAATCATGCTTTTGATTAACATTTCATTTTTCTTTGTAACCATTTTTTTAGTCAGGAAGAAAAGAAACTGTACTAGATTTGGCAAAGTTTGTTGACAAGGGAGTTCAAGTCAAGCTGACTGGTGGAAGACAAGGTAGGGACTTTAAGTGCTTCTTACTTCTTGGTAATGTTAATACAGTTATCTTATACTTGCCATTGGTTGTGGTTTCACATATATTTCATCTCGGTGATGATTTTTGAGTACTACAGTTCTCTATCTTTAGGTTTGTGTGTATCATGCTAAGCAAGAGAGTAAAATAGTCACCATGCCATTATTTATTGATTATTTAATGTTTTTCTATCTTTCTCTCCGCGTATTTTTTTTTCTAGCATTTTCTCTTTCTTTTCTTCAACTTTGTTGTTTGTCATTGGCTGGAAATTAAAGTAAGGGCTTCTTCCATTTCTGACTAAATATAGTACGGTTAAAATGCACACATTCGCTGGTCATTTATGAACAGTCGTGCTTGTTTTTAAACTATATTCAGTTTGGATGGCTATTTATACTGTTTAGTTTCTGTTGCATATTATACCTCTGTACATTTAAAATAACGAATGGATGAATCTTCTTACAGTCACAGGGACCTTGAAAGGGTATGATCAATTACTGAATCTTGTGCTGGATGAGGCAGTAGAGTTCATCAGAGGTATTTAAAATTTTTAGTTTGCTTGTATGAATTATGTTTTAGACCGAATTAGATGTCACAGAAAATATGGCTCATTTGAATTTGTGCCTCTGCTGACATTTCTATTTCACAGTCACCATTTGTACTCTACATGGAGTGTAATAATGGTATGGTGCTCATTGTTTATTAGACCAGATTTTGCAACTGAGATAAATAGAAGAACGTAAGGAATTGATTAGAAAGTTGTGTCTCACAACCGAGTTTCATTTCCTGCTCATGTAATTGTAGACCTTATGCTGGGGTACATGGTCTTACGTACTTTTATTCTGTACAGACTAATAAATTTGAAAAACTTGTTTTTGTCTTTATGCACTTCTCTCTGAAGCTAGTTCAGTCTTTGCATCTCATTTAGGCTAACAATTGCATTTGGAAAGGTTGAAGTAATCTATAACTACTCCAATGTTGCAGATCCAGATGATCCACTGAAGACCACTGATCAGACCAGGCGTCTTGGCCTAATAGTAAGCATTTTATTGAATTTTATTACCACGTCTTGTTATCTTGGTGCTTGCTGTTTGAGATTTGATTCGCTTTAAAATGTGGCGTGTACATTATAAACATTCTAAGAAACTACTGCAGCAGAAAAGCAAGGTCATGGTCTGATCTACACTTGGTATAATGTATCAGATTTCGTTTGATATAGTTTTGACATAAAATGTGCCAAAGCCCTAATTTACTTCTGGCATAGGAATGACATCTGAGTAACAGGCAAGTGTCTTGTTTACTTGATCTGCTGTTGGTATGCAAACATAAATTTACTTTATTGTGGTAAAAAAGAACAAAATTGAAGAATGTTAATACCGTTTTACGTGCTCAATAAACAGCTGTGATACTTTTGAAGTGTCTACTCTCGGTTCCATTTATTCAGTACTGGGTTTTTTCTCGTTAATGGTGATGAAAGTGGAAAGCTAGCAAACTGTTGGCACCTGCACTGGGGTAGATAACTGTTGAAAATTTTGTATTACATTACATGTTTGTAGAGAGCTGTTTTGTCTTAAATATGGTCCAAATGTTTGAGAATTTTCTAAACCTCAATTTATGTGTCATGATTTGATACCATAAACTCTTACCTTCAAAAACCGGAGGGTCATGTCTCTGGAGGTCAAACAAGGCCATAGCATCTTTATTAACATCTTATCCTCATTTTCTGGAGTTGAACAGAGAAATGCTTTGCCAGGCTGCTCTATAATATCTTATTTTCAATAGTAACTATTACACATTTAAGGCTGTACTTGCCTGATTTGTAGCTTTCCACTCCTCTAAGGTCTGTACTACCCATTGATTACGATTTATAATCATGATCATATTCATAGTCAAGAAATGTCTTTCCCAACAATTTGAGGTCAGCAAAATGGATCTTAATTATATCCTGTTTTGTGCCAAACTCTTTTGTAAGAGATAGCTTAACTTGCAATTACATTTTATTGGCTATAAAGTTCATAGTCCTTTATATTTTAATAAACATTTTTTTGTCTAAAACTATTATACAATATAGATGATTGATGCAGGACCTTCTCCAATAATCTTTTTTGGTGCAGGTCTGCCGAGGGACTGCTGTGATGCTTGTATCCCCTACCGATGGAACCGATGAGATTGCCAACCCATTTGTCCAACCAGATGCGGTTTAGGCGATGGCTGTTATGCTCTCCAAACATTCATATGCGCTATGGTTATGTCGCCATGTGGGTCCGTCTTTGGCCTTCTAACATGAGTTTGAATTGGTTTTAGAGATGTAAATTTACTCAAATCTTTTGGTTTTTCCCAAGAAAATGGTAAATTGTTGACTGAGCTGATCCAGGGTAATCCAAATGCAATCGGGTATCTTTTGCAAGTTATCCGAATAAGAAACTGAAACAAATACTTGGAACAACCGGAATGCAAGGAATCGTAGAAGAAAACGGGCCGTTTTATTATCTTACTCCCTCCGTCTTATATTAATTGCTAGATCTGAGTTTTTAAAATAAATTAATTTTAGTTAATTTTAAAAAACCAAATGTAGCTATTAATCTGAGACAAAAAGAATATAAAGAAAGAGGAGGATGATATTTGCAATCAGCTATTCTATCATCGTGGTCATCAACAACACCTAATCACATCCCCCACCCTCTGGCTATTCTCAAAATGCTATTATCTGGGGTGTGATGTATTGGCGTTGCATGTGAGCCTAACAGGGTAAGCAGGTGGAGATGGTGCTCCCTTGCACACACACACACTAACAAAATAAACAGTACCTTGGACCATTTGGAGATACGGATTCCATGCCGCTCTTCTTATATAGCGTTTGCACATCTAAGGCTTTCCATCAGCTAAAAGTTTTTTCTCATAGTTAATTCAAAATCTACTATTAAACCTTTTCACCCAAAAATGAAATTTTAGTGCCCATTTGGGAACATACATGTGGGTCATTTGAGGCCAATTTGTGGTTCATTTAGGGTGTTGGATGCAATTTATTGTACTCATGATGCAGAGAAGTGCAGCAACAGGAGTAATGCAAAGGACAAAATTGAAATTTGGTATTGGGAATGATTAAAATGAATTTGAAACAGAGTTCTTCTGTTGTATAATCGGAGGTGTGTCTCCATCTTCGTCCTTTGTGGATTCAGAGAATTTGTTTTGTTGATTTGGATCCAGGTTTCCAATTTAAATAGATTTTCATTTTTTCTCATCTAATTCTATTTTTTCCCTCTTTCAATGTTCATTTCCAATTTGGAAATCTAGCTTTCCCAACCCGTGTTGCAGTCCCACATTAGATCTATTTGATTTTTCAAAACGAACTATTAATGTAGGACAGAGGAAATATTTTATTTAATTTCTTCACAATGGAATGAATGAAATTTTGTTTTCCCACAAATGTTCTACATATCCTCCATTCTCTATTAATGCCCTACAAATGTGCCTCAAAATGTATTAGGAGGACATTTGTGGGGAAAATAACTCGGAAATAAGTTTTGCATATTTTCAAGCACAATAATTACACCACACTTGCAAATTAAAAAAACATCTAAATGTTAACTCCCTACACTGGCATATGGGTTCCCAAACATGTCCAATATCTTTTCAATTCCAAAAAGCTAAAAACTAAAAAAATTAGGGTTGAAACTAAGTAGGTAATACTAATATAGAGCTAGAACTAATGAGTTAAGTTGATACTATTAGTGATAACCCTACTCTACTTTCTATCCAACAAAACTTTACCCTATATATTTGATTGGTTAAAAAAAAATGAGTATTACTTTGACAAAAGAGGATCTACTTTCTTTTGGTCCAATTAAAACATGAAGTGAAGTTTTATTGGACATAAAGGGGTTCGGATTGGCTGGGTGGGCCCTCCCATCCAGCACGGTGGGAGTGCCTACTCAGTGCCAGACGTGTAGGCAGAGTCAGATACATTTTGCCTATGCATCTGGTGTTGAATGGGCACTCCCATTGTACTGGGTGGGAGGGCTCAAGCGAGACACATTTTGTTACACGTTTGATGCTGAGTGAGCACTCTCACCGTGTTGGGTGGGAGGGCCCACCCAGCCGATATGAACCCGATATAAAGGGTCATGAACATTATAGTGATATGTAAGAAATTTTCTAAAATACATATGTTGCTAGATACCACTTGGAAGGAAGAAAATTTTCCCCTTAGGGCCCCACGCCTGTCCCACTGCTGCTGCCTGTGGGCCACCCCTCCGGTTGGGTTGTGTTGCACATAATCAAACTTGATCAACAATCCGAACGGTCCGGATCATCTCCCACAAAACAGTCCAAGAAAATTTACCGCCATTCTGCATCCACCCCACCCGCCCAACCAGACTCAGTTCTTGGATTCCCGCCTTCTTTGTCCTTTCAATTCAAATCCTCTCAGACAAGAAGAAGAAGAAGACCCAGATAGTCAGAATCCTTTCTTTGATCGGACAAACAACCCAGAAATATCCAGACTTTGTGAAGAAAATGGGGCTCACCCTCAAGGACCGGCTGCAGATGGACCTCGAGTCAGGGGGGGCCGGCGCCGGCTCGCCGTCCGGTACAGAGAAGAGGGTCCCCTTCCTCGGGGCTCGGTTCAAGAGGAGGGGAGGCACCTGGGTCGTCTCCCTCTTCGTGGTCCTCCACCTTGTCGTCTTCGTCGCCACCATGTTCGTCAACGATTGCCCCCGCAGCTCTCACGGCGACTGCTCTTTCAAGTTCTTCCAGCGCCTCGCCTTCCAGCCTCTCTCCGAGAATCCCCTCCTCGGCCCCTCATCCTCTACGTGAGCCCGCTTGTCCCTCATTTCTCTCTTTGTTTCCTGAATCTCTCTGTTCCCAGCTTCCTTGCTGATTCTTTTATGTCATTTAGTTATAGCCTTTTTCTTGATACGAGTCTTGTCTAGTCCGAAGAGAATAGCGCACTCCCCTCTATCCAAAGGTTGATTTTTTTTCCCTCAATGCGATTATTGTTTCAATCTGTTTACTATACAGATTTGCAATACTCTGGTCTCTAGTTGTTGGCTGGAGACGTGGTTATTTCATGATATGCTTGGAATGAAGGATTTTCGTTGGTCCGTATCTTGCTTGGTTCTGTTCGATGTGCAGATAGCTTAGATTGTCATTTTGGGATCTTAAAAAAAAAATTTATTGGAAGGTGTGTGCATCGGATATTATATAAATATAGTTTTTGCTTCATCTTGATGGGGTTGTGCAATATCTGGTCTTTGAGTTAGAATCTCCCTCGGTTCAAGTTCATGATGCCATGCGGTGTTCTAGGCACATATTTGCTACGTTAAGAATCCGAAAAGAGCAGTCATCTTGTTCATTCTTCACGCCCACTTGACTAAGTGCTGCTGAACATAATAAGATAAATAAAAAACAAAATTTTCCTTGTTTATCCTTATGGTGACTTCTGGTTTTGGTACCCAATATTTTTTACCTTTCTTAGAGGTTTTTTGGAAGACATGTTTCTGTCAGCAGGAAACTGACAATGACATATTGCTGGCTACCTATAATGTTGATGCTAATGACCTAGACATATCTGTGTTTCAAGGGTAAAGATATTTTATGCTGATGAATATGTGGGCAATGTTTAGATCTTTTATGTGAATTTCTCGTCCCTCACAGGTTTACTGGCATTCTGAACCTATAAATCTCTTTGCAAGATGTCCCTTTTAACTGACTTTTGATGTCCATGAAACTTTAGACCTTCATGAATGGATAATATGTAGTGTACTGCAGTTACTAGACAATTATTCCTGCAGTCTATGCTTCCTACTCTTTTAGACTTTTCGTTAAAAGGGACGTTTCATGCTCCTCAATTACATGGTTAACATGCAGCTACTTATTTCTCTTTCAAATTCATCCCTTTCAAGAGCTAGAAGGAAAGAGAAATGACAAAATGCGTGTTACAAGTTCTCATCCTGTTCAGCTTTTTTAAGAAAACTGTACTTTATGCATCTCAACATTTAAGACTTTGTTTGGAGAATCAGCATATTATCTTTATGTTGTTTTATTAAGCTTTGGCGAATTTAGACGTAGAAGTCTATCTACAGTTTGGTACTAGAAGTTCAGTTCATAGTTGAGAGGTCCAACGTTCATTGTTTGTTATCCCGTATCCTTTAAGATTCAGTTATAGTGATTACATTGGTATGATCTTTTCAATGCGGGAGTTTCTCCAATGCTTATCAGGTTGTTGGCGATGGGAGCTCTGCAGCGTGAGTTGGCAATTCAACACAACCAAAAATGGCGACTTCTTACATTCTCATGGTTACATGCTGGGTTCTTGCATCTGAGTCTGAACCTCTCGAGTGTAATTTTGTTGGGCTTACGCCTAGAGCGAGCATTTGGACCAGGTTTGTATTTTTAATTCTCACATAATTGCAAAGATTCGAGACAATATGACTTTGATATCTGTTGTCCCATAGACTAATTGTTCTTGTCACATACATTCAACAGTCAGAGTTGGCACTATATATATCCTCTCTTCTTTAGTTGGTGGTTTACTGTCTTTGCTCTTTGTCGAACAAAGTCCATCAGTCGGGTCATCTGGTGCTCTGTTTGGATTACTTGGCAGCCTGCTTGTTGACCTTATTAGAAATTCGCAAATATATTCCAGCAAGGTCTCTCTCTCTCCCCTTGTGTGTGTGCATACGGTGCAGCTATGTCCATTTTCTACCAAGTTTATTTAATTTGCTACCTAACTTTTATCTTTTATGGGATAATTAAAGGCTGCAGGACTATTCGTACTTTCTTCTGTGGGTGTAATCAATTTTGCTCTAGGCTTACTTCCTCATGTAGACAACTACGCAAATGTGGGGGGCCTTTCCTCCGGAATTATTCTTGGTTTCTTGCTCCTTTTTAATCCTCAGTTGGAAATGAAAAAAAAAGGATTGTTCGAATATAAGGTCAAGGCTTCTGTTATGCTTAAGCAGAAATTTGATAAGCCATTTTTGAGGATTATGTCTCTAGTTGGATTTGCTCTCATGTAAGTCCATTTTACTCCGAAGAAAATAAAATTTTAAATTATGCTCCGTACAGGTTCACAAAAATATAAATATATTATGCAAATCACTCTTTTCCTTTGGACTGTAGTCTTGCAGGAGGTATTCTGGCAGCTATTCACAAAGTGGATGCAAATGAGTACTGCCGGTGGTGTCACTATATTGATTGCATCCCGTGCACAAGATGGAGCTGCTATGATAGAAAAGTTGCTTGTGAGGTATAATCTGAACACGCATTGCCAGCTAATACTGGTTATGAAGCTGAATGAAGCATATTACTGATTCGTAAATGCAGGCTACTGTGAGTGAGGGAAGGTTAATTTTGACATGCATGACCAAGGACAGCTTTCGTATATTTCCATTTGCTAATGTGTCCCAGGGGAGGATCAACGACTTGTGCAGTCAGATATGCTCCTAAAGTTTCTGTATACATGTTTGATGGATAAGGTGGAATTCTGATTCTTTGTATCCTTATGTTTATACTTCTAATACTGTTGTACACTTTTTTCCCATGATAAGGACTTGTATCTTTAGAAATATGCAGATCAGTTAATATTCTTTGAGGACCAAGAAACTGTCTTCACATTGAGCTGTTGATGCTGCTGAATCAAAGTCTAGTTTGTCAAGTCTTATGGTAGCTCAAGAGTTGTCTCCTTGCTTGACCTGTCTATATCTGAAATTCATATTTGTTCGTCCACTCTGTAAACTGTCATGCCACATGAGTCACTTGGAACAACTACTGTAGAGGGTGGCTGTCTGGCTGGACGATAGATCTCCCATTTCATCGCAGTTTTGTCAATTAAAGAGCAGCCATGGTTATGGTGGAGATATCTAATTGTTGACATGTAAAACTGAGCTAATTTTGTTCAGGGAGTGTTAACTTTTCAGTTTGAATTATTTCTCCTTTTCTGTATACTTGTGTGTTTCGGCACTTCAAGGACATCAAAATTTTGGCAAAAAATCCAAATTGATGTGAATACAAGTAATCATAATTTTTTTAGCAAAAAAAAAAAATATTCACAATTTATTTCTTTCTATTCCTGTGGTACATAACCGTATTCTTTTTGTTATTTCTTTCGTCGGGAAAGTCCTTCGGACCCGATTAGAGGGGGTCAAGGCAATAGCCCAATCCCCATACACACCTACAATACTCATACTTTGGTCTCACACACTGGTTGAGGAGTGATGTAATCCTTGTTGACCTCATATACGTAGAATGCTCATACTTCTCACACGCACTGGGTGAGGAGTGATGCGATCCTTGTGGGTGGTCAACACAACAAAATGAGGGTTTGAACGTTGAACTCGGACCTTTGACATTACCACTCTTTACAACATGAAAAATCTCTAAATCCAACACACGGCAGATTAAAGCCATTCGGAATTTTGGATGATAAACTGCATCCTTAAGAAGAAAATAAGATACATGTTGTCAATCAGATTTCATCAGCCCCCAGTAGAAAAGTAACAGCAGTCATCTATTTTTCTTTATGATCGGTAAATCGGGCTAGAGACCTGATATTAGAGCATTTAGCTCAAGAGGGAAAAACAAAACTAGAAAAGTACATGGAGAAGAAAGAAGCAAAAATTACACTTTCCATTTCAAAGATGAGGGGAGGGGATGCCAGCAATGTTAGTATCTATTTATATTAAAATAACATTCTCGTTTTACAAAAAACAATGTAAGCTATACAAGCTTTGGGTATAAGATACAGTAGATATGATAATTTAAAACTTCCGTATCAAAGCCACATTTATAAGTTACAAAAGCTGAACAGCTACAATGGCTGGAATCTTCTCCCACAACATTCGTGTAACTACAACGCGAACACTCATGACTCCAGCAGAAGGCCCTCCAATTCTGACTTTCACAATAGGTTCTTGTATCTTAATAAGCTCAAGCTCTCCGCCACGAGTCCCTACTAGATACGGTCTTATTTCTTCCGACACCTAACATGAAAATTTTACACATCACCAAAGTCCAAATCTCCAAGTGACTAACAAATAAAATATTCTGACAGTGAAGAACATGTCTAGATATGCTTTTCATAAAATGTCAATATAACACCAGTAAATAAACTAAGATGTGATGTCATTTTCCTTATCAAAACAACTCAAGTTTAATTTTATTGGTCACTAAAAATATGTAGAGAATGAAGTAAAGAAAAACATCAAAAGGAAGTAGAGACTTATTAAGCCTTCTCACTTCCACACCATATTCATCATTCTCTCTCTAAGTAAATAACAAGAAAATGGCTCAAACTAGAAATCTAAAAATAGTCAAACACAATCATCCTAGGGTAATACAAATTACAAACGCATTCCATCACTCATAATTATTATTTACTACGGCCCAAAGAAACCAGGCAAATTACAAAGTGAAAAGTGGGTCACAGGCTGACAGGCATAGCAATCACATGATTAAATAAAGCAATTCCATGACGATTCACTGATTAAACTTTTTTTCTTCAATCACACAATTGTTTGAACTGAAATTAACTTTATAGGAGAAATAATATTGTCAATAATGAGCAAAAATCATAATACTTTTGGAAAAATTATGCATCATCTCCCAATGAAATGTCTGTCTCACCAATATCAACCAATCTACACAAGGACAAATAGAAAAAGGGAAAGAGTTGTTGGCCACTTAAGAAAGGCCACAGGTTGGAAGCTTCCCATTATAAACATTCATGCATTGCCTTCATTACAACCTTCACCCCTATCTTAAAGGACAGTCAATTTTGAAATCAATGCCACAAATTTTGCCTCCAGAAATCATTCTAAATTCATGTTCTTTCATCACCTCAAAATGGAAGACCAAAAGATGAAGAATGCTATATTAGGCATGAGTAAAGCAAACAAGTGGTCAATGTCTGACTAAGGAGGCTTACCTTTTCTACATTTTCTTCATTTAATTCAAGGCCAGTATCTTTGTCTGGAACTGTCTCACAAGCAACAATTTCTGGAATTTTCACCATCAACCGACATTCAATGCCCATTTTCATCTTCATAACAGAACTTGGGCAGGTTCCACACGCCCCTTGTAGCTTTACTCTGACAATGTTTCCATCAATCTCATGTAACGCTATGTTCCCCCATCAGCCATGAGATATGAACGAACTTCATGTAATATGCTTTCAACATTTTCAGCAGTCAGTGGTAACTCTAATGCTGAATTCGGAGTTGCAACAGCCTTGACTACTATGCATCCTAAAATGGAAAAAAACAAACAAAAGAATTAATAGAATTATCATCATCGTCACCATCATTACAAGCCCTACACAGTTTTACTCCACTCTACTCAGTTTTCACAGTCATTAACATCAAGACTCCAAAACTTGTTGGACAAGAATTAACAAAGTTATCTCCCTGACACAGCCACCAGGGCTTGAAACCACCAGTTGAGTATACATAGTTGCTTAAGATAAGAACCACCCAAGCTCAGTGGAAAGAAAGTGGGAGATATATATATCAACTCACAAAGAAAATATATGCGTACAAAGAATGTGGCTACGCCAAGTTACAACCTAAATGATTGCATTTACAGCTGCAATACTCCAACTAGGTCAACTAAAAGTTGTTCACTTCAAATAATATATTTTCTCTCAAACTTTTTTCTCAATAAAACTCGACCCATCGAAAAAACAACTAATTTCCAATAAGACAGAAAGGGTAAACATGAAAATTATCAAGGCTAGACGTTGCTGAACAATCAAGTCATCCAACTAAAAGTGAGTTGCATTAGCTTTGAATAAATCAATGTCACTTAAAAGCATTTTCCTCCACCGGCAACCACTTCCCTAACATTTAAACATAACAGCTTTGATTTTCATCCTCTCAACAAGACTTGAAGCAACATAACATCAAATATTCACTAAATTGAACACGAAACTTAAAAACCAAACAGAGTCAATACAAGTAAACAGGTAAAATGTTAAAAAAACAAAAAGGCACCGCATCAATGAACTCACCATGCCACCTTGACCCAGAACGAAAAGAAGGGCAGTTGGGGATCCGAAATCCCTTCCTTCTGGCCGCAACATGGGCCGGCGTCCTCTTTGGGAAATTCGAGACCTTCAAAAATTATAACAAAAATCACATGTCATGGTGTCAGAAGCAATCTCTTCCACCACCAAATAAAAATAAAAATTCAAAACTCATTCGAACCCATCACTTGAAATCGTTGCAGAAACGAAATAACAAGATAAAAAGAAGGAATTAATGGGATAATCGGGGAAAGAGAATGAAATGAAGACCTGGACGGGCAGAGGGTGAGGGAGGTGGTGAAAGACGACTGCTTGCATCTTCTTCGCAACTGGGTATTTGCCCGGGATTTTGCCGATTCAAAGCTCTGTCTATCTGTCTCGGTTTTGCGCAGGGAATCTTGTGCTTGTTAACTGGCGGCCTAACTACTCACTTCCAAAGAAAGAAGCTGCCAGTGCCAGCCCACTTACTTCCTCCACCCATTTCTAAAGTGTGAGAAAACTCGGAGTAGCTAAAAGTGAATCTTCGCTTGATTGTCATTGTGTACTTCATTCGGAACGAAGTATATAAAGAAATAGAATTGTTATCCAACTACTAAAATAAAAATTTAAAACATGCTATCATGAAATTACGAGTTCAAAGTTCCCCTACCTCGTAATTATGATGTTTGATGGCGAGAACATGACGGTAGTGGCGTTGGTGGCGGAGTTGGAGGCCAAAAGCATTTTCTAGCCGAGAGAGCTGCTGTCCCGAGGTTTTAGGAAGTGCCGGAGCTACTCACGGCCAAACAGGGTGTTAGAAGTCAATATGGCAAAATCTGCAATCTACGACAGCACAATACGGGTAGCCGGGAGAAAGGTCGTGCCAACAAGTGGCAGGTGCGACCAGAATTCGAGGATATACTAAATGAAGGTCAGTCGGCAGCTGAGAAACACTTGGCCGACCGCAAGACGTCGAAATTGGCCATGGACAGCACCCAATGACATCGATTTCGCATCAACAAGGGCCTACATAAGGGCAGAGGGCGTGAGGTGACACTTGAGGACAAAGGAGAGGTGGTGGACAGCTCTAGTGTCAACTCCATTCGGTGGTAAACACTTGAGGACAAAGGAGAGCTGATGGTTAGGCGATGCAAATGCAGTGCCTAAACCCTCAACCGCACACGGGCTACATACACATGTAGCCCAAAGGGGTGGGGAGAGGGCTGAACAGAGGCGGACCAAGGCCCACAAAAGGGCAATTGGGCTAAGGCCCTAGTGGTGGCTAGTCAAAGCGGTGACATCGCCGATCACCACCCACAACCAAAACCAATGGTGTGGGTGGCTATGCATCTTGCACGGCAGAGGGCAGGGGGAAGGTTTAGGATCAATCAAAGGCCGCGAGGTCATCACTAGCCAAGGCCTATGCATGTGAACTCATCCACCTTCGGTCAAGGTAGGTCATACAGAATCTTGCCAGAGGCCGTCCAGTAGTGACAACGTAAAATGAGCAAGAGGGGTCAACGGGCTACATGCCGATGAAATGGAACTAGTTCCAACGGAACGAATGGGACGAAGTCTAAACTGGGCTGGGTGGAAACATCCACTGTCGTTGCCGGGCCAGAGAGAAGCTGAACAAAGGTTTGGTCACTCAAGTTTGACATCCGACTGGAAGCGGCAGTCGTGATGTCCAAAACGAACAGAGACCAAAGAAAACAGGGGATCGGAAGGGTCTGGTCGGAGGAAAGAGGAAGGGCAGAGGCGAAATTGGGCCCGAAGGGTAGCCCATTGCCGTCACCGGACCAATGAGGGGCCATACTAAGGTTCGGTTGACCATGTCTCACCGCCAGCAACTACTATTTCTCCAAAAAAAGCATTGACGAACAAAAATAGGGCAGAGAGGGGAAAGAGAAGTGGGGTGGCTGTAGGGCGAGTGAAGCCGGAAGGGGTAGCCCATCGCTGTCGCTGGCCTAGGGAGAAACTGTAGGCAGTCGGCCGGCCCTTGCCGGCTAACGGCAGCGACAGAATAAAATGAAACAGAGGGGGCAGAAAAACAGGGGTAGAGGGTGAAAAGAGGATGGGGCGGCGGAGGAGAGGCCCAGGAGGCTGGGAGGGACGGTCTCCCACCGTCGTCGGCCGAAGGCGGAGCCTGGGCAGCCGACTGGCCCTTGCCGGCCCACAGGGGGGGAAGAAATACAACAGAGAGAGAGAGAGAGAGAGAGAGAGAGAGAGAGAGAGAGAGAGAGAGAGAGAGAGAGAGAGAGAGAGAGAGAGAGCTAACCAGGGGGGAACCGGCAGAGGGCGGAGCGGGGGCCGGGGTGGAGACCCCTGGCATCGTACCTCCAAGGCGGAGCAGGCGGCAGTGGCCTTGCGGCCCACCGGTGGCTAGGGCAAGGGAAACCGGAGGGGTCGGGATGCACTATCCAGAAGATTTAGGATTGGGCTCGGCCAAGCCCGAGAATGATCCTTTCTCTTTTGTTTTTTTCTCTTTCTGTGCTTATCCTTTGCTCTTACATTCTCTCTCAATTTTCATGCCGTAAGCGCACATCCAAGCCAGTGGCCTATGACTGAACCCCACACCCAACTCTATAGGTACAAATACCGAGGCCAAATATATCGAAGTGTCACATTTTCCTGCCAAAAATTATTAGAAAAATAGTAGAAAAATTATTGGAAATTATCAAGAAATCAGGGACATTACATTCTTTCCTCCTTGGAAAAAATTTCATCCCTGAAATTTCATGATCAACTTACAATGTACAGCTGAAACAACAATTATCTCAGGGTATCTCTCTCTCATATTCGCCTGAACATCTCAAGTTGCCATCTCAAGAATATGATATTTGCCACATTATCTTCACCACAGGATTGACCTTTGTCATCCAAAACTTACCTTGTCCATCAAAGGATCTAACTGAAGTGCTTGTAAGTTAACTGAAGATCACTTTGCCTCCAATTAGCATAACACTCTTATCGGCTTTGAGCTATTTGAAGCCCTTGCCTGGCTAACATCAACCTTTCATACAAGACCTCGCAAGGGTCATCCAAATGCCAAAGTGAGCTGTTATAATAAACAAACTCAAATCAATGGCAAGTACCGCTCCAAAGAGCCCTTCCAAAATTATTCCAAACTAGTCATTGGCCAAAGGGAGGAAATCACATCTTCATCAATCAATCCATACTGACCTAAATAGTGTCGTGCCTCATCTATGCACAAGGCAACTTACAATAAAATCTATCATAATGAGTCTTACATCCACTCTGGAATCTCAACAGAATGTAGGGATGATGGCGGCTTCTCATGCCCTGACTTAGCACTCATATCAGTTAGGCATCTGACAACACATTCAACGATGTCCCTCTTCATACTATTCAACAAAAGCCACATTTATCATATCAATACCTACTACAAGGTGTTGGTGAGTCCAAAAGACACCATTCGGAACCCGTAATCATCATACTAAGTTCACGAGGCTGTCTTAATCTCAGCACAAACCCTAAGCAGGTGATAGTCATACCTTAAATCAATTCTTGAAACATCTTGGCTGACCACAACTTACTAAAAAGGTCATCCAAGCTGAACAAGAGACTTATTCTTAAAAGTCAAACAGATAAACATATAACGTCGATGCATAAATGTAGGGATACAACCTACTTCTTCACCGATACAAATCCAACATACCCCCAAGACCAAACCCTAAATTTGCCGGTGGGGCCCACAGGGGTCCCACTAAACCCTAATTTTCAGAAAATTTGAGAAAAATAAAAAATTCCCCAAAAATTCAGAATTGACCCAAATTCACTTAAAACTCATGAATATGAAGTTAATTTTGATCAAAATATTTAGAAACCCCATTTATTTTTGAAAATCACTAAATTTAATCAGAAAAGGCTTAAACCACACAATAACTATTAAATAATAAATAAAATTAAATGTAGACCGGTTTAAGATGAGAGACCTTACATGTATGGCTGTTCGAATGCCAGAATAGAAGTTCTGGTTCTTCTTCTCCATTTTGAACCCAAAACTGAAACTTCACATACATATCATAAACCATCAAATCTCACTCCCAAACACCATGATAATCAAATCCATGCCTAGGAAACATTAAATCTAGCCATTTCTAAACAAAAACACCAAGAAACATCAAATATTAAGCTTTACTAAATCCACCATTATGGCTCATCACCATGGAAACATACATAAAACTCCACCACATTTCAAATATGAAATCACAGACCCATTTAGGACGAAATCCCTTACCTTCATTGAGCTTATTGACTCTAAATCGATGGTCCAACACCTTCAAATCCTACCCACAAGAGGGTTTTTGTTAATACTTGCATAAATCCGATTAAAATGCCTAAATCTCTTGAAAACTTGTAGATCTAGGGTTTATGAAGTTCAAAAACGAAATTCTTTTTATAAGGGTTTGAAATAGAAGTTCAAATCAGTAACTTTTTGGGTAGAAATCAAGATTAAACCTTGGCAAAAGAAGTGATTTAGAAAGTTTAAGAGAAACCTTAAGAAATCAGTGAAATATTAGACTAATCTTTACCTTAATCTTCTTTCCTTCTTTAAAAATGGGGATTAGGGTCTCCTAAGCTCTTGGTCTCAGCCCTTCCCAATTGGGAAAGTGGTTGTGCCATTTTATTTATAGTATGTATTGGGGTAGACCTAACAAATAGATGGGGTACAAATATAATTTACTACTAAAAATGGAAAAAAAAACTTGCTTATTTTAAACCCAAATTGATGTCTTAAAATTTTAAAATAATTATTTACTATCTTAAGATTTTGTTAGGGTCATTTGAGACTAATCACCCTAATTTCACACATGGGGCCCACGGTGGGTCCCGCCCCCTAATTTTTTGGGAAAAATAGGCAAAAATTCTAAAAATTTTAAAAAAATTCCAATTGACTTATATTAACATAAAAACCATTAGAGTGAAAAATGTTTTGATTAAAACCTAAGTTAACCACCTTAATTTTGAAAATAGTCAAAATCGATCAGAATTAACATTAAAAACCACACAATATTAACTATATAAAGTAAAATAAACCGGTTCAAGTTTAGGAATCTTACAACTCAAGTAGGACCCTATATGATTTAAGGATGATTTGTCATTTTGGCTCTCTCTCTCTCACACACACACACACACAGATATATATATATATATATATATATATATATATATATATATATATATATATATATATATATATATATATATATATATATATATATATATATATATATATATATATATATATATATATATATATATAAAATGAGCTTTCAAGTCTTGGGGTGTGACTAGGTGGATGTGGTTTGAGGTGGATTCCGTATTTATAATAGAAGATGGGTAACAACGAAATCAGTCAGATGGACATAGACGCAGAATCAACTCAATCAGCTCACGAGGTGATTCAGGTGGAAACATATCTGAATCCTCCTTCACACAAAATTTTAAATTCCACCCACCTTTCATAGCCAAACTATCACGCCTTGGGAAAATCTCACACTCCAATTCCATCAGTATGATGATCTTCTCAATAAGCTGGCAATGGGGGTACATCTCCTTCATTGTATAGGATTGACCATGTGCAAATGCAACCTCCTCAAAGAATATTTAAAACATGTGCGTCATTAGCATGAGCACTTAAGCCCAATAAGGGATATGCCCAATAACAATCAAGTTTACTTAAACTAAGAATTAAATACAACATACATGCAGTTATGTCAAGGATTAACATAATGAAAATCCTACAATTTTATTACAACATGCATGACAACATAAATACTTTTAGAACTAAATTAATCATCACCAGGAAAATTATTCACAATCAAAATTTAACATCACATAGTAGATAAATCTTTAGAATTGGCATATGTCCAAATTAATTGCTAACCCACACTTATTTATCTTTCACTGGAGTACCTTAAAAACCCTATTGTGTTGACTATGCAATCGCAATGCTTCAGTGAGTCAACTACATAATCTAGGCAAAATAGCTGCGAGAGGGATTTGGGGTCTTGCATCCTGGTTGGATCCCCATCCTTTTGAATAATATCAGACACTAAAAATATAATCTTCATAAAATCAAAATCTAGAAGTATTCCATGCCATTTCATAATTAAATTTCCTTTTATTAGAAATCAATTGCTCTTGTATATTAGCTCTTCTGTTCACGTGATCCCATTAAGTGTCTTAGAAGTTTCCAGTGCCCAATAAAAAGTCTATAACTAATTAAGTGTTTGCCTTTTCTAGGCAACCCAAGTCAACAAAATTGATCAAACTAACTCAACTTCACCTAGACGTGCCACAAGTCATGACCCAATAACTTGTAACCTCCGGGAATTTTCTAAATTCCCAAACTCGACCACATGAAAAATAAGGTATTTGCCCCTTTGACCTTCTTATGATAATAACTTACTCAATATTTGAAATTGGTAGCTAAGAACCTATATGTATAGAAAGTAGATATAAAGAGCTTCAAAAAGCCACCAAGAACACACAAATTAGAGTTCGGATGAGAGAATTACGATCATTTGAAGTTGAACATAGTGAGCAAGGCCTGTTTACCTAAACATGCCACGAGCCTGGTTAATTAAAGTGATGAAAATTACTTTAAGAAGCCCAATTAGGTTGTCTAAGAGAGCTTTAGTTAGCCCAAACCTCTTGGGACCCTAATTTCATTATTATATAAAAGGCTAATTAGGGCTTCTAGGGAGAAATTTTTTGGCTCAGAGGGGAGGGGAGAGAAGAAGCCATCAGTGAAGTTTTCTGGCAAAGGCAGCCAGTGATAGAGTTGGAGAGGAATGAGCATGAAGACTGGAGTTTTGATAAGGTATGATCACTTGTTACTAGTAATTTGTAGATGTTTAGGATTTGTTATTGGTAATCTGCGCTTAATTGTAGATTTAGGGTAGAAAATATCCTACTTAATTATTATTTATTAGAGAGAGGAGAGGCTGAGCCATCGGTGGTGGGATCTGTATAATGGGCTGACTGACCACTTGTTGGTGCTCCACCAAATCCCTAGGAACCAGGGCAGGCTAAGGGAGGTTTGGGAAAGATGTGTGATGCACTAAAATAATGTTCAATTAAATATTTTCAAATTTTGAATTGCAATCCTATTTTGTGTTAATTCATTGCTGATTTGGGCTATTTATGTTTTGAATAAGTTAGTTGGACCTTAATTGAGTTTATATGTCTAAACAGGCTTTAACAGGATCGAAGTAGAAGATGAAGTAAAGCCCATCTACCTTAGTATTTCAATCATATCTTTTTATGTATAATTCAGATAGATACGATTCTAGTGGCATTAGAAATAGAGGGGTAGATGGGCTTTACTTCATCTTCTACTTAGATCCTGTTAAAGCCTGTTTAGACATAAAAACTCAATTAAGGTCCAACTAACTTATTTAAAACATAAATAACCCAAATCAGCAATGAATTAACACAAAATAGGATTGCAATTCAAAATTTGAAATATTTAATTGAACATTATTTTAGTGCATCAATGTGCCACAACTATTCTCTTCTTCCTCCCACGACAATAAGATCATCAAGAAGGTAGAGACTCGAGGGCAGTGCGATGGATGGCAACCATTGGCTGGACACAAGACCAAGGCTGTTGGAATCACCGGACAATAGCAATCCTGTTAGGCCTGATGTAAGGACTCTCATCTTGAACCGGTCTTCTTTTCATTTTAATTATCAGTTATCGTGTGGTATAAGTGTTTTCTTATTAATTCGGTAGTTTTCAAAAATAAATGGGGTTTCTAAAGGTTTTAAGCAAAACTAACTCTACATTTATTAGTTTCAAGTAGTTTTTGGGCAAATTTGAAGTTTTGGGATTTTTCTGATTTTCACTAATTTTCCAAAAATTAGAGTTTGGTGGGACCCCCTTGTGGACCCTATCGATGAAATTGAAGTTTTTGGACCAAATTGACCTAGGCATTAACACAAACTTATATGAAAATTTTTAGAATTTTTGCGGATTTAATTAGTGTTATCAAAATACCTATTTTTAGCTAGAATTTCTATTTATACCCCACTAGTTTATTAGGTATACCCCAAGCCCTACTATAAATAGTAAGGTCTAAGCCATTCCCAATTTGGGAATAGGCTGGGAGATGGCGATTAAGGCTTAATTTCCCAATTAAGCCCAAATTAGAAAGGGATTAAGGTATGTTCTTCTTTAATCAAGCCTAAACCCTAGGCTTTCTTTTAATCCATTCTTAATCTTGACTTCAATCATTGTTTTAATCCATCTTGAAAGCATAAAACTACTGTTTTACCTCTCTTCTCCAAGCCCTAATATTCAAAATCTCATTTTTAGGCTTCTAAAGCCCTAGATCTAATGTTTACTTTTGATTTTTCAAAGCTAAATCGAGATTAGTTTTATTTTAACTTAAAATTGTGTTTGTGGAAGGTGTTGGAGGATATTGAAGGTTCAATCCAGCCCAAATCAACAAGGAAAGATAATGGGTTCTTCAATCTTAACTTTGGGTAGTAAAAATCTCAGTTTTTATGATGTTATTTGAAGTGGGTTTTGCTTGATTTGACCTCTAATGGTGGGTTTAATAAATGGTAATCTTTTACTTCGATTTCTTAGGGTTTTGTCTTAGAATAGTTGAAATTACTATTCTGGAAGGTTTGATGGGTTTTTTATAGTATTTGAGACAATGGATGGAAGTTTTAAGGTGTTCTTATGGTGTCTCGGTTTTGATTTTTAAAATGGAGAAGGTCAAAACTGCTTTAAAACTGCTTTGTTGGCGATCAAACGGCCTACCATGCAGATTGATCGACAACACTACATGTTTGACATATGTTCCGTTTAGCCGATCGAATGTCCTTGCATGGCAATCGAATGGCTACACAACAATTTTGCTATTTTTTGAAATTTATGCTCATTTTAATGTTTTGCTCCATTTGATGATTCTAATGGTTATGGGAGGTGTGTTGTGATGAAATTAGGTTACTGGAGGTGTAGAATTGGTGATGAAAATTTATGGAATGTGTTTAAGTGTTGTCATGTGGCATTATATTATGTTGATAATTATGCATGTTGATATTGATGTACCTTGAACTTTTGAATGTTTAAATTATTATGATTAGAATATGTTTCCAGTAGGGATATTATATGGAAAATGGTGAGATGTGTTCTCTTATAATGAGGATGGTTTATGGGTAATGGATGTGATCATGTTGTGGCTTAATATGTGGAAAAATCATGTTTGTGGGTGTGAACGTTTGATTTCACATGGATGGATTTAAGTTTTATGGTGGATTTCGCTTTGATTTCAGTTTGGTTTTATTGTTTTGAATGTGTTTAAGCATGCGTATATTGTCTTATGAGTTTATGTCAAGCATTGGTCATGTACTTAGAATATGCATGAATACACACACATATGGGGAATCTACTATGAAATTGTAGTTAATTATGTTTTGATTATGATGCATGAGGGGATTGATTGGGAGCATATTCCATGTGTTGGAACCCACGTAGGCCTTGCTCATGGATGTATCATGATATCATGCATCATGGATCGGTAGTCATGAACGAAGTTTACCGATGTTTAACCGTAATTGATCGATTGTATGCAATGATTGAGATTGCTTGCCGGATTACTCACTCGGTGAATTAATGGGAACTTGGTTGGTCCGAAAGCACATGTTTTCGATTTAAGTTCCTATGTGGAACATGTATACTCCCCGGGTTGAGTCTAGTTAAATAGAATTATGTGGGGACAAGTTGTGTACTTGTCTTGAGGATTGAGATTATTATGATTGTCTTCTGGACCCTGAGAATCCAAAGTAGTACGCTTTGTGCACCGTCTACCACATGTTTTAGGGTTCCCTGTGTGGGAATTCGGGCTCTCCCCCACCGCAGGAGATGTCCTTGGGTGAACACCCCTGCTCTAGGTTCTCTGTGTGAGAATCAAACATCCTTGGCCCGGATCGTCAAGGGCGAGTAGCTTTAGGGGTTGACAATCCCGACTCTTTTCTCCTTCCTATGTGGAAATCAGATGGCCTTGACCGTGTCCTGCCTATGTGTCAATACTTGTGTTTACTCCTTGATGGAAGCATTCACCATTTGTATTGATGCATGTTTATTATGAATGCTATGCATGATTGTGTATCATGTGTTTGACATGTTTGTTGTGTAGGGTGAATGAGGTTGATGTGATATGAATGTATAATCAGAAATGGTGTGATTGAGACACTATTTTACAGGTTTATATGATATGAATGCATGATCAGAAAGTGTGTGAATGAGACACTATTATGCAGGTTTATGTGATATGAATGCATGATAAAAAATTGTGTGCTTGAGACACTATTATACAGGTTTATGTGATATGAATGCATGATCAGAAATTGTGTGCTTGAGATACTATTTTGCTGGTTTATGTGATATGAATGCATGATTAGAAAGTGTGTAAATGAGACACTATTATGCAGGTTTATGTGATATGGTTGCATGATCAGAAAAGAGTGTGAAAGACACTTCTTATGTGATTTACGGGATTATCATGCTTGATTTGAGTAGATATGAACAAATACCTATGTGGGATGCATGTTAGGTTATAACTTGAATATTTATGACTTGACTTGATAGGTATGTCTTATGCAAGCTAGTTCTTATGGTTATGGTTAAATAGGGGTTTTAGCTAGTAAATGATCAGAAAGTGGTATAACATGTTAATTTTGGATCTAAATTACTACATTGCCATGTCGTTGTATTTTCTGATTATTATAGTTGTATTCAAACTATTATTGAGTTTTTATATTCACCCCACTTTCCTTGTTTTGTTTTGGGACTGCATTACGTGACATGCAGTCAGACATGATCCTCTCTATGAGGAGAGGTCGGGGAGAGATTGGGAGTAGGAGTGGAGGCCAGTAGATTTTGCATCTCTCTCCGATTATTTTGTTATGATGTTAGAACCCTTGTTTAGTTGTTCTTGTTTCAGATTTGTGATATGTTATATCTTTAGATTTATTGAGATCTTGTTTTGAGCCAAGTGTGGTGGCTATGGATTATTAATATGTGGGTTTGAGATTTGTGGTTTAATTTAGAGTTTAAGTAACTCTTTTGGTTCGACCTATTTACTCTTGCTCAAAGTAGTGCGTAACTCCGTTAATTAGACCGCCTGTGGTAAGGGCATAAGTCTTCCACTATTTCTTTAACCGTTTTCAATATTGTCTCCCCCATGCGCTGGACCGGCCCTTGGACTGGGTTCGGCTCGGGTTGGGCAGTGTCGGGGCATGACACCTGGCCCATCACCCTGCCATGGCTTAGCCAGCCGCTGCACGAGCAGTGCCAAGATAGTGAAAGAAAAAGTCTGAGCTTTCGGCCTTGGCTAGGCACCAGGCAACAACAAGGCTAGGCCCATTGGAATCGTTGTCAGGCAACAATCCAGTGAGGCCCAGACCTTGCCCTGCCATCGCAGCTAGGGGCCACTAGAGGCTAAGCCTTTGGTGAGCTGTGTGGGGAGAGGGGGGAAGTTTTGTGGCCCTGGTTGGCCACCTGGCGGAAGTGAGGTTAGGCCCATTGGGATCACTACCAATGAGGCCCAACCCCTTCCCCTGGTGGTGGCTAGGGTGGAGGCTGCGCCACCAGAGGCCGGTAGGCCTATAATGAGTTGTAGAGGAGATGATCCACATCGCAAATCGTTGGGTCTGAATTTGGGTCAGGTCACTCGACCTGTTTTGACTCAAACCAATTCTAAAAAAACTCCCACTAAACCAGTTCTGGTTCAAAAGGTTTTAGATGTGGGAAAAATTCAAGAAACATTACATACTAAACCAAGGAACATGATGGGTAACTAGACCAAGTTTCAGGGAAAAATCCCAAGTGTATGTGAAATGACTATTTTATCCTTGTAGCTAAGTCACAGTTCACTTACCCAACTTAGGGGCTCTGTTTTAGGGGCCTATGAGAGGCTATGAGTGGACTTAAAAATTGAGAAAATTCCTAGTAAAATTTAATGTGTACCCTTAATATAGACCAAACACATTGCGAAGAAAAATACCAATAAGTGGATAAGTGACTATTTTGCCCCTAGGGTTCAGGGTAACCATCAGGGTCAGTTCAAGGGTTTCACTACCATGACAAATGCCAATAAAATTACCCCAGGTCGATGATGTTAAGGAGTACCCTTGAGCTCAATTATGAACCTATTAGAGTTCAGGAAAACCATAGAAAAAATTACATAAATACCCTTTTGAGTAGATGGCCCACATTAGTGTGAATGGAAACACGAGATAATTTGAGAGTAGAGCCTCTAGAGAGGTCAATGACTTAAAATCAATGAAATGGTAGTATGATGACTAGAATGACCCAAGGGAGAGTATCATATCCTATGTGATAGGATTACTAAATGCTCTTAGGGGCAGTCTACCCCATTTTCTCTAGAATGGATACCTTAACCGAAGGAGACTTAGGGGCACCCTAAAATAATAAAGGTTTTTATATTGGAAAGGGTATGACTAGTAGGTAACACAAAGACCTTTACATGTTACAGTGTCACATGAAACAAGGGGAAGAACCCCCATTCCCATAATTTAAGGCAATGGTATCATACGTGTATGTCATGTAGTACATTGATATACTAGGGTAGTATATACATAAATTACATGATGCGTATGAATTATTTACATCCATGGCCTTGAATTTGTCTGGCCCTAGCCCTACAAATGAGTACAATGGGTCTCTGTTTATGACTAATGGGATTGAATCATGTTGGTGGTGTCTGTTAAGACTTGTGCAAGCCCATGTTATTTATGTTTATTTACTCTGATATATGCTTTTGATATTGATTTGTTAGTATTGTTAAACTCAAATTAATGAAGGATAACTAAAAGAAATATTGGTTATCAATGAATTGGGGGGAACGTCTAATCAAGATAAAGACTAAAATACACTCAATAGGGTTTGGGACCGGTTCATGGAGTGAACATTGACCTGACATAGAAACTTACATCAGTTAATGAACCGAAGGTAGTTATGGGAGTTTACCCTAGTCTCATGGAGATTATTAGGGTTTGCAATGATCTTTTAGTTATAGCCCATTATATGAGCTATTTATTGGGCCGATTCAGAATGTGAAGAGGACCCAATTGATTGGACAAATACTTGACTGGATAAAATTGACTTTGTCTAAGTTTAGAATGTTTGGGAGAGTCAGTGGTCATAAAGACCTTAAGCTTTTATGGGTTACATCATTTATGTCTTTGAAGACATTTCTCCTAGAGTTAGGAGGGTGGAGACTGTGATACTTGCACACTTTCTTCGATAGTTTGGATATTGGCCAGCGAGGTCTTTACTGGAGGTCTCTTACAAGTCTTTACAGTATCATATAGTGTGTACAAAAAGCATAGTTGGGATCCACTTCTCCATATTTGTGGCAAGCTATTGAGAGCCCTACGAATTTGGGTCAAGCTGATGTTAAACAGTCTACTCCAATGTTGGAGTTTGGTATCTGGGGATTTTTTTGAGAGTCGAGTTATATATGTGAATGAACACATATTTATATTATGTTGAACCTAGTGTTGGGTCAGAACAATGAAGGGTAATTAGTATCATGCGTCATTTTATTTGGCATGTGATGTGTTTGTCTGTCCAAGAGATTGGATGGGGTATTAATTATTAAACAAGCGTTGTGAGACAATTAATAATATTGATTGTTAATTAGCATATGTGTAATAATTAAAGGACTTGCATAAAATGTAGAAAAATACTTAAGCATTGCATGCTAGGTGTTATGTTTCTTGAAATACTGTAGTTTCAGGGTAAAACTGTAATGACCCTAATTTCTAACACGTTCTCTTTAATGTTTATAATTTCTTAAGATCAGTTAGAACTCGTAGGGACGAGCGTAACAAGTCATAAATCGCATAAATCGGAGGTCAGGAACAAAAGTTACGACCTCGGGAAGCATGCTCTAAAAAAAATCGGCGGGACCCACTTTTAAAATATGGGTAAACCAGTTCATAAGTGGCCTAGTCTCGTAGGGCTCATCAATACGAGCTCAACAGTACCAAGAACACGTGAAACCGAGTTCGGGATAGGAAGTTACGATTATTTAAAATTTTATAGAAATAAAATATATTATTGGACGACTCGGCGCGGCGCAGCGCAGCTCGATGCGGCGTGGCGCAGCGCAGCTCAGCCATGTGGCGTGCGCTGAACATGCATTTCACGCGCATGATGGGTGCGCGTTCGTCACACGGTTCGTGACGAACACGTGTTCGTCACGTGCGCCCGCCAGAAACCACTGCCTCCTCCCCTATTTAAACCCCATTCTGGCCATGATTTTTTTACCCCAACTCATTTTTACCCCTCTCACTATTTTTATTATTCCCGACCTGTTCTAAGTCTGAATTACACGATCCAAGACCCATTTCCTAGTAAGTCGAGGGTGCTCTACGCACCAGAGGGGTTATTTTCTCGAGGTGACCTCTCTAAAATCTAGAAAACCCTACCACGTCCCTAATCCTCCTGTTTCTTCTTTTTACTATATCCAGACTGTTTCAGCCCGTTCAAAAGCCGTACCCCACTAAATTGAAGGCGTTCTACGCATTGGGACCATTATTCTGCTGAAATTCCTGCTCAAAGGAAGGATCTTCTTTATATTCTACGAAGGGATTTCTTATACTCCACACGCGTTATAGGTAGGTGGTTTTAAATTCTAATCGTATGCCGAGAGTTTGACTCGCCAAAGTTCTGCTAAAAGTTTTATTCTACTTATTCTAAGAAACTTTGCTTTTAAAAGCATCTCCTCTTTTCAGAAACTTCTCTGAGTTATGGGTAACTAAACCCTTTCGATAGTTCTTGGTTTCTCGAACAAATGATTATTTTGATAAGAAAATTCCGGGTACCACAAACATTTGTTTCTAGCACGCATACAAGACTGGGATATCATGGGAAAATCCCTTTTCCTTCCATCTCCCATTGCCCCATGAGCACGGGTGTAAGTCGTCTGGTGTCACGACATTTATGTGACCGTGTGTTTTCAGACTTATTTTCTGAATGATTTTCAAAGAAGGATGACATGATTTTGCATCCATGAAGCATATTCTTAGAACTTAACTCAACCTACTAAGTATGAATTTACTCACCCACCCTCAGATTCTACAGGTGTGTCACTCGAATCTGAAGGAGCTGACGGAGAGTTTTCTTAAATTCAATTTTCTGTACTTTCTTTTTTTGGTACTTTATGTAATGTTGTACTGACTCATGTATAAAGGCATGTTATGCCAAAATTTGGATATATTTGTATAATACAAAGTATTTTGTAATTACTCTTTTGGTACACGGTGGTCCTTGGCATTAGGAATTAAATTTCGTTACGTTTCCAAAAATTATTTTCTTTTACTCCGATAAATTGAGGGTCATTACAAAAACTATGTCTGGAACCGATCTTGTTGGAAACATTAGAGATGCTATCTGATGAGTACATATGCAACTAATATCGGGTGATGTTGGCTTGATCTGAAAAATATTAATAAATTCTTTTGATCTTTTAAAAACTCTTCTCCTAAGGGGTGGAGAGTTTCTATTGTTGTTTGGATGTTTGGTTTGGTTGGTTGTAGGTTTTTCAGGTGATGACTAGTGAGATCAAGACTAACGAGCATAGGATGTAGTTCCTTATTTCCACAATTCTAGTAAGTTCCACAATTCTAGTAAATGTATCTTTGTTGTGAGAGTCAACTTGGTTATTTATTTTCATACTGATGGTAGACTTGTACTTAGATGGATAAACTATTCTTTATGAATTTTTAAGATGTGTAATAATATCATATGATTTACTATTCGTATTTATGAACCCCAGTTATCATGACATGAAAATTTAATCAAATGATTTACTTTGCACTTAAATTTTTTTTTTCTCATGACTTATCGTTTGTGCATTTTAAAAAGGTTTTTAAAAATCCAAGTCATGACATGACTAGGGTATCAAGTCTTCCCTTGGCTTGAATTCTAAAGTAAATAACTCATCACCATTGAAGGGTGGACTAGTGACTACTTCATGTATGCACTATAGTGCACTAATCCTATGTACACTATTATGCTTATTCTTAAGTACACACTCATTTTTCATCAATACACATAATCCTTGTTATGAATTCTAATGCAACATATAATTATAATTTATATTCTTAGGATATATATCTAAATGACATGTTTAAAGCTATAGATAAGTAAACATGGTCCATGCATATGCATATATATATAATATCACCATGTATTTGTCTTACTAGCATACACATATTTACAAGCATGCTAAGAGAGATCATGCATAATCAAAGTTTAAGAGAAAAACAAGGATCTAAGAGTTATAACGACTGAAATCAAGTAATAGCTAAGTTTGTACCAAATTCATGGAATCCTAAAACTACTCATGTTACCTATATACATCAATATAAATAGGCATTCATTTCTTGCATATAGTTATGTTCATAAGGAAAGTCATTCATAAGAATTCCAAATTATCATAAATGGACTAATTAAAGGCTAAAAACATATTATTCACGCCTTTTCTAATCTTACAGAATTTCATATATTGAATCTAAAAACATTAAAACTCATAATTTTTTCACTAAACATTACTAAAGTAATAAGGAAATTATATAAATTACTGTACTCCAAAAAGTGATCATCTAGATAGTGTAAAAATGATTGAAGGCTGAGGGCTAATTTGATCTTTTTACCTACCCCATAAACCATAAACAAAATTTTTGGATCAAAATGAATACTTTATTGTACCCTACTTAAAGTTTCAGAATTTTAAAGATTTACAGAATTTATTATAGTTTTTATAATTAAAACTATTTTTACCCAAATATCTAGAAATTTCCAAAATTTGTTATAAATTAATCGAAATAATAAATAATACCTTAAAATATCTAAAATAACCTAAAAATTTCCAGAATCACTTATAAATGAGTTAATTATAGAAATAATCCATAATTCATCAATTTTTAACTCTTATGCAATGATGATTCTCAAAAGGCATAAGGTATAAAATAATTGAAAAATAAATTTCCTTACCTTGAAATATTTGGAGGGAGCTCAAACTCTTAAATTAGTTTTTCCTATTCAATGATATATATTCACAAGATTAATTTCCACCAATTGATAAAAATAAAAACATATAGAATGGAATAAGGAGAGAGGAAATTCTAGAGAGAGAAAATGCAAATGGGAAAAATTGGAGGAAAAAAGGACGTGAAGAACCTACTAAAATAGTGCCAATAATCTATAAAATAACTCTTAAGATGATTGAGGAAGTGATGCACTGAAATAATGTTTAATTAAATATTCTCATATTTCGAATTGTAATCCTATTTTGTGTTAATTCATTGTTGATTTAGGTTATTTATGTTTTGAATAAGTTAGTTGGACCTTAATTGAGTTTACATGTCTAAACAAGCTTTAACAGGATCTAAGTAGAAGAGGAAGTGAAGCCCATCTACCCAAAGCTATTTAAAAGTCAAGAATGGGCTCCTAATGGTCTAAACATGCATGGAATAGTCGAACACAACCTTGTGGACCCGTTTGATTTGAGATTTGTATGAAGAGGCCTAAATTAGGAAAGAAGCTGATTCGGATAGATTGATAGAGCCTTAGTATTTTGATCACATCTTTTTATGTATATCGGATGGATACGATTCTAGTGGCAGTGGAAAAAAGACTTTTGTGTCTACAAGTGTTATTTCAAGAAGAAATTTCAAATTATGAAGATATATGGGTCGAATCTGGCATGTAATCAGACAACTAGTTAACTAACCCGAGGTTAACACATGGAGAATCTTTTCATTGATTACGATTGATACACATAAGGAAAGACAATGAGGCTGATTGGATAACTAAAGGAAGATTCAAATATACTTATTTGTTAAATAAATCATTGATTTATGTTATTGATTTAGAATCTAATCATTGCCAAAGAAACAACCAAAGAGGCAATCAATCAGGATGCAATCTAGAGATATGATTTCACTTTCCTCTTTAAAGCAACCCCTTCTATTCTTATAAATAGAGGGGTGGACGTGATAGATGGATAATTCCCTCCTCTTTGGAGCTCTCTTCTCTTATTTTCTTCTCTAGTTTTGTATTTTTGTTTTTAGTTTTATTGTAATGGCTTTCTAAGCTCTCAAGCTAAGGCTAGAGGTGATTTGTAACAATTTAATGGAGTTCAATTCATGTTTCATCAATGATTTCAAGTAAGTATTGTTTATTTGAAGTGATGTTTATTTAATATTGTTCTTCTTCTTGTTTCTTTGTGATTTGGATACATAAGATGCTTGAAGGCTCTCCTTTTTTATCTTTTGTGATTTGGATATATAGAAATCTTTAAGAGACAATTATTTTTTTATCCTTCATCTATCCAAAGGATTTCTATTTTTATTTTCAATTTTAATGTTCATATCTTCCGGTTAGATAGAATTTCCATTCGATTCTAACTGAGATAACATGATACATGAAGAACATCATTAGATGTTACAATGATCCTTAATGCCTTAGTATTTTCTCATCTTGATTTCTTGACTCTATATTGCCTCAATACTCTTCTACTCTTTCTTTCTTAATTTTTCCTTTCTTTATTTTTTTCATAATAGTTTTCTTTGTTGTACAAGGCTTTCCCTCTGGATCGACCTTGTCTACTACAATTGGCAAGTAAAACAAATCTGAATTTGACTTCTTCATAGTCTTGTTTCAGACGTAACAACAGGAAGAGAGGTTTGAATATAAAAGAAATAGTAGAGGGAAACTAGAAAAAGAAAATAAAAATAAAGCCTTGCATGCACCTCCAGGTAGAGAAGAGAGATTGATTCGGTGGAAATAAACTAGGGAAAGGGTCTGTGTATTTATAGAAATTTATTGGATAATTTTTGGAATTTACATGTATTTCTATATGTTTATCAAGTTTCTCCTCAATTTCCTCTTTTAGATAAACTTCGATTTTCTAGTTACTAAAAAGTGAAATTTTAAGTTGGTTTGGGCATCCCAATTTCACTGACTCGTCATCAAAAGTTATGGTGGGTTGTTCTGGTTACTTTTGATTTTTTTCTTATCTTAGCATTTTTGGCAAGATATTACGCCCCACCATACCCTCTTGACCAGAACTCAACAAAAAGGAATGGTAAAGGTGTGATAAGATTAGTTCTAACCCAAACCCAATCTAAATTGAAGTACACAATACTCACTTTGTTAAAAAAAAATACACTAAAAGATAAAAGAAATTTAATTAAATTTAATAGTCATTCTCAATACCCACATAAAACTCATAAAACATAAGAGAGACTCTCCCACAAAATATTCAAGTCTCATAATTACAACATAAATCAAATAAAGTTTATCCCGAAATGTGTGAACTATCCATACTCTGTGACCATCTAAATCAAATAAATCATCGTAAGCACCTGCATAAGACAACAACACAGAGGATCACAAAGGTATACCCTAAAATAAAATAATGCAAAAGGGGTGAGCTTAGCTCAATAAAGGTTTGAAAACACAAAGCTCACATTAATACCAAAAATATAATCCTTAAAAAGCATAACATAATCTTGATGCAAAAGTGGTGTTAATAACACAAGAACACGTCAAATCCCTTACACATATAACTTGTACAATCATCTCATTCATGCATCATAATCCATAAGAAAAACTTGTGCATATTGTCTCATTTGTGTGTCAAATCTACATACATAACATGTGCATTCATGTATCATAATCCATACACAACTTTCATAATCAAATGTCAAGATTCATGCATAACTTGTGTAAATATAAATATCATAATAATCCATAAATGATCAATAGAGTAATCTCGGCACCTGAAGATACTTAATACATGCTTATCCAATATTCATAAGCTAGAAATACCAAAAGCAGTTGGCAGATCTTATAAATTGGAAATGCCCTTGGTTAGCTAGTGCACATGAACAAACCAACCTGGAGTTTACTGCGTATGTCTCATTTAGTTTTCTCATTGTTGCATTATGCTCTTCTTAACTTAGGGAGGAACCCGCCCTTTTGGACTTAAAATCCATTTCTTTTGGACAGAAGCCCTTCCAAACGTAAAACTGATTCATTCAAATCATTGTTACAACTAATCCAGAAGTCACAAAATGTCACAACTAATCACAATTGAACATGGTTTAACAATCCATTTTCATATGTAAATAATGTTAAATGCATGCAAGCATAAATATTCATACCAATAAACGACCCTATTATTCATGTCACATAGTTCATGCTTAGATATTAAGGTCATGTAAGCATAAGTGCATGTAAACATAAGTGGTCATATTCATAAGTGGTCGAAAGTAAATGGAACATGGTTCATGCATAAATAACATCAAGTATGTGAAAGCATTTATATCACAGCATGCCAATCATTTACTAGTTACATGTACCCTCAGAATTTGGCATAAAAATTAGCATAAAAGTGAATTTCCACTTCGGTGATCAATCGACAATCAATTGGGCATATAAAAGTGGCGAAAAATTGTTTTGTCAATCTATTACGCCTTTTCGACAATTGATTGGCCTGATAGGACAATCAATCGATCTTCACAAAATCGATCATAGTTCTTTTGGTGATCAATTGATGCTAAAAAATGATTGATTGATTGTGCCTAAAAACAAGAAAAAACATATTTCCTTTCGAATAAAACCCATTCGATCTTCCATCAAAACCTCATGAAACGTCAAATAAATATCATTTAGGCTGTAGACATGATAGATACAACATAACTCATGCATATTCACGTCAAGACATCATCAAAACACATAATAAATAAGATTTAAGGTCACACATCCAACATACTTCCAGAACATGATTCAACATAGACATTTCATGATGTTAATATAATGAAAACTTCACTAAATGAAAACCCCTTTGTCACACCTCAAATTTTCCCAAATTCACTTTTGAATGAAATGTAGTAGAAACAATTTTTTTTATAAAATTATTTGTCAATCTTTTGATAAATATACCATTCTAAGGTGTGACTCACTCATTTTCAAACATATGGATAATCAACCGTCAAGTCTTTAAATATATAATACATATTAAAATACATACAACTATAAATAATTAGCACTCTCATGCCTATGTCTTAGAAATTACACACATCAACTAAAATTTATTAGTAAGTTCAAAAAATCATGCAAAGATCTAAGATCTTCATGTCCACTTTTAGCACAAACGTGCCACCTGCTATTCCTATGAAGAAATTGCATCAATAACGGTTGTTGAGTATATGAATATACCCAATGGTATGGCTAAACAAGAACTATAATACTTCAAGAATTATATCTCAAAAATATTCCAATTGAATGAGTATCATAGCCAATATAAAATTCCATATTAAAAGCATTCTACTTCAATAATCAAGAACATAATTGTCATGACCCCGATTTTCAAAACCTTTTTTAATAAAGGACATGCAATAAATCATGAGGAATTTTTTTTCTTTCTTAAATGCAAAAAAAAAATATCTGATTAAATATCTAGGTCATGATAACTAGGGTTCACACATACAAATATCAAAATATATGATATTATTACACTTGTCAAAATTCGATAAATAGCAAGTTAACCCTATACAAGTCTATTATCTGTCTGAAAATAAATAATCAAGTAAAGTTGACTCTCACGTTAGTAATTATAATTACTTACAAAATTATAGAAGTAAGAAAATAAATCCCACTAGTGCAATGTCATCCTCAATTGCCCATTAACATCCTAATCTTGCTAGTCCTCATTTAAAGGATCTGCAATCAATAAGACCAAACAACAACGAAACATCCCCTCCCCTTAGAGGAAAGTTTCTTAAAGAATAAAAGTATTAAATAATATTTTTGGGATTGGCCCAATATCACCTGATGTTAGTTGCCTATGTACTCATCAAACAATATCTCTAATATTTCCAACAAAATTGGATCGAAACATGTTCTGCCTAGAAACTATAATATTTCAAGAAACATAGCATCACATAAGCAATGCTTAATTGTTTTCAACCAACCTATATTTTATGCAAGCCATTTAATCGTTCTACTTATTCTAATTAAATAAGAAATAGCAAACAATATTATGAATTATCTCTCGAACCATTGTTTGATAATTAATATCCATGTCTAACCCCAAAGATAGACCGACTTATCAATGTCAACCTAAGTGACAAATGATACAACCACTATGGGCCATCCTTTAAAGGGAATCATCCATAGTGCAGCCTTGTAATCTACTAAGAAGTGTCATAACCTAACCTAGCCCATAAGGACCTGACCAGAGTAGAAGGGCCATGACTCACAATTGCACCTAAACAGAAGTAGTTGGAGAAGCCAACTAAGCCTGATGTTGGCTTATCCAAATGCATGTACATTAAATGATCATTAATAGATCAATGGTGAGCCCGACTCACAGCCAAATCAAGAGCTCTCCCCAACAAGGATGTGCAACTACATGGCCAAATCAATAGATCCTCAATAGAGCTAAGACTCAGAAAAACTATCCTAAACACTACTTGTGCATGACAAATAAGCAAGAATTCAAAATGACTATCTCAAATGCTATCAGCCTCTTTCAGACTAGGGTCAAGACTCAAAATTGTCATCGGTTCGTTAACCAAGGAAAATCGCTAGATTAAGGCCTTGTTCACTCTATGAACTAGTCCCAAACCCCTCTGAGGGTATTTTAGTCTTTATTTTAATTAGGTGTTCTAGCCCAATCCAAAGCTATCTAACTCCTATTGATTAATCTTTCATTAATCTTAAGGTAGTGATAAATTACTATCACAACAACAATAACAAACATCAAAGCAAATGAAAGAATACATAATACAGATCCACATAGGTCTAAATGAATCAAAATATCAATGGCCAAACTCACTTATAGCACTAAAAAGATCTGTACTCTTGTTTCCTAACTCTCCTCAGGTTAGGAACTTGTATTTTCATAAAAATAGGTTATAATACACCTAAGGTTATTATGTTAATTTTTTCACATAGGACATGGTCCTCTCTATTCTCGGGTAAGTCGTTGACCTCTTTAGAGGTTTTAGTATCAAATTGGCCAATTAATTTCATTCACATAAATGCAAATGGTCCTTTCATAGGGGTATTTTTATTATTTTGTCATGGGTTTTCCTTAACTCTAATGGGTCTAAAACTAATCTCAGGGGTACTCTTTGACGTTATAGACCTAGGGTAATTTTTTTGCTATTTAATAGGGTCATAAACCCCTTGAACCAACCCTGGTTCATTTAATAGTTTTACCTTAACCCTAGGGGTAAAATAGTTAATTATCTATTTACCAGAATTTTTCCCCAGCGTGTGCATTAGTCTATATTTAGGGTACACATACACCTATCATTGAAATTTTTTTATTTTTTAAATCCACTCATAAGCCCATGAACTGGAGCCCTTAAAATGGGTCATTAGTGTAAATTAGTCATTTCAAAGCCGTTGGGATTTTTTTGTAGTTTGAAACTTGGTCATAACACACATAAAACTTTTTGGATCTAAGGGTAATTTTGTTAAAAAAAATTGAAAAGTAAAAGTACTTGAACTAACCCGGTTTAGTACTTTTGTCTCTTTTTTTTAAAAAAAACAAGCCAGCCTGGACCTGGTTCAGTAGACTGGTCTGGTCCTAGCCAAACGGGTCAGGTCACCCGACCTGGCCCGAACGAGGATCAGACAACCCGCTTTGAGGGTCATCTTTCCGGCAGCTTGCCAAAGGCTAGCCATCTTCGCCCGCTATGGTGGAGCGAGGGCCAAGTTTGGCAAAATCTCTGCGATGTGGCAATTTGAATGGTTTTGGCCTTCCGCCATCTAGTGGCTAGCCAAGGGGCCAAAAGGCCCCTTTTTTAAATAAAAAAACTTACTGAGGTTGGGTGGTGGTGACTACCACTCGGCCAATGGAATTCGGTGATTTTGGGAGCCCCAGTCCCATTGTCGAATGGTAGCTGTTGTCCCCATCCCTCCTCCTGTTTTTGTGATTTCATAGAGGCAAGGGGAAGTAGGGAGGCAGCAATAGTTTGCGAGGTACTGCACTGCAGCTCTAGAGCAGTCCAATGATGGTTACCTACTAGAGATCGGAGAATAGAGGGGTTGGAAGGTGGTAGCATGTTGTCCTGCAATCTTGTAACATGCACGCCAGCCGCTGCCCTCTATGCCACCGGAGGGGGGAGGAAAAAAGAAGAAGAGGGAGTGAGGGACTCATGGACCCTCCCTCTTTCTGACCCACCAAGTGATGTCCTGAGTGCCTCTATAGGCAGCAGCCAAGCCATGGTGGCACATAGCTTCCGGTCAGTAGTCAACTGGCACGTTGGCCCACTCGCACCTAGAATCTCGTGAGGCCAAACATACATAACTCTTATTAAATAATACCTTATTAAATCATATAAAAATTAATTATAATATATTGAACAACAATTACCAAATAACAAGTGATGTTACCTCATCTATCATTGGTTTTCACTCTTGCTCACCCCTATCTCCAGCTGGACTAACCAAAAAACCCCTTTTTTCGAGCGGCTTCTCTTTTATTTTTGGCCCAAAAGCCAAAAGCTACCTTTATAAGCCCTAATTAGCCCTTTTTATAATTGTGGGGATTATGAACCCTAATCCCCATAGAAGTTAGGCCAAGGCTAACTACTTAAGCTATACTTTAATAATTTTTGTCACTTAAATAATTGGGCATGCAAAAAGGCTTAAACTGCCCAAATACATGTCTGAATCAGGTAAACGGGGCCCTATACGACATATTAAACTTTGAACTGTCATAACTCCCTCATTCGAATCCAATTCACGAGTTCTTGGTGGAGTTTCGAAGCTATTTTTATCTACTTTCTAACCACATAGGTTTCAACTATAAATTCCATCTATTTAGAAATTTGTTTAACTGAGAAGATCAGGGGAGGTCAACATACTATTTTCCATGTATTTAGTTTTCGAAACCTAGGAAAATCTGGGATATTATAATAATAATTAAGCATGCATCAACAATCTTTTCTAGTATAATATGACTCCCACTCTAAAGTCTCCAACTTCTTAAGTCAAAGTCAAAGGTTCTCAATGATACAATAGTCATTGTCCTAGAGTATAGTCTTGCCTCACTAGACTATGACTTACCAAACTTTTGACTTCATAGACTCTGAAGTCTTCCCGCCCCATCCACGCTATGAAGCTAAGGGCCACAGGGATTCATAGACCCAAGTGGTTGAAGTTTCGACTTCTATAGCCATCAAAACCTCCTATATTGCATTGCACGGGACCAGTCATCTTTTAACACTCCAATCTATTTGAACACCACTCCCGGGCGAGGGTTCTACATGACTCCCATTTTTTGAAAGCTAGAAGACTTTGGTCATTTTTCATACCAACCCCCTTTTGTTGACTTGGTTAAAGACTCAATTGAGGAGCCAAGGCACTAAGGCTTCTTCTATCCTCATATGTTGAAAGACATCAATCTTAGGGTGCGATCCATTATAAGAATACTCACACACAAAGCAGATAACATCATCACATATAATTACAATTCCATGCATAGAATAGCATGTTATTAATTCTCATAATAATAGCTTAATATTCATAGCAATTTCTTGCTAAAATACCCAAAATCGACTTAGTGTTGATGGGCTCATCGGCGTGTTGACGGACTCATCGACATGTTGACAAAGTCACCGATGACCATCGATAATATATTGACATGTCAAACACCTGCCAATAGTGGAATGAAATAGGAAAATCATTCTCATTGACATCCTCATCGACACGTCGACATTACTATTTGTGACCTACCAGTAAGATGTAGATATATCATCGGTTCACTGTCTCTATTATATCTTCTTCTTCTTCCCATATCGGTAGCATCATCTACATGTCGATGGACGAGAAGTTGCAGACCTTTCCTACGACCATTGAAATAACTATCTCCTGTAAAATATATTCATGTAATCAATTATAATCATTCATCAATTATCACATGATGAGAAAATGATGGTTTTCAACTTAATACAATTCATCCATACGAGATTTATATTCATTAAGAGTAACAGAGTTTCTCAGTCAACCATGAATCAAATCCAATCATAACACGCATATTACTCCATCAACATCCATCAAACATACATTTGTTCTTCTCGCATTATAGTTTAAGGTTCGCAATCCAACCTCTAAATAAACAACAAAGAGATCTCTGCAAATTTGTTTATGCTTCCATGATACGCTCTGACCTATTGATATACCCCAATGTCGGAGTTCGTACCCTTTGGGCCAAAGATTCATCGATGATATTTATAAATAAGTCTAGAAACCGAATTTTGGTGTGTAACTAACTCCAAATACTACCTACAACCGCTTCAATTACATTTTCACAACCGTTAGTATGTTGGTTCCCATGCCACCAAAGTATCGAACCCTACCAACAAAAAAGATTACGACTTCATTGATAGGTCTATTGACACGTCAAATATCACCAATGAAGGATTTATTGTTTCATCAGTAGGTTTATTGACACATCAAACATCGCTAACAGTGAAAACACTATTTCACCGACCAATTCATCGATGCGTTGGTGGTTCACCAATGGGACTCTGACTTTCAAAATAAATCATAATTTCCTTACCTTAATAATTATCATCATTATCACTTGTTTAAGTAATTTACTCTATAATATTATAATTAAAAATATTTAAAAATTCCTTTCGGAATCTGCATTTGTTATGCCCTTACCTTAAATCAGTTGATACTCTTAAGGAATCCCTACCCAACAAATTAGGTCACATTAGACCTAAGTAAAAATTATACCTTTCCACCAAATAGAGACTCAAAATCACTAATAGAAGACAAATCCATCGTTCCCTTTTGCCCAAAACATGAATCACAACAGTTGAAGTAAGAAACAAAGATCTAGTATTTCAAAACATGCCTAAAAGAATAAACTTTGAATATGAGAGGACATGAAATCACTTTCAAGAGAAGAAGAACATGAGATTGAAAGTGAAAACATAAGAAAACATGAAGGAAGTTGATTTATTTACCTTGGATGAAGTTTTTCCTTCTTGAGTGGATATAACACTTAATACCTTTCAAAAATCTCAACCCACCCCAAATGATATGAATGGCTAATGTGGCTATTTATAATAAGGTAAGTAAGTAGGTTTTGCATAGGCCCAACAAAGGAATAAATGAACCTACTTAGTGAAAAATACTAAAATAAATGTAAAAAGGCCTTAGCCGATTTAAGATTTTAAATAAAGGTCGGTAGTCCAAGAAGTTAGCCCGACAAAGTGGACAGTCGTGGGCCCTAGAGTGGACCCCACTTCATACAAGGAATTACATGGAATTTGTAATAATTAGTGTGGTAACATGATGGTTTAAGCTAGGTACTAATATTTTTTAATTAAATTCAAAAAGACCACGTAAATTCATAACTAAACCAAACCATCACACAATAAAGTAAATAATATATAATAAATTTCATATCTCACACAAAATATCAATAATTATACCCTTTCTTAATAAATTCTAAAAATCTTCAAAGAAAATAGAGGGAAGAGGTAGATCAGTTAGCCAAGAGAATGAGAGGGGCGGCTTGGGTTGGTTCGGTTAGGGAGTTTGATCATTAGGTCAAGTTATTTATATTATCATTTTATTACTATTTTTCATGTTCATACATATACTTTCCAACTAGAAATTTCAAAAAATTCTTTTTCACCAGAATCATAAAGGCAAGACCCTAACTCTGTCACGGGGTAGCGAAGCATACTATCAATGAAACATGCTGAGGTGCACATATGTGTGGGTGTGTTATATACTAAATATATGTACGTTGCAGGAACTACCCGCAAGGTTGCGTACCTTGTATGTATATGTAGCGAGGAAGGCCCACAAGATAACATTGGAGGGTCTTGAGGAGCATTTGGGGTTATTTGGCAAAGTTTGGAAGAACCATGACCATATAACCACTTTAGTTGTCACTCAAGTAATATTCAAGAAATCTCTTTATGCTATAAAGGGAAGGTTTGGTGAGCTAAAATGTATAAGTTGTTGGTTACCTAGCCTTGAAGCTAGTTGCCGAAAATTAAACAAAGGGCTAGCTAGGTTGCCATCCATCATGGCCAAGAGCCCGTCCTTTGGGGAGATGGGGCTCTCTAACCCAGGGGTTAGTCATCCGACTTTATGGCCTTGTTGGAAAAAATGACCTTTGTATACACTAGGCTAAGATGGAGTGTTTCAACTTTTGAGTTGCCCAAGTTAGTTCTATGCATAGCAAGGCTACGTCCCCCTCCTACTAGCTCACTTGGTGCCCAAGCATGTATGCATGTCTACCTTGGGGAGGTTTATTGCTTGGGCTTGCGGGGTAGATGCTCAGTCAAATGGCACAAGGTCATAACCTTGACAAATAAACTTGACTCACTTCACTATTTAGCCTTATAAGCGCCACACAAATGGTCGCTTCTTAGGCGCTTCCATAATAGCTCATCCTTTAAATATCAAAATACAGAAGCATTTATCTAAGAGAGAAATCAAAATGAAAACCTGGTTTCTATTACAAAGAAAAGTTGGCAAATGCCACACAAACACAATTCCAGTGAATGCGTGGAATTGTGTTTGATTCAGTGAAATCTCACCCAAATTTCACACCCAAATAACCCCAAGAACACATTCAAATTTGAGATAAAAAGTTACACTTATTAAGGAGCTGTTTGGGTAAGTTTGAGAAATGAACTGGAAATTTCATCTAAATTTATCCTAAAAAATTCAGTTTTGATTTTAATTCTATGCTAAATCAAAGGAATTAATTGACCATAATTAAAGAGAAAATAACATTTCTCCAAGAATGTTCAGTGGAAAAGTGGTTATGAAACTAATGAGCAGAGACTGGCATGTACGACATCAACTAAGGGGCCGGAAAAGAAATGCAATCCAAATCTGCGCCCTTGTCCGCCATGGGCATGAATCGTCTAACGAACTGACGGCATCTGCTCAGTCCCCAAGCTTACAATGAGACTAACACAAAATGCTACAGCCACTTCCGAAAAATCAACTATGATCTGTATTTCCCAGTTGATAAAAAATGGAAACTAACGGTATCTGCTCACACCCCATATGTACGGCGAGAAACTTTATTACTGGCTACTTCACGCAATTGTCTGCGAAAATGTTGGACATCATTTTACAATTACCAAGAAAAATCGCAAAAAACATTATCTGCTAAAACCCACAGTACTCATGACGTCATAGGGATCTCAACAAGAAGAAAACAGTTTTACAACACCAAAGTGGTCTGCATTATTCACCTGCTAATTTTTCTAAAAGAGCTTTCGAACTCCATAAAACAGATGATAGGACATTGCAATCATACAAAGATTTGCAAAGCTTGGGATGAACTTGGTACTTTGGAAACAGAAAAGGTAGAAATCTGAATAGGTCAAGCATAACAAACCCATTTTAAGGCCGAGAATCGAACTAAAAACCATTGTAGCGAGGAAAGCTCCAGAGATTCTATGGAAGATGGACAACACAGAAGTGCGTTGGGGCGAATAAAGTGTCAGATGAGGTGACAATGGTCGACAATGTGGCATGCCTCGAGGAGCAGGTGACATTTCAACAGCTTCAGATTCACCCAAAAGCTTGCTGTCAGCTACTGTCGACGCGGCCCTGACCATTTTGTAAGGCACCATATTCATCTCTTTATGCATCTGTGGGTCACCAAAACGTCTTCCTATGAGACTCTTGGTTCCAAAAAGAGTGTTAGTTGGATTGGTCACTGCCTGATGCATTCCAGGAGTTACCCCAAGGAGCTCAGCCTTTTGGTTAAATTCTACCACAAAGCGTGCTGTCCTGGCACCTTCAGTGTTTTCACTGACTTTTGGATTCTAGAGATGATATTTACAATAATCAGCAATGGAACCAGGTCTCTATTTACAAACGGAAAATAAATGAAAACTACCTTCCCCTCCATAAATGCTACACAAGAGTTTGTGGTGCCCAAATCTATCCCAATAACATCATTTCCAGCAGCCTTTGAGCTGTAATAATAATAGTGTAATATAAGTAGTATTATAAATAAACAAACAAATCTGGCAAATCAATAGATGAAGGACCTCAAACCATATACCTAAAAGTCCTAGCAATACTAGCCCAATTGTGACCAATAGGAGAAAAAGCCCACTGCTTAGCAATCACCTGCAGCAATCAAACTCACAACAGAAATTAGAATGCTAAAATTCACTTGGTGATTCAATTGACTTAAATCAGAAGTTTGACCTTCACCATCATATTCAAGTAATAATGTTCAAATTCAAAAATATTAAAAGAAGTAACACTGAGTAGTGGAATAGTTTATAAAGCATTACATCAAGAAATGTAGCTAGCTAGCTAAATATGATCCACTTGAACAGAAGTGTCCATTTTCAATGTAATTAACATTTGAAATGGGACAAAATTGGACCATTGCAATTTTTTTTTTCTACAATCGATTTTCCCTCCTCAAACTCAATAGAATAAGGAGAGGAAAAATATACCAGCACAAATAAGCTTCCATTCTCAAGGAATTCAGCAAAACAAAAAGGTCTTAGATTCACAGAAAATGCATGGCATTTAATCCCAATCGATTCATCAAACATTGTAGCTACATGTCACAAAGTCAATCCATCAAACCTAAAACCCAATCTTAATCAATCATCTAAGAAAAACAAGTTTATTTAATACAGCCACAATACCTCCAAACCATCCAATTAATATAAGAAACACTTCTTGTATTTGTCAAATACCCTTAGCAGCTGCAAATTGCACATGACATGAGCTTGTATCATAAAACCAATGCTATCAATCATTACACCGACTTCCAAGACAATTTGAAATGGCATGGATCAATAAGCAATCAAAACATGGAGCTCATCTGCCAGATTACAAAACCATGACACCTGACAAAAAATGGAACTTTTAAAAAACACCCATGGAACCAAGGGAGAGGGATCCCATGGGGGAGTGGGGGGTGGGGGGGGCTCACATATCCACAGGCAGAGGAGTGGAGGTCCCGACGGCGGAGTGCCCGGAGCATGGTTGAAGTCGCCATGGGAAAGCCTGAACTGAAACCGAACCGGCAGAGATAATGGCTACAGAAGAAGGAGATAGTGGCTATGGAACCAAGCTCAATAACATTCTTCCTATAAAGAAAAACATCAGTGATCCAGTGTAGTAGTCATGCAAAGGCATTTTTGAGATTTATACATTCGTCAAGATAAAATATTAGATCAAGGCAGCAGACAAAATAATAAGTAGAATTGTCATTCTTGTGTGCATTTTCTAAAGAAAAGTCTTCTCTTTTATTTCTGACTGAGTTAAAACTAAAGGCACAACAAGTTAAGTTGTACAAGCTGATCAACATAACTTAAAATCTCATCAGCAACCAGGCTATTAACTACATGCCTCTAACCCTCGTCAACAATACTTGCAGATACTCAAGAAAACATGTAAAAAGAGACGGAAAAGAAGCATATTTGTAACTAGAACTGCAATGTGAAACACAAAGCCTAAATTCACACTAATTGCCAGATCCTCATCGATTCAAGATGTACTTCCTAGCCGTTAAAGAACACGGAGCATTACATACATTATCCTTCACATGGTCAAAATTGTTCAACTGCCTAGTTAGAATAGACATCCAGAAAATTAGAAACGGCTCAAACATATAACCACCAACAATGTCAACCACTAAGCAGTCCCCCTATGCAGAAGCACCTAGAACCAGTTATCGGATCAAAGAAAATACCCATATTTGTAACTTTAAATTAGACCATAGTCGATGATAGTTTTCTAACTCCCATTATTAACACTAGCTAATCACATTAAGATACCATATGATTGGTCCAAAAAAATGAGTCTCTTTCTCCTGCACTATCAAGCTTCCAAGAAATTATCCCTTGAAAATAGAAAACTAACCTTCATAAATGGCCTGTAAATCCCTTCTACAATCACCATTGCCACTACCAAACCCCTAAGAAGCACGATTGCAAATACAGGGATATGATACAACACGATACGTACATGGGGATACAGCTTTTCTATATATATATATAACATATGCATTTGAAGAGTTCTAACTGAAAAAAATAAATAATAACTAAAAGAAAACAACTAAAAAGCTATATGAGGTACGCAAAAAATAGAATAAAAAACCTAACATCAACTACTAGAAAGTAAATTATAAGTTCAAAGTGCAACACCAAAGAACATCAACTAAGAGAAAGTAACTGATAAGTACAAAGTGCAACTTTAAACAAGATCGACATCAACATCCACTTCAACATCAATAAATGAAACCCAGTGATTTTCAAATAATTTTCCCAATTTTCAAATAAAAAATAAGAGCAAGAAGGCCAAATGGACAACCGTGCAAAATAAAAATACATAACACAAAGCACAATACCCCAGTTTTAGGTGGCGGTCTACCAATTATTCTTTCAATTTGTCAATTTAAAAGGAACTGGCCAGCAACACCCCGGAAACACTTCAAAAAATACTTCTTTTCGGTTGAATGATTTCAGTCTTGGATGTTAAACAGAAACTCTTAAAAGTCAAAAAAACCACAGACGTATCAATTATCATTCATCCACAAGTAGCAAAACATTGATAGTATTAAAAAAAAACAAAAATCAAAAAACAAAAACAGTAAACACTAGGCATGCACTGGAGAATCAAACATTACCATGCAAAAACAAAAATTTACTTTTGGGCTGACTACAGAGGAACTCTGGGCAGAGGGCTTTGGCCTCTGGGGTGGGGCCTGATGGCGAAGGGCAGAGTGGTCTGGGCAGAGGAGCTCCGGACTGAGGGGCTCTGGGCGGAAGGTGCTCCTGCGATGGCCAAGGGCCGAATCCGGCAGTCCTCTGGATGACGAATCCGATACATCTCGAATACGTATCCGTTTTTTTTTTTGAAGTGAGGAAAACACCACGGATATGAAGGCAGGCCGCGGGCGTATCCGCGTTGTATCCGTATCCGATGCGTATCGGATACGGATCCGTTCTGGGGGGCGTATCCGTGCTTCATAGCCAGAACCCAATTCATCAACAAAAAACAAAAAAAGAAATTTTTTACCAGATCCCAATTCATCCAAAGGATACAAGATCATGAGCTTGTGTCAAAATACAGCATGGATTAAAACCTGATCCACCTTCCCACTCCGATACTAGAAAAAAAAAACATTTACAAAAACAGGCGCAAAAATCGGAACATAGATAAAAAAATCTACCAGCACATGACCTAAAATGCATTAACTAGATCTAACACAGCTCAGGTCGGATAGAGGTCTTCTAGAAACGCTAGAGATTACCTAATCAGGAGGAAAGGAGCAAGGGAGGCGGGACGAGGGAAGTACAGGTACCTTGTGGTCGGACTCGGAGGCGTAGGCGGGGGTGGCGACGACGGAAACGGCGAGGAGGAGGAGGCAGCGGATCTGGGCCGTGGGATGGCGACTGCCAGAAACAGAGTGGAATCGGAGACAGGGAGTACGGAGTACCCACAGAGGAAGGCAGACTCGGGGGAGGGGAGTTTTTTTACCAGGAGTTTTATTATGTATTAACCCCTGCCAGTTGGGGGAATTACGGAGTACGTAAATTTTAGGACAATTTACCAAAATAACCCTAAGATATAACATATTGCATAAAATATTGAGGAATTGACCAAACTAGCAAAGTAGACTCTTACTTTGGTCATATAATCGAAGTGTAAAGTTTTTACTTTTTATTAAAGTAAACTTGTTCACGTGGGAACTTGTAAGCATATGAAAGAATTTTACTTAGAGGAATTGACCAAAGTAAACTCCTACTTTGGTCAAATAATTGAAATGTGAGAAGTTTCCACTTTTTACCAAAGTAGACTTGCTTATGTGGGAACTTGTACACATAGGACCACTTTTGACTAAAATACCCTCCCCAAAGTACTCTTCCCACTTCTCGGTGTCTACTCCTACTCGGTCGTGTCTCTTCCCCCTCGGTCGTGACTGTTCATCTCCCTTGCCACCTTCACCTCTTGGAGAGCATTATATATGTCCATTCGATTCGCCCTCGCCGGAGAGCTTTTAGTCTTCTGGGCCTCATTCCCTTCCGGAGCTGTCAGTTCGCCTTTGCCTTCAGCACCCTTATTGCCCTCATTTCGTCGTCGGCCATCTTGCCCTCGCCGCTCTCACTGCCGTCATCTCGGCCTCGGCCATCTTTCCCTCGCCCTCATTGCCCTCATCTTAGCCTTGCCCTTGCCTACACTGCCCTATCTCGGCCTCGCCCTCATTTGAAGGTATGATATTTTTTATAAATTTACTATGTTTTCTAATTTTAGTCATTGGATTTGTCTTGCATTTCCCATACGTAATTGGTTAACAAATGTCCTCAGTTGGTCTTATTTGGATTTTGACTATATCTCCCATATTATTGTGAGTGTTACATAAAAACTAAAATTTGGATTTTATTGTGAATCAAACATTAATTAGTTACAAATTGCTTGTTGTGATTAGTACGTAATGATTAAATTTTGTATTTTTGTTATGAGTAAGCATCAATGAGTCTTAAATTGACCGCTGTGAAGAAATTATGTTAAATGTTACTAGCAAACTGCGAACTGAATAACTACAAAACAAGAAAAATATAAATTTAAATTAAATATATGTGGTTAAATAAAATTAAGTAGAACTGAAATTAAAGTAAATTGAAATTATTTCTGGTTATTTGACATAATATATGTGGATAAGTGGAAAAGTAAGAAACACAATAATTGGAAAACTATAAAACTGGAACACTATAAAATTGGAAAACTATAAAACCAGATAATTGTAAAATGGGAAAACTATAAAACGATAAAACCGGAACACTGGATAATAAAAAAGCATTCTCTTTATTTTATTTGAGCATTATCTTTTTTAGATATTGTTATCTTTATTATACAATATTTTTATATGCCCTTTTCATTGATTTTTAATCTAACATATTTGTATAGGAAATATGTCAAAGGTTGCAGGAAAAACAATGAAAAAGGGGAAACTGCCGAATAAGCTTTATGAAGGGGACCCCCAATGCAAGTCAAGTTATTATTATATTGATAAATTAAAAGAGCACTTTGACAGGCACAAAGTGTAGAGGAAGTTGTTTGAGAGGACATGTTTCGGTAAGTTTATGGAATGTGAGGTTACGCGAAACATGTTCCCTGCCCAAGCCTTCCACCATCTCCTTAAGAGGCATAAGGGGGATTACCTATTTCAAGTGAATGAGAGGATGAGCATAAAGCTTACACCAAAGGAATTTTGTATAGTTAGTGGCCTGAGATTTGCTGACTCTACCCCTCCTTTCCCATCAGTGCCCAAATTCTTGAAGAAAGACAGCCTCTTACTACGAATATTTGGGAGGTCAAAGTTATTAATAAGGAATGAGGAGTTGTTCCAGAAGATTACAGTATGTGAAAATGACAAGGATGTCGTAAAGTTGGCAGTAGTTCTTGTCTTGGAAAGTTTATTGGTAGGTAGAGGGTGGAACAATAAGGTGGATAGGAGATACTTGCAGCTTGTAGATGACCTGGATGATTTTGATGAGTATCCTTGGGGAAACCTTTGCTACTGAGACACATTGCGGGGTTTAGAGCAAACTGCGAGGTCTATGGGCAATGTAAATTATAATGTCTATGGTTTTGTGCATGTTGTAACGGTAAGTTTTACTTATTTATTGAATTTGTTAAAACATTTTAGTAATTAACTAATAGAGAGTTATGTTTTAGGTGTGGGCAATAGAGAGGATTCTGTTGCTGGGGGATTGTTGTGCAAGCAAAACGAGAAGTACTTTTCCTCTTATATGTAGCTGGGCATCTTACAAGAAGCCCAAATTCGATTATCTTGAGGAAGTGGTTTTTTGTAACGCCCGAGATTTTTCACACATTTTCCTTAAAATTCACGGAAAATTTTTGCAATATAACGTCTGTAAATCGGAGTAAAAATGACGAAATCAAAACCTGATAAAACAGTTTATACTTTAAAACACTAAACATCCATTTTCCATCTAAATATTTTCATCACACGGTCAAACATCGTACGGCCAAAGCAAATATCATCAGGCGCTACTCGAAAACACACGTACAACTAAATTCGCTATGATCATAGACTTTTAAATACAAAATACTCCCAGGCATCCCTGAGTGCAAGTCCCATAACAGTCCACAGACTAATCCAAATGAAAGTCCAGAATAAACATCTTAATGTCTCGTCTCACCCAATACATCGGATCGTGGCACAAACAAACTCGTAGTGAGTCAAACATATACCTGAGTCAACGGGAATCAATCCTTCGCTGAAATGAGCGTCCATCTCCAAGAGCTCTCCAACACACACCTGCAAAAGCCTCCCGAACCACGGGGCTAAAAAATGGTAGGGTGAGTATTTTCATACTCAGTAGGAAAATACCCAGTAGGGGAAATCCCAAACGGTGAACTCAATAAGTTCATAAAAACATGCGTTCATGCAACTCAAACATGAAGCAGATAGGCATACAAACATCATGCTCATACGCATACTAACATACCAAATGCACCATTGTGCCAAAGTCATACCAAATGCACCATCGTGCCAAAAACATACTAAAAGCACCATCAAACGAAACTTACACAAACACCCTTATCCAGGGTCTTACAAACTTACTCGTACCATCGTACGCATACTCATACAACATACGCATACTTGTACGACCTTACCCGTACAATCATATGCTCACTCATATAGCTTACACATACCTGTACGACCTTACTCGTACAGCTTACACTTACTCGTGCGACCTTCCTCGCACATCTTACACTTACAGTCTTACTCAGAAACTTACGCTTACAGTCTTGCTCATAATCATAATCTTACAGTCGTGCTCATAGTCATACTCTTACAGTCGTGCTCATACTCATACGCTTACAGTCGTGCTCATACTCATACGCTTACAGTCGTACTCGAACTCATAATCATACACATATCAACGACCACTGAAGCTCATTACAACTAATAAGCTCCAGCGTGGAAATGGAAAAGAATGCCACTAGGGCAACACCTTAACCTCCGGGGAGTGACTAGACGCCATGGACTTTTCCGAAGGTAAGGCACACCAGTGCTCATGGGGCACAGGATCAAACAGGTAAGAGTAGGTCCATGATACTACTTACTTGAGCGCGCAAACATACACCCACACATAAGGGGTCATACAATTGCCCACACATAAGGGGTCTTATAGTGCCATAGAATCGCCCACCATAATGGGTCTTATAGTGCCATTGCCACTCTTGGGCAGAAAAACATACAGTGCCACTTGGGCAGAAACATACAGTGCCACTCTTGGGCGGAATCATACAGCGCTCTCAACAGAGCATCAAACGTCTGGGCTTACACAGCACATAGACCAAATCGAAAACATACGTCGCTCTCAACAGAGCAAAAGACGTCTGGTGCTCTACACAGCACACAGACAACATCCCGCAGGATAACCACCATGGCAAGACATGATAAATGCTTAGCCGACTCATTATCGGCTAGCTCAAACACGGAACTTAATTCGTCGAACCCTCAGGTCTCAAACTCACAACGTTATCATTAGTTGTGCTTATAATTCAAGTTTGAATTAAGTACATTATGCGGTACAATTATGCCACTCAAACTCACAGTCCTCGACTGATCAAACCGAAGCTGAGCCCGATCCGAAACCCAAGTTCGTCAGGGCAGCAGACTTCGCTTAATCCATCCATATCATGATCAAACTCATCGTACAACAAAATCTTACAGTCTTACGTACTCCGCCATCCCCTTATGGCCAAATCATCTTACACTTACATCATCAAATGAAGCTCCTCAGAGTCAACCCAATTGTCGCCCACTTACTTAATACCTCACTGATTATTCTTAATTTTCGCTTCATAATGTGTACGTTATGCTTGTACAATTATGAACACTCTTACTATCTGACAATCGCCCAACATACAATCCAACTCAAACCGATCCATTCTAATCCTTGCCCGTCATACTCTTATCCTCTGTCATCTGACATACGCTTACACAACCGTATCCAAATTCAGACAAAGCCTCTGCAACCTCTTACTATCCATCGCCCATACCTCTGCCCACATACACTTATACATATCCATACCATAGGCAAAAAGCCATCATACATACGTATGTCTCCCACATACGTATAACATACACATACGGTCATACATACATAACTTACGAACATGCATGCTAGCCATCACTAGCACATGCATACATCAAACATACACGCTAGTCATCACTAGCACATACTCAATCAACGTATGAAACTTACCAACAAACACGCTAGCCATCACTAGCACATACATACATCCAACGTACTTACAACCAACATGCATGTCATATGCATTTCAACATACCATACAATCGTGCTTACACGTACATCATGCAATCAGATCGCTACCTAACATCTAAAGCATGGAATCATACAATCCTAGCATGCTACTACTCATTCAAAGCATGCTATCATGAATTTATGAGTTCAAAGCTCCCCTACCTCGTAATCATGACGTTCGATGGCGAGCACACGACGGTGGCGGCGTCGGCGGCGGAGTTGGCGGCCAAAAGCTTTGCCTAGTGAAGAGAGTTGCTGTCCCGAGGATTTTAGGAAGTACCGGAAACTAGTCACGGCCAAACGGAGTGTCAGAATCAATGCGGTAAAACCCGCGATCCACGGCGGCACACTAGGGGCGGCCGGGAGAAATATCGTGCCAACATATGTGGCAGTGCAACCAGAAATCGATGGTGTACTCACTGAAGATCGGTCGGTGGCTAAGATATGCTCAGCCGGCCACAAGACGTCGAAATCGGCCGTGGACAGCACCCAACGGTGACGATTTCGGTCAACAAAGGCCCACATAAGGGCGGAGGGCATGGGGCGACTCTCGAGGACAGAAGAGAGATGGAGAAGGGCTACGTGTCAACTCCACTCGGTGGCAGAGCTAACCAACGGTCAGACGGCACAAATTCGGTGCCTAAACCCTAAACCGCACACGCGGCCAAAGGGGAGGGACAGAGGCGGTCCAAGGCTCATAAGAGGCCGACAGGGCTAAGGCCCTAGTGGTGGCCAATCAAAACGGCGACATCGCCGATCATACCCACAACCACCACCATGGTGTGGGCAGCTGTGCATCACGCACGACATAGGGCAGGGGGAAGGTTCAGGGTCGAGCAAAGGCCATGAGGCCGTCACTGGCCAAGGCCTGAGCAGGTGAACTCATCCACCTTCGGTCACCATAAGTCATACTAATTCTTGCCGAAGGCCGTCCCGTACCGACGGCGTAAAAGGGCAAGAAGGGTCAACGACAAATATGCCAGTGAGGCAGAACTAGCTGCGGCTACGGGCCGCAAAGCTAAACGAGGCCTAGAGGGGTGGCCCACTGGCATCACCGGGCCAGGGCGGAGTCGGACGAAGGTCCACTAGGTCATGTTCGGCGTTCGACTGATGGCGGCAGTCACCACGTCCAAACCAGACGTATACCAAAAATAGGGGACGCCCGGACCGAGCAAGGGAGAGACGGAGGCTGAACCGGTCCGGATAGAGCCGTCCCCAGGGCCGGGGCAGAGCCCACGGTGGTCAAGCCACCCTCATCCGCCAACGATGGCGACGCTAACCCACTGGAAATCGAATCACAGTAAGGGCAAAATGCACCGGCCGGAGTAGATGATGGCGGAGGAGATGGAACCACGTCGAGTAGGGTGTCCCCCTGACTTCGCCGGACCACGGCGAGTCCGACGGAGCATAACCGGGCCGTCCAACGGCGGCCGAAGCCCGCCGATACACTCAATCAAAAGGGGCGGAAAAACAGGGCAGAGAGGGATTTCGACCGGGGCGGCGGAGCGGAGGCCCCCGGGGCCGGGAGGGGTAGCCCATCATTGTCGCCGGACCAAGGCGACTCTGACTGAGCACCGCCGGGCCGTCCAACGGCGGCCGAAGCCGTCCGGCGAGATCGACAGAAGGGGGAGCGGAAACAGGGGCAGAGGGCGAAAATCGGCTGGAGCGGCGGGGCGGAGGCCCCTAGGACCGGGAGGGGCGGCGGCTTGCAGTCGCCGGACCAGGGCGAAGCTCACGGCGGCCGGTTGGCCCTTGCCGGCCCACGGCGGCGGCGGAAATAAATCAAAACAGAGAGGAGGCGCTAACCGGGGAGGAACGAGGCAGAGGGCGGAGCGGCCATCGGGGCCGGGACGGTGGCCCCTTGTCGTCGCACGGCCGGGGCGGAGCCGATGGTGGCGGTGCTGCGGCCCACCGGCGGCGGGCGGCGGCTGGCAGAGGAAACCAGAGGGGGCGGTGCACTGTTCCATCCAGAATTTTCTGGATCGGGCTCGGCCGAGCCCGAGCCCGATCTTCTCTTTTTATTTTTTTTTCTTTTTTTCTTTTTTCCATTCGTGCCCCCATCACACGCGTACCATATGGTTACACGTTGTGAGTCTAAAATTCGCGCCGAAAGCGCGCAGCAAGGCCCGTGGCCCGCGACTAAACCCCACACCCAACTCTACGGGTATAAATACGGGGAAAAGTACACAAATATGAATACGCTAAAGCGCCGTATTTTCCTCCCGAAAATGGCCAGAAAAATAGCAGAAAAATCATAGAAAATCGTAGAAAATTCTGGGACATTACATTTTTAATGGGAAGGTATATATAACTTTTCATTCGTTTAGAATGACTTATGCTATGCACATACATGGTACATTTACCTTGCGATATGTATTGATATGCAGGTAAAGGTTTTAAATGCTATAACTATAGATACAAAGGACAAAGAGTCCAAGGCACTTATTCATGAAGCTGCAAGTTTGAAGTCCTTCTTGTCGAATGAGAGAGTAACATTTACATCATTTGTCAGTCTTTAAACAACTTATGATGGTGAGGATGTAGATGGGAAGTCTACCTCCGATGATGACTCTACTGGGGAATGGAATTCCCAAGAGGTGGCTCAATCTTTAGAGGAAGCTGTAGATGAAAATTTTATAGTGAAAAGCAGAGTGGCTGGGGAGACTTCCAATTGGAAGGAGGATAGAAAGGGAAAATATAGGGTGGGGGATGAGGGTTTGCATGCCACATTGCTCGATATATTGTCTTCCTTAAGAAGGATTGAAAATAAAGTAGATAGATTGGAGTTAGAGGTTATGAACAAGGCAATTAAGGAAAAGGTAAAAAGTCTATGAGGTTTAAGTTTTCTTGACAAATTTGTCAATTGTTATATTTCAATTAAAATGAGCTAGAATGATGTGTTGGTAGGTGCCTGTTGTGGAAGAAAAATTTTCTTGTCAAATGGATTGCGATTTGCCGCATGTTGATGAAGTACAGTGTAAAACTGGAAAACGGGAAAACTGTAAAACTGGAACACTGAAAAACTGGACAACAGGAAAACTGTAAAACTATCAAGTGTAAAACTGGAACACTTGAACCCTATAAAACTGTTCTAATTTTTCTTCATTGTGTTTATGTAGAATGTGGTTAAAGAGATGGATGGAGAGGCGAAAAAGGCGGTGGATGTGGAGGATGAAGAGGAGGACGATGAGGCAGAGGCTGAGGATGAGGGGGAGGAGGGGAAGGTGGATGAGGAAAATAAAGAGGAAGAGAAGAAGGAGGAGGAAGAGAAAGAGGAGGAGATGGAGGAAGAGGAAGAAGAGCAGGAGGAGAAGGAGGATGAAGAGGAAGAGGAGGAGGAGGCTGAGAAGGAGAAGGAGGATGAGGCTGATAAGGGGGAGGAGGCTGAGAAGGAGAAGGAAGAGAAGGGGGAGGATGCAAAGGAGGCTGAGAAGGAGAAGGAGGATGAGGCTGATAAGGAGGAGAAGGCTGAGAAGGAGAATGAGGAGAAGTGGGAGGATGCAAAGGAGGAGGAGGAGGCAGCTAAGACGAAAAAGGAGGAGGAGAAGGGAGAAGATGTAAAGGAGAAGGAGGAGGATGGGGGTGTCATCGGGAATATTGTTACCGTTGAGGTACAGATAATTTTTGTTTATTGAAGGTACTTGCATAGAACAAGGTAACTAATAGTTTTCTTATCTTCCTATGTAGGACGAAGAAGAGGACAATAAGCCTTTGAGTCAGTGTAAATTGGAAATTACACCAGCAGGAAGGGTGAGGTCTAAGAGTAAATATCGAAAACCCCCTACACAGACCCACAAAAAAAGGGCAAAAAATGAAAGGTCACTGAGAAGGATATGGATATGTGCCCTAAACCCCTAAAGGTTGATACCTCTACCATGAAGAAGGTGAAGAGCAATAAATTGCTCATGCTAAGTGAGGCTGCCCAACTGGATTTTACTAACCCGGTTTCATTTGGGGTAACAGAGGAAGACAAGTTAAATAAGTTTTTAGAGAAGGGTGCGAAGAAGTGAGTTAATTTGTTATTATTCGAAATGGGGACCTTTTAAATTTAATAATATTTACTTGGCATTGTATTTGATTTGAGGGTTGGTATTTGTAATAAGCAGATATGCAGACCTTGGGGGCATTCTAATAACCCCAGCATTATTGAAGGGTATTACAAACCCTCAGAGATGGCTAGGAGATGAAGTATGTGTATTGATTTATGTTGTTTTAATATATGTTTATAAGAGCTAAGGAAGGAATATGTATTAATCTAATGTGTTTTTCTTTCTATATAGCACATTGATGCTTATGTCACACTCTTGCGCAACAATAGGCCTCGATGGGTGAGGGACCAAACATTCCACTCAGTGCATTTCCTGGTAAGTCATCATTTTTTAAAATACTCTAAACTCTGAACTATGAAATGTATAACTATGAATAGGATAGTGGATAATTGTCAATAGGATAGTGGATAACTGTCAAGATCAAAGTTAATTTACTGTAATGTGTTTGCAGAGATTGCTTGTGCGTGACTGCAAGGATGCAATGGATAAGTGGGTGGAATTTAAAAAATGCACATGGCAAGCTGCTAGATTTAGGCGAATGGGCCGACATGTGGACATCAATCCCAGACTCTTTGAAGAGCTTGTTGAGTGTCAAAGGAAAACCATTTTCAGAATTTTCACATCATTACTTCCTATTCAATGTCAACAACAATCATTGGATTTTGGTGGTGCTCCGTATATGGGAAGCTGATATTCAGATATTTAACCCTCTTTACTCAGGAAAAGAGTTGGACAAGTATGGCACTATGGTGGGAAAGTTGTAGGTCCTTATACCTCTAATCTTCTATAAGTTTGGATGGTTAGAGTGTGCCAAATAGTGGACGATGGATATTGTGGAGGTAGTAGGTCACCCTAAATAGGTTAACTGTGATGACTGTTATGTTCTTATATGCTTATACATGTGGTATTTGTCACATCGATATGCATTTGACTTAACTGGTGAGGACGTACCCCGGCTAAGGAAGTTACTTGCCTACTAGTTATGGACAAAAAAATGGTTACGGTATGAATTTAGTCATTCATTAATTATTTTTTTTTCATAACATTTAATTGAGGGCTTTACTAATGTAGATGTTGAACCCTTTTTTCAGAGGATGACAACGGCCTTCTGGAGACATATAAGCAATTATAAACCCTGCCAAGTGTTGAAGCACAAACAACACTCAATATATTTAATTAAAAATGTTTAGATGTTGTTCAATGTTCAATGTAATGGTTTATTCAGATTTTGTTCATTTCAATATAATGAGTGTTCAACCATAAACCCTGCCAGGTGTTCAATGTTTTTGAATTAAAAATACTAAGAACACACATTCAGATATTGTTATTTTATGGTGTTTTAAAACAATGGGATGCACAAATGAGCAATTTAGAGAAAACCATACTAACATAATGGGATGCAGCATGGACATTGCATCCAAATGGTAATACTAGGAAGTGGACAACTGCAAGCTGGGAACAGGAAAATTGCCAGCGGAGAACTGGAAAACTTCCAGCTGTGAACTGGAAAACTTCAAGCTGGGAACTGGCAAAAGGAAAGCTGGGAACTAGAAAATGGAAAAGTGTAAATTACAAAAGTATACAGTAAACCTGGAAAGACAAAGAGAGACAAATTGTACTTGTACACCGTTTATATCCAAAAGAGTACCTTTTATCTTAACGCATGTATTATAGACGTAATATAACCGATGTAGGTTCTTCCCAACGAGATGTCATATGATGAAGGAGAGGGTAGTTCGGACCAAAGCCTTCCCACATTTGCATGTTCCTACATGAGAAAGACTACATGATATGACAACCCGTCCCGCCGGGAAATTTTTCTACAGCGGTCACTCAGTCCAGGAAAATGTCTTCATCTTCTCAGGTACGACTTCATCCTGTGATGGTTTTATCTCATGTCAGGCTTCCTACCTGGGTTGGTTAATCTTTCAACCTAGTTTTGTAATGGCATTTGTTTCCTTCTTCACATCTTTTCTCGAGCACGTCTCAACTTACAGCTCCGTATACTCCTTCCATGCAGAATATTCATTCAGAGGATGATGAGAAATGTGTTACTAGATGAAAAAAGGTATTTGGGGTTGGTTATATATTGGACATTACGTAGTTTATGATAATAAGATTTCTGGCTAACTGGATAACTGAATACGGGAAATTGGAAAATGGGAAGACTGGATAACTGAAAAACTGGAAAAGTAGACAACTGGATTACTGATATGATACAAGAAGAGCATGGAAAGGGATACACAAAGTTTGTTGTGTGTTTGGGACGTACACTGGGATGCAAGTTGTAGGAAATATAATTGCGACAATGCAGAATCAAAACTAATTCAAGTTCCATGCATGTTGACTTATGTTGCTCTCTTGAATATGTTGTATGAAGTGTGTAAATGGTCAAAGAAAGAGTACTTATTAAATTTAAGTTTCATATATCCTATTGCAGTGCCTATTGACCTTCCACCTTCTCAAATAAATGATGATGGAACTCTATATTGCTTCCTTTTAGAGAATAAGCTAAGATCGAATGAAATACCATTAATGATAACTAATGTAAGAAAAGAAAATATTACTAAAGGGAATATTCGTATCAAAGTGCCGAAATGGCATGAGATGAGAAGAAAAAGTGCAAATTGGGAGGAGAATATAGGAATAAGAGGAGCCATGTGGCAGGAGAATGACACATTTTCTAGTGTACCATATAACACAACTGTCAATCTCAGTTGTGATGAAGATAAACTCTAATTAGAGGAGGAGAGTAGGATGAAGAAAACACAAACCTCCCGAATTAATATTGAGACAAAAACAACACTCGATGACCTAGCAAGTGGAAAGGAAATTTTTGATATCAATTAAAGCATTAAGGAGTATGTCCTAAACACGAATATAGATGACTTTCAATTTGGTTAGGATCCTTATTATGCTTCACCATCAGCATATGAAGATGATCCTATAGGACAGGAGAATAATGGTGCAGAAGAACATGATATGAGTGCTCCAACACCCAAATATCAACCTTCTCTTAATGATGAAAGGTACAGTCAATATGGTGAATATATTTTGTAAGTATATATTATGTATGTATATATGTATGAGACTATTGATACAAACTATATTGTGCAGATCAAATGGAAGCAACTGTAGTCAGCATCCGCCTGTTGACGAAGAAGTGGAAAACATAGATAGTCCAAAAATATTAGTTCCAATTGCAGTTCCATTTCCAGTTGAAAGAATGTAAGTTTGTTTTTTAGTTTTACAATTTTTCAGTTCCCCAGGTTTACAGTGTGGCAGTTTTTTCGTTTGGCAGTTTTTTAGTTTGGAAATTTTTCCGTTTGGCATTTTTTCAGTTTGGCAGTGTTTCAGTGTGTGGGCAGTTATTCAGTTTGTAAGTTTGTTTTTTAAGTTTGGCAGTGTATCAATGTGTAGCAGTTTAATAATTTAAACTTATCATTTTTAAGAAGAATAAGAGATGGAGACTTGATGAAGAACCCCCAAGTTTGACCTACAAAATGGACATTACTGGGGAGGATCCCTATGTAAATAATGACTTTGGTGTTCAATTAGGGAAGGTTTATGATCGAGAATCGATAGAAATTGGTCAACAGTTCAAGGACAAAGCAATGCTTCAACTTCACCTTCACAACATGGCAATGTACACCAAGTTTCAGTTTAAGGTTATATATTCAAATAAATCAAGGTATGCAATCAGATGTGTTGTTGAGGACTGCCCGTGAAGACTACATGCCTCGAGAATTAGTGAATGTTTCATGTTCAAAGTGAAGTAAATGAATTCAGTACATACATGTTCGAAGGCATTACTTGGTGAAGATCATTGTCAAGCAAAAAGTGGGATTATCGCTAGTGCTATATACACTCGTATGGAGGGACGTGGGTCTTACACATCAGACGATATAAAAAAAGATATTAATGTCAAGTATGGAGTTTCCATAAGTTACCGTAAGGCTTGGAAGGCTAAAGAGGCCGTTGTGGAGAAGTTGAGGGGAACGTTTGAGGAGTCTTATGCGGACCTTCCAGCATATCTACACCAATTGGAAAGGATGAATCTAGGGACTACCATAAATATCTAATATGACATTAGAGACACATCTTTCTAAAGGTGTTTTGTATCATTTAGTGTGTGCGTTGAGAATTTCAAGAGGCACATGTGTAAGGTAATTGCCATAGACGGCACACATTTAAAAGGACGGTACAGAGGAATCTTATTTGTCGCATTAACTTTGGATGGTGACAATCACTTGTACCCCATTGCATTGGGGATAGGAGAATCAGAAAACAACGACTCATGGGAGTGGGTCCTTAAACATCTGAAGCATGTCCTAGGCCACATTGAAGGGCTGGTTATCAAATCTGACAGAAACCGATCAATCATTTCATAGGTTCAAAAGGTATTTCCGGACTGTGTACATGGGTATTGTGCATATCATGTGTGGTCTAATATGCATGCAAAATTCAAAGATCCAGTCTCTCCCCCCACTTCTACATTGTAGCAAAGACAAACCGGCCACAGGTATTTGACGAACAAATGACCATCATACAAAGGATTAATCCAGATGCGCACAAGTGGTTAATGGATGTAGATGTAGCAAAATCGGCAAATGTACACTTTCCCGGGAAGAGGTATAATGTTGTGACTTCTAATGGGTGGGAGAGTTTTAACTCCATGATTAAAGAGCATCAGGAATATCCAATTTTAGCCATATTAGAGGGTATACGCTTAAAGATGTAAGATATGTGGTATCAACGTATCACATGTGCAGGGAAGTGGACTAAGCATAGATGAAGTCTAACCTTGGAGCTCCAGAAAGACATCAGCTCAGCGCAGCTATCATGCAATTAACTGGGGGATCACAGGCGGAACACTTCTCAATTGGGGATCTTCCTCACTGACGTCAGTGAGAATGGCCTATGCCAATTCCTGTCAGTGCACCATAATTTTATGCTGCCCTGAGAGAAATTGTCATAACCAATCGGCTGCCGTCTGTGAGGAAGATCCTCAATTGAGATGTGCTCCACCTACTGTGATCCCCCCGTTGATCGCATGATAGTTGAGTTGAGCTTATATCTAGGCTTCCTGGAGCTCTAAAGGTAGACATCATCTATGCTTAGTTCTCTGTCTCCGGAAGGGCATTGTCATCCTCTTCATATAGCTTATTTGGCTCTTTCCCCTCTCTGATTTTTTTCCATGCAGCCTTTGACATTTCCTATACAAAGATGTTAAATTAAAAATCAATCAATAGGGAATATACATATATTGTATAATCAAGCTATTAATATATGAAAAAGATAATGCCTAAAAAAATAAATTAATGTTCACTAATCAAGCTCTTTATTATCCAAAAGATCTAGTTTTATGGTTTTCCAGTGTTATAGTTTTCTCGTTTTATAGTTTTCCAGTTGTAGGTGGAATTCCTAGTATATGGTTTTCCAGTTTTATAGTTTTCCTGATTTATAGTTTCCCCGATTTATAGTTTTCCATTGTTTTAGTTGTCCAGTTTTATATGTTTCCAGTTATTCAGTTTCATACTTTTCCACTTATTTTATGGCCAATGACCAGTAAAATTTTTGTCAATTTCCAATTTTTTAGTTCTACAGTTTTTCAGTTGTGTAGTTATTCAGTTCACAGTTGCATATTAATATTTATCATACAATTTCGTCACAGTGGTCAATTTGAGACTAATTCATGCTTAATCATCCAAAAAATTAAACACATTAATCATTACGTACTAATCACAACGAGCAATTTGTAATAGCTTAATGTAAAATACCTTCATGAGGGCGAGATGAGGGTAGTGAGGGCGAGGTCGAGTTGAGGCAGTGCAGTCGAGAGCATGGCCGAGATGAGAGCAGTGAGGGCGAGTTGAGGGTGGTGAGGGCGAGATGAGGGCAGTGAGAGCGGTGAGGGTGGGATGAGGGCAGTGAGGGCGAGATGAGGGCAGTGAGGGGGACAGATGAAGTCGGAAATGACAAAGAGGAACAGATGGCGAGGGAGACGAACAGATGCTCTCCAGGAAGTGGAGGTGGCGAGGGAGACGAACAGCTGCTCTCTTGGAAGTCGCGGTGGCGAGGTAGATGAAGAGACACACCATTCACCAAGGAGTCTACTTTGGGGAGGGTATTTCAGTCAAAAGCGGTCCCACGTGTACAAGTTCCCACGTGAGCAAGTCTACTTTGGTAAAAAGTAGAAACTTGCTCACATTTCGGTTATTTGACCAAAGTAGGAGTCTACTTTGGTCAATTCCTTTTTTACTTAACTACCCTCTCCTTTATTATATGACAAGCCGACGGGAAAAATATACCAAATCGATCGCTCAGCCCAGGAAAAAAGATATCTTCTTCTTCTTCTCCCGTAAGACTTCATCTCACGGTGATTTTTCCTCCTCCTGGGTAGGTTCTTCTTCCTCATATTTTTGTTTTCCCAGTTTGCTTCATCTTCTCTACATCTTTTCTCCAGGTCTTCACATCTTCGAGCTACTTCATCTTCTCTGCTTCTTTTCTCCGGGTCTTCACATCTTCAAGTTGCTTCATCTTCTCTACTTCTTTTCTCCAGGTCTTCACATATTCGAGCTGCTTCATCTTCTCTGCTTCTTTTCTCCGGGTCTTCACATCTTCGAGCTCCGAAGACCTAGTAATTTATTTCCCTTCCACTAAGTAGATTGGTTTAGGTTATTTCAGATGATGAAAAAGGTGTTATCCAATGAAAATGTTAGTTTGGGTTGGTTATATCTTGAACATTACATAGTTTTTTATAGTAAGATTTTCTGGGTAGCTGGAAAACTGGAAACTGGAAAATTGGAATACTGAATCATTGAATTATTGGAAAAATAGAAAACTGGATTACTGATATGATATGAGAAGAGTATAGAAAGGGACACAAAAGGTTTGTTGTGTGTTTGGGACGTCCATTGGGATGCAAGTGGTAGGAAATATAATTTTGACAATGCGGAAACAAAACTAATTTAGTCACCTTTCAAGTTTTTCATTTCAGTTTTTTAGGATTTACGTTTTCTAGTTGTCCAGTTTTCCAGTTTTACGGTTTTCCAGTTTGACAGTATGCCAGTTTTCCATTTAACACATGGATTATTCTAGTCGATGGAGGCATATATAGAACAAAATAACAAATGTGTGAGTAAACAAGACAATAGTAATTTAACAATAATTCCCAGATTATCGTCGCTTAGGTTCCCTACTACATCTCTAGAATTTGACAAATCACTGCCAAATTTAGATCCATTGCCATCCCACTCCCTAATCAAACTGCATCCTGCCTACCCTTCATCAATCTTCAACACATGGCATCCTTGATTTATTAGGCTCCTTCTCCTATTTTGGAAGGGTGTTGTCATCCTCTGAAAAAAAGGATTCAACAGCTCTATTAATTATGACTCTAATTAAGTGATATGAAAAGAAAACATATGATGAGTGACTAAGTCATCCTATCATGCACAACATATAAATTCATACCATAAAAGTTTTTTTGTCAATAATTGGTAAGCTATTAACTTCCTTAGCCAGCGCACGTCCTCACATGTGAAGTCAAAAGCATAGCGGTGTGACAAATACCACATGTATTAGCACCACAAACCCCACAGTTATCACAATTAAAATCTGACATTCCCATATACAGAACACAACCAAAATCCAATAATTATTGTTAACATGGAGTGGGAAGTGATGAGCTCAAAATTCTAAAAATGGTGTTCCATTCACACTCAACAAGCTCTTCAATGATTCTGGAACTGTTGTCCACATGGCTGCCCATTGCTCTAACGCTGGCAGCTTGTCATGTTCAAGTTTAAATATAATTTATTTATCCAATGTATCCTTGCAATCATGCACAAGTAGTATCTGCAAACACATTACTATGTACCTCAGCTTCACAAGATTCAGTTGACACTTATCCACTTCATAGTTATCCTATTGATAGTTATTTAGTTGACAGTTCATAGTTTTTTGTATGAAAAAAAAAGACTTATCAGGAAATAAACTGAGTGGAATGTATGGCCCTTATCCCAGCGAGTAAATTTACTAGTTAACTATAAAACTAAATAACTGGTCATTTGCAAGTTACAAATTTTAAAACCTAAAGTAAATTTTGCTGCTTCATGTTGTGAGACTCCTAGTTTGGTCGTATAACCAAAATGTGGGGAAGTTTCAAAGATTTACCTAACTAAACTTATCCATGTGAGAATTGAATCTTATATTTGCTTGTTGTCAGTGGGGTACTCACATTGGGCTAGGTGGATGTTTTTGTGAATTAGGGTCAGTGATTAGATTGGTTATTTTGTGTGATAGCATATGGCTCTTGTTTCATCTCCTACATATGTAACATTTCTAAAAAACTAGAGAACTAAAAATTGGAAAACTGAAAAACTATAAAACTGGATAGCTATAAAACTGAATAACTATAAAACTAAAAAACTGGATAATTGAAAACTAGATAATTTTGGAAACAACATATGAACAAAAATCTTTAAAAAGCCTAAATTAGCTTCACAACATAGGAAGAAAAATGGGAGGAACCCTATATATATGCATGCATCGACTAGAATAATCCATGTGTTAAAGGGAAAACTGACATACTGTCAAACTAGAAAACTGGAAAACTCGAAACAAACCTTTTGTGTCCCTTGTCATACTCTTCTCATATCATATCAGCAATCCAGTTTTCTACTTTTCCAGTATTTCAATGATCCAGTATTCCAATTTTCTAGTTTCCAGTTACCTAGAAAATCTTACTAGCAAAAACTATGTAATGTCCAAGATATAACTAACCCAAAATAACATTTTCATCGGATAACACCTTTTTCATCATCTGAAATAACCTAAACCAATCTACTTGGTGGAAGAGAAATAAACTACTAGGTCTTCGGAGCTCGAAGATGTGAAGACCCGGAGAAAAGAAGCAGAGAAGATGAAGCAGCTCGAAGATGTGAAGACTCGTAGAAAAGAAGCAGAGAAGATGAAACAACTTGAAGATGTGAAGACCCGGAGAAAAGAAGTAGAGAAGATGAAGCAACTTGAAGATGTGATGACCCAGAGAAAAGAAGCAGAGAAGATGAAGCAAACTGGGAAAACGAAAATATGAGGAAGAAGAACCTACCCAGGAGGTGGAAAAATCACCGCGAGATGAAGTCTTATAGGAGAAGAAGAAGAAGATATCTTTTTCCTGGGCTGAGCGACCGATCTGGCATGCTTTTCCCGTCGTCTTGTCATATAATGAAGGAGAGGGTAGTTAAGTAAAATTCTTTCACATGCCTACAAGTTCCCATGTGAGCAAGTCTACTTTGGTAAAAAGTAGAAACTTGCTCACACTTCAGTTTTTTGACCAAAGTAGGAGTCTATTTTGGTCAATTCCTCTAAAATATTTCAATCCTAACCTCCATAATCTACTAGGTGGGAGCTGAAAAACCCTAAGAGAAAGCTTTTGATCTAGTTGCATAAGGTCATTTGTAGGAGGTAGGTGCTTAATGCTCCCAAAACTTTGTTACCCATTTTGGCTTCCAAACGGAAATGTAAGAAAAAGGACAAGTTTTCAACATTAGTCCTCCGTGTATGCCATCACAAGTTTAAAAAGAAGAAATATAAGGTTTTTAATCATATTTATGCAAATTTGGGGTGTAGATCGTTGCATTAGACCCATGATATGGAAGTTAGAGATGAATATGATGTGATTTTAGAGTAGATGCATGATAAAATGTATATAGGTGTGGTAAGTTTTTTGGGGGAGAAAGTGGGGTGTTTGGATGGTTGAATGACTAGCCAAAATTTGGCCGTGAACGGAGGATTATGACGAGCGACTAAGTCCAACTATTGAAATTGGATCTGACTAATTTTTTGTGAATTTTTGCAAGTGTAGATGTGAAGATCAACTCAAATTTCATCCACGATTGGGAAGGCATTGTACAATGAAGTAATTTTAGATTAGAACCTAGACAAATGGGAAGACTTCATCCCACACTTGGTTCAAAATTGATGATGAAGAGAGTAATTCTCAAGATAACCTGTATAAGACGGATAAAAGGGGCCAATGTAGATAATGTTTCCTTTAAAAAAATATGCACACATATAATTGGCTTATAGTTTTTTGTTAGTGGGTGAAAAAAGCTAGACTTTAACTTTGATTAGGGTTAGATTAAATTAAATTAATTAGCTCATATTTGTTAGCTAGATTAGAGGGAAATTAAATTATATGAAAGAAAGAAAAACTTAATGGTTGATTTTTTTAAGGAACAATATTTTTAATTATTTTATGTTTTTAGATTTACATTTATCAGTGGAAGACCATAAGAGCATTTTGTCACGAACTGCAAGGAGAATTGGTAGGGTGCCTGGAACACTATCCACGACAATTTAACCATATGGGCATGACAACAAATGTCATCTATGATGGCCAAGAAGTAAAAGGAATTGGCATGTTTGAATGCATTCTACGTCAAAAATTATCACACTTATCATTGGGTTATCCTATTCAAAACATTAGTTTATTTTCCATTTCTGGGTCATCAATGTCAAATTCAATAATCACACACATACATGCACTTCTTTCTCAAAAGTTGTACTTGTTGCAAATAACAACTCCATATCGGCAATGCCTTGTACAAGTGTCATACTGTTATAGTTTTTCTTTCATACATTGTGACATAGTATGGTGCATGTAGACTAAATTCCCAATATGCAATTGCTATTTACAATAGGTGTAATTTTTGAGAAAGGAGTGTGTGCCATGAAATGCCAAATAGACTACTATGAAAATTGTCATTGTATGGGAAATGTATTCATACATGCTTCTTCATTGTTCTTTGTCTTGTGCATATGGTTCTTATTATCTTCTAGTAAACGAAAATCGAATAGCAAGAAATGATTTTAAGTTTAAGCAGTTGGACTTAATATGGCATCATTTATGAGGTGTATAACTTCGAGGAAATGCATGTCTTGTGCTACTACACTATTTTGCGAAGAGATGTCTCTGCAGATAGAATGAAGAATATTGATTTTACGACCTTTTCAACTAGTGCATGGAATCACACTTATAGACATTGATGATTATATATGCTAGATTGTCGTATGTATTAATATAAGTTTTCAGATTTATGGAATCACTCTTATATATAGTGATGATTGTAGATGATAGATTGTCGTATGCATTAATATAAGTTTCAAAATTCTCTTACAGCTGCATGTAGTTGATTCAATATTGACAAGGTCATGCATTTGTGTGTTGAGTAGACATGTCAAAACATCAAAACCTTTTAACATCTGTGTTAAAACGTATTCATAAATTTGTCCAAACTTTATGACATATGAAGTATGAAACCCTATCATCCTATAAAGTATCCAATAGATACTTATGAAGCAAAATCAACGCAGAATATGTATCACTAACAGTGTACTTCATTAGAGTTAGCTCAAAACAGATTTGCTAAAAACATACACGCTTGAATGTTCTTCTAGTTTCATATATCCTATGTCTTCGATGAGACTAGACTATTAAGAGCTGATTCTGGAAAGCCGATAGTCGACAATCAGCATATATAATTACAAGGCAACTCCCACACATGTGACATGAAAATATGAAAATACCCCCGACCAAGCACAAAACCCAAAAAACCATTGTGTCTTCTCATCTTCTCTAAAATCCCAATACGGACTAATCAACACCTCTTCCGTCATCGCTAGCAACTCCTTTGGAACTAACCCCTTAACACTAGTAGCACACATGTCCTTACGATCCTAACCTCCATAATCCACCCACCGAAGTGGAAAAACTTGATGAGAAAGCTTTTGACCTAGTGGCAAAAGGTCATTCGGCGCCTACTCCTGTAACGACCCATTTTTCTGATTATGCTTAACCCGAGGAGTTAGGGGTAATTATACAATTTATTGATAATTTTTAGGGGGTTTCAAGAGAATAAATCTTTGTATATGGGTAGAGCTCAAAGTAACAAGCATAACGAATCAAGAACACATGAAATGGAGGTCGGGAGTGAAAGTTACGACTTTGGGAAGTGTGCCACATGGGTGGGACCTACTTCAAAAGTGTGGGATAACCTACTTACGTGTAGTTTAGTTTCGAAGGGCTCATCAATACAAGTCCATCAGTACCAAGATCGCATAATTCCAACCTTGGGGTAGGAAGTATCACGTTTTGAAGTTAGATCTTATTTGAAGAAAATAATGTGGGAAAAGTATAAAAAAATAGGATAAAGACGAATCAACTTGTCAGTGGCTGACGCCAGTGTGAGCGTCAGCTGCGCCGACTGACACGCAGCACGGTGCCCCACCCATAGTCCCGTGTCATCGCAGGCCATGCATCTACCCATCTACCCGCAGGATGGGGCTTGCGTTATGCGGGTTGGCTCCCGCGCGTCGTTGCTACTGGGCCCAACATGTAGTCATATGTGTTATGTGTGTGGCCACTGCATCGTACTCCACACAGGTGCGCAACACATGGTACGGGCATGCGTGGGTTTGTTTTGTACACCCACAGGTCTTTCCACTATAAATAGGAAACCCGTGTACCTTCCAGAGGAGTTTTTAGTCCATTCTGAGTCTATTTTCGTTTGTTCAAGAGGCATTCTTAGTTAATTCGAGGGTGTTTAATGCAATAGAAGCATCCACTCCTCAATTTAGCAACTCTAGTGATGGGAAATGACCAAAGGTAAGTAAGGCTCTATTCGACGACCCTAGGCACTAATAGAGAGACAAGTGGCCCGGGTAAGGGGAGGTTTTGTCCGCCACCTACGGGTGAGGGAAGTGTCTCTGGGTAAGAGGAGGTTCTGTTTTACACCTATAGGTGAGGGAAGTGTGAAGCATCTCTAGGTAAGGGGAGATTTTGTCCGCCACCTACGGGCGTGGGAAGTGTAACATATCTCTGGGTAAGGGAAAGTGTTGTTCGCTGCCTCTTGCACTAAAAGTGAGAAACATCTCAGAGTAAGGTTATGTCCACTGCTTTCAAATGTGCAAAGAGAAATATGTCTCTGCGTAAGGGGAGGTTCTGTCTGTCGCTTTTAGGCATAAAGAGTGAGAAGAGCCTTGGGAAAGGGGAGTGTCTGTCTGTTGCCTTCAGGCAGAATGAGAGAAATGTTCCAGAGTAAGAGGAGTCTCCGTTTGCCATCTCCAGATCTAAATGGGAGGATGTCCTGAAGGAAGGAGCAACTCCGAATACCATTAGTTATGGGAATCTCAGCGGAGTAAGCATTTCTGACTTTATGATTTCATATACAATTAGTGTGTGCAGCTTAAGTAGTTAACATAAGATGCTACACAATTATATATGTTTTGCTGTGATTTGATATGGTCTGATGTATTATGATATGCTTTTCTCTTATCAGTTTTGCTATGAATGATTAGCTATGATCTAATGTGTTTTGATAAGCTCTGCTATATCTCTGATATGATATGATATGATATGATATGGTTGGATGAGATCTGATATGATCTGATGTGATCTAATATAATCTGCCCTAATGTGTTCTACTTTGCTCTGTGATAGAGTGGGATGTGTGATTACGCTGATTTATTGGCTTTTGTTTGTCTCCGATGATTTATGAGATTTCCGTATGACTATGATTAAATATTCGGATATACATATTTTGACGTATCTATTTTTGTACTACTTGATGCATGTAATAGCTGTCAGACAAAACTACATTCAGATTTGATCGTATTGGAATAACAGCATAGATGCACGTAGGCAACCAATAACATGACAACATTGGCCCAATCCAAATTAGAATAAAATATAGTTTTATTCTGACCTATGTACAATAGAATGCTTTAAGTTCCGTAGTGCATAGAGGAACATTACGGCTTTTGCACTCAGACTCTGCCGATCCTGGTTAAGTTTATTTTTAAACCCGGATTATGGGTATTGGAACCCTCGGCTCGGGTTGGGGTGTTACAACTCTGGCCCCTCAACTTCACCTAGCCTAAGGTAGGTGCCTAACTTTCCTAAAACTTAGTTACCCATTTTGACTTCAGAACATAACTCGGGAAAAAGAGGCAAGTTTTCATCATCAGTTCTCCACGCCTATCATTACAAGTCTAGCAAGAAGAAAAGTAAGGTTTTGGGGTGTGGGTCGTCGCGTGCAGGCCAGGACATGGAAGTTAGAGATGAAAATGATGTGAGTTTAGAGTAGATGGATGATAAAAAGTAAATGGGGTGGTGATTTTTTGGGGGGGAAAGTGGGGTGTTGGAATGCTTGAATGACTAGTTGAAATTGAACTCTTAATGGAGGATTACAACTGAGAACGATCGATCGCCCTATAGAATGATTGATTGCTTCAACACACAATTACTTAAATTAGACCATTACAGTTTGATTTAGATTCCTAGTTGAGTTAGACTTCTTTATTAGACTTGGGGGTGCTATATAGAAGTCTAGAATATGTGGAAGAGAGAGAGGCTTGGAAAACCTAGAGAAAATGGGTGAAACTTCTCAAATGTTTTTGAGAGAAAAATAGCTTCCTTGCTTATATATCTTTCAACCATAATAAAAAAGAGTGATTAGAGTTGAGTTGAGAGAACTAAACACTTGATGGGACAAAGTATTTGTTGAAGAAAGTTGCCAAGAAGATCAAAGAGAAAGGAGATTCAAGCTGAAGGGACTTGCTATGAAGATCTGGATCTTTTTGAAGCACAACAAAGGGAGAAGATCAAGCTAATGTAAGTAAACAACCAAAGAGTGGTTGATTCAGAGTCTAGAGTTGTGTGAAGTGTCAGGTGCGAGTGAAGAAAAGAAGGTTTTTTTTGTCTTTGTGACTATGTAACTCTATATCTCAGTTTACATAGTGCATAATTTAACTGGACAAAATGTCCCGTAAAAAGTTTCCACATTAAAAAACCATGTGTGTTAATCGGTATGATTAATTTGCATGATTCGACTAGAACACATAGGAATTTGGTGCACTAGCTTGAACAAAATTTGAGTTTGAATTTTTGTTTGAAGGGAGAAGATATATCTTGTAACTTAATTATGAGTTAGAGGCAATTTATCTTTATCAATTTGTGTTATTCACCTCCCAATACAAAACCAACAAGAGCAAGCATTGGCGACTAGGCAAGGACACATGATTTCCATGTTTGGGGGAGGGGAGATGCCCAATCTGGTGGTAGTTGGCATCAAAACAGAAGAATCATTTTTGTTCTGGCTATATATATGGTACAACGATTAGTCATTGTTTGGGTTCAGTCTAATCTGGCCAAGTCAACTATCAACAAAAAGCTGAGCCGATCAATCACCGTCGAGCATGAGAAGACTTTGCATGGTGGTAATCTACTGGTAGGCGAGGTCAATTTTCGAGGAGGATGTCTAGACGAGGGACGGATATTGAAGAATTGTGGAGGTGGACAATGAAGAAGACTAGGAAAAGGGGGTGTGCGACACTCGTCATTTCTATGTTAAATTTATACATTATAATCATTATCTCTACTCGTGGTTTTCTTGTGATCCTTGAGTTTATGGGCTTTGTGATCTATGTATCAACAAACCGCTTTAATAAGGATAATAATATTGAGTAATAAACTCAGGAAAGTAGTAATGATGATAAAAATAGACTTTATTTTATCTTTCTTTAAGTGAGAAGTTTCTATTGGTAGGCATCAACATGTCAATGACATGCCAATGAAGCTTAGGGTCATTGTCGGTAAGGTTCGACACATCGGTTTATACATCTTTGAAGCACTAGAAACACAGTCAGCAACCTTTGATGCATCAGTGTTCTAGGTCAATCTTACTTATGAGTTTGAAACTTCACTCGAAAACAGTTTCAAGTGATTTCTTGAGGTGGTTATGCATTAGAATTCGATTATTTGATTACGATATAAATACCCTTGATAAACCTTGACCCAAATCCAACTGATTCTTTCTTTGGGAGAAAAATGGGGGACTGGGGTGTGTCAAAGTTCAGAGGAAGAGGGAGAAAACTGAATTCATGGATACCTTGGTTTTGGTGTCAGATATGAGGTAAGATTGCTAACCATAATACTATGAATTGATTTGGAAGTACATATATGACCTAGATTGTGATTTCACTTGATGTGAAAGCATGATTTAGATTATTATCTATGAATTTTTGCCATGATGAAGTTGAAGTTTGTGATTATTGTGTTTAATGATCATTTGATTACATAGATCATTATTTAGCACTATTAACTACTAGTATATACGAGAAATATGTTATATTATGTTTTTGGTAACTTTTGGGAAGTCAAGATAGAATCAGTTGTTTCTTCTCAATCATCAACATGTTCACCGACACATTGGTGATGTCGCTGGTGAAAGGATGGAGATGGCAGTGCTGACATTGATACGCATCGATGCGTTGGTGTGCAATTAGTTGGTCATCGGTAGTGAGGTTGACGCATCGATGTGAAAGGCTATTGTTTGGCAACCCACTTTTATGAACCTTGAGAACTTGTGAACAGAGAAGTAAAGAAAGAAGACATAGATGGGAAGAAAGAAGGGAACAAAGATCAGAGAAGAGGGGATGAGGCGCACTTGCAGATTGCAAGTGCGATCTCACCCAAGAGGGAAGGTCGGGTTTTTTGAGAGAGAAGAGAGAGTCGGGAAAGAGAAGGGAAATAACTTTCAATTAATGCTTAATCCCTAATTACAACGATCCAGCCTATTTAAGGCTAATGGCTAACAAGCTACATAGAAAAGACTAATTAGCTACATAGGCTAAAACTGACTATTAATGAAACTGCCTAATTACTGATGAAAGAAAACATCGTGCACACTAATAAGCAACCCTACGTGCACCTTATTATCATAACTAACAAAGTAACTGCAGCACATAACATCCCTACACCCATGAAAAATGACTTGTCCTCAAGTCGACCAATTAGGGAATTGGCTGATGAAATCATCTTCGAGCATCCAGCTGGCGCCTTCTAAAGAACAGTCCTTCCATGCAACAAGGACTTCAGTAACCAACCGACCTCGACGTCGAATCCTCCGAGTAGATTCAATAGAGATAGGAGTCAGAGTCGGTGCGAAAATTGAGGGTGGAGCAAGTGGTGGAGGTAGTGGTGTGACAGCCGATGGATTCCCCACAAACCGACGAAGGCAAGAAATATGAAAAACAGGGTGAATACGAGCCGTAGGAGGTTACTGGAGCTTATAAGCCACTTTGCCCACCTTGTCCACTATCAAATAGGGACCATAAAAGTGGGGTAGCAGCTTATGATGGCTGGATGGCCAGGTTGAAGCTTGACGATAAGGCTGAAGACGTACATAGACCCAATCACCGATGTTGAATTCCCTGTCAGTATGAGAACGGTCATAAACCTGTTTCATTCTATTCTGTGTTGCCTACAAATTCCTTTTGAGAAAGCGGAGGGCTTCATCGCGCTCTTGTAATGACTGGTCAGCAACACCCACGTCTGAACAGTGAGGCACATAAGAGAGGATGGTGGGAGGGGGTCGCCCATAAATCACCTGGAATGACATCACGCCAAGGGACGTGTGATAAGCTGTATTATAGGACCACTCTGCCCAAGGAAGAAGTGAGAGCCACTTGTGAGGTTGATCACCTGCAAAACAACGTAAATATTGCTCAAGGCAGCGATTAAGAACCTCTGTCTGGCCATCTGTTTGCAGGTGATATGTTGTACTCATCTTTAAGGAAGTACCCTGCAGCTCAAAGAAACTATGCCAGAACATTGACAAGAACAGGGGGTCACGGTCAGAGACAATAGAACGCGATATACCATGAAGCCTAGAAATGTCACGAACAAAAACCTCTGCCACGTGGCCAGCAGTGTAGGTGTGTCCCAAAGGTGAAAAGTGCGCATATTTAGATAATCGATCAATGACAACAAATTTGACACTTTTGCCTTGGACTAGGGGCAATCCCTCAATGAAGTCCATAGAAATGTCTTCCCAGATGTGGTCTGGAATAGGTAGTGGCTGAAGTAGTCCTGCAGGCAACGAAGTAAGGGTCTTAGAACGTTGACATACATCACAAGAGGCGACAAAATCATGTACAACTTTCTTGAGGCCCTTCCAATAACAGTTCTGAGAAATCCGCTTAAAAGTTCAAAATTGACCCTCGTGTCCAGCAATAGGGAGGAGTGAAAATAACTGAGAAGCTGCTGCTGTAGTTGAGGAACAGCTGGAACCCACAAGCAATCACGCCAAAGAAGTAAATCACCCTGCAGAACAAAGGGGGGGTGAACATAATGGATCAACAAGCAATCTAGCAAGGAGTGAAGATGTCTCCAGGTCTTGATGATAGGCTTGCTTCAATTCAGCCATGAAGGGAAAAGTGGGCATCGATATGGTCGCCAGGCAAGTACCCTCTGACTGACGTGATAGAGCATCTGCAACTTGGTTATCACTTTCTTTTCTATAGATCAAGTCATAATCATATCCCAGAAGTTTAGAAACCCAACGCTGTTGTGAAGGAGAGGCCACCCTTTGATCCAAGAAGTAACGCAGGCTGTGGTGATCTGTCCTTATAAGGAATTTCCGCCCCAATAAATAAGCCCGCCATTTGGTGACGGTATGAACAATAGCTAACATTTCTAGCTCATAGGTGGATAACTGTGCAGTGCGTCCCGATATTGCCTTAGAAAAGTAAGCGATGGGATGGCCGCCTTGTATAAGAACCGCTCCCAATCCCTGTGAGGAGGCATCACTATCAATGACAAACGATTGGGCGAAATCAGGGAGAGCGAGCACTGGTGGTGATGTCATGGCCAACTTCAAAGCCTCAAAAGAAGTTTGTGCATCTGCAGTCCAATGAAAAGCCCCTTTTTTGAGGAGGGCCGTGAGCGGGGCTGCCAGAGTACCATACCCCTGAATAAAGCACCTGTAATAGCCTGTCAAGCCCAAAAATCCCCGGAGTGCCCTCATAGTAGCAGGAGTGGGCCACTTGACAATCGCCTCAATTTTGGAAGGATCTGTAGAGACCCCTGAAGCTGAGATGACATGGCCCAAGTAATCAATCTGCAGTAGGCCAAAAGCACACTTGGATTTCTTGAGGAACAAACAATGGCCAAGTAATGTAGAGAAAACCACCCGAATATGCTATAGATGTTCCAACCAGGAACGACTATAAATCAAGATATCATCAAAGAATACTAAAACAAATCGTCACTAATAAGGCCGGAATATGTCATTCATCAGACTCTGAAAAGTGGAAGGGGCATTTGATAATCCAAAAGGCATGACCATAAACTCATAATGGCCGTCATGTGTTCTGAAGGCTGTCTTATGGATGTCAGGGGGGTGCATCCTAATCTGATGGTACCCTAAACGCAGATCCAACTTAGTAAAAATAGTTGCCCCGGCCAATTCATCTAGTAACTCTTCGATCACAGGAATAGGATACTTATCCTTAATCGTAATGGCATTCAATGCACGATAATCCACGCAAAAGCGCCATGACCCATCTTTCTTGCGAACAAGAAGAACGGGAGAAGAATACTGGCTGATGCTAGGGCAGATGAGTCCTGAAGAGAGCATTTCTTGGACCAACTGTTCGATCTCATCTTTTTGCACCTGGGGGTAATGGTAGGGCCGAACATTAGTTGGTGGACACCTTGGCTGAATATGAATTTTGTGATCATGCTGGCGAGCTGGTGGTATGGAAGAAGGTGCCTGGAAAATACTATCATATTCGACCAATAGGGAATTTAAATCCTCCGGAATGCTTCCGGGCTGTGGGGAAGGTTCAGTGCATAATTGTAATAGAAGTCCTTTTGCAGCAAATTTTAAAAGATAGTTGACAGGCTGAACTGAGTGGAGTGTACCTGGTTGCTGGCCACTTAACTGGATTTGTGCATCACCATAATTGAAGTCCATATGCAACTACTTACAATCCCATGTAATGGGTCCAAGATCTTGGAGCCATTGAACTCCCAACACGATATCAGCCCCCTTTGTCGGTAAGAGAAACATATCTATATGGAATAAATGGCCTTGAATCAATAAAGGGACTAAAAGATATACCCCACTACTGTGTAGATATCTCCCGTCGCCAATGAGCACATCAAAAGAAGTAGAAGGCTGAATAGTGCATCCCAATCTTCGTGCCACCCTGTCATTAATGAAATTATGTGTGCTGCCGCTATCAATGAGGATGGAGACGACTTGTTGTTTGATGGAGTCATCCACTCTGAAAGTGCGGGGTTCATAAGAGTTGTCGAACACATGCATAGAGATTTCTGGGACATTTTTAGGTTCATCACACACAGAACTATCTCCTGTATCCAGCCCTTCTTCCATGATCAACACAGATACTGGGCGTTTGCATTTGTGTCCAGACACGAATTTTTCATCATAGTTAAAACAAAGGCCTCGAGAACAACAATCCTCCATCTGAGCAGGGGTAAGGCGTTTGATAGGGCCAGGGGCAGATGTGTGGCCCACTGGAGGAGGTCGGTTCCCTAGTAGGGAACGGTTAGCCCTCCGCAGGCGCTAGAGTCTTTCCTCCGGGATGCGGGCTAGACCGATCGCTTGGCGAAGGTTGGCCGGCTCGAATTGTTGTACTTCAGCCTGAATATCTTCTCGCAGCCCGCTAATAAACTTGGAGAGAAGGGCTGACGGTGTCCATTCCACCCGTGTAGCCAGCTTGGCAAAATCAGTCTGATATGTCCGAATAGAGGAGGTATGGCGGAGGTTGTGCAAGCGGGAATCAAAGTCTTCATACTCATTGGGCCCAAAGCAAGCACATAATTCCGCCACTAGATATTCCCACGTGATCACGCCCTCTTGCTGTTCAAGCTGCTGTAACCAAACCAGTGCATCCCCCTTAAGGTGGAAGGATGCGAGAAGAACACGCTAATCTGGGCGGGTACCTTGGTAGGTGAAAAACCTCTCAGCTCGCGAGACCCATTCATTTGGGTTGTCTTCCTCAGAGTATTCCGGAAAGTTGAGATGAACGGTACTCGCCTTGGGGGCCGGCCCGTATGTCCCATCATCCGCTGCCACATCGTTGTATAAATCATTGTCTTGCCATAGAGGGGTGTGGTGCTGGTCATGATTGGCAGTCATGAAAATAGGGTTGCGACTGGGTCCAGCAGAGGCTGTAGGTGGCGCGCGCCCATCGCTGGTGGTGGAAGTAGGCATGGCAAAAAGGACACCCCGTCCTGTCCCAAGTTGCGAAACTGGGGCAAAAGGGCGCTGCAATATTCCCTTGCCATGGGGACAGTGCGCTGGAGGATTTGGAGCGCCCAGAGGTGGTGTTGGGCCTTGGCCTGCTGTGAAGGCGACCAAGCAGGATGCTTGATCCTTTCGGATCTGTTCCAATGTGGCCTGCTGTCGATCTGCTGAGGAACGTAGGTTTGCCCGGAGTTCTTGGAGAAAAACTCGCTGGGTTTCTACAGTTTGTGTTTGAAGGGCAGCTAGAGCAGAGAGCATAGGTTCCCAGCCGCTGAGAATGGAGTCTGCAGCGCTGGGGTTGGTTTCCGCCCCAACCTCTGGTGGCGATGCTGTTCTGCCAGTCGCCGGCAGCTCTTCCTCAGGTCCGGCGGCCTAGTTCCTCCTTTCATAAACTTTTTCAGCAGCCATTGTGAATCACTCACAGTCCGAGAGTCTTTGGCTCCGATACCAGTTGTTATGAACCTTGAGAACTTGTGAACAGAGAAGTAAAGAAAGAAAAAATAGATGGGAAGAAAGAAGGGAACAAAGATCAGAGAAGAGGGGATGAGGCGCACTTGCAGATTGCAAGTGCGATCTCACCCAAGAGGGAAGGTCGGGTTTTCTGAGAGAGAAGAGAGAGTCAGGAAAGAGAAGGGAAATAACTTTCAATTAATGCTTAATCCCTAATTACAACGATCCAGCCTATTTAAGGCTAATGGCTAACAAGCTACATAGAAAAGACTAATTAGCTACATAGGCTAAAATTGACTATTAATGAAACTACCTAATTACTGATGAAAGAAAACATCGTGCACACTAACAAGCAACCCTACGTGCACCTTATTATCATAACTAACAAAGTAACTGCAGCACATAACATCCCTACACCCATGAAAAATGACTTGTCCTCAAGTCGACCAATTAGGGAATTGGCTGATGAAATCATCTTCGAGCATCCAGCTGGCATCTTCTAAAGAACAGTCCTTCCATGCAACAAGGACTTCAGTAACCAACCGACCTCAACGTCGAATCCTCCGAGTAGATTCAATAGAGATAGGAGTCAGAGTCGGTGCGACAATTGAGGGTGGAGCAAGTGGTGGAGGTAGTGGTGTGACAGCCGATGAATTCCCCACAAACCGACGAAGGCGAGAAATATGAAAAACAGGGTGAATACGAGCCGTAGGAGGTTACTGGAGCTTATAAGCCACTTTGCCCACCTTGTCCACAATCAAATAGGGACCATAAAAGTGGGGTAGCAGCTTATGATGGCTGGATGGCCGGGTTGAAGCTTGACCAATGTAATTAAAATGTTTTATTATTCTATAGTACTTGTTTAGTTATCTCATTGGGTATATTCAAATACTCGACATCTTTGTGATGTAGGTTCATCGGAGGTATATCTGGGTTGGGGATTATTGTGCGCTAGAAAGGACATCAAGCTCTCTATAGATTGTAGGATTTTCTAATCTTTGTTAGCAAACTTTTAAGTATGGTGGGTATTATGAGCCTAGGCAAGCAAGTGTTAATTACTTATGGTTGTGTGTAATATGGATCTTGGCATATACTCGGGCAGGACCCTCTGTGATTTAAGGGTGACTTCACCTCATCATATATATATATATATATATATATATATATATATATATATATATATATACATATTAAAAACGAGTGGATCACCCCAAGATAATGTTATTGAAGGATTCCAAAAATATTTTGAAAATTTTGTTTCTACTAATTTAATTCTAAAAAATGAGTTTAAAGTCTTGGGACATGACTGGGCGGCTATGGTTTGAGGGGGATTCCGTATTTATGACGGAGGAGGGGTAATAACAAAATTATGTGGGCTTGCCACACTTCAGTTAGATGGGCTCAGACACGAAATCGACAGAATCACCTTACGAGGTGATTCGGTCATTTTGGCAGAAATAAAGTGAGTCAGTTATTCTAGCAGAAACACGCCTAAATCCTCCTTCAGGCAAAATTTTAAATTCCGCCCAACTTTCATAGTCGAACTATCACTCTCTGGGAAAATCCCACATCACATAACATGCAGATGTGATGATCTTCTCTATACACCGGCAATAGGGGTACATCTCCTTCACTGTACATGACTTCATATGCCAAATAACAATTATGTTTAATTAAGCTAAGAATTAAATACGACATACATGCTTTTATGTCAATGATCGACATCATGAAAATCCTACAATTTTATTCCAACATGCATGACAACATAAATAATTTTAAAATTAAATTAATCATCACCAAGAAAATTATTCACAATGAAAATTTCTCAACATCACTTATTACATACAACTTCAGAATTGGTATATGTCCAAATTAAGTGCTAACCCACACTTAAAAATGCTCCGAGAGAGAAGAACCAAGAGGTAAAGGAGATATAACAAATGCTTGGAGAGGATCTGGTGTTTATTTTTTGACGAGCTCTAAGTATTCGGGGCTTTACGGGCTTAGGCTCCGTATGGATATTTGAGGGCCTGCCCAAGCTTGGCTCATTTATCAGGCCTACTGGAAAATAATCTTCATTCCCGGTGGAAAGATTTTCCATGAGTTATCATTTCCACAAAAAGGCAGGAAAGCGAAGCCATTAATGGAGGAAACCTGGAAACAACTCCCATATCTACACTGAATGAGAAACCTTTATAGGTCCCACTATCATGACTAGGCTCCCTAACAAGAGTTCATAGCCGGGTGACCATGCAGCATACGGTTTTGAATATGGTATACAGAGGGCAATTTATCATCTATACATAATTATTTTTTATGTACCATGCTCGAAGTTATATGTGTAGTGTTCGCATGGCTCTGTCACATAGTTGGTCAGGAAACATTTTCAAAATCTTGGGGGTGGGGGCAAATTTGGCCCTGGGTCCCATCCTGTTTCCTCAATGCTCACATTTTTGTTCTAAATGTGGTGGCACATGTGGTCCCATTGTGAACAGATAGCCGCAGAGAACAAACATATATGGCAAGACAATCGTCAATTGTTGGAGGATAACAGGGCGATGAGTTAGCAGCTGCGAGAAGCCCTGGAAGCTAGCTGAAAGGGTGGCAAGACAGGTAAGGGAACATGTGGCTGCCTCAATGGGAAGTCCAAGACCGTCCATTTTGTCATACAAGTACGTCTCGTCTATCATGGCATTTTAGCACCCCATTTCTGTTTTTGTTCAAGATTTAATGGAATAGATGGTAAGTATTTTTTAGTGTCAATTGCAAAACTGCAAGGGAACTGATTTCATGTTGAATGCGTGAATTTTTTTGTGGCTACAGAAGTGCAAGGACTCAAAGGGAAATGCATGATCGTTCCCTTTTGCTCACCTCACGAACCCTGCTAGGCAATGCAGGTCTCCATTTCAGCTGTGTTACTCGCCAAGGAGAAAGGAACCGAATGAGTTCATGTTGGGTCAGAACGCATTGAATATGATGGATGATCCACAATGACTTAAAGATGTACAACCTCAGTATGGCTGAGTACATGCCCATAACGGTGGACAACATTTAGATGCTTAGGCCCATAAGGTACGTGCGAGCCATAGAAACATCCGATGCCGGGTGGCTATCAAATTTTTTAGTGGACAGGTTCAAGACTACAAGTGCATGTCTTGAACCACGGCAAGGACGAGGCAAGTCAGCCTTATGTGTACTTCGTTACACCCATTTCGAGGTGAGTTATCATGCTTTTATGTTCTAAGTAGATATAATGTTCATATTTGTAGGCATATTTTGGTTATTGAATTTGCCTCGATTACATAATTTTTGTGCACATTTTAGGTGTGTTACAAATGATAGATGCGATTTTTTGGTGATTTGTTGCTTTATCAGCGATTTGTTTTGGATGATTGGTTAGTGGTGCCAGGGGTGGTTACATGCATTACTCTAATTTTGTAGGTTGAAATATTGTGTGCATTTTGGCCTCCTAAACAAATTGTCTTCGAAGCATGATAGGTTAGGCATGTTTCCATTACCGGTTTCATTATGTTGATGTTTCCTTGAACAACTTCACTAATCGGCACTCAATGTCCATATAATTTTCGGTTACAGGTTCGATTGATCATTTTTCCGGTGGAAATTTTCTATAATGGTTGGCTTTATACATGAATTTTTCCTCTGTTTTTTTGCATGGCATGTGTTCTAAGGATGTACCCAAATTTTAGAGACACATTTAGGCGGGTTTTGGTACTACTTTTGGGGTGACATTTTTAGTGTTTATTCTATGGCATATTTCGAATACCCCCCAAACTTTATACACCCCAAAAGAAGCAATTAATTTACTCATCTACACCTCAGTCTAACCCTTATGTTAATTTTTACTTAAAATGCCCCTCACGTCCCCTCCCTTTGGCGTGTGCTCCTTTGTCTCCCTCGCCTTGTTGTTCCGCCTTTTGGTATCACTTTATTTTGTTGATTTGTTATTACGAACGTAACAAATAATTGGGACAACTCTTTAAACATAAGTATAAGATCATATTTATGTTTCATATCTTGCTTGTTTCATATGTAGTTGCATAAATGCATCTATGTATGAACATACAAATTCATTGATTTATTTCCCCTCTTAGTATTTTCCTAGCGAGTATAAAAATACTCATTACCCTATTTTTTAGCCTCGTTGTTCGGGAGGCTTTTGCAAGTTTGTGTCGGAGAGCTCCTGAAGATGGATGCTTGCTCCTTTGAGTAGATTAATTCCTTTGACTCAGGTATATCCTTCACTTACTACGAGTAGTATTTTATGCCACGATCTGATGTATTGGATGAGATGAGAATTAAAGTGTTTATACCTTATGGACTTGTAATTTATATTAGACTGTGGACTGTTTATGAGACTTGCACTCGGGGATGTCTATGGTAGATTTGTATTTAAAATCCATGATCATGGTAATTTATTCGTACGTTTATTTTTAAGTAACGCCTGAGGATGTTTGGTTTGGCCATACTGTCACACCTCGGCACCGCCCGAGCCGAACCCGGTCCAAGGGCCGGTCAAGCGCACGGGGGCAATGGAATTGAAAGGGATTAACGAGAATTGCGGAAGACTTAGCCCCACATACGGGTGGTCTTACTAGCGGAGTTACGCACCACAAAAACCTTTGAGCAAAAGTAAATAAGGATAAACGAGGACTTTAACTTTAATCTAGTCCACAACCCACATACTTCAAATCCTGAGCCAACACACGTGACTCGAACCAAGGGTCTCAAACAGGTTTAAACTCATAAGACATGCATGAATCCGAAACAAGAACAATCATACATGATGTTCTAAACTCAAAAAAAGGTAAATCAAATAAGCATAGTAAAGTCTAAAGGCCTCTATGCCTAATCCCATGCTCTCCCCGCCCTTTCCTCATACAAAGGGTCATGCGCGTCTGCATGTCGCACCGTGTAGCCCCAAAACAAAAGCACAAGAAAGAGGGGTGAGTAAAACTCAGTAAAGTTTGCATACGGTGACAAAAATCAGAAAAACATCATGGCATGGCAATTTAGTAATTTAGAATCAAAATTTACATGATGCACCCTTTTTTTTATCATTCTCTTGCTAAACACCTGCTATCCATAACATAAGAGCTATAATGCACATGACACCTATCAAAGTCAAGCATAACTACTCATATCATAACTTAGCATTCATCCTGCATAAGAAATAATCCTCATCCATTCAAAATCAAGCATAATAGCATGCATGAGAAGTGTCTCTAACACACCTTTATGATCATGCACATTCATCACGTAGTCCAGCGTAATAATGTCTCAATCACAACTAATCAAATTGTGCATTCCTAACCTCAACCTACATAGTAGTGTCTCATACACACATAATCATATAATGCAGATCCATACCCTTCATTCATAAATCAGTCACCCTGCACGATAAGTGTCTCAATCACACTATTCTAAATCATGCATAATCAATTGTATCCACATGTGTTACATAATCCAAATATCCCTGCACAACCTGTGCAATCTGGGCATAATATTATCACATACACATGTATTATCATCAAAAGGTAAATGTCTCCATCAAGGAGTGGAATGCAATCATATCTTATCACCTGCTCTAGACGTAATCCAATTTCCTAACTGGAAACCTAGGGCATTGCCCGCTCTGGACACAATCCGAATTCCATAAGGAAAACTAGGGTGTAGGGGTAGTATCAAGAATACGATCATATCACATCATATCATATCACCCGGGACATAGTCCGATTTCCTAACTGGAAACCTAGGGCATTGCCCGCTCTGGACATAGTCCGAATTCCATAAGGAAAACTAGGGTATAGGGGTAGTCATCCCCTCTGCTCACTCTAGACTATCCACGCGGGAAGTCCGAATTCCATAAGGAAAACTAGACCAGGTCTACTCTCTCTGGACAGTCTGGGCCAAGGACGTCAGAATTAACTAGACCAGTGTGTTCACTTTGGACATCTCTGACGTATGAGAGTCTGATTTCCTCCGGGAAACCTAGAACACGTGATAGCCGGTGTACAAAAGCATACCACACTGGATTCTCAGGGTCCAGGTTTGACTGTCTCAATAAACAAATCTCAACCGCATTAATAATTCAAATCAACTCAACTTGTCGCGACTCAAATAGACTCAACCCGGGGAGTATACATGTTCCTCATAGGAACTCAAATTGAAATCATGTCCTTTCGGACCAATCAAGTTTCGATTAAGCCAGCAACCGATTAATCTAGTATGCACTTTCAGAACATTACATTCCAATCGATCAAACTCGGCTAATCTCAATAAAGTCTCAATTGGGAATCCGTTTCATGATGCATGTAATATGGTACATATATGGGCAAGGCATACATGAATCCTAATTCATGATAAGTGCTCTCATCAACCCCTCATGTATCATTTATAATCATAATACTACACATCATCATAATCATTTTCCCCACATGTGTGTGTGTACATAGTAGAAACATCTCATTCGATGCATGTCAACATGCCTTGTAATTAACTCGCCATCACACTACACATGCACATTAACATCTAATCATGGATTCTAGCGGAAATCATGGGTGAAAACCATAAAAAACGATCAATCAAGTCAAATGTAACCACATGCTAAACATATGTAAGCACATTCACCTCACACTTGAGTCTAGGCATAGCACTAACATTCACCCATCATTTAACCACATCATATAATGATATATAAGTTCATTAGTATGTTGTAATTCTACTAAAAACATGCTTAAACCATAGGGAATCATCTACTCATATCTTCAAGATAGCAATTCTAACATGTATATCCAACTACAAGCCATTTTACATAGACTTTAAATATACACCATAAATTCTAAACATCAATAACATACTCTTCCAGTAGCTTATTCTAGCTCAAATCACTCCACATAAACATAAAAATGATATTTAGGAGTAGAGATATCGAAATAAGCAACATGCATAAAATGGTCAACTTCTGCAGTATAGCCTTTCGATCGCCCTGCAGGGCCATTCAAACTGCTGAACTGAATATCAGCCTGAAAACATGTTATGTCGTTTGATCGCCCTGCATGGTCGTTCGATCGGCATAATAGCAGTTTCTGGGTCGTCTTTACCATGTTGAATACCAAACCAAAACTTTACATGCACTTCATAAAACATCAAATCTCATTCTCAAACTTCATTATAATCAAATCAAAGCTTCCAAAACATCAAATCTAATCATTATTAAGCAAAGCCCTAAGAAAATAACACCAAAGATTAAGCTTTTATCACATTACCATTATAGCACACATGCATGCAACCCATTTCAACATTCCTCAAATCTTAGATCCGAAAATCACAGCAAGTTTAAGATACAAAAACCCTTAACTCCCATCAAGTTCTTGATTCGAAATGGTTCCTTAAACTCCTCCAAAACTTACCCAAAACATGATATTTATCAATAGCTTCATAAAATCGATTTAGAACATCTAAACCTCTTGAAAAACCTTAGATCTAGGGTTCAAGAAACCCAAAAATGAAATTCCAAAAATTAGATCTTCAAATAGAAACTCAAATCAGTAGCTTTTGAGTGAAAATCGAGATTAATTCAAAGTAAAGGAAGAAATTTGAAAGATCTAGGCAAAACCCTAAAGGATCTATGAAGTATTAAACAAAATCTCACCTTAATATCCTTTCTCCCTCAGGAAATTGGGGATAAGGCTCAAATGCTCCAGGTCTCAGCTGTTTCCCAATTGGGAAAGTGGCTGTGCCTTTCCTTTTATAGAAAAGGTTGGGTTAGACAAAAATAATTAATGGGGTATAAATAGAATTTACAACTAAAAATAGATAATTTTGCTATTATAACCTAATTTTAAAATCTAAAAAATTCTAAAATAATTTCACAATGTCTTAGTTTGATGTTAAGAACATTTTAGGTTAAAATTTTAAATTTTGGTCGTAGGGCCCACGGTGGGTCCCGCCAAACCCTAATTTTTTGGGAAAAATAATAAAAATTCCAAAAATTCTAGAAAATACCAAATGACTTAAATTAACTTAAAAAATTGAAATGTGAAGAATATTTTGATTAAAATCTTTGTTAACCACTTAAAATTTGAAAATAGCCCAAAACCGATCCGAGTTAACATTAAACCATATAAATGCAATTAAATAGAATAAAGTAAACCGGTTCAAGCTTAAGGATCTTACATCTTTCCATGTTTGATTGAATGAGGAAAAATTTTAATGGAAAAATTTATGTGATGTTTTAAAGTATAAATTGTTTTCACAGGTTTTGTATTTTGTTATTTTTTTTTCGATTTACACTCGTTATATTGCAAAACAAAATCGTGAATTTTTTTTAAAATGTGATAAAATATATCGGGTGTTACATTTCCAATCTAGAGAGTTTGATTGCACTCTATCAACAGTAGCATACCTTTGTCAAATGAAACAATACATTAGTAGAAATCACTTTAAAGTTTGATTATAATTTATTATTTTAAAGGCAAGGTGAGAAGATGCTGAGGCCACACCCAACCGCATCGTATAGGAGAAGATGAGCTGAGATGAAGGAAGGAGAAGTCAGAGGAGAGGTGGAAGTAGATGTTGGAGTAAATGAGCAAGCAGAAAAAAAAATTCAAGAAACTAATGAAGTAGAGGGGGAAGAAGATGAAAATAATGGAGGAGAGGGAGAGGGCAAAGTAGTAGATGATAAAACTTTCCCCTTCCCAAGAAGCCCCATGGAAAGGACCATTTTAAGTAATTATAAGAACCATGTTGCACATGGCATTTGGAAAAGCTAGGTAAGCTGCTTAAACTTAATCTTTTTTATTTACACACATTTTACTCTATGTTTTGATAATATAATTTATATTTTTTTATAGGACTATGGACCTCTTCGGTGTATTCATCATCATAAGAAGCTTGTTGCTTGGGATTTGGATGACAATGCAATTAGTCCATTAATAAAGGCAAGCGGTTTGTATCCATTAACATATGTTTCATACAAGACAAGCAATAGAATGTGGATATCGTCTTTAGTCAAAATGTGGTGAAAGGACATGTAGTGGTAACCCCTGATGTTGATGGCGAGGAGTTGGTTGATTTGTATGTCAATGTCTTAGGGATTTATCAGAAGAAAATGAAGCACAGTTGAACAAATGCAAAGGGAAGGGGTTGACACTAAATTGGTTGCACTATAAATTTAGCCAATTACCAGAGGATGCAACTGAAGAGGATGTGCATTGTGCCGCGAGAGCATACATCTTATATTTGTTAGGATGTACAATCCTATGTGATAAATCTAGAACGAAGGTGCCTACAAAGTATTTGAATTTTCTTATGAACATAAATGACATCGACAAGTATGCATGGGGAGAAGCTACCCTTGCCTACAATTGGGTATTGCATCTAGATCTGAAGTGCGACAAATTGGTAGATATCTGACATTGTTAGAGGTATAGTAAGATTCAAATTCTTTATACACTTATTTTGTATTTGTTACTACCTCACATACTACATTTTATATTAATGGATATATGATTAATTATATGGTAGGCATGGTCATATGATCATTTCAAAACTGAGAGACCAGTTCCTAACATTACATATGAAAGAGGGCAGCCATGAGCCCTACTTTGGAAAAGGAAAAACTCACAACCAACCAATCCCGCGCATAAGCTAATAAAGTTCAGGGAGGCTCTAGATCATTTGGATGTTTGTGAGGTAAATTTCGTTTATTTAGTTATTTTCTTGCAACTATACCAATTATCTAGTATTGAAAAATACACTTTAAAAATCACAAAGCTGAATATGACAGAAGCTAATACCGCAATGCATTTTATTGTAGGTTATATGGGAACCATATAAAGAAGAACGAGTGCATCATCTTCAGGGATCCTCTTTTGTTTTCAAATTAGGGAACCCTACAATCCGACAAGACTACTAGTAGGGGTTATAAGCTTGTCTATGATGCAAACATAAACCTTTGGAATCATAGCAATAGGCATATCTTGCCTTCAAAACAATGTGGAGACCTAGTGAGAAATCTATGGGATTGTGCACATGACTACATCCAATGGTATAAAATAATTTCTCACCCCCTTATACAAAATCCAGATGGGCAAGTGTATGCAGTAGACTACATAGGGCAAAAGTCAATTGAAGAAGAATGAGTAAGTATGTTGTCGAAATTGTGAATTTGTTTATGGTTCAATATCTATATTCATAAAAAAAATTATGCAGCTTGTCATCAAGCAGAAGGCTATTCCTTTATTAGAAGAATCTTTGAATGGACTTGAGGACAATGAAGGGAAAAGAAAAGTGAGTTTAGCCCTGGAGGAACTTCTTTTTGATGAACCTACTCATAGTAACATTGTAATTGGGAAAAGAAATTCAACTTGAGGAGGAAAGGCCACACTCTAGGGAAAGGGAAAAAGAGTTTCTAAATAGTCCTAATTACGATAAATAGAGTATGGGAAACACTATGTGTGAATTTGCACTCTTTTTAGCCTTGTAATAGTATACTCAAAAAAAGAAGTGTAGTGATGTGAAGGTGTGTATGACTTCTTTGCTGATGTTAAGACATTTGTGATATGATGAGTGTGTGTGGTATGATCCTAATTAAAGCTTACAAATTTGAAGACTTTTGCTATATGATGAGTGCGTGCGGTATGAAGGTAATTTATTGATTTGAAGTCAATTTTGATATGATGAATGTGTGTGGTATGATGCTAATTAAAACTTTGAGGTAAATTACTAGACAACTCATCAAAATTGCAGAATCATAAAAATACAGATACATTCTCGATGGGTTCCGGCGGTGAGATGTCACAGCGAAAGTATACAAAAATTGACTGGGACCAATGGTCCCTGTATAAAGCAGTTTGTTGTGGTGGGGGGTACGCCCCGCACAACATCTAGAAGGTTTTCAAAGGGGTTGAAACATTTTGGAAGAGTGCTGGCAGGGAGAGGTTGTAACGCCCGTGGTTTTTCACACATTTTCCTCAAAATTCACGGAAAATTTTTGCAATATAACGTCTATAAATCGGAGGGAAAATGACAAAATCAAAACCTGATAAAACAGTTTATAATTTAAAACACTAAACATCCATTTTCCATCTAAATATTTTCATCACACGGTCAAACATCGTACTGCCAAAGCAAATATCCTCAGGCGCTACTCGAAAACACACGTATGACTAAATTGCTATGATCATAGATTTTAAATACAAAACACTCCCCAGGCATCCCTGAGTGCAAGTCCCATAATAGTCCACAGACTAATCCAAATGAAAGTCCAGAATATAAAGATCTTAATGTTCGTCTCACCCAATACATCAGATCGTGGCACAAATAAACTCGCAGTGAGTCAAGCATATACCTGAGTTAACGGGAATCAATCCTCCGCTGAAATGAGCGTCCATCACCATGAGCTCTCCAACACAACCTGCAAAAGCCTCCCGAACCACGGGGCTAAAAATGGTAGGGTGAGTATTTTCATACTCAGTAGGAAAATACCCAGTAGGGGAAATCCCAAACGGTGAACTCAATAAGTTCATAAAATACATGCGTCCATGCAACTCAAACATGAAGCAGATAGGCGTATCTATATCATGCTCATGCACATACAAACATACCAAATGCACCATCGTGCCAAAGTCATGCAAATGCACCATCGTGCCAAAGTCATATCATCAAATGAAACTTACACAAACACCCTTATCCAGGGTCTTACAAACTTACTCGTACTATCGTATGCATACTCATACAACATACGCATACTTGTACGACCTTACTCGTACAATCATATGCTCACTCATGCGACCTTACTCGCACATCTTACACTTACTCGTGCGACCTTACTCGCACATCTTACACTTACTCGTGCAACCTTACTCACACATCTTACACTTACTGTCTTGCTCGGATTCATACGCTTATAGTCTTACTCTTACAATCGTACTCATACTCTTACAGTCGTGCTCATACTCATTCTCATCCAGTCGTACTCATATTCATACACTTACAGTCGTTCTCATACACATACGCTTACAGTCGTTCTCATACACATACGCTTATAGTCGTGCTCACACTCATAATCGTACACATATCAACGACCACTGAAGCTCATTACAACTAATAAGCTCCAGCGTCGAAATGGAAAAGAATGCCACTGGGGCAACACCTTAACCTCCAGGGAGTGACTAGACGCCATGGACTTTTCCGAATGTAAGGTACACCAGTGCTCATGGGGCACAGGATCAAACAGGTAAGAGTAGATCCATGATACTACTTACCTGAGCGCGCAAACATAAACACCCACACATAAGGGGTCATACAGTTGCCCACCATAATGGGTCTTATAGTGCCATAGAATTGCCCACCATAATGGGTCTTATAGTGCCAGAGAATTGCCCAACATAATGGGTCTTATAGTGCCATTGCCACTCTTGGGCAGAAAACATACAGTGCCACTTGGGCGTAAACGTCTGATGCCACTCTTGGGCGGAATCATACAACGCTCTCAACAGAGCATCAAACGTCTGGGCTTCATATAGCACACAGACAAAGTCGAAAACGTACATCGCTCTCAACAGAGCATCAAATGTCTGGGCTTATACAGCACGCAGACCAAATTGAAAGCATATATCGCTCTCAACAGAGCATCAGACGTCCGGTGCTCTATACAGCACATAGACAACATCCCGCAGGATAAACACTATGGCAAGACATGAGAAATGCTCAGCCGACTCATTATCGGCTAGCTCAAACACGGAACTTAATCCATCGAACCCTCAGGTCTCAAACTCACAACGTTATCATTAGCTGTGCTTATAATTCAAGTTTGAATTAAGTACATAATGCGGTACAATTATGCCACACAAACCCACAGTCCTCGACTGATCAAACTGAGGCTGAGCCCGATCCGATACCCTAGTTCGTCAAGGCAGCAGACTTCACTTAACCTGTCCACATCATGATCACAACACATTGTACATCAACCCTTACAGTCTTACATACTCCGCCATCCCCTTATGGCCAAATCATCTTACATTTACATCATCAAATGAAGCTCCTCAGAGTCAACCCAGTTGTCGCCCTCTTACTTATACCTCACTTACTGAGCTTACTTTTCACTTCATAATTTGTACGTTATGCTTGTACAATTATGCACACTCTTACTGTCTGACAAACCTCACCCGTCATACCCATAACCTCTGACATCCATCATACGCTTACACATCCATAACCAAATCCAGACAAAACCTCTGCCACCTCTTACTGTCCATTGCCCATACCTCTGCCCGCATACACTTACACATATCCATACCATAGGCAAAAGGCCATCATACATATGTATGTCTCCCACATATGTATAACATACACATACGGTCATACATACGTAACTTACGAACATGCATGCTAGCCATCACTAGCACATGCATACATCAAACATACACGCTAGTCATCACTAGCACATGCACACACATTCATACATACTTCAACATGCACGCTAGCCATCACTAGCACATACTCAATCAAAGTACGAAACTTACCAACAAACACGCTAGCCATCACTAGCACATACATACATCCAACGTACTTACAACCAACATGCATGTCATATGCATTTCAACATACCATACAATCGTGCTTACACGTACATCATGCAATCAGATCATTACATAACATCCAAAGCATGGAATCATACAATCCTAGCATGCTACTACTCATTCAAAGTATGCTATCATGAATTTACGAATTCAAAGCTCCCCTACCTTGTAATCATGGCGTTCGATGGCGAGCACACGACGGTGGCGGCATCGGCGGCGGAGTTGGCGGCCAAAAGCTTTGCCAAGTGGAGAGAATTGTTGTCCCGAGGATTTTAAGAAGTGCCGGAAACAATCACGGCCAAACAAGGTGTCAGAAATCAACGCGGTAAAACCCGCGATCCACGGCGGCACACTAGGGCGGCCGGGAGAAAAGTCAAGCCAACACAAGTGGCAGTGCGACAAGAAATCGAAGGTGCACTCACTAACGGTCGGCCGGCGGCTGAGAAGTACTCAGTCGGCCGCTAGACGGTGAAATCGGCCGGGACAGCACCCAACGGCTGCGATTTCACGTCAACAAGGGCCCACATAAGGGCGGAGGGCATGGGGCGACTCTCAAGGACAGATGAGAGGTGGTGGAGGGCTATGTGTCAACTCCACTCAGTGGCAAAGCTAACCGATGGTCAGGTGGCACAAATATAGCGCCTAAACCCAAAAATGCATGCATCCGCATGCACACGCGGCCAAATAGTGCCACTATAGGGGGAGATGGGTCGAACGGTGGCGACCCAAGGCCCACATAAGGCCAACAGGGCTAAGGCCAGGAAGTGGTGGCCGATCGAAACGGCGACATCGCCAATCGCCACCCACAACCAATACATTTGGTGCAGGCAACTGTGCATCTCGCACGGTATAGGGCAAAGGCAAGCAGCCCACTCCGAGCAGAGGTGTAATTGGCCAAGTGGGGCTGACCCTCACTGTCGCCGAGCCGGGGGAGCCCACGATGGCCAAATGGCCCACGGCTCGCCAATGGCAACGACCCGAGACGCACCCAAAGCGTCTAATCGGGCGGATCAAAACCATAGGGGCGAAGCGGGGTCAAAAACGACAACCCCCTACCAACACTGGGTCGAGGTAGGCTGGACGGAGTCCTACCGGTAGCCGGACAATGACCGGAAACACACCGGCGTCCAAAAAATCTCACGGACAATGAGATACAAAATGTAAACAAAAACCCGACCAAAAGGTCGGCAGCTCACAGCGGAGCGCAGAAAGCACAGCGGCGGCTCTAGCCAGCGCCTATGGGTTCTTAGCGGCCAACTAAACATAAGTCTAGTTGAGAGCGGTCGCAAACGACATCAAAATCGTACACCCACAGCTCAAAAACGGGATTGAAGGAGAGAAAAAATCCCGAAAAAGGTTCGGTACCTCATGTAGGAGCGAAGAGGCCGTGGCGGCGGTCATAGCCGGTGTCTATGGACTCGTGGCGGTGAGACAAAGCAGATCCTTATAAGAACCACCGGAATCCAACGATGGAGGAGGGAGAACGGAGCGACCGGAATCTGGGTCGGGTTTTCTCTTCTCTCTGGACGTCAAATTTTTTCTCTGGAATGTCGGTTCTGTGAAAACCGATGATGGATGTATATATATAGTTAATCTTTTTAATTTTTACATCCATGTCCCTAACATGCGTTCACCTCCCGGTTACGCGTCAAACCTCCAAAATTCGCGCCGTAAGCGCGCAGCGAGGCCCACGGCCCGCGACTAAGCCCCACACCCGACTCTACGGGTATAAATACGGGGAAATACATAAATACGAATATGCCGAAGCGTCACATTTTCCTGCAGAAAATTACTAGAAAAATAGCAGGAAAATCACAGAAAATCGTAGAAAATTCTGGGACATTACAGAGGCCACCACCAAAGTAGAAAGAAATTGACGAGGACATTTAGTCCCCCCGAATGAAGCAGTTTGATGTGGTAGGGGGAACCCTCTGCTCAGCAACCTCCAGAAGGTTTTTGAAGGAGTTGAAACCTTCTGGATGAGTCCTGGTGGGGAGCGGTCACCGCCAAAGTAGAAAGAAATTGACGGGAATTATGAAGCAGTTTGTTGTGGCAGGGGGTATCCCCGCCATGCAACATCCAACAGGTTTTCGAAGGAGTTGAATCTTTCAGGATGGGTTCTTGCAGGGAGAGGTCAAGGTATGAAGAAATTGACGGGGACATTTAGTTCCCCGTATGAAGCAGTTTGATGTGGCAGAAGGTTTTTGAAGGATTTGAAACCTTCTAGATGAGTTCTGGCGGGGAGCGGTCAACGCCAAAGTAGAAAGAAAGTGACGGGGACATTTAGTCCCCGTGTGAAGCAGTTTGATGTGGCGGGGGATACCCCCCACCACGCAACATCCAAAAGGTTTTCAAAGGAGTTGAAACCTTCCGGATGGGTTCTGGCAGGGAGAGGTCAATGGCAACGTATAAAGAAATTGATAGGGATATTTATTCCCCGTATGAAGCAATTTGATGTGGCAGGGGGTACCCTCTGTCAGGAACCTTCATAAGGTTTTCAAAGGAGTTATAACCTTTTGGATGAATCCTGGCGGGGAGTGATCACCGCAAAAGTAGAAAGGCATTGACAGGGACATTTAGTCCCCATATGAAGCAGTTTGATGTGGCGGGGGGTACCCCCGTCACGCAACCTTCAGAAGGCTATAAATCATTATAGAGCAAAAAAAATATTTATCACTGTATATTCGATATTGTTACTCACAAAACACGTTCATAAAATAAACTGTGGTACAAGATGCAATGCTCATTTTGTGGCAATAATTAAAAAAGCCTATCATGGCTTTGCAATTCATTCATTGAGAAGTATATGAATGGAAGTATCAAAATATCTCCTCACTCTACGATATAGCAATGTGCTATACCAGAAATATATGTGTCCAAACGTAAAAATAAAATGTCATGCACATGTATAAAAAAATCCAAATAATTAATGGCTTAGTATTTTATCTTATTGTATTCTTAACTCTTTATTGCCTAAATACTCTTTTACTCTTTCTCTCTTAATTTTTATTTCCTCTATTTTTTTCGTAATCATTTTCTTTGTTGCGCAAGGCTTTCCCTGGGGATCAACTTTGCCTACTACAATTAGCAAGTAAAAAAATTTGAGTTCGACTTCTTCATAGTCTTGGTTTAGACATAACAAAAAATTGGCGTCGTTGTCGGAGATTGCAATGTGTGACAAGAATCTCTTACGAAGAAAAACTCACTCTAACTTTACTAATTCTCTAACTTTTATTTTTGTACACCAACTCTTTAAATTCAATCATTTATTTTATGTCATTTACTTTTAGTATTTAATTTATGTTATTTTTACTTTTTGAGACCGGAGGCACTACCCATGTTACCACCGAAAATTTTTCAGGATCAAACGTGTACCTCAATAGTGCCTTTAGCCTTATTTTGTAATTTAAATTATGTCTATTAACTTCTAGCTCTTTAACTTTGTATACTTTCTCATTTAATTTCTACACTTTTAATTTCATTTTTTACAAAAGAAAAAAAATTTTGATTGTTGCATGTTCACGTGGGTGTGTGATAATTTAGGACGATTGAGAAAAGTGGACAAATCTTTTGAAAATTCTCTTTCTTTTAATACAATGGAGGATCTCAGAATTAATGAGGAACTAAGAAGTGATAATGGGGATAATATTGCACAAAATGTTTAAGTTAAAACCTTGCGTGATTATTTACAACTAACTAGATCAAGTTTTCCTTCTTTCTTGATTTTTCCAACTAATGTGGGTAGTTTTGAACTCAAGCCGAGTGTAATTCAATTACTACCCAAATTTCATGGCTTAGATTCTGAATGCCCATATTTACATTTAAAATATTTTGAAGAGGTTTGTACAACTTTGCCAAACCAATATATTTCAAACGATGTTATTAGATTAAAACTCTTTCAATTTTCTTTAAATAAAAAAATAAAAAATTGGTTGAATTCTTTGAAGCCAAGATCCATTGGAATATGGAAAGAAATGCAAAGAGAATTTTTAAAAAAGTTTTTCCCCACCCATAGAACTAATACACTTAGAAAGAATATCATGAATTTTTCACAAAAAGAAAATAAGACTTTCTTTCGCTGTTGGGAAAGATTTAAAGAATTTTTGTTGTTGTGCCCACATTATGGATATGGAAACATGGCGTACAATTAGTTTCTTTTATAATGACTTGACTTATCAAGTGAGGCAATTTGTTGAAATGATTTGTAATGGAGAATTTTTTAGTAAAGAACTTGAGGAAGCATGAGACTATTTTGATGTGTTGGCTGAAAATGCTCAATCATGGGAAGATTCTAATTAATTTGAAAGTAGTAATAAGACAAAATCTAATGTGACAACTAAGAGGGGCACGTACCTTCTCAAAGAAGAGGATGATGTAAAAGCAAATATTACAAGTTTAAAAAGAAAAGTTAAGGCTATGGAAATTAATAAGGAAAATATGTCTAAAGCTTCTCATAAAGCACAAGATATTTGTAGTGTATGTGAAAGTGATGGACACCAAACACAAGATTGTCCAACAATCCCTACTTAGCAAGCGGTGTTGCATACTTAAGCAAATGCTATGAATACTTACAAAAGGCCTTTTTGTTCGCCTTATTCTGAAACTTATACTCATGATTGGAGAAATCATCCTAATTTTAGTTAGAGAAATGAGTCTAATGTGCAGGTACCCCCTTCTTCTTCAAATTATGTTCCACCACACAAGAAGACTCTTGAAGATACATTGCAAACATTAATACAAAGTCAATCAACAATCAAACAATGCAAGCTATCAATGACTTGAAGACTTCTATCACTCGATTGACCACAACTTTGAGCACTCAAGAAAATGAAAAGTTTTCTTCTCAACCTCAACCAAATCCTAAAGGACAATTTGTAATTAAAAATTTGAATTCTTCAAGTTCACAAGAAGAGCACGCTAAGTCCATCATTACTTTGAGAAGTGAAAAAGTCATTAACAAAGACATTCCAAAGAAGATTGTTGAACCTAAGGAGTCTTTGAATTCTAAACATGGTGATGAACTTGACAACTCTGATTGTGTTTATCCTATTCCACCTCCTTTTCCCGAATGAGTACAATATTCTTCTAAATTGGTTCAAAATGGTGACATTCTTGAAATTTTCAAACAAGTTAAGATTAACATTCCTCTCTTAGATGTCATTAAACAAATTACATCTTATGCAAAAAATTTGAAAGTCCTTTGTACAATTAAGTGTAAGCTAAATGTACAAAAGAAGGCATTTTTGACAGAACAAATGAGCTCACTTTTGCAACACAATACCCCACCCAAATACAAGGATCCACCAACATAACACTTCAACTTGCTGACCGCTCAATCAAAAGGCCAAGAGGAATAGCGGAAGATGTCCTTGTTCAAGTGGACAAATTATATTTTCTAGTAGACTTCATTGTTTTAGACACATAATCGGTTTCAAATGCATCTTCTTAAATCCCTGTGATTTTGGTCATCCATTCCTTACTACATCCAGTTGTCTAATAAATTTATTGTCAGAATGGAGTGATGAGGCTTTCTTTTGGAAACTTGACATGTGAGTTAAATGTATTTGATGCCAGTAGACAACCATTAGACTTCGATGATACTTTTGAGGTTGACATGATTGAGAGTCTGGTGGAGGATGCTTTTCCTTTCATTTATTCTGATAATCTACTAAATATTTGTTTAACTCACTCTGATTTGATAAGTAGGATTGATAAATAGGAGATAATTGTTTTAAAGGACCTTGGATGAGTTTAGATGGAGGTGAGTCTGGCTGAAGACAGTAAACTTAGCGTTCATGGGAGGCAACCCATGCTTAGATAAATTAGATTTATTCTTTTATATTTTTAGTTTTACTTAAAAAATAAAAAATTAATTAGATTTATTTTATTTTATGTTATTGTTTTTTTACATTTATGCTTATTTTAGACATGTGACTATATTTAATAACATCATATTGCTTAGAACATGACTTGACAGATTTAATAATTTTGAGTTCTGATTACTTTATTAGTTTCTTGTGCTCCTTATGAAAAAAACCAAGAAAGACATTTGCCTAAGTGAGAATTCGAGCCCTTGATTATGGTATTACATCTTTGTGGATATCATTAAATCTAAGTAATTATTTTTTTATGAGAGTAAAACTTTGGCATGATCTAGTAGTACTCATGTTATATTATTAAAGTTTTGGGCTTGACTATTCTTGGTTCTTAGAACAGTCTAGGACTTTTTATCAACACAAATAATGTTGATTGGATAATGTGTTCAAGAAAAAAAAAGAAAAAAATTGTGAAAAAAAAGAATGAAAATTGTAAAGAGCTAAAAAATTAAAGTCTCTCTATTGAGTAGACCGGGACTCGACGTGCCTCACTAAGCATAGGGTGTTCGAGTAAAAAGATAGACTTGACTAATTTATGACATGCATAGCCTTGAAGCCTATTTGGTTAAAGTTATTAAGCCTAAGGGGTGTTTTGACAAGTAGTGCCCTGACCTAACTAGATTGGGAGTCACTGGCCTAACACTTGTTACATGGATCTTATAGAAAGCTTACAAAGGTTAAGCCTTACACATGTCATGTGAGATGAGCATAAAATTCTAGTAAGACATTATGCAATTATATCCTAAATGAGTTGTCAAGTGATCTAGGGTGAGTAGGACATTGCTTTTCAAGGAAGGTTTTGCTTGATTCTCTATTATGATCTCTTGAAGATGAATGGATGCCAATGTCTATTTTTGAGTGTTAAAATTAAAATTGCTGAGTGGACATGAGACGCATTGAGTTGTTCGATTCATGAGATTGGGATTGTATAATTACTTAGCAATGTCTATTTTTTTTAAACTATTATGTATGTATGAGTACTTGCCACCAATATGAAGTTGTAAGAATGAATTATTGTTTAAGAAGACAAGTTGTATTATGCTTGATTGATTTTACTAAATGAAGTCACATGTTTTGGAGGAATTGATTTGTAAATTTAATGTGGTTTTAATTTTAATTTTCTATTATAATTTCAGTTTTGAATTTAATGTGCCCTAGATTCACACATTAATTGTGATTAAGGTGCTAGTGATTGATCTACTAAGGTTGATTCAATGACATTTTTCTGCATTGTAAGTAACAATTTGCAATTTGAAGCATTATTAAACCAATCATCCAAATTGATTCTATAGAATCCCAAAGTAATATAATTTGAAAACACATACAATAATAGAATAACTCGACAAGTTCTTTTCATGTTTGTTTCAGTAAAAATTGTAGATTACAAACCTTCATTGCTTGTCGTTGAACTTATCGACTTGAGCAACATGTTTGACATTCCAGCCATTAGTCGGGACTAATGTAAATCACCGAACAAGAAACTTACCCATTGCAATGGTGGAGCTAGATGAAAAAAATAAAAAATTACAACTTTGACCTGATACAGGATAGAAAGACAACAGTTATACCTCATTATTATGCAATTGAGACTTTCCAAGGACGGGTTGGAGGGATATGTCCTAGGTACGACAAATGTTAAACTGGACAAGGAGCTGACCAAGATAAAGGGCCTATCTGGGAGTTGGTGTTGTGATATTTGCAAAGCGGACACCGACAGAAGCAAGGAGGAAGCCTAAGGGGTGGGGATGAGTCGTGAAGCTAGGAGGTAGCTTTAGGGGTGGGGATGGGTCCGGAATCAAGAAGGCGGCCTGTGGGTCGGGGATGGGTCGGGAAGCATGGAGGCAACAATGGACAACAGAGCAAGGAGAAGGCGATGTCGAGGAAGAAAGGAGTTGACAATGGAAGGAGAAGCACAAAGGAGATTGCACTTATTACCTTCTCAAGGCGACAAAGGTTGATGGATGGGCGACTTGGGGAGTGGGGATAGGCAGGGTAGTATGAGGTGGTGATGGGCTAGGAAGTACAAGGTGGCGATGACCGGGAAAACAAGGCAACATCAATATTGGGGAAGCTAGGAGGAAATGATGGTCAGAGAAGCACATTGGAGATCCCACTTCTCCCCTCCTCAAGGAGATGATGGTTAACGGAGAGCGGGTAATGTAGGTGGGGAAAGGCTGAAGGTCGATTGAAGGAGGGAAATGTGGGTGGTGAAAGGCCGAAGGTCAATGGAGGGTGGGTAATGTGGAGGGTGGGTAATGTGGATGGGGCATCTAATTCACACAATCATGCATGTGCCAAAAAGATACACCTACCTTATACCCCACTCCCATCTCCTTTTCTTCTAGTCTTATCGTAACCACTTCAGTGCAGAGGCTACAAGGGCCCTTGCAGTAGATACTAAATTCTTTCTAGATACTCCTTCCATCCCATGTTAACCACTTTATTGGTTCTTTAAAATAAAATTAAATAAAGCTATTAATATAGGTGAAAGAGAGTTTGAATAGACAATAAATATTTAACTTCAACTTATATCACAGTTTTAAAGTTTTACAATGACAATGCACCAGAGGAATTTTGTGGACTCTTGGATTTTGAAAAATAATGGCACACAAGCCAGCCCACCCGAAGGGTGTTGTTTAGGATTACTATCTTGGATGGCATCAAAACTCCATGTTGTCACTAGGAACTCATAATGTCCATATCAGGTATGGAACGTCGTCTTCGACACATCATTTGGAGGGATCTAAAGCTGATGATAACCAAATCTCAAATCTATCTTAGAGAAGACCTATGTTCACTGCAATTGATCAAACAAATCATCAATCCTGGGTAAGGGGTATTTGTTTTTTATGTTTACCTGATTTAGCATCCGGTAGTCAATGCACAACTAAAGAGAACCATCCTTCTTCAGAACAAAGAGGACCGGTGTGCCCCAAGAAGATGCACTCGGCCTTATATATCTCTTATCCATAAGGTCTTGCAGCTGAGCCTTAAGCTCTCTGAGTTTGGCTGGAGCCATACGATAAGGAGCTTTAGAAATAGGAGTCGTGCCCTGAATCAAATCAATGTAGAACCCTATCTCCCTCTCCAGTGGCAAACTAGACAAGTCACTCGGGAAGACATCAAAAAACTCTACTACAACCCAAATGGAATCCAAAGAAGGTAACTCCATGTTCATTCCCAAGACACTTGCAAGGAAAGCCTCACATCCCTTATCGATCCACTTCTTGGCTTTGGATGATGATACTGAGAACTTGCTACTAGGACGCTTAACCCCTTAAAAGATGAAAGGCTTAGCTCCTAGCAAACCAAACATCACCTTCCTCCCTTGGCAGTCTACATGCACATGGTACTTTGACATCATGTCCATGCCTAGGATCACATCGAAGTTAATCATCGGCAATATAATCAGATCCACATGTAGCATATGCCCATCAATCACCGTATGAACCATCTCGATATACTCCTCCACCCGAAGTGAAGATGAAGGTGTAGACACTCGCAAAGGAATAGACAACAATTTATAACCATGAGCAAAATGTGGGGAGACAAAAGTATGAGAGGAACCGGTATCAAATAGTACTCTAGCATAGTGGGAGGCAATGGTAATCATACCTTCCACCATGCTTGAGGAGTTGGGCGCCTCCTGCACCGATATCGTGAACACTCTCTCATCCTTAGCCGGCTTCTTCCCCTTAGCATCCTACTGCCCGATAGATGGTCTCGCCTGAGGCCTCGCCTATGGTGCTCCCTGCTGCCTGGGACCAGCAGTAGGTGGCACTGGTGGACGCCTTTGCGCACCACCCTGAGTGTTACGAGGACACTCCCGCTTATAATGTCCTTGCTGCCCACAGAGATAGCAAGTAACGTTAGTCCTTTGGCCCTAGCTGTCTGACTGCACATGGTGGGTGTTATGCCTTGCATGGTGCGCCTGTGCATCATCCTATCTCGGCCTCTTAGGTTGCTGCCCCTTCTTCCACATATACTCCTCCGAGTCCCGCTCCACGATGATAGCGGTCTCAAGCACCTCCACTAAGGTCTTATGTTGGAAGGGTATCACTCAGCTTTGATGAAGGGCCTCAAACCTCCTGCACACTCATACTCATCGCTCGAGCTATGCAAACTTAGTCTCATAAGCCAAGACTGGCATCGATCCCTACTGAAGGCTAAAGAACTCCTTCTTCCTCTCTTTTTGCACATGGAGAGGAAAGTACTTGTCAGTGCAAGCAGATAAGAACTCCTCCCAGGGAATATTCACGCAACCCTGGAACCTCTATCATTCCATGGACAACCACCATCTCTGTGCCTCACCCTCGAAAGTGAAGACTACAAGTCGAGTCTTCTCCTCCCCCGAGCATTGTCGGGCACTAAAGATCTTCTCCATATGGAGTCTCCAATTATCTGCCTCCGAAGCATCCCCTGAAGCTAGGAGGGTTAAGCTTATTGAATCCCTCAAGAGAAAGAGATTTTGATCCGCTGCCACTTGCGTGCTTAGCCTAGACAACCTGTGTTAACCCCCCAATGACAATCAACATATCGTCCACCCTCAGGTCTCTGGCACTGCGATGGTTATTAGTGCTTGCATGATTAGAGCCAGCCATCTTCCAACAACCAGACATTAATCATACAGCCTAATAACTCAAAACAACACAAGCAACCAAACAAAACAAACAACACAATCAAGCAAACAAACATTCAAGACGAACAATTAATGGAATTTCACATCGCTAGTCATGTCTAGACCTTGATCATCTCACACCCCATTAACCCTTAAGACTCTTTACTCAATCCTTATTTACTCTTGGACAAAGAGGTGTCCGATACTAAAACTTTCTACTATGCCCTAGTACCCGTCCAACCCGAGTTGAACCCGGTCCAAGGGCCAGTCAACCGCACGGGGGCGACAAGATTGATGGTTTAAAGTTGCATAAAGATATCAAATTGAAATCAATCAAAAGAGAAATCAGTGAAAATGTAAAATTTATCTATTAGTTCAAGTATATATTAAAAAGAGAAATCAAGCCTAAAACAACTAATTATTTCTCACTAATTAAAGAAGTTGTTTTAATATTCAATGCACAAAATTAGAAGAACAATGAAGGGAAGTTCCTACTAGAAATACTGTAAAATTGCAAGTTAGAAGTTAGACAATATACAAATAATCACAATTACATCAAGCATGTATTATTGTAAAACCACATAAATGCATCATTTATGACCTAGAAGGAAGTTCAGTTGGGGTGATATAATTTGACTATAAAGAAATCAATAGTAATATCTACATGTGAATCTTGGATCCTTAAGATCTAAAATAGGAAAACATGACTATAAGCATTCATAATTTCGTTATGGCTAGAAAAAAGTTATAACATATACAATCATGTGAACAAGTTGTTCATAAGATCATAAGGAAAATTTGAAGTTTAAATAACCTTGAAAACTAGAGATGACATATGAATCATTTTTTACACAAAATTTAGACCCTAAGTTCAAACTTTTCCATCACAACATGTGAAATACTCAATATGTAGAAGCCCAAACACTTAACATCAAAGTAAGTATAAGAATTGAAACTAAATTCCATTACCTCTATCCACAAATAGCTAAATTTGAAGCTTAAATAAAATCTCAAAAACAATTGAGATAAAAGAAAATTCATATTAATTTTTTATTGAAAAGAAACACAAAACAAACCAAACTACAAAAGTAGTGATTGATTCAAATCTCCAAACATGAGAACTACCATAGATGCTAAAAGGGGAAAATGTTTGTACCTTTTATAGCTATATAGGTGAATGAGAAGAGGGAGAGGCGAGGATCAGTGGGGATGAAAGAGGGATGGAGTTGGTGAGTGGCAGTGGCCAGTAGGCTTTTGGAACATGGTGAGCAATAGGTATAGAGCAAACAGGGCAATTATCTAGAATAGGAACCCACTGGAAAAGAAGCCATTGTCAACCGCCGTGGAAGAGGAACATACGTGGCTATGGAAGAGGAACCCTGGAGAAGAGGAAATTGGCTTTGAGAGAGTAAAACATTGAATATAAAAACTTCAATCTTGAGAGGTAAAGCAGAGTCAGGGAAGCGGGATCTAGGGCAAGAGGTGTTTGGCGATAGTAGGCCTTGTTGCTCTCGTGATAGAAGGCAGGGAGGTGGGGAGGGTGTTTTGGTCTGCGAAGAGGGTGAATCCAATTCGGACAAAGGAAAAGAATGAGAAAATATGTGGTGAAGGGAAAAGGATGTAGGGAGGCTTATATGCACAGGGGGTATTAATGTCTATTACTATCACAAGCTTCTCAATTCGCACATGGGTAAGTCTATTTAACTAAATAACTCATTTTGGTTATATGACCAAAGTAGGAATAGGAGTCAAACTTTGGCCAATTTCTCTTTGTCAGTAGATCCAAAGGACAAACAGAGGTGGGTGGAAGACACTTGCGTGACACCCAGTTCCCAATATCATGACTATTACATCACATCCATGGATGTGTTCGTTATAAATTATAGAACAGAAGACTAAACCTCTTGGAGGATTTGGCCTAGAAGAAGTTTAAAGATGCAACTGAGATTCATCCGCCAGTATTAGTACAATTGTGGAGTGAGGACTTCATGAGAAGGTGAGTGATGTCTAGTGAGCTTTCAACTCTCACATGATGAGCGTGAGCTGGTTACGAGGAACTTAAGGGTGGATGGAGAGCGGGCTGTCAAAGTGAGTCTAGGCTTATGGGAGGGGGTGAAGTGACATTGTGGAGTGAGGACTTCATGAGAAGGTGAGTGGTGTCTAGTAAGCTTTCCCCTCTCACATGATGAGGGTGAGCTAGTTACGAGGAACTTAAGGGCGGATAGAGAGAGGGCTTCCAGTGTGAGTTGAGGCCTTCAGGGAGGGGGTGAAGTTAATAGCCTTTCACAAAAGGGAAGGGTGCCTTGGGAGGGAGGGGCAAGGGGAAAAAATTGAGAGAGCGAAAGAAAATAGGGGACGAATGGTGGGGAGATCGACCCAAAGAAATCAATTGGCTCGGTATTGTTTTTAAAACAATGCATTGCGTAAAGCCAATGATAAAGAACCCAAGGCTAATATTTATGTACCATATCTGGAGTTTTATGTGAAATAATCATAGAAAATGGGTTAGGAAAACATTTTCCTTATAAATCACTAGATAGGTCTTTATCAAGCAGAAAGGCCTTTCTGGTCAAAATAAATTTAGAAGGTTATTGTTTTAAAGAAAGGTGGTACATTTATGATAAAGAGTAGCCCTTTCTGGTCAAAATGAATTTAGAAGGTTATTATTTTAAAGAAAGGTGGTACATGAAAAAGAGCTGGGGTCAAGTTTCCTCTACATTTTTTTTTTCCATGTTTCAGCAGTAGCATATTGTTCCACCCCTCTTCTCAAATAATTCCACCCCTCTTCTCAAATAAAAGAACCATAAGTGCAAATTTTCAGTGAGCGCTGACCAAACAAAATAGACCATAAAATAAAATAATACACATAAACCAAACCTAATACTTAATAAAGAGGTAGAGGGCATGACTAATTTTGATCTATTAATATTTATTTATTAGTAATATTCTATTATTTAGTTACATTCTGAATGTACCATAAAATCTTAAGGAAAAAAGGCATAATTGTGCATAGTTCGACTTGAATGAACTAGAAAATATAACATCAACATTTACTAAAAGAAGTTTTACACTTTGTTTCTTTGAAAATATAACATCAACATGTACACACAGAGCTTTACATTTTTTTTCCTTTTTCTTTTTGACACAAGGAAGCTTTTTTGCCTTTTTCTTTTTTTCTGAGGCTCAGCTTTTTTGTTTTTTGCCTTTTTTTCCAGGCTCAGCTTTTTTGCCTTTTGCCTTTTTTTTTACCTTTTTTTCTCAGGCTCATTTTTGCCTTTTTCTTTTTTTTTTTTTCTTAGGCTCATTTTTGCCTTTTTACTTTTTTTTCTAAGGCTCATTTTTGCCTCTTTTTTTTCTTAGGCTCATTTTTGCCTCTTTCTTTTTTTTCTTAGGCTCATTTTTACCTCTTTTTTTTCTTTAGGCTCATGTTTGCCTTTTTTTTTTCCCAGGCTCAGGCTCAGGCTCAGGCTCAGGCTCAGGCTCAGGCTCAGGCTCAGGCTCAGGCTCAGGCTCAGGCTCAGGCTCAGGCTCAGGCTCAGGCTCAGGCTCAGGCTCAGGCTCAGGCTCAGGCTCAGGCTCAGGCTCAGGCTCAGGCTCAGGCTCAGGCTCAGGCTCAGGCTCAGGCTCAGGCTCAGGCTCAGGCTCAGGCTCAGGCTCAGGCTCAGGCTCAGGCTCAGGCTCAGGCTCAGGCTCAGGCTCAGGCTCAGGCTCAGGCTCAGGCTCAGGCTTCCACAGGCTCAGGCTCAGGCTTCCACAGGCTCAAGCTCAGGCTCAGGCTTCCACAGGCTCAGGCAGGTCTTCCCATCAATTTGAGCTTCATGGTAACATTCCCATCAATTTGAGCTTCATGGTAACATTCCCATCTATTTGAGCTAAGAAACAGAATAAACATGTATCAAATCATACAAAAGATGTATACATAGCCTATCATTAGACATAGAGCATCGGCTCTTGTTTTGAACTCAATACACATCTATAACCTCTTTGGAAGATTAACATGAAAATGAATAAATTTACTTAAATAAAACTACCACAAAATACATAAATTTACAAAGAAAATCAGCATACCAAATAACAAACAAAAAAAATTCAAGACACTCACTAAATATTTCTATCAGATGGGCTTCATTTACATTTCTTGTCAATTGCTCAACATAAAGGACCAAGGACTCAGGAACGGGAGAAGCCTTTTTGTAACAGTTTAAGAATGCATAATAAAATAAGTGCATAAATAAAAAAAGCATCCAATATTTTAAAAAACTGTATCTTACATCAGACCAAGATGACAAAAACACCCACAAAATGAATCAATACTACCTTATTTATGACAAAAAAACTCTTAAGACATGATCAATGATATGGCCAACTCAACCAGCTTCAGCTTCAGTCATTACGTGATCCAAAAGCTGAGTTCTAAAAACTTAAAACCACTTTCAACATTCTTGTAATCACACACAAGTGCTAAGAGCGACCAGATAAACACTGAAATCCACGAAGGCTGCATTCATAGCTATTCCGCACAAGCAAAGCACTCTGCAATAGTTTACTAAAGCTCTCCACCAAGCCAATTCCTTTGAATTAAAAGTATAAGACAATCTAAGCTGATATTCATTAGATAATAGGAAAATGGTGTGCTCATTGAACTAAATAAAGCTCAGTCAGAAGAAGAGAAAATTTTTTAGATCAAAAACTGCATATATGTCTAGAGACAACTTGTAAAAAAAAAATACTCTTCAGTTCGCATTGAATGCACAAAAAAAAATCAAAAATCATAATTTTCATTTATCAATTAAAAAACAAGCCATACTCTGCATAATCTCTTTGATAAAAAGGCTTACAGACAGAACAGAAAACACAAAGTAAAACCGCATCCATACTTGTTGAATTGTTTCAAGACAGAATAGAAAGTCTAACCGAAGCTAAATAGTCCGCTTAATTGAAAGAAAAATTATTTTACAACTTGGAAGAGGAAAAACAAACTAAACCTGCAAAACAAAAGCACCTCCACAACAAACTGAAAGCCAGTGTCTCAAATACAAAACCAGACAACGACACACACATTATCATATGAGCTTAAAGATCAAACTCAAGCTTGACTACTTACACAACCAAAAGAACTCGACCCATCAACCGGGCAAACTAAATTCAGACAGTGAGAGAGAGTTCCACGTGCAGTTTGATTTCGACGTCGTCGTCTCGATCAGGGAAACGACAAGGTCGAAATCGCTTTCTCATAGGGAGTGAATACAAAAATTGAAATCTTTTCAGTTTTGGTAGGATTAAAAGGAAGCAGAGAAAGGAAGAGAAACTAAAACCCTAAAGAAAACAGTAAAGGAGAGAAGAGCAAAGAAAGCGCAAACCTTTTCTTGGACGGGAGAGGGCTGCTGCTATGAGAGTCGGACTTGAGGGGAAGGGAGAATCGGAGCCGGAAGACCCTTTTCTTGGACGGGGGAGGGTTGCTGCTACGAGAGTCGGACTTGAGCGGAAGGGAGAATCGGAGCCGGAAGTCCTTTTCTTGGACGGGAGAGGGCTGCTGCTACGAGTGTAGGACTTGAGTGGAAGGGAGAATCGGAGCCGGAAGACGATCGGGACGGCGGAGGAGGACCGGATCTCGAATCGGACGGGGAGGCCGGCCGCCCTCGTAGGGGTTTCGCCATGGCTGCGCTAGGGGAACAAAGAAACCCTCTACCCTTCCTTCCATCAGCGTTGCAGGATTTGAAGAAGAAACCCTCCACTGTATTTAAAAGCGTTACCTTCAAGAAGTCGCCTGATTTATTTTTTAGTTTTGATTTGAAGAAGTCTCTTTATTTTAATACTTTCCTAGTTTTGAGAGCTAAATTCGATTTAGTTTTGTTCACACCAATCGATCATGCTACAATCTCCATCAAAGTGGTTATTTATTTATAATTTAAATATATGAGATAAGTAATAGATTTTCAACCCAACCTTTCACCCCTTAAGAATTTTTGGTTGTCTCCTCAAAATCAAAGTTTTAATTTTTATCTTCTTTTTTCTTTCTATTTATGAGATAGCTCATACATAAGATTTGATTTGGGACTTCATCTTCTTATCATGTATTCACTTTTTCTCATTTATTTTCTTTATTATGATAATTATTTCTCTTTTTAGGTTCTATTGGCCTATAATTTTCTAAAAGTTCTATATGTTTTGCTTTTGTTGAGTGCATGAGTTTGAAAGCCTACATAAGTCTATGTATTATGCCAATAAATACATATTTTCATTGGTCTCTCTAAGCACATTTTTCCCTTCGAGAGTATTGTATTTTTTATTTTTTTAATTTCTAAGAAGTTGTGCAATATGTAATTATTTGGTTTAAACTATTTTTTCCATAAGAAAGCCACTAGCGAGGTGAGGGTTTCACAAACAAGGAATACAAAAGCATGCGTTGGGATGTGGTAATTGTAAAGTTTTACTATTTACTATTTAATGTTTACTTTGATTATGTGATGGTTTAGTCTAAGTATACATTTTGTTAATCTTAATTTATATTTTGTGAGAAAAAATTATTGCTTAGTATAAACGACCATGTTACCAAATAAATTGTCATAACCCATGTCCATCCACATCGTTGTTCCAACTTTTTAGGCCACCGACCTTAACTTAACATTTTATATGGGTTTAGGCCTTGTTATATTCATTTTAATCCATTTCAAAAAGTGGGTTCACTTATTTCTTTGTTAAGCCTATTTCAAGTCACTTACTTACCCTTAGTATAAATAATCACATTGGTCATTCCTCCTATTTGGGGTTGGATAAAATTTTTCAAGACTTTAGAGAGCTCTACCTCCTCTCAAGAGGGGAAGACTTAATCCTTTAAGAACATACGAGTCATATTTCTATTTTGGCTAAATTATATATATATATATATATATATATATATATATATATATATATGTGTGTGTGTAATGAGTCTTAGAATCTAATTTGAAATAATTATAAAAAATAATATTGAAAACAATAAAATCGTACTTTATATATCATAATTATATATGAAGTAAATATGAGAACCAAGTTCACAAACCTTCAAAGATTTATCCTTGAGAACAGACAACACGTCTCTATATACCTCTTCATATGCATCTATACATTATAGAAATCATACACCACTTCTATCATCTTCTCCAAAAAATCTTAAATACCCATCAAACATCTAGTGTCTAAGGGAAACACCCAGTATAGAGAAGGTTTAACAAAAATATTCATTAAAGCAAGCGTATGAAGAAGATTAGAGAAAAATCTAAAAACATGGACTGAGACATGTAGAAGATAATCCATTTATGCAAGCCCATACCAAAATAAAAGTGAAAAAACCCATTACGAGTAGAAAGAAAACAAAAAATCCAGCCGTGTGTCACAAAACTCACAAAAAAAAGAAAAGTAACAAAATCAAAGAAACTCGTGCCAAGACTCACTGATCCAAATAAGTAGATGAATAGATTAAGACCCATTGACATTTAATTGTCAATTTTTTGCTAAAAAAGGAAATAACATGCATTTAACCAAGTATTGTAATAAGAACAGAGAGTCGAACATAGAACAACCGCATACAATTAACTTGCTTTCAAGTCAAGTTTGTTCTGAGTTTTTTTCTTGCAGGGACATTTACTATCCAGAGGGGGGTAGAGCTTGGTTTTTCCAGTGGGAAAGCAAAGAGCTTGTGGGGATGGCCTTGGAAGGAAGGAGCTTGAGGTGCTAGGTGATGAAACAAGGAGTTTGATTTCTCTACCTATCCACCGCTGACACACCCTGCCCTCAACAATGCATAGTATGGGAGGAACTCTAGTAGAGGGCAGGTCGGAGAAAGGAGCTTGAAGGGGGAAATAAGGAACTCGAATTTGCCCTGGCAATCAGCCACCGACGTGCCTCATATCTCCCCTCCCTGGACAACACAGAGTGAGATAGTATAGGGAGGGCAGGAGAGGTGGGAAATTTTTTCTATTTGGTATTTCTATCCAACTCGTGGTTAAGTGTAGTTCTGGTTAGGTGCGATGAATTTGAAGCATCGATTTTATCGAATGACTATTCTTCACCTTGGGTGCTATAACATTATAGACGCCAGGGCTCATGGTAACTTTACCCTAATTAATTTGTAGAATTAGTAATTGGTAATAATGGCACTAGTTAAAATCACTAAGAAAGAACAATGGTCACCTCACCAAAGCCCTTGAACTTGGTATATAAGAGGGCAATTATATTTGATAGGAACTTGCCTATGTTCCGAGGCTTCTCATGTATGCAATTAAATTCCAAGACTTGGCTTCCCTAGATGAATGGTTGCCTGGACAGAGTAGAGTACCCTACTCTTGACAAATTCTTAGGAAAAATGACATACCCCATGGGAGATGAGTGGGTCCCATAAATGACGGAATAGAACATATTGTTTTAGTCGTGCCAGTCAATAATGAAAGATGTAATTTTTATTGGGTGTACAACCAGAGTAGGTGTTTTAGTCGTATGACCCATACAATGACAACATCATATACGTAGCCCCATCCTGAAAGGTATAAACACAGTGATCGTATTTGTTCACTATGAATTCATACTCACTAATCACCATATGAAAAGTAAAGTACCTGATACGTATGATTTTTATATATTTTTTATGCCTATTTCCTTATTTGCTAGTGTATGATTAGGTTAATTAGAGTTTATTTATGCTAAGATAGATATTAGTAATGTGATTTAATTACTAGTTAATTTGGGCGATGTTAATTATTTAGGAGTATATTTAAATAAAATCAGTGTTCTGCATATGTCTTTCACGTTTGAAATATGACTATTTATGTGTTTTAGGTAATGCACGCTCCCCGAGGCATGTGGACAATGTTTGAAAAAATTTACAATACTCTAGAATGTTTATAAGTGATTTGGATAACTTTTTAGAGTCGTAGACAAGTTGGAAATATATATGGACATGAATAGAAGAGCTTAATGAACAGAGAATAGTATTGAACAGGAAAATGAACTGTCGAGTGAACAATAGTCACCTTTTTGAACATGTTTTGGACACTTAATTGGAAAGAAATGTCCATATTACAGAAAACGTACCTAGAAGCTTCAAAAACCAAAATTGACTACCGTATGGGTTGTAATCACATCAATTAGCTTAGGATGTTTGTTCCCAACTCAAAGATAAAGAAGTGGGTGATCTCAAATTCGGATATTTGGGCCAAAGAGGGTTGAATTCGTGATTGCACAGTGAAGAGTCGACTTAGGTTACTGTATCAGATGTCATTGATGAAATTGTGAAGCTTTCGTATTGCTTGAGAGAGGTTTGATTAATATGAAACTAAAATTCATTTTAGTTTTTGTGGTATTGAAGTTGATTCAAGTCATAGATTGAGAAGTGGGGATTGATTTGATAGGATAAATCAGTTTTTTTTAGTGGTTTCTGTTAAACTCGAAACAGTAAATTGAGGATGCAAGTTTCTTCTGATTCATGATGGAAAGAGGTGTGCAAAAGGTTTAGTTGAAGATGGTAATGAAGAAACGTGAAGGAATGGAAGTTTGGGAAATATTGAGACGTGAAGCTGGAAATTCGGTTGTGAAAGAGAAGAAGTCTAGCCAAATGTGAAATAGCAGTCCGACGTGAAAAAAAAATAGAAGTGGGACCTACATAACTAACCAATAGGAATAGAGACAAGATGTGTTGGGTTAGTAAAATAACAGTTTCTATTCAACTTAGGACTAGAAATCCCAAAAATCTATATAAGTTGTTCTAATGTAGAAAAATTACATAAAAGACATGAAAGACAGAAATTAGAGAGTGCTCCATGTTAGGTTGTTGGGCTGTGAAGAAAATTTCTAGAATTCAAATTGCTTAAGGCTAAAGTGGAGGGAGCTTTCCAAGTTATTTTTTTATTTTATTTCTTCAATACTTGTAAATTTATTTTTTTAGCAGAGATTATGTTAATTAGTGGCTAGTTTTCTTAACTAAGGTTAAGATGAACCTCTTATTAATTTTGTAGAGATGTCTAATCTATGTGATTTGGTTAATTTAAAATTTTATGTTCATTATTCTTATCTCAAATTAATTAGTGGGTTAATTTGGATATGATTCTAGTCATATTTTTCTCATGATTTGAAATAGTTTTCATTAATTAAATGCTTCATTTAAGATTGATTATTAGTAGAACTAGGTATGAGTTGTGATTTATACTTATGGATACAACTTATGACTTGATTTTATTCCTTTGTAGTGAGAAAGAACATATTTTTAGTATTTTGATTGAAGGCTTAAAAGATAAAATTTTCCATGTTAAATAGAATTGAATTCTAATTTATTGTGAGTTATATTTGGGAAGTAAATTGATGATTATAAACATGATAATTTACAAGTTAATAAGAGGGGATTCTTAAACCTTAGTTAATTTTTATTTGATATTATTTATGCTTTTAATTGCTTTCTTAGTTTAATTAAATTTCAGCTTTTATATTATATTTGAATTTTTCTTTCTTTTGTGATTTAGTTAGCTTTAGTAATTTAAGTTTATTTTTAATGTATGTATTTTTGTACTGCCTGATGCATGTAATAGCCGTCAGGCAAAACTACATTCGGATCTGATTGTATTGGAATAACATCGTAGATGTACATAGGCAACCAACAACATGACAACATTGGGCCAATCCAAATTAGAATAAAATATAGTTTTATTCTGACCTATGTACAATAGAACGCTTTAAATTCCGTAGTGCATAGAGGAGCATTACGGCTTTCACACTCAGACTCCGCCGCTCCTAGTTAGGTTATTTTTAAACCCGGATTCTGGGTTATTTCTCCACAACACCTTCACGAGTGGGATTGCCTTTTGCCGAAGTACTTTCTCCTTACGGTCAAGAATCTGGGTAGGTACCTCCTCATAGGAAAGATTCTCCTGGAGGTCCAACGGCTCAAAATCCAAGACATGAGTAGGGTCTAGCTCATACTTTTGAAGAAGTGAGATGTGGAATACATTATGGATATCGACCAGTCGGGGTGGAAGTGCTACTCGATATGTTGTGGCACCTATCCGCTCCAAGATCTCAAATAGACCAATAAAATGAGGTGACAACTTCCCCCGTTGTCCGAATCGAACAACACCACGAGTCAGAGAGATCTTAAGGAAAATATGGTCGCCAACACTAAACTCCAACTCCCACCATCTCCTATCAGCATAACTCTTTTGACGGCTCTGGGCTGTCTGCAACCTCTCCCGGATGAGGCGTATCTTCTCCACTGACTGCTGGATAAGATCTGGGCCAGTGAGAAGGTGATCTCCAACCACACTCCAACATAAAGGTGATCGGCAAGGACGCCCATAAAGCACCTCGAAAGGTGCCATCCGGATGCTCGCTTGGTAGCTATTGTTATAGGAAAATTCAACCAGTAGCAAATGTTGCTCCCAACTTTCTTTCTACTAGAGGATACATGCTCGGAGCATGTCCTCAAGTGTCTGGATGGTCTTTTCGGACTGTCTGTCCATCTGAGGATGATAGGCGGAGCTGAGATGTAGAGATGTGCCCAAAGCATCCTGAAAGCTCTGCCAAAACCTCGAAGTGAACCGTGGGTCACGGTCGGAGACGATAGATAATGGAATCCCGTGTAACCGCACGATCTCCCTCATATATATAGCGGCCAAGGTATCCAAAGGAGTAGTCATTCTGATCACGAGGAAATGAGCGGACTTCATAAGTCGGTCAACAATCACCCAAACTGCATCATTACCACCCGACGACCGTGGCAATCCAGAAATGAAATCCATGGTGACGTGCTCCCACTTCCACTCTGAAATCGGAAGTGGTTGTAGTAAACCGCCTGGATGCTGGTGCTCTGCCTTGACTTGCTGGCACACAAGGCATTTGGACACGTAGACCGCAATGTCCTTCTTCATCCCCTTCCACCAAAATGTCCTCTTCATGTCATGGTACATCTTCGTTCCTCCAGGGTGGATAGAGCACTTAGAATGGTGTGCCTCCGATAGGATACACTCTCTCAACTCAACGGAATTCGGCACACACCAACGACCCTTATACACCAAACTCCCATCGGCCTTTTCCTCGAAGCCCAACATTGCCTTCTCCCTTAGCTTGGCCTTAAGAGCTAGAGTCTCTTCATCACTTTTCTGAGCATCAACCACATCATCCACCACACTAGAGCTGATATAGAGGTTAGCAAACCAGCTTCGTGTGTCCTCCAAAGTCAACTCTGGCCTTAGCTCAATGGCGTCCTCATAAAGGAGCCACTCACGAACTCGCATGCAAGCAATCGTAGTGGTTGATTTCCGACTCAAAGCATCTGCCACCATGTTCGCTTTGCCGGGATGATACGATATTGTGAAATCATAGTCCTTCAAGAATTCTAGCCACTTCCTTTGCCTCAAGTTAAGATCTCGCTGAGTAAATAAGTACTTCAAACTCTTATGATCAGTGAATACCTCAAACTTCTCATCATAGAGATAGTACCGCCAAATCTTCAATGCAAAAACCACGGCCGCTAACTCCAAGTCATAAGTGGGGTAATTCCGCTAGTGCACTCTAAGCTGTTAAGATGCATAAGCCACCACTCTCCCTTACTGCATGAGTACACAACCTAAGCCGCGAAGTGAAGCATCACTATAGACCACATATCCACCACTCCCAGAAGGCAAAGTCAAGACCGGAGCTGAAGTCAACCTCTTCTTCAACTCTTGGAAACTCTCTTCACAAGCTGAGTTCCACTCAAACTTCTCATTCTTTCTTGTCAACTTGGTCATAGGGCTTGCAATGCTAGAAAAACCCTCGATGAAACGGCGGTAATACCCGGCAAGTCCTAGGAAACTGCGGACCTCCGATGCACTCTTCAGTTGCTCCCACTTCAACACGGCTTCAATTTTTGAGGGATCAACCGCCACACCATCTCTCGATATCACATGACCAAGGAATTGCACCTCCTTGAGCCAAAATTCACACTTGTCAAACTTCGCAAAGAGCTGATGCTCCCGTAAAGTTTGCAAAACAATCCTCAAATGTGTTCCATGCTCTTCCTCATTGACTGAATAGATCAAAATATCATCCACAAATATAATCACAAACCGATCAAGATAAGGCCGAAAGACTCAGTTCATCAAGTCCATAAATGAGGCCAGTGCATTAGTAAGACCAAAAGACATCACTAAGAACTCATAATGCCCATATCGGGTACGGAAAGCCGTCTTTACCACATCATCAGGACAGATCCGAAGTTGGTGATAACCCGATCTCAGATCAATCTTAGAGAAGACATGTGTCTGCTACAACTGATCAAACAAATCATCAATTCTAGGTAAAGGGTACTTGTTCTTGATGGTTACCTGATTAAGCATTCGGTAGTCAATACACAACCACATAGAATCATCCTTCTTCCAAACAAATAAGACCGGCGCACCCCAAGGAGATACACTCGGCCTAATATACCCCTTATCCATAAGATCCTGCAGCTGAGCCTTAAGCTCTTTAAGTTCGGCTGGAGCCATACGATAGGGAGCCTTAGAAATAGGAGTAGTGCCTGGAATAAGATCAATGTCAAACTCTATCTCCCTCTCTAGTGGCAAACCCGTCAAGTCACTAGGGAAGACATCAGAAAATTCCGCCACAACATGAACGGAATCCAAAGAAAGTAACTCCATGTTCAACCCCGTAACACTAGCAAGGAAAGCCTCGCATCCCCTATCGATCCACTTCTTGGCCTTGAAGGATGAGACCAAGAACTTGCCATTAGAACGCTTCACCCCTTAGAAGATAAAAGGCTTAGCTCCTGGCAACTCGAACTTCACACTCCTCCTGTGGCAGTCTACATGCACATGGAACTTAGACATCATATACATGCCTTAGGATCACATCAAAGTCAATCATCGACAATATAATCAGATCCATATGTAGCACATGCCCATCGATCTCCATACGAAGCCTCCAATTATCCGCTTCTGAAGCATCCAACCCACCCTTAAAGCTAGGGGGGTTATGAATCCCTCAAGTGAGAGAGACTTAGAGCCGCTACCACTCACGTGCTTCGCTTGGACCACATGTGTGAACCCCGCAATGGCAGTCAACACATCGTCCACCCTCGGGTCTCTAGCACCACGATGGTTATTAATGCCTACATGATTAGAGCCAACTATCTACACAACAACTCGACCTTAATAATACAGCCTAATAACCCAAAGCAATGTAACCAAAAAAAAAAAAATTCAGAAAGCACACAAGCAAGCAAGCATGCAAACAAACAAGCAACATTCAAGACAAACAACTAATGGAATTCACATTGCTAGTTATGTCTAGGCCTTGATCATCTCACGGCCCTTAACCAATAAGACTTGTCACTCACTCCTTATTTACTCTTGGAAAAAGATGTACTCCGATACCAAAAACTTTGTCATGCCCCAGCACTGCCTGACCCGAGCCGAACCCGGTCTAAGGGCCGGTCAAGAGCACAGGGGCGATAAGGAGATTGAAAACGATTAGCGGAAGACTTATGCCCTAATCACAGGCAATCAAAAATTTACGGAGTAAATGCACCACTTTAAGCAAGAGTAAATAGGTAGAATCAAAAGAGTTATTTTAACTCTAAAATAAACCACAATATCAAACCCACATATTAATTAATCCATAGCCCACACTAGACTCCAAAAACTATGTCTCAAACAATCTAAATGTATAATGTAGCACAAATCCAAAACGAGAACTACACCACATGGGTTCTAACATCATAGAAAAAATCAAAGAAACATGCCACAAAAGAGATCTCCACGTCTACTCCTAAGTCCTCTCTGACCTTTCCTCATAGAGAGGATCCTGTCCATCTGCGTGTCACACCACATAGCTCCAAAGCAAAAGTACAAGAAAGAGGGGCGAGTATGATAAACTCAATAATGATTTTTAATATAACTATAATCATTAGAAACACGACGGTATAGTAATATAACAATTCATATCAATGATTGACAAGATATATATCATTTTTTGATCACACATACATATCTCCTAAACCTGCAAAATAGTGTCTAAAATCGCATAGTTCAGACTATTTAGCATATTACCTATACCACGTGAGAAGTGTCTCTACTACACATTCACATTATGCAATTCAACATCATATAAACCGGCATGAGATGTATATCTAACATATATTTCAAATCATGCATCAACATCATATAAAACCTGCATGAGATGTATCTCTAACATATATTTTAGATCATGCAACCCTGCATATAGTGTCTCAATCACAATCTTCAAATCAGGCATTCATAACATATCTCATCCATTATGCACGACAAACGTGTCCAATTACATGTTACACAAACATGCATAGCATACATCATATACATGCATCAACATAAATAGTGAATGCCTCCATCAAGGAGTAAACACAATTAGTGCCACACAGGCGTGTCATGGTCCAAATTCTACACAAGAATATAAGAAGGTCGGGGTTGTCAGCCCCTAAAGCTGCTCGCTCTGGATGATCCTGACCAAGGATGTTCCATTCTCACATAAAGAACCTAGAGCAGGGGTGTTTGCCCAGGGACATCTCCTGCGGTGGGGGAGAGCCCAAGTTCCTACATAGGGAACCCTAGAACACGTGGTAGCTAGTGCACAAAGCGTACCACTCCGGATTCTCACGGTCTAGAAGACAATCATAATAATCTCAATCTGCAAGACAAGTACATAACTTGTCCCCACATAATTTCATTTAGCTAGACTCAACCCGAGGAGTGCACATGTTCCACAAAGGAACTCAAATCAAAACATGTCCCTTCAGACTAATCAAGTTTCGATTAAGCCAACGATCGATTAATTCGGCACGTAATTTCACCACATTGCATCCAATCGATCAAACTCAGCTAATCTCGATAAAGCCTCAATTGGAAATCCATTTTCATGATGCATGCAATATGGTACATACGTGGGCAAGGTATACATGAATTCCTAATTCATGATAAGTGTTCTCATCAACCCCTCATGCATCATTCATAATCATAATACCAAGCCTCATCATAATCATTAACCCCACATATTTGTGTACATGATAGAAGCACCTCATTCGATGTATATCAACATGCTTTGTAATTAACTTGTCATCACACTACACATGTACATTAACATCTAATCATGGATTCCAGTGGAAATCATAGGAGAAGAACCATTAAAATCATAACTCAAGTCAAAACATAACCACATGCTAAACATATGTAAGCTCATTCACCTCATACTTGAGTCTAGGCATAACACTAACATTCACCCATCATTTAACCATATCCTATAATGACATATCAGTCCATTAGCATGCTGTAATTCTATTGAAAACATGTTTAAACCATAGAAATTAACCGCTCATATATTCAAGATAGCAATTCCAACAAATATATACAACTACAAGTCATTTCACATAACTTTAAATATACACCACAACTTCTAAACATCAATAGTATGCTCTTCCAGTAGCTTACTCTGGCTCAAAACACTCCACATAAACATAAAAAATGATATTTCAGAGTAGAGACATTAAAATAAGCAACATACATACAATGGTCAATTCTGTTGTGTAGCCATTCAAACACCCTACAAGGCCATTCGATCGGCTAAACGGGAAATACGCTGAAATTGCAGTGTCGCCGTTCGAACGCCCTAGTAGGCCTTTCAAATGCCAACAAGGCATATTCGACCTTATTCTTCATTTCAAATTTCAAACCGAAACTCCATTAATACAACTTAAAATCTTCATCTATCAACCCAAACGCCATTAAAATTTCATCAAATCTTCCAGAAAGCTAATCTACACTATCTTAAGATAAAACTCTAAGAAATCGGGATAAGAAATTAACATATACTAATCCACCATTAGAGCACTAAATCAAGTAAACCATTCCAAATAAACCATAAAAATCAAGATTTTTACCATAGAAAAACTGAGATTTCAAAGACTCATTACCTTATTACTTGATTAGGTTCGGATTTGACCTTCACCCTTCTTCAAAAACTTCCAAAAACATAGTGTCTAAGTTAAACTTCATTAAAAATCGGTTTAACATTGAAAACCTTAAAGAAATCTTAGATCTAAGGTTTGTTAAGCATAAAAAAAATATTTTGAGAAGTAGGGAGTAAATCAGTGATTTTGATGCTTAAAATCAAATCAAATCAAAGGGGAAATGATGGATTAAGAATGAATTAGAAAAAAACCTAAGATTTAGGCTTGATTAAAGAAAACATACATTAATCTCCTTCTAATTCGGGCCTAATTGGGGAACTAGGCCTTAATCTCCTTCTCTTAACCTATTCCCAAAATGGAAATAGCTCAGCTCTTTCTATTTATAGTAGGGCTTGGGGTGTACATAATTAACTAGTGGGGTATGAATAGAAATTTGGCCTAAAAATGGGTATTTTGATCATATGAGCACTAATTAAACCTGGAAAAAATTATGAAATTTTTTATAAAAGCTTGTGTTGATGTCTGGGTTAATTTAGTCTAAAAACCTCAATTTTACCAGTGGGGCCCACAGGGAGTCCGGCCAAACCCTAATTTTTAGAAAATTAGTGAAAAAATAAAAAAATTCCAAAAATTTAGATTTGACTCAAAAACACTTAAAACCAATAATTATAAAGTTGATTTTGATTAAAACCATAAGAAACACCATTTATTTTCAAAACAACTGAATTAATTAGAAAATATTTTAACTACACGATAACCGATAAGTAAAATGAAAAGAAAACTGGTTCAAGAATAAGAATCCTTACACTGAGGTAGGTTCCTAACTCTCATAAAACTCGGTTACTCATTTTGACTTCAGAACATAACTCGGGAAAAAGAGGCAAGTTTTCATCATCAGTTCTCCACACCTATCATTACAAGTCTAGTAAGAAGAAAAGTACGGTTTTTAGTCATATTTATGCATATTTGGGGAGTGGGTCATTGCGTGTAGGCCAGGACATGGAAGTTAGAGATGAATATGATGTGATTTTAGAGTAGATGGATGATAAAAAGTAAATGGGGTGGTGATTTTTTCTGGGGGAAAGTGGGGTGTTGGAGTGCTTGAATGACTAGTTGAAATTGAACTCTTAATGGAGGATTACAACTAAGAATGATCAATCGCCCTATAGAATATTGATTGCTTCAACACATAATTACTTAAATTAGACCATTCCGGTTTGATTTAGATTCCTAGTTGAGTTAGACTTCTTTATTAGACTTGGGGGTGCTATATAGAGGTCTAGAATATGTGGAAGATAGAGAGGCTTGGAAAACCTAGAGAAAATGGGTGAAATTTCTCAAATGTTTTTGAGAGAAAAATAGCTTCCTTGCTTATATATTTTTCAACCATAATAAAAGGATTGATTAAAGTTGAGTTGAGAGCACTAAACACTTGATGGGACAAAGTGTTTGTTGAAGAAAGTTGCTAAGAAAATCAAAGAGAAAAGGAGATTCAAGCTGAAGGGACTTGCTATGAAGATCTGGATCTTTTAGAAGCATAACAAAGGGATCAAGCTAATGCATATAAACAACCAAAGAGTGGTTGATTCAGGGTCTAGAGTTATGTGAAGTGTCAGGCGAGTGAAGAAAAAGAAAGTTTTTTGTCTTTGTAACTATGTAACTCTATATCTCAGTTTACATAGTGCATAGTTGAACTCGACAAAAATGTGCCGTAAAAGGTTTCCACATTAAAAATCCATGTGTATTAATCGGTGTGATTAATTTGCATGATTCCACTAGAACACATAGGAATTTGGTGCACTAACTTGAACAAAATTTGAGTTTGATTTTTGTTTGAAGGGAGAAGATATATCTTGTAACTTAATTATGAGTTAGAGGCAATTTATCTTTCTCAATTTGTGTTATTCACTTCCCAATACAAAACCAACAAGAGCAAGCATTGGCGATTAGGCAAGGACACATGATTTCCATGTTTGGGGGAGGGGAAATGCCCAATCTGGTGGTATCTAGCATCAAAACGGAAGAGTCATTTTTGTTCTGGCTATATATATGGTACAATGATTAGTCACTGTTTGGGTTCAGTCTAATCTGGCCAAGTCAACTACCAACACAAAGCTGAGCCGATCAATCACTATCGAGCATGAGAAGACTCTACACGGTGGTAATCTACTGGTAGGCGGCATCAATATTGATGTACTAAAATAATATTCAATTAAATATTTTTAAATTTAAAATTACAATTCTATTTTGTATTAATTCATTGCTGATTTGGGGTATTTATATTTTAAATAGGTTAGTTGAACCTTAATTGAGTTTAAATGTTTAAACAGGTTTCAACAAAATCCAAGTAGAAGAGGAAGTAAAGCCCCACTACCTAAAGTTATTTAAAAGTCAAGAATGAGCTCCTAATGGTCTAAACATGCATGGAATGGTTGAACACAACCTTATAAACTCGTTGGATTTGATATTTGCATTAAAAAAACTAAATTCGAAAAGAATACATATGTGTTAAGGCGCTACTAGGACATAAAAAATTTGGCCAAAAAAATCCAAATTTAAGTGAATATAAGTATTCATAATTTTTTTATCATAAAAAGATATATTTACAAACTACTTCTTTTTCTATTCCGGCAGCACATAACCAAATTTGTTTGTTATTTCTTCAGTTGACAGTCCATAAGACCTGATTAGAGGGGTCAAGGCAATAGCCCAATCCCCTCATACACTGATAAACATATAATGCTCGTACTTCTCACACAAATTGGGTGAGGAGTGATGTGATCCTTGTTGGTGGTCAACAGAGTGAGGATTTAAACTGTGAACTCGGGACGTTTTACATTACTACTCCTTGCAACAAGAAAATTCTCTAGATCCAACACAGCAAATTAAAGTCATTTGGAATTTTGGATGATAAACCGCATCCCTAAGGAGAAAAGGAGATACATTTTGTCAATCAGAATTCGTCAGCCCCAAGTAGAAAAGTAACAGCAGTCATCTAATTTTCTTTCTTATCGGTAAATGGGGTTGAAGACCACTATTAGAGCATTTAGCTCAAGGGGGAAAACAAAATTAGAGGAGTACATGGAGAAGAAAGAAGCAAAAATTACATTTTCCATTTCAAAGATGAGGGGAGGGGATGCCAGCAATGTTACCATCTATTTATTTTAAAACAACATTGTTGTTTTACAAAAAGTAAAATAAGCTATACAAGATTTGGGTATAAGATACGGTAGATATGATAGTTTAAATCTCCGTATCAAAACCATTCATTTATAACTTACAAAAGCTGAACTGCCGCAATGGCTGGAATCTTCTCCCGCAACTTCTGTGTAACTGCGACACGAACAGTCATGACTCCAGCAGCAGGCCCTCCAATTCTAACTTTCACAATAGGTTCTTCTATTTTAACAAGTTCAAGCTCTCCTCCACCAGTCCCTACTAGATATGGTCTTATTTCTTCCAACACCTAAAATGAAAATTTTACACATCACCAAAGGTTCAAATCTCCAAGCGACTAAGAAATGAAATACTTTACAGTGAGGAACAAGTCTCGATAAGCTTTTCATAAAATGTCAATATAACATCAGTATATAAACTAAAATGTGATACATTATCAAAACAACTCAAGTTTAATTTTATTGGTCCCTGAAAATATGCAGAGAACGAAGTAAAGAAAAAACATAAAAAAGAAGTAGACTTATTAATCCTTCTCACTTTCACGCCGTATTCATCATTCTCTCTCTAAGTAAATAACAAGAAAATGGCTCAAACTAGAAATCTAAAATAGCCAAACACAATCATCCTAGGGTAATACAAATGCACCCCATCACTCATGATTAGTATTTACTACTGCCCAAAAGAACCAGACAAATTACAAAGAGAAAAGAGGGTCACAAACATAGCAATCACATGATTAAATAAAGCAATTCCATGGCGACTCACTGATTTGAACTTTTTTTTAATCAATCACACACTGGTTTGAACTGAAATTAACTTTATAGGAGAAAGAATATTGTCAATAATGAGCAAAAATCAAAATACTATCGGAAAGATTATGCATTATTTCCCAATGAAATGCCTGTCTAATCAATATCAACCAATCTACACAAGGACAAATAGAAAAAGGAAAAGAGTAGATGCCCATATATGTTGGCCAAGAAAAATTCCTGATTCTACCATTTGAGTCCTATATAAGGCAAAATGAAAAGGCCTCAGGTTGGATGCTTTCCATTATAAACATTCATACATTTCCTTCTTTACAGCCTTCACCCCTATCTTAAAGGACAGTCAATTTTGAAGTCTATGCCACAAATTTTGCCTCCAGAAATCATTCTAAATTCTTGCTATTCTTTCATCACCTCAAAATGGCAAACCAAAAGATGAAGCATGCTATATTGGGCATGAGCAAAGTAAACAAGTGGTCAATGTCTGACTAAGGATGCTCACCTTTTCTACATTTTCTTCATTTAATTCAAGGCCAGTTTCTTCATCTGGAACTGCCTCAACAGCAACAATTTCTGGAATTTTCTCCATCAACCGACGTTCAATGCCCATTTTCATCGTCATAACAGAACTTGGGCAGGATCCACACGCCCCTTGTAGCTTTACTCTGACAATGTTGCCATCAATCTCATGTAACGCTATGTTTCCCCCATCAGCCATAAGATATGGACGAACTTCATGTAATATGCTTTCAACATTTTCAGCAGTCAGTGGCAACTCTAATGCTGAATTCGGAGTTGCAACAGCCTTGACTACTATGCAGCCTTAAATGGAAAACAAACAAACAAAAGAATTATCATCATTGTCACCATCATTACACAGGTTTACACCACTCTGCTCAGTTTTTTCAGTCATTAATACCAAGACTCCAAAACTTGTTGGACAAGAATTAACAAAGTTATCTCCCTGAGATGGCCACTAGGGCTTGAAACCACCAGTTGAATATACATCTTTGCTTAAGGTAAAAACCAGCCAAGCTCAGTGGAAAGAAGGCGGGAGATATATATATCAACTCACAAAGAAAATATATGCAGACAAAGAATGTGGCTACGCCAAGTTACAACCTAAATGATTGCATTATACAGCTCTAATACTCCAACTAGGTCAACTAAAAGTTGTTTACTCCAAATAATTTATTTTCTCTCAAACTGTGTTCTCAATTAAACTCGACCCAGTGAAAAAACAACTAAATCCAATAAGACAGAAAGGGTCAACATGAAAATTATCAGGGCGAGACGTAGCTGAACAACCAAGTCATCCAACTAAAACTGAGTTGCATTAGTTTCAAATAAATATCACTTAAAAGCATTTTCCTCCACGGGCAACCACTTCCCTAACATTTAAACATAACAGCTTTGATTTTCATCCTCTCGACAAGACTTCAAGCTACATAACATCAAAATTTCACTAAATTGGTATTGTGAACACGAAACTTAAAAACCAAACAAAATCAATACAGGCAAACAGGTAAAGCGTCAAAAAAAAAAAAAACAGTAAACGCATCAATGAACTCACCATGCCGCCTTGACTCAGAACGAAAAGATGGGCAGTTGGGGAACCGAAATTCCTTACTTCTGGCCGCCACATGGGTCGTCGCCCTCCTTCGGAAATTCGAGACCTTCAATAAATTAGAACAAAAATCACAGGCCATGGTGTCAGAAGCAATCTCTTCCACCACCAAAATAAACAAAATTTCAAAACTCATTTGAACGCATCACTTGAAATAGCTGCAGAAACGATATAACAAGATAAAAAGAAGGAATTACGGGGAAAATCAGGGAGAGGGAATGAAACGAAGACCTGAATGGGTAGAGGGGGAAAGAGGGTGAGGGAGCTGGAAGGGGAGGTGGGTTCCGGTGTTTGGTAAGAGGGGCGGTGAAAGACGACTGCTTGCATCTTCTCCGCGACTGGGTATTGCCCCAGCGATTGGGATTTTGCCGATTCAAAGCCCTGTCTTTCTCTCTCTCTGTCTCGGTTTTGCGCTAGGAATCTTGTTACGGGGAAGAAGAGAAGCGAGGTCGGTCTAGTTAGGCCGGGCGGTCACGATGGGAGGGAGGATTCATGTGGTAGGGGGTCGGTGAGGGATTGGAATGACAATTTTGTCCCCCTAAACTCGATCGTAGAACCCGATCCGACTTAACATTAAGAACCGAGTTTCTTTGGCCTAACCTGACCGACCCAACATAAGAACCGAGTTTCTCCCGATAAGAATTAAATTTTTTAGACCTAACCCAACTTATAATAGGAACCGAAAAACCCAAGAATCGAAATATGAATCGAGATTTTATCTTGGATTAGGTTAGTTTCAATAATTCAAACCAAATTAACACTATCTTAGGTCATTCTATTTATAAAAAATTATAAAAATTTATATAACCTAGGTTAAATATGATTTTAAAAGTTAATTAGGAACTCAGGTCGAGTTGGTTACTTCTTGGGACTTTCACATACTAGACTCGACTTGACCCGAGATTTACCCCAATGTTTTTTTAGACTAGACTCAACCAAAGATAGTACCCAACCTACCTGACTCGAGTCGGTCCTGGGTAGGTTCCATCCGGATCTAGTTGAGTCCTTGTATTTGAATGCAGCCCTATATCACATAAATGTTCCGGCCCATCAGGCCAACAATATACTCATCCCAAAATAAGTACTAATTTTAGTTTATGTTAAAAAACTATATAGGATACTTATTTTGGAACGGATGGAGTGTACACTTGTTCTTGTAATAACCTGGATTTTTTCATAGTTTTCTATTTACCTTTTTACGAGAGAATTTGAATACTTTGTCATAATTATGGAGGTCAAACTTGTGACCAATTTGGTATGGGAGCAATGGAAGGTTCAACGCGTAATACTGGGCCTTGGTGCTTAAAATAATGCTTTGTTGTGTAAAATAAGACTTTGCCATGTAAAGAGGGCTTCGACACATAAAAGAGGGTTTAGACGCTTGCATGAGAGCTTCAGTATGGAAAAAATGGTATCCGCCATGTTTGAGGGGCCTGGAAATGTAAGATGGCAGTTTTGGAGTGAGATTTAGCAGTACGACGTGTAAAGGGGGTCAAATGGAAAAATAATAATAAAAAAATACTTAATGAAGGATTGCGGCTCGCTTCCTTATGGAACATGTGAGAACTCTCGATATTGACTTTATATTTGAGGAGCGTTGAGTTAGATCCTCAACAAGAGAGGGTGGGTTTAGATTTTAGAAAACAACTTTGAGTGATCTAGTTTTGTAGGGCTCATTGATACGAGTTCAACGGTACCAAGAACGCACAAATATGAGTCTAGGGTAGGAAGATACGGGCGTTCGAAGATTTAAAAAAAATTGTGGTGGCAACGCCGCCACATGCTATGCGCGCGTCTTTGAGACGCTACCGCACTCACTGCAGTGGCACGCACACGGCATGCACAAATCGCATGTGCTATAGGCACAGTGCAACGCCTCCAAAATTGGAGGCGCAACACCACCCCGTGCCTTATAAATAGGCAAGGGGGTTCTTTTGAACCTCATACCTCATTTATTCTGTTTATGAGTCATTTTAAGTTTGATTTAGTTTGTTTATGTAATGTCCCTTATTTTTCTACTATTTTTTGTGATTTTCCTGCTATTTTTTTGATCATTTTTTGGCGGGAAAATATAACACTTTAGCATATTAGTATGTGTATTTACCCCAATATTTATCCCTGTAGAGTTGGGTGTGGGGCTTAGTCGTAGGCTGCAGGCCTCACCGCGTACTTTCGGCGCGAATTTTGGAGGTACAAAGCATAAACATTAAGTTAACGCTTATTGGGGACATAGATGGAAAAATAAAATAGAGTATAAGTTTCTGGACATGTCGATCGGATTCCAAAAACATGAGACGTCCAGAAAGATTTTACATCTAGTAACTTTGTGAGAAAACCCGAGTGCGTTTTCGGTTGCTCCATTGTCCCTCATTCGTTGTTGGATTCCACCGGTTCTTGCCGGGATCCACTTCACCTTACCGCCACAAGTCCATTAGTATTGGCTATGACTGCCACCATATCCTATTCGCTCCTCCACGAGGTACCGGTCTTTTCTTTGTTTTTTCTCACCTTACAAATTCGTTTTTAGGCTATAGGAGGGCGATTTTGCTGTCGTTTGCAGCTGCCCTCAACTAGACTTATCTTTGTTTGGCCGCTAGGAACCCATAGGTGCTGGCTAAAGCTACCACCATGCTCTCCATGCTCTTCGGTGAGCTACTAGTACTTTGTTCGTTCTTTTTCTTCTTCTCACTGTCCAGAGCATTTTTGAGACACTGGTGTGTTTCCAGTCGTCATTCGCCCACTGAACGAACTCCACCCAGCCTACCTCAACCTGGTGTCAGTTAGGGGTTGTTGTTTCCTACCCCGCTTCACCCCTATTGTCTTGCTCCGCACTTATGCCTCGATTTGGGTCTTACCCGTACAACCCTTCATGGCCGTTTTGCCATTATGACATCTCCGGTCACCAATTGGCCTCCGGCTGGCCTTGGGGTTAGCCTTGTTTCAATGTGGCCTTTGCCCCGCCACTGCTCAACCTTGAGTTACCCTTTGCCCTTTTACGTGCGAGATGCACAGCCGCTCGCACTATTGGTTTTGGGTGTGGGTGGCATTTGGTGATGTCATTTCCATTTTGGTCGGCCACCACCTCCTGGCCCTAGCTTGGTTGCCCTTTTGTGGGCCTTAGACCGCCACCATCCGACACATCTCCCCTTATAGTGGCCCTTTTTGTTCGTGTGTGCATGTGGTCACACGAGCATTTCTGGGTGTAGGCACCGTATTTGTGTTGCCTTACCGTCGGCTGGCTCTGCCACCGAATGGAGTTGACATCAAAGCCCTCCTCCACTTCTCCTCTGTCCTAGAGCGCGTCCTATTGTTACGTCTGAAACAAGACTATGAAGAAGTCAAATTCAAATTTGTTTTACTTGCCAATTGTAGTAGACAAGGTCAATCCACAGGGAAAGCCTTGTGCAACAAAGAAAATAGTTATTAAGAAATAGAGGAACAAAAATTTAAGAAAGAAAGAGTAGAAGAGTATTGAGGCAATAAAGAGTTAAGAAATCAAGATGAGAAAATACAAAGGCATTAAGGATCATTGTAACATCTAATGATGTTCTTCATGTATCATGTTATCTCAATTAGAATCGAATGAAAATTTTATCTAACCAGAATATATGAACATTAAAATTGAAAATAAAGATAGAAATGCTTTGGATAGATGAAGGATAAAAACAATTGTCTATTAAAGATTTCTATGTATCAAAATCACAAAAGATCAAGAAGGAGAGCCTTCAAACATCTTATATATCCAAATCACAAAGAAACAAGAAGAAGAACAATATTAAATAAACATCACTTCAAATAAACAATACTTACTTGAAACCATTGATGAAACATGAATTGAACTTCATTAGATTGTTACAAATCACTTCTAGCCTTAGCTTGAGAGCTTAGAAAGTCATTACAATAAAACTAAAAACAAAAATACAAAATGAAAGAAGAAAATAGGGGAAGAGAGCTCCAAAGAAGAGGGGATCCTTCATCTATCACGTCCACCCCTCTATTTATAGGAATAGAAGGGGTTGTTTCAAAGAGGAAAGTGAAATCATATCTCTAGATTGCATCCTGATTGATTGTTTGATTGATTGCTTCTTTGGCAATGATTAGATTCTAAATCAATCACATAAATCAATGATTTATTTAGCAAATAAGTATTTTTTAATCTTTCTTTAGTTATCCAATCAACCTCATTGTCTTTCTTTATGTGTATCAATTACAATTAATGAAAAGATTTTCCATGTGCTAGCCTCGGGTTAGTTTACTAGCTGTCCATTTGCATGCCAAATTAGACCCATAAATCTTTGGAATTTGGAATTTCTTTCTAAAATAACAATTGTAGATACGGAAGTCTTCTTGCCAATGCCATCAGAATCATGTCAATCAGAATTATACATAGAAAGATATGGTCACAATACTAAGTCTGTGTCAATCTATCTAAATCAGCTTCTTTCCTAATTTAGTTCTCTTGATGCAAATCTCAAATCCAACAGGTACACAAGGTTGTGTTCGAACATTCCATGTATGTTTAGACCATTAGGAGTCCATTCTTAACTTTTAAATAGCTTTGGGTAGTTGGGCTTCACTTCCTCTTCCAGTTGGATCCTATTGAAGCCTGTTTAGACATGTAAACTCAATTAAGGTCCAACTAACCTATTCAAAACATAAATAGCCAAAATAAGCAATGAATTAACACAAAATAGGATTGCAATTTGAAATGTGAAACATTTAATTGAACATTATTTTAGTACATCACCTCCCATGCCCTCCACCCTTATGTGGCCCTTGATGATGCGAAATCACCTCCATTGGGTGCTGTCTGCAGCCGATTTTGACCTCTGCTAGCCAAGTACTTCTCAACCACCGGCCGACCTTCAGTGAGTGCATCCTTGACTTCTTGTTGCACCACCACTTATGTTGGCACGACTTTTCTCTCGGACACTCTAGTGTGCTGCCATGGACCATGAATTTTTTCGCATTTTTATGTCACCCCGTTTAGCGTGAGTCTTTCAGCACTTCTTAAACCCTTGGGACATCATCTCTCTCAACTTGGCAATACTTTTGGCTGCCAACTCTACCGTCGCCGCCGTCATGTGCTTGTCATCAAACATCATGATTACGAGATAGAGGAGCTTTGAACTCGTAATTTCATGATAGCATACTTTTAATGTGTAGCAACATGCTAGGATTATTTGATTCAATGCTTTGGATGTTAAATTATGATCCGTTTGCATGATGTATGAGGATAAACTATGCCATGTTGGAATGTATATGACTTGCATGTGAGCTGTAAATATGGTTGATGTATGTGGATGTGTATATATGTGCTAGTGATGGCTAGCGAGTACGTTGGTAAGCTAATGTATGTAGATTATGTGTGTGCTAGTGATGGCTAGCGAATATGTTAGTAAGCTACGTATGTGGATTATGTGTGTGCTAGTGATGGCTAGTGAATATGTTAGTAAGCTACGTATGTGGATTATGTAAGTGTAGTGATAGCTGGCGAGTATGTTTCTACATATGTGGATTATATGCATGCTAGTGATGGCTAGCAAGTATGTTGGTAAGCTATGTATAGAAGTATGTGTATGTTATACGTATGTGTGATGGACAAACATATGTATGATGGCTATACGCCTGTGCAATTAATATGTTTATGTGTGTGTGTGGGTAGAATTATGGGTGATGGACGGTAAGAGGTGACAGAGTAATTGGTATGGAGTGGAATGTGGATGTGCAAGCGTATGACGGAAGATAGAGGATATAAGTTTGACGGGCGAGGATTGGAGTGGATTGGTTTAAATCAGAGCGTATGTTTGGGGGATTGTCAGACAGTAAGAGTGTTGCATAATTGTACAAGCATAACATACAATTATGAAGTAAAAAGTAAGCATAAATGAGATATTAGTAGGAGGGTGATAACTGGGATTAGCTTTGAGGAGCTCAGTTTGATGACTTCTAAGTAAGATGTTTTGGCCATAAGGTGGATGGCGGAAATTGTATGAATACGTAAGGATTCGATGTACGGTGAGTTATGATCATGAGATGGACGGGTTAAGTGAAGATTGCTGCCCTGACGAACTAGGGTTTTGGATCGGGCTTAGCTTCGGTTTGATCAGTGGAGCACGATATGTTTGAGAGTTTTTGTGGCATAATTGTACACTGCATAACTTACTTAATTCAAAATTGAATTATGAGCAAAGCTAATGATAGTGTTGTGAGTTTGAGACCTGAGGGTTCGATGGATTAAGTTCTGTGTTTGAGCTAGCCAATAATGAGTTGGCTAAGCATTTCTCATGTCTTGCTATGGTATTTATCCTACGGGATGTTGTTTGTGTGCTATATTGAGCCCCATACATCTGATGCTCTGTTGAAAGCGATGTATATTTTCGATTTGGTCTGTGTGCTATATTAAGCCCAGACATTTGATGCTCTATTGAGAGCGATGTATGATTCTGCCCAAGAGTGGCATTGTATGATTTCTGCCGAAGAGTGGCACTGTATGATTTTTGCCCAAGAGTGGCACTGGAACTATAAGACCCCTAAAGTGTGGGCAATTGTATGACCCCTTATGTGTGGGTGTTTATATTTGTGCGCTCAAGTAAGTAGTATCATGGAACTGCTCTTACCTATTTGATCTTGTGCCCCATGAGCATTGGTGTGTCTTGCCTTCGAAAAAGTCCATGACGTCTAGTCACTCCCTGGAGGTTAAGGTGATGCCCCAGTGGCATTCCTTTCCATTTCAACACTGGAGCTTATTAGTTGTAATGAGCTTCAGTGGTCGATAGTATGTGTACCACTGTAAGAGTATGATTCTGAGTAAGACTGTAAGAGTATGATTATGAGTAAGACTGTAAGAGTATGGTTCTAAGTAAGACTGTAAGAGTATGATTCTAAGTAAGACTGTAAGAGTATGATTCTGAGCATGACTGTAAGAGTATGATTCCGAGCAAGACTGTAAGAGTATGATTCTGAGCAAGACAGTAAGCGTATGTTTACGAGTAAGATTGTACGAGTAAGGTCGTACAAATATGTGTAAGTTGCATGAGTAAGCGTACGATGTATGTGTAAGATTGGTTTGATGGTATGTTTTTAGCATGATTGTATGCGTATGTACATGATTATTATATGCCTACCTACTTCATGTTTGAGTTGCATGAACGCATCCATGTATGGACTTACTGAGTTCACTATTAAAAACTCCCCTACTGGGTATTTTCCTACTAAGTATGAAAATACTCATTACCCTATTTTTTTAGCCCCGTTGTTTGGGAGGCCTTTGCAGGTTTGTGTCAGAGAGCTCCTGGAGATGAATGCTCAATTCTAGGTGGATTGTTCCCTTTGACTCAGGTATATCTTTGACTCATTGCGAGTATTATTTGTGCCACGATCTCTTGTATTGGGTGAGATGAGAATTAAAGTGTTTATGTTTTCTCGACTTGTAATTTGGATTAGACTGTGGACTGTTATGGGACTTGCACTCAGGGATGCCTGGGAGAGATTTGTATTTAAAGTCTATGATCATAGCAATTTATTCATACATTTGTTTTTGAGTAGCGCTTGAGGATGTTTGGTTTGGCCGTACGATGTTTGATTGAATGAGAAAAAATTTGGATGGGAAAATGATTGATGTGCGATGGTTTCACTTATAAAACTACTTTCACAGGTTTCATATTCGTCATTTTCCTCGATTTATAATCGTTATATTGCAAAAAATTTCAGTAAATTTTAAAGAAAATGTGATGAAAAATCTCGGGCATTAGAGTTTAAAAGGTGTTCTTAACTAAATTGATGGTGCTAATCACTACAAATTGTACTTAAGAGAGGAGGGCGAGCTCTAAAAGGAAGATTTCATAATAAAGAGAGGCTTTGCTCGCCTTGACCTTAGATGAGGAGAGGTGCTAATCACTACAACTTGCACTTAAGAGAGGAGGGAAAGCTTCTTGAATTTCTAATATTAGTTTTGATCGGATTTCAAAGGTCTTCTCTAGGGCTATGCCCACAACTATGTTTAACTAGAGTTTTATAGATTCTTCTAAGGTTATTCCCTGTCACAACCCGGATTTTTAAAAGTTTTTGTAAAATGCATGAACGATAAGCCATACTTTTTTTTCTTAAGTACAAAACAAACCATTGAATTAAATATCTAGGTCATGATAACTAGGGTTTACAAATATGAATATAAATTCATATGATATTATTACATGTCTCAAAAATCCATAAAGAATAGTCTATTCATCTAAGTACAAGTCTGTCAGTAGTCTGAAAAAAAATAACTAAGTTGACTCTCACGCCAAAGATACAGTTACTTACCAGAATTGTAGTAGCAAGGGATTACCTTCCACACTTGTCACTAGTCCTTGCTTAAAGAATATGCAACCAACCAAATAACAACGTCGAAACCTCACCACCCTCAGGAGGAGTTTCTGAAAGAACAAAAGGTTTTATTAATATTTTTCGGATCAAGCCAACATCACCCAATGTTAGTTGCCTATGTACTTATCAAACAACGTCTCCAATGTTACTCCAACAAGATTGGATCCAGACATAGTTCTGCCTAAAAATAATAGTATCTCAAGAAGCATAACATCAAACATGCAATGCTTAAGTTTTTTCAATCAACCTACATTTTTATGCAAGTCCTTTAATTGTTCCACTTGTGCTTATTAATAATAAGTAGCAATCAATATCATTAATTATCTCACAACCCTTGTTCAATAATTAATACCCTTGTCTAATCCCTTGGATAGACAGACACATCATATGCAAACTAAAATGACACATGATATTAACCATTATTTATTGTTCTAACCTAACTCTAGGTTTTACAGAATATAACTCTCGATGAAGGTCAATACACAACAATCGTAATGTAATGAAATAGGAACATAATATAAATATTATTCACTCAAAGATAACTCGACTCTCAAAGAAATCCCCAAATACCAAACTCTAACATTGGAGTAGACTGCTTAACGACAGCTTGACCCAAATCCCCAATGCTCTCAATAGCTTACCACAAATATGGAGAAGTGGATCTCAGCTGTTCTCATGAACATAGATTGGCGAGAAACACAAGCCTTCTATGATGCTCATGCAACTCCACTTTTCGTACGCACTATATGGTCCTGTGAAGACCTACGGTAAAGATCTCGTGCCAATACTCAAACTATCGTGGCAGTTACCATTATAAATTAACGCATCAATAATAAAAGCATGCATCATAGTAAGCAACATAAATAACATCAAGTCATACAAGTCTATTAATAATAAAAGGAGGCTCATTGCACTCATTTGCAGGGCTAGGGCTCAAAAAATTTAAGCTCAAGAATGTAAATAACTCCAACGCATCATGTGAATTACATACATACTACCCTAGTAGTTTGATGCACTGCATTGCAGACAAGTGTAATATGTTGCCTTAAACCTTGAGAATTAGGGTTCTTCCCCTTCATTCCTGTGATACCATGACCTATAAAGGCCTTTGTGTCACCTACTGGTCACGCCCCTTCCATTCGAAGTCATTATTATACATAGGGTGCCTTGTCTCTCCTTGGGCTAGGGTATTCGTTTCAGTAAAAACTGGATAGACTGCCTCTAAGAGCATTGAGGTAATTCTACCACATGGGGTATGATACTCTCCCTTACGCCATTCTGGTCATCTCTTTGTCCTTCCATTAATTTCAAGCAAGTACCCTTGCTAGATGCTCTACTTTCAAATTGACTCGTGCTTCCATTTACATGAATGTGGGCGATCCACTCATAAGGGTATTTTTGTCATTTTATCTAGGGATTTTTTGAACTCTAATGGGTTCGTAATTGAGCTCAAGGGTACTCCTTAATGTCATGGACTCAGGGTAATATTCCTAACATTTGACGGGGTCGTAACCCCTTTAACTGACCCTAACAGTTTACCCTAAACCCTAGGAATAAAATAGTCACTTATCCACTTACTTGTATTTTTCCTTAGTATGTATTTTGTTCTATATTTAGGGTACACATTAAACTCTCATTGAGATTTTCCCCAATTTTCAACTTCACTCCTAGGCCCCTGAACCAGAGCTCCTAAACCGGGTAATTGAATATTACATGACGATTCCACTACAAGGGTAAAATAGTTATTTTATAGCCTCTGGGATTTCCCCCTAAGCTGGAACATGGTCAGGTCACTTGACATGCTTTCCTAGTCATTTAGTATTTTTTTTTGAATTTTATAACATCTAAACCCTCCTAAACCAGATCCGGTTCAGTGACTTTTCTCTAATTATAATGGTTGAACCGAATTTGGTCAGAACGAGTAGGGTGACCTGACCCACACCTAGACACGATGACCCATGCTACGGGTCATCTTCCTAGCGGCCTGCCAGAGACCTGTTGGCCTCTGGTGATGCCACCCTTGGCCTCCATGATGCGGCGAGGACCGGGCACAATCGGATCGCCACCAGGAGGTGATTCCGATGGCCTGGCCCTGCCGCCGACCAGTAAAAGGGGGATCACCTTTCTCCACCCACCGCGAGTAGATCTATCAGTGGGTACAACAGCCTCCATGGACGGGCTCAAGGTAGGGCCTATCCTATTCACCGACGAGCAATGAATGCAGCAGACTAAGTCTTGCCGCGAGCAGGTGGCTGCTCTGCTTCCGCCCGGAGCCCAAAGGCTCTACCTTCCCTAGTGCCGATCTGCTCCACGCCAAATGGCACAGCCGTGGCTGCAGCTGCCTTGGCTGGCCGCGAGGCCATGCGTGGATGGATCACCATCAAGAAGCGATCCCCATAGTGCTAGCCCCACTGCCAGCGGATGGCTGTCTAGCCTTTGCCAAGGACCGAAGCCCCCCTTTCTCTCGATGTCTAAGAGCTGAACACCTACAGGCACAACTAGTTCTGTTGCCGCTTGCCATGACTCTTCTTCTGTGTCTAGACCAGGCTGAAATGGTGGAGGAGATCGAGATCTTGGGCAAGACCCTTGCTCAAGCTACTGTTGACGTGGCCGGTCAAAATCCTCAAGATTAACATGGCCAAAACCTTTTTATTTATTTTATTTTAACCAATTCTTCCACATAATACGCATATTAGTATGACAAAATTAATACGAGGTTAGACATCCTACCTTGCAAAACACCGGTCTTTGTGCTGACTCCTCCATGACTCCATTGCCGGTGAATATTCCCCCAAAAAATTTTCTTTTAGTTCAGCTCCTCCTCATCCTCCCTTTAGGGCCCCCCGAAGCTTTCCTTAGAAGCCCTAATTAGCATTTTTTTATAATAAGGGGATTAAGGTTCCTAATCCCCCAAGAGGTTTGGGCCAACAAACCTCTCTTAAGCAACCTAATTGGGCCTCTTAAACTAATTTTCATCACTTTAATTAACTGGGCTCATAGAGCGACTTAAACGGCCAATTTGTGCATCCAATTTAGGTAAACAAGCCCTGCACACTATATACAACTTCAAATGGTCATAACTCCCTCATCTGAACTTCGATTCACGGGGATTTTGAAGCTCTTTCTGTCTAATTTCTATCCATATAGGCCACAACCACCAATTCCAACTATTAAGCAAGTTATTCTTACAAGAAGTTCAAGGGGTCAAATACCCTATTTTCCATGTGGCCAACTCTAAAATTTAGAAAATTCCCAGACGTTACATTCCCACCATTCTATTTTTGATAAGTTGTGTCACTAGGGGAAATCCTAATGATGCTTATTATAAGATGTTATATGATATTTTGAAAAGACTTTCTAATCATTGAATGAAGTTTTTTGATGTTTTGGGTATTCAGACTCTTTGGATATTTGGAATAGAGTCCAAAAGCTATCAATTTTTTGGATTGTTATTTAGTATAGAGCCCAAAAGCTATCAACTTTCTAGATAGTTATTTGGTATAGAGCCCAAAATCTATAAACTCTATGAAAGAACGATTTGTCCAATTTTGAATGATTTATCGGATTTAATGAAAGGCTGATTTATTGGATTTTGAATGAATGATTTATTTGATTCTATAAAGGAATGAATTATCAAAATATATGTAAGTAAATATCTATTCTTGAAAATGATTTATCAGATTTTTATTAGTCGTTAAGTAGAACTACATTGGGATCTAATTTTATTGGAATAACATTGGAGATGTTATCCAATAGTACATAGGCAACCAACATTATGGCAATGTTGGCCCAATCCAATTAATAATTATTTATTATTTTATTTTAATTAAAGTGAGCAGCGAAGTACTAGAAGATTGTTATAGCTCTCGTACTACAGTTTTTCTTACGATATTTTGACCCTCAAATTGGGTTTTGCCTTTGGGTTGGAGACTTTAGAGGGCCCAGGTTGTTACAGATCTTTTGGTGATCAATCGATGCTAAGAGCAATAGATTTGATGAGTAAAATAGGGTTTAGACACTTCCAAGAGAGCTTCAGTGTAAAAAAATGGGATTTGACGTGTTTGAGAGAAGCAGAGATGTGTAAGAAGGCAGTTTTGGAGCATGGAAGTACAACACATAAAGGGGGCCAAATGGAAAAATAATGATAAGCAAAATACTTAAAGAAGGATCATGTCTAGGCTGAGTCACAATTTTCCTTATGGAATGACGAGAGCTCTCCCTCGTCATCTCATGGCCTCCTGCCCTATGTGTCACCACTACCCTATATCAATTTATGCTTTGTCTAGCAGCCACGACCACAAAGGAACCGGCCAGGGCCACCACCACCTTCTCCAACCTCCCCTCAAGTCCGGCGATCCTCCCCCATTTCCCCTATCTTCTCTATGCATCTTGGACACCGGAGGACTATTCACTGTCATTCTCCACCATATGCCATCAAATTTGGCATTGCTTGGCCACCATGATCACAGTAGTGCAGGGCAGGACTGCCACCACCCCTCCCTCTTCACGTCCGCCGTTGTCTCCCCATTTTCCCTTGTTTTTGCTTGTTTTGGTCGTCAAATAATTGTCTCGCCACCCCTATGAACTATTTCCAGCAGGCCACAACCTTTCCACCCTGTCTTCGGCCAAAACTTCCCTCCCCAAATCTCCACCCACCTCTCCCCTCTACCTTTGATGGCGTTCTCATTTCCCCTCTCTTCACCTACAAGTTTCTAATGCCTTGCCTTAGCATGTTGACATGTCAGACATCTAGCAACACATTCTCCAATATCCCTCTTCATACTCTTCATAAATATTTGTATTACATCTAAGGAAGCATATGCCTAGTGCAACATTGTTATTTGAGGAAGCGTATATCATCTAGAAAGTGTATTGAGTGTTATGATTATAGATGCTAGATAGTCGTATGCATTAATATAAGTTTCTAGAATTATGAAATCACTATTGTACACAGTGATGATTATAAATGCTAGATTATTATATATGTTAATATAAATTTTAGATTTATTCTTACAGCTGCATATCTTCGATTAAAGACTTACGATATCATGCATTTGTGTCTTCAATATATTTAATTTTGGCTTTTGACATATGTATTAAAATGTAAAAACATTTTAACCATATAGTTCAATTATTTTAACCATATTTATCAAATATTTTTGTGCATCCTACAACAGGCCTTTAATTACTTATAAGAGGCCCTTAATTAGCACAGGGTACTAAGCTATGATATATATTTAAATGTTAAAATATTTTAATATATATGTTAAAATATTTTAACCCCATTAGTCAAACGTGTTAACCTATCCTCCTATAAGCCCTTAGCATAGGGTAGGAGACTATAATCGTGTTAACCATATCCTCCGATAAGCCCTTAGCATAGCGTAGAAATGTTAAAATGTTTTAACCATTCTTAACCATAACCTACTCCAGACCCTTAACGCAGGGTAAGAGGCTAAGATAAGTGTTTAAGGGCTTGTTTGGGTATTGAATTTTGATTAGATTCTATTGATTCCGTCTCAATTCCGGCTCAAATTATTAAAATCATGTTTGTGTGTAGAATCTGAGTGGAATTAAAAAATTTACACAGAAGTTGATTCCAAGCCGTTTTAAGCGAGAATTAACCAGAATCACCGAATCACCTCACGAATAAAATAATCACTTGTCCATTACTTATTCCGACTCCCAGTCCGCCTTTCAAAAATTACATATTTTATTATTTTTCAAGAGCTACCTCTTGTATAAATTTAAGCCTCGAAAAATATGTCATATAGGTAAGACCTACTTTAAAATTTTAAAATTACGTACATATATATGAGTTAGGGAGAGATAATTATATTATATTAATTTAAAATTCGGTTTGATGCGTAATTCAAATTCACGAGAAACCTTCCAACAAAAATTGGCCCTTGGCCCCTAAATATAATATAAGGTCAATATAGAGACGCAACAACGGTGAGGGCAAGAACTTTATATAAGGTCACAGATATAAATGAGAATTCCAATTTCTTAACATGACCCCCCGACTCTGCGGCTTCTCAACTCCCAGTCGGGACTCTTATGTTTTGCTTTCCGGCGGTCTTCATTGCCGGTTCGTCCTTCCTCTGCTCGTCGGCGACCTCAGTAAGCTCGGCCTTTCGGGGTTTCTTTTTATTTTAATTAAGACAATAAATGATTTTGGGCGAAGTGTTTTATGGGTCAGTGGAGAGGTGGTGCAGAGGGCTTGGTCATGCCAGGAAATCTTTGAAGATAGCTGTTCTTGGTGCTTGTCTTGAGCACAAATAAATTAATATCACATGACCCGCGAGAACTTCTATGCTTGTGATCGATCCAAGATAAAAAAAATACTGCATGACATGGGTCTAACTATCAGTTTAGGATGAACTTGGGGTTGAATATTTTTGCTTATTTTGGCGTTCATCTGTTGGGATTTGAGTGTTTGGCTTTTTGAGCGGTTGGAAAACTTGATTGAATTCATTTTCGAGTTCGTGCTGGAAAGAGCTGATAAAGGTGAAAATATGCTTCTTCTAGTGAGAGAATTGCGTGGTGAGGTGAAAAAATGGTTTTAATTCATTGTTCAGTAGAGGTTTCTTCCTCAGAATTAGAATTAGCATTTCTTTTGGCCTTGAAGTTTCAGAATGGAACTGGATATTTCGATATTCATGAAAAATTCTTTGAATGAAAATGGAAATTCCTTCTGGTTTTATGAACCCAGCAAATATTTCGATTCCGGTCTGTCTAGTTTCCCTATTAAAGTTGTTGCCTTTTTCATGTTATCTTTTGAATTTAATCACAAACTTGTGGTTGTCCGTTACTCATTCTTTGTGATTAATATTAAAGAATCGAATTTTAGTGGTGTTCAAATTTATTCTGTTCATAATTTTATTATGTATTATTGGCTCTGCTTCTTTACTTTTCTATTAATGTGGACATGCAAATACAAGAGAAATTCAATTAATCATCTTATTTGCAAAGAATAATCTTATATGTAACAAATTTCCTTTTCACTGATATGATGTATAGCATGAACTCTATGAACAACCGCAAGGAATCTTTTCACAAGTAGGTTCAGTCTAGTTCAGTGATGGTCAAAGAGGCTAACCTAGCTCTAAACCTCAAGTCAATGTTGTCAATCATTCAACAAATAAAAATAATCTAATATTCATGTGGTGTTCAAATAATGCATTACGATCATATGAGCAATTTTGGAGTCCCCTAAGAATTCTGTTCACACGTCTGTGAATGAGTTATGACATGAATTGCTTGATATTTTGAATTTAGTTTAGTCCTGCCTATCTGATGAAGTTGTTTGGGTTTTTAGTACTGGGTCATAAGAAGGTGAGAAGAGAATTAATTTCAATTTCACTTTTGTTTTTGTCTCTAAATTGCTCACAGCTACTATTCACTTGAGGTAATTGAAGTTGTCGCTTTATTCTGGAAGCTTCTTGAAGTACACTAAGCATGGTAAGCTTCCTTCCTCCCTTCCCCTCCCTTTATGTGTGTGCACACACATGGGTGCTATAATACCCCGCTGCCTGTGTCAACCAATCAATTGGACCCTAGTCTTCCAATTATACTCGGAAATAGGAACTCTATTTTCTTTGTGTTGATATGTTCATCCTTTGAAACATACAAATGTACTGACACCTGTTTATGACAATGTTAATACATTGATTGTATGCTTTCAAGATGTAAGACTTAACAGATCTATATCTTTATAGATCACATTGGTTCTTAAGACTGATTCATTCACTTGTCAAATTCTGTTATAAATGACTGAATATTTTCCAGAAATTGTTAGAAATGGAATTCTTCATTCTATGCATTTTAGGTCCAACACTTGATTGGCTAGAGTGTTGTTTTACTATTGCAGTCGTCCATAAATTAGAACCAGCACTATTGGGCTGTGGATGCATCTATAGGACAAAGTGGCAACTGGTGGTTTTCCAGCTGATGCATTTACCAAATCATTTACAAGGACCTATGCAATTGTGACTAAATGTCTCGTTTTATGTAGATAATTTCCAACCTGTGGTAGATGCAAATATTGATTGCATATGAGATATGAGAAATGTGAGTTTTACGTTTAGTTTTTTCCAGCAAAAATCACAATAACGGACAGTTCAATCTGACACTCCACTTGCGCTAGAGAAGATCCCCGTCTTATGAACTACATTCCACTGTCTGAGTCAGAACATTGATTAATTAGTTGAAGTAGCACAATTGAAATCAAGTAGAAGAATTTGGGAATTCTCCCGTCAAGTAATTGTGAAGTTTTGTTTTGTCAAAAGGATTCAATGAGGTGCCTCTCGTTTTAGGAAGGGAAGCCCTGTTTCAAGAGGTGAAGATGGTGGTGGCCTCTGGAGACACTGCCTTCGAGCATGAGATGCGAGTCAGAAGGAAAATTGCAAACATGTATTTATTCTTCCCTCGTCTCTTTTACTTCCTTCTATTTTTTTTCCATGCTTTCAATTGTTTCATGTTATGTCCACCAGAAATAAAAAATAAAATTCCCTGTTACAGAAAGAACTCTAAGATGTATGCCATGTATATGTAATCAGGACCCATCTTCTTATCCATCAAAAGTTGAAGTGTTCATCTCAAAACTAAAATTGTGATGGGTATTGAGGCTTATGAGATATGCTGGGACTATAATGTTTATGGGACTACTAAAACCTCCATCTACTAACTTGATATGGCTCAGTCATGTTTTTTTTCCTGGTCGGGAAGATATTGTCTGCGTGAGGTGCCATTGAACTTCAGAAGTCTCATAAATGATGTTTCCATCTGTCGGTGTTTTCCATGATGACTACAGCTTTAACAAAAGACATGAAGACTTTCCATCCTTAAAAGAGTACAATGATTACCTGGAAGAAGTGGAGGATATGAGTAAGTTCCATGAGTTAGTCCGTGTATATGTTGTATAGTCGCATAAGCAGTCAGTGTGCCGACTCCCTGCAGGTTTTTTCAGTTTTAACTTTCTGCTTGTTTCTCTTTAGCTTTTAACCTAATTGAAGGAATAGATGCTGAAGCTATTAAAGCAAAAATTGCCAAGTACGAAGAAGAAAATGCTGAACAGATTATTAATGCACGGGCAAGAAAGGTACTACGTGAATATTTTTACTATCTTGTCTACTCTTTACTTGTTATACAGAGCTTACTTGTCTTAATGTTTTGGGAATTTTTTTTTGTAATTTAAGCTTCTAGTACCCTTCCCAAGATCCTTTCAATTCCTCAAATATTGTGGTATTGCTTATTTAGGCTGAAGAACTTGCTGCAGCTCTGAAGGCAAGCAAGGGAGGAAATGCTGCCCTAAAGGATATTACTGACGGAGTAAGTCAATTGGTAGATAATACTTCCAGCATTTCTGTTGTAATTAGTGAATGATGCATGTGCTAGCTAAATGCACCATATTCATGGGTGGGGGCTGTATCTGTTGATTTACCGAGTCCTGTGTTTGATTTCCTCTGCCAAGAAATCCACATTAATGTATAAATACGATGCTGGATATTCTGCCTTGTTGGAAAAATATAATGCAGAATGTCGAGAAAAGGCTGATGATGTTATTACACGCTAATTGTGGTAATATCGATATGTTCCATTGTTGATGGGTATCATTGACTTTGATCTTGATACCATCAGTTGAATCTGTTTCCTGAGTTAAGTTATAGAAACCCAGATTTCATTTCAGCTATAGGATAACTTGGCTTTGTTTCACCTTTTTTAATGGTTCTGTGCTGGATGAGATTTTTTAGTCGCCTAAAAATTTATTTGGATGCACAGAGCCAAAATTTGTTACTTCTTTTCCTCAAATAAATTACACTCTTACAAAATATTAAGAAACGAGTGTTGATTTAAATGTCTTTTTGCTTTTATAAAAAGACTGAGGACAACATTGCTTTTCCATTTCAGTAAAAAGCAAATTACGTTGTTAGGTTAAATCTATAAGAATGATTATAACCAATTTAATTGTTATATTAAGTTCCCATTTACCCTCAAGTTTTTGGTCTCTAGAATCAGTATTCCCACTTGTAAAAAGTGTAAACTTTAAGAATGATGTGAAGCATCTTAGGCCACAAAAAGACATAACTCTAAATAACTCTAAGTTAAGTTAAATACTCACAACTCTAATTAACTCTAACTTAGATTCTCATGCTCCTACTATGGTGAGAAGGAAGCTTTCTACTTGGTAGGTGTATGGGAAATACGACACTTAATTTGGGGCATGCTTTTTTGAAATAAGATTATTAATATGGGACATAGGGAGTATCAGTTACTAGTTACCCGTCTTTTGGTTGGACTGTTAATTCCTAGGTGTGGCAAGTCTGTTTACAGTTGCATGATAATTAGTTTATTACGTCAGCTCAAAGGCAGAAAGATAAGTAACATATGCCCCCCTTTTTTAGCATGTTGATTGTCTGATAAAGGAACTTGTACATAATGAAGTTCTCAAAAGAAAGAAAAAAGTACACAATGGATAAAATTTGTGGTTTATCTGTTTAAGGTTCAAGGACAAAGCTCGCAAGCCCCAGTTGTTGGGGGGACTGGGCAGTATGCACCAACTACTGTTGGAGGCACATTGATGCAGCCGAGACCGACGGGAACAGTTCCACAATTGCAACCTGTTCCTATTGGAAGTGGGCCTGAAGCTCAAGGTTATTTCATGGATGATGAAGAAATGCAAAAGCTACGTACAGAGAGGGGAGGTAGAGCAGGGGGCTGGACTATTGAATTGAGCAAGAGGAGGGCATTTGAAGAGGCTTTTGGCAGCATATGGATTTGATCATCCTGAGTTTACTTGCATTGTACTTTATGAATTTACATTTCCTGATTCGTGCAGTCTGGTGTGAACTTCTCGTCAGCAATTTGAAGCTAGGAGTCTGCTTCTGAGGGGCAATACCCACTCAAGCCTCGAGGTGTCTTTCAATTTTCATTAATTTTTTATTTACATTGTTTTCTCTTCAATATGCGTATATCATTCACTTCAAATTTATAAATTGTCTACTCATCAATACTTATTTATTTTTTGGGGAAATTTTGATATAGGATCTGTTGGATATTGCAAAAATCTCTTGCACTTAATAGAAATAAAAGTGTGAAAGTTGGGTATTAATAGCAAATTGATAGAGTCAATCCATAGAATTGATTGCTCATGCTCATCATGCATGAGGATCTTGCTTGGATTTAATTGGTTTCTGTCTTTTTGTTTCTACCTTGGAAGATATGTAATACAATTGAGTTGGCATTCCATGTCCTTCAAGTACTCCTTAAAAGATGAGTTTTTTCCATATTACCTGGCTGAAAAAACCCAATATTTCATATTTTTTGGAATAAAATATAAATGTCATATTACCTATTTATGGATGAAACTACTCTTAGGTTTTAAATAAACTTACTACCCATACATATTATAATAAATGAACGCCAAAAGAGTGTAGTGTCATTTCGGTAGAGAGGATTCATCGGTGGCAGTCAATAGTTGTCGGCGGGAGGTGGCCGCCAATAATTTACCGACAAGTGTTTAGTAAAAAACAAAATTACACTCCAGAAGCTATTTAGGGCTCCAAATGCTTCATTTTAGTAGATTCGATCACCTTTTAACCCCTATAATAGATATGATTGATATTTGTATATATTACAATGAAGAAGTAGGTAACGATGATGTGTATATAGGTAGAATAGCACGGTTGTGAATATTGATTGGTCGATAAGGATTGGTGAGTTGTTGCTTTAAGTTAAAGAACGACTTGCTATCAATGGTAATATGACTTTGAAGTATTTAATTTTGTCTTCCCAATTATTCATTATATATGAATTACAAGACAAGGAAGACTTGCAAGTAGGGTTGGTCGTGGACGTCTGGGCTGTGTCCGAGGTGTTTGTGGCCGTGTCCAGCGGAATTCTTTTGTTCACTAATTTTTGGACATGGCCATGGATAAAGACCTTGTCCGGCTGTTTGTTCGAGGTCTGGTTAACTTTTAAATACAATGTACATTTTTATATAAAGGACAATTTTATTATTCCTCTAATTATTCTTAAATATCATTTTCTTATATTAATTTTTTTAATAATTTAAATACAATCATGTTAATGTTATATTTGAGTTCTTCTTTAAAATTAGTTATTAAATATTTCTTTTGTCCCACATTAATAGCTTTATTTGGCTTTTCAAAATGAACTAATTTGTCTAATAGTAATATTATAAATAAAGAAGATGACATATATAAGTTTAAAAATTATTTTTATATGCTAAATTACTTAATCTAGAGATCATCACCCTAGCTGTTCTACTTAGTTAAAGTCAATAATATCACTTTTATTCTCTCCAACCATTTTAACCTTCATCCAATTTCCTAAGAGGCTATGTTCATAGACAATTGTCGTGTCTGCCGAAAAAGAAGCTTTGTCCGTAGACAAAATGTCGACGGATAAATTGTTAGCAGACATAGACATGGACAAGCTTTATCCGCCGACTAATTGGCCGGGGACCAGCCTTACCTACAAGCAATATTTTTTATTTATAAGAAGATAAATAAGAAAGTGTTATCATTGTATGTTGAGACGGAGCCTGACAATGGTGACAAATCAACATCAGTAGAAAGGAACTAAACATTCAATAGAGCTAAATTACCGGTGTGAATGGCTCATTCCATATCTAATTTCGAATTGTAGACGGGAGTCAATGATACACAGTTCACTTTTAAAATTGTCAGGTAACAATAAATTTTAGATTACCCAAGATTGTACTTTATCGTATACTCGAGCACACGATATCAAACATATCGTGTTTAGTTCAAAGCATATTGTACTAAGAAAAAACACAATTTTTATTATATCGCATAAGTAATGATGTGACCTACACATAATATAACAATAATTATTTTTAACGTAGATGTAATAACATGACCTGTATTCTTATCGTGTTAACATTAACACGATATGATTTGTAGGCATGTAATCAAAAATAAGATGTCGAGTTATATCGTATATTGATTAACATGTTAATATACAATGCAGATTGGGAGAACCATGAAATTTGCCCTCTATAAATCAATGTCATTCTGCTTACATCAATCCAATAACTACAAAACCTGTGATAAAAGTTAATTAGACTAGATTAGAAGAAATGTCATCAACGATGAGTGCGATAAAGACTTCATTTGATAACTATGAACCCTCATACAACCCTTGTAATTATGATGACAAAGAATTTGAAGAAGTGTGTGGTGATGATCAATGAAATGAGAATGATATAGTTGACATGGAAAGTATGTCTGACCACGAAGAATTCAAACACAGTGAGGTACCTTGTAACTTGAGGTTGAGCTAAGGCAGAGTGAGAGACAATTGATGATCTCAACCTGTTGGAACCGAATATTGGTAAGAGCAAGCTAATAACTGGCAATTTGTAAGCAAATAACTACCAGAATCTATTTGAAATGGGCACACGTTTTCTAAGCCTGTTACATTTAAAGAAGGTTTTGATCAACCTAGGAATAAAAGTTTATTGCACTTACGTGTTGTGGATGAGAACAGGAATACGTACATGCAAAGTTCTCTGATCAATTTTGTAACTAGTACATAAGAGTTTCAAATATAGGAGATCAGGTGACTGATGAGGTTAGTGCCCAACCATTCTTGTGGGACGCAAAGGAAGTCAACTGACTATCCTCTAGCATCGCACCTTTGGATTGCGACAAAATATTATAGGTTGTTTAAAGATTTAATAACATTACTCTGAAAAGCATAGCAAGTTATATTTCGAAGTAGTAGGGTATAACTACAAAGTATTAGAAAATGCTAGCGTGCAGGTAAAATAAACTTATAAGACTCCTTGCATTGTGTTCTGTAACATGACATATAAATATGAAATGTTATCGGGCACACAAGAAGCCTACAATTGTATTTTCTTACAACACGACCTAATTACTTATCGTGTTAACATGAACATGATGCTTAAACAATTTAGGTTTATGATATCATGAATACAAACGTTGTTGTGTTATCAGGAATACAATGAATTAACTTGTTGTATAACCTTTATTAGAATGTTAACAACTTAATATTCGGTCATGCAAGTAAAGCATTGACTGATCTGATAGATGGGGGTCTAGATGAATCCTACCGCATACTTTCTGCATACGAAATTCAGATAGAAAGGATAATTCCAGGAAGTGTAGTTGTTTTAATAAGATAATATGATATTCCCGGACCTATATGGGGTACAATTTTAAAAGAGTATTTTGGATGTTTGGGCAGGTTGCAAGAGCGTTGAGAACAACATTGAAGTCATTGCTAACAATAGATGCAACTTTTTTGAAGGGAAAGTATCATTGACAATTATTTTAACAACTACACTAGACAAGAACAATAATATGGTATGCATCGTAATTGCAGTGGTCGAGAACGAGTGTGAGAAAATATGATGCTAATTTTTTTGAATTGCTTAGAAATAATATATTTTATGATCCTCCAGCTGAGTTAGATACAATTGTATCTAATAAAATGAAGGGTTTGACAAATGCTATTAAGCAGTATTTTTCCTATACACACCACATATATTGCATCTGTCACATGACAGCAATATATTAGATAAATTTAAAGACAACTACTTAAAGAACTAGCTCCATGTAGTAGCTGAAACTTTCAAACAAAATGTGTTTAATGAAATAATAAGTATCATTAAAGAACATAATCCTGAAGCATTTGTTTGGTTAGCACTGGGCCAATGTTGTTTTTTCAGGAAAAAAATATGGAACACTTAGCTCAAACAGTTCTGAAAGTGTAAATGAAATGTTCAAAAAAGTCATATCGATGCAAATAACTTATTTAATTGAGCATACAAGGGAGCACACAACCGTACTATTTGAGAAACGTCAGACAAATGGACAAAATATGACTTAAGAGTTAACTCCATTTGCCCGTAAACACATTGAAAATAGAAAAGAAGAAGCAAGGAATGTGCATGTATTATCGGTATCAATGTATGAATTTCAGGTTAACACGCTATATCATCAGATAAAATGCAATTACTATTGTGTGTAAGTTTATACTTTATTGTCCATCTCATGTAAGTTTATCTTTTCAAATAACACAATATAGTGTGATCTTATGGTTAGTGTTGTGGGTCGTGTATGCGATAACACAATATTGATCATTTATCGTGTTCTTATTTACACGATATGTATTGAACATGATGTGAATCTGGTCGAATGTAGTTGCACATGCAGAAAGTTTTAACATATGGGGATATCGTATAAACATGCAACAAACACTTCTGTGTTTGACTACTGTGAAAAAATGTACTTTACAAAAACATATAAATTGACATATCGAGATCCAGTGTACCTAACAACATATAGGCACCGGTGAGCACGACTAGAGTTATGCCTACATTCGACCCACCTATCTCACTCAAGCAATGGGGGGCGTCCATGAAAAAAATCAAATAGTTGCAACCAAAAGTCAAAGACCCATGCAAATGTGGAGCATGCGGGTAGTTGGGCCACAACTACAAATGATGTGCCAACGCACAAGAGGGTCATTCGAATGTAGCTGATGGCCCAACTACAAGCCGAAGGAGGGCAACTAAAAGAGTAAGGAAAACAACGTAAGGAAAGGGAACACCGATCAATGTTGCCATTTCCACATCCTTTCTTTAGCTGATTGGAGAAAATGTCATTGTACAGTCATGTTCTTAGCAACACGCTTTACTAAAGAATCATGTAGTCAATAACAAGATATTTGATATTTTGTTTATAAACATTCTACACTGTATACATATCGTGTAACTGGAAACAAAATGAAAGGCTTCACGTGCTACCAATTACACAATAAGAACTTTAATGAATATAATGTTTTTTCTGCACTGTGTGTCACTAATTACACGATATCCTTAACGTCCTAATATCAATAACAGGATAATAACATTAAATTAACGATCAATTTTTGAAGAGTCACTCTGTTTCCGAAGAGTATCTCCATTTCGCTAGCATTAAATACACATCTGTTTCTGAATTGACATTTATAAATCTGCACCTTCTGTTATTGCAACAACGATATTTGGATGTTTCATATTATCAATAAAGCAATAAACAAAAGTGGCCTTTGCCACTTTTCAATTATCGTTTGCTTAACAACACGCTATGTAATGCAACATATGTTTAAGAACACGGTATTACCTCATTTGTTATGCACTCCTGCCTAAGTAGAGACACATAGTTAGTGTGGAAAGCATCATCATGGGTCATTCCTTGTGTGGGTGCGCCAAAAAGTCCTAGATGGTCTCCTAATCTTCAACTTGTTGAATATCCATGTGGAACACCATTTGTATATCAAGGTAGTTGTGTGGCACCACAACGACCTCCTCCTTGTCCTTCTGCTACTTAGCATGCTCTTCTACGTCTATCATATGTCAGATACTTTCTCGTAATTCCAGATCAACTGGAGGGGTATCCAATATAGTAGCACTGCTGGAAGAAACATTTGAGCCCACCATTTTCGGGGTCAGAGACTTTGCTGAAAATGCCTGTGGTGCATGGGCGGATGCTAATGGAACATCATCCTCTGGCTTTGCTTTCTGCTCCTCCCTTGCCTGGCGCTTATTCTGTGCAATAGTTTCTTCAATGTAGTTGTTTGTGCTTTTGGCTTCTTCGTGCCCTCAATGACAACCTTCTTGGTTGGTTCCTTCCCCTTAGATGGATGAGCCGGTGGATTAGCCACAGTGTACCTCATCCTCTCAGGCATGGGAGGCAAGAGGGATGCGATAGGGCTAGCATATGAAGCTTTCTGCTTCTTTATCTTCAATTTTATTCTGCTTTCTGCTTCTTTTTCCTCCTAGGATTGTTCCTTAACCTCCCGAGATTGAACCACTTCCTCGTTAATTTTCTTGAGGAATCTGGTGATTGCGTTCCTTTCAACTTTCGGACCCTTCTTCTTCTTTATTGGGGGGCCAACGTTCAGCTCCATTTTCTCTGCATATAGTGTGTAACAATTCATATTAGTAAATACACGACATGCAAAGAAAGCGTGTTATTGATGATACAACTTGTTGACCTATCATATTGAAAGTAATATTAATATATACAATCGTGTTATTGATCACACGACCACTACCATATTGTTTTCTTATAAAATGACTATGTGTGTTTGTGTGTGAGTGATGACACGATGATCCCAAAATTAACATGATAACTGAAAATGTTGTGTAATTAAAAATATACTTATGTAAAATGAAATCCTCATCGACAGATTGAGGGACATATTTTATTTGCTCTTCATGAGCAGAATGATGAACAACTTTACTTGATTTGGAAGCTCTAGCCTTGACTCGAATTGACGTCTCTCCTTCAGTTGTTTGCGGAGGGGTTGTTGCATGCTAGATCTCCAGTTGTGGGGTTCGTGCAGCTATTCAGTCTCCGGTTCAGGTGGGGGTGCATATGTTCTATTAATCTTGTTGACACTTCCATAGCATTTTTAACCCTCTTGAACGCAACTTGCATACTGTTGGTGCTCCAATCCCACTCCCCGTACAGAATGGCCTTCTTCAAAACTAAGTCTTCAAAACTAAGTCAATGATCCCGGTCATGACATCCACTGACATGATGAAGCTGTCAATGATGTCTTTGCCAAACTGAAATTATCCTTACGTCTAGCCACGATGGGCTTTAACGGGAATCGTTGTCCTTTGTATCGTGGTATGCGTGGATGACTTCTTTGCCTTCGGGGACTCCCGTTGGCCATAAGTCAAGTGGGCCTCTTCGGCAATTGGAGTTATTTACATAACCATTTGTGAATCTGGCTTGAGCCGCATGAGTACCTTTTCATACCACTTCCTCATCCTGTGATGAGCAAACAACTTCTTCCTCGCCTTTTCATTGGTCGGGTCAAGTTTTGAAGCCTTCTCCACGTTCGTCATCAGTTGTGTAAACCTGGGCCACCTCTTGCACCTCGGGCTACATGGAGGAGCACTTGAAGCCCATATAGAGGTATGTTAAAAAAATTACACCTAGTGGACAAGGCAAAATAGTCACGTTAATAGTGGACATATGTCATGTCTGTCGTGTCATAGATAATACATTTTTTAAACTCATCGTGTTATCGATTACATGTAATTCTCAGTTTGTGTATTGCGTATACATGATAGAGTACTATATCATCTTACCGATAACACAATACGTACACTTTCATGTTACATATCGTATTTTCGTAAACACGATACATAAACTATCGTGTGATTCATATTACGATATACCTAAAGTGTGTATATAATATCATTTTATTCATACTACGCTAATTGTATTGATCGTGTTATGGATAATAAGACATTTACCTGGAGTAAAAATGAAGAACCAATGAGAATTTTGGTGGTTGCGGAGCGCTCATATTGTCAGCTCCTGATGTTTCGATGGGCTGATAATATGCCTCGAATCAACATATCATGAACGACCCCAGCACAATTGTACCTCCCCATAACTGTCAGGTCATTTATGAAGTCACACAGAGATGGGGAGACAAATTTGTTGCTTTGTGTGAATAAAATGAGGACCCCCATGTGCATGATGGACAACCGTGCTAAGTCCTCGTTGAAGATATTATGTCTGTTCTCAGCCACTTCTTTCAAAATTTCTTCAACCAGATTCTTCTCCGGCCGTTTACGAATAATCTTCTGAAGAATAGCCCCTTGCCTTAGGCAGCCTTCCCGTCGCCAGTGTCCAACTTCAACAGGTTCCCTTTTGCACTCAAACTTGTTATCAATGTAACTGTGAGGGGTAGTATTTTGCTCCGAATGTTGAAAACTTCTTGTGAGTCGTCCCAACACTCACCTATTAGAACGTCCAGGAGCGAACTGGAGATAATTATTGGCTCACAATCGTATACTAGGTAGAACCTAGTCTCCTCCAAGATTGCCTTACATCTTGGCCTAGATTCATCGAGGTCTTTTGATAGTCTAAGACCAGTGGGGAAACTGTTCATTCCGAGACCCGGTCTCCTCCCGTATATTCTCTTCTTCTTCTCTTCTAATGCTTCACTGATTCCGCCATTTGACTATACTCTTGTAGTTCTTCGTTTGTAAAAGATGTTATACATATGTATATCAACAATGAGTCGTGACCAAAAGTAAAGAGTCGTGTTGATTCAAATAATGTAACTAACATACAAATACATGCTAAATATATATATCGTGTTATCGGATACATGATATGATGCCTTCTCAGACACAATAACACAACAATTGAATGTCGTCTTGCACATATCGTGTTATTAATAACACGTTATGTATGCTACGCATATACGATAGGGGGACATCTAATATCGTATTATCAATAACATGATATATTACATATTGTATACTTGATAATACGACAGTCTACTGAGGACATATCAGTAGTAACTACGTCGTGTGTTCCATATCACGATATCTCAAACATCATGTATATGAACATACGATTTAGAGCTAGAGAAAGGCTTTACCATGAAATTGATCCAAGCCGGATTAACCCCTCGATCGTCTGGTGATTTTCACCAAAGTTCACTACTTTACCATGATCACATCAATATACACTTCGACAAAACCTCACTTCATTGCCGAAACTCGCTTTGGGGCAAAAAATTCTAAAATCTCCTTTCAGAAACAAGAAAACCCAAGCGCGGAGTTTTTTCGCATTTCACTGCTTAAACTTTGGAAATTGACTAAAGTTTTTTTGAAATCATCGGTGGGATGGGTCAAAAATATGAACTCACACTACGTATTCACTTCTTACTGATCGGACTGTCGAAATCGCTAGTATGTGAAGTAGTTTGTGTGTAAATGCGGCTGTTCAATGGGTTTACATGATATAAAACCCTAAACCTTGACTCAGGGGTATTGATGTCTAAAACATTTCAAATATCGTGTAAGTTCGGATTTATTGGCATTTTTTTGAAAAATTATGGAATATAAAAATTCCCTTTTGGGGTCAGACAAAAAAAAAAAAAACTCTAAAAAGATAGTTCTCCGTAAATTTGATGTTAGGAAATTTCTTTTTAACTTTCATACTTTTGTGAAATGTGGACACTTTGTGTCATGACCTAGATTTTTAAAAACATTTTTAAATAGCACGAACGTAAGTAGTGAGAATTTTTTTTTCCTTAAATACAAAACAAACTATTCGATTAAATATCCAGGTCATGATAACTGGGGTTCACAAATACGAATATTAAATCATATGATATTATTACACGTCTAAAAATTTAACAAGAACAACTCATCCATCTAAGTACAAGTCCGTTATCCGTCTGAAAATAAATAACTAAGTTGACTCTCACGCTAGTGAAACACTTACGTACCGGAGTTGCAGAAACGCAGAAACTTCATCTTGTGCTCGCCTATCTTGGTCTCACTTGTCGTCGCCTGGAGAATCTGCAACCAACTAAATGAAGCATCCAGAACAACAACAATGGAATCTCTCCGCCTTCATGAGAAGAGCTTCGAAAAGACAAAAGGTTTAATTAATATTTTTTGAATCGGGTCAACATCACCCAATGTTAGTTGCCTACGTACTCATCAGACAACATCTCCAATGTTTCCAACAAGATCGGATCTAGACGTAGTTCTGCCTAGAAACTACTCTATCCTAAGAAGCATAGCATCACACATGCAATGCTTAAGTATTTTTAACCAACCTACATTTTAGTAAGTTCTTTAATCGTTCTACTTGTCTAATTAACAAGCAATATCAAACAATGTTATTAATTATCTTACATCCCTTGTTCGATAATTAATACTATCAAATCTGTAACTTAGAGATGACTCGCCCCTCGAGAAATCTCCAAACATAGTACTCTAACCTTAGAGTAGACTGCTTAACAGCACCTTGACCCAAATCCCTAGGGTTCTCAATAGCCTGCCACGAATATGGAGAAGAGGATCCCAACTGTGCTCATAAACACAAATTTGCGAGAAGCACAAGCCTTCCATGATGCTCATACAACTCCGTTTTTCGTACATACTAAATAGTCTTGGGAAGACCTGTGGGAGACCCGCGGTAAAGACCCTTGGTCAATACCCAAACTGTCATGGCGCTGAAGAAACATATCGCAATCTCCACCATCCCAACTCTGGGAGAAAATGTCTCATAAGACATTACTAATATATCCATAGAAGTCTCAGGTCTTTATGACCATTGACTTCCCCAAAACATCTAAACTTAGACTAAATTATTTCAATCCAGTCAAGTATCCGCACAACCATTTGGGTCCTCTTCACCTTGTGAAGCGGCCCAATAAATAGCTCATTCATTGATCTATGACTTAGAGAACATCCCTAAACCACCATCAATTCATTAACCAAAGTAAGATTCTATGTTAGGGCCCCGTTCACTCCATGAACAGGTCCCAAACCCTATTCAGGGTATTTTAGTATTTATCTTGATTAAATGTTCTCCCCCAATCCAACGGAAACTCATGTCTCTTGATTAAACTTCATTAATCTTAAGTTACCGATATAAATCAAAGCATCAATAATAAAAGAATACGCCACCCTAAATCAAACTCATGTACTCGATTGTAGACATGTGTAATACGATGTCTTAAACCTTAAGAATTAGGGTTCTTCCCCTTATTTCCCATGACACTATGACCTGTCCAAGTCTTCGTGTCTCCTACTAGTCACACCCTTCCTTTTGAAGCCATTTAACATCATTCTATGCCACCCTAACGCTGGTAGTTAGGTTATTAATTTTGGCAAACAGAGTACATTGCCCCTAACGGCATTAGGGTAATTTTACCACCGAGGGTATGTTACCCTCCCTTGGGTCATTTAGTCATCTCACTACCCTTCTATTTATTTTAAGTCTCCACTCTCAAACTGACCCGTGCTTCCATTCACACGAATGTGGGCGGGTCCACTCAAAGGGTATTTCTGTTAAACGCTTATGCCCCCTGAACCGGACCCGGTTCAAAGGTAACCCCCTTCTTTTTTTATAAAATTAAATGGGGTTGAAATAGGCTTGAACCAGCCCAAACTCGTCTAAACCGGGCTGGCTCAGAATAACAGCCTCGGCTAGACCCGCAACTAGTGTGGGTCAGCTCGGGCTTACTATTTCTATTCCCCACGGCGTCTGTCAAAGTTCCCCATGCATGCCAAAGCAGAGAAGGTACGGCCGGCGAGCGTCTGTCGGACTTTCTGCCCTGGTCTACCGGAAAACTTCTTCCGCCGCTCAAGGTTCCTCCCGGACAGTTCGATTCGCAAAGGAAAAATGATGCTTTGCTCATCCCGTAGCGCCTAAGAAGGATGCTGGGGTGTGGCCTGCGAGCCGCCGCTCGTCTGGCCACCTAGGATTGTCGGGAACGTCTTTCTTCCGTCCTTGGGTGAATTTAGACCAATTTCGGGCACCGGCGGCGCCCTCTCAACCCTTTCCCCTACTTTCTCCGGTGACGAAAAATAGAGCCTGATCCCGCCATCTGTCCGGGAGCCCGACGGTCGCCTAACATCCGTCAAAACTTCCGTTTCCGACCCTTGACACCCCCTCCAGATCACTCTTATGCACGTGGGCAGCCACTAGTGCCCTTCTCTTTTACTCTGGCGGCGGGAAATTGAACCAAACGTCCGTAGTGAGTCCTAGGCCCATCGACGGCTTCTTGCCGGAGGTAAATTCCCTCCATCCGTGGTCGAGACTCTTAGGGTCCTCTCTGTCCGTTTCCCTCCACCATTGCCTCTTATTCAGGATGTCGCAGCAAAGTGCTCGCCGAGAGTCTTTGCTACTTTTTGCCATCGACCAAGGTCAGCTAGGTGACCGGCCGAGAGTGCAAAAGGCGTCCTCCCGACGTCCGACAGTGCCCCCGAGTATACTGGGGCTATGTTGTGACGAAACGACTCCCTCGGCATCGGTCAGTCATGCTCTCTATTAAGTTATATTAATTTTCTTTCTATGTAACAGTATTGAGTTACAACTGTCACTACTCACCAGTGAATGGAAGAACTCTGACACCAATATCCCCGCATGAGGAAATATGGTGCGTCCGTTTTGATCTAAAATTTATACCGAGAGTTGTAACAATTGAACAATTATAGATCTACACTTAAGCAATTCCTAACGATGGAAATCATAAACAAGACAAGGATCCTACCTCTTTATCCTCCGGCTTTCATGCATGCTCCGCCTTTGCCGAAAACTCGTCATCTTCTCCCCCGGCCACGAGCTCCTCCCTTAACGGCCAAAGTTCCCCCCTTTTCATAGGCATAAGGATTAGGGTTCATAATCCCTCAAAGAGTTGGGCTAAATAGGCTAATTGGGCCTAGTTTTTTATTAATTTCCGTCACCATAAATAATCGGGCCTGTATAGCGACTTGAACGGCCAAATTATGTGTCTAATTCGGGTAAACGGGCCTTGCGCGATATGTTCAACTTCAAACGGTCGTATCTCCCTCATCCGAACTCCGATTTGTGCGCTCTTGGTGGTGTTTTGAAGCTCTTTATGTCTACTTTCCAATCATATAGGTTTAATCCACCTGTTCTAACTAATGATAAAGTTATTCTAACAAGAAGGTCAAGGGGTCCAACACCCTAATTTCCCGTGATCGACTTCTGAAATTTAGAAAATTCCCGGACGTTACACTCTGAGAGTAAACATCAACTTATTCACCATCTTATTACGACTAAGATAGTGATACTTGAAAATTCTCATTTCTTATAAATTATAAAGATAGAGAGGCCAACGGCCAAACTTGGGTCAAGCTTAAATTGTCCCTTCAACGCAAAGGCATTGGCCAACGAAGAGCTTGTCACAGTCGCGTTTGGGGTTGAGTCCGCTGAAGAACTCATAGGTCAAGTTGGACTAAGTTGATGAACATTGTTGTCTCTTTGTTGGGCAACACCATCTTGTTTTTTTGTATCATGTGGCTTGCTTTACTTTCAATGTCGTCTCTCTATATATAGTGAGTCTAAATGGCACTAGTCAACATTATACCATTAGTATTGATGATTAGAACTTGTCTAGTATACTATTTTCATGTCGAAGGCTTGATGATCAACAATGGGAGGCTATCACATTACCAAGGAAGTCGTGAGAGAGAAACTTGGAAACCAAATCTAACAAGTTCTCATGTTTCCCTTTTTACGTGTCTACTTATCATGAAGTTAAATATTATAGTTAAATTTATTCGATGGGTAAATAAGAGAATAATTTTATATGGTTATTATTTAAATAGAACGATTATGAAAAAAGTTCATCTATACCCATTTATCCGTTACTCGTTTGTCATATATATAAATTATAAATATATTATACCTATTAAGTTTATATATAATATGGACTATATTTTTTGGGGTACATTCTATATATAATATTTTTCATTATAAACTTTTGCCCCATCCAGAACTATCAGGTGCGCCGCCCCGCCCCCCCCCCCCCCCCCTTTTTACTCTCAACCTTTATCAAATAAAGGAATAGTATATTAAATTATTTGTTGGTATTGGAACATATATAGATCTAAATCTAATTTACAAAAAATGTCCAAACTAATTTATGTTTCATGTTTGATCATCACAATTTATGTACAATAACTATAAACAAGAGTAGTAATGTTGTTTATTTTTTCTTTAGCAAAATCTGATTCATTGATCTTCTGAAAATAGCTATAAACAATAGCAAGATCTTGCTCTTTAGAGTCACTTTGGCTAATTTAGTAAAAAAAATTAAAATATTTATTACTTAAAACTAGTTTAATAGAGGTTGATGTAAGGTGGTGAACTATTTTAAGCAATTTGACACATACAAGATTATGTTGGTTAAACCTCTGAATATTTTATTTTTGAACTTTTAAGTTCCAAGTAATATATATCTAACTTTTGTAAGTATTTTTTAATATTTAAGTTGCACGTTGGACAAAGAATTAAGCTAGACATGTCTATATAGTCAACAATTACCATGCATATGTTGTGGACTACTTTCTTAAATTAAGAAAGTTTGAGAAGTTTATTTATTTTGTCAAATGGGCTATTAATTTTTAGGATTAACTGTGTTTATTGTGTTGAATTGTAAATCCTTATGAAAAAGGTAATGGATAATAATTAACCGATTAAACGTCTGATTATTAGTGGGTGGAATGGACATGGAAGAACCTATATTGCATATTTAATAGTATAGTTATATATAAAGACTTCAGAAATAATTATAGTAATGGAATAAACTATACCGTGGCCGTATCATTTCATTCACAACCCTATTTATGGGTGGTCGTGAAAATATTTTATCATAGTTTATTGGATGTGTCTAGCTTGACCAGACTCCGTGATCAGAACCTCATGACCATAGCCCTCAGCTCAGCCCACATAGGACTTTGAACATGGTACATCTAATGTAACTTCTTATTTATATACAGTTGCCCTCTTATGTGTCATATTCGGTGCCCTATGTAGGTTGTTCACATGACTTTAGTCAGGGAGTGGTCGAGAAAATATTTTCTAGAGTACATAATAAGCACTGCCTCGTTGAGGGGGAAACAGGCAACAAAAAACTTTTGAACGGGCCTCAACTATTGTAAAATTGTAGGAAAACACCAAATAGACTTGATGAGGCAACCCAAAAACGCATTTCACAGCGATTGTCCCATTTGCACCCTAGTTCTTGATTTATGGCCATGTCCGGTCTTTTTGACTAGACAAGCTGACTTTAACCGGATCCGATTAATATGAAAGAACTGAGAACTGCAACTTCCAATCAAATGAAAGTCAGCTATTCCAACCATTTATGATCAATTAACACAGATTGAGCTCAACAATCCTTTTGTTATCCGTTTTCTCTGAAATCACAATAATACACACATTCATTCTATAAATCCTTCTTATTCATACAAACTTCTGAAGAGAAAAAAAAGCTACTGCAGTTTGCAACTGTTGTAGACCACCAGCTCTGTTATAAACAACCACACCAGACGAAAATTTTTGATTAAAATATCCACAAATGTTCTTATGGGTCTACAATCAGAACCTGCTTCACAACCAAAATATAAATCACACAAAATGATATACAATTTTATTGATACAGATTGAATTTCCACACATAGGAATCAAAACATCAGCACAAGTAAGGAGGACAAGAATACAGATTATTGTAGTGGCTATCAGGGCTCTTCTTCCTCCACAGGTCACTGATAAGAGGAATTATGGGTTTCTTCTTCAGCGTCTTCTTCCTCTCTTTCTTCACTGTGCCATAGTAGCCTTTCCTTTCCCCAAGACTCAGTATCTCAGCTAGACACTGGGAGTGCTCAAGTCTTGCATCTTTGCCACTCACCTTCTCAATTTCAACAATCTCGGATGGTTCGCCATAAATTAGGTCATTCTTTGTTGATGCTGATCTAGCTGCAGCTGTCATGGCTTCTGCTTCTGCTATCTTTGACATGCTCTTGTGAAGCTCAGCATTCAGCGAGGCCACCACAATCTCCATCTCTGACTCCCTCTCCTTCAACAGTTTCAGCTCCTGTTTAGTTTCCATCAGTTCAGCTTCCAGTTTTTTTAATGAGGTCTGAAGCATTTCATGATCTTCTTCCTGCTTGAGTTGTGATGAAGAGGTATCAAAAGAGGAAGAAGAAGAAGAAAAAGAGGACTTAATCTGAGACTTCCGTTCAATCACAATGCTGTTGAACTTGTAGGCATGGATGTCGCCGGCGAGAATTCGTTCTCCGAAGACGGCAACGGCTTCTTTTACGGATTGGAACGGACGGCTAGTGTCCACCTCTGCACGTCCGGGCTTGAGAGCAGATGGGTGACCTTCCATTGGAGACATGAGGGTGGCCAAGGGTGTTGAAAGTGAGAAATGGATATAGTGACACTTGAGAAGATTGAAAGAGGAGGGAAGGTGGATGTTTTGAGGTTTGGAGTTTGGTTCCTTTGTCTCTACTTTAAAGTTTGTATGCTGGTGAAATAAGTTTGATTGAAGAGGAAGGAAGGTCACACAGGATTGACGTGAAAGCTTGGATGTAAGAATAAGACTCACCACCAAAGATCATGACAACACCAATAAGACAAGTTAAACTAGTCAGGATTAGCTTTAACAGAAGTTAGAGCTGAAGGCTACATGGCGTTTTATACTTCATTTTGCACAAATTAAGGATAGCCTTTATACTTATATGTCTTTTGCATATTTCTGTTAGGTAGGTGGACTGAGATTGAACCAGTGTCCTCATGATCAAGGTGGGAAAGCAACTTACCAGACCAAATCGCAGGTCCCTTATCATTCTACCTACAATGAAAATTGCCAGTTTGTAATGAGAAGCAGCCTGGAGCTACCTAATCAGTGACTGTTCTGTGAGCTTTAGCTCAGAAAGCCAGAACTAAGTAGACTAGCATAGTAATTGGATTATTCCAGCCAAAAGTTGACTTTGAACACATAAAACAGACCTTAACAAAACAAAAGATAGCTGCGTGAGATCGTGATAGAATGGATTGTTCAGTTGTATCTTCTAAATCCTTGCTTGGCCGAAGTGCACTGACGAACTACCTGCCTTTTAAGCAAGCAAGAGATTTTCCCCTCTGTTTTACGTGCTCAGTTGATGCTGAAGTCTGAGCGTGTTAAACTGTTAAACGTTAAAACCAGTTGGAATGCCACAAAGCTCACAAAATACAGACACTTGAGGCAAAACAAATTGTCTGTTCTTTCCATAGACCGGACCCTATTACTCGTGATAGCAAAATCAGAATTAGTTTTTTTGGATGATGGAAAAATAGAGAGCCCTATATTTCTTAGGATATAACTATATACGAAACAGGGAACAATCCTCACATTAAGAGAGAGATCAATCTAGAAAATTAAAGAGAAAAATCCTAATTGCCCTTCACTTAAGTGAGGATTTACAAAGAAGAAAATAGAAACTAATCTAAAATGACTAAACTACATTTTATAGTACGAAGACTAATATAAACACTTAAGACAAAAACATAGAGCAAATATAGTCTTAACACCCCCGCTCAAACTCTAGATGTAGTTATCATCGAGAGTTTGTTTAACAAAAACTGAAAGCAGGCCATCGTATGAGTCTTGGTGAAGAAGTAGGCCAACTGGAGAGATGACTGAATATACAAGAGGGAAACAGTCCAACACATAAATTATGAAGAACAAAGTGGCAATCAATCTCTAAATGCTTGGTGCGTTGGTTAGAACATAAAATTGTGAGCAATCTGAATGACGCTCTTATTATCACAGTACATGGGAGTGGGAGTAATGATAGAGACACCCATATCAGCTAACAACCAGCAAAGCCACACAATCTTAGCAGTAGTGTCAGACATAGCCCGAGCCTCAGTGATAGACAGCAACGACATCCTACTTGTTGTTCTTCCAGGAGATGAGAAAATCACTGAGAAAGACACAATAACCAGTAGTAGATTTGCTTTCATAACATCACTAGCCCAATTAGCATCGGAGTAGGCATGAAGAGCAAAATCAGACGAGGAGGAAAGAAGTACACTATAATGTAAAGTGCCCTGCACATAGCGAAGTATGCGAAGAACTGCAGCCCAATGTATAGAGCATGGAGCCAAGGAAAACTGACTGAGAATATGCACAACATGCTGAATATCATGCAGAGTGACAGTGAGGTAGACTAAAGAACCAACAATTTGCCAATATCGAGTAGGATTATCAAGGGAAGTACCATCCAAGAAATCCAATTTCAAGTTGAGTTCCATAAGAGTAGCCAAACCATGGGAATCAAATAACCCAAAATGAGCAATAACATCATAGGCATACTTGGATTGAGACAAAAGATAGCCCCGAGAAGAGTAGGCAACCTCAATTCCCAAGAAATATCGAAGGAACCCATGATCTTTCATCTCAAATAGCTCCCATCAACTGTCGTTTGAGAGAAGAAATACCGGCAATATCACTGCCAGTGAGAATCAGATCATCAACATACAAAAGGAGAATAATATGCCCAGATGGAGTCTCTTTAATGAATAAAGCTGAATTATGAGCATTGACAGCGAAACCCAAATGTAGTAATACCGCACTAAACTTCTTGAACCAAGTATGTGGGCTTGCTTGAGACCATACAAGGCACGTTGAAGATGACAAACCTGCCCTTGCTTATGTGGAAGACCTGGAGGAGGCTTCATGTAAACTTCCTCAAACAAATCACTATTGAGAAATGCATTTTTGACATCCATCAGAGGGGCCAATGATGAACTGAGGCAAAAAATATAAGCGTGTGAACAAAAGTCATTTTGGCAACTGGAGCAAATGTCTCCTCATAATCAATCCCATATTTCTAAGCAAATCCTTTGGCAACCAACTGGGCCTTGTACCTTTCAAGAGAACTATCGGACTTGGTTTTGAACTTGAAAACCCACTTACACCCAATGGCATGCTTACCAGGCAGAAGAGAAACCAACTCTCATGTTCCATTCTTGTGCAAAGCAAATAACTCATTCTGCATAGCCCTTTGCCAATTTGGATCACCATAAGCCTCTTTGTAGGACCGAGGCTCATAAAGAGAGTGAATGATAGACCAAAAATTAAGGAAATGAGAAGGATAGAAAGAAGAGGAAGACACATACCGAGCATTAAAAGACACAAGGGGACCAACAGAATCCGAAGGCAGAGAGGCAACAAGGGAGCAGGCAAAGCCGGAGGAAGCCCGGCCAAACGTAAACTACGTCTGGGCTCTTGAATAGGTACAAGGACACTATTTTGATCTACATTAGAGGCAACCGGAGGAGACAACAACAATGGGGCCGTGGAGCTTTGCATTCTATGTTGGTAAACTTGCGTAATAGATGGATGAGAAGGAACAAGAGCAAACACATCAACAGACTTATTGCAATCATCATAAATACATAGGGGAAAAGGATCAATGTAAAGAAAATCTGGGCGATCAACAAGATAATCACAATGAGGGATCACATAATAAAAATGAGCGTTCAATAAATACAACATACCGAGAAATATGCAACTTGTTGCACAATGGATCATAACATCGATACCCTTTTTGACCAATACCATATCCTAAAAATACGCACAACATGGAGCGTGCAAGCAATATTGAACGTTCAATAGCAAGAAGTAAAACATAATAAGCACAACCAAACACGCACATAGATTGATAATCAGGTTTGGTATTGTATTAGCATTCGAAAGGGGACTTACCTACCGTCAAGGATGAAGGGATGTAGTTGATCAAGTAAGCATCAGTAAGAACAGCTTCACCCCAAAAAATAGAAGGAACAGAAGCAAAGAGTAATAGTGAACGTGCAGTCTCCAAAATGTGGCTATGCTTCCTTTTAGCAACACCATTCTGTTGTGGCGTATGAGGGTAAGATAGTTGATGTGTTGTCCCTTCATTTGTTAGAAGAGCCTTAAACTCAGAAGATAAATACTTACCATCCGAGTTAGAGCAGAAGCACTTAAAAACTGCATTGAACTAAGTACACACCATTGAAATAAACTCACAATAAATAAAAATAAAATTAGATCTATGAAGCATAAGATAAACCCAAGAATAGCTCATCTACAAACACAACATAATATTTGGAACCACCCTTGGTAGCAATTGGGGCAAGTCCCCACACATCAAAATGAACAAGATTAGATGGATTAGCAAAAAGAGAATCACTTAAGGTAAATGGAAGTGCTGATAATTTAGAAAGTTTACAACCACTACAAAATGAAATATCACTAATTGGTAAAGTTCCTAAAGCACCAAAAGAAACTAAATATTGTAGCCTAGACATAAAAACATGTCCCAACCACAAGTGCCACATATAAAACAGAGAAGAATCAAAATGAAGATGCAAGTTGCCCAAAGTAGAATGAGAAGTAACAAAGGCAGGTGCATGTAGTTGATCAAATGTGTAGAGACCCCCAGCTCTACGACTTGTCCCAATATGCCTTCTTATCTTTGGGTCTTGCACAAGACAACCAAAAGAGGAAAATAAAATAGTTGTAACCGAGCTTTGTAAGTTAACTGGCATATAAAAGACCAACGGTTAATTGTGGAACATGTAAAACATCAGAAACTAAAAGTGAGGGAGATCGAATAGAACCTATGTCAAACAATGGCATGGTTGTGCCATTGGCTGCGCGGACAGCACTAAAGTGAGAAGAATCTCCACACTCGACAAAAAAGGAATCATCTGGCGTCATATGATGTGTGGTGCCAAAGTCTAATATCCAGTCAGAACAAGTAAGATGAACAAAGTCAAAGGGAAGAGACAAACCTAAGTCTGAGATAGACAAAGCAAAGGGAGTTGTAGAAGTACCAAGTCGACGAGTCAAATCTGTTAGGAGAGACTGGATTTCAGGAGTGGAGGCGACCAATGTGAGGATGCGCAAGAGGCTTCAGTTGGTATATCAGAGAATGTATTGGCAGCTGTGGGTCGACCCCCAGTGAACCGTTATCCATGATTCTGCTAAAAGGTATGGGCTGGCTAAGAAGCTGCAGACTATCCAGGAAAGGGATGACCATATGGCTGTATAATGTAGACTGACGACTAGTTTGTTGTGGGCGCTATGGATAGCCCTTTTTCCAATGGCCTTTTTTATGACAATAATTGCATTCATCTATAGTAGTACAAGGTTTAGGCTAACCTGATACCCGAATAGGTGCATTAGATGAAACAGCCAAAAAAGTCGGACTAGGGGAGGGCAAGTCAATGGAAATCTTCAATCTGGTTTCCTCTACAATTAATTCATTAACTGCAATAGCAACATTGGGCAATTGAGATCGATGTAAAATAGAACCACGAATGACCTCATATTCATCTCGTAAAGCCAAGAGAAGATGAACAACCCGTCGGTCCTCACAATACCAAAGTAAGGTAGCAGAAGCAGAAATGTCAACCGGTTCCATAAGTGCGAGCTGATCCCAAAAAGTGGTCATGAAAGCATAAAAATCCTAAATAGATCTATCTCCTTGTCGAGTAGAGCGAATATCCAATTCAAGTTGATAAAGTTTGGCATAATTAGACTACACATATAATGAAGCCAAATAATTCCATGCAGCCTTGGCAGTCTTGAACTTGGCTAATTGTAGACCAATAGTGAGATCTACTGATTGTTTATCCAAGTGAATATTTTGGCATTATACATATGTCATTCAGAACATTATTGTGAAAACTTCTTTGCTTTGACATCCGCTTTCGTAACAAATTCCACAGTAGAGCCATCAATATAGTTCCACAACCCTTTGCCCATTATAAAATTACTCATAATATAACTCCAATAAGAATAATTGTTACCATTCAAGCGTACACTGATTGCTTGAAGATTATCATGCTTGTCCAACAAATCCATAGTAACAAAGTTGCACCCATAAACAGAGAGCAATAAAAAAATATAACTTGGCAAGTAATTGAGAAAAATACCCAGAACTCGCACAAACAATACTTCTAATGCAAAAATATGATCTCTGAATAGAGCTACAATACTTCTAATGCAAAAATATGATCTCTGAATAGAGCTGCAATGAACAGTTCTTGCAATGGAAAAAATGATGAACAATACTGATGAACAGTGGTGATGAACAACATCAGTAAATAGTGCGATGAACAGTACTACCGCAAACAGATGAAAGTGTACAAGTGATCTCCAAATAGGTTCAGACATATTCGGATTGGAGATGGAGGATCCAAACATAAGCTATTGATACCATGATAGCAAAATCAAAACTAGGGTTTTTGGATGATGGAAAAATAGAGAGCCCTCTATTTCTCATGATATAAATATATACAAAATAGGGGAATGATCCTCACATTAAGAGAGAGATCGATCCAAAAAACTAAAGAGAAAAGTCCTACTTGCCCTTCACTTAAGTGAGGGTTTACAAAGAAGAAAATAGAAACTAAACTAGAATGACTAAACTACCCTCTATAGTATGAAGACTAATATAAACACTTAGGACAAAAAAAAAGAGCAAATATACTTTAACATCTCGCACCTGCACTCCTCTAAATAACATAAATCTGCAGCGTTCTACCTTAGCCAATGTGCTAGTCACCTTCTTACATTTAGCTCCATGACCTTGCAGTTTCAATCCCTCTCTAGGGTCTAGACACAGTGCCATGATCTTCATATAGCAAGCCACTAACTGCACCACAACTTTGCAAAATCCAGCTACCTAGGGTAGGTTTTCAGCTACCAACCATTAGAATTCTCGCCCTACCTTTCCCATATATATTATCATACTACTATATAAATATAAGTGACGGTAGAACTTTCAATTTCGGTTTATTTGACTCATATTTTTTACTCTTTAATTTTTAGTTCACCTGTCTTTTAAACTCAATCTAATTATTGAAAAAATTATTAATTTGAAAAATATTTATATTTATCAAACTTTTTATATTACCCCAACCTATATATAATAAGGGTATTCTAATAAAATATTTATTTAAATTCTTTTAGATAACTCCACATGCCAATTTGATAGTTATTGGTTACACAACATGGACCCTATTTAGGTTATGTTGATTTTAATTGCGCAAGGTTATATCTTGCACTCTCATAATACATATTTTTATATTTTTGGTGTCGAAAAATTCTCGACGAGCTTTATCAAATAAGTTTTACATAAATATGTTTTTTTGAACTTTTTTGTGGATACCATATATTCAACAATTTTCTCAATAATAAAATTTTGCATTTTTACTATGAGAAAGCTCCTCACTAGCACTATCAAATTAATGAGACTTACTGTTAAACTAAACCTGAATATAAATAATACACTCCACGACATATAGTTATGCAATACGATTGTCATTATTTACTACAAGTGTATATAAGTTAGTATAGTAAGTATAATTATATGTGTGTAATATATAATTATTATGATCTTGAATGTTTATATTCTAAATATAGGATAGACCTTTCTTCCATATTTATTTTAAATTTATTTTATTTTATTTTTTTATCTAATTTATATTTATATGCATAATACATGTATATTCTTGTTAATGTTATATAAAATGTACTTACAAGTTAAAAATCTTGCCACATTTCGTGCTTACTTCAATTAACCGTAGTACATAATGCCTGGTTTGTGTCAAAAGCGAGAAAAAAGTGAAAAAGAGAGGAGAGGCTTTAATAGCTTTTACACACTTTTTACAGAATCAAATTCCGTGCAGCAATGCTGCTTGACCTTTCACATCAGAAGGAATGGTCGGACGGCATGATACCGAAAATGAAAAAAATATTTTTCCTGTGATGAAACCGACAAAGGTACATCAGCACTAAATTCCAAGATTGGCAGCAAATTAAAATATCCTGCACATTGCATAGATAGCAGGCCTTACCAAACCAATAAATTAACATCCGGGAGCTTGAATTTATACCAAATGAGCAATTGACCGAAACATCAAAACATGAAGTCCAGAAAAAGAATGAAAAATCAAGTACATTGACAACGAACTGGAACTGATACTCCTTCCGGCTTCCGTCTTTCACGTATAATTGCCTCCTTGATCATAGGAAGTTTTTGGTGAACCTTTTTCCAAATATGATTGATAGCACCATCAACTGGGATGGGCCCAATGCCACCGGGATAGCCATTATCATACTCAAACAAAGACTGAATCTTGGCTATATTCTGCCGAAATGAATCTTTCTGCTGTTTAGAAAAACCCCCAAGGTGACCCAACAGCCAATTTGGTTGCAAGGCATTGCTAGTGGAAACAAACACTGAGAAGTCCAGAAAGTCAATAATTCCCTCAAACGGGAGCTCAATATTATCACTAACAATTACAGGTATACAAAGACTTTGTATGGCATCGAACAGTCTGCATGAAGTTGGAGTATCACCAGCAGGATGCAAGCAAAAATCCGAGTTTCGCATCCCATTTATTGATTGCTCACGACCCATGGCATTAGGGAATCCCTCTTCCATGACTACGCCAGGCTGATTAACCAGCAGATCCCATAATTTCTCACGGACTAGACCTCCCTGCAATAGGATATAGCTCAGTTTGAGTTTTTTAGTCATGGAGGCAGACTAACTTGATTTTATTTCATGAATTGCACACCATTATTTATGGAGTCATATGACCATTACATGAAAAATGGACACTCATGATCTCGAAATTCACACATGTTATTATGTTTTCAAGCTTATGATGTTCATCATCACACGCCTTATTCCAGCTATTTGATATTATAAAATTATGATGTTATTTATGTTTAATCATGGTTAGCTTATATCTTGTAAATCATTTAACATTGATACATGGGCTCTTGATGTGGTGACTCTCCGCCTGAGTATGCATGTGTTCCAGGTTGATTCGTGGAGAGGGTGTGGCATTAGAAAACTCATCACCGTCTTATAGAACTGATTTAAACAAGCTACTAACATTTCAATGCACTAAAGAAAAGGATATGTTTCATTTATAAGGATTTCAAATTAAGAAATTGGGCCAAGATTAAAAATTCAGTAATGAGGTTCTTCTATGGATGGAATTAAATTTACACTATGTTGAGTTGTTGAGGCTTATGAGCAGTTTCCAATTGAAAAGGTATAATTCTGCACATAAATTAAAGGGATCAAGAATTAAACCAAATACCTTGTAGACACTGAAACACAAGTTGGTTAAAAACATAACATGAATTTCTATCTTGGAGTCGGACATCTTTAGAATCAGTTACAGAAAAAAGAATCCAAAATTATACTCTGAAGTGCATAGTTATGGATGTAGCAAAAGACACAGATCATTTAATGCAGACCGTGCCAATTTTGAGGCAATCAGACAATCAATGGGCCAATTTGGGCACTAACAACTATCTACGGGTAATATAGTTCTTATAAAAACATGAAACTTGTCTACTACAGTCATTCGATCCACTTTGATGTAATTTATTACTGACATCTATTAACATAAGAGAAAAATAACATAACCACAAAACTATTTCCTGCAGCTAAAAAAAAAATACTAAAACAAGATAGTTGAAGATGAGCAGTAACCAAATAGTTGAGATGCTAGTACTAACCCGGTGCCTGTGTTTAGCTCCTTTGAAGTACAGAAGGGTCTTGCGATCCTGATCATCTGATAAGGATAATTTTGGAAGTAGATGAGTGTAGGGTACTATTACATCTTTAAGAAGCGAAACTTGAGTGTGTTGTATCATATTTGACGAGTTCACACCCTCAGATGCTTTGGAGTCAACCCTGTACCATCCACCAAAGTCTACTACAAGAAGAACAGCAGGGGCTATTTCAGCTCTGACATGCCACATTGCCACGGGGTCTGTCAAAGAATGCTTCAAGTTGTAAAAAAACCTGAGAACGCAGAGATTGCAAACTATAAGAACTCAAAAGGTCACTTATAGTTTTGATAGATCCGTCTTCATCAGATCATTTTTCAGAGACATAATTATGTTTCCAAATAGAGTTTTAACAAAAAGAATTAGAGCTTCCCTATAAATGAACAATTTCATAAAAAAATTTCCCACCCAAATTCAGCCACTCAACCAAAAAAATCAGCATTTGGCAAGAACAGCTGCTAGCAAATGGTTACCTGCTCCCACATATTATTTACCTTACAGTCTATACAAATGTGAAAGGAGAACTATCAAAATTCAAATCTTGAATGCAATAAAAAGCAGCTTTCTAAGAATGAATTTGTCAGCCTTTTTTTTTCATCATCATGAATTTTTTGACATGATTTAGATAAACTACAAAGACAAAAAAAAAAGTTTATAAAGCAAGGAAGCCAAATTACCGGTGAGCACGAAGACGTGATCGCGCCCGCCAGACCGCTTCCACGCCTCACTCTGCCGGACCAAATCAACGACCTCCCTCTGTCTTTCGTAGTCCCTGTTCCCCTCCCTCTTCCGAAACCTCCCCTTGTCCGTCCCGAGTTGCATCTCGGCGCTCAGCGTCGCGAAGAAGGGCACGAACACCACATCCGCGTCCCTGCAGTCCTTCACAACTCTGGCGAACGAGTTACCCCTCAGCGCGTCGGGGGTCATCAGGTCCCCTAAGATCCAGTACTCCGCACTATACTGCTTGATCAGCGGATTATCCGGGTAGGGCGGAAACTCCGGCTTCCGCCCCGCGAGGGAGGCGCGGAGGTGGGAGTCGGCGTCGCTGCCGAGACGGGTGTCGTTGGATTGCGCCCAGTAGAGGTCCAGGAGGTCGTAGTTGAGGGACCTCGGGAGGGCGGCGACGTGGACATTGATGGAGCTTCTAGTGGGCACGGTTATATGGGCTGCCGGGACGGCAAAAGGTGGGGGCTTTATAAGAGAGTTGGCCGGGAAGAGGAAGAAGAGGGCGAGGGAAACGACGGAGAGAAGGGAGAAGGAGAGGAAGAGGGCGGGAAGTGAGCAGAAGCTCCGGGGAGGAGCCGCCATGGACACGGGCATGGCTCTGCTCATCGATTCCGTCGGATCTGAAAGCAGCCAGAGGAGGGTAATTTCGGAAAACTACATGAACAACTCATGTCTGTCTTGTGTCCGTCCGATCCGATCCGATGGTTAGATCGGACTTCCTACAGAACGCGCCGCAAACTAAAAGACGAGAGCGCGTCCCTTTCTGGCTTCTGATTCCGAGCGCCGGCGAGCAGGAAAAGATGCCCGGCGGCCAGGTCGTGGGAGGAGCCGATGAGAGACTCGAAGTTGTCGGCAGCGAGAAGAAGCGCGAAACTCATCGACTGTAATTTCGGAAACTGAGTAATTTGTCTGTAAGAGAATGTCGACGGTTGTTAGGTCGTGGGAGGAGGTGCCAGACGAGTGCTGGGAGATGATATTCCGGCTGCTGAGCCGCCATGGCCATCATCTGGAACCGCTGTCCTTGGTATGCAAGCGCTTCCTCTCCATCTCTAACCTCCTCCACTCCGCCCTCTCCCTCTCTGCAATCGCCTTCTACTCTCCCTCCATCCTTTCGGCTCTCTTGCTCCGCTTCCCCCGTCTGAAATCCGTCACCGTCTCTCGTCGCATCCGCTCCAACAGCCTCGCAGACCTCGTCCGCACTATTTCCCTCTCCGGCCTCCCCCTCGAATCCCTCCGCCTCCTCCGCCAAGACCGTTTTCCTGGCTACGCCATGAGCCTCCTCGGAAGCAGGATGGAGAAAACCCTAACGTCCCTCTCCTGCTCCCACTTCAACTTCCTATCTGACGCCGACCTCTTTGTCATCGCCGATTACTTCCCCTACTTGGAGCGGCTCGATATCAGTTGCCCTCTATCGAAAAGGGTGACCGACAAAGGAATTCGACAGCTTTCCATCAAGCTGCAATCTCTTCGTGCAGTAGATATCTCCTCGAATGTCTGCCTTACTGATCAATCCATGGCCTATCTGTCCTCCAACTGCCCATTACTATCCGAGGTGACGACCCAGAGCAGTAAATTTATCAGTTCCACAGGTGTAGCTTTTTTCTTTTCTAATACTCGGAGTGGAGTACTATCATCGCTCAGTCTCAGCTCTATGTTTGTGCCCGATAGTCTCCTCCTCCAAATCTCTGAAGCCAAGTTGAAACTGCAGAAGCTTGTTCTTTCCTGTTGCCATGGCTTCAGTATCGCCGCACTTGGCCGGTTGTTGCAGTCATGTCCCTCCCTTCAACATCTGGATCTCGAAGGTGTCGAAATTCTGAAGGATGATGTGGTATCATTTATCGCAGACTACATTACCCAGTTGGTGTTTGTGAACTTCAGTTTCTGTGTTCACCTATCTGATATCACCTTGCTTACCCTCCTTGGGAGTTGCCCCAACATAGAAGAAATTCAAATGACCCAGACAAGAGTTGGAACAGGTGATGCTCCTTTCCTTTGGATCGAGAATCGCCGAGTCCGGATTCTGAAGTTGGAACTTTGTGCATGCATGTCTGACAAAACTCTTATGCAGATTGGCTATGCCTGTCCAGAACTGGAATTTCTGGACGTGAGTCATTGTCAGCTGATTACAGGTCGGGGGATCAACCGAATTGGAACAAACTGCCGCAACATTAGGCATCTGAAATTAAATGGATGCAGAAAGGTTGAGGATCTTGGCTTAGACGACGCAGAATTCCCCAATTTGGAGATGCTGGTGGCGCCGCCCTCAAGAAGGGTAGACAGATGGTTGTCCATCATCTTGAAAAGCTGTCAGAACCTCCGCAGTTTGTCTCTGGTGTTGTGCTCTGGAATGACAGAGAGAGGGTTGGAGGAGCTGGTGGCGAATCATAAACGACTGAGGGAATTGTATCTAGGGAGTAGCTGCGGCTTGGAGTTGAGTAGCGCAGGTTTGACTAGATTGGTATTGTCGAGGGTGGCCCTGAAGAAGATCCGTTTGCCTATCACTGTGACAAAAATGCAGAGGAATTTTTTCCTTAAGCAAGGATGCTTAGTTTTGACAAGCATAGACTTGATGTAGACAAGTAGGTCTTAGGTTGGCCCAAGGAGAACTCTTCTTCCAGAAGGCTGTGGTTGGTCGTTTCAGGTAGTTTTTCTTACATTTTTGGGTTTTCTTAGATTACTTTTTCTTTTTTTTGTTAACACTCTCACTTTGTTGTTTATTACTCGACCATTATAGCATTCCTGTGCATCAGTTGTGTTAACATTGTGGTAGATATGAGTTATACAAGCGGACTGATTTTGCATTGAATTTCTGGAAGTCTGGATGTAGTTGGACTCCATCTTCATGGATGAGACTCTCCTTTGGATTGTGTGAATGTCAGGATCCTTATTGTGAAAGATTTTTTTATTCCAAACAAGTCAGATAAGCTACATTAAGATCATGCATTATGTTAAGAAATCTGCTTTCTGGGAACTGGCAGTTAGTCTAAAATGCACTAAAATTTAATGTAACATACAACTGATATCTACTAGAAAACATATATGGAATTATATGGGGGCAGATTAGGCTAAACCTGACTAGCCACAAGCAGTTTAGCTTCATGGATCTTTTACTATATTTGCCTGTGATAGTGGACATTGGCGAAATATTATTAGTACTGGATAGGCCCTAGTTTGATGGGTGCTTGTAAAGATACAAAAGAAATGCTGAAAAGTTTAAATTTAGGCAAGCATTGTAGATAAGGAAGACCTGTACATTGTACATGCCTAAACAGTGGAAGATAATAAATAAAAATAATTAATTTACATTAACATGTTCATGCCAATTTTGATATTTTCTCAATTATAATAATAATTTTTTATGTTCATTGCAAAAAAAACTTCATTTTTATTTTTTGTCATTTTTAATAAATCTTCCACAGAATGATAATTGTATGAGAGTATTATTAAACAATCTTTTATTAACATAAGATTATCTCAAATGAGAAAGCATTGAGCATTTTTTTATCATAATGGTAAACTTTTTAAGCTCTCAAATGCAGAACAGAGAATTAGCTATAGGCAGGATTCCAAGATAAGAGAGAAGACTGCCTCCCTCTCGATGAAATTTTCTTTAGGAAAGGGAGCTCTGATGGAAATAAAAGGAGACGCTGGAGAGGTCAGGAAAAACGCAACTCAAGCACACCATAGAAGGGAAAAAGATGGTTTAGAAGAAAATGTGTAAGCTTTTCTTTAAGTGGATTTTAGTTGCCTTTTTACATTGAGCAGGCTCATTTGCATGGAAGAGTTTTTCATGCTCCCCTTTGACAATGAGCTCATGTAAACTGTGCATAGAAACCGTTGATAAAATCGACGGCGCATATATTAGTGCACATTAACATAAATGATATTGACGCTAACGTGCACTAACATGTGTGCTATGGATCTCGTGGATCAACGGCTCCTATGCGTAGCTTACGCTGGGCTCATTGCCATTAAGGAGCACAAAAAACTTCCCATTTGCTCATACTTTTTAAGAAAAGCAGATTGAGTTTTTGACCCTTTTTTCGACATTCAATAACTTGACTGTCATTTAGCTACTCCCTTCATCCGGATATGATGTCTGGATTTGAAAAATGGACATGTTTAAGGCACGCTAAAGCAGCATGTGTCCTTATATAACCTAGTGTCTAGTGGGCATGTGACATTTTACTCATGTAATGTGGGAGAGAAGTTTTCCTAGAATTCTGACACATATCCGGACAAAGGGAGTATAATTTTATAAAATATTGGAGGAGAAAGTGAGGGAGAAATCAAATTTGGTCTGCCTTTATGAGGAAAAATTGTACTCCAGGATTTAGTTTACTCCAGGATTTAGTTTTCTTGTTATGCTAACATGCTAAAGAAGAAAAGTGGGACAACTCAATGTCCTCCCCAACCCATGGGCTTAACTAGTATTTTTTGGTAAAGGACTTAACTAGTTGAGATATGCAATATGTAGGGTTCATCGAATTACTTTTCGTCACAAAATTTCGGCTTAAGGATGTACTAAATTTAAGAAGTTGAGATTCTTACTTCTCCTTCTTTGCATTGAAGGTCTTACACCTCTATGATTGGATAGGGAATAGTGAATCTCATGTTGTTAGGTAGGTCCTACCTTCCCTATTCAATCAAATGAGGTTTAAGGCATTTGGTGTAGAGAAAATAAAATAGGAATATCATTTTCCTAAATTTATAGCCACTTTGTACAATACCATTATTGTGTATTTAATGACAGGGTTATTGCCATAGTTTGCTTCTAGTAGCTTTGGGCAATTGATTGCAAGTTAGTTTTTAACTGAATTTTATTGGTTTCCTTTCGGTTTTAATGAAAGGCTGTTACTTTTGAAAGGGAATTTTGTCCCAGTATTATATGGAGTCGAAATTCGAGGTTAAGCTTTCTCCTTGATAAAAATTGTGTTTTATAAAAAAATTCTATGTTCTATCTATCCTTTAGAAAAGAAGTAGCCTCAAGTTCTTGAAGGCAATATGAGAGTTGTCTTCAAAAGTATTATTTGGATACAAGGAGGAGAGGCATCATTGTGTCTTGCAAATATACTTGCGGAGTTCTTAGTTACACACTAAAATTGTGGATTTATGAGGGTAAATATTATTTTTAGGAGAGTAAATTAATCTTGAAGCACACCTCTTGTAGTGAATTTTTCTACAACAATTTCAAAGCCTTGAAGCGGTCATTTACGCAAGTATTTGATTTTCCATTTCAGTCATTGATCAAGGTTCAAGTTTGAAGATCAAAGAATTCCCACCAACAATCTAAAAATAGTACTCTTTCCTTATATTAATGTCTACATTTGAAAAATATTAATTTTTATTAAACAGTGAAACTCACATATAAGAGGAAGAAAAATAAGCTTACAATAGCCAACCACTTAAAATTGAACAAATTGCAATTATTAATATGGAATGATCTTTTTTGTCAAATAGAGCTATAAATTTAGGACGGAGAGTATTTTTTATTTGAAGAAATAGAAGACAACATTGCAACTAAATCCTTGTGTCACATGACCAAAAGCTTTATCAAACTTGATCGTTTCAATTAAGGAAATTTCTTGTGTTGGCAAAGGACGCTTCAATTTCTCCTCACCAATTTGAAGATTATATATGTTCTCACCGCTTCAAAACCCACTGAAGATGAGAATGAGATGGTCGGCCAAGCAAGAAAAAGTGCAAAGTGGGAGCAAGACAATTATTTATGCAAATGCCACATCTTGAATGTAATGTTGGATGCTTTGTTCAATCTATACCAAGGAGTAGAATTAGCCAAAGAATTGTGGGATCAACTTGAAGCCAAGTATCTTGCTGAAGATGCCACAAGTAAAGAGTTTTTTGTTGGTCGATTCTCGAATTTTAAGATGGTAGTTAATAAATTGGTGATGAATCAATTTCATGAATTTTAGCATATTCTTAATGAATTTAAGCTTAAGAAAATGAAAATGGATGAGTCTATTGTGGTTTCAGCCATAAGTGAAAAGTTAGAAATTCTCTTGAAAAGACTTTGAAAAGTTGTAAGCACAAAAAAAGTATCTTTTGTTTGAAGAATTGGTCTCTCACCTCATGCATGAGGAAGGCACAAAGATCCGTGGGGACAAGGAAGAGCATAATGATTCTAATATGCATGCTATGGAGGAAGGACAAAATTTCAAACACTTTAACTAGTTTGGATAGCAATTTCAAAAGATGAAGAGCCCCAACAACATGTTGGTTAAAATAAGAAAAAAAAAGGTGATTGCAAGAAGTCAAGATACTTTAAAGCTGAATGTCGCTTATTTTTGAAGAACTCAACACAATACTCTAAGGAGAAACTTGTAGGTGTGATATATGAGATTAATCACCTTGAAGATGATATTTCTTGGTGGATTGATTCAGGTACGACCTATCATGTTTGCAAGGACATTAATTTATTTTTGACATATGAAAATGTGGAAGAGGGCACCATTCTCTACATGGGAAATTCTTCTACAATTTTGGAGAAAGGCAAAAGGAATGTAGAGTTTGAATTCACTTTCGGAAAGACATTGACTCTCATCAATGTGTATCATATGCTTGAGATTAGGAAACATTTTGTATTGGGGGTCTTTTAAATAAGTTTGGTTTTAAACTTGTATTTGAGGCTAATAAGTTTGTATTGTTCAAAGGTGGAGCCTTTGTTGAAAAATGCTACTTGTATAAATGAATGTTTATGCTTAATATTAATAAGAATGATTTTTGTGTTTATGTTTTGACTTTTTTTTTTTTTTGCATGGTCATTTTAGGATATGTGAATATTAAGAAAATGAATAATATGGTCAAATTAAATTTAATTCTTAAGATGAGCATGATAAGTGTAAAATTTGTATGTTAATCAAAGATCACTATAAAATTATTTTCAAATATTCAAATGATATTTTCTTTACTTGATTTAATACTTAGTGATGTATGTGACATGCGTGTTAATCCTATTAGAGATGAAAAGAAATACATTGTCACATTTATTGATGATTGCTCTAAATATTGTTATATTTACTTGTTGAATGATAAAAAATAATATTTTGAATAAATTAAGTCATACAAAATTGATGTAGAAAATTTGTGTAGTTCCAAGATTATGTTTCTCCGATTTGATAGAGGATGTGAATATCACTTCCTTGATTATTGTGAATCTGTTGGTATTATCTATGAGACTATAACTTCTTATACTCCAGAGCAAAATATAGTGGCTGAAAGAAAATTAGGACATTGAATGAAATAGTAAATTTTATATTATTGTATTCATGTTTCAACAAAAAAAAATTTAGAAGAAACATTGTTAACAATTTGTCACGTATTAAAAAAGCTCCACAAAAAAACTTGAATGTCACTCCCTATGAAATCTAGAAGAGAAAAAAAATGTAAGCTTAATTATTTTAAGGTTTGGGGGTGTAGAGTTGTTGTTCACATACCCAAACCCAAGAGGATGAGTATTCACTCTTGGTGGCGGAGCTATTTTTTGAGGATCTAAGAAATAAACAGTTATAACGGATTTTACTATGGCGCTTGTGTTAGTGGCTTTATATGATAGCAACAAATAAACTGAATGGTTAATAAATTTATTGTTAAAAATTTCTCTTTGGCATATGTCAATGTCACTAATTTCTATATATTGTAATAGTGAGTCAATACTAGCACAGACATATAACAAAGTGTATAATGGGAAGTCCAAATATATGAGACTAAGACATAGTTATGTCATAGAGTTACTCTCCAATATGGTGATAATGGTAGATTATATGAAATCAAATCAAAACATGGTATATCCATTCACAAAAAGACTTACAAGAAATATAGTGTTGCAAACATAAGCTAAGATAAGATTGAATTTCATTTAAAAACAATCACTCTGGGTAGAAACTCAACTTGTTGCTTAAAGAGATTCGAATTCCCACGTTTAAAAATAAAGTACATCATAAGTTGTGACGACAAGCACTTAATGAAAACTAAGTCATCTCAGAGTAAAGTGTTTGATACTTGTAATATATAAAATGGAGGCTAATATTTAAGCTCTTAATATATTTACAACAACGTTGTTGAGTATTAAAGTTTCAGGGACAACTCTGATAAGTCTACCTATATAATTGTAAACGTGATGCTACTTCCTATAATACTAGGGTTTGTCTCTATAGCACTTATGAAATCAAGATACATACACAAGGACAAAGTAGTGTTGTGTACATTATTTCAACCTAAAAGAACAAAAGATTTAATATGTAATACACTTAATTGATTAACAAGGATAGGTAGTTCAAGAATATTGCTCTATTATGGTATCGGGTTAACTTTGGTAAGTATTCACTAAGTAGATATTCTTTCGTTTATGCATCATCTTAGCCATGTTTTTATTTCTCAATTTTTTAAAATTTTAAAAATAGCGGGGGATTGTTAGAAAATAATTTGAAGATTTTATACACCAATCAATTGGCCTTGGGGCAATTGATCAGGTTGTTAATTGTTTTCCCTCAGCTGATTCCAATTGACTTTATTGATCGATCGATCGGGTAGTGTGTAGCTGATTCTAGTAGTTTTAGGCGATCGATCGACCCAAGTAGGCGATTGATCACCATTCAATTTTAACTAATTTTTGATAGTTCCTTTTCAATTTTCATGAAAGATTGTGATTTTGAAAGGGAATTTTGACCCATTATTATATGGAGTTGAATTTCAATGAGTGGGCTTTACACTTTCTTCTTGATAAAAATTGTGTTTCAAAAAAAAAAATCTTTTTTCTCTCTATACATAATAGAAGACAAGGACTGGCCTAAAGTTGCTAAAGGCAATATGAAACTTGTCTTCAAAAATATGATTTGCAGATAAGGAGGAGACGCTTCATTATATATTGAGAACAAATTTGTGGAGTTCCCGGCTATACACCAAATCAAACATTTGGTAGGGGTAAATACTATTTTTAGGATGGTGAATACGCCTTGAAGCACAACCAATTGTAGTATTTTTTTTATAACAATTTCAAAGCCTTAAAGCAGTCATTTCAATTAAGATTTGATTTTCCATTTCAGTCATTCCTGGAGGTTCGAGGTTCTAAGTTTGAACATTGAAGAATTCTCACCAACAAAGTAAAAAATTTATTCTATCATAAGAATGCTTAATCAAGTTTAAGTTTTGATATATATAGTCATTGGGGATGAGAATCAATCATTGATGCAATATTAAAGTCTCGAAACCTGTAATTGAAAGTTTCGTGCAAATATGTAAAAGAAATAATTGAAGTACAAATTTTTGGGTTTCTCCTCCACATGTCATCAACAGATGACATATCAACAAGTCAACATGATTTTCATCCTATTTACCGTTGACACACGCTGACGTATCCATGGGGGTGTTGTTGGTAAAGGCCACTAGAAGTCCGATGTGTCAGTGACAGCCAATGAGAAAAGAAAAATGTCAGGCATCTTTACCATTGATACTGATGCAGTATCAGAATGAAGAGTCGCTGAGACATTTTATCAAACAGTTACTTCAGTTGCAAATGGTGAAGGGTATTATAGACTATTCGGGTTGGTCAATATAATGAGAAGCACGCGATGTCATCATCTGGCTGATAATTGAGGGTATGTTTGTCTTAGGCCAATACCGTCAGGCCAATATCGTCAATCACTAACATTGGTTAAATGGCGATCATCTGATCTTCATCAAAGACTTAGAATGAAGGGTAAAATGGTCAAAGAACACTGAACGTTATGTTGGTTAATCGTCTTCCTGTTACAGATCATCTGGATTTACTGCTTGTAAGTGTAATAATCGTGATAATTGGTTTAACTACTGTCATTTACTTTTGGGATATAAATAGACTGTGTCAGGACGGAAGAAAACAGTTAGTTACATTTTGAATTTGAATTTTGAAGTTTATGGAGCTGCATCTCTGTTGCTAGAGTTGCGTCTCTGCTGTTAGAGCTTTGGCTCTGTTTCTCGCTGGAGAAGGTGTAAAGTGATTTCTACAGCTTATCGAGGTGAATTGGATGTTCCGTCGATAGTTGTGTGTGACTGTAGATGTGATTTCAGTTTGAATACATTTAGCTATTCGTTTCAATTGTTGTTGTTCATCTTCTGGATATTTGTCCTTGATCAATTGGTATCAGAGAAAAAGGGGTTAAACTTCAATGTCTAACCTCGATCGATCAGAAGAACAGATGGATCAGACTGCGTTGATTCAACAAATGATTCAAATGCAACTACAATTCCAACAACAGCTTCAGATCCAAATGCAAGAGATCTCCACTGGCTTACGTCGACTTAATGAAGAACGAGTTGATCCAGCCTGAGATCCATGCAATTTGGTAAATCGAAACAATCAGAACTATAGAAGAAATGTCCAATGTAATCAAATTCCAAATCAACGAAGGAACTACCGGTTGGAAATTAGTGATTCCAGTGATGACGAAGCAATACCTCCAGCTCATCCACGAGGTATGTTTAATAATCACACTCAGTTTACTCCTAAACTCGAGTTACCTGTTTTTAATGGACAACTGGATATCGAAGAGTTTCTAGATTGGATGAACGAAGTGGAGAATTATTTTAGTTGTTTAGAAGTTCCGGAAGAAATGAAGGTTAAACTAGTAGCATGCAAATTAAGAAGTTCCGGAAGAAATGAAGGTTAAACTAGTAGCATGCAAATTAAAAAAAGGAGCCTCAGCCTGGTGGATGCAAATTCAAAGCACAAGACTGGCACAAGGAAGGCATCCTATATTTTCCTGGTCTAAGATGAAAAGAATGTTGAAGAAAATGTATTTACCTGCTGATTTCGAACAAACTCTCTTTCGACAATTTCAAAATTGCCGACAAGGAAATAAGTCCGTAGCTGAGTATATTGCTGAATTTCAGAGGTTATCAGCTAGGAATTGTTTACATGAAACAGAAAACCAGAGGGTGCTTCGATTCATCGATGGACTGAAATTTGCATTACAGGAAAAATTGGCTGTGACACCAATTAATTCTCTGACAGAAGCTTATCAATCTACTCTTAGAAATGAAGTATTAATGGAAAGAAATCCTACCCGAAGTTACCAAGCAGCTAGAGTTTTATCAAGGGGAAAATTCAAATACACAACCTATGGCAAAAGGAAAGACAGTAGCTGCAGATGCTGGCCAGGTAAAACAGATTAGAGGAAATCAAAAGATGGGAGATAAAGTTTCTTTTTTTGTAGACCCAAACAGACCCTACTCTAAACCAACTGCTGAGAAATGCTGGAAGTGTCAGAAGGTTGGGCATTATTCAAATCAATGTCCCTTAAGAAAACTTGAAGACAGAAACACATCTCGAGTTATGGCTTGTCAGCAAGTGCAAGAAGAAGGGGAACAAATAGAAGACACTGAAGAAATTTTAACTAAGGAAGTCCATGGAGATGAAGGGGAATACTGTGAAGAACAACATTCTTCCATGGTGGTCAGGAAAATTCTTTGCACTTCCAAATTAAAAGAAAACACTCAGAGACGTTATTTTCACTACCACAGGAACAATACAGTCAAAAATATGTAAAATTATCATTGATGGTGGAAGTTCTGAGAATATTATAGCCAAGACAGCTGTTGAAAGGCTTGGGTTACAGACAACAAAGCATCCTCATCCCTATTCTATCGGCTGGATCAAAGATGTGGGAGAAGTTAAAGTAGTTGAACAATGTACAGTGCCACTGTCAATTGGGAAAAACTACAAAACTAAATTACTATGTGATGTTATTGATATGTCTATATGCCACATCCTCCTGGGTAGACCGTGGCAATTTGACACCCAAGTTATACATAATGGCCGAGATAATACTTTCAAGTTCTTTCATAATGGGGTGGCTATTACATTGTTTCCACAAACTCTAAACAGCAGCAAGATTAAAGACCATATTAGTCCTGCATCAAAGTCAACAGTTGTGGAGAAAGCTGACAAGATTGAACCGCCTATAAAACAATTGTTAAGTGTCACACATATTCAGAAGAACTTGTTAAGTCACAAAACAGTATGGATAATGGTATGCAAAGGAACTACAACTGATGACCAGCAGATCAACAGTTTAGCTTTGAAAGAAATTGAAGAATTGTTAGAACAGTTTAAAACTATTACTAGTGAAGAACTACCCCTGACTTTACCTCCTCTCAGGGATATCCAGCATCAAATCGATTTGATCCCTGGTGCTTCTCTGCCCCACCTACCCCACTACAGGATGAATCCTAAAGAACACACAGAACTTCAGAAACAAGTTCAAGACTTGTTGGACAGGGGGCTTATCAGAGAGAGCTTGAGTCCTATAGCTGTGCCTACACTGTTGGTACCAAAGAAGGATGGGAGCTGGCGCATGTGTGTAGATAACAGGGCAGTCAACAAGATAACCATTCGGTACAGTTTTCCCATTCCAAGACTTGACGATATGCTTGACATGCTGGCAGGAGCTAATTTTTTTTCTAAGATTGACTTGAAGAGTGGTTACCACCAAATAAGGATGAAACCAGGAGACGAATGGAAAACTGGTTTTAAAACTCAGGAAGGGCTTTACGAATAGTTAGTAATGCCGTTTGGACTCTCTAATGCTCCCTCAACTTTTATGAGACTTATGACACAGGTATTAAAACCGTATTTGGGAAAATTTGTCAGTGTATATTTTGATGACATCTTAATATACAGTCAATCTGTTAAACAACATATGGAACACCTCACAGCTGTGTTACAGTCTTTGGAGCAAAACTCTCTTTATATTAACAAGAAGAAGTGCTCATTCCTTACTACCAAGCTATTGTTTCTTGGTTACATAGTGAGTTCAGCAGGCATACAGGTAGATGATGATAAGGTGGCAGCTATTCGTCAATGGCCCATTCCAAAAACAGTGAGTGAAGTCAGAAGTTTTCATGGCCTCACAACCTTTTACAGAAGGTTTATTAAAGGTTTCAGTTCTATTGCAAGTCCACTGCCTGAATGTCTGAAGAAGGATCGATATTGCTGGAATGAAGAAACACAAAGAAGTTTTGATACTCTGAAACAAAAGTTGACCACATCACCTATTTTAGCACTTCCGGATTTTGGCAAAATCTTTGAGATAGAGTGTGATGCTTCAGCTGTGGGAATTGGAGCAGTTTTATCCCAAGAAGGTAAACCAGTTTCTTATTTCAGTGCAAAATTAAATGAATCAAAAAGGAGGTGGTCAGCTTATAAGCTAGAATTATATGCTCTTGTACAAACACTGAAACACTGGCGACATTACCTTGTGTTTAGAGAATTTATCCTTCATACTGACCATGATGCATTGAAGTATTTGCAAAGCCAGACCAAACTCGACAGATTACATGCCAGATGGGTGAATGAGTTGCAGGACTATACCTTTACTATTAAACACAAGTCAGGAGTTATGAACAAAGTTGCAGATGCCCTCAGTCGAAGACACAATTTACTGACTATCCTACAGCAAATGGTTTTTGGGTTTGAATGCATAAAAGATCAATATAAATCTGACTCCAGTTTTGGTAAAATTTGGACAGACTACCTTGATCAACAAAAACCAGTAGGAGAGTATAATATTTCAGAAGGATATCTATACAAGGGTAATCTGTTGTGCATTCCAAATGGATCTTTGAGATAACATTTAATACAAGAGATTCATTTAGGGGGATTAGCTGGACATTTTGGAAGAGACAAGACAGTTAGTATGTTAAAAAAAAATACTATTGGCCACATATCAACAGAGATGTATCAGTTTTCTTACAACACTGTATGGTGTGTTTACAGTTCAAGGGTGGAACACAGAATACTGGTTTATACCAACCTCTTCCCATACCATCAAAACCATGGAACGACATCAGCATGGATTTTGTATTGGGCTTACCCAAAACTCAGAGAGGACATGACTCTATTTTTGTGGTAGTTGATAGATTTTCAAAAATGTCTCACTTCATACCCTGTAAGAAGACAACTGATGCGATCAGTGTGGCTTTATTGTTTTATAAGGAAGTCATTAGGCTACATGGGGTACCTTTGACAATTGTCTCAGATAGAGACAGCCGATTCCTCAGTCAATTTTGGCAAACTTTGTGGAAAAGATTGGGAACCAAATTACAGTTCAGCAGTACTTGTCATCCACAAACGGATGGACAAACCGAAGTCACTAATAGGACTCTAGGCAATTTGCTAAGATGTCTCACTGGAGAGCACCCAAAACAATGGGATAATGTACTAGCTCAAGCTGAATTTGCCTACAATTCTGCACCACATAGATCCACTGGCCAGTCACCATTTCAGATTCTATATGGTTTTAATCCTAATTTGGTTTTAGACCTGGCTATGTTACCCAAGAGACCTGGTGAACATTCTCGAGCACTTGACACCATCAGCCAAATGCAGTCGATTCATCAGACAATTCATTTACAGCTACAGCAAACCACTGCTAAATACAAAGAAAAGGCTGACAAACATCGTCGATTTGTACAGTTCGACGTGGGTGACTAGGTTATGATACATCTGAGCAAGGATAGATTACCTGCCAGAACTTACCACAAATTAGTATCTAAGCGCATTGGACCATTTCTAATACTTCGCAAACTGGGTGACAATGCCTTTGTAGTGGATCTTCCTTCTGCATATTCCATTTCTCCGACATTCAATGTCAAGGATTTAACTCTTTATAAGGGTCCTCTTCCGACCACTGCTTCACCAGATTCTTCTGTCTTAAGCTCGAGGACGAGCTTCTGTAACACAGCGGGCTTTGATGCAGTATCAGAATGAAGAGTCGCTGTGACATTTTATCAAACAGTTACTTCAGTTACAAATGGTGAAGGGTATTATAGACTATTCGGGTTGGTCGATATAATGAGAAGCACATGATGTCATCGTCTGGCTGATAATTGAGGGTATGTTTGTCTTAGGCCAATACCGTCAGGCCAATATCGTCAATCACTAACATTGGTTAAATGGCGATCATCTGATCTTCATCAAAGACTTAGAATGAAGGGTAAAATGGTCAAAGGACACTGAACGTTATGTTGGTTAATCGTCTTCCTGTTACAGATCATCTGGATTTACTGCTTGTAAGTGTAATAATCGTGATAATTGGTTTAACTACTGTCATTTACTTTTGGGATATAAATAGACTGTGTCAGGACGGAAGAAAATAGTTAGTTACATTTTGAATTTGAATTTCGAAGTTTATGGAGCTGCGTCTCTGTTGCTAGAGCTGCGTCTCTGCTGTTAGAGCTTTGGCTCTGTTTCTCGCTGGAGAAGGTGTAAAGTGATTTCTACAGCTTATCAAGGTGAATTGGATGTTCCGTCGATAGTTGTGTGTGACTGTAGATGTGATTTCAGTTTGAATACAATTAGCTATTCATTTCAATTGTTGCTGTTCATCTTGTGGATATTTGTCCTCGATCAGATACAGCCTGACATGTCAACAGGTGTTGGTAGTCATGAAGTAAGGCTGTTTAGATGTGAAGGAAATTTTTGACAATAGAGCAGCTGGATGCCTTAGCAAAAGCTGTAGCTTTTGCTGAAAATGGGTAATTTGCGGAGGGTCTCATTTAATTTGAACGCAAGGAACGATTTAATCAGCAAGCTAGCATGGCAAGCAATGGCTTCAGCAACTAGAGAAGCAGTAGCGTGATTAGAGAATTTGTGGTACGCTCCATCGAATTGATGCTAATCCGCCCCTTTTTGAAATGAAGGTTTCGTAGGTCAGTTGAATGTCTGGAGGCCTGGATGTAGTTCAGTTCGTCTGCATAGATGAGATTCTGGTTAGAATTGTATAAATATTAGGATATGTATTACCAAATAGTTTGCCAATCCTAACAAGCCAAACAAATCTTTTTAAGACATTGTAGTATGACTGAAAAGAATTGTGCTTTCTGAGAACTGGCAGCTAGTACCTAATGGGTATAAGGTTGATATTGTGTAGCTATACTTGTAAAGCCACAGTTCCATGCTAGGTCTTCTTTAATCAAGTGTAACTATTAAGAAGAGTTCCTCCCACAAAGTCAAAGAGAAGTGCCCGCGTCTACCAAGCTTTCTTTTTAGGAAAATAATATTTCTATTCTACTTTCTCTATCTCTAGACTAAATGCCTACTCTACTTTTGATTGAATTCGAAAAAGTAAATATTTATATTGTTAAGTGTGACTCACCTTTTCTATCAAATGAGATGTTAGAGCAGACTTTTAATATAAAAAAATTAGAGTAGAAATATCAGCTTCCATCTTTTAATCAATGGTTATCTTCTTAAAGAATGATAAATGCAATGTGCAATTTTTACAAAATATGAAATTCAAGATAAAAGAAAAGCCAAAACAATGAATTAGTTGTCTCGGAAAAGGGTTAGACTTCAATCTTTCTTCTTTACTATAGTCTTTCTTGTCCTCTTTTGGGCCCTTTTCCTCGTCAACGTCTCCTCTACGGCTAGGGATTTTCACTGACGTCCGTATGTTTGTTAGTGTCCACATCCGTTTTTATATTGAATTGACATTTTTTTGTCCGAGCCGAACATAGATGCGGATATGGACAAAGTTTTTTGTCCGCACTAATAGGGAGCTACGGATACAGGCATACTTTTAAATATAGTAGTAATTATTATTAACTATTAGAAAAAAAATGTAATTCAGTTCCTACGTAGTATCTTAGGACATGCCTAACATGCTACATAGGCACTTGACAACTTGAAAACATGAATCCAGTACTTATGTACTATGTTAGAATAGTCCTAACATGCTATATAAGTATTGGACAATTTGAAAATATAAATTCAAAACTTATATAGAATGTTAAGATAATCTTAATATACTACATTGGTATTAGATTACTTAAAAACCGAGATTAGTACCTATGTAACATGTTAGGACAACTTGTATATGCTCTAAAAGTTCTAAAATATTTGAATTGGGATACAAATTTAAGTGTTGAAATATTTGTCCATATTTGTCCGTATCCATATCCATATCCGTGTTCGTGTCTGTATCCATGTCTATAGCAGACGAACTTGGACAAAATATAATACAAACTGATGCAAACAAAGACAATAATTATTCAAATGAGGGACAGACACATAACCCTATGTCTACGTCCGTTTCCGTGGAACACCCCTATCTACGGCTCTACCCAGGGCTGGTAAACGGGCCCTAAGCCAGTCTGACTGGCCCGACCCGTATACCGTAACTGCGAACGGCTATCGAGCTATGATTAAAGTAAATTGGGCTCGGGCTCACTCTACAACGGGGCCTGATAAGTCTCGTTAAGTTTTTGTCTTCTCAATTTTCATTCTCGCCTTCCTCATTCCTCCAATCTCGTCCTCCTCCGGGTTGCCTTAATCCACTCCTTCGCCCGAGATTTGTCTAGTGCTCGGAATCCTCCTAGCTCCTGCCTATTGTCGCCTGCTCGGCTCTGTCTCCGTATGTCCTCTCTCTTTCTCTCATCACCTCTGTGCAATCTGTGTTTCTTTTGTTCCCATTTTTTCTTCCAACATGTTTGTTTGTTTCTCCTGTTGTGCAATCTGTGTTCCTTCTGTTCATGGTTTTCTCTCTTGTGGATCTTTTGAGTTATCACTGAATCTGTTACGGGGTTGGCTCTCCTGCATTCAAAACGATATGTGAGCCCAAATTCTATGGTTTTGTTTGGGGGTTGTCTGATGAGCGATTGGTTTTCCTGGGGATGGATTTCTAAGGCGAGTTGGGTGTGTGTAGTTTTTGGGTAGTGATTCATGAGGTTTGGGACATGGAAGAAGCTCTCTCTGTTTTTTTCCCTGGGTGACTTGCATGTAATGCTGACTTTTTGTTTTTTTGAATTTGTGTACAGATCGACAAAGTTTCGGCTATCTTTTGGGCCATTTGTTGATGGTCATCTAGCTTAGTCGTGCCATTATTGGACGTGGAAGAGGTGATTGACGATTGACAAGGCTCTCATTCTTTCAGGTTTTTGAGTTTTTTACGCCTGTCTTGCAAGTAGGCATGAAACTGGTTTTTGTCGTCGAATTATCTTGTTTATCTGTGAATTTTTCTTCCTGAAGAAAAATAGTTCCATCTTTTCTATCTGATTCTTTCTAGTATTATAAGAGTGGCATACATTATATTTTTGTTTAATGACTGATTCTAGAGGTCAGATTTAATGTCAAGATTATTGGAGCTCTTAGAAGAAAAATTAAGAACCAAGAATACGGCGAGGTGCCTCTTCCTATTCTTGATGTTTAGTGTTCACTGTATCTTCCGGTCTCTAAAGTGCAAATAGGGATTTTTGTAATTATGTTCACGTCAATGGGTTTTTGTTTCCATAGAAATGTTTCACATTGAGTTTCAATCCCTAACTCATAATTTTAGTAATTATGAGTTTTTTAGCATAATTTTAGTAATTATGCTGGGATTTAATAATTTATATTTTTCTTTCATCCCCAAAATAGTAGAATAACTGATATTTAACCCCAAAAGTCATAATTTACCATATTTTCAAGTCACATCTTGTTATGATGCTGAAAATAATTTTTTTTATGTTGAATGCAATTATAAGCCTGTTAAGAGCCTGAGTCCTCCGTTTATTTTTAAATGGGTTATGAGTATTCCTTTAACTCTATGATCAAACATTACAATCACTTGTATGACAAAATAAGCAAACTTAGAACACGACGATACAAAAAATAAGAGAAAGAAATTTTATTAACTTCACCACAAAAGGATAAATAAGATTTGAATTTTAAAATTATGTCAATGCTACCCAACACAATAACCAACTTGGATTCAGAAGAGAGTCAATGAGGATATACTACCAAAGGGAGATCATTCTCAAAGTATAAAGTTTCAGGTGGAAACCGATCTTAATATTCTCCCACTAGTCGATAGGAGTATAACGACTCCAGGGCACACCCCTGGTCCAGACCAGCGTAGGAGAGGGGAGAGATGTTCGTTTGTTGTTGTCCTCCCCACTTTTACAGCTGTCGACATGAACTATATCGAAGGGAAACTATCTGGTCATGCTGTATGACATGCATGGGGAGCAAAATGGAAGGTCATACACATAGGGTAATAAGATGAGATATTTCATGGGGGCTGATGGGGTATAGGAGAAAGAGAATATTTTTTATTTTCTTCTCTAACGGGGTATTGAGGGGAATCCCGGGGTGCATATAGACACGTGCTATTTTTAAATAGGCTAGGAATATTTGGACTTAACGGGCTTAGGCTCTAATTGAACGGGCTCAGGCCTGATTACCACACCTACCCTTACCCCTCTTACTTCACCCCTCCAACTCTCAGGTGGCAAAGGGCCTAGCCCGGCTCCACAGATGAGGCCCAGCACGACCCACAGGCCTAAAGTGTCAGACAAAGTAAAAAAAAAAAAAATTTAAAAATGTGTATCCTTAATGCCTTTTGGGCTTGTGAACAAGTCTCATAAGGCGTTACAGGCTTCAGTTTGGGTCTTGGACCGGGCCTCGGGCTCTACAGTCCCTGTTTGGGCTGGGCTTGATAAGATCCATGGGCCTCAATTTTAGGCCCAACAGACCAGGCCTGCCATGGGCGGCACAGTCCTTTGCCACCTCCCCTCCCTCTTTTTCTTCCCCAGGGTCATCTCAGCTTCATCGTTTTAAAACCTCGCCACCAAGCACCAAGCAAAAGAGCAAAAGAAGAAACACGCTTCTAGTCCTAGATTCACTAAATTTAAATAGTGATAGTAATAACGACACTTTGGTGACAACAGTAATGATGATCTCCAACATAAAGCTCTCATTTGCTTGAGCCTGCTTACTTGAGGCAATGTTTCATCGTCAATGGCATTTAACATGCAAGTTCCTATGACATTTAAATACCACTCAAACTCTTCAAAAGTTTTTGCATCTTAAACACAAACTAAACAAAAGGACCATCATAGAACTTATTTGAATTAATTGTTGTAGTGCTTATTGTAACTCGTTCTAACAACATGATTTGAATCGTTCAAAAATGAGCTTTCCCAAAATCTAACAGAATAAAAGTTGGAACACTGGAAAACTTTGTTTATTCAGAAGAATCTTTTGATGAAGTAATCACAAGGGTGAAAATCATAACTTTCCTTGTATGCAAGAAACCGGAAAGATCAGAGTTGCCTAACACATTTTACAATGGGGAGAAACGCCCATGCATATGCCTGATATAAACGTTCCCAGAACGAGTACATGTCTCCCTTTTGATGAAAGAAAAGTTTGGCAGATGTTTTGATGATCACCTTCCCTGTCTGGCTACTTCTCAAATAAGTGAGGTTACACTTACAATAAAAAAGGACGTGGGGTACACAAATTAAACTTGCATGAAATGCCATCAACTGACCTACCTTCAATCAACCCAATCAAATTGTTAAATTGAAAAGGCAAACTCCTTATAGCCTTCAACTTACCAGCCTGTTTTGCAGTATATCGGTCCACGTGCACTCTGCAAGCATATAACAGCACCAAAATACTAATGAGTTAATCTTTGCTCAATGCTAATGAGCTAATCTTCCCGCCAAAATAAAGGCCTCAATCAATACTTATCAATAGAAACTATGCTCAGAAAAAATGTTTGTACATTGACCTTATGAATTAACAATAATGTTACAATTTATATATCAGATGCACTACCATAAATCAAAAGCCAGAAATATCGCATTACTACATCACTGAATTGCTGGAACCTTCTCCATCTTCATGATCGAAGGCTGCAAACTCAACCATTTGCATACCCCTTCCTGCCACTACAATCTGATATCGGTTTCTGTAAAAAAATTATGAAACATAGGATTCAAAAAATAACCAAGAAACATTATCAGAAAAATCAGAATCAAGTTTTTCCAGCCCAATAGGACCAAAAACTGAACACTTTTGTTCGTACGTCAGGACTCATGAGACATTATATATAATTAGTACTACAGATAATATGCACATGCATGGTACAAAGAATGAGAAAAAGAGAGATACCAGTAAAAGAGGGCACTGCTGGAGAAAGAGATGAGCATCGAAAGACAGGAAAAGATGAACAGAGGGAAAGCAGAGGACACTAGCAGGGACAGACGATGTGGGCTGAGAGGAAAAAAGGGAAGGAGTAGAAGTGAAGAAATATGAAAAGATGACGAGAAATACAGGAATTGCTGTAGAAGGGCGAAGGATGAACCTTAAGAGGAGAAATGTAGGCTGCCACACATTCCTAGCTTACATAAGAATGACAAACAAAATCATGTAATGTTCGCAAGATCCCCTCTATTTTGTTCAACCAATTCATTTTCGCATCAACTCCCGAAGTTAGCTTGAATATGCTAATTCAAGTACATAAAAAGTCACACTAACAAAATTGTTGGAAACAGAAGGGAATAGATGGATAACATATTAACCAACAACCAGTTGTAACTAAATCATTTATTAGTTCAGACACTGTAATGTTACAAAGTCATGGTCGATTTACATATCTTGATCCACGTTTTTAGGCAAATGGGGAGATAAATGAGAACATTACAAATAGGATTAAAGAAGGTTGACAAAAAATGAAGAGCAACTTCAGAATTACTTTGATAATCCCTAATAAAGGAAAATTTGCACAACAACGAATCTACTGTGTGTTTGTGTGTGACTTTGTGCTAGAGACAATTATAAGTGGATGAATAAAAGAACCATTCAACACTAAATTAAAAGCAATTACATAAGGGAGAGTTCAAGAGTAGCTTCGATCAATGACAAAGCACCAGAAAAGCTGATTGAGATGGTTCATTCATGAAGAAAGGAGGCAGCTACTAACAATCATAAAAAGTAATTAGGAGTTAGCAAAGGCCCTCAGAAGAAGGGGATTAAGGACGTGGAGGACTTGGAAATTGCTGGTGGAAAAAGTGAAGATACATGAGTGAGTTCGAAGTGACAACGGTCCACTAGGAAAATGATATTTTCACAACAAAAACACACATAAAAAACTCACACGAGTTTTGATTGGTCTAGATAAATGAGCCCATGTGAACTTTGTGTGGGGCCCACTTGTTAAGTCCAATCAAAACTCTTGTGTGAGTTTTTGTGGGTGTTTTTGTTGTGGGAATATCGCCATCCTCAAGGTTTGTAATTTATCTAAGTAACTGATAACAATTATCAGTTCAGTATGCTCACCTTTCACAAGCTCGTGCATCTAATGTTTCCGGCTCTGGCACACTAATTATGATATGGGTATATTCAGTGAGTTTTCCAAGATTGTCAAGGTTCCAGATTCTGACTCGTTGATCGAGACCTGTTGAGAAAACCCAAGTCCCATCTGTCCAAACACCTAAACACAAAGTAGAAGAATCTTGAGCTAAACGTAACTTAAATATGCAAATAAAATAGAACTATCCAACATTTCTCCATCTGCCGCAATAATCTGTTGATAGAAAGCAGACTAGCTGTGAGTAATTATTTACCTTTAAGAGCTGAGCTGTGAGCTGAGGCGACTGTGCACTGAGACAGGACCTGAAGCCTATAACCAGCATCGCAAGGAAAAGATTTCCCACTAATACTACTTCCTGCACTTAAATTTTCTCAACCACTAAAGAATCCATATAATAACAAAAAAATTTAACAAGATATGCAAAAATGGCACACCTTTGTTTATTTCTGCATGATGTGAGAGGCTGATCGTATGCTTTATGCATTGTGGAGACAAATCAAATACAACACTGTTTAGTGCTTGATCATCCCCTCCACTTATAAGAGCAAATACTGACCCACGGCGTGGATGTTCAGGATGGTTGATTTCCGAGATACAAAGACAATTGACACCAGATTGGTGAATGGAATTCATGACATATATAGGCTGTATTTCATGAACCTTGGTCTTCAAGTCACATCCATCATCAATCACCTGTTCTGCTGAAGCATCCTGGACAGCTAAGTCATTAGTGTGATCAACAATTACCTCAGATTGTTCACGTGTGACAGTTCTTCCAACAGACTCTCTGTGACCAGAGTGAGATTTCTGATGTGGTAATGACCTCCACCACCGACCTCCCTGGCTTCCTCTTCCGGTACGAGGTCGTCTCTGGAAATCTATATACATCTCGAGTTTAAGCCTGACGACTTGTTCCATAAAACTTGTAATGGATTCAGTCAGATCCCAGAATGTAATGCTTCCATCAGTAGATCCACTGATAACTAGATACTTGTCTCCTATTTTGGCACAACATGTAATTGATGTAAGAAATTCATTTACTTAACACAAATATAGCATCTATTTGCCAAGTGGAACCCTCTAGAGGTCAAATTCTACAAAGTTAGAAGGCTATTAATGAAGGCTAGCCAAGTTGAAAAAGAGTGTCAATGAACTCTATGTTTAAACCATACCAAATGATTCCACTTTATTAATGTGGATGAACAAAATCCCAAAGAGATTTAAAAGTAATCTTGCTTGTAGGTGAAAGCCAACCATAAGTCTTTACCTTGATAGAGTTGTGAGAAATGCAGTCCTTAATTTTCTCATTCATATGCATTACATTTTATAGGATACAGAGGTTATCAAGTCATAGGGAGTCAATCCCTGTTAACTCGTAGTTAGTTTACAACAGTCTACTATAGTAGGGGAATTTGTTACAACTGATCATTGACTCAACTGATCATGATCATTGACTCAACTGATCATGATCATTGACTCAACTGATCATGATCATTGACTCTTTGACTTAACGGATCATTGACTCTTTGACTCAGTCCGTTGAGTTTGTTAGAGTGAACCTGGACACTCTAATGGTTCGCCTCACAGCCCTCTCAAGCTCATGTGGAGGTTCACGAAGCATGAGCTTGTGGTGAAGCATAAAAAACCGAGGGCTTGGTAAGGATTTGGTGAAGAGATATGCAATTTGTTGAGTTCCTGGTATGTGTGCCACATGGAACAAAATGGACATCGATGTCGATGTGCTTTGTCCGATTGTGGAAGACCGGATTCCGGGCCATGTAGAGAGCGCTAACATTATCACATAAAATTGAGGGAGGCGAGGAAATGGAAATCCGAAGCCGGCAAAGAAGATGAGTCAGCCACAAGACTTCAGCAGTGGTGGCAGCTAGAGCACGATATTCAGCTTCAGAGCTGCCCAGGAGATCAAGTTTGGGCCAAGGTAAATAGCATAACCGGTAACTGATCGGTGAGTATCAGGGCACCCTGCCCAATCTGCATCAATGTAGGCACGGAGGGAGAGATCCATAGATTGATGAAACTGAAGTCCCAAGGAGATAGTCCCTTTTATATAGCAAAAGATGCGCTTGACAGCTTCAAGATGGATCTGACAGGGTGAGTGCATAAATTGGCAGAAATGGCTGACAACAAAAGCAATGTCAGGCCGATTGAGAGTGAGATATTGGAAACTGCCCACCATTTGCCAATAGAGAGAGGAATCTTCTAGGGGTGAGGAGCCATATGCAGAGAGGTGTGTGCCAGCTTGCAGAGGGCTTTTGACAGGCTTAACTCGAAACAATTCAAACCTTTCCAAGAGTTGAAGTGCATAACGGCTTTGGGAGAGCATTAATGCAGATTCAGTCCGCTTAACCTGCATACCAAGAAACAGATTTAAAGGTCCTAGATCCTTCATATCAAAGGCTGCAGACAATTTTGTGGTGAGCATTTGCAGGAGTGGAGCAGAGGAACCGGTGAGGATGATGTCATCAACATACAACAAGAGCCGAAGCATGTGAGAATCATGTTGCTAGAGAAACAAAGAGGTATCAATCGGACATCCAACAAAACCAAGGTGTAGTAAAAAGGTTGTGAACTTAGTGTACCACGCCCTTGGAGCTTGCTTGAGTCCGTACAGAGCTTTGTGCAAATGACACACATAAGATGGGTGTGTAGAATCAACAAAACTAGGAGGTTGCTGGAGGTAGACTTCCTCGTGAAGATCCCCATGGAGTAACATCAAGTTGGCAAAGAGGCCAAGCATATGAAGTAGCCAGTGCAAGCACAAGACGAATGGTAGTAGCTTTTACAACCGGGCTAAAGGTTTCGTCAAAGTCAAAACCTGCACGTTGATTATAGTCTTTTGCTACAAGACGGGCCTTGTAGCGTTCAACAGATCCATTGGCATGGAGTTTAACCCGGAATACCCATTTGCAGCCTACCACATTCATACAGGGCTTTAGGAAACAAGAGTCCATGTTCTATTACGGTTAAGAGTTGTTATTTCCTCCTACATAGCTTCGACCCACCTGGGTTCTTTGGCAGCTTGCCGATAGGTGCTGGGCTCCATGGGCAGAGACTCAGAAGCTGTAAGTAGTGTGGCAGGGAGGGGATAGCAGGTCGCAAGGAGGACCTTGGACTGCTGTGCCCTGAAGCGAGTCACCATGGGATGGGAAATGCTGGAAATTGACACCGAGGAGAGTTCTATAGGAGGGTGAAGTAGTAGTGCAGTAATAGAAGCAAATGGAGGTAAGTCTGTAAGATCACCAGAAGAGGAGACAGCCATGGGCATTGGCAGCGGAGGCTCTCCATCAGGGCGTGAAGGCAGATCCTTGGACACCATAGAGATAGCCCCAGAAGAATCTGAGAGTGCAGCAGGAGCAATGGAGACAGTAGGGACATCCATAGGCACACCAGCAGACAGAGGACAGTCCTCAGGAGGAGAAGAAGATGACTGTCGCATGGAGGGAGATAGGCCTGGCATCATAGAGAATGGAGCAGCTGCTGGTGAGTTCCTGTCACGCACTGGGAGGGAAGAGATAGACTGTGAAGATGGCAAAGCAAGGACTAACTGCTTTGGATGGCAGCGGAACACTTGCAATGGCGGCGGCACATGTGCTGGAGGCGGTGGTGATGCAGGATGAACATCAACAGGGACCAACTGCTTTGGGCGGCGGCGAAAGACTAGTAATGGTGGCTACACAGGCGCAGGAGGCATGGGTGATATAGGATGAACACCAGATGCAAAGCGTGGTAAAAGATCATAGGAAGCCCCAGGAGAGGATGATAAGGAACCAGGTCCAGCAGGGATGGCAGAGGGACCAAAAATAGCCTGCCCAGAGTCCAATGGTACATCTGCTATTAGTTTGAGTGGGAGTGGCCGAATTCTAAAGCAATGAGCAGAGGGACGTCCATGATTGCCAATAGTGGGGTAAGGAAATACCTGCTCAACAAAGGAAACATGTCGTGAGATGTATAGACGCCCTATGAGAGGGTCGAGGCAGCGATATCCCTTGTGATGGCCACTATACCCCAAGAAGATGAATTGTACTGTTTTGTAATCGAGCTTGCCCTAACCAAAGGGCTAGAGATAAGGATAGCAAGCACACCCAAAGGCCCAAAGGTGATCATAGATAGGCTCCTTTCAAAAGAGAAGCTCATATGGTGATTTTCTGCCAAGAGTTTTGGCTGGAAGACGATTAATTAAGTAAACCGTAGTAGAGAAGCAATAAAGCTAAAGTGCTTTAGGGAGGTGAGCATGAGCCATAAGAGTAAAGCCGGTCTCGACCACATGACGATGCTTCCTCTCAGCCAACCCATTTTGTTCAGGAGTGTCAGGGCAGGAGAGAAGATGAACTATGCCTTGTTGCCGGAGAAAGGTTTGAAGAGTATGACTAATATATTCTCCTCTGCCATCTAATTGAACTACCTTCACCGAGGCATCAAATTGACGCTTAAGGTAATGAAGGAAATCAATAAAAATACCAGAAACTTCAGACTTTTGTTTCATGGGGAAAAACCGAGTAAAACGAGAATATTCATCCATAATCAATAAATAAAACCGAAAGCCATCAAGTGAATGAACAGGAGCAGGGCCCCATACATCAGTATGCAAAGTACTAAAGCAAGTTGGAGAATAAGTGACACGTCTGTCAAAAGGCAATTTTGATACTTCGCCAAGTTTACAACTATCACATGAAAAATTATTCAAAGACAAGGGAAAATGCAGGGACGACGCCAGAGTACACATTGTTGATGCAGAGGGGTGGCCCAAGCGGGCATGCCATACTTCAGAACTAACTTTATTGCAGAGAAGACTAACAGGAGACTTGCAAGGAGTAGAAGCAACAGCAACTCGATAGAACCCATCCATCCTAGGTCCGGCCAAGAGAATCTGACCGGTTTGCATGTCTTTCACAGTAAAACCCCATTCATAAAAACAAGAAGCAACAATTATTGTCTTTGGTGAATTGCGAGACACTTAGAAGATTTTTAGTGAGCCCAAGAACTAATAAAACTTTCTCCCAACTTAGGAGATGCAGATGATAATGTGACTAAACCAGTATGGGAGATTGGAAGGGAGTTACCATTTCCCACAAATACTTTGTCAGAACCAGAGTAAGGAGACATACCATCCACTTGGGCTGAATTAGAGGTCATATGGTGCGTTGCACCACTATCAGGGTACCACCCGTTGTCTGCTTGGTCAGCCAAATGAAGTGCTAAAAAGGATTGGATGGGTTCGGTGGAAGTAGCCTGGCATGCATCAGCCTTGTGATTCGGATGACCACAAAGATAGCAATAGATAGCTGAATAGTCACCATCACGACCACGGCCAGCCGGCAGCGAGGAAAGAGAAGCAGTTCGTCCACGTGTTTGAGTGGTAGAACGATTTTCACCAGAGCGCCCCCCTCCACCAAAACCACCTCGAGGGACTATAAGACGAGGAGACGAAGAGGACTTGGAGGTGAAGAGTGCCAAGGAGGAAGGAACACTCTGCTGTCCCAGTAGACGTAGCTCAAAGACCATGAGAAGAGCTGCAACTTCATCGACAATTGGAAATTCGCGAGCAACATGAATGGCAGCACAAGCTATGTCAAATTCAGGTCCAAGGCCCTTCAATAAAAGTATGATGAAGTCGTCATCATCAACTAGCTTGCCGGCCATGGCAAGAGTGTGAGAAAGAGACCGAGCTTTGTTAATATAATCACTGATAGAAAGAGACCCCTTCGAGAGGCTGTGAAGCTCTCCTTTGAGGCCTTGAATGCGTGATCGAGTCAGTTTACCATAGAGCACCTCCATTGTAGTCCAGAAGGAGTGGGCGGAATCGCAGTGGGCAACTTGGGGAAGAACATCTTCAGAAACAGAGGTGGCCAGCCAAGCCAAGACCATCTGGTCAAGGCGAAACCACGCACGCACAGTGGGATCATTATCATCATTCATCACCAGTAGGGTGAGACAGATCACCATGAATCAGCCCAATGAGTCCATGGGAACGAAGAACTGGTAAAACCTGCATCTTCCACATATAGTAATTTGTGGATGCAAGTTTTACTGAGATTTCCTGGGAAATATTCTTGACGATGGGAAGAGGAGGAATGGGTGACTCCATGTAGGGAAGGATTGTTTCAGAATTGTTGGCCGAAGACATGATTGTAGAAGAAACTGAACGCGGGATAGAAAAGAGTCAAGGTGTTCTGGCCGATACCATGTGAGAAATGGAGTCCTTAATTTTCTCATTCATATGCATTACATTTTATAGGATACATAGGTTATCGAGTCAGGGAGTCAATCCTTGTTAACTCGTAGTTAGTTTACAAAAGTCTACTACAGTAAGGGAATTTGTTACAACTGATCTTTGACTCAACTGATTTTTGACTCTTTGACTCAGTCCGGTGAGTTTGTTAGAGTGAACATGGACACTCTAATGGTTCACCTCACAAGAGTAATGTTCTATTAAAATTCAAAAAGTTCATGGCCTCCTGAGTTCGGATCATGGATCGCAATATCTTAGATATATTTGTATATGTCACATTACATATACAAGATATTAGGAAAAAACATATATTTCCCAATATCTCAAATATGTCTTAAATATTTAAGATACATAAGAGATATTTAAGATATATTGCAGCTATTCCCTGATATGTTTTACCCTCACCCATGACCTTTTTCTCACCTGTGACCCCCTCTAGCCCCAAACTCTTCCTCCTTTCATTTTTTACTCGGGCAGCAAGCTGGGAACAGGCCAGATCCAGTATATTTCAGACATAACTTCTCTCTGGCCGCAAGCCAAATACAGTCCATTTCAGACATGTGACTGCAGTCCATTTCACACATGTGACTTCACCCTGGCAGCATGTCAGATGCAGTCCATTTCAACCATGTAGTCCATTTCAGAAATGTGACTACAGTCCATTTCAGACATGACTTCTACTTAATAAGTGTAATTTATGTTAGTATAAGTTTCTTCATATGGTGTTATGATTGTTAGAGATTAATTATAGGGCTTTTAGATGTTAAAATATGCTTATATTAACGAAGTACATGTGAAAACATCATATTTAGGTCACCGATATTTTTTTCCCAATATCTCCGATATATCTTATCTTTGGGTCAACGATATATCTCTAATAAAAGATATGTGAACCATGCTTCGGATTGTGGAAGCTTCACTCAAATTCCATAATCCATTGTGGTAAAAATGAACTAACAAGTCTTAAGTTATCATCCATGAAGTTCGTCAAATCTTGAAAGCTTTTGATCTCAAAGACAAAATCCTTAAAAATTGTCCTTTTCTTTATGGATATTTGGAATGATTAATTCTTGTTTCGGTCATGGGGTTGATTTGGGAGTTCTTCTCTTAAGTTAGTTGTGTTGCCCTTTTGGCATCTCTTAAGTGTTTGGTCTTTGAGGAGGTTTGTATGTATGTCTTGATCTTGTGTCCCTCCTTTGTTCTTAATGAAATTTTACTCAAACCAAATATATATATATATATATATATATATATATATATATATGTATGTATGTATGCATATGTATACATATACATAGAGAGAGAGAGAGAAATTCATTTACTTCAACTTTCAAGTTCTTTCTTAGACAGACATGAATCTTTGGTTGCTGTACATAAGTAAAATGAAAAAGAACTCAGCAGAGAATGCCTACATGTTATTGCATTCCATCAAATGCATCTTTTAAAGGATCCATTTTCACATGATTAAAGCACACATCTTCATGAAACAGCAGACTCAGTAACTGGCCACAATTTCCAAACTATGTTTAAAGAAGAGTTAGGATTGACAATGTTCACTAGAAGACAATAAAAGAGATATAGATCTTAATTAAAAGGAACCTTTTTCCAAGTTATGTCTCTTTTATCAATCACTCCACCTAAATAATGGAATTATACGGCAATCACAAAAATATTTATAGGCACTAATTTAGATAGACACCTCTCAAAGGATCATTGGTGGGAACAACGATATGTTGCAGAGCCAAAACTGGAGATGTTAGGGGACCCAAAACAGCAACATCAAACCTGCATATAGAAATGACATAAATGATAAACTTTTGCAACAATCGATTAGTTATTTCTTGGATCCTGAAGAAGTTTTTTAAACCAAATGTAGAAGCATTTACAGCATAAACATTTTCTGAATATAAGATACATAAATAAAATTTGTCTTTCTTATGCATACCAGAATCGAGAAGACAAAAGAAAAGCGCGCAATGTGAGTGTGGCATCAGAACAAGCAACCACAAGAAAACAGACAAGTAACCTGTGCAGACACAGAAGGTAAAGTACAAATGATTAAAGAAAATCAGTCACAGGTAAAAAATTATACACTGGGCTTTAAGTTTCTCATTGTTTACAATTTAATTCTTCCATGTTAAAGCAGACCGGTTTTAGTTGTTACCAGCTTAGTGATGAAAGATTACCACATGTTTCATGTGCAATTAACAACTCATGAAGCCAAATCCACATTGTTGACCTTCTTCTCTTTGTCCCCTCTTTCGAGGGTTGCATCAGGAAGGGCGCTTGGGGGAAAAATTTGCTCCTATGTTTTTTACATTGGATTCTGTACCATCATTTTGATTCTGACAAGAGTCAAATATGGTATGGAGTCCTCCAATGCTTATTCCAAGGATTTAATATTTTTCATTATTTGAGAATTGGAATTTGTAATTTATTTTTCTCTCTTTATCATTATTCTCATGTAATCTTTCCCCTCTAGATCATTAATGAAATCGGATTATGCTCCAAGCTTATGATACAAAAAAGAGTCCTGTTAGTATGTGCCCAGTGCACGCAATGATCATATGCTGGATGCATCAGGGCCATGCAATTTTGAATATGCAGCGCTACAGAGCAGGTAGGTCCCCTGTGATTCGATGCACGCAATATGCACCCGGTGCATATTAACTTTTCCTACAAAAAAATATGGTATAGAGTCCGCGTCGCCAAACCCAGATTGCTGGGATAAGGCATGTGATAATGATGATGATGATGAGCAGTTCTAGTCAATAAAGTTTTTGTTTAGATTTGTTTATAATTTTTACAGTTAGCACCAATTTTATACCAAAAAATCTCACAACACAGGCCTTTTAGCTTATTAATTGACACTTAAAATAGCATCAAAGCAGTAAGAAAATGAAAGCTCACCTGCAATCAAGCTGATTCACAAGAAAACCTGTAACTGCAAGGTATCTCCAATCATTTTCATTATCATCTCGGATAGGGACTTTGGACTCAGCCTTCTCATTTTCTCCCTTGTGCTCTACGACTTTTCGATTACTTGCAACTTTTTGTGGCATGTGAGACGAAAGCCAATGGAAGGAGACATCATCATATTCTAGAAGAGGCCCATTATAATGTGTTTCCTCATTTTTATTGTGTTTTTTCATGAGATACCAACAAGTTACAACCTGCTTTGAGCCAACAGAAATAAGTAGGTCTTGATTGTCTGTGTTATCTTTGGCAGAAACTTCTGCTTCTTGTTGGCAAGATAAGTTTACTCCTTTGATTGTTGATTTATAGATCTTTGATATAAAAATAATAGATCTCACTGCTGATCCTCCCACATGCTCTCCTATATACTTGGATGTTGACCATGTTTCCACTCCAGGAATATATCTGCATTACTAATGAACTTAGCCACCTACAGCTGGTGATACTCTCAAGCAAACATTACACATGCATGTAAATTCTTAAGTCCTAAAGGGATATTCTCCAACAAAAAAACCATTGGGCCACATGAGAAGCTCCAGACAAGAAAACAATAGATTCCACCATAAATACAGCTCAAACGGTATGAAGTATGAACATGAGATTTTCATTTGTAATGGCAATAAAATGTTGCCCATAATCACGTCACAACTAAAATGGAATTGCAGTGAAATGTAATCTCACCTAGTCAAGCGGACACTCCCATCTTCACAGCCTGTTGCAACATAACTTTGTGCAAAGGGGGAACTACTGTTTTGGCCTTCACCACAATGCAGGGAACCAGATAAAAAACATAAGGAGTGGATTTCTCTTCCATGAAATTGCATGTGCAGCACTTGAGGCAATAGCTTCCCACTTGTATCAGGAACCCAAAATCTGTGAACATGAATGGTATGATCCTGAAGGAAGTACATGAGTTTGATCGCATGACTAATTTATGTGTACCTTAATAGTGAAAAACATCTCTGAATAATGTATACAATAATAACTATATAAATTTTTTGTCAGAAGAGTGACAGAGAAATCTTAAGCACTGAAAGTCCTTGTTGAAATACATCTTTCCTAACATCCATCCAATTGACAAACTTCAAAGAGCAGAGAGCAAGAAGTAATTTTATCCAACAAAAGTGCTTAATCTTACTACTCCAAATCATAGGACATCAATAAAAACAAATAAAGATAGGTTATTAAAAAAGACAAGGAAGAAATTTACAAACCTTCAAAAATGCAAAACAGTTTTGAGTCCTAGGTGACTTTCCAAAATAATAATTGTGAGGCCGCCGCCAACCACCACATGGAACTACTAATATCTATTAAAAAAAGAAAAGAATCCTTCAATCTGTAGAGTAATATACATAGAACGTCCAACCAGTCTCTAGTGAAAGAAAGAAATTCCACACACTACCTTTTTGACTCATCAATTTTACAATTTAAATATAATACTATAAAATATGTACCTTTGTCTCGCTTATCAAGTCCCAAATGATGAATTCTCTCGAAGCAAATCCTACAGCATAAGCAACCTGTGTGGAATCATCCATAGTGCAAGAGCTTGATAAAACAGATTGGATCAAACTCAATTCTTTCACTCGCTTGATTCCCATAAAGTCCAATTTTTGCAGCTCTTGGTCAAATTTAAAGTAGCAAATGCATCCATCCCCTCCTGTCTAATAAAGAGAGAACTAGGTAAATAAGATAATTTCTGCACATAAACATCAGTTACTTACAAATGTTCAAAATTACAAAATTATGCCTAAAAAGTTTGAAGACTGAAATTAAGCTGGCAGAGATGGCGCTTTTACTGCCCAGCCAAACAGTCATAACACTCACTCTATTAGAGCCAATTGTTTCTCATAAATCTGAAACTAAGCAGTCTACAATGATTGACTTTGTGAAACATAGAAGTTTTAGTAAGTTAGGCTATCAGAGATATGTTGTTAGCCAAGTTAATCATAATAGGGTAGTTTTAGCAAGACAAGTTGTCTCAAGTTTGGCCTGCCTGCGCATAGCTTGATTGAATTGAATTCTCGAAGTTCTATACTATGAGACAAATGATTGTATATTTATAGAGATCACTACACCAAAAGAGACCTATTATCCCGGATATCACTAAAGCTATATGACAGTCTCCATGTAATAGTTTAAAACCATAAATGTCCGTGCATATAAGAAATATAAGTTCAAGCTGATCAAGCGAAGTCTATAAAGTTGATTGAGCCAAGTCTACAAAGCTAGCTTGAGCTTCAGCGTAGCGCTGCAATGCTCAGCATTAGTCCAATCAGATCGCTTTTGAGCTTTGACTTGGGACGAGCCGGGTAAACTATTCATTCAAGTCAAGTAAAGTCTGCCCTTTAGCACCCTTAGTCAGAGGAGACAACTTGAACAAGCAATAAGAAAAACTTGAAATTTGCAACACGAAGTTATTGGTTTGAACTTACAGAGCATATGTCAACTTGATTCATGTTTGGATCTTCGATTATAACACTGGAAACATTCGATATCCCATGAGCTCCCTTAAAATGAGTTAAAGTCGAACTGATTTCTTCTGAGCTGGCAGAAGTGACAAGTTGTGGGTCTACTGACAATGGGAACATGACAAGATTACCACGCTGGTCACCACACACCACAACCTGCATAAATTATTCCCATATCCAACAGGAACATGACAATTTGTGTATCATGACAGCTATTCCTTTTACAGATTGCAATTACAGTTTAGAATCTAATAGATTTCGCCTGCAGAATTTTGTATGAACGGGAACAACTACATCCAAAGATCAAGCAACTAAACTAAATTTAACAACTTATTCCTAAAAGATTACTTAGATTATGCCAAATCAATCACTATACAATGTAAGGATCTGTTGTAAATATTGAGTAACTCTATTTTTGTATGGCTTTAGTATATTTTGTAACAAAAATATGTACTTATTAGCAGAACAGATGGCCTGAGCTACCTTGGTTCCCATAACCTTTGCTTGCTACCCTCACTACAAATAATCATGGACATGCAAATACATAAGAAAAACGGGAGGAAAAAAAATGTACTCATGTTCATGACAATTGATAAAGGGCATACATGGAGGATGATGCGCCGACAACCCACGGTATCATGAAAATTACATAGAGCTTGCCTTTAAGGTGCTTGCAATCACAGAATTCAGGCAACTTAAATTATCAAATGCTGTTGTGGTTCTCTTCTGCCAGATTTAAGTACCGGAGAGAGGGAAATCTAAAAATCAATAAAGGAAAAGAGCAAACGTAAAGTCACCACAAAAATTTGAACATGGTAACTTCAAGGAACCTTATCCATCTGATGAAGAACGGGAGTAAGGTTTAAACCTTTAGACCAAACATACTAAACTTTTGGACCAAACATAAGGTGACATTCTAAACTTTTAGACCAAACGTAAGGTATCAACAACAAATTTTTGAAATCAATAAAGGAACACTGCAGTATGAATTCACTTTTTATTATACGTAAATTTGCTTCTTCTTCATATTTCTTCCTTTAGTCACATTTCAAGGGATGCAACCAAAGATCTAACAGTCACTTGCTGACTTCAACCTTATTGCACAATCTCTTATTATATATGTTTTCTTCTTGGATTCTCTTTTCACATTTCTCATCCACGACAATGCCTTCAATTTTTATGACATGAATTTTATCAAGCAGCTATGGAGCATGATATCAGCTATCATCCAAAAGAAGACATTCATATTTAACGAATTTACAAAACAATACTTACCCCAATTTCAAATGATGCATCTAGACAGAGAATACGTGATCCAAAACATGATGTAAACTCTGCCAGCAAATATGCCACAGATCTGGTTGTTCCTCCAACAGATTGTGAATTCTCACCAATGTGCCATAACTTTAGCTTCCCTCCGGGATTTGCAGTGAAAACATGCCTGCTCCACCAAATAACATTTAGTAACACAAACTCGCGGAAGCATACACATTTTTCACAGATTTCATTACCTGTGCCCCAGCTTCTTGCTCCAAAAAATCCCCAGAAGCTGTCTCTCTTTTTCAGCTGGCCAACTAAAGAGCTCAGATACAACAACAGAAACATTATCATAGACAATTCTTATGACTGTTGCACCCCCCTTTCCATCCCCGATGGCAAGCCAATCAATCACCTCACTGTTTGGATGAGACAAAAGTAAATCCATAGAAATGATCGGTACTTCTTTGCAGGCACGGACAAGCTGGGTCCACTTGACATCTCCATTATGAGACAACTTCACGTGGTGAACATACCCATGGTTAGTGGCAACATATATGATGTCCTCCCGACCAAATTGCATACACCTTACATATTCACTTTTGCTGTAGAACACAAAAGGGAATAACACATACAAATGCAGATTACGTGAGTATACATGATATCTCAATTTCTATAATATTCTAAACTAGCTTTCATTTACCATTGTAATATCTCAAGAAAAAAGGAACCGAAAGTGTTAAATACAATGCAATATGGAATTACAACCAAAAAGAGACTGGTTTTGACAACTGTTGATAGGTATTCAGTAAATATTTTCCTTAAAAAGAAAAATTTTATTGCTGAGACAAAAAATCGTCGAATATCAACATACTCAGAATTTTGGCATAAACATTACCTATTCATGGGACCAAGCTGTTCCGATAAATTTGTGGTAGAAATAGAAAATACTTCTTTATAGTCCTTGAATTTCTTTTCTTTACCAGATGAGGTCTCAAAAACTGCATTGTGAACTGGATGTACTTTTATTGCAGAGTCAAACCCTGCAGTTAAAAGCAGCAAGGAGGTGGGATCATACAAACATCTCCAAATGCCTCTTCCACTGCAAATATATATGCCAAAAACGCATCAGTGCTCTCATCTATAGCAAAGAACTGAAGTCTTTTGATATAAAGACATAGCCTTTTATCTAAAATTCGGAAGAAATTCTTACCTGTGATCCTTTATAACCATAAGCGGGTTTCCATCAATGTCCCAAACACGGCAAGAGCAATCCTCACTAGCTGTTATTATTATCTTAAGGAAACAGAAAAATAAGGTTAATTTCTAGTCTATAAAATGAGAATAATGGAGAATTCTATGATATAATGCAGAGAGAAAATAGACATAGTTATAATAGAGTCAGGTAATTCCATCATGAGTTTGAACTGGACTATCCAATTGCTTTAGCAGCACTAGCAGCAATCTTGGTGTAAGCAGATATACAAATAATTGTGTGAGCAGGATGATGAAATTTCAATTTCTTGCAACGTGCCAGCATTTTGAATTATTTATAATCTGTTTGATTACTAGACATATTTACTTATTATTATTATTTTCTATTAAATTTCTAGACTATAAAATGATAAAACATGGCGAATTCCATAATATAACATACTGTTAGGCACATATGCAGGTTTGTGTGCGTGTGTATTAAAGAGAAAGGAGATATAGTGACTATATGGTCAGGTAATGCCATCATGAGTTTAAATTGGACTATCCAATTGCTTTAGCAGAAATCTTGGTGATTGCAGATGTACAAGTAATCATATAAGCGTGGTGGGATTTTAATTACATGCAATGTGTCCAGCCTTTTGTTATAACCTGCTCATACTGCTAGATATGTTTAATTATTTATATATTATTATTATTATTATTCTAAAAGCCATTAGATATATTTATATTTGATCAGAAATTACAAAACCAAAATGGTGTCCCAACATGTAAATTGAATGATCGTCTAATGGAAACAGTAGTTCATCCAATACAAGTAGGAAACAGGGATACAAATCAGCCATCCAACATCAAGCCCGTTTTGTTCAAGCTCAGCCCAGTCCACAAATTTAAGCAATTATAATCTTGATAAGGCTCAAGCTTTACACGACTTCAACCAAATATTAGGTGTCTAGAATTTTGATTTATTTCTGAACTGCTCTAGACACGTTTAAAAATTGATCAGTAAACACCTACATCTACAAACACTATCCTATTTAATGCCACCTATTCGAATAACCATTTAACTGTTGTTGTAGTTCATCAGATATAACTAGGGATGAGAATCTTGATATCATCAAGCTCAACCATGCTCAAGCTCAGGCCGAATATTGGGCTTTCTGGGCACTTGACAAAGCTCATGGTCAACACCAGAAAAATCTAATTAAGGCCAACTACATTGGAACCTCATTCTAGTAAAAAATTTCAATTCCCAATGCCAAAGCACGTGAACCCCCATATTTATAATTTCACTTCAGCCAAGAGGTTGAAGTTTTACGAGCTGCAAGATTAATTCAAGCTTGATCCAGAATGGCTTAAATGGCAAGGAAAACAAATGATACCACGATTGCATTGTGAAGTAACCTTCCATAATATACAAACTTCCATATGTATGATGTGTGCGCATGCATGCATGCATGCATTTAAGAATTTATGTGCATAAATATATGTATACATGTATATATGCACGTAAATCACTTGGATTTAACCAAGTAAAAGTCCATTGGTTATCCAACGTCTGAAATAGATCAAGCTTAGGTGGCAAGCTCAAAATTTTGATGAAAATTTGTCTACACCATCTAAGGATGTTTATCTACATATCAGAACACCCTAGTTACATGTGGAAGTTGCAAATCAACTCATCATGAAGTCATCCTATCATTCTTTAGTATTGACTCTCTCTCATGTCTATGTGGAAAAACTCAGCTGTTAACATCAGCCGGTAAGTTACCTGTTAACATTTTCATCTACAGGCCCACAGGTGCCACATCGATGCAAGGCAAGGGTGGTGAAGACAGTGGGGCACCAAATTTGAATTCATTTTGTTAGAGTGGGCTATGCCGGTCTATGCTTGTGAAGTATCATCTCTTATATTTATGTTGAAAATAATAGCCACTGGGCTGCACTAATCAAAACAGGCCCAAACTACACAGAACCATGACCATCATGACTAGCCACCAATCCTACCTGGTCCCATCTGACCCAACATCCTCGTGCCCAATTCTTAAAAACATTCAAGGGTAAGTTACCTGCTCACATTAAAAGACACCTCACCCACCTCATGAGAGAGAATGAGGGAGAGAACCAAATAATACAGCATACAAAAGGTTGTAGAGGGACTAATGAATATCAACAACTCTTTTTTCAGCAGTGAATATTATCAACTAATATACATTAATTGTGACTAATATTTGAATAACGCCAGCTATTTTGTAAGAACTTACTGTATCAGAAATGTGACAATCCCAAATTCTAGCATTATGACCAAATAACACAATGCCACTGGAGACTTCAAGGCTAAGAGGCATGCCGAGATCTCTACAAGTTGCATTCATCGTCCTGATTGTCCATATGCGTGCACTGTTCTGACAAAAATATAAAAATGCAGGTTAAATATATTGAGAAACATAGATCTGCCATCTCATATACAATATGAATTTCATAATCATAATCACGTAGCGCCTTTTCCCAGCAATGTTTAATATGAACTTCAAATAGAAAAAAAAACATGAATGATAGAGCCCACCTACGGTCATCAGAGACAGACATAAGTTTGGATCCATCAGGAGACCAGGCTATGCGGAAGATTGAACCTTCATGTCCCTCTAGTTTACTCAGGTTGATAGCAACATATTGATGAGCGAAACAGTTAAAGCCAAAAGAGACACAATCATTAGTGTCCTCTACTGAAGCCGATGTTGAAGAATGTCTACAATGTACCAGGTTCCAAATAACAACCTATCAAGGGAAAAGATGATTACAGAGGACTGAACAGTTTCTCGGTCAGTTAGAAGCTGATTAACTATGGCAAAGTTAGTATAATCATTGAAAATATATTAACTAATTGTTCACAAGAAGAAAGATTTCAACAAAACAGCATGTTGAAAGCCTAGTGGGAGCTTGTGAATACAAGCTTATCAATAGCATCACTGTAAGGAAACACGAAAAGCACGTTTTATCTTTGTATTCAAATAGAAGAATGATATTAAAGCAATACAGACTCCTGGAGAAGACATTGGATACAAATTTTATAATCACAAAGTAACTAAAAAGAGAAAATACACCAACCTCGTTAAAAATGGTGCCTGAGGCTACTCGGAATGATGCTAAGTCAGTGCCCCACATTCGCATAGAATACAGTAGGCATCTTTCTGCAGTACGAAACAGCATGTTCCAGACAAAAACAAGGTATAAGGAGTCAAAAAAAGGAACTTCAATGCTTCTTTCTGTACAAGCATCTAAAGCCAGAAAAAATTATACTGGTGAACCTCATAGCAACAACCCTTTTCACTCCACTAGCTGAAGTAACAGAGGACGCAAAAGTGAACTTCTCATATAGAAGTACGTTGTAGAATCTATTTCATGAGGACTTGAACAGACTAAGTAAAAGACTTCATCTACATCTCTAAATGCTATGGTACTCCATGGGCTCAATCTTGAATTAATTGAAATAAAGAGATAGCTGACCTGAAGACTTAACTTCGGCAAGCACACTGCATTTGCAAATATCCCACAACAAAACTGAGTTGTCGCTAAGTCCAACAGCAAGAATTTTATCAAAATTCTTTAAATCTTTTTCATCCTCCTACTGACAAGAAAATAAAATTTTAAAAGCAACCCCATCTAGTAAGAATTTAAAACAATGAAAGAAAAAATTATATATGTACCTTAAGGAACCGCACATCCATCACCCAGTGACCAAGTTTAGGTAACGAATAGATCAAGCTCAATTCAATACATGCTTTCATGGGACTTTTGTGGTCATATCGCAAGTCAATGTGCAATGAAAACAGCTTAACTGTCTTTTCTCCGAATATAGCTATCGTGAGAGCATGTTTTGCAGATGAGACTGAACCTTGCAAAACAAAATTGCTGCAAAAAATTCCATGCACGCGTATCCCCTCAAACACATGAAATGAATTTATAACTATTCCTGCATCAATGTCATACACTAGGATTTGTGAACCAGTACCTGCATACGAAAAAGGCACCAAATTCAGTTATACTACCAAAAAAAATACAATAGAAAACTCAACAAAATGCTGATATGTGCATAAATTCCCTCCTAATCAGCCATATTAACGAACTAAAAAGAAAGAGATAAAATTTCACTAAAACGCTCACGTGTATTCTCCTTTGCCTTGCCACATCCATCTGGCTAGTACACAAAATCACTTGCTATCGCCAGCAGAACATCAGGTATTACATCCTTTTAAGAAATCCTAAAACAGATTCTTTGGTATTCAAAAATAAATAAGATGTCATAGTCATATATTCCTTCTAAATATGAATATCTTGCAACGCTTCCTTTTTTCTCTTCTTACTCTCGCTGTTCTCTCCAATGAAATACAACACTACAGAGCTTCACCAGCCAGCTCCTACTAACGGCTAGAAACTATAGCATTCTACCAATAACGTCTTGCACTTTTCACTTACTCCATCCGTCCTAAATTAATAACTCCATTTGGTTTGTTCCATATTAATTGCACCATTTTGTCAAATTTAAGCAGTTGGGTACTTAAAAAAGAGTATCATTAGCTTATTTGGATTTCACCGTTCAATAAAAACCACTATTTTTTCAAACGTAGCTATTAATATGGGACGGAGTGAGTATTTGTTAAGGCATCGCTGTTCCATGCATAGCATAAATTGAACTATCAAGCTTCCTATGAAATATATCTTGCTTTTTCCAGTTCAACGTCGTCCCATGCATCGCAAAGCGCCCCGTGACCCAGTCCCACCTCCCAACTACGCCATTGTACGAACAACCTAATTATGCGATCAATCAATGTATATGGAGCAAAAACGTGGAAATGTAGAAAGCGCAACCAACAACTGACCGGCGAGAAGGAGCGGGCAGGAGGATTGGCCGGGGAGGGGGGCGAAACAAAGAGCCGATATCTCGCCGAGGTAGGGCCCAGCCTGCAACCGCCATGAGCTCTGGTTGCCCGCCATGGCTGCTCTCCCACTTCTTGATCCCAAGTCCCAGAGCCACAGACCTCGCTCTACAGGGTTTAACCTAGGGTTCTTCCGGGTCCGCGTCCGACAAGGTTGTTGAACCGGTCAAGGATGTCCGCCCCGTTTGAATGTCGTACCGATCGAGCCCAGAAGAGAGGACAATTGGGCTCCTGTGTTGTTGTGGGCCTCACTATGAAGGCCCGCATAACATAGTCTTTTCGCTCAACTTAAACCACCTGAATTTCTTAATTCCCTAATTAACATTCTTCTTCACCTCCTTTTACACAAATGGCGGAACCATGTTTTAATGCATATTCATTTTTTAAGTAAAAATGTAAAATATCACACTATATTTCAAAAAATATATGTATAACTTTATAAAATCTTAATGTATTTAATAAGAGTAAGATGAAAATCATAGTTTTTTTTTGGCAACAGAAAAACATATTTGAACATTATCATGTGCATATATCGCATTGCAAAAGTTCATCAAGCACCCGGTGCATGCTAACGAGTCTCTACATATGTTGCATAAATTATAAATAAAAAATGGCATAGAATCTTTGTGACTAATGGGCGTCATAGTTTTTTGGATTTGATTTGGTGAAATAATGAAAATCATAGTAATTTTGGGCCCCATAAAGTCTAACTTGGACAGCTAAGTCGACCATGGAGTTTTAAAACTATGATTTATAAATAAAAAAATGAGTCACTAGTTTTTTATTCAATGTTTAAGTTAACTCTCTTTTCTTAATGAATTTTCTCTTCTATTTTTTAGCTGTAGCTTAAACCATCAAACATTATGCTGACGGCATATGTTGTAAACTAACATCTAATGTAGCTATTATAATTGACGGTGTGTTGGTGGGATAGATGACAAAGACACACTTAGGAACCGAATGTCCTAAGCTTGAACCACCACTTAATTGGCTATCTACTTGAGATTATATCTTGATTCACCCCATCTATATATATATATATATATATATATATATATATATATATATATATATATATATATATATATATATATATATATATATATATATATATATATATATATATATATGAAAGTGGGTCTTATATGTGCTTGAGGAGATTAGCCGCAGGATATAGTGCTCTAGGAGACCGATTGCCCTACCTCTTCTAGTCTGTCCTAAAGACTTGGACACCCCTTGTCCTTTGATCAGAGATGAGCCCACAAATGAATCATCCTCTTCCTCCGTAACACTTGACCAACCAATTCATGTCCAGGCAAGAAAGAAATAGCTCAAGCTTGCCAATCCTGCCTTGAGTATATAATTGCATTTGGTTGATTTTGTCTGCCAATATTTTAGGATAGGCAAATGTTTTTTGTGGTAAGTTGATTATGTTTTGGTACATTTGTTAAACTTAACAAAGTGGGCACTATAGGCATAACAACTTTTTTCTATTATAATTTATTATTATGCATAAATCTAAAAGTTCTCTTGGCTCCATTGGTGTGCACCAGGAAACAACTTTGCCACTAAAATGTCTGATAAGAACAGCTGTCCCACCTCTTGCATATCTTTGGGCAAGCTTTCTAGGAATCTCTAGGTTCATTACATATCAGAATCTACATGCTTGTAAAGTGTAACGAAAAACAAATGGGAGATGTGCCACCTTCAATGGCACAATTAAATATGTTACAAGTGCCCAACTTAAGCACACTACTGAAGTAGTGGCCAAGTATACCTTCCATTATTAATGTATGTACTTATGTGAATAAAACCTAATCATATAGATCATAGCAGGGCCAAGCTGTTGTTTTAGATGAAACTTGGAGAGCCCCCAATTCTATAATATTGGTCCTAAACTAACACTGATTTGGTAGCTAAGGTTTGTGTGAGTCAGTGAACGTGTCCAGTAGGGAGCAAGCTATGGGGTGTTGGTCACCTACTCACCTTATATGATCCAAATCCTAGTGCCACATTCTTACCCTTAAATCCTTAAATGGCTGTGGTTAATACTCAAGACACTTACATTATAGCTCACCATCAGATAGCCACTGATTTTTGCCAGCAAGGAGGAATCTGGCCAATACTTTGAAAGGAAGAGAATCCAAAATCCAAATCCAATCCAAGACATAGAAAAGAAGTTTGAGGGTGGAAGGCCACCAAGAGGATAACAAAATAGTTGGAGGAGGGAGTGAGGGGGGGTCATATGGTCGCATCATCTCTTGGCAGAGATGCCTTGCTAGGCTGGGCACTGCATGCTTGGTCTCTATAAGTTGCTTTCTTCATTGGTTATAGCTTAAACCAATGATTATGATTATACGGGATTCCAATGCTGCATTTCTCCATACAGCTGGTCGGCGTTCACACTCTCCGCGGGCCCACACAGCTTAGAATAGGCCCGGCGTTGGTGGACTCCGCCATGGCCCAATAATGAACGTTGGTTGATGGGCGTTGCAGCCGTTTTCGTTGTCGTTTTGTCAACAGCCTCATCGGGTTCGTGGGCTCCCACCTCGGAGTACGAGGCGAGAATCACGGGCCAGCCCATTTTCTCTGAGCCCACTAAAATAAGGCATCCCAATGCATGACGTAATCAAACGGCCTAACATGTTTTTTCGAATAAAAAATTTGGAAACACTTCATGGGCCCCACCTAATCATTTCCACTGGCTTGGCACCGGTATCCTTATTAGCTGGCTTTCGCATCTTTTACAAATGTGTTTATTATTTTAATTATTATTTTAATTATTTTTTTATGTTTACGGGTGAACTTGATTAGGCCCTAAATGGCGATGATTAGCGTTAAGCACATCATGGGGTCGCCGTCAAGTTGACGTGGACACGTTGGTATTTCGTGCGGGCGACATCCTCGCCTCTGATTGGCCGGCATGTTTTTCATATTCTTGTCCCTTTAAAATGTTATTAGCGTGGATGTGTTAAGATTCTAAGACTAATGGTGAAATTGAAAATTAAGATGGGTGATTATTTTTATTTTAAAAATTTGAGAATCGGAGGATGCTCATGCTACAATTGAAGGCACAGGGTTTCTCTTAGGCATGATAGGGCTGAAAATGATTGGATGAGAAGTCTCTCCCCTTTTTTTAGCCACCCTACACTTATTAACATAGTAGATAAATATTTATATATATGTGGGGCCGGTTAGTCAAAATAAAGGGTGACAGACTCCTCATTCAAAATGATCAAGTTGGGTCACTTAAGTTAATAAAGTTAGGTCAGACTTGACCTTTTTCAATAAATAAATTTAAAATATAAATTCTAATTCTTCTTATGTAGTTAGATATATATTTTTATTTTTTATTAAAAAAATTAATTTAATATTTTTATACCTTATCCTTGTAGGACCAAGAAGAGAATTTAGACTGGGAGTTGAGACAATTAGTTACATCCACCATAAAATTTTAATTTATATTTTTCATTACTACATAGAAATAACTCATCCTTTTACTATCTATTTGATACGTTGTCGTAAGTTGAATCTCTTAGGATTTTTAAATAGTTAAATGGGTATAAGTTAATCTTTTTAAATAGTAAAAAAATTTAAACTTCACTAATCCTTTTTTCAGTTGAGTTAGGGAGGGTACATGTCAGGTAGGTTAAGTTGGGGTCAAGTATGCGGGTTCAATTGATTTTTCCCAATCCAGCACAGGACCCATGTAATATGACAAACTTATTTAGATGTGTGCGAGTTTACATAGCCTTATCTATAATTAGTAGCCTTATCTATAAATAGTAGGGATAAGGCATATAATAATGATGATAAATCAACTTCACTATAAAAAGGAGTCACGCCAACTAGTCTCTAGCGGGTATTGTCCTAGTTTGATTTTTAACTCTTTCTTCAAATCAATTGTCATGTGTGAATTAATAAAACAATAAGGCATTTTTCTCGGGTAATTTTAAAAGAAAAGCAATTAATTACTACAAAATTTTCCTATTTTTTTATTGGCAAATAATTTAATTATCTATTAAAAATATGATATAATTGTATTATTTTAATTAAGACCTATTTATATGAGCTCAGACTAATACACAATTACATGAGCTAGAGCATCACACACTATCAAATTTTAATCTAACGATACACATAACTAAAAGAAAAATTAGTTTTTACCCCTTTAGACTGATAAATCAAGATTGGACGGCTTATAATACATGTGCTCAAGATTGAATATATTTAAATAATAACAAATAAAAACAATGCTGGCAATACAATACAATTTTAAAAGTTTAATTTCCTCTAGTTGCCGCTGAAAAGTCATACTAGATGTAGTCAGCAAATAAAATTTTAATGTTCAATAAATGCCCATGTAGTATGGTAGGCAACTTCTATGAGAAGTACCCCATCACAAGGGCATAAATTCCTAATTCACTTTTTACATTAATTTTGTAGCTAAGCTACTTAATAAACATGAAGCGAAGCCTAAGCCGTCTAGCTAAGCTTGAGACTGACCTTCCCAGCCAAGATTTTGGGATCAACCTACTTCCAAGCTCGTTGTATCATTGGGGAGAGTAAGCAACAGCTTGAGTAGGTTACTAGGACACTTATTGCTTGGAAGTTACAACATGAGGCATTTGCCATCTACTGAGCTGTAGTTTTTTTTTTCTGATGTACACTTAGAGGCATGTTTTAAGTATTCTATAAAATAACAAAATATTTTTTTTCTATTTTATATTTATTTTAATTTTAAAATTGAGATAATTAATATAGAAAGGAAGGAGTATAATTAAAAAAATATAGAGTACTAATTTTTCTACATGCCTTGATGGTTTGCCTGATGATGTTGAGGATGGTATACAGTGGTATACCCACCAAGGGATGTGGGACGGTGTGGAAGCACCTCTTCCGTCCCTATATCTTTGTATGAAGTATTTTAAAAACTAGCCCGACTACCAACCTAAATTCATAATTAAGTGATAATTTTTTCAGTTAAATGAGCATTAATTTAGTTTGATTGGGGTTTTATTATTAAAATGACTTAGCCTTTGTAAGTTTTAAAACACTGTCAAGAGAAAAAAGATAACCATGCTCATAAAAGCATGTTTGGACACGACTTTAAATTTTAAATTAAAATAATCTTAAATTATTTTATTATATAAATTATCAAATCAACTTAAAAGAGCTTTTGAAACCTAATTTTCTACTCCTGAAATGGACTTTTAAGTGAGAAATTTTTACCATGGCCCTCTAGGTTAATTAGCTTCATTAAAAAAGCTAATTAATTTTGATTAATGAGTGGCGATACTAAAACCCCAAACCTGGGAGGACATCAGTTGCGGCGCACGAGCGCACCGGGCTGGGCCGTTTGAGAACCAAAGTAACCGCCATAGAAACGATAGAATGACGAAAATAGCCCTCAGATACCGGCGCCGCATGGCTTTGCCGCTCCCGGGGTGAAGGACAGGAACCGGAATCGAGCTGGAGAAAAGAAACCGCCTCCACGCGTCAGTTAAAAGGGGGACTAGCTGGTCCCCACAACGAGCCGGCGGAAGTGGGCGACTCCACCGAAGCGCCCGCTAACGGCGTGGGTTGGTGAGCGGCCGCGTGGGCCCCGCCAGAGAGGCACCCGCACTTGACAGTCTGGACCCATTTCCCTTATAAGCCCATCAAAGGCCCAACACGGCCAGACCACCATCGGACACCCCTCTCTCTCTCTCTCTGACCGAGCTAGCTCACTGTCTTTCTCTCTCTAAGTTAGATGGCGGAGGAGACCAAGGCGGAGCCCGCCGCCCCGGCCGAGGTCGTGGTGGAGGAGCCGGTGAAAAAGGAGGTAGAGGCGCCCGTGGAGGAAAAGAAGGAGGAAGCGGCTACGGTGGAGGGGGAGAAGAAGGAGGAGGCGGCAGCGGAGGAGGCGGCGGGCGAGTCGGGGTCGTTCCAGGAGGAGAGCAGCCGGGTCTCAGACCTTGCCGACCCGGAGAAGAAGGCGCTTGAGGAATTCAAGCAGCTCATACAGGAGGCCCTCGCCAAGCACGAGTTCACCGCACCACCTCCGCCCCCGGCTAAGGTGGAGGAGGCGGAGAAGCCAAAAGAAGCCGAGGAACCGAAGTCCGAGGAACCAAAGCCCGAGGAGCCAAAGCCGGAGGAGGAGACGAAGGCGGAGGAACCCAAACCAGAGGAGACGAAGGCGGAGGAACCCAAACCAGAGGAGCCGAAGCCAGAGGAAGCCAAACCCGAGGAGCCGAAGCCAGAGGAGCCAGCGGCTGAGGTGGTGGAGGAGAAGACTGTGGAGGCCATAGCAGAGACGGTTGTGGAGGTCGCAGCTGCCGAGCCGGCTGCGGAGTCTTCCGAGCCGGCGGCAGAGGAAGAGAAGAAGGAGGAGCCGGCCCCGCCCGCACCGGAGCCGGAGGAGGTGGAGATATTTGGAGTCCCACTTCTAGGCGACGAGAAGAGCGACGTTGTTCTTCTCAAGTTCCTTCGGGCGAGGGACTTCAGGGTGAAGGAGGCCATGACGATGCTGAAGAACACCGTGCGGTGGCGCAAGGAGTTCGGCATCGAGGCCCTCTTGGCGGAGGACTTCGGCCACGATCTAGACGCCGTCGTCTTCACCCACGGCTTCGGCCGGGAGGGCCATCCCGTGTGCTACAACGTCTACGGCGAGTTCCAGAACAAGGAGCTCTGCGACAAGGCCTTCTCCGACGCCGAGAAAAGGCAGAAGTTCCTCCGGTGGAGAATCCAGTTCCTGGAGAAGTCCATCCGGGACCAGCTGGACTTCAGCCCCGGCGGAATCAGCACGATCGTGCAAGTCACCGACTTGAAGAACTCCCCCGGACCGGCCAAGAGGGAGCTCCGGCAGACCACCAACCAGGCGCTGCACATGCTTCAGGACAATTACCCTGAGTTTGTCGCCAAGCAGGTGAGACCTCTCTGCTATTTTACTTGCTATTTTGATCATCAGTCTGCATAAATTTTGCTTATTTTTGTGTGCTCTCTAATCCTTGATGATTATTTTTCTCTCTTATGTATGTCTTTAATACTATATATGTATGTTGGATAATCTGTTGTGGGATTAGCGTCAGATTAGGCTTTGAGTTGGTCATTAATGAATAATTCTGATCTGGGTTTTGACTGATTTGTAATTCTTAGTTGGTCCTTGATTGAGAATTTGTTGTTCTTACTAAGTGGAATTTTGTGTGTGTGTGTGTGTTTGTGTTAGGTGTTCATCAATGTGCCCTGGTGGTACTTGGCTTTCAACAGGATGATTAGCCCCTTCCTGACGCAGAGGACCAAGAGCAAGTTTGTTTTTGCAGGGCCATCTAAATCCACTGAGACCCTTTTCAGGTTTAGCTCTCTTTCCCAATTCAGAATTCCTCTTCTGACTTCTTGACTTTTTTTGCGTTTCTGCTTTCCTGCTGTTTTGGGCTCTTTAGTTTCCTTTTCCTTTTATCTCTGCCCATATCCTGTGATGGATTCCTCTGCTTCCTTGCTGGGTTTCCATACTGGCAATTAACCTTTTTTTTTACCCCCTTTGCATGTTTGACTGGAGCTGCACTGGTACTCTCTGTCAGCTTTTTGCTTGCTATATCTCTTTAATTATCTCTGTGTTTGAATTGCTTTCTTTGTCCATTTTCATTCTTTGGTTAAGCATCAAGTTCCCCTTATGGGTCCCTCTTCCATCCCATTTCCTCATTTTTATGGTTTCATCATTAATAGATTCTCTTGAATGTTTGAGTAATTTTGAAATGTCAATGTACATGTCTGCCTTCTTATTTTTCACTTTGTAGTTGTGAGAAGTCATCTAGAACAGGTACCTCCATGTCTACCCGTTTCTCACTGTTATCTCTCCTAACTGGCCTGTGTTTTCTTTGATAGGTACATTGCTCCTGAGCATGTTCCAATCCAATATGGTGGTTTGAGCAATCCGAGTGAAACTGATTTCACCACTGCTGATCCTGTGACTGACGTAACTATTAAGCCAACCTCCAAATACACCATCGAGCTACCCGCTACTGAGGTGAATTCTCCTGCTCTTTATCCATTTTGTTCATGATGATGCTATCACATGCTAGCTCTTGCTCATCTAATCTCTGTACTCCTCTATTCCACAGGCATGTGCTTTGGTATGGGAGCTTCGTGTTCCTGGATGGGATGTGAGCTATTGTGCCGAATTCGTTCCCAATGCTGAAGATGGATACACCGTCATCGTATCAAAGACGAGGAAGTTGAGCCCTACAGATGAACCCGTCATCAAGAACAACTTCAAGATTGGAGAGCCTGGCAAGGTGGTCTTGACAATAGATAACACCAGCTCCAAGAAAAAGAAACTCCTCTACAGATCAAAGACCAAGTCTTCATTAGAGTAGAGAATGGGGAAAAAAAAAAGAAGTAAATTTGAAGCTCTCTTACCCTAGTACTACCTACTCTTCATCTCCTGCATTTGATTTGGCCAAGATTCTACCTGAGGATGAAGATCTCCTACTGTTCTGATTTCTCTCTATCTCTTCTCTTTCATTCTTCTTTTTCTCGTGGAGAGAACAGGCTGCGTTTCTTTCTATATCTTATTTGTTATTTGTTTTCTTGGCATTTTGTCTATTTAAAATGGTTTGGTGTTGGCGTGGAAGATTTTATTTTTGTCGACAAACATGGACTCGAGGGAAGAAGGTGATGCAAAACTCTCTACTGAATGCTGCCCTGTAAATTTTCTCGTGTAAATTGATTTGTTCTTCTGTTGCTATCACCATGGTGTTTGCTATTATAAGTCAAATTTATTATTAAATAAAGAAAAGCTGTCCTCATATGACAATTGGTCATTAGCTTTATTTAAAATGCAATGTCTATGGCTGTGTACATGTTGGTCAGGCGTGTTACTTTGTTTGGTCGAGGACTTTGTCATTGGTCTGTTGAATTTGTACATGAAGAGACTTTCCATCTCTGTTCCCCTATCATCATCAAACGCACAATGCTATTTAATTTGTTTTTGGATTGTTTATAATTTTATAAGTTGGAGGTTGCCCTACTTCTTAGGGAAGAGTTCCCCGTACAGGAGAAATTATCCGGTGTGTTTAACACGTTTTAACATTTTTAACATATTTAGAGTCATTTCAGGTATTGATTTTAGTTTCCGTAGCTAAAAAAGAAAGAATGAACCTATCCACAGCCACGTTTACTTGGCTAAAAAAGAATGAACCTGGCGGCATTTCCGGATGTTTTCTCCCCAAAAATGAACCCAACTGAAGATTTTGTTGTTGTTGAGAGAACTCTAAATGAGAGGGTTTTGGGATGCCCAATGAAGGTACAGGGTGACCATTATTCCTATTTTTACATGACTTCCGGCAGAAACTGGCTCCAGTTCAAGCTGCATTCATGTTCTGCTGAGATTGAAGTCCCACCACGGAGAGGGGGAAGGATGAGAAGAAGTGCACTTGGTCTGCACTTTCCTGCAGCTTCCTCTTGGCAGATAGGAGGGATTTAAATGCGAGGCATGTGCATTGTTCCTTCTTTTCTGCGGGTGGAGCCGTGGGGGGAGACTGCGCATGTTCAAGGGTGCAGAGACTTGGCCCTCCAAGCTCTTTTATATGGGGTCTGCGCAACCCTGTCAATGAAAAGTGTTTTTGTATCTTGCTGTTTCTCTCTGGCTCATGTTTCAATTCAAATGCGTCTGGTAATCTGCACCTGCAGCTAAGGTCCGCACATCCTAAACAGCTCTTCGCATTTTTGACTCTGGAGGCCCCTGGTTTTGTCTCCTGCTCCGGATTTTCCCCTGCGACAATGAGGAGCCCACAAACCCCATAGCTTCTTGTCGGCATCACATTTCTGGTCTCACTTTGGAATATCTTTAAGAGGAGAGTACCACTTTGCCATATATTCTTACATCTATGAGCCCTCTATTGATGCGCATCAACAGTGCATACGCTAACGCATATTAACGTCTCTAATAACATATGTGCTGTCAATTCTCGAGAATAACAGCGTATATAAAATGGGAGTAACTCCCTCAAGGTACTTGGGTACTTAGGGAGTACTTGAGAGAGGGCCATGTTTGGAGGCATTGTCCTCTTCACAAAAAAAACAAAGAGATAGGTCATTAGATTGGATAATCATATCTCATTCTTCTCACAATATTAAGTAATTAGATTGGATGATCTTTTACGCAAGCACACGATACATCTTTACTAATCCGAACCCCAAACTGTGATGATCAATGGATGATGAAGATGTGACATCTCTTTCCAGAAAGGATACATGACTCCAGAATCATCTTGAAAAATCTTCAGCTCAAAAGGACAGGCTTCTTATCCTCCATTCCTTCTAACTCCCACCAGCCGCAAGGGGTGGTGGGCCATCTCATGCAAGTTGGTTCAATCACTAGCTGCGTTAGATACTTTCTCTTGCAACCATGCATTTGTTTATATAACATTCTGAATTTAATGTCAACATATGTAGCTCATAATTGTCACATTTGCTCAACGGTTGAATCCGTCTAAAGTTATTCTTTCTCATTTATGGCTCTCGTCTTGTAGACAGATGCACTCCCACAGTTAAAAATTAAAAAAATGTTTTTACTTTTATCTTTCAAACGCCATTGATTAGTAGGCCAACTTTTCAAGGCCCCATTAATCAACGGTATTATTTACATGATGAAGTAGGTTCATCACTATAAATCTTAAGAGTCATTACTTTAAAAAAAATTGCATAGTAAAAAACAACTTTTTTATTGGCTGTAGGAAACCCTTTTTTAAAGTATTTACAATCTTTTACTACGTACTTGTCTGAAGTTTGAACAATTCATGCCAAGCTTTAGGTGTTTTTTCTTGCACACGCAAAGCGGATTGGCAGACTCTATTCTATATTGGAAGAAGCATGCTAACAATCATCACTGGCTATGTTTACTTTTCTTTCAGTGGACATGTCACACTTGCATGCAGTCCACCCAGTCCAGCAGACTTTCTTACACTGTTTGACACGGGACAAACAGTCCCCTAGCACATCCGTTCCAGCCTAGGATTCTCCTCAAGAGCTCATATCCTTCTCATATCCTCCCATGTCGTTTCCTCTCATTACTCATCCTACATATCTCAGTCTCAGTCGGAAAGACTTTTTGTTCCACTTATATTCTCTAAGATATCCTCTATTTTTATAGGAGCCGTTAATTATCAAAATCGACGGTGCATTTGTTAGCGTATCAAACTAATTGACGGCTCGTGTAAAATAAATAAAAAATTAGGGCTAAAAATTCTTCTCTTAGCCTAATGACGTTACCGTTGTTTTCTATTTTAATTGGCTCAATAAGTTTTTACCTCTACACGTAGTATGAAGTCAATAAGTGGGCATACCTCTCTTAGGCTCCCTAGCATTTTTTCATTGAAAAGAGGGAGCAATCAGTTGTTATAGCTATAGTCGGAGCTAAGATACAGAGAAGAGCCAGTATTCAATAATGCCCATGATTCTTTGTAGTGGGTAGACAACCACAATGGTCTTATTTATAATGTTTTTGGTAGATGCCTACATATGACTTCTCCTTAGTGTGGTTAGAGGGATGCTGGCGTGAGCTGTTAACTTGCTGCCCGTGCCATCCTGGTTGTACATTACCAATTTGCTGATGAACTTGTAGCTGCCAGCACGATTGGTCCAATTTGGAGGATATATCATCTGAAGGCATATTAGCCAGGGGAGCAAGAATATATTTATTTATTTTGTTCTTTATTAAAAGTTTTATTTAGATTTTTAAAATGAAATATAATGCCTATGCTGTGACTAAGTATTAAAGTAAAGTGCTGGTGACACATGCTGGGGTTGTATGCATATGCTTGTGTATTGCACACTTGATGTATATGCACTTCGGGGACTCCTCTTAATGTTCTATAACATATGTACTTGAGCTGTAAGAAAGGCCCATAACGTTGAGTAACATGTGTCCATATCTTCCCTGACAATGTTGTGTAATATATATGCATAATATTACACAAGCACGTAATGTTGTGATCACATGGCCGATCAAGTATCTCAAATTACCAACCACATGTATGCAATGTTGTACAATGTTTTATCTTGCATAATGTTGCGCAATATTGTGGGATTTTCTTGCAACATATGCATACAGGTTGTGGGCAATCTTTACAACACATACACACTAAGTTTGTTATACATTACATATGTGTACCTTAACATATGTCACGAGCACTTTGTCTTGCAGCTCCTTGATAATGGGCGCACGTCTCTTATAAATCAACCGTGGACATAATTTGCCCACCTTGTACCTTCTTATTCACGGTCGCTAGATCATCATCCAACAGTGTAACGTGTGCCATGCACAAGAAATTTTCTTGTGCATAATCTCACGTTAACTTTATATATATATATATATATATATATATATATCTGAAGTTATAAATATTCTTTTCTTATCTTTTGTAATTCTTTCGATTTGATCTCTGATTGTGATTGTACGACCAGACAGATCTTTTATTTTTTATTTTTGTCAGTGAATAATTTGTCCAATCTATCATCGATTTTGTTTGAATATTCGATTCGTGGGTAATTTTAGTACTTACTATAAAATCTTTTCTATTTTCACTCGGTTCATATACTTTCTGCAATCCCACTAAAAAAGTAGGATTTACTTTTATTTTTACAAATTCTTTCATTTTGCTTTTGAAAAAGAGAACTATTTTGATAACCCATGTCGTATTTTCTTTTGAACCCTCCGTAAACCCTTTTCTTCTATCTTTGAGGGTTTTTAGAACTATAAAAAATCTACTTTTTACCCTTCTCATTTCTTTTTTTAATTCTTTAAAAATGGGTTTATAAAAGGAAAAGGGAGGTTTTTTTCGGGGAGAACCAAAGGGTTGTTCAGCTTCGCAGCCCCATACTGTTAAAAAACAAAAATTTTATTTTTTTCCTTTCCTTTTCATTGGGTCTCCTTGAGGGAATCTTTGCTTAGATCTATGCCAAGGTTTCAGTGAAAAGGGAAATATAATTTTTATCTGAATACCATCTATTAACCAGCGTTTGGGAAATTCTGTTTCTAATAATTAAACACCATTATAAGTACATTTAATGTGGATTTCTTTATTCCATTCTTTATATATATATATATATATATATATATATATATATATATGCGTGTGGTCCTATATATGATGCCAATTTGGTTCATGTTTGTGCTGCGGCCTATGTCTGTAATTCATCGACCACAAACTTTTTTTGTGATGTTGAACGCCTTTTTGTCTCTGATCTTTCATGATGATGGCCTCAACTCCCTAAGGCTTTACTGCATGGCTCCCATAGAAATTATTTGTATGAGTTAAGAGCTATCAATCCCTAACTACCACTCCTTGTTTGGCTATCCTCTTCTCCTTTTTTGCTATCTCTTCTCATGGGAAGCAAATGAATAATCAACTACTGGTAGCCTTTTAAATAATTGGTATTTGAAGCAGTAAAGTATGATAAGGAAACTGCACAATCTTGATGAGCTGAACTCACCTACCAAATAGAAACAATATGGTGGGGCTGAGATTGATGAGCCACCAACTCCAGGACACCCCAAAATGAGATACTAATTGTCAGGCCAAAAAACAAAAGTTGCTTTTAATATGGGCCAAACTCATTAGGCGTGATATATATTGAGCCAAAATGAGTTGTGCCTCGGCCCATAACTTTTCGATGAAGACACGACAAATAGCTAATATTTTGGCGACACTGGATAGCTTTATGGGAAAGGAGGCAAACTGGGAAATGATTTAGATTTGGTTCTCACTTTGAAAAGGAAAGAGTCATTCTTTGTTAGTATAAAATGTCATATCATTAGAATATATATTTTCAACAATAACCCTCCTCAATGCCAAACAGGCCAACAACCCTCCTCAATGCCAAACAGGCCAACAATGTATAACTAACCCTCATGATCTTCCATAAAGAAACAAAGTAGAAATTCACGCTAACCTCAGAGAAAGGACTACAAGTTTCCTCCATCTTTCTTTTTTCTTGTAACATGCAACACATCTCAGTCATCAAGTGATATTTATTCCATTCAACACATAATTTTTTTTTTTATTATTCCTTGACATATTCTCTGCAACTATTAAGGAAAGAAATTTCAGAACCTTCCCTCCTGAAACGATTCAATCTTGGTTTCAAATGTAAATTATTTGAATACAAGCAAATGCTATATCTATGTATGTAATATACGCTCATAGAACGAAATCAACCTGTTATAACCTTTACACGGTATTAGAGCTAGAAAAGGGTCCTCCTTACCTATTTAAACAAAGGACTACAAGTTTCCTCTTTCTTCTTTCTTATAACATGCAACACATCCACTACTATTATGGAAAGAAATTTCAGAAGCATCCCTCCTGAGATGATTCAAATTTGATTTCAAATGTGAATTTCTTTAAATATGAGTTAATGCTATGTTTATATATATAATGTACACTGATAGATTGAAATCAATACGTTATAACCTTTACATTGTATTAGAGCCAGAAAAGGGTCCACCTTACCTGTTTAAATTATTTGTCACATAAGGTGTAACGCCTGAGAATTTTCACACATTTTCCTTAAAATTCACGGAAAATTTTTGCAATATAACGTCTGTAAATCGGAGAAAAAATGACGAAATCAAAACCTGATAAAACAGTTTATAATTTAAAACACTAAACATCCATTTTCCATCTAAATATTTTCATCACACGGTCAAACATCGTACGACCAAAGCAAATATCATCAGGCACTACTCGAAAACACACGTACGACTAAATTGCTATGATCATAGACTTTAAATACAAATCACTCCCAAGCATCCCTGAGTGCAAGTCCCATAACAGTCCACAGACTAATCCAAATGAAAGTCCAGAATATAAACATCTTAACGTCTCGTCTCACCCAATACATCGGATCGTGGCACAAACAAACTCGCAGTGAGTCAAGCATATACCTAAGTCAACGGGAATCAATCTACCGCTGAAATGAGCATCCATCTCCAGGAGCTCTCCAACACACACCTGCAAAAGCCTCCCGAACCACGGGGCTAAAAATGGTAGGGTGAGTATTTTCATACTCAGTAGGAAAATACCCAGTAGGGGAAATCCCAAATGGTGAACTCAATAAGTTCATAAAAACATGCGTTCATGCAACTCAAACATGAAGCATTCAAGCATATAAACATCATGCTCATGCACATACAAACATACCGAATGCACCATCGTGCCAAAGTCATACCAAATGCACCATCGTGCCAACAACATACTAAAAGCACCATCGTGCCAAAAACATACCATCAAACAAAACTTACACAAACACCCTTATCCAGGGTCTTACAAACTTACTCGTACCATCGTACGCATACTCATACAACATACGCATACTTGTACAACCTTACTCGTACAATCATATGCTCACTCATACAACTTACACATACCTGTACGACCTTACTCGTACAGCTTACACTTACTCGTGCGACCTTACTCACACATCTTACACTTACTCATGCGACCTTACTCGCACATCTTACACTTACTCGTGTGACCTTACTCGCACATCTTACACTTATTCGTGCGACCTTACTCGCACATCTTACACTTACTGTCTTACTCAGAAACTTACACTTACAGTCTTGCTCGGATTCATATGCTTACAGTCTTACTCTTACAATCGTACTCACACTCTTACAGTCGTGCTCATACTCATACGGTAGTACTCATACACATACTCTTACAGTCGTGCTCAAACTCATACGCTTACAGTGGTACTCATACTCATAATCGTACACATATCAACGACCACTGAAGCTCATTACAACTAATAAGCTTCAGCGTCGAAATGGAAAAGAATGCCACTAGGGCAACACCTTAACCTCCGGGGAGTGACTAGACGCCATGGACTTTTCCGAAGGTAAGGCACACCAGTGCTCATGGGGCACAGGATCAAACAGGTAAGAGTAGGTTCATGATACTACTTACCTGAGCGCACAAACATACACCCACACATAAGGGGTCATACAATTGCCCACACATAAGGGGTCTTATAGTGCCATAGAATCGCCCACCATAATGGGTCTTATAGTGCCATTGCCACTCTTGGGCAGAAAACATACAGTGCCACTTGGGCAGAAACATACAGTGCCACTCTTGGGCGGAATCATACAACGCTCTCAACAGAGCATCAAATGTCTGGGCTTACACAGCACACAGACCAAATCGGAAACATACGTCGCTCTCAACAGAGCAAAAGACGTCCGGTGCTCTACACAGCACACAGACAACATCCCGCAGGATAACCACCATGGCAAGACATGATAAATGCTCAGCCGACTCATTATCGGCTAGCTCAAACACGGAACTTAATCCGTCGAACCCTTAGGTCTCAAACTCACAACGCTATCATTAGTTGTGCTTATAATTCAAGTTTGAATTAAGTACATTATGCGGTATAATTATGCCAGACAAACTCACAGTGCTCAACTGATCAAACCGAAGCTGAGCCCGATCCGAAACCCTAGTTCGTCAGGGCAGCAGACTTCCTTAACCCGTCCACATCATGATCACAACACATCGTACACCAAAATCTTACAGTCTTACTCCTTCGCCATCCCTCTTATGGCCAAAACATCTTACACTGACATCAACAAACTGAGCTCCTTAGAGCCAACCCCAGTTATCACCCTCTTACTTATACCTCACTTATTGAGCTTACTTTTCACTTCATAATTTGTACGTTATGCTTGTACAATTATGCACACTCTTACTGTCTGACAATTCCCCCAAACATACGCTCTGATACAAACCAAACAAACCGCTGCAAATCCTTGCCCGTCATACTCATATCCTCTGTCATCTGTCATACGCTTACACAACCGTATCCAAATTCAGACAAAGCCTCTGCAACCTCTTACTGTCCATCGCCCATACCTCTGCCCACATACACTTACACATATCCATACCATAGGCAAAAAGCCATCATACATACGTATGTCTCCCACATACGTATAACATACACATACGGTCATACATACGTAACTTACGAACATGCATGCTAGCCATCACTAGCACATTCATACATCAAACATACACGCTAGTCATCACTAGCACATGCACACACATTCATACATACTTTAAACATGCACGCTAGCCATCACTAGCACATACTCAATCAACGTACGAAACTTACCAACAAACACGCTAGCCATCACTAGCACATACTCACATCCAACATACTTACAGCCAACATGCATGTCGTATGCATTTCAACATACCATACAATCGTGCTTACACGTACATCATGCAATCAGATTGTTACATAACATCCAAAGCATGGAATCATACAATCCTAGCATGCTACTACTCATTCAAAGCATGCTATCATGAATTTACGAGTTCAAAGCTCCCCTACCTCGTAATCATGATGTTTGATGGCGAGCACACGACGGTGGCGGCGTCGGTGGCAGAGTTGGCGGCCAAAAGCTTTGCCAAGTGAAGAGAGCTGCTGTCCCGAGGATTTTAGGAAGCGCCGGAACTAGTCACGGCCAAATGGGGTGTCAGAATCAATGCGGCAAAGCCCGCTATCCACGGCGGCACACTAGGGGCGGCCGGGAGAAATGTCATGCCAACACATGTGGCGGTGCGACCAGAAGTCGAGGGTGTACTCACCGAAGATCGGCCGGTGGCTAAGATGTGCTCAACCGGCCACAAGACGTCGAAATCGGCCGTGGACAGCACCCAACGGCGACGATTTCGGTCAACAAAGGCCCACATAAGGGTGGAGAGCGTGGGGCAATGCTCGAGGACAGTGGAGAGGTGGAGGAGGACTCTAGTGGTCAACTCCACTCGGTGGCAAAGCCATCCGATGGTCAGGCGGCACAAATACGGCGCCTAAACCCAAAAATGCACGCGCGGCCAAACAGTGCCACTATAGGGGGAGATGGGTCGGACGGTGGCGACCCAAGGCCCACATCAGGCCAACAAGGCTAGGGCCAGGAAGTGGTGGCCGATCGAAATGGCGACATCGCCGATCGCCACCCACAACCAACACATTTGGTGCGGGAAGCTGTGCATTTCGCACGGTATAGGGCAAAGGCAAGCGGCCCACTCCGAGCGGAGGTGTAAATGGCCAAGTGGGGCTGACCCTCACTATTGCTGAGCCGGGGCAGAGCCCACGATGGCCAAATGGCCCACGGCTCGCCAAAGGCAACAACCTGAGACGCACCCAAAGCGTCTAATCGGGCAGATCAAGACCATAGGGGCAGGGCGGGGTCGAAAATGGCAACCCCCTACCAACACTGGGTCGAGGTAGGCTGGACAGAGTCTATCTGGTGGCCGGACAATGACCGAAAACACACCGGAGTCCAAAACAATCTCACGGACAGTGAGATGCAAAAAGAGAACAAAACCTGACCAAAAGGTCGACAGCTCACAGCGGAGCGCAAAAAGCACAGCGGTGGCTCTAGCCAGCGCCTTTGGGTTCCTAGCGGCCAACTAAACATAAGTCTAGTTGAGAGCGGCCGCAAACGACGTCAAAATCGTACACCCACAGTTCAAAAACGGGATTGAAGGAGAGAAAAAACCCGAAAAGGGTTCGGTACCTCGTGGAGGAGCAAAGAGGCCGTGGCTGCGGTCATAGCCAGTGTCTACGGACTCGTGGCGGTGAGGCAAAGCAGATCCTGACAAGAATCGCTGGAATCCGACGACGGAGGAGGGAGAACAGAGCGACCGAAAATGGGCTCGGGTTTCTCCCAAAAGTCACTGGACGTGAAAATCTTACTGACTTCGAAAGTTTATGAATGTCGGTTCTGGAAGCCCATGGAAGATTTATATATAATCTTTTTAATTTTTACTTCTACGTCTCTAACACGCGTTCACCCACCGGTTATGCGTTGTAGCTCCAAAATTTGTGCTGTAAGCGCGCAGCGAGGCCCGCGGCCTACGACTAAGTCCCACACCTGACTCTACGGGTATAAATACGGGGAAAATATACAAAAACGAATACGCTAATGTGTCATATTTTCCTGCCAAAAATGACCAGAAAAATAGCAAAAAAATCACAGAAAATCGTAGAAAATTCAGGGACATTACATAAGGCACAAGTTGTGCCAAAACTAAGAAATTATGATATCCTTGGTTTCTTTTTGGGAACCATTAACAAACCAAAAAGAGTTGTTCATGACTTTGAAGAACCCAACATTATGATTTAGATTCGTCTTTAGGAAATGATTGTTGGGTGGTGTTATTTTCATACCTTTGCAAAATATGGTGATGAGAAGGATAAAACGATCAACCACGTACTGTAGGAATACCCCCAACGCAGTATATGCAGCGAACAATCTTTAGTGAAAACAAACTGGACCAATTTTGGTTAATAGAAAATCAAACCAAATAAATAGAAAACTAAACCAAATAAATTTGTCCCAAAAATATTATCTTGTTGACACAACCCAACCCAACCCGACCGGCTGCGCGTGCGAACCAAACCGAGTCAGCTGGACGGACGGTGTCACGTGCGTGTGGGTTAGCCTACCTAGGTGTATAGGTCCAACATTTATCTCCCCCACAAAAGTGGGTTGGCCCAAGGGCCAAACTTAAAAGGCCAAACTAATGCCTTATATACCAACATCATCACCTTCTTCTAGGCGATGTGGGACTATTCACTCCTTCAACCAATTCACATGTGTGATTCTCATTCAACACAAAGTGGGCTTGGGCTCTCTCTACCATATGGGCTTGACCCACTTGAGTAATATGGGTTTGACCCACATAAATATTATCATGCCCATCTAAATGATATGGACTTAACCCATTAAATCTAATGTCCACTTCTAACAATCCCCCACATGAATGAGAATTGATTGGATAACTATGCAAAACAATGCAGATACACTGTGAAAGCAATATTGAAAAGATCATGCATGGGGGAGAGGTAGCTTTTGGCTGTGAAACTTCCCTTGTGAAAACTATATGGTTTACTGGCTAAACAATGAACATGGTGTCTTGAACTGTTCAGCCGTTTATGTAAACCAAGACAATAGAATTCTCACAATCACTTCTCAGACACACTGTAGTTCTCATGATTGTGTTCATTTTGGCTATGAACAAACTTAGTTTTCATGAGTGCTCTAGAAGATTTAGCCTTAAAATCCTCATAGAAGTAGCCCCTTCACACTCATATAGGTGATTCTCATTAGGAGTATCCTGCAATACCCCACTCGAACTAATTCAAGTTATGAGAACCATTAAAAGCAAAGTTTATCCTGATTCACTCTACAGACATCACTATCTCATCATAGGAATAAGGATGAGATTTTATCTCAATAGTGATTCCCCTTGAATTTCCTACAATTCGGTTGTCCCTTTGAACCTAGATCTTGGGATTTCTAGTCAACTAGGTTTGGTTGCCATTATAGTAACTCTTAATGTATAGGCTTCAAGCTCATTCCCCTTGATGAACTACTCACTTGTTCTTTGGTCAAACCCTTAGTAAGCAGATCCGCAATATTTTCTTTTGACCTAATATACTCGATGAAAGTTATTCCACTAGAGAGCAATTGATTTATAGTATTGTGCCTTCAACATATATGTCGAGACTTACCATTATACAAGTTACTTTGTGCCCTTCTTATAGCTGATTGACTATCACAATAGATGCAAATAGGTGGCACAAGTTTTCCCCACATTAGAATATCCTCTAAAAAATTACAAAGTCATTCAACTTCTTCGCCTGCTCTATCAAGCACAATGAATTCAGATTCCATTGTGGATCTTGTTATGCACGTTTATTTCGAGGATTTCCAAGACACTACTGCACCTCCAAGAGTAAAGACATATCCACTTGTAGATTTTGAGTCTTTTGTATCAGATATCTAGTTTGCATCACAATAACCCTCTAGTACTACTGGACACATTGTATAGTGTAGTCTATAGTTCAAGGTATATCTTAGATATCTAAGAACCCTGATTGTGCCTTCTAGTAGCCTGCCCCTGGGTTGCTATTAAATCTACTCAGTTTACTCATTGAGTATGCTATATCTAGTCTCATACAATTCATGATATAATTGAGACTTCCAATAATTTGATAATATTGAAGTTGTGATATGCTCTCACCCGTGTTTTTGCTTAAGTGCAATGTCACATCTACAAGGGTTCTCGCTGGATGATTATCATTATTATTGAATTTCTCTAAGATTTTCTCAATGTAATGAGATCGAGATAATACATATCCATCAGATGTTCTAGTGATTTTTATCCCTAGTATGACATTTGCAACACCCATATCCTTCATGTCAAACCGTTTGTTTAACATCTTCTTAGTAGCTTTAATGATATCATCATTGTTACTAATAATGAGCATATCATCCACATAAAGACAGACAATGACATAGCCATTAGATCTGTCTTTCACATCACATGTGTCACATTTATTAATTTGGAATCCATTTGACATCATCATTTTGTCAAAATTTTCATACCATTGCTTAGGTGCTTGTTTAAGCCCATAGATAGATTTAACAAGTCTATACACTTTGTTTTCTTTACCCAGTACAACGAACCCTTCAGGTTGTTGCATATAAATTTTCTCATTAAAGTCACCATTCAAGAATGCTGTCTTCACATCTATTTGATGTATTTCAAGATTATACAAAGCCGCAATAACAATTAGCATCCTAATGGAAGTTATCCTTGTGACTGGTGAATATGTATAAAAATAATCTTGACCTTCCTTTTGCTTGTATCATTTGATAACAAGTCTAGCTTTATATTTGTCAATTGATCCATCAGCCTTCATCTTCCTCTTAAATATCCACTTGTATCTTAGAGGTTTACTCTCTGGTGGTAGGTCCACCAACTCCCAAGTATGATTTTGCATAATGGATTCAATTTCACTATTTACTAGCTCTTTCCAATATTGTGCTTCAGGAGAGGACATGACTTCCTTAAAGCTTTGAGGCTCATTTTCCAACAAATAAGTTAGAAAGTCTGGACTAAAGGATTTTGATGTTTTAGCATGTTTACTACGTCTAGGTTCATTATCCTAGAGCAACTTTCCTTTTGTGTAGAACTCCACGAAAAAATATGTTAAAAAAATGAAGCATTCCTAGATTCAATCATAGTAGATATTTACATCAGGAATGTCCGATTATGAACAAGAAAGTGATATGCACTGCTATTATTGGCATAACCAACGAATATGAAATCAATAGTCTTTGGTCCAATTTTTATCCTCTTGGGATTAGGGACCGCCACTTTTGCCAAACACCCCCACACTTTTTAAAAATTTGTATGAAGGCTTTCGACCTTTCCATAATTCATATGGTGTTTGCAAGGTTTTCTTATGAGGTATTTTGTTGAGAATATAATTTACTGAAAGCAAAGCTTCCCCCCACATGTTATGGGGTAACTGATAAGTATAATTTATGCGTTATTTTACCCTTAATTATTCTATTTTCTAGTCTCATTTAAGTGTTAATATAGGTTAAATTATTAGATATTAAATTTAATTAGGTTAGAAAAAGCTTCCATGGTGTTTTGAATTAAATTGGCTTATTTTGCAGATTCTTCATTGACGATCGAACGGCCTCACTAACCAATCGATTGGGTACACGTAATTTTGAAGAAAATTCAGTTCAAGCGTTCGAACGGGCTTGCATGCGATCGATCGGCATAACGCGCAGATTCCTTATTTCACCCAATTTTGAGTCCTTTTCATATACAACTCTTTCTTACGGATCTTATGCCTATATAAAGACTTATTTGGCACGAAATTAAGGGAGAACAAGTAGATTTTCTGAAGAGAAGAAGGAAGAAGAAGATGGAGAAGAAGCCAAAGCTTTTAATGGAGATTGAAGTGCTTTCTTCTACAATGGAAGGCTAAACTATTCTTTTACTTAGGAGTTGATGAAGCTATAGATAAGTTTCAGTTTCTTTTCTTTTTAATTTAGATCTTAGTTGTGAATTATGACAATTGTATGATAAGGATTTCCTTTTTAATGGAAGAGCTTTTCATGTTTATTCAAATCTATGTTGATTTATTGTTTTGTAGATGATAGATTGATGTGGTTTTGATATTTGCATCAATTCTAATTTCTGTGATTTAGATGAGATGGTCATACAATAGTTTTAATGTTCAGATAATTAAGGACTTGGATGAGTTATACTAAGATTAGACGGGTCATGCCTATAGCTATTTAGTGTAGATGATTCGTGCTATTGTCGAAGATAGTTCATACCATGGAAATTAATTAATGATTCTTTTTGAAGTAATTCTAGCTTGTAGCTGAGAATACTTGTTCATATTCATACTAGATTTAGATTAAAAGTTAAGGAATTGTTATGGTTCTATAGTGGATTCGATTTCCTAAGTAAATTCCATCATATTATTCTCTTACTTTTTAAACTAGTTATTTTCTTTTCTTTTACTTAATTTAATTTTAAGTTGTTTTAGTTTTAAATCAGTAAATTCCTTTTTATATTTAGTAATTATTCATCCGTCCCTGAGGTTCGACAACCCTTAAATACTCATCCTAGTACAATTACCTTGTACACTTGCAAAGGGTTTAATTATAAACGATCAGTAACCCATAACTTATTAACATGTCATTCATCATTTATTTTAAAGTTTGATTTTTCTGTTTATCAACTCCATTTTGTTGAGGTGAATAGGGTGCCATAGTTTGGTGTATAATACCATGTTGCGAACAGAAATTACTAAAAAGTAATTTATATTCCCCACCTCTATCACTTCTTAGAACTTTTATTTTCTTGTCAAGTTGATTCTCAACCTCTGTTTTATATAATATAAACATGTCAATAGCCTCATCTTTACTTCTCAACAAATAGACATAACAATAATCAGTGCAATCGTCAATAAATGTAATAAAGTACTTTTTACCTCCTCTTGGTTGAACAAGTTTTAAGTCACATACATCGATGTGAATTAACTCAAGAGGTTCAGTACATCTTTCGATGCTTTGGAAAGATTTCCTTGTTAATTTTGATTCTACACAAGTTTCGCATTTATGACTTGAGTCAATATTAAACTTAAGTAGATATTTCATATTAATCAATCTTCGTAAAGTATCATAATTAACATATCCTAATTTACCATGCCACACATTACATGACTCAATTATATACGAGGAAGAAGCATTCACATTCTTAATAACAAAAATAGGTACAATAGTGAGTACATTGAGGTTTTAAAGCCCCTCATTTATGTACCCTTTGCCCACATACATCCCACCCTTGGCCAGGACAAATTTATCTGACTCAAACACCAACTTGAACCCATTCTTGCTCAACAACAATCCAGACACTAAATTCTTTCAAATTTCTCATGCAGCACATTGTTGAGTGTGAGTTCTTTTCCCGAAGTCATCTTGAGCACCACCTTTCCAAGTCTTTTAACATTTGCAGTAGAAGAGTTGCCCATAAATAACTGTTCACCATTCTCCACAAGTTGATAAGTGGAGAACATCTTCCTATTAGAGCGCACATGATGAGTAGCCCCGGTGTCCACCCACCATTCTCTAGCATTCGTGACCATGTTCACTTCCAAAATTATAGCGGAAAGGTTGATGTCATTCACATTGGTGGAGAGATTCTCCACTTCAGTCATGTGGGCTTGTGCATTCTTCTTCTTGGAATCATCTAGTTTCTTCCGTTTGCAACAATCCTTAGCCTTGTGGCCCATTTTGTCACACACATAGTACTTGCCTTTGAATTTGGCTTTATTGGAGTCATTGTTCGACTGTCCAACATGATGCTTCCTCTTTTGTTGTTGAAGCTATTGCTTTTATGGCCTTGTTCCACAACGTTGACCTTAGTTTCCATGCCATGACCCTTGGTTTTCTTTTCAGAAGCAGAGTTGTCCTTTTCAATCTTTAACCTCACAATCAAATCTTCCATGTTTATCTCCTTTCTCTTATGCTTTAAGTAGTTCTTGAAATCCTTCCAGGAAGGTGATAATTTTTCTATTATAGCTGCCACCTAAAAATACTCACTTAAAGTCATACCTTATGCACGAATATCCTGCAGGATAACTTGGAGTTCTTGAACTTGGCTGATCACAGTTTTAGAGTCCACCATTTTGAAGTCCAGAAATTTGCCGACCACGAATTTCTTCTTTCTAGCATCCTCAGTCTTGTACTTCTTGTCTAATGACTCCCACAGTGCCTTAGCACTTTTCATGGAACTGTACACATTATATAATGTGTTGTCCAACCCGTTAAGGATGTAATTACGACAAAATCCGCATGTTTTCATGCATCTATTGCCACAATAGTTATCTTGTCTTCCTGTTTCTCCTCAGTGAGAATGAGTACATCTTCTTGAAGGAATCGGGCTAGGTTTAGCATGATAAGATAGAACAACATTTTCTGTTGCCATCGTTTAAAATCCGCACCACTGAACTTTTCTAGTTTTTTCCCTTTAATTTGAAGAGGAGCATTCACCAGAGTGGGAATAAGTACCGAAGTCAAGTTGGTACCATCAACAGTCATTTTTGTTCCAATGAACAGAAGATAATCTCAGTTTAAAAAGAAAAAAAATTCACATGTTTTTTTTAAAAATTACACGAAACCCAATAAAGTTCTAGAAATTACATATAACTAAGTGAAGTTCGAAAAATTTACACCTAGGCGAGTGCCAGAAATTGCATGTAGTATTGTAAAGTTCAAAATATTATGCACAGTAAAATTTTGAAAATTACAGAACACGGTGAAATTCGGAAATTACATATAGCACAATAATTGTTTGAAAATTTACACACAGAATACTAATATTTCAAAATTTTCACACAGAACAATAATTTTACGAAAACAATTTGCACATAGAGTAGTAAACTGTGAGAAATTTACATCTAGAACAGTAATCTTTCAAATATTACGCACATAACATGAATATTTCGCACAGAACAATAAATATTCAAAAAAATTTCACACAGAACAGTAACTTGTAGGAAATTTACATATATAAACAGTAATCTATAAAAATTGACGCCTAGAATAGTAAAATTTCTGAAATTTACGCCCAGAATAGTGAATTTCAGAATTTGAAGCACAGAACAGTGAATTTCAAAATTTTAAGCATAGGACAGTGAATTTCAAATTTTTAAGCACAGTGAATTTCAAAAATTTTAACAGGAAACAGTAAAAATTTTGAAAATTTTACTCACAGGATAGCCAATTTCGAAAATTCACATGTAGAACAGTTAAAATATCAAGAATTAATTCACAATATTATCAAATTTTGAAAATTTTACAAGGAGAAGTAAAAAATCTGAAATTTTTTGAGATGAACAGTAAATTTACGAAATTCACATAATATAACTTATAAATATACTATTCTACATGTAAATTAATAAAGTACGAAAATATACATAGAATTATGTCTTAAGATTGTTATTTTCATATCTTTGAAAAATATGGTGATGAGAAATTTTACTAGAAAGATTATGATCGAATTAAGTAAGTCACTCTGTTCTTAAGACAGAATTCGCCCTCCTTAACGGTGCTTAGGACTCTTGGGCGTCTGCCTCCCATGATAAGATGATCAACCACGTACTATAGGAACACCTCCAACACGGTACATGCAGTAAACCATAATATGTATGCTCTCACAGAAATAGAAACGAATGGAAATGCCAAATCAGATTAGTGCAGAAATCATTTTCAATGATTTTATAGAAATCCCGTTGAAGACACTCTTTCCCGTTCAAATGGATGCGTCCATCCGTTAAGGGACACAATCTTTAGTGAAAACAAACCGGACCCATTTTGGTTAATAGAAAACCAAACCAAATGAATTTGTCCCAAAAATATTATCTTGTTGACCTAATCCAACCCGACCTGACCCGGCCCAGCCGGCCGTGTGTGCGAAGCGAAGCGAGCCGGCTGACCGGACGGCGGCACACGTGTAGGTTAGCCCACCTAGGTGCATGGGTCCAACATCTCTCTCCCCCACAAAAGTGGGTTGGCCCAAGGGCCTAACTTGAAAGCAGTGTTTTAAAACCCGGCCCAGACACTGAGTTGGAATGGTGTCCGGGCTGGTCTAACCGGGTTCAACCGGGGACTAACCCGGGTTGACCCGGTACTATAAAATTTTACTTTCCCTAATTTCCCTCCCCAAACCCTAAACACCTGAGACTCAGAGAAAGGAAACGACAACAGGCTGGCAACAGCTTCCTAGTTCCCTTTCCCCTTCCCCTTCCCCTTCCCGACTTTTGGCAACAACTTCCCTTTCCCCTCCCCGACTCTCCGGCCACGACCCTGGCCAGCCGATGCCTGACGGTCGTAATCCCCCTTCCCGTCCTCGCTCTTCCCTCTTCCCCCAGAGTGGTGCAACGACAGGCTAGTGGATGGTGGAGCTCAGCCGGGGTGGAGGAGGTGGCGCTGGATCGAGAGCAGCTGCCTACTGTCATCGCAGTGCTAGGGCGGAGCTGGATGGAGGTCGAGTCGGCCCTTGTCGGCCCACGGCGGCGATAGAAAGAGGGAAACAAAGAAAGGGGAAGCAGAAGCCGAAAAGAGGGGAGGGAAGGAGAGGTCGGAGCTGGGCAGAGACAGCTACACTGGCACTGCCTGGAGGAGACTGGCCAGCCAGAGGCTCGTCGGAGGCTAGCTTCTACTGGCACCACCTCTATTTTCCTCCACAAGAAAAAAATGGGAGAGCAGAAAGATTTGCCTGGAGGAGAGAAGGAAGCGGTGGAGGTGGAACTAGGTTGGGAGGGGTGGCCCATCGCCGTCGCTGGGACGGGGCGGTGTTCACGTCAGTTGGCCGGCCCTATCCGCCATGGAGGCGGCGAAAAACATGAACCACCGCCCCTCTGCACTATGTTCTTCCTTTCCCCCTTCTGCCTTTCGGTGTTTTATCCCTTCAGCCTTTCAGTATTTTTTTTTTGTAAAACACGGACCGGCCCGGTCGTCCAGGTTACCGGTTTAACCGACCGGGTTGAATTGACCCAGCCGGGTCAACGTGACCTGACACAGCCCAGATTTTTGACCAGGTCCAGTTTAACCTGGTCGAACTGGCCGGGCCAGTCCGGGTTTTAAAACACTGCTTGAAAGGCCAAACTAATGTCTTATATACCAACACCATTACCTTCTTCTAGGCGATATGAGACTATTCACTCTTTCAACCAATTCATATATGTAATTCTCATTCAACACAAAGTGGGCTTAGGCTCTCTCTACCATATGGGCTTGACCCACTTGAGTAATATGGGCTTGACCCACATAAATATTATCATGCCCATCTAAATGATATGAGCTTAACCCATTAAATCTAATGCTCACTTCTAACCGGTGGTGCCTGCACTCCACTCACTATTTGATAACTTTGATTTCAATTATAAAGAAACTTTTCTTTCAAATCTCTCTTTGGCTCTCAATCAGGACCACATGTCATGACATGTGACTTTTAAATCATATCAATGTAAACAAGTCAAAATAATATTTTTTTACAAAGTCAATTCTCGATTAAATTATTTAAATTCTAGGCCGTGAAAATCATTTTTGAACATACAACATCTTCAAAGCAGTGTCCTTAATTATAATTTATGAAACATACAAATAAGCTGTGATCATCAAAGTGCTAGCTAAACCATCATCCAAAACCACATAGTGAAGTTTAATTTGGCACCTCACATGCCTTATTACCTTCTAAAAATATATTTTCAAGCTTAATGAAAACAAAGTACTTAGGAAGCAATCATCCTCTCACAAAACCCTGTGATTGATCGCCTATCAACCACTACTCCGCATTTGCGAGATCAACACCACTAAGATGCCTGAGTATGTTTGCATATATAAACAAATAATAGTTCATCAAACTAGTAATTAGCATGTTAATTTACAACTCATCCATGAAGGTTCATCATTGCCTCTTCATAGAGTTTCTTTATGTTCCAAAGGCTGTAAACAACAAGCTCCTGGAGCTCCACAACCCTGTCATTTGGTTGAACATAAGCACCTATCTCTAAAGTCCTACACTGACCACAATCCTAGAAGACACTCCTTCCCTTTTAGAGCAGTCTTATAAGTATGAATTCCCTCTCAAGAGTCCCACATCCAATCATAGTTGAAAATCACACTGTGATTGTGGTCAATGCTGCCATAACCACACGAGGCCTTCCATCATGCCTGCAATTACAAGTTCGTGCACACTATGGCCCTCTGTAGGCTGGTAACCCCTGAGAAGGTCTACCTGTTCTATGGCTCTAGATTCTAAATAGATCCATGGTTTCCATGGCAACCATAAGTAGAACATGAGCCACATAATTGTGCCCCCCAACATTGGACCATTAAGTGAATACTAGGTTCTCATCACCTCTTATGTTCCACCCCTATTGAGCCCTATAACGAGCTACTCTTTGAGTTCAAAACTTAAATTCAACACAACTCTTTACCCTAAAACTGACGGTCAATCAGAACACACCATCCAAAAATGGGAAGACATGCTTCAGGTATGCATTCTTGAATGAAAAGGTAATTGGGATGATTATGTACCTCTAATTGAATTTGCCTACACCAAGAGTTTTCATTCTGGTATAGGCATAACACATGATGAAGCACTTTGTCAATGTTAGTGTAGATCATCTACAAGTTGGAGTAAAGTGGGAGAACGCCAATTACTGAAAGAAGAACTATTGATTCAATGTGCTAAAAAGATTTTGAAAATCAAAGAAAAAATTATTACCACAAAAAAATGTTAAAAGAAGTATGCGGATTTGAGATGGAGGGAGCTAGAGTTTGAAGTAGTGGATCATGTATTGATGAAGGTTTCACCTACTAAAGGTGTAATGAGATTTGAGAAAAAGGGTAAGTTGAATACATGCGTTCTCGGACCAAATGTTGGATAGTGTGACCAACAACTTATAAACCTGCCCTAACCCCATATTTGGATGAAGTGCATAATGTGTTCAATGTCTCTATGTTAATGAAATACATTCTTGATCTATCTCATGTCCTTGATGTAACTGGAATGAAGTTACAACCAAATTTGACTTATAAAGAAGAATTAGTAAAAAATCTAAATAAGAAAGACAAAGTTTTGTTGAACAAAATATTCTCTATGGTGAAGGCACTTTGAAGAAGTCATGCACAAGAAGGAATGACTTGGAAAATAGAAAAGTATTTGAAGAAGGCTCACCCAAAATTGTTTGAAGAGGAGTTAACCTTAATTTTAAGTACAAAATTCCTTCAAGTAGGGAAGAAAGTGACACCCATTAATATTAAGGTATTTTTTCATATAATTTATGTTAGTAGGCATGTAAGTGCCAATTTATTTTATATTGGTTTGTGTTGTGATTATCAGTCATGTACTCGGGGAGGACCCTATTGGGTTTGTATGAGGGGTTTGTGATGACTACTATTGCACTCTTATTTAATATCCTTGTGTTCGAAAAACAAGTAGGTTACAATCCATAATATTTTTATTGTCAATTTGAATTGATTTGATTTGGAATAAAAATATATACATACATGATGTTGTCTGCTACAATATTTTCAAAAAAGAATTTAAAAATCTTGGGATGTGATAGTTTTATTATACCCATGGAAGGTTGTATTGGTCGATACAGTATGAGGGGGATATGCCCCCCACATGGAATATTGATATGTATCGACCATACCATATCGATACGGCTGATACATATTGATATTTAATTATTTAATTAATTTATTATTTAATCTTTTTTAAAAAAATATTTTTAAAATTATTTTCCTAAAAAAATTTCTTTGAGGGTTTAAAGATAACAACATTTTTTATATTTAAAATTATTTTTAAATTTATATGAGATCAATACGGGCTGGTCCATATAATTTACATAATTATTTTTTCTAAATATAGTGCTCCACAATTGTAACGACCCGTTTTTTGGTTACGCTAACCCGGGAGGGTTAAAGGTAATTCGGTAATTTGAGATTAATGTTAGGGGGTTTCATTAGATGAAATACCCATAGCCAGGTAGAGCTTGGCATAACGAGCGTAACGATTTGAAGAACGCGTGAAATGGAGGTCGGGACCAGAAGTTATGACCTTGACAAGCGTAGAAAATAGGCGGGACCCACTTGGAAATAATGTGATTTACAGCTTTAAGTGGGTTTGTATCGAAGGGCTCGTCGAACAGTACCTAGAACGCGCGAATCCGAATTCGGGGTAGGGAGATACGCGCGTTTGAAGGCTTAAGAATAAATAATAATAATAATAATAATAATAATAATAATAATAATAATAATAATAATAATAATAATAATAATAATAATAATAATAATAATAATAATAATAAGAAATGAGGTGAGCCGGCGCGCGGTGCGCGACTAGCGCGCGCCGCGGTTCTGCGCGGGCCGCAGGTTCGCGCGGTCGCGACCCGCGTAATGCGCGGGCGCGAGCCGCGCACGTTACGACGGGTGCCACCACCCAAAACCAGCGGCGTAGCCACGGTTTTGCCGCGGCTCGGGGGTTATAAATACCCCCATTTCTCCTCTTTTCGAACAAGATTTTCCCTCCTCCTATTTCTGACCGTTCTGAGGCCGATTAAGGCCGTTCAAGACCCATTCCCTACTAAATCAAGCGCGCTCTACATGATGGAGTCGTCCTTTCTTCAATTCGGAGACCGTATAAGGAGGAAATGCCTTGAGACAAGGAGAGGTTCTGCCCGTTGTCCTCAAGCATCGACAAACTTCTTTCTCCCCGTTCTTAAGCATCCTAACTCTGATTTAGTCCATCCAAGAGGCGCTATTGACTAAATCAAGTATGTTCTACGCGATGGAGAGGTCCATTCTTTGATTTGGCAACTGTATAAGGAAGAAATGCCCCAAGACAAGGAGAGGCTCCGCCCGTTATCCTCAAGCACCGAACAAGAAATATGGGCCTGAAGCAAGACGGGGTTCTATCCAAAGTTGCCAGGCTACATCATGAGAAGTAATCCAGAGTATGGGAGGTTTTGTCTGCTACTAACGGCGCAGAAAACGAGAAGAGTCTTCGGCAAGGAGAATGTTATACGTAGTCTTTCGACACAAGATGAAGAACGTATGGAGGCTAGAGGAAGCTCCGTCTATATCTTCGGATCTGAAGGGGAGGATGCTCATATGAGCAACTTCGTATACCACTACCTTACGAGACATGAGGGCAGTAAGCTTTTCTGATCTCTCGTTTTAATTATAGAACGACGTGTGTGCTATGCTTTGATCCATATGCTTGATGTGTGCTTATATGCCATGGTGTGTGTGGTCTCGCTCTAGGGTAGAGCGAGACATGTGATGTGTGTGTCCGGTCTCGGCTCAATGATAGAGCGAGTCGGGTGATGTGCTCAGTCTCGATTCAATAATGGAGTGAGATATGTGTATGTGATTTTAATCCCGCTCTATGGTAGAGCGAGACGTATGATTTCGTTAATTTAGTAACTTCCGCTTAACTCCGATTTTATAAAGAGTTTTTGCATACTTCCGATTAAATATTCGGAGATACGCATTTTATATGTATGATTTTGTTATGCTTGTTGTATGTAGTAGCCATTAGGCAGAACTACGTTCGGATCCAATCGTATTGGAATAATATCCAATACGTACGTAGGTAACCAACGACACGGCAACGTTGGCCCAATCCAAATTAATTATAAATAATATATTTTATTCTATTTTACACATGACGAACTATGAAGCTTTGTTACGTGTAAATGGTCGTTACAACCTAAGTCTACGTACGAGGAAGCCTTAATGCTCCGTAGTGCATAGACGAACGTTGTACCTCTCGCACATAGACGATGATTCCTGGCTTAAGGAAATTTCAAATTTCTATCAGTGATTTTGTGGACCCGGCTCGGGTCGGGTCGTTACAACAATTATGCATTTACTTGAACATCTAACTATGAGTCATATTAAACATATTATTTGGTTCTAAAATGAACTAATTTCATAGCACTTAATATGGGAAAGAGGGAGCTATAGTGTATAGTTCCAAAATAAATTAATTTTAGAATACCCCATCAATCGATCTGGCCTTCTATAGTCTTATTATGCTAGCTAAAGAAGTATTATAATAATAAATTATTAGTTATAATATTTTTTTAAGTGTATAAAAGGGTTCACGCCTATTTCGGCGTGTACCAAGCGTATCATCGGCACGTATGCATATCCATGATCATAATACTGCCATCTGTATTGATACGGCCTTCAATGATTATACCCTATCCCTCTTATATATATCCCTACTATTTTTCCCATGTATAACATCTCATCTAATTTCTCGTCCTAAAGTGAATGTTCTCAATTTGTTATCAATAACACGATATTTTCACGATATGGTGAATATCGTGTTATTGATAATATGCTATAGCAAATATCGTGTTATTGATAACATGCTTTGGTGAATATCATATTATCGTATATGCAATATAGAGGATATTATAGCATATTGTATTATCAATAACACGCATTGTTCGCATATTGTGTTATTGATAACACGCTATGCTAAATATCGTGTTATAGATAACACGCTATGACAAATATCATGTTATAGTATATACGCTGTAGAGGAAAATAAATAACACATCTTATTAACATATCGTGTTATTGATAACACGGTATGCCAAATATCGTGTTATTGATAACACGCTATGCCAAATATCGTGTTATCAATAACATGCTATGGCGAATATCGTGTTATTGATAATACACTATATAAAATATTATGTTATCGATAACACGCTTTGGCAAATATCGTATTATCGTATATATGATATAGAGGATATTGTAGCATATTGTATTATCAATAAGACACATTGTTGGCATATCGTGTTATCGATAACACGCTATGTCAAATATCGCGTTATCGATAACATGCTATGGTAAATATCATGTTATAGTATATGTGATATAGAGGAAAATAAATAACAAGTCTTGTTGGCATACTGTATTATCGATAACATGGTATGGCGAATATCATGTTATTAATAATACGCTATGAAGAATATCATGTTATCGATAACACGCTATGACAAATATTGTGTTATCGTATATGCGAAATAGAGGATATCATATTATGGGTTGTCGGCTCAAAGAATACATATCGTATTATCAATAATACGTTTTATTGACATATCGTGTTATTGTATATGCAATATGGATTAAGTGTTGGACACGGGCCATGAGGAGCGTGAGATCTTTGGTCCGTTTAGTGGGAGCCATCCTCTCGTTCTCACTTTCTTAGAAGTCTTGCGAGTCATACAGAGTAGATGTACTCCACCCAATTTCCTTCGGATTCGGTGTACTCCCAAAAATCATTTCTTTTTGCCACGTCCAATCCCCATTTGCGGCAAGTCTCCAGAGTCATTCAATCCATTCTAAACGCAACACAGTTTTCCATATTGTCGAAACAATATATTTGTTGCAATTCAACAAGTACTAAAGTGGCTTCCTTTGATTCCTCATTTTGAACTCTGTTATTTTTATTTTTTTAACTAGGAACCAGTTTTTGGATTGAAACTAGGAGGTGGCTTGGTTCTAGTTCATTATATGGAAACACATGATTGAGAACGAGAAATTTTTTACTTTCTATCGATCATCTTTAAGTGGGTGCTTTGTTATCTGTATGCTATATGTTTTGATTTTGCTCATATAAATCTGTGCTATCGTCGGTAATTCATCACCAATAATGAGATAAGAACTTGGGTATAAGTTTATTTGTGACATAAGGGTATATTTGTCTTAAACTAGGTCATATAGGATTAAGTGTTAAAATTCAGGGAATATAAAATATTTGTATGTTGAGCCAGGTAATATGGAAAAAATTATATTAGTAATATTAGCGAGCTAATAGTACAACTATTAGTGATGATTTGATAAAATTGTCGCTATTATTAATACTATTTGTGATGCTTTTAGAAAAGCATTGCAAATAGTTCTAATTTTTTTTTCAAATTTATAACTATTAGCGATGTTTTTTAAAAGCGTAACAGATAATATTAATATTAGCCACACTTTTATAAAAACGTCGCTAATAATTATATATTTTGTAACATTTTTATATATGTTGTAAATAATAATTTTTAGCGACGCTTTATATTGCATCCATCTCTAATAGCCTTATTTGTTGTAGTGACTACTCTTATTAACAATAAATAAATCCTAATATTAGACTATGAAAGTGGTACTCGACCCCTAGGGAGGGTCATAACTACTCTATATAAAAGCAGACGTGGATCACAGACAAACAACCAAACCATGGATGTAGTGAGCACCCCTAGTCTCCAAATGAGTAAGAATAGGGTTTCCCATTGGCAGACATCTATTTATACCCTAAAACCATTTAAAGCAGTGATAAGGATAAGCTTCACTACTTGCAGGTCGGTTGCATGCATGTCTACACCATGGTCAAAATGTGGGACTCATGAAGGGTAACTAATGTAAGTGATAAGCATCTCCCATGAGCTCCTTGAGCCATTGACACCACTTCCCACAACAACGACATGTTACATACCGTGTCAAGGGTCCCCTTAGCATTATAAATCTCCAATTCTCCTTACTTCTACTTTTGGAATTGCTCTTAAATTTCTAAAATATTACATCCTTATGCCCTTTTAGAAATTTTGTTATCAAAATTTAAACAAAGCCTTTCACAATATTCCAAACTCATTGGGAAAGAAAGACGGGCACTTTCAACATCAACATCCCTATGCCATGTCGAGACCTATGTTTGATAGAAATTTTACTTGCAAACACATGTAGCCCATTGGTAGGTCGGAGGTGTAATTTTTACAATAAAAAAACTGTAGCTGACAAGTGATAATCATGTCAAGGGTTCAATTTTAAATACCCTACACCACTCCGACTCATGATCTTGCCCCAACTTTGCCACCTTCTCCATTGTCTACGGCCACCGACACAACCAGAAATCGCCAGTAAGCTCTGCCTCTGCCAAAAATCCATAGCTTGAACGGGCCACCTTCTTTGAGGGGCCGACTAATTAACCTCGTTGTCATCAGATGGGTAACTCTCCTAGAGGAAGACAATTAAAATTGGAGTTAAATGTTTTATGAACCAACAAGTCCACAACAATTTTGAGGAGATAAGGTTGAGATTTTGGGGAAGATAGATGAGTAGAAAAGATTGAAATGATAAGATTAGGAAATTGAGAAAAGAATTTGGGGAAGAGGAAGGGATATGAGTAAGAGGAGGGAAATGTGAGATTGAGAGACACAGTTCTAAGTCAACTCATATTTCATTTCATAACTATCAAATGAAGGCTACATGGCCTTTATATAGAGTTGGCCCATGTGGGTCTACACATAAAATCTACTATGTAACATTTATCTAATATGGAAGAATCAATAACTATATAACCCATTTTTTCTAAAATAGCACACAATATATTGTTTGCTTATTGTAACACACTTAGCCTCACTTTTTGACTCACTAGAAGCACACTTTTTACTCACTACTAGCTAGCACACATTTGTTGACTCTATTAGCACACACATGGTAGCATGCATTATTCGATTTATTGGAACACACATGCAACTAGTATGGATCATAACAAATACTAAGAAAGGAGGCTCCTATGAAGGAAGGTGTTGTTTTTTTGCCTTCCTCAAATGGGTGTTTATATTCACTTCTAGTTAATCATTTAAATTCTCATCAAGTTTAATATAGCTAGTGCCCTTTTTTGTGGGATATTAGACCAAACAATTTTCATTTATAAACTTATTTCAAAGAGATATGAGTATTTTATTTTATTTTCACAAAATGTTATAATTTATTTTTTGTTGTTGCAGACATTTCTCCAATTGCATAACTCCATGATGGTTGAATGAGGTGTGAAGATACTGACATTTATAAATAAATATTTTTATACATTTTAGGGGGTTTCTGATTCTTCACTTACATTGACCTCATTATGACGTTATACCACCAATTTGTTTGGGTCAAAGTCCAGTTTCCTTTGCAAACTATTTATTGAGAGGAACCAATTTCGTGAAAGACAAAAAATTATCCCGTATGTTCTCTAATACCCATTATAAGAAAAATCGTAAGTGACATTGATAGTTGTGAAATATATTGATTTTAATACCATTATAGTTGAGATGCTAGTTAATACTAAGACAGAGTTTATGGAGTCGATCAATACAAGTATACATCCTAACAATAAAAGACCTATAGAAGCCTCAGGAAAACAGATTGTTATCCATGTGTTGATAGCAATCTTCTCGATGCCTCCATGAATCTCATCCATGAACGTTTGATACTTAACATTGACAACACGATAAATATAATTGAGACCGTCAAGAAATGTCATGACCCAAGCGTGAACTAGCCGCTTTCTTCCAGGGGGCGAATTGCTTTCCTTGTTTTTGTTGGTCGGGTAACTCTCTTTGAGGAAGATGACAAAATTTGGAACATCAATAGTTTTGTGTTTTGGTTGATTCCGTACTAAAACAATGTCTTTAATAATGTATATTTTGAGTCTACTTTGAGGTTGTTGGTGTGTCTTTATTTTAGTATGAGTCATTGTTTTGAAAACTGGCTACCTGGATTTCCGGGTAGACCCAATTGCTGCGATCTTCTCCCCAGTTCCCTTCTTCCCCTCCTCACCAAACCCGGTCAAATTAAATTGTAATAGTACTTCTCCATTAAAGTCACAACACAAATAGAGAAACACTAATTCAACCATCCTGGACCACATGTTCAGATTTTCATGTTAGACTAAGATCTAGACTAAAATAAACTACTGGTGCAGAAAAATGTGAACTTCTCCGTTGAAAGAATCATGCATTGTGAATAAAATAGAAAAATCCAAAAACCCGCCAATGGAAAACCTAGTGATGGACAATGATAAAAATGCCCACATGAGAAGGCCACAAACAGACATATCGTTGAGATAGAACGCAGAAACTGCAAGTATTTGACCAAATTCGACACCCAGTGCACATGCTGCATACATGGAAGAAACATCTGAATTGAGGATCACGTATTAAAGACATTGTATAGGAGGAGCTGGATGAGATAAACATAATCAGCCTGAACCTCATGCTCTTATAGGGGGCGGCTATGGAAGACCACACAAAACTTTGACAAGGGGCGAGCTAGAGAGATGGAGGGAGGGGAAGACTTGGTCTTGGAGGGAGGAAGCCCCATAACATTAGAGGCGAGATATGAGGTAGGGACGGACAATAGTGGGGACTAAGGCACTTTGCAATCTTCACGGACTAGGGTGGAGGGTGGATGTGATTAGGTTAGAGATGATATATATTTTTAGAACGTGTCTATCTGCACCACGGAAAACCCCTCAATACCGAGTAAGTGAGGAAATTCTGGGTATTTTCCTATTTCTCATGTACCCCATCTACCTCTATGAAAATTTCCGTCTCATTATGTTAGTTAAAACCCAGAATAGAATATGGTGCTCATGGTGTGCACCCATCGACAAAGTATAAAGTTCTATATAGTGGGCGCCGTGAGGTAATAAGACCTCTATGCATTGTATGGGATAACTTCTGGAATGACTCTTACGGTGGGCACCCTCGACAATGTATGAAGTTATATACGAGGGTGCCCACCGCAAGGTAGTAAGGTCTCTATGTGAATCACGAAGAAACTTCTGGAATGGAGCTCATGGTAGGCACCCCCTAACAAAGTATGAATTTCTATACGGTGGGCTCCTACAGTGAGGGAGTAAGACCTCTACACATTGCACAGGATAGCTTCTGGAATGGCTCTCATGGTGGGCGCCCCTTGACAATGTATGAAGTTATATACGTGGGTTCCCACCGTGAAGGAATAATGACTCTGTAGGGGTAAACATTGAGTAAGAAGGGGGGTTTATAAATTAAAAGTAAAATAAAATTTTAATTCAGGGTATGCTGAGAAAATTTTATTAAATGCAAAGGGGTAAGAGAGATATGTGGTATTGAGGGGTTTTTCAAGGTGTATATAGCTGCATTGATATTTTTATTTTTGTTTTTTACTTATGTGGAAAGGGTGACAAGTTGTCAGTTCAACCTGTCAGGCTAGATTGACCCAACTAGGTCAATCTTGCCAAGTAACCCGGATGGACCAACCCAATTTTTTTACCAGGTCCGGTTAAACCTGGTCAAAATGGTTAGGCTAGTCCGATTTTTAAAACATTAGTTGTCATATGGATTTGAAGATTGGAGGAGAAACATAAAGTTCAAGAAGTGATTATTGAAATTGACAATCATACACATAAAAAGACCACTATACATTACAGACAAGGTTAATTAAGGTGATTTGAAGAAATGTGAAAAATAAGACTCAATTTTATTAATTTTATGTTGACGAATGATCAACAAGATTGAAGTTTGTTTGAAGCAATCAATCAACATGACCATTGAATATCACATACCAACAAGTGTTGATGATTGCTATAATTACACAACGTTGGTGTTTTTCTGCATCTTGCAAATGCTGATGATCACCAACAAATGACAATCCAATGATGTTAGTTTAAAATAGTTTATTCCTGTCGCGATCAAGCAATATCAATCTGTAACAAACATCAATTGACAATGTTGGTTCCTAAGGAGTCCAATTCCTCATAGGACACTAGGGATAAATGGAGCTTGTTGTACACCTATTTGAGGCTTAGATAATGTGGGAAACCCAGAAAGAAGTCTTTTTAAGCTTTGAGAGAAATTCTTAGAGAGAGTTTTATCACCTTGCCATAGCAAAGTTGTCACTAATTCTTTATTGGTTTCTACTTGTGGAAGATTTGTGTGAAATTCTCTAGTCTTAATGAGAGTTACCCTAGAGAAATTTGTTGGGTGGGAGCAACGAAAGCTTGGTGGTGAGTCCGGCTTGTGGATATGCAAAAATTCAATGTTTATGTCCCACCCAAGCAATTTACATATATTAACAACAAAACATGCATATAAGCAGTAGATCAAATTCAAATACCTTCAAAATTAACATTAATTAAAACATGAATTAAGAACTACCGACCTTTAAAGGGTGACCCCCAATGACATGGCCAATCACCCAAAATCAAGTACGACATATTCTTTATTTCAAGTATAAATAGGGGGAATCCAAATTACCTCTTTGATGAATCCCTTCTCTTAAAACCAAGAGAAAAAACCCTTCCCTCCTTGGCCAATTTGCTAAGAAAATTGGCTTGAGACAGGGCTCCAAAGAAGATAAAAACTTAATAGAGTATGTGAGAGATATGAGTGCAAAGCCTTGAAGAAAAACCTCCCTTTTACTTTGATCACCACACACCAAAAGCTAGAGAGATTTCTGCTTTCTTTCTAGTTCGTCTTGGTGTGAAAAAGAGAGCATTTCTCTAGTTTTCGTCAAGGAGAGAAAAAGAAAGAGGATTGTGTGTTATTTTGGAAGAATCTAATTATCTCTACTTTATAATTGCCCACGTGCATTTAGAATAGGACTTGGTCAAGTCCTATTCTCTATGGACTTATGTGGGTCCCACTCATATCCTCATCTCTCACGACTATCTCAATTCCGATTTCCTTTGCTTCCGGTTTTGTGGGTACGAACCCATTGACCCAACATCCCCCACTTGGGTGATGTGTCCACGGACAAAACAACAACTTGTGCACATAGTTCTGTCGTAGTCCAACCTATAGGCCAAAAATATTTATACTGAACTCCATAGTAGCTAGCGCCCTAGCCCTATTGAAGTCCTATACTAGAACAAGACGTACAAACTGATATGTCATTAAGGCCTTAGTAAATGGATCTGTCAACATCTCAGAAGTAGGAAGATGATTTACCCCCAACTTTTCTTTCTGTAGCATATAAAATACAAAGTAGTAATGTACTTTGATGTGTTTACCTCTGATGCTGATGTCTCCATTTTTAAGTGTCGACACGGTGGTCAGATTATCACAAAACATCTAGATAGGAGAATCAACCCAGCACTCTAGCCTAAGCCTGGCGAGAAAGTCTTTAATCTATATTGCTTCTGAAGCTGCTAAATTGCATGCATAAAATTCAGCTTTCATGGTTGACTTTGCTACGCTCTTTTGCTTTTTACTAGCCCAAGCTATAGCACTGCCTCCAAACATGAAGACAAAACATGTAGTGGATTTCCTGTCATTTGAGTCCCCAACATAGTTTGAATCAATATAATATACCTAGCCAATGATAGTTCCTCAACCTGATAGGTGAGTTTCATACCCTTGGTTCCCAGGATGTACCTAAAAACTTGCTTTACTGCTTGCTAGTGAGGCATACATGGGTTTGCTTAGTATCTACTTAAGAGCCCTACAGCATAGCTTAAATCATGTCGAGTATAAGTTATGACATACATAAGCTGCCAATAGCTTGTGCATAAGGCACTGACTCCACTTAGAGTCTATCCTCGTTAGAGGATGGTGCTTAACTTTTAGATAAAATTATACCCTTATAAATTGGAGACTCTATTGCTTTCCAACCAATCACACTAATGCGTTTCAAGATGCTTTCTATGTATGATTCTTGATATATGCTAAGCAGGTTTGCTTTTTTATCTATGTCAATCTTCATACCAAGTATGTAGGAGGCCTCACCCATGTCTTTCATTTCAAATTGGGTCTTGAGATACTCTTTTGGACTTACTATTAAGCTCAAGTCATTTCTCATCAAAAGATATCATCTATATAAAGAGATAGTAACATAAATCTACTTTCATTCTTGAAGGAGTAGACATAATGATTATATTCATATTCTATGAATCCATACTCACTAATCACCTTGTGAAAAGTGTAGTACCATTGCATAGGAGACTATTTAAGCCCATATAAAGACTTTATGAGTTTGCACACCTTGTGTTCCTCTCCAGGAACAATAAAACCCTTAGGCTATCCCATGTAAATCTCCTCCTCTAAATCACTATTTAGGAAGGTAGTCTTTATATCTATTTGGTGCAACTCTAAGTCTAATTATTATGCCACTATAGCTATCAAACACCTGATAGATGTGAATCTAGTCACAAGTAAATAGGTTTCGTTGAAGTCAATGCCTCTTACTTAGGTGAGACTTTTAGCTACCAGTCTTGCCTTATATTTATCTATAGACCCATCTGCCTTTAGCTTTTTCTCAAAGATCCACTTACAACCAATAGGATTTCTTTCATTGGGCAAGTCAACAACTTCCCAGACTTGGTTCTTTATAATGGAATCCATTTCATCTTGAATAGTTGATTGCCATTCTTTGGAATTTGGATTGTCCATCGCCTACTCATAGGTCAAAGGATCATCAGATAAAAGTTCATCTATTGTTACTTCATCATCTCCTAACATAGCATAGAAGTCCCATAACAAGGTTGAGGGTCATCTATCTCTCATCTCCCTTACTTCAGACACTCCCCTATATTCAGATCCTATAACCACCTCTATAGAAGTAGTAGAGTTTTGCTCTTTCTCTACTTCAAACAGTTCTACTCTTTTACTAGGAATTTTAGGGTCTAAGTCTTCTTCTAAGAAATAAGCATCCCTAGATTCAATGACCCCTACTATCCCATTAGTATGGTGCATTATAAACCTGTACCCCTTAGAGTGTTTACTGTACTTTATGAAGTTACACTATTGTTTTAGGGTCCAATTTACTTCTATGTTGGTCAGATACTTTTACATGTATCTTAGACCCTTACACTCTAACATGACCTATGTCTGGATATCTACATGTCCATAACTCATAAAGTGTAACGACCCTGAATTTCCAGTACATTTTCTAATAAGCTAATTTTGGAGTTGGTAACATTCTTTTAATTAGTTAAAGTTTGTTACATATTTAATCTTCATAAGATTATGGTAGAGTGCAGAAATACGAGTATAACGACTTTCGAAGCGCTCGATTTGGACACCGGGGCTGAAAGTTATGGCCTCGGAGTCCGGGTGAGAAAGATACACATGTTTAAAGTTTTCAAATTTTTATTTAAAAAATAAATAAAAAGAAAGGCTGACACAGGCTGATGCAGCTGCTAAAGTTTTTGTTATATTAAAAATAATATTTTTAAAGTTATATGAGATCAATACGGGTAGGTCAATGAAATTTACATAATTATCTTTTTACATATAGTGCTCCACAAATATATATTTATTTAAACATATAACTTAGACTCATATTAATCGTATTATTTATTTTTAAAATAAACTAATTTTAAAGCACTTAATATGGGAAAGAATGACCAATAATTTGTATGGGACGGAGAACATAATAGTGTATAGTTCTGAATAAATTAATTTTAAAATACTCGTATCGGTTGATATTGCATTATACAGTCTTATTATGTTCTAAAAGAAATATTATAATAATATATTATTAATTATAATATTTTTTTATATTTATAAAAGAGTTTATGCCCGTTTCGGCGCATACCAAGCGTATCATCAACGCATACCCATATCCATAGTCATCGATACTCTTATGCATATCGATACGGCCTTCCATGGTTATACATTGGGTGAATCATCACCTGAATCTCCTGTGGTTAGAAAAATACTTAGGTCATTTGTTTATAAGTTAGATATTCACACACCTCACACTATACAAAAATGAGATTGGACCCTTGGACCAACTAGCCTGCCTGAAAAGTTCAGACCTAAGACTACTTCCATAAAAGATTCGAAAAGACTAGATGGATTGGAATAGGATCTTAAGTCATCTAAGAGACACAAGTTTGATTTTGATGATGAACTAAATGAAGAAGAGTTTGCACTAATATCTGGCAAATTCAAGATGCTTCAAGGAAACAAATAATATATGCTAGATATTAGAACAAGGAACTATCCTCTATATCCAAACCACACAAAAAATTAGGTTAGATCGTAGAAGGAGGCTAGGAAAGAATTAGATGATGTTCAATGTTTTCAATGCAATAAATTTGCTCATATATCTTGATTGTCCTGCTAGAAAAGAGGAAAGACCTTCGGGGCATAAGAAAACCAAGTTTCATAAGAAGAAAATTAATGACAAGGGAAAAATATTTAAGGCGAGCTCAGTAGCATTAATAGTAATGGCGACGGGGTTTCCTGGTCTAGCCACCAAATTTTATGACTAGGATTATTTCGTTTCGTGGCTTTTAAATGTGTACATGTCATGCGAATGTCATGTCAAGGTATCATCAGCATGGTCATTTTGGAAGTCAATTAGTGGTTTTAGCCCACTAAAATTTAGAAGGCCCAATCCCACATTGCCACAAGGTCCAACTATTTACCATCAAATACCCATGGGCCACAGGCTGATTGGGTCCAACACTTGTGAATTGAGCTAGCAGCCTAGCAAAGCTTTCAAGCCGAGATCGAGGCCTTATCACCGTTAAGGGCCATTAGCAATATCCATAAGTAATGTTTGAATGATCTATTTATGAAGAATAGTTCCTCACCGGTTATATATTTCCTCCATCCCACATTAATAGCTGTATTTTATTTTTCAAAGTAAACTCAAGTTAGTTCACTTTTAAAAACCAAATGGACCAATTAATATAAGACATAGAGAGTATAGCTCGGGAGAATCAACCTGTCTATCGCTTGCATTGGGGTTCTCAGTTGGGTTGTAAGGGGTTTAAATAATGGTAGGATAAAGTCTGTGCCCAAATTATAGAACTCAATTTTCTTCATTAATGGGTTTGGATCGACACATATATGGAAGCACATAAAGATCGCAAAAACTTACATTTGTGTACAAATCGCGTGCGAGCACTATCGATCCGGAGTCATCAATAGCTGGTTAAAACTCGATCAGTGACTCCAGCTGAAGCTTCAATGGGTTTGAATTCTGAGTGGGAGCCTCATTGTTGCAATGCAAATCTGCATAGCCACTAATTTGAGTCCCCAATCCAACTGTATATATGCAGTAAATGCTTGCATTTGGATAGGTTCCCTTGCATGATAATGATTGCATACAAAGTACTCTCTCTTATCTTAATTAATAGTTCCATTTGGTTTTTTCAATATGAATTAATTTTAGTTCATTTAGAAAAACCTAATGGAGTTATTAATATGGGACGGAGGGAACACTGAATATACTCCAAACTAGATCGATCACTTTTATCCAAACACTGATCATGCTTCCCAACTCCATAGTTCTCTAATTGTGGGCCTCGCAAAGGTCTCTCGTAGACTTTTTCCTGTGAAGTTCACTAGATTTCCCTTTTTTCATTTTTGCTAACAATTGTGTAGTACATATGATTACTACCATTGAATTAGAAACGTAAACTCTAATGAAACTTCACATGATTAGATGAAGGCAGCCAGTCCAAAAGGGACCTAGGTTCCAATCAATCACCAAACCGACCAACTACCAAGACATGGAGCAAGCCTGCTTAATACTACATATGCTTAAATCCTGTAACTTAAGCAAGGTAAAGCAACTGATCTACAATCTAAAAGATTTCATTAATTTTCTACTTATATGAGTAATAATCCCCCTATCCCATATTAATAGCTCTATTTGGAAAAAAAGTTTATCCCGTGTTAGTAGTTCAATTTGGCTCAATTTAAGCAGTTTTATCTAGAGAAATATTTAAGAAGCTATTTTCATTTACTTGGCTGTAGGTCTCACCATTCAATAAAACACGCTTTTTTTTTTTTACCAATAAAGCTGTTAATATGAGACAAGGCGAATATTATCAAGAGGAGACACAAGTATGTTCACTAAATTACTAAGTGACTAAGTGTTCACTTGCTATGTAACATTACATTACTCTGTGTTACTAATGCAAGATTATGTCGCTCAATAACATATATATTTTCTGCATGTACCAAGACTTGAATACTATGTTCTGCGTAGTAGATTATCAAAATTAATGTGAAAGAGGTGGAAGATAATTTAGATTTGTGCTATCGATTGCTTGCACTGCTATTGAAATTTATATACAGAGAATCGATAGATCACCAGGTGCGGGACCTTATTTTTGGCTACCAATAATTCATACAATTGTTTTAATGTATCAAATAATGCGTTAGTAGAAATTACTTTCAATATGTTCAAAGCAACCTGGTTCTAAGAGCAAGGTGTACAATTCCAAAGGCCTTCAGATCCAAAATTCTCCAATTGTCATTGGACACCTTTTTTGGCTTCAACCCTTCACTTGATAGTCATAAATCCTTTTGACACAAATAGACTTGGCTTCGCATTTGCCAAAACTCAAAGTTTGTATGATTAAACTTCTCAATTTTCATCTTCCCTTCACCAACGTTGAAACCTCCCTCAGCTACTAGTTGATGGAAACCCTTTAGAAGGCATGCAACACAAACTTCCACGTGGAAACAGAAGTGACAACAAAAGACACAAGTTTTTAGGTGGTCTAGCAATGTGCTAACCTCCACCAATCAAAGAAATCCATTATATTTCAAAAAAATTACATAGGAAAGATACTATGACAACCCTCAAATCCTCTCAAACTCACAAAAGCCAAAGCTTTTACAATGCTTTCCTCATCACCTCCCAGGGTTCTAAGAGTCCTTAACGACCCTGAATTTATGGTAAGATTCTATATCGAGTTTTAGTAATTTCATATTATTTTTTTAGATATTTGTCTAGCGTTTATAATAGAAATTCGAAAAATGAACGCAACGGTACTTGAATCGTGTAAATCGAACAATGGGGTTGAAAGTTATGACCTCAGGGAGTATACCATATGGGCGAGACCACTTCAAAAGTGCGAGATAACCTGCTCATGTGGGATCTTGTTATGTAGGGATCACCAAAACAAGACCAATGGTACTTGGAATGCGCAAATCGGACATGAGGGTATAAAGATATCAGGAAAAGTTGGTACAAGAAGCCGTGGATAGAGTTATGAGGTTTTAGATTTGTTTGAAAATAAAAATAAAAATAAAATAATAATGGCTATGCTCCGAGCGCCAATTTTTTCTTCTTCTGCATACCCCAAAATTTTCTCTTTCTCGTTTCTCCTTCATTTGGAGTCCGATTCAGATAATTCAAGAGCCGTTTTTAGATAAATCGAGCGTGGTGGACATGGTGGTGGGGTCGGTTTTTCTGTTTGAGGCCTTTTCAACTACGAAATTATACTTCAAGTTTGAGGTTGGGAGTCTAAAACTCTAAACTGATGCTCTGCTCGTACAATTAATCTTTCCAAACCGTTCTTTTTCAATTATGCTTAATTGGTTTATTTTCCTGATGAATGTTATATATGTGAAATGTTTTTCATACGTCTTATTATGTTTTGATGTGTGCATTTTCTAGATAATTTTGATCGGATTTGAAGGGTACTTATCTAGTATAAAGTCCAAAAACTATCGGAGTTTGACTTTTTGATACTCGCAGAGAAAAATGATCGGTATGGAGCGCACAAGGGTGTGGAGCATCATGGGAAAACTCCTCACTTTTTGAGCCTCTCGATGCCCCATGAGTATCGAGGAACACCGTTGGATAACACGACTTCTGGATTGATCGTCATTAGACAAACCGACGATTTTTTTATTTTGTTTCTGAATTATTTTTTGATATAATTATTTTGAGGCACAAATTAAGTTTTCAGTTATTTCATGAATTTTTGGCTTAGCATTACTTTAGGTATTAACAGAACCTAATGAGTATAAATATACTCACCCACCCTCAGATTATGCAAGAATTGCAACTAGAACAGAGGTAGAAAAGGAAGATTTATCGAAAAGATTTATGTGGTTGCTGCTTTAGATATAATCTTTGTAATTATTTTGTGATCAGTATGTAAAGGCATGATATGTCTCAATTCTGTATAACTATCAGCTCTACGTGCAGTGATCCTAGGCATGTAATTAAATTTTACCATGCAACGTGAACTTGGTATTTAAAATGTTTTAGTTGTGCAATTACTCCGATGTATTTTATATTAAATATGATGCCATGTTTTAATTTTGTGTGTTATGAGCATCGACAGTCGTCACGTGAGTATAACTTACACGTGTCAGATGAAATTATGATGTTTATTATATCTTTTTTAAATGGTGGCTGTCACATTTGGTTTCGGAGCCTAAGAATCACTGTTAGTAGAGCGATAGTTTTATAAGTCACATAAATAATTAATCATTTGTTTTTTGTGATTTGATTGATGCTTTGTTTTCATGAATAATATAAGAAAGATGGCTGGTAATTTGGAGAAGACACATATCCCTAGCTCATTGCACCACTTGAGGACTAAAAAAATGGTTGGGTCATCGCGAGTTGAGAAAAATAAAGGAGAGAGTTTAGAGAAAACTATCATGGTGGAAATTTCAAATTCCTCAAGCGACTCTGAAACTATTGCTTCACCCGCCACATCTGAGAGTAGTAAAGTCCATGAAGTGTTAACTATTTCCGATTCCCTGATTATGATCAAGGAGTCTCAGGAGGGACCGTCTGAGAAGGACTTGTTTGACGAGGAATTGTCTGAGGAGGACCCGAGTGGGGATGAAGAGTCAAAGAGCCACGAGGGAGAAAATAATATGAGGGACATTGATTTGAGTGAATTAAATCCTAAGAAAGAGGAAAGGGAGGAAGAGGTTCAAAGAGGCGATAATGGCAAGGGGCCGGAGTGGTACACAAAGCATGGGAGATGTGTATCCTATGGAAAGAGGGAGCACTACTTCATTGAAGGCTCGCAGAGGAAAAACTTTCCTTGAGCAGCTCTCCCAGGCCGAACAGTTGTGTGTTTAGTTTAAGGGTTTGTTTCTCTTTCTAAGTTAAACTATAGGGTTTAACTTATTTTGTGACTGTGTTCGGTGTGTGTTTTAAGAACACCACTTCTTGTGATTAGGTGTTTTAGATACACCTCTTATAGTAGGTGTGTATGAGAAGGTTTATAAATAAACATTGTTTGTTTGAACGTTTTTGTGTTTCTTGTGAACTTGGGGTTGTTACAATCTATTAGTACCCCAGAAATGACTTCTGCCAGTGGTAAAGAGATTCAACTGTTTGAGGATGCATCTCACCTTGAAGCTTTGACACATGAATTAGCAGCATCAAAATACCGAATGGAAAACCTCTTCGATATGATGAAGGGAATGACTCAGTAGTTACTGATGTAAGGATTTCAGCCAAAACCCACTATTCTTGCCAAAGCAGTAGAACTGTCCTCTCTGTTGGAGAAAGAATATCAAAGAATATCAGGAGTTCTTGGCAGAAAGAAAAGACCGTGGGCAAAGCAACAATTCTAATACGGAAGATAAGAAGAGGAAAGTGGCATTCCTTAACCAGAACACCAATAAAAAATTTTAGAAGACCTCTGGACCATCCACTCAAACTCAAGGGGAGAAAAAATTTAAGAAATGTTTCAAATGTAACCGATTTCATCCATTTGGAAGTTGTTATATCTATGAAAGGCAATGTTTCATGTGCGGGGATCTTGAACATAAGATTAAGGCATTCCCTAAGAAAAAGGACCAAGAAGAAATCAAGACAGATAAAAAATCTATGGCTCATGAGTAGGTCTATGCTATCATTACAAAAGAAGCTCAAACTTCAACATGAATTATACAAGTTAAACTTCTTATTTTAGATAAGATTGCTAAAGGTTTAATAGATCCAGGATTGATGCATTCTTTTATGATTTTGCTTTAAGTTCTGGTTATCCGTTTATGAAACTAGAATATATTTTAGAAGTGACAACTGCTATAGGAAAAAAACTTTTATAGCATAGAAGTTTCCTCAAGACGTGTCTATGTTATTAGAAAACCTGGAATTGAAGGCTAACCTTATGCTCATATGTATGTTAGACCTTGAGGTCAAATTAGAAATGGATTGGTTAGTTAAGAATGAAGTCTTGGTAGACTGTCATAGGAAAAGAGTTATAAGCAAGAAAAGAAAAACTTTACCTTTTGTGGAAATAAAGAATATGCAGCAGTGACATGTATCATGCATGCTATTAAGGTTTAGCAATGGATATCAAAGTGATGTCATGCGTATCTTTCTAGTATAAGAGCCTTTAACTTCTAAATTAGAAAATATTGATGTGATAAAGGGTTTTTCCGAGGGGTTTCTCTAGGGATATCACCATGAAGAGATATTTGACTTACCACCAAAAGTATGTCCTATTTCTAAGGCACCCTACTTAACAACTTCTGTAGAATGAAAAGAAGTAAAGAGTAAATTGTAGGAGTTATTTGATAAAGGATTTATTTGACTTAGTGTTTCTCCTAGAGGAGCTCAAATTTTTCTGGTAAGGAAGAAGAACAGATAACTAAGATTTTGTATAAATTATCATATGCTTAATTATGTTACCTTAAAGAATAAGTATCCTATTCCCTTTACCGATGATTGTTTGGGTTAGTTACAAGAGGCCAATGTATTCTCTCTAATAGATTTAAAGGTTTGAATACCATCAAGTGAAAAGACGGGACGAAGATGGTTTAACGACTATTTTTCATACCCAATATGGCCACTAGGGATTTTTATATTTATATCATTAGATTGACAATTGCTCTGGTAACTTTTATAGACCTCTGAATAGAGTTCTTTAAACTTAATTGTAATTGTTTTTGGTTGATGCTATTTTAGTATATTCCACTAGTTCAGAAGAATATCTAAAACACTGACCAATAGTTCTAAAAATTTTGAGAGATCATCAGCTATATGCTATGCTATATAAGTGTACATTCTAGCTAGAACAAGTTGTTTTTGGGACATATTATTAAGAGGGAGAGTCAGTGGACCCAAACAAGATCAAGGTTATAAAAAGGTGGGGAAGGCCCAAGATAGTTACAGAAATCAAAAGTTTTCTAGGTCTTGCCAGTACCGAAGGTTCATCCAAGAAATTCCTAGTATAACATTGCCCTTGACAAAGCTAACTAGAAAAAGGGTAAAGTTTATATTGAATTAGGAATGTGAGAATGGATTTCAAGATTCAAAAGGAATTCAAGAGTCAAACGGGAAGCTAACCATAGTATACGTCTTCACCTTACCATCTGGTAGTAGAGGATTTGTAATATATAGTAATATTTCCATAACACTCCTCATATGTGTGCTGATGCAAAATAGAAAAGTAATTTTAATAGGAAACAAAGTCAGGGGATAGAATGTGATAAGGACTATGATTTTCTATTGAGTATCACTCAAGAAAAGAAAAAATGGTGGCTGTTACATTGAATTGCAAGGTGAAAGGAAGAATTGTTCAAAACTGTTATAGAAGTGAAATTGATGGAAGAAGTAACAAAATTTTGATTTGGGTTGTGTACAGAAAGCAAGAGTTCTTTGTGGCAAACTTGGGAGTAAAATCTAACTCAGATAAGCACATTCTAGAGATTCAAAAAGAAGATGGAAACGTGTAGGTGTTGCTAGAAATGCCTGATTTCGACTAAGACTCTGATGAAAGAGGAGTAAGATTTTGATAACTATTGGTGGTTTAGGCAATGCTCAAGTTAAGATAGGATATGTTGTGTGGGACACATAGATCTCAATACCCAATCCATCTGAAGGGATTAAGGATGTGTCAAAACTTAAAAAAGAAATTTTAGTAGAATGAGACAAAAAGGGAAATAGGAGACTGTGTCTCTAAGTGTATAGTTTGCTAGCAGATTAAAGATGAATGTTGAAAAACCTTTTGGTACCTTACAATCGATTGAAATCTCTAAATGGAGACGGGATCATACTTCAGAGATTTCATTTCAGGTTTGTCCAAAATATTGTATGGTAATGAAGTTATTTGGATTATAGTGGATTAACTCACAAGAGTGTACAATTTTTACCTCTAAGGAAGACACAATTATTAATTGTTTTGGTAAAGATATACATAAAGGAAACTGATAGTCAATACGGAGTACTGTTGCCAATTTTATCGGATCGTGATAGTCGATTCTCTTCACAATTTTGGAAAGGACTTCAGGAGAAGTTAGGTATTAACGTAAGTTTCAGTACAACCTTCAACCTGCAAACGAATTAGCAATATGAGAGGGCCATTCAAACGTTGGAAAATAGGTTACAAGTTTGTGTCATGGACGAGAGAAGTGACCAATGAATGAATTTTAGATGTTAGAGCCAATTCAATTTCATTGATAACAGACTAGTGCTTAGAAAAAATGTCTGTTGATTTTGGATTTTGGAGTCACGTAATACTAGAATATGATTTGATATTCGTAGTTGCGAACCCCAGTTATCATGATCTAGATAATTAATCGAATGATTTATTTTGGATTAAAAACAAAAATGATTTCTTTGAGATTTACCATTCGTTCTATTAAAAAGGATTTTAAAAATCCAGATCATGATAGCTGGTCTTGAAGTCATTTTTTTAACTACAAGTCTGAGATCATGTAAAATTTTTTGATTTGGTGGAGGATGATTAGTTTGGAATTGGAAATACTCTTAGGTAAGCATGTAGCAGGGTTGTGGAATGGCCGAGGAGAAACCATTCGACACTTGTGGTATGGGACACATTATGTCAATGGATAGCTCCAAGGCTTGTTGCGCTAGAGCATAGTAGAAGTTATTTTTGTAGTGACATGAAATACTCATGGTATGGGACGTGAGTACTAATGTTGACATAAAAATATTTCTACCTGCATACCCAGAAATATATTACCTAGTAGTGGTTCTGTAAAGTCAGAGTTATGCAGAGAAAGTTGGCACAAGAGTAAGTTTAAGGTAAAAAATTTGAGAGGAGGAATTGATGTTCATCTTAGGAATTAAGTTTATTTTTTAAATTGGTCTTGCCTTACAACTAGCAGTGTTTTTGATTCGGTTCATAGGTTCATGTTTTAGAAGTTGTAAGTTATTCTTCAAATGTTTTGGATTAAGCTGTGGTTATTTTAGAATCAGGATTATGATTTTTGGATCATATGGAGTAGGAATGGAACAAATTCTTTGAACAAAAATAATTCCATTGGTAAAGGTATTACGACAACATTACTCGTGAGAAGAAGCAATGTCGGAATTAGAAAGTGAAATGTTAAATAAGTATCCCAAGCTTTTTAGTGGATAAAGAACACAAATTTTAGGACAAAATTTCTTTAAGGGAATAGATTGTAATGACCCTGAATTTCAGTAAGATCCTATATCGAGTTTTAGTAATTTTAGATTGTTTTTTTAGAGATTTGTCTAGAGTATATAATAGAGCTTCGAAAAACAAATGTAACAATACTTGAATCGTGTAAATCAGACAATGGGGTTGAAAGTTATGACCTCGGGAAGCATACTACATGAACGAAATGTTTCAAAAGTGCAAGATAACTTGCTCATGTGGGATCTTGTTTCATAGGGTCGTCAAAATAAGCCCAAAAGTAATTGGAACACGCAAATCGGATGTCAGGGTATAAAGATATATAGTTTTAAAGTTTTAGATTCGTTTGAAAACAAATAATAATAATAAAAAAATAATAATGGTGCGCGTCCCACTCGCGCGATGTGCCAAGCCTATATATAGGCTCACACACCAGTTTTTTTCTTCTACACACCCCAGAAATTTCTCTTTGTCATTTCTCCTCGTTCAAAGTCTGATTCAGATAATTCAAGAGCTGTTTCCAGCTAAATTGAGCGTGTCGGACATGTTGTGGGGTCGGTTTTTCTATGTTAGGCCTTTTTCAACTAAGAAATTATACTTCAAATCCGAGGTAGAGAGTCTGGAACTCTAAACTGATACTCTGCCCATAGAATTAATCTTTCCAAACCGTTCTTATTCAATTATGCTTATTTGGTTTATTTTCTGAGGAATGTTATATCTGTGAAATATTTTCCATGCGCCTTATTATGTTTTGATGTGTGTATTTTTTGGATACTTTTGATCGGATTTGAAGGGTAGTTATTTGTTATAAAGTCCAAAAACTATCGAAGCATGACTCATTGATACTCGCTGAGAAAAATAATCGGTATGGTGTGCGTGAGGATGTGGAACATCATGGGAAAACTCCTCGCTTTCTGAGCCACTCGATGCTTCATAAGTACCGAGGGAACGCCAATGGGCATCACGACTTCTGGATTGATCGTTATCGGACGAATCAACCATTTCTGATTTTGTTTTTAAATTGTTTTCCGACATAATTGTTTTGAGGCATAGATTAAGTTTTCAATTATTTCATGAATTTTTAGCTTAGCATTACTTTAGATATTAACATGATCTACTGAGTATAAATATACTCACCCACCCCTAGATTGTGTAGGAATTGCAACTAGAACAGAGGTAGAAGAGGAAGAGTTATCCAAACAATTTATCTGGTTGCTGCTTTAGATATAATCTTTGTAGTTATTTTGTGAAGAGTATGTTAAGGCATGCTTTGCCTTAATTTTGTATAACTATTAGCTCTATGCACAATGATCTTAGGCATGTAATTAAATTTTACTATTCTCCATGAACTTGATATTAATAATATTTTAGCTATGCAATTACTCTGATGTGTTTTATATTAATTATGATGTTATGTTTCAATTTTGTGTTTTATGTTCACCGATAACCTTTATGTGAGTATAATTCAAACGTGTCAAACGAAATTATGATGTTTATTATATCTTTTTAAAATGGCGATTGTCATATTATATACCCTATGAGATGAACTAGTGAAGAAGTTATTTGAATTGAATATATCCAAGGATGAGTCTATGCTATTTCATCTCAACACCTTTAATACCCTCATGAATCAATTGGAGGGTTTTGATGTCTCATTTGATGAAGATGTGAAGTTTATTGCTCTCTTGAACTCCTTTGGAAATTTGGGAGTCGTTGGTAATTGCATATAATAGTTCTTCTAGCAAGGAAAAGTTGAGACTTGATGAGATTACAGATATCTTTTTGATGAAGAAGATTTAGTTGAAAAGTGATGACTCTACCTCCTTTGGTTCAACATTGAGCATTGATGATAGAGGTCAACGCAAAGGAAGGGGAGAACTAAGTGGTGGTTGTAGTAATTTTCCGGCAGGAATATCCAAGTCTTACCAAGGCAAGGGAGATGGTGCGTGTTGGAGTTATGGCCAAAAAGGCCATATGAAGAAGGTGTCACTCCCCAGCACACCCCACCCCTTACCTAAACCTAGTCCAAGTTCTAGGCGCAATATGCGGTGCAATGAGCTTAGCTCAACAACAGTTTTAAAAGAAATGTAAACTCAAGAAAACACCGCATGCATTCTCAATATAACATACTTCATATATCCATTCTCTAAACATGTACATCATGAGATAGATAACATTCCATAACTACATAATCCTGCCACCTATGAATCATGGATTCATTCATAATTCATAAAGTATATACACATTATGTGTAATTATATGAATCTCATTATAGCATTCACATCGAGTATGAATTAAATATCAATATTCATATCGTGCATAATCATATCTCAATATACATGTTCACCCTGCATAATCAAGTGGATCAAACACATACTATCTTGCATGTTCATGCATAACCATTCCATAATCACCATATGTAACATAAGCATAATTGTTCCTACAAAACCTGTGACAATGAGCATTGTATTCTATACACATGCAACAAACGTTAGGCGAATTTTTCACAATTGAGAAAAACAATCGAACTCACTCACCCAGGATAATCCCTTGCGTGGAAGGTCCAAATTCTTAAAAAGAAAAACTAGAGCGGTTTAAGTAAGTTCCCTAATAGGGAAGTACCCTTGCTCACCCAAGACAATCCTTGCAGGAAAGGTCTGAATTCCTAAAAGGAAAAACTAGAGCAACTTGGTAAGCCGGTGCACATGAACATACCATCTAAGATTCTGAGGATCCAGATAACATATCAGTTTATAGTAAATCCACTCATCTCAACCCGGGGAGGCAACACATCCTCAAAGGAATGTAAAATGAAAACCATCCTTTCAAATGTAAAACCAATCCGATAAGCCTCCGACCGACTGATCTGCTAACCAATGTCATCCAATTACATCCAATCAATTAATCAAAACTTATCACGATTAACCTTTGTTTATAAATTATTTTTATGATGCATGCGACATGACATATACATAAGCAAAAATTAAATAAGTACAAGAATAGGTAAACATGCTCTGGTCAGTTTATATGTGCATGAAATATGGTCAATTTATGTCAAATAAAATCATATAAGCCTATGCAAGAGTGTACATACGTAGTAGTGTTCATACTTAGGCTAAAATATGTGGAACATGAATCACCAATAATCAATATGACATGTGCATGCATCCATAATTTATCATGGTCATATCCTATTGGAATCATGGAATAAATGCGAAGAAATCATCGAAATATGGATTCAAGACAAGTATAACATCATGCTAAACCTAGACAAGTATAGCTATCATCATGCTTAAGCTAAATCATAATTCAAAGAAGATTCGCATGTAATTAAGTGACATATATAAGTAATCATAACTCATCATAGTCATTGGACATTAGAATTATGAAAAAAGAACAAGAAATAACTGAAAATCCACAAAACAGGCAAAAATCACAAAATTGCCTTGTTGTCGTTCGAACCCACTGGTAAGCTGTTCAAATGCCTTGCCATTCGATTGGCCTGGAAAGCCATTCAAATGGTCAGAACATTTCTTTTTGGTTCATTTTCAACCTTCCGAAATTCAAACTGAAAACATTTCAAAATTCCATATAAATTTAAAAATCACCATAGAATGTTATATAATCAAAATCTAAGCTTAGAACATGATGGATCTAATCATTTTCATTCTTATTCATAAGAAAATAACCATAAATCATATGTTTTTAACAAATCACCATTAAACCACAAAATGAAGCAAGAACTTAAATCCCTTACCTCTAACAGGCCTTTGAATTCACGAAAGAGCTTAAATCCTCAAGAACAGCTACCAAAAATTAGGGTTTTAGTTAAAACCTAATTAAAACTAGCTAATAGACTCAAATCAACTTGAAAATAGAAAGATTTAGGATATCCTTAGGTTAAAAATGAAAATAACCTAATTAGGGTTCTAAATTTAATTTTAAAATATGATATTTAATAGAAAAAAATTAAGAATCAAGATAAGGGAAATGAAGATAGAAGTGTTTAAGACCAAAATCGAAAGATTAGGGGTGATTAGGTGAAGAAAACATACCTTAATCAAAGTTTCTACTTTGGGAAATAGGGTTAGAGCACTTCCTCACTTCTAACATAGCCCTTCCCTATTTGGCGAATAGGCTAACGTTTTCCTTATATGTGAGGGTTTAGGGCTACGTATACAAATTATTGGGCTGTAAAATAGGTCAAAACGCCCTAAGTCGCTAAATAAGGTTATTTTTGGCTTAAAAATAAATTTATACTTAAATAAAATAATAAAATATTATAAGGTCAAATGGGTCGCACGTTGTCCAACATGGGCGTGGGGCCCACGAGGTCCGCTCCCATAAAATTGAGCATTCCCTTCTTGAGAAGGGGAAGAACACTCTAAACCTTTCAAAAAACTCAGCCCACCCCAAATGGGAGAAATGGCCAAGGTGGCTATTTGTACTAAGGGTGAGTAAGTGGGCTCTGCATAGGCCCAAAAAAGAAATAAGTGAACCCACTTAGGAAATATACTAGAATGAATGTGACAAGGCCCATGCCAATCTATGATGTTAAGTGAAGGACGATGGCCTAAGAAGTTGGTGCAACGACGTGGATGGTCATGGGTTCTAGAGTGGGGCCCACTTCCTTAATACAAGGAGTTATATGGAAAATTGCAACAATTAGTGTAGTAATTAGGTGGTTTAAGCTAAACACTAATGTTTTCTAGCTAAATTCAAAACAAGATTAAAAAATCATAATTAAACCAAACTATAACACAATCAAAACAAATAGTAAACAATAAAATTTTATAGATATCACATTTTAAACTTTCTAAGAGTCATGTTGTAACGCCCGAGAATTTTCAACACATTTTCTTAAAAATTCATGAATTTTTTTTCAATATAACAATTGTAAATTGGGAATAATGATGACATGCGAAACTTGTGAAAACAATTGGTATAATTTAAAACATTACATATCAATTTTTCTCATTTTTAAAAATTTTCAAATAAACATTATACGACCAAACCAAACATTTTTAGCTACTACTTGAAAACAAACGTATGAAATAAATTACCATGATCATGAGCTTTAAATACAAATATATCCCAGGCAGCCCTGAGTACACGTCCCATAAACAGTCCATAGTCTAATCCAACCTGCAAGTCTAGAAAGTATATACACCTTATTTTTCATCTCACCCAATACATCAAATCGCGTAAAAAAAAAAAATTAAAGACTCACAATGAGTCAGAGTGTGTACCTGAGCCAATGGAAATCGATCTATTCACAAAGACAAGTGTCAATTTCCAGGTGCTCTCCGTCACAACCACACAAAAGCCTCCCAAATATCGGGGCTAAAAAGATAGGGAAAATAAGTTTTTATATTAAGTAGAAAATACTTAACAGGGGAGTTCGAAACAACAAACTTTGTAAGTTCATACATTGATATGTTCATGCAACTCAAACATGAAGCACAAAAGCATACAAACACATTAGAGTTAAATAATATAACGATCATGCACAACACATACCATCTTACCTCTCTTATGCTTACTCTTACACTTGCTCTTACACTTACAGTCTTACTCAAAACATTCTTACAATCTTACTCGTACCATCTTGCTCAAATTCTTACTCTTATAGTTTTGCTTAGGAACATATATTTACAGTCTTGCTCAGAAACTTACTTTTATAGTCTTGCTCAGAATCTTACGAACTTACTAAAAAACTTACATACTTCCTCATATTGTCATACACATACTATCGACAACTGAAGCTCATTATAATTAATAAGCTTTAGCGTCGAAATGGAAAGGAATGCCACTGGGGCATGACCTTAACCTCCGGGGAGTAACTAGATGCCATAGAGTTTTCCAAAGGTAAGGCACACCTATTCTCATGGGGCACAAGATAAAACAAGAGTAGATCCATGATATTACTTACTTGAGCACACAAATGCCTACACTCAATGGGCCATACAGTGCTAACTAAGGGCGAAAATCATATAGTGCCACTCTTAGGTCAAAATTTTATAGTGCCACTCTTGGGCAGAATTATACAGCGCCGACTAAGGGCATAAATGCATAGCGCTCTTAATAGAGCATCAAACGTCTGGGCTTAACATAGCACTAAGACAGAATTGAAAAATATGTCGCTCTCAATAGAGCATCAAATATTTGGGCTTAAATACAAAACACATACGACATCCTGTAGGATAAACATGATGGCAAGACATGAGAAATGCTTAGCCCACTCATTTCGGCTAGCTCGAACACGGAATTAATCCGTTGTAACCCTTAGGTCTCAAAGTCCCATTGCTATCATATTAGCTTTGCTTATCATTTAAGTTTGAATTAAGTAATTTATGCGAAAAACTTTCAATCATATAGTCTTCCATTGATCAATCTAAAGTTGAGCCCATTCTAAAACCTTAGTTCACGAGTGTAGCATACTTCAATTTACCCATCCATCTCATAATCATAACTCATCGCACAACAAATCCTTACATATTCATACATTCTCCGCCACCTTATGGCCAAATCATCTTATTCGGAAGTCATCAAAACTAAGTTCCTCGGAGCCAACCTCAGTTATCATGCACCCCCTTACTTATACCTCACTTATTGTTCTTACTTTCCACTTCATAATATGTACATTATGTTTGTAAATCCGCTTACTTAACCCCCAACACACACTCCAAACCAAACCAAACCAAACTAATTCACTCCAATCCTCTCCCGTCAAACTTACACCCTCCGTCTTCCGTCATACGGCTACAAATCTACAACAAATCCATGCTAAACTCTTTGTCACCTCTTATTGTCAATTGCCCATCCATCTGCCCCACTCACATACACATATACATTGCATTGGCGTATAGCCATCATACTATGTATGTCTATCTCTCTCTCTCTCTCTCTCACACACACACACACACACACACACACCCATAATTCCATACATAGCTTACCAACATACTTACAAGCCATCACTAGCATACACATGGTCCACATACATCAAACATACACATTTTCAAACGTACCATAATTTATCTTATTTCCCTCTTACATCATGCAATTGGATAATTACATAACAACCAAAGCATTAAATCGTACAATCCTAGCATGTCACTAAACATTTAAGGCATGCTATCATAAAATTATGAGTTTAAAGTCTCATACCTTGTAATCCATAACATTTGATGGAGAGCACACAATAGTGATGACATCAACAGCGGAGTTGGCAGCCAAAAGCATCGCCTAGTTAAGTGAGTTGTTATCCCAAGGTTTAGTGTTCACCTAAAGTAATCTTAGCCAAATGGCATGATAGAAGTCAATGAGGCGAAATCTGTAATCTAGAGGTCGATAGCAAGGTCGTGAAAACAAGGAGTGGCAGAGCGAACAGAATTCGAGGGTGGACTAACTATAAGTCGGCCAACAGCTGAGAAGTACTTGGCCGGCTATCAGACGTCAAAATCGGTCGTGTATAGCACCCCACGGGGGTAATTTCACATCGATTATGGCCCACATAAGGGAAAAGGGAGTGGGGTGATGCTCAAGGATATAGGAGAGGTGGAGGGCTCTGGCGGTCAACTCAATCGGTGATAGAGCCATATGAAGGTCAAGTGGTGCAAAGACGACACCTATACCCTAACATATGAGTGGCCACTTGCACACGTAGCTAAAGGGGCAACCTGAGGGGGAGAGAGGCCAGATAGTGGTGGCCCAAGTCCCAGAAGGCAGTAGAGCCATGGACAAAGGTGATGGTCGACAAAGACTGCCTTTGCCGTCGCTATGTTGAGGTAGGCTGACCAGAGGCCAATCAGCATCCGGTGAGGTAGGACAGTAAAAGCGTAAAAAGCGACGCTTTGTATAGCATGGTCAAATACATCACAGGCAAAGGGGTAAAGCTAGGGTTGGTGGGGCCATCACCATGCAATGCTGACCAAAAAGGCCCACAATCACCGCAAAATAGTCCTCCTTCGATCAGTTTAGGCTACAAGCATTGGAAAACGGGGATCTGGAAAAGGTGAAAATGGCCCATTTAGGGAAAAAGAGGCAAGACTGGGCTGGGTACATTGGAATGGACTAGGTATAGTGGTCCACCACTATCATTGGGTCGGGGCATAGCCCATGACAACCGAAAGTTCAACATTTGACTATCGGCGGCAGCAAGAGACACACCCAGAAGTAAGGGGTGTCTGCCTTGAACAAAATTTAGAGGTTTAGGGGAGGGATGGAAGGTACTGGTGGAGAAGAAGAGGGGGAAGAGGTGGAACCGGACCGGGTGGGGTGGCTCCCCATCGTTGCCGGACCGAGGCAGGCTAGACTAGGTCCAACCGGCCACACCCAGCCATTGGCGGTGGAAGTGAAATAGTAAAGAGAGAAGGGGGAGAAAGTCGGTTTTGCAAATGGAGGAGCAACGGAGCGGAGGGGAGGTCAAGAGGGGCTGGGACAGCCTCCCCTTGTTGGCCCACGATGACGACAAAAAATCACAAAGGAGAGAGAGGGAGAAGGCTAACTGGGGAGAGTTGAGCTGACTGGGGGCTCGCGAAGCAAGCCAAGGTGGCGGCCGTGCCATCGCCGGCCCGAGGCTAGCTGCCACCAGTGGTGCCACCTCTAGCTTCTCACAAGGAGAAGGGGTGGGAGAGAGAGGGATGGGGGCTTTCAGGTTATTGTGAAACTACCAAGCCTGTTCCTATTTTTTCTTTTTTCTTTTCTTCTTATTCTTTTCATTTTCTCTTCTCTCTCTTTCTTTTGTTTTCTTTCACGCACCAAACACTTTTGCGGCGCATCGGATCTCACTGTTGGTGACAAGGGCCCAAACCCAACTCTATGGTACAAATACCGAAATCATTATACAGAAAAATAAATACATTGAAGAGTCAAATTTCCCCAATAAAAAATGAGCTAAAAAAATAGCTGAAATGTCACAAAAAATCGCAAAAAAATCAGGTATGTTACACTTGCTCCATCCACTTCAAAGGAGCAGAAACACATGGCCGGTGTGCCCTATGCCTCAATAGTTGGAAGCCTCATGTATGCTACGATGTGTTCCAAACAAGGCATTGCTTATATAGTGAGATTGGTTGCTAGATACATAAGTGAATCAAGTAAGGAGGTTAAGTTGTAGGGCTATGTGGATTTAGATCTTGTAGGTGATTCAAATAGCAAGAAGAGCACCACAAGATGTGTCTACAACAGTGTTTGAAAACTCGGACTGGATCGGCGAGTTGGATCTGGTTCAACTGAGCTTTGTGAATAATCTAGGCCAGTCCTTCCCACTAGGCAAGTTCAGCCCAGTTAAGGCTGCAAGGGTGAAACATTTTTTGGAAGAGGCGGGATTAGAAACGAAACACACCCAATGACTTACTATATATGAGGCACTAACTACTTGTACCTCATTGAATTTGTGATATGCATATCACCAACTAATATATTTAATAGAACTCTAATTAAGATTAAGACTAATTTTTTTGGTACAAAAGCCGTGATTCGAAATGAAACAGAGCAACAACTTAAGACAAGGCCCTAACTATTTGCACTAACTATCTGTACCCACCAATTTTATGTTATGGTATATTACCAATTAATGTATTTCATATATTTTTGGGGGAATAACTACTGATTCATCAATCGGGTCAACCCGGGTTAACCCACGGTTGAACCTAATTGACGGCCACTCATCCAGGTCAAGGGCCGGGCCGGGTTTTAAGACATTGGTTTACATTGAATGGTGGTGTTGTCTATTTACAATCTCAGATGTAGAAAATGATGACTTTATTTTCCACAGAGACAAAATATGTTACAACCATAGAGGAGCAAAGTTATGGTTTGGTTGAAGATTTTCTTGAAATGGTTTGGTTGAAGATTTTCTTGAAAGAACTAGGCAAAGAGAATGGTGCATGTTTGTTATACCCGATTAGTTAGATTGTCATTTTTCTTGTAAAGAATGCAACATTTCATTTAAGGACAAAACACATTAATACTAAGTATCACTTCGGAGAAGATTCACTATGAGGAGAGTCTTGCAGATATGTTGTTTTATTTTGTAGGTGAATGACTAGAAGATTGCTAACTTCTAGTGGGAGATTATTGGGATAATAGTAAAGTCGGATCAGTCTCCCAAATGGGAGATTGTTAAAGAGGTGGAACATGATCTAGACTCGTGTGATCGATTGCTTGCACTATGTGATCGACATTTGGGGTACTAGAATTTGTATCCAGAGCACTGATTTATAACCTTCATGGATTATTCATGGATCTGGAGCACTAGACAATGGACAATAGTTGCAATGATTGATCGACATTTGTGGATGATCGATCAATCAATAACCTGACACATAGTTTTACTCTATTTTGGACTCTTTCTGACTCAAGATTTTATTCTCTAAATAGGATTATATGACCTTATTCGTCCCATGGGGTATATAAGGACTCTTAAAACCTTAAGGGGTGATGAGAGAGGCATTGTAAAATTTTGACCTTTGTGAGTTGAGAGGATTTGAGGGCTGGGAGAGTTGTAATCTTCTCCTTAGTAATTTTTTTAAAAGATAGTAGATTATGCAACTGATTGAGGTTAGCACATTGCTAGACTACCTTAAATTTTACGTCTTTCTTGTCACATCCAATTTCACGTTGTTAATTTCACATTGTTGAATGTGTTTCTGCACGCCTCTCTAAAGGGGGGTTTTGAACCCATCAATTAATGCACTTGATTGTGCTAATATTTTTTTACTAGGATAGCCAAGCAGAGCAATATCTAGAACTAAACAAAATAAGCGTGCAGCATCTCTAACTGATTAAAAAGCTGGGGGTTTTGAACATGTAAGCTGTAACTACTATCTTTACTCCTAATTAACATATGTTTAGATCGCCATGCATCTGGAACCTTGACTCCTCGGTGACTGAATAGAGAGTTCAGCTTATTTATAACACCTTCCATTCTGATAAAGACACTACTTCGGATGAATACAAAAGGTAAAGTTGCCATCTAGAGGCCATTAAGCCAACTTGTGCACGGGGATAAAGCTTGGGAGATTAGTTTAGGCTTATCAAACCCTACGTATCATTGATGGGGACGGGCCCCTAGAAATATATGTATTGAGTTGTTAATGGAGTAGTAGAAAAGAGGAACAGAGCCTGATTGACTTCTTTGTGCTCTCGCCATTAAGATTTTGGTTTTTCTTTTCACTTGTTAATTGAGGTGTGGACCGTGGTCTGGTCAATCTGCTTCTCACGGCTAAATTGATTTGAATCTTTGAAAGAAAAAAGGTGATCATAAACGTGGACAAAAAGAATGGCTTAAGACCCTGATCAAGATGCTAATTATAGCTTTAATAGATTGGGCTCATTATGATCCACTTCAGTTCAGATATTGCTAAACAAAGGGCAAGCGCATATGTTAGTGTCAAAAGAAAGAAGTGTTTTGACTTACTTTCTGTGGGAGTTGAGACTTGAGTCGGTCACCATCCTCAGAATAGAAGAATAGATTACGGATTTTTGGACAAAGACAACTGAATCTTAGGCCACCGCAATAAGTATGCGATCTTCAGTTTGAATACTGTAGGACGAGAAAATTACTAGCAGCCTATGAAAGAATTAATCTAATTAGCCATCGATTACAGTCCTCTGATTGACCCCATCACTTGCAGTGGTGTATTCTTAGTTGGAATGCAGCTAATGCTTTCCAATCTGTGACCAAGAAATCTGTGACCCACAAATCCGATTGGATCTTGCAGATCCAATTTGCTATTTGGCCATGCAAAGAGTAACGCTTCATGCTTCTATATTGAGCAAAGGGAAGGAGACAGTGGGAGCCCACTTACAGCCCATAATAACACAATGGCCAATGCTTGAGTGGGTGTAAACAGGAAGGTTGATGAAAAACGGGGATTGCAACAAAAGCATTTTAGAGGGGATAGTGATATTTCTACACCACTTTTTCAATACCCATAAGCTTCCTTATGGTGTAGAGAAATTAGAGTATGAGCCACTTGTTTACTGGTGGTGCTGTATAAACAAACAAATGCTGGTATATATACTATGCAATTTCATCAAAGTCAAGATCATGTATTACATTGTGCAAGTTCCCAAAGTTTTTTTTATGCCCGATAAGAGGGGGATGACCCCAAATTTCATTGCAAAAGAGAAAAAAACATAAAGAAAGTCATAATGACAAAAAATTAAATAGAGATCATTACAAGTGCCATGAAACGCTTCAAGGGAAAGTAGACAAAAAAGAGATTAACTTTGGTTGGGCTGCAACATATATAAGATCTTCATTTATAAGAAATTCCAAAAGTAAGAGAGGTCTTATACGAGTATGAATTCCCTAAAAATTTCTCTTGTTCTTTCCTCGCCATAGATAAGAAATAATAATGCAGAAGTAAGATTTGACAATTAAACATTAGGATTAGTTTTGGAATAAGCATAAATTATTGATAAAAGATATCACTGTAGAGATGATGCCCTACAGCATGCGGGTTTTGATTTGCTTGCTTGCCTCATGATCTACTTGCCCTGTCAAACCTCGACGCCTTTGTGACATGACACATCTTAACTTTTTCCGTAACATATTCAGCTCATACAATAAACCCACAGTTTGAATCCACAGAATAGCTACTTGATGATAAGGTCCCATTATTCATACTTACCCAGACATTATTCCTGTGCATACATTATGATAACTGAACACACTTACATTGGAATTTTAAATATGGAGTGATTGTGTGACCTTTCTTGCGGCATCATTCGGCAAGCTGCTCTGACAGCTTTGTCATATGTAAGCTACTAAGACATTTTTTTGTTGCAAACGAAGCTACTTTTTAAGTTTATTTAGTTTTTTAAAATAATTTAAAATAAAAATCAAACAAAGCTATTAATGTGGAATTGAAAGAGCATGATAAATAGAAAAACTGTATTATCAAGTGCCAGTCATCAGGAAGCTAGTGGGATGGTAATGGGGCACATGCAACATTCACCTTTTTTACCAACTATTTACAGAAAATTGCAAAAGGCAGCACAACGTTTTAGGTAGTTTATACCACCTGATTTGTGTTATACACCATAAAATATATTAATTATTATAATTAGGAGAAAGTTAAGATATGCTTGGTGCATTTGTGGGCGTCCCACTATAAACACACCTAAGTCGAATGCACCTGACGCATCTAAACGGGATTCTCATGATAAACATTACTACATGATCAAAGTCATTAGTAATAGTTAACATGCATGCAACCAAAGAATTACATGCTTCATTTTTAACCTGCATTGCCTAAGAAAAATAAAAAATTACCTTGTCGTGTAGTGAGAAGCTGCTTTTATGGCATATTTAATGTTCATATACCTACCAAAATCGATCATTCATAGTGATGTAGGTACAACATTGTCCCCATCCCCAAAAGTGGACCTTTGGAACTTTCTTTCCATTATGCATAAAGTTGTATTTTTCTAAACAAAAATTATTGCCCCCAAAATGACCACCGTCCTTTTTCAGTGCTTGTCCCACTCCTAGTCTGAGTGTAGTACACCCACTTCCATTATTCAGCCATTGGCCGCCGCCCACAACTCATCTCTTATCTTCAAGACACTTGGTTAGGAGGTTAAGAGAAATTAGGGTTGGGAAGAGTCCTCAATTTCTTGGACACGTGGATTTTAACATTTAAAACTTCCAAATTAAGAAATAGATATGAGAGATAATTTTATAAGCCTTTTGAATAATATTTCAAAATCTAAGAATGAACAAATGAGAATTTTTTGCGGGGAGTTATGACTATTTTAGGGAGTATGCAAAATTTTAAAGTAAGTAAATGTCTAAAAAGACTTTTTAAAATTTTTAGTAATTACACGCAGTAAAGGGAGGCTCTATCCATTGTCTACAAAGGTTGAAAGGGGGAACATCCTCAAGGAAGAGGAGGCTCTGACCTCTACTACCTCCGGAAATCTAAGAGGAGTAAGCGGTTAGTAATTTATTATTTAATAAATACTTATTTAAATAGATGCATATGTTTATTAAATACTTAACTTATATGAATATGTGTTATGATGAACAACCTATGGTTGATTGATGAATTCTTTATTGATTTTGGGTCTTTGTCTCTTTTGTATTCGACCATTGGGGATTTTGAATTGTTATTATATGATTTGAAAGACACTTAAAATAGTTTTAATGATTGAATTTTAAGGTTAGTTATTTGGTATAAAGTCCAAAAATTATTGAAGTTATTACTCCTAGATACTGCCTGTTAAGGTTTATGGCGCATCCATGAATCAAGATATTATGGGAAGATCATATTCATTCTTATCATGTTGCCCCACGAGTATTGGTGTTTGTCACTTCGGTATCAGCAACGGGTAGTTATTTTGTATAAAGCTAAAAAATTATTGATTATGGATTCCTACCTATTGGGGCATATAGCACTCCCATGAAATGAGATATCGTGGGAAGATCTCTCTCATTATGATCATGTTGCCCCACGAGTATAGGTGCATGTCACTTCGATATCAGTGGCATTCTGTAAATAATGATTTATCTGATTATGTTTATGAATAAATTATCCTATTTATCGGATGATGTGAACGATTGATTTATCCTATTCTTTGATTGATTTATCGGATTTCGTGAATATATGATTTGTTTGATTTGTCTGTATTTTTATTTTCTGTGCTGACTTTGATAAATGACTAGATATGAAAAATACTTAAGCATAATATATATGATGTTATGCTTGTTAAAAGGCCTCAGTTTTAGGCAGAAAGACGTTTAGATCCGATCTTATTGTAATAACATTGCAGATGTTATCCAATAAGTACATAGGCAACCAATACCATGAAGATGTTAGCCGATCCAAATAATAGTAATAATTAATATTTTCAAAACTTGTGCTTGATGATTGCTACAACTCTTACACACAGATGAAGATCCTGGGATTGAAAGAGGAAATTTTATTTCGGTAGTTTTGGCACTCAAGTCAGGTTTAGCCTTGAATTTTGGGTGTTCACGGACCCAAAGCATTACATGAAGTGAATAACTTTATCACAATCGAGAGGCAGAGTAATCACCCCTTTATCTATGTACCATAATATGACTATTCTTATATACACTAGTATGACTATTCTCACGTACAAGTCTATACTATCAAAGCACATAATTATTTTAGAAGTTTTAATGCAACAAGAAATCATTAATCATGTACTTAGCATTCTCTCTCTCTCTCTCTCTCTCTCTATATATATATATATATATATATAGATATATATATATATATATATTACATGCCTATGTACACGTTAAGAAGATCATGCATAATGGGATTAGATAATTAAGAATAGGTATCAAGAGGCTAAAACAACATAAACGACGCCATTCTCAAGACCTATACAAAATTTTATACATTCATTATAATAATATACATTTAGAGATTAAATCCTACAAAATCATATATATTACAAAAAGTCACAAACATTTCACAGAATGCTACTGCAGTAATAAGGGCATTGTCAAAATTATGGTACCCCAAAAATCCTTTATATGGATAGTATTAGAATTCATTAATGCTAGGGTTAATTCGGTCTTTTAACCCAACCAACGGTATGTAGAAATTTTAAAGAATTACAGGAGATCAATAAATACATAATAGTAGCACGGTCAAAATTTCATGATTTTTTGACATATACCGAATTCATTAGGCTTTATACAAATAAAATTGTTTTTATGCAAACTGTCCCAAATTTCTAAAATTTATTAGAAATTAACTAAAATAACAACTTATGCCTCAAAAATATCAGTAAAAATCTAAAATATTCCACCAACACTTATTAATTGATTATCTACCGAAATAATCAACAAAGTATCAAATTTAGTTCTTAGGCAATGATGATTCTTAAGGGGCATATAGTATGGAAATTTTTAAATTGAAAATCCTTTATCTCGAAATCCATGGAGGATGCCTAGAGTCTTAAATTAAAATTTCCTAACCAATGATGCACATCTACTAAAATCTAGAGGGAGAAAATGGAGGCCGAAAAATTTGGGAAAAAGAATATGAAAATTCTTCTGAAATAGAACTAAATATATCCATAAATACCACTGATAGAATTCGGGAAGAGACAGCCAAGATAGATAAGAAATAAAAGAGAGAGAAATTAGAGAGAGAAGAACTATGCACACACCTCGATGCAAGAGAAATAAGCAATTCCAGTGGAAATGGGTTTGGGAATGGCCAGGGCATTTATAGGAAATTTTGATATTTTCGTAAATTTGGTGTATTTATAGTTAATTTCCAAGATTTTTGTCTATTTCCTATTCTATATATTATAGGATTTTGTAGTTAGCTTAGAAATAAAATTTTGGGTTTTTAGAGTCTAACTTACTAAACTTGCTCATGCCAACATGTCTGAAGGCGGGTTGTGTGTGTGTGTATGTGTATATATATATATATATATATATATATATATATATATAATAATCTAAAAAATCTGAAATGAGCTTATCCAAGTGGTTAGGAGGTTACTTTGTGGTTATTTAATAAATTCCAACCCTTATTTTAATGTATTTAGGTAGAATAGTAATAAAAATACTCTTTTCAATACTCTTAATCAATTAATTCTAAAAATTCTTAAGAAAAAAAAGAGGAGAGAAGGATGGGTGGCATGGGTTGGGTTTGTCACACCCTAGTACACGCCACCCCCAAGCCCAACTCCGTCCAAGGAGGAAGCAGCACGCGGCGCAATAAGGTGAAGTTGGAAATTAGAATCCTTATTTGGGTAGAACACACTACAGAGTTGTACACATATACTTTATACAAAAGTAAATAGAGTAAATAAATTACTACTAATTAAAGGACATACTAGTCGTAAAGAAGCCCACACATAGCTAAAATAAGTCTAAGCTAACAATGTCTATCAAGAAAGTGTGAAGTAGGGTCAAGTGTATATATCTCAATATGACATAAATAAGCTAACATAAAAACCCAGCATCTCTATGAATCCCCTCTTAATAATCGGTGTCATCCTCATGCTCAACATACCCCAGCCGAACAACCTGAATGACACGACATGTAGCCCAAAACAAAACACAAAATAAAGAGGGGTGAGCCAAAGCTCAACAAGGTTTTCATACGGAAAATAAATTTATAATGACAACACATATATAATCAATATAACAATCATCACATACTCAATCACTATGCCCATTCATCATGGAACAATCACATAAACCTTTGCCACCTGCACATCATGTCATAATTTTCATTTTATAAGCATCTACTCATGCCACATATATGTCATACTATCTATAACATATCTCATCAACACATAGTCATGTTACTTGTATATAATGCTATATATAACATATATCATCAACATATAGCTATGCCGCCTGCATATCATGCTATAACCCACATTTTATAAGCATATACTATGCCACCTGTGCATCATGAGTTCAAATATAACTCATAACACATATACACCTCATGTGTGAATATATGAAACTCATTATCAGAATCACACCCTGCACGAATCATTCTCAATATAAACTCATGCATAATCATTTCTTAATAAAACTATTCACCCTGCAACATTAAGTGCATCAACTACACACCATCTTGCATATCCATGCAAATCATACCATAAGCACATATGTAAAATAAACTTCATTATAACTACACAACTTGTGTCAATGAGCATTATCTTTTATACACATGCAAGAAATCAATGGTGAATGTCTTACAATTGAGAAAAATAATCAACCCCCTCGCTCAGGACAATCCTTAATGGGGAAGGTTTGAATTCCTACAAAAGGATAGAGCAGTTGGGAAGGTTCCTTAATTGGGAAGGTACCCCTTACTCACCTAGGACAATCCTTGGAAAAGGGCTCGCCCAGGACTAACCTTGCAAGGGAAAGTCCGAATTCATCGAAAGGAAAACTAGAGCAGTGTGGTAAGCTGGTGCACACGTATATATCATCCTGGATTCTCAAGGTCTAGATAACTTATCAAATAACTCACATAGCAATCTTCTTCATCTCAACCCAGTGAGGCGCCACATTCTCGAAGGAATGCAAAACGAAATCCTATCCTTTTGGATGCAAAACCCATTCGATAAGCCTCCAAACGATTAATCCAACATTCAATAACATCCAATTACATCCAATCGATCAACCACGGTTAATCATGATTAATCTCGTTTATAAATTATTTTAATGATACATGCAACATGACACATACATGAGTAAATGATAAATGAATCCCCATATAAGTAAACATGCTCAAATCAGTCCATACGTGCATGAACATGATTCATTTGTGTCAAATAAAATCATATAAGTCCATGCAAGAGTGTACATAAATGATAGTGTTCTAACCAAAGCTAAAACATGTAAAGCTTGGACAAACTATAATCAATGATAAATACACACACACACACACACACACACATACAAGCATCCATAATTTATTATAATCATATCTAATAGGCCCGAGAAAATCCAACCCGACCCGTTTATTTGACCTGGACCTGACCCGCCTAACCCTGCACCTGACTTGACTACAGGTAGGGTCAGGGTTTAGGCTCTTGACCTGTTTTAAATTTAGGGTCGGGTCGAACCTGACCGTACAATCCGGGCAACCCGACTTTTACCCGACTACAAGCCTTATTGGTCTTAGATTTTATTTTATTTGATACTCAATTAGTAACTTTTGTTAGATTATTATGGTGTTGGTATAATGGACTTAGTTATACTATTATTATGGTGTTTGTTTAGTACATATTATGTTGAAGCAGAGGTGCTGAAACACAAATTTGGGCATGAATAAGATGTTTAGAGCATAAATGTGATTACATATATTTTGTTTTGTGGTAGGCATACATTTTGGGATAATGAGAATGATATCTTTGAGGTGTGGTTAATTTTTATATAGTTTAATTTATTTTTTGTTATTCTTTTGGGTGTGTGATTGGAATAAAAATATGTCATATTTTGTTGTATTCATTACCCATCCTCTCTCATCTGATAGGACACACTACATACTAGATCCAGCTCTGTGTGAAAGGCATGATAGTCATAATATGGAGTAGGTTAGGAACATGCAACTAGAGAGGTTGATGAAAAAGCTAGACAAGGGACAATTTTTGGAGGAGGAAAACTGTAAATAAGTGTTACTGGCTACTAAGAAGGGTAGGTCTAGGAGCATCCATAGAGAAGTAGTTACAAGAATTTTTTAATTAAGACATGCTAAATCACATGATCCTCTCTGGCCATCAAGGAAATAATGTTTAATTTGTTTTACGTTTGTGTGAGTTATCAAAAACTAAGTGAGCTAATCTTGAGTAAATAGACATTGAAGGTCTGTTTTGTTATCCTTCTCTCAGAATGTAAGAAAGGAAACACTATACTTCTAAGGTCTTCATTGATGGCTACTACAAAAATGTGTCATCCACAAATCAGCCAAAGAACCAAACATTACAAATTAATGTTGTAATGTATTTAAGTTTCTTTTGTGTTTGGCCTTTGCAAAGAGAAGGTATAAAATACAAGTCTAACAAAAAAATGAGGAAAAAAAATAGGGTTACCCACATACCTGACCCGACTCAAGTAGGGTTAGGGTTTGGATTTTTGACCTGATTTAAAAATAGGGTCAAGTCAAAACCCGACCCGATTTTAGTACGTGTCAATGACAACCCGACCCGACTCAATTCCCAGCCCTACTATCTAGCTAAAATCACAGAGTAAATGTGTAGAAAATATCAAAATACAAGTTTAAGACAAATATATCATCATGCTAGACCTAGACAAGTATAAATATATTCATACTTAAGCTAAAACATGTAAAACATAATTCGCCCTAAATTAATATAATATGTGTAAGCATATATATATATATATATATATATATAATAATAATAATAATAATAATAATAATAATAATAATAATAATAATAATAATAATAATGGTTTAAAACCTACAGGAATCATGAAGTAAATTATGAATAAGTCATCAAACATGGATTTAAAACAAGTAGAATATCATTCTAAAACTAAACAAGTATAGTTCTAATAATGCTTGAGCTAAATCATAATTTAAAGATGGTTCACATGCAATTATAGTAGTAATTTAGGTAATACTAACTCATTTTAGTCACAAGGAATTAGATTTATGAGAAGAGAACAAGAAATGACTAAAATACCCAAAAATATGCTAAGACCTAAAGCTGCCGTTTGGCCGTTCGAATGCCATGTCGGGTTGTTCGAACGCCCTGTTCGAATGGCTGTTTGGTCGCTTCAAATGTTCTTCACAGTTCACTTTTTTCCCATTTCATGGTTCATCTTCAACCTTACGAAATTCAAACTGAAAATATTTCAAGTTTTAAGATAAATTTCAAAATTACCATAGAATATCATAATATCAAAATATGACCCTAGAACATTATAAATCGGATCATTCCAATGCTTAATCACAAGAAAATATCAATAAATAACATATTTTTAATAAATTGCCACTAAAGCTCAAAATAAAGCAAAAACCCACGTAAACCTACAAGCATACAATCCAATAGATAAAACCACATGAGATGAAATTCTCTTACCTATATGAAGCCCTTGGATCTATGAAGAAGCTTTAATCCTAAAAAAATCCTACCAAAAATTATGAGTTTTGTTAAAACTTAATTTAAATAAACTAATAAGCTCAAATAAACTTGAAAATAGGTAGATCTAGAATATTATTTAGTTAAAAATAAAAATCACCTATTTAGGGTTTTAAATCAAAATTAAAAATAAGATTTAAATGAAAGAAATAAAGAATCAAATTGGGAGAAATAAAGATAAGAATGATTAAGACCAAAATCGAAAGATTATGGGTGATTAGGGCAATAAAACACAGTTTAATCCATTTTTCCTCTTTGAAAAATGGGGGTAGAGTATCTCCTTCTCCCTTACATAACCCCTCCCTAAATGGGCAAGTGGCTAGGATTTTTTCTTAAATAATAAGGTTTTGGGTTAGGTTTATAAACTCTAAATCATATTGAAATAAAATAATATGAATTTAGGGGTCAAGTAGATCACATGACGTCCAATGTGGACGTGGCGCCATGACGGGGTTCATACTCTTAATTAAGGAAAAATTATAATAAAATTTTATAAAATATATAAAAATTAGATAAATTAAGTTTGATACTAAAATTTATGAAAAGTGGAATGAAATATTATTTAAACTATAATTACTAACCTTTAGCCCCAAGAATCAAGTCAAACCGGAAATTAAGTAAAACCACATAAATTCACATAATTAAAAAAATTAAACTGGTTTAAAGTTAGAGATCTTACACGGTTGGTTTGTGCCTTGGCTCAAGTTGAATTTTTTTATATATAATTATGAGTAGGACCTCAACATAATTCTCATACCCAAAAATTATTAAAGGAAGGCTCTAACTTAACCTTTAAATTCCAAAATAAAATAAAGAAAATTGTTACCTAAGAGAGATATAAAAGTAAATCTTCGGTTCTAGTACAAAGAAAAATTGGTGAATGCCATGGGATTGGCTCAAATTAACCATCAGATGAAAATCTGTTGGATTCCAGCCTTCTTCCTCACACCCTCTACTCCCCCCTTCTTTGCGGGAATTTTTATCAAAACAAGAGAGATAGCTTTCGTTTGAGCTGCCGTCAGTCACCTTTCCCGTCAATGGCACTAGAGAAGAGTTGATGATAGGTTGTGAGCATGTGCAGCAATGCAGGCTAGATTTCTTCTGAAAGTAACAAATTATTTTAAATTGAATGGAGCTCAAGCTCAACCCACTCAACTCTTTTTGTGACTTTGACATGGTGCCCCTAAATCAAAATAAGCAAGAAATATAAGTCGTGTGACCTTTTGTGAATTTGGTAAATCAATGATACTACCGCATGGAATTCCAAAGTCATGTACGGGCTTGAGATTAACAACTAAGCAGCGTTCCAATTTATACTAGTCACATCTCGTAGCAAAAAATAAATCTAACTAAAACATCAAAAAAGCACATATAAGTAGATGACAATTTTTAATGTAGAAAACTCAACTGGATAAAAAACCACATGACCAGCTCAATGGCCTAGTAAAAAGCCAATGCACAAGAAAAACAAGATTCAGAGACTCAATATAATTATGGTACCAATTGCTCAACCCTTTCAACCCGACTCTTTAACTAAGCTAAAACGCTCGAATTAATCTACTCCTGCTCTATTAGTCCATATGGCTTTGTCTTTCAATAAATACAATGCTTTGACCTCCCCTAGCGAATGAACATAATATGGGCTTCTCTTTCCAGAAAATATCAAGTATGGATAGGGTATTTACATAACATGTTTATGTGGTGCCTATCACCAATCATAAAGTGACTATTTCATACTCTTTTCCCTTGGCTCCATAAAAATAGCCGACATACTAGGAAACACGGTAATATATTATATCCTAATTCCTACTAGGCATGCCAGGTTAGTACCCTATATGTACCTAATATTTTCTTCTCCTTCATATATGCAAGCCAACAAGCTTGATCAACTCCTTTTATCTTTGCAAAAGTTGTCTCTTTTAATGCAAACCAGGAACCAAAACTCCAGCTATGCAAAGTAATTGTGTATGTATGTTCAGAACTCCCAAAACATTCTCGATAATCATAGCAGTTTCCCGTAACCTTTGATTGATCTTAGATAAAACCGATCAATTACAAAAAAAAATTAACTTGTATGTACTTTGTTTGAAAAAATCCGATTGCTCGCAAATTTTTTAGAGCAAAATTAGAATTTCAAAAATCTAAACCTTTGTCTCATGAACTCGTATTTATGTGTTCTTGGATGCATTACAACCAAATGTTTTAGTAATATAATATTCAAATTTTAGACTAAAATAAAAATATATTGGGATATATTCAATCAAGAAGGAGAAAAGGTCAATATTAGGCAGCTTCTATGCAACCAACTTGAATGTGGCATAGCTAGGGATAGAGAACTTTAAAAGCCACATATAATATATCATTTTCTTCATGGTTTAGAGCTCTATCACACTATATTAAATTAATTATTGTTTAACCTATGTGTATAATGTGTGTGATAAGTTTGTATTTAAGTTGCCCTTGAAGTGCATTTAATCATTTCTTGGATCAAACAAACTTTCATGAATTTCACTATCATAGCAAACTTCGATCGACCTTATACTTGACTCGATGATACACATAAACACCGACTTAATTATTGACTTAAATTACACATTTATTACACATTGTTTTGTTATAGAATTTGTCAATATAATTCTTTGCACTTACATTTCTAACCTTTTCTTGCTAGAAAACTCAGCTGGTGGCATTGATCCGCTCTTATTGGAAGCAATTTAATTAGTTCATGACCAAAATGATAAATCACTTTTTAATATGTAGGACTCAAGTACCCTCACACTCTATATGCCAATGGGGTTCAACCCTGGGACCTCTCGCACAACTGGGAGAAATCTAACCAGGGCACCACGGGTTGATAGCACCGTTATTTGTTTATTTTCCTGAGGATGAGATTGCATTGTCATGTGGGCGTTTGGCTTAGATTGTCATATCTGTTTATTTTAAATAAATGTTCCATTCTAAAAACTTAAGCCAACAGGGTGTTTGATAATGTAAATCAACACTTCTCTCTTCAGGCTGGAAATAAAATCCATGCATGTCCAAGGTCGTGTCTATATCTTAATTTGACCGAGGCTTTGTTCAACATGATAAAAGTTGGCCGCCACAAAAAATACCTTGTTTATGGTTGTGTCTTGTCAGTTAACCACTTCTCTTATGAGTTTAAACCATAGGGGAAGGGGTTAACTTATTCGTATATATACTTACTACATTAACAGTCCCCAGGGAACATTACTTCCCTTAGGACTTGAAGCTGCAACCTAGTCTCTAATACCATGTTAGTTACTTAACAACTTTTCTTTACAACTTAAGCTGCTAGGTAAGAGATTACGTTTTTTACTAAGACACTAACACTCTGGCATGTGCACTAAGCATTGCCCAAGAATGCATATATGGGACCTGTTAATTGCTGCGTGTGCAGTTAAAGCCTAATCGTGTTGGAGTGGGCAGCATAACTTGTAAGAACAAGTCAGAATGAAAAATGCCATGAATAATCAACTCCTCGTTTATTTTGGTGGGAATTAATATATATCTTTTTAGTTATGGCAGCATCTTTACTCGTTTAACAAGAATGGCAAATTTAACTGAGTCTACCTCAATTTTTTGTTACACAACAATCGGTATAAATACCCCCTTCGACCGGATATAAGTGTCTGCATTCCAAAACACCTTCTGTCTAGTATTAATTGTCTCTTTTTACATTAAATGACCAAAAGTATAAGTTGCATCATGTGCTCATTTAAATGGCTCCCATTGTCTCCTGCAAGATTCAATCATGATATTGTGCTGTTATCATGTGCCTTAAATATTCCCTCTTTTCAAATCCGACACTTATTTTCGGATGGATGGAGAGAGTACATTCTTGGCAGAAAAGTGGAGGCAATAAGAATTTCTATATTATCAAAAGAAAAAGAGGAACCAACAGGCTTAACTTCTTATATGTCCAGTAATATAAAGGGCTACATACCTTTGTTTTATCAATATATACCGTTTGACTTTTTGTCACCTTATAGTGTGTTACGGTTGTTTTCCACTATAATATAATAATAAAAAAAATTTATATGAGCTCGTATTGATACACGTTAGTATGAACGTGAGCGCAAGCATCATGGGCCGTTAGATTAAGAGCCAATGACGTAAGGGGGCAGAAATTAATATGTCATTCGACTTATGTGCACCATCAGATTAAAATTTGGTGGCACGTAATGCCTAGGCTTATGCAGTCACACATAAGCCCTAACTCATATAAACGGGTATCTATATTAATATGTGATAGTCTATCATTGAAGAGTAATTTTAATGGTGCAATTAGAAAAGGTGATAATGCTCCTTAAAAATAATTCATTAAGTTATATAAGAATTGAAAATAATTAAAGGAAGCTCAAAAGTGATACAGATTTATTAGGGTAAGGAATGATAAAAGGTTTGTTTAAAGAAACTTTGAGTTGTTGCAAATGGCAGTGAATCTTGAGAAATTGCATTTTTTTTAGACCATTCTTTTGGATAAAAGGCGTTGATGCATATTGTAGATTTTCCTATAATGTTTTTTTCTCATAGATCAAGCTTTGAGGAATCGTATGAATCTTGAGAAATTGCATTTTTTTTAGACCATTCTTTTGGATAAAAGGCGTTGATGCATATTGTAGATTTTCCTATAATGTTTTTTTCTCAGCGAGCAAGCTTTGAGGAATCGTATCCTCAAACCAAAGAAAAGAAATAGAAGGAGTTTTTACATCACCATGTCACTGTTAAAGAATTTTTAGATTGCCTGAATTTTAACAAAAAATACTCCTGCCCAGACACTCATTCTGTCTCCCCCACTGCCTGTTTCTCCCCTAGCGATTTCCTCTCTACTGGCACAATTTTTGAGTTTCCTTTGATTATTTTTCAATTTTTATATAGCTTAATGAATTAGTTATAAGGAGCATTGTCACATTCTTTAAATCTTACCTTTAAAATTTTAGATTATATAAGGGTAAGGAAGGGTAAAGTTTGTCTAAGAAACTTTTAGTTACAAAAGACAGTGAATCTTGAGTAGCTGTAGGCATTTAGACCATTCTTTTGGATAAAGGCATTGATGCATATCATAGCTTTTCCCCATGATTTCATTTTGAGTGAGCAAGCTTTGAGGAATCTTATCCTCCACCCCCATGATAAGAAACAAGAAAAATCTTGACATTACCATGTCAATGTTAAAGAATTTACAAATTACCTGAATTTTTAACCAAAAAACACAAATTACCTGAAGTTGGACATTGTAGGATCAAAATGCACTTAACTTTTTGGTAAATTTCATGTGTGTTGCATATACAGTTAGGCCTAGGCCTGGATTATGAAAACAATTTCACAAAAGGAAGAGGCACACCTATTTTTGCCATCAAGGCACCTCCCCCCACTACTTCTCCCAACCTCAACTCCTCCCCCACTTCTCCTCACCCCACCTCCTCCCACCGAGATACACGTTCTACCTCCCCCCTTAGTGTTTTTTGATCACCTAGCAGTTTCCTTGCTCCAACCCTTTGGCTCTCGATTCCCACCTCCCGTTAGGCTACAATCTACAATGTCTTTGCCTTCACCAACAACTTCAACATTATTCTTCCCTCCATCTACCTTGTTGCCCCCTCCGACATCTTCAACTTTGCCAGTCCCTCAGACAATATTATTCTCTTCACCGTTGCCTCCTCTTTCACCCCCTCTTATTTTTTCTCCACCACTACCATAGGCAAGATTGCAATTGCATTATTTTGTTTTTTTATGCTTGTTTGTGATTGAACAATAGGCTTGATGATATTATCACATTGTTAAATCAATTTGATAATATTGTGAAATTAATTCAACAATATGAATGTGCCATCAAAATGATTCTATGATATGATTTACTATCCAACCAATAGCATCATGTTGTTGAAATAATTTAATGATATGAATTCCGAATAAGGGATGAGATGGAGGAGGTTGAGATCTCCACTATAGGTAGAGATGAGGTGGTCACAGGTAGGTGTGAAGTTGTATACATCATTGTTATAGCATACAATGCCCTAGGTTTTACAAGTGGTCAAATGTTGACGAAGTTGTCCAAAATGACTTGTAATTTTATAAAATAATTCTAAGCAATGTGTAAATTCTTAAACATGGACATAGTAATATGAAAATTTTTCATAAAATAAACACAACAATTTTATGGATATGTTAGAAAGATAAATTACCTCCTCAAGCAAAATAGAAGTGCTTGGTATAAATCAAAGGAAAACTTTTTCAGCTTGACCGTACATATTTTTAGTCATGAAAAGCTTCCAATATGGAGAGAGAAAATAAGATGCTCATTTGTCTTATTTTACTCATTGCATCTTTTTAAATGTTGGTTTTGTATCGCATAGTATTCAATGTTTACTAACTGTGATTTATATGTTGCCACGCATGGGAGGTTTTATTTTTTACTTGAGGAAGCTTGTTGCAATTTCTTGTAATCTTTGGCATGCCATCAACTTCAAAGACCCTGGCAGATGCATTAAGTAAATTAAGTGTATATTCATATACTCCCTCCATTCCACTTTAATAGCTACATTTGATTTTTCAAAATAAACTAAAATTAGTTCATTTAGAAAAATCAAATGTAGTTATTACTCTAGGAGAGAGGGAGAATTTTTTCTCGATTGTATTAGCTCAAAAGAAATTTATACAAGAATAACACTAAAGATCCTCCCCAAACCCATAGCTACATAGAAGTGTATATTCATGTTCCTTATGTTTTTAAAAAATATAAGTGGAGTAATTCATTTAGTGTTATTTAATCCACCGGATGAACCATTGACTTATACATAACCTTTGATACATGGGGCTCTCATTTTTAACACATGGTCTTGATATGTCGATGCACAACCTTTAGGTTATCTCGTATATAGCAATATATAGGCTTAGTACTCCATCCGTCCTATACTAATAGCTACATTTGAAAAAATTGTGGTTTTTTTTGAATGGTGAAACCCACACCTAAGAGAAGTAAAAATAAGCTTATGATACTCCTTTTCAAGTACCCAACCACTTAAATTTAACAAAATGGAGCTATTAATATGAAACAATTTTTTTTGTTAAATGGAACTAGTAATTTAGAACAAAGGGAGTATTTTACTAAGTAAAATCACTTATGTGATCCTACCTGCTAGTTATTTATGACTATTTTTTTTAAATCATGCTGCCAGTTAATAGTTCATCTAAAAATGGACACTCTTTATATTAAACACAATAACACATTTTTTTGGTAAAAACACCAATCTTCATTGGACATGATAGGGGACACAAAAACAAAGTTGACTATCTTTTAGGCGAATTGGCCATCGCTCAAATATTTGCTAAACCAGCTATTAGAACAAGAGTGATTTTGCCAACTTGATTAGTCCCACGTTTGACAGGAAACTGAAAATGAGGTTAAAATACCAACCTCCATCCACAACCTCTTGGCAGACTACCCACCACTTCAGTACCAAGAGGTTTGTTTGTGTCACATTCGCCCGAAGCGGGCGGGGGGGGGGGGGGGGTGATTTGGAGTGAAGGAGGACTTTGAGAATTGGGGGAGGTCAATGTCAAGTAGAGATGCCATAGCCCGGGAGGAGGGTGGCCCGGGAATGGGGAGGCCGGGTGGGGTGAGGCTAGAAACCCCACCCCATAATTTGTAGGGGTTTGGTGTTGGTGGGAGGGGGCGGGTCAGTATGCCAGGATTATGGGAGTAATCTAATAATACAAGTATATTGTTGAATCCATTACTTGTATTTAGTATTGAATCCAAATAATATAATCACAATGTCAAATTGTAGTATTGGGACTCTTGAGTTAAGAACAATTGTACTAATGATAAGGGTGCTAACGAGCTGATCTGAGTCAAGTTTTTTGGTGCATTGAGTTTGGGTATTTGAGGTTTGGCTGAAGTTAAATCAAACTTTGAGGGTTCGATTCATGATCAGTTCGAAGAGGAAAATAGGATCTTGAGTTCATCTCAGGTTTGAATGCATACCAAAGGGAGGCTCAATACCAGCTTGATCTCATCTTGATTTCCATATAACGATTCTTTTTCATATAAATACACAAAAATTATTATAGTGTTAATCCATAACTTATAAAGTGCTAATCCAGGATGAAGCATTAGACTAAACATTCCATATGCAAATTTCTAAAGAACAAAATAAACCATTATAGATTTAAAAATATCACATCACCATTATAAATAGGGAAAATTTATAGCAAGTAATAACCATAGTGTCACATATTAATACAAGAGGTGGGCAGTTGATACAAACCCGCCTACCCCTTAAGTAATGTGCACTGTCAAATTGAAATCTAATGGTCCAAGATGTCCGATCTCACGGTGATGCACATGAACCTGGGCTCACACTAATGAGGACGCTTATAAAAAGATATACATAAATATATATGTATACAAAACACATAAATGTATATATTAATTGTAAAATATAGAAATTATCAAATTGGTACGACTTCTAATTACATATGTAATATGTACTCAATATTTTCTATATGTGTATATAGTTATTGTTATGCATTCAAAATTTCTAAGTATATAAATCCAACTTATTCATACATAACTAACTCATGATATTGAAGTCAATTTTCAATTTTCTAAAACTGAAGACTTAGACTCGGCTCCACAACAATTTGTTGGAGTCTCAACGAAGTCACTCAATGGAGTCAAAGCAGAGTCATATGTAAAAGTAATAATAAATTATACAAAAAAATATTTTAGACAACATAAGCTTAGCACATACTTGCCATAAAAAATCACTTAGCTAATGAAGTTTTATAAGTTATTACGGTTTCACTCAATGAGTTAATAGAGTCAATTACAGATTCACATTAATTTTGAGTCATCATTGAGTGTCAATGTAAAAGCTAAGGACTAGAGTTAATTCATGGAGGTACTAAAGTCAAAATATATTTTTTGAACTATTATTCAAGATTTCAAGTAGATGTGTACATGTATAGGGAAACCATCATATCCAACGACTAATATATTATAGAGATTAGGGCTGCCAGTGTTACCCGCTCTACAGTCTAAATTGTACTGTTAAGAAGCTAAATGGTATGATTAAATTTAGTCAACGAGTAAATAAGAGGATAATTTTATCCAACTGTTATCTAAAAGGAAGGTAATGGAAAAAGTTCTTCCATACCCATTTATCCATTACCTGTTTGTCATATTTAAAAATTATAAATATATTATACCCATTAGTCTCAAGTGGTTTAATTTCAAAAGAGATTGGCTTATGGTCTTTTACAATATTTGTCATGTCATGATTCACCACTATGATTTACTCAACACATGATGTCATTCAAATCTCTAACATTTAATGAATTAATTTAACTACTTACAACCATTCATTATAGTTGTTACAAGCTACCACTTGAAGGATGATTTTCCCTTTCTAGCATTTCATATCTAACTGTATTTTTTTGATAAAAAAATATCCATTTGTGTTATATCCCAATTTTTTTTAAATAGAAAGAAAATTAAAACTATAATTAGAGCTTGTCCGGGTCGCGACTTAGAGACAATTTGCTACAAACATAACATAATATAGTTCATTTCCCAAGAAATACATTATATGTGTTTAAGCACACAAGTAAAAATAAAAATAAGTCTTCTTAAGGCCACAAAAGTAAAACAAAGTGCTTATGACCTACTAGTGTAGTTGTAAATCCTTAGTCACCTCTTGAAGCTCCCAAAAAGTATCTTATCATAAGTCCTTTCTACCTGCAATCTATTCCTCATCGGATCCTGCAAGGTCTGGGGGGTGGTGAGTATTTTAAAATACTCAGTAGGAGTAATTATTCTATCAGACATAAAGTTAACATATGACAGTTTTCAAATCACGCAATCAGGTAAAAAGATAATCCTTTTCGAAAACTAGGGTGTGCCTTTTACCCCAAAACCTCCCCTGGAGCTTCTTTCTACGTATTAAAGATGATACTAGGCTTTGTAAGCTCTCAAGGCTTACTACTAGTATCCTAGACACGTACTCCATCATATGGACTTTACTACAGGTACAAAACATCCTCCTCTTACTCGTCCACGGATCATCGCAAAACACTTTGTGCTTGTGGAGAGAAGAGACACCTGTGCTCATAGGGTACTGGGATCAAGAGAGTAGAGAGTCTAGCCTTGATAGGTGACCTTCATTAGGGGCTAACCAGTAACTCAATCGACATGATTTACGTATTTTTTAAATCTTTTTGATAGAGTAATAATTCCATAAAATCATCTTTTAATCCTACTATACTCATGTATAATTAAAATAATGGCGAAGCTAGATTTTCTCTACATTACATATATCAGGTATCATAATTCATAATTTACTTCAAGAGATTAACACTCAATAAAACAAATATATGAGGCAATCTTAAAACATACAAGGAAATTACTCTAGTTTTTAACTAAAATTATCTATATAAGCTTCATAAGACAGCCTATGTAAGTATTTATGTCTTAAAAGAGGATAAAAACCCCTATCTAATCTTTTTGGCGAATTTAAAGGCGAGAAACAAGACACCTCTTACTTGGACGACAAATTTTGCGCTTCTAGAGTCATCAAATCCTTAAACAAGCCTCCCATTGCGTAGAGCATGTTCGATTTAGGTGGAAACGACTCTTGAACCACCCAAATTGGGTCATACAGCCCCCCCATGCGCTGCACTAGCCAGATGTGCAATCTCTGTTTGTCACACGGGCCGAGCACGGGCCCGCTACATCCCATGCGGGTCCGTTGCATCCCACATGGGCCCGACTCATAGATTTCCGCACGTCACACATTTCATGGTTGGAATGTGGGTCCGCCACGCATGGACCATGTTGGCTGACAATTTTTTCTTTTGTCTTTATTTAAAAACAAAAGTTTGAAAATTCAAACTCGTGTATCCCCCTAAGCTGATTGTGATGTCTTGGTACCATTGAGTTTGTATCTAAGAGCCCTATGAAACTAGATCACACATGGGTAGGTTATCCCACACTTTAAAGTAAGTCCCGACCATATAGTGCACTTCCTAAGGCCATAACTTACCACCCCGGTGTCCGATTTAGACCTTTTTAGGCTCGTTACAATAGTCTCATAGAGTTCTACTCAACATACTTAACTTTTACCACAAAAATATTCTAAAAAGTTATTAAAAAACTACATATGGTAGAATTTGCAATTTACATTTTCTATTCTCTTAAACTCGCTTCGCTTCGATGTTTCCCATTTGGTTGTTTTGTCTAATCTCTCTAGTCTCATTAGGCCAGGGTTCATCTTTAATCATATGTGCTAGAATCTTAATTGGCTACACAGACATTTCGTGTAAACACATGAATATTTTTTTGTTTTTGATAATTAAATTTATGGAGTGTTTGTTTCTGTAAGGAAATGATTGGTGGGTTTGGAGAAGGATTGTTGAGCTAGCTCAATTTTACTCGAGGCTGAACTTAAGTTAGCTCAAATCAAAGCTCAAACTTGGGCTAAACTCTTGCTTGGCCCATCTCGAACTAGCTTGGTTTAAGTGTTAATTTGCTTAACTTTGAATGAGTGGTGTAGGTGGTTTATTTTGTGATTTGATATATGTTGGTTGAAATCATGCTTGTGTTACAAATCATGTTTGTATATGTTAGATTTCAAATTTTGTGAGATGATTTACTTAGTGAAGTAGGTTGGAATGAACAAGTTTTGAATAACCAAACAGGTTTAAGTGAAATTTTAAATTGGTTTAAGTGATTTTTTTTCTAAAATATGGGGGGACTTTTAAAAAAAATTTTAGGTGATGATGTCATCATCTAGTTGACTGGGTTGACTGAGCCCAACCACTAATTTGGGTCTGGGCCAAGTTTTAAAACATTACTTTAAAGAGATACTAATGGATGATGTGCATCATTGTATGTGGTCTCATTCTTGCGTGCAAGACACCTTCGAAGATATATAATTGTGAGAAGGTAATGGTCATTCTTTTCACACTTAGGATTATTCTAAAATAGGCAGTGGAGGGGCGTTTTAGAGTTGGACTTATATAATTGCAAAGAATTATCAGAAAACAAGGAGTTTTATTAGGTATATATCTAATATATGTCTCCATTTATGTTTCACGTTTTATCCTTACAATTTATTTGCAACAACTATAAATAATAGTATTAATGATGTCCGTTTTTTACCTTAGTAATATCTAATTAAGTGAACAAAAATATTTATTTTATCCTTTTTGAGCATATTTAAAAAATATAATGGATAATGGTGATCTGATTAACTGACTGATTATTAGTGGAAGGAACGGTTATAGAAGTATGTATACCGTTTATTTAACAGAATAGTTATGGATAAAGATTTGGAAAATGGATATAGTAATGGATTAGGTTATACCGTAATTATATCATTCCTTTGGTAGCCATATTAGAGATGAGCATGTTGACTCTACGCACTTTGATCATAATTCGGTGCCTGGTTCCAAAAATATATACAAATTATATTATTATATATTCTTAAGCCATATACATGCATGTTTTACATAAGTTGAGTCATAGTATTATTTTTTGGTATTTTTTCAATATACATGCATGTATTACACAAATAAATAATTTTTTTATAATATTATATACACACACACACTTATATGCACATATTTGTATACAATTATGCATCTAATATAATTTATAAAAAATACCAAAGAATTATTTATTTGTGTATATACACACACTTTTATATATATTTATATATATATATATATATATATATATATATATATATCTATATATAGTATATACATATATATAGGGAGAGATATTAAGTATATAGTGCATATACCAATAGGTGTATAGTAAATATAAACACACACACACACACAATATATATATATATATATATATATATATATATATATATATATATATATATATATATATATAAAATAGCAAAATGATATAGTGAGTCAGATTCTCATATGAGGGCCAAACATAAGGAATTGGGATGGTCCAATCAACCCTCATATGGGAATTGGGTGCAAGGTTTTGTGTGGCTCACCTCGCTCATGGATATAGTGGCTCACTGTATCATTTCTCTCTCACTCACTCTTACATGCACGTGGAGTGTACATACACACACCCTCTCTCTCTCTCTCTCTCTCTCTATATATATATATATATATATATATATACACACTTGTGTGTGTGTATTATAATAATAAAAATATTTATTTAAAATTATTTGAGTTGATCTCGAGCCGAACTTTTAGTCGATTTTGAGCTGATCCGGGCTATTTTTGAACCAAATCAATTTGAATAGCGGGGTACTTAATTTGAATTGACCACACCCGTGCTCGAACCGAGCATGTTTCAAGCCAAACATGCTCAACTTGTAAAGCAGGCTCGACTTGTTAGCACCTTTAAATATTGGGACACTTGAGCTAGGGAGGAGGTGGGTGTTAGTGGGAAGGGTGCTCGGTTGTTGGGAGGGAGGGGCCAAGGGATGTTGGAGCTAGGGGAAATGGTGCATATGGTGGAGGTGGAGGTAAAGTGGCAATGACAACAACATTGAGGGTCTATTTGGAATGGTGGGGGAAATAAAATGAATCTTTTAGAAATCCCTCAGTTTCTACTATTTAGTGCAATAGGGAAAGCTGAACGAGAGTGGAAACTAGTAGAAAAAAAGGGTAGATAATTGACCTAAAAACTTTCTACCCCTCAAACTATGGATTTTGGGAGAAAGTTTGCGTATAAAAGACTTATGTCTTTAATATTCCTAGTGTCCACCTTGTCGCCTCCACCACTGCCAACCACCACCATCGCTGCCACCATCACCACCACCACAACCACCACCATCACCATTACTATCGCCTTTACCGCCTTTGCCACTGCCATCAGCGGCTCCACCATCACTATCTCCACCACCACCAGTGCTATACATTGCCACTTCTACTACCACTATCGCTACTATCACCGCCACTTCTACCGCCTCTACTACCTACACAATCATACCACCACTACTATTATCATTTATGGATTCAAGTTTCTATAGCAACATTGGTGCAACCAAAGAATAATTTTTTTTTAGGAATTTCCTAATTTCTCTTTCCCTTTCACCTAGTTTACACCAATCCAAACAAACCCTGAAGGCAATAGTAATCAAGATAAGGGGCTGGTCGGGGAGGAGGTGAGATGGAGATGAGAGAGGGGGTTAGTTGGGGAGGAGTTGAGGTGGAGAAAAGAGAAGTGGCTGGTCTGGGAGGAGAGAGGGTACTAGGGCTTAGTGAAGAAAGGCCATGGTAAAAGAAGGGTAGTTTGGGAATTCCCTTGGTCCCACATTAATAGTCCTATTTGATTTTTTATAATGAAAGTATTACTGTAAGACTATTAATGCAAAATTGAGTTGCCCGCTAAAACAGAGGACATATCACTGAAAAACGATTCCCTCAATGCCTTTAAAATGAAATTGTCCAATTAAATCGCCAATAAGGTAAATATTATAAATAAGCTGCCCTCAATTTTCGTTTACAGTATTAATCATACTAACATTATAAAAAAATCACACTAACTCTTCATCTGACTTCCCACAGAAATGACATTTTCTTGCCAAAAACTTTGCCCCTCCTCGCTTCATCTGTTGTTTTTACATGTGGGGCTGCCTCCTTATGTACCATGTCCGAAGCCCTATGTGGGCTGGTCACGAAAATATTTTTCTTTTACATCAACAGTTCCTTTGAGCAGAAGTATGCTCCTATATTTTATATAAGGGGCTGAGAGTGCTCAAACCAAGGCCAGCCAACCATTTCTTCGTCCCCAACCGCCATTTCCCCCACTCTCCTCCAAAGAATGGGTCTCATGTTCCTCTTCCTCACCCTTGTTCTAGTTTTCTTCATCCTTGCTCAGCTACTAAGAGCTGCCTATGCTGCTATTTCTTCCTACTGCTTGGCTCCGACCCGGATTAAGAACATCATGGAGAGGCAAGGTGTCTATGGACCCAAGCCCCGGTTCCTGACTGGGAACTTGCTGGAGATGGCCACCATGGTCTCCAAGGCGGCCGCCTCCGGTGATATGGTTGAAATCAGCCATGACATCGTCGGCCGCCTATTGCCCCATTACCTTCTCTGGTCTAAACAGTATGGTGAGGCACTCTCCCAATTAAACCATACCAGTAATTGTGTCTAATTACCTCCTCCATTTGCTCATTTGAGTACCTCTTAAACATAATTTGATGGGCAGGTAAAAGATTTATATATTGGTGCAACACTGAGCCAAGGATGTGCTTGGTGGAGCCGAAGCTGATCAAAGAGCTGTTATCAGCCAAATACACCCACATCTCCGGCAAGTCTTGGGTGCAGCAGGAGAACTCTAAGCACTTCATTGGTAAGGGGCTTCTCATGGCTAATGGGGAGGAATGGTACCATCAGCGCCATATAGTTGCTCCGGCATTCAAGCCTGATAAGCTTAAGGTAATAAAAAGGAACAACAAGAAGTAACTTTTAATTTTAATTTGGTCACTGATAAGACGATATTTCCTTAATCATGCAATAATTTAAGCAGAAAAAAACTTAGAGATGTGTCCATGGCTTCTTTGTCAGGCTCATGCCGGCTACATGGTGGAGTTTACAAGAAAAATGCTGGCAACCCTGGAAAAAAAGGTTGATCCCGGCGGCGGGGGTTGCGCTGAGGTCGACGTTGAGATCAGCGAGCACCTGACGAACCTCACGGCCGACATAATCTCCCGGACGGAGTTTGGAAGCAGCCACCAGAAAGGGAAGAAGATCTTCCGCCTTCTCACATCTCTTCAGCACCTCTGTGCCCAATCCAGCCGCCACTATTGGTTCCCCGGCAGCCGGTGAGTGATGACCATCTGATCACATTCTACTTGTTTCAGTACTCTAAATCATCTTTCTTTCTAAGTAAATCTTTATTGAGTAGTTAATTTTGAAATTTCAATGGATGCAGATACATTCCCAGCAAATACAACAGGGATATCAAGGCAATGAGGATGGAGGTGGAGGGGCTGCTGATGGAGATCATCCAGACTCGCAAGGACGGCATCGAGGTCGGCCGGAGCACATCCTACGGCGACGATCTCCTCGGATTGCTTCTTTCCGAGACACAGAAGAAGAGGCCTGGTTTCAGCTTCAATTTACAGGTGTTGATGGATGAATGCAAGACCTTCTTCTTCACCGGCCATGAGACCACAGCTCTCCTCCTCACTTGGACCATAATGCTCCTAGCCACCAATCCCTCCTGGCAAGATCGGGCACGCGCTCAGGTGGTTGAAGCCTGCAACGGTGGCGATCCTCTCACCGCCGATCACCTCCCCAAGCTCACACTGGTACAACCTCTTTATATACACCTACCAAATTCAAAATTCCTCCCATGTTATTAACAATTTCCTCATCATTCTCTTAGTTATGTTCTCATGTAAAGCTTAATAGATGCTTGCACGTGCTGGGGAGTGTTGAAATATGAGAGCGTCTAGCGTGACCGGTTTCCATGATGGGGGCACCCTGACCTGCCCAGCCCATATGGGGCTTCCTATTGTGCCCCCTTATATACCATGTCAAGAACTACATGTTGGCTGGTTACGGAGCTGGTCATACAAAAGCGGTCACAAAAACATTTTTCATACAAATATGATGATGACCAATTCTTTTTAAGAAACAACTTTGTTTAACATCAAACGGGAATGGGGCTTATTGCCAAAATAAAAATAAAAAAATCTGAGAATGGCACCATTGTAATTTGAAAGGACTTGGCTAACCTACCATCCCACTTGATTCACATAAATTATTACTCCCTCGTTCTTGAAATAAGTGTCCTATTTTAAAAAAGTTAAATATTTAAGTTCCCTAATATCACTTAAAGTTTCTATAATTACTTTTTTCTTGTTGATATATATAGAGGATATTTCAGAAAAGATATACGTAAAAACTGCATAAATTAAAGAGGAGAAAGTGGGACACTTATTTCAAGACAAATTATTTTTTAAAATGGGACACCTAGTTTAAAGACAGGGTGTACTTGTTACACAAGCAGGCCTACTTATTATAAGTAGGAGCTCATGGAAAAATTGAATGTATTAACCAATTTATATTAGACATCCAAGTGCTTACCAACTTATATCTTGGATATGCAGCTTCACATGATAATCAATGAGTCCTTAAGGCTGTATCCTCCAGCTGCATTATTGCCTCGGATGACATTTGAGGATATGAAGCTAGGTGACCTCCAAGTGCCAAAGGGACTATCAATTTGGATCCCAGTGCTAGCAATTCACCATGATGAGGATCTATGGGGCAAAGATGTTAATGAATTTAACCCGGAGAGGTTCGCCGGGAGGCCTGCATGCCGCCACTTTATGCCTTTCTCGGCAGGGCCCCGGCACTGTGTCGGCCAGAGCTTCGCCATGATGGAGGCAAAGATCATCCTGGCTATGTTCCTATTGAAGTTCAAATTCACCATTTCGGAAAAATACAGGCATGCACCAGTTTATGTTCTCACCTTGAAGCCTAAGCATGGAGTTCACATTAAGTTGAAACCAATTAACTAATTTAAGCACTTCACCCCCGCCAAGACCACCAAAGTTTGTATCTAGGAGATCAGAGGCTTGATAAGAGAGGAGTTTTGTGAGTGTTTCTACTATTGAGGCTTATACAAATAGTTTTTTCCCTCCTCTCGTTTGTTTTGTTTTTTTCTGTTGTTTTTAGATATCAGGAACTGAATAAAGAAACTGTGTATATGAGTGGATCAAACAGTTGAGAACAGAGAAAGACACTCATATACATTTGTATGCAGATTTGCCACTGTGAGTATTGGCAGCATTGTCATCCTACTATCATCTCAATCATGCTGCTACAGCTAGTAAGAGAAGGTATGGGGCAAGCTTCCGGATAATCTTGTAATAGATTGAGAAAATAATATAGAATTTGAAAGGTAGGGGGAAGATGGATCTTTCCTTAGAAAAAGTGGGGAAAAGAGAGATTGCCCTTTATTTTTATTGGCTTTTCATGGTGATATGCTTCAATCTTTTGCAAGTGCTTTCTTCTATTTCATGTCTAGCCAAACAAGAACTTTGTCCCACCTCATTTTATTTCTTGAGATGGAAAAGCCACTCCCCCAACTCATCATGGACTTGGCGAGTTTTCCAAGTGGAGCAACTTCCCCTAGCTAATTGTTTTTCAACCTTTTTGAAGGAAACTCGTATGAAAATATGATCACAGGGTAGTGATAAAGAACAAGAACTTCTTTATTTTTTTGTGTGCACGAGGTGGTTCCTGTACTGCAATGAAAGTGGCACACATACACAAGAAAAAAAGAAATCGGATTGCTCTTCCCAATTCCCACACGCACGTGGATTTGGCTGCTTGTAAACCCATGAAAATTATTAGTCAAATGGGATTTAAACCTCCTACAAAAGCCATTCTCTCTATTCTATTCTCCACTACAACTTTCCTGTTTCCACGCTTATCTCCATAATTTTTAATTAGAAAAATGATTTCACGAGGCTGGGCTTAGATCAACCTGTGCTGAGCTTATTTGTGTTGATTGGTTTGTTTAGTTCAGGCAAGTTCATTTCAGTGTGAATAAGAAGTGTCTCGAAGTGATTATTAGTTTAACAAGTAATATAAATAGTTTTATTCAAAGTGAGAAATAACTTAATTAAATGTAGTTTTATCAACCATGTGGGTTTGGATAGAGATGACAATCGGTCGTGCATGGCCTTCGCACAACCATGGCTCATCATATCAAGAGGCCGGGTTGGGCTGGGAGGCCCACTATGGCCCACAACATGATCATAGATTTAAAAAAAAAAATTTATATTGATATAATATAATATATATATATATATATATATATAGATATATATTTAAATTGATATAAAAAACATATTAATAGTAAAAAAAAAACTAAAAATTATATTGATATGTTGACCGGGCCTCGTCTTGGCTGAGTTTATTGCAAACTGTAGGCCACAAAGTGCAGCCTCACATGGCCTGAGCGGCCTGGGTCTATTCGTGATTGGGCTAGGCTTAAGCCCGACCCATTGCTACCATTAGGTTTGGTTTGGACCAAACTACTTGGCTCGGTTTGGATTGCATTATGCAACCAGCCCGTTGGGTTAGGTTATTAGATAATTATTTTTTGAGATTAAATTCTTTCATTCCCTAAAATCAAATAAGGAAATGATACAGATTTAAAACAATTTAATTTCAAACCTATCTTTTTATCTTCACTCTAATAAATGGTTGCTTGGTAACATTGATCTCATTAAACCTTACAGTGAATGTTTCCTGAAAAAATAAAATTCTAATCACCAGGGAGGCAAGAGCCAACCAAGTATGTTTGTCACGTGGAGACGACGTGATAAAAAATGACATTTGAGAAAATGGCATTTGTTGTCCTTTTTAATCGAGGTTAAGTTAAAATAAACCTAACTTCCTACTTCAACCCAAAAAACTTTGTAACCTCTAGTAATAATCCAAATTTTTTCTTTCCGATTCTCTCATCAAGTTTGGCCACTATTTAAAATATATATTTTCTCTTTTGTACTTCACAATCTACAAATTCTCTTTTGTCCTATTTCCATTAAAATATAATATATTTTTTTGCACTCTACAGTGCATTGAAGCGACCAAATTTTTTACATTCAAAGAAATTTTCTCAGCATTATAATGGGTAAATTAAGAAGACATCAATACTTCCATCTGTTGATCTTCCTTCATACTTGTATGTAAGGAAGTATAATTACACAATTTTTCTTCTTTAGAAGAGATCTTATTGGAATAAGTGGCTTGAAGTATTTTTCTCTTTCTCCTCTTCTCATTTTCTCATACCCCTTAACTTTTCTAGGCTTGTCATGAGAAGAATTATCAGAATTATTAGTAGATAATCAGTAATAAAGTGACCTAACTTACCACATTTAAAACATTTCATGTTCTTCCTAACTTGTTTGTTATGTCTTTCATCTCTTCTTTCCCTTTGTATATTCCCTAAAGTTTGTCCCTTATCCTCAAACTTAAAGTTATAAGTTTTTAAGAAATTCTTAAAGTTTTTAGTCAATAAGATCATTTGACTACACACAGACTCAGACTCTCACTAATATGTCAAAAGAAAAAAAATGGTTCATTAATGGAGGCTTGAAGTTTTTTTTTACAAGATGGGTTGAAGTCAAGTTTTTCTTAACGCGAGCCCCACAAAAAGAAGACATTTTCTCAAATGCCACCTTTTATCACGTGAGATGACGTGACAAGTGTACATAGTTGGCTCTTATGGCTTCACCAAAAGCCTCATGGTGAAGCTTCACTAGGGGATTAGAATTCCAAAAAATAGAAACTTGAAAGAGTGGTACGTTTTGCTTCTAATGAACAATGAAAAACAACATTTTCTCTTCTAAGTTTGAACACAATACAAATGGTTGAACTTTTATGTGAATTCACTCATTAGTATCAATTTCAAATTTATAACTTGAACATCGTCATTGACATCATGATATGACTTATCCCAGCTATATGGGGTTGGAGATATTGATTCTAAATGCTTCCTCCATCCCATATTAATTGTTTGAATTTGAAAAACAATGCCTCCTTTTAATGTCCTACTTCATGTTATTCATCTAATAATTAGTGGATGGAGTAAAAAGGTTAGTGGATGAAGTAACAAGGTTGTAAATTGGCTTCCTTGAATATCACATTTTCTTAAATGTGCACAATTAATATAAGATAGAGGAAGTACCATATTTCACTTATCAGAATCAAAATAATGAATTATATATTGTATTTGGTACCATATTTAGAACCTGACCATACCAACCCAAAATTAGGCAAAGTTTCAATCAAAATTGGAGAAAAATGAATGAGTTCAAAGTGTAGAAGAAGGAGGAGGGAGAGAAAGGAAGAAATACATGGGCAAATTGGTGGATTATAGATTGCTCATGGTCTAATTGCCATCATAACTTGTTGTTTGTGTTGTATGAATTCAACTAATGTACACCAAGTGATTAACTTTCTTATATATAAATGCCCAAACAACACATATTTATTGATTACCTAATTTATTTGTTTCCCTCCTAGTGGAATGCCACTGATTGGAGATGTGACAGTTCACATATGCATGTATACGTGCAAGTATTCAGCCACCCAAACCTTGTGCTAAGGCAACTAAGACAAATCCATCATTGAAGCTTCACCAGTAGGGTTGCTGGTGAAGTTTTAGATAGATGGTGCACGAGATAGCATACACAATATCACATGCGCTAACTTGGAATAGATGGCCACTAGTAGATGTGGGTTTTAATGCGACAAGCTATAGCTTGTGCTCACGAATTGTATTGGTGATGCACACTTCATGCTTGCTCTAACATGCACTAGTACATGCTCTGTCGATCTTAAAGATCAACAACTCTTGTAATGTAAAGTGAGAATAAATCTCATGTGATACTCCACCAATACCCATCTTTTAGTATTTGATATGTCTACTAATCATATTTTGCTTGGTGGTTTAAAAGTTGATCATAGACGTCATCCTTTCATGAAATGATTTGGATATATTTGATTTTAGTTTTATACATTATCCTTTTTTTAATTAATACATTATCTTCAATGTTCTATAGGTTTCCCAAAGTAAATAAGTAATATATCTTTCCAAGCACACCTATCACATCATATCAACATCACAATTATAATCATCACTATCAATTTCATCGGTAACCAAGTCAACTTTGGGTGTAAAAGTTTGATAGAGTTGTGCATAATAGTTGCAAACCAAGTTGCATGGCCATGAAATAAGTACCTTTGAGCTTTAATCAAATCTATGATTTTGTGGTCATAATTGCTTATTTGACTCCACTAACACTAATCAACGACCATTAGACCCTAGCACACCCACAAACTCAAAATACTTTAAGCTAAACCAAGACATGCTTTGAGTTATTGAGTTAGTGGGCATTGAAGTATCTATTTCAATAGGGATGGGGACTTAGAAAGCTAATCGAGAATGCTAACAAGGAAATCACCTTTCCAAACACACACATGTGCACATTACTTTGGGTTAATAGAGAGTGGATCCCATGTAATATTGTCTCACTACTCCAAGTATGACATTTGTATGTCCTGAAAATTTCCAAAGATGTGTTGCATGATTACCAGGGAATTATATAATGAAAGGGGAGAACATTTAGGAAAAGGGAAATAGTGTACTAATTTTGCATTAGAACTGATGTGGAAAATTTTGAACACAAACTAATCCCATAGGAAATGTGAATTCTTACATGAAAATGGCTAAGAAAAGCTATCATCGTTTGCATCATCGTTGCCACCATTTTCCATAGTTGTTCTTATCATCCTTGTCATGATTACCATTGTCACCATCATTGTTATCATCTTTTCATCATCATGGTCCTGGTTACACCTTATCTTGCTATCTAATGACGAAGACGTAGAGATGACAAGTAACTTGGACTCAAGCTTGATATGCTTTTGAGCCGAGCCGAGCTAGTTTGTGCTCAATATTGAGTCAAGTCAAGCAACTTGATTTTATATTTATCTCATTCAATATTAAAATATACTTTCAATAATTTCAAACAATTTTCCCCAAAATTTATGTGTCTTTTTATCACAGTAAAAATTATAATATGTCCATCCAACATTAATAGCAACATTTGGCAAAAAAGTTTGGTCCATATAAATAGCTCCATGTTGTTCAATTTAAGTAGTTGAGTACTTAAAAAAGAGTAACATAAGCTTATTTCTCTTCTCTTAGATGTGGGTATCACCATTCAATAAAAATTACTATTTTTCAAATGTAGCTATTAATATTGGACGGAGAAAGTTTGAAATATATAACTACTAAATATATATAATAATTCTATTGCCTAAACATATAAGATATTCCAATCAAGATCAATAAAACTAAGTTTCGGCTTGAGTTTGGCTTTACAAGCTCAGTTACAAGTCAGAAGTTAGGACAACTTGTAGTTGAGCCAATTTAACTTTCAAACTGCCTTTGCCATATTTAAAGTTGTCAACAATTTCTTTATATTGCAATTTTTTTGAAAAAATCATTATACATTTATTGTTTAAATAAATGATTATCATTTTTGAAGAGAGAAAAAAATATTTACCAAAAGATGTTTTGACACCTCTTGCCATGCCACGTAGGTGCAAGCATGTCAGTTGATGTCTGGATGACTTTTGTTTATGCAAAGTCATTAGTGACGATTTCCCGAAAACAATGTCGTAACTTAGTGTGATGGCCACCACTTGATATGATTTATTAATCATAATATTCCCATCTACCGAGCTTAATTATCACGCATGTGACTGAACGTGATGGCTGTAGGTGCATCATAGACAGAAAATTCACACACATCATCAATATGATCATAATGAATGGCTTATAGCGGAGTCATTGCATAGCCATATATATATATATATATATATATATATATATATATATATATATCTAACTGCATAATAAAATTAACAGATTTTGCTAAACATAATATAATTATATATGCCAAGGACCACTGTGTGTAGAGCTGATAGTTATACAGAATTTATAAATCTCCAGGTACATTATGCCTTTAAACATCAATCACATAAATAATTACATAGATATCTATTGCAACAACCAAATGAAATATTCAAAAATCTCTTCCACTTTCACCTTTGTCCTTACTGCAACACTTGCAGGATCTGAGGGTGGGTGAGTATATTTGTACTTAGTAGGTTAAATTAAGATCTTAAGTAATGCTTAGAAGAAATCTCTGAAAACTGATATGATTTTTTCATAATATCTTTTATTGGAAAACTGATAATTCAGAAGCAATCAAATATGTCTAATGGTGATAAAACCAAGGTCGTGATACTAAAACGATGTTCCTCATGACGCTCATGGGGCAATCATAAGGTTTAGGAAGATAGGAGTTTTACCATGATGCTCCACACCTTTTTGCACATGCACTAGGACCAATTATTTTATTTGGTGGGTATCCAGGTTATGGTAATTCCTAGTTCTTTAGCCAAGGAACTACCTAGGGAGTGCACACACTCAAAATATAATGCAATGTTGCAAACCATTTTACATATACTTAAAAAATTTGAAGAGTTTATTTATACGAGAAGATCATGGGTTTTGAGTTTAAAACCCCCTACCTCGCTTCCCGCGCGAGATCGAAGAAGATGCACCGAACTCCAAGAACTTAGGTGTCATGTTTTTGGGCCTTAGAGATCTTGAACTAGAAAAATAATCCTGCCACAATGTCTAACACACTCGATTTAGGTAAAAATGCATCTTGAACAACTTGAATTGGACTTAAAAAACCTTAAAATGAGAGAAATGAAGTTTAAGGAGCGTGAGAGAGAAAAAAACTAGAAAAACTAAACCCCACATGACCATTTAGAGCCGTTTTTGGTGGTTTTGGCTTGCCACGCGTCACGCGCATAGTGCGTGAAGTGGTACAAACACGCAACCTGCGTAGTGATGCGTGATGTGTCATGCATCATTCGTCGGGTTGATGGCATCACGACATGTCACGCCAACACGCATTCTAATGATGTAGCTGACGCCAATTGACGTAATATATATATATATATATATATATATATATATATATATATATATATTCAAATTCTTTAAACATGTGTAACTTTATCTCCCGGACTCCAATTTATGCGTTCTTGGTACCGTTGGGCTCATATCAATGAGCCCTACAAAACTAGACCCTACATTTGTAGGTTATCCCATACTTTTTAAGCGGGTCTTGGCCATGTTGCATGCTTCTCGAGGCCATAACTTTTGTCTCCGGTGTTCATTTCGAGCAATTTAAGACCCGTTACACTCATCTTTCAGTGCTCTATTACATTATTAATAAAAATCATCTAAGAAAAATCTTTAAATAATTAAAAATTATTAAAAACTCGAATATTAGCCTTATAGGAGGAAGAAAATCATATAGAAAAGTCAGGGTTGTTACACTTAGAATGACAAAATTAGTGTAAATGGACTTCATCCCTTCAAGTGACAAACCATACCCAACAATATAGGTTTTGTTACTTGCAGTGACAGCTTCATAACACCTTGGTCTAAACAAATTTGTCTAAGTGTTGTCATTTTAAGTGACAAAATTATGTTTCATCACTTGAATGGATTACTTTAGACTTCCTCATAAGTTAAAATGTATGAAGCCCACATCCCCTCTTTCTCTGAGTTAAACAAGTAACCAATTCTCTCCACCGTCTCCACTGTCGCCAGAGTCGCCTCGCCCAAGAATGAGCAGTCGAAGTCCTCTTGTTACTTGATAGAGCCATCAAAGCTGCTTTCGCTCCAAATCTCACTAAAAACACTCAACCCATTGAATCCATCTACGCGATCCACTTGCCCATCTACATATGAGAAGGTGAGGTCACCTTCCTCTCTCACTCTATCTACTTCCTTTCTCCCTCTCTACTTCCTCACTTTCTCCATCCTTCTCTAAAAGTTTTTGTTTTTTCAATTGTGATGCATGACCACAACTTCTACAATTCCATTTTGTTTGTTAGTTATGATCTTGTGTTTGATCATTGTTATGCAATTAGATTTTTTTTTTCATTTGCAATGAATGAAGATAACTTTTCAATTACATTTGTTTATTTATTGATTGTGAGCTTATGTTTGATGACTATTATGCAATTACATTTGATAGAGATCATAACATTTGGTGGAGTGCTTAATTTGACCTAAATAGTTCAATTTTCACTCATTGAGATGTTATGTTTGATGAATGGCATACTAGAGATGACAATTTGGGCTCTATATAAATGCTTATTACAAATTATGTGAGTAGACATGCCAGGAGAAATGATTTGTTTTATGCTATATCATGGTGGAAAATTTTAAAACCTGAAGGTAGCTATGAATATGAAGAAGGTAACTCAGTGGGATTATTCATTAATAAGGCTTGCAATTACGGGGAATTAGATATGTATGTTCCTAACAAAGTTGGATGGAATTAACGAAGATGAAAAATCATAATCAAGTGTAAAATTCGTGTTTTTAGATCAAGATGCACCCTACTACATGTGGAGAATGAGGCCTTCTTGAGACAAATGTTTTACATTTTACATCATATCTACACATTTCATGCTAATGGTGCTATCAATCTTGGAATGTATAAAAGCGATGAATGGTTTGTCATAAAACTCTCAATGTGTGATACTTATCCCAACACCTATGTCGCCTTTAGAGATGTTAGGACTCTAATCCGAGGTAAGTTGTAGAAATCACTTGCACATACTTATTTAACAATTAATTAAGTAATACGACAATAAATAATAACTTTACAAGAGATGGTTGGAAATGAAGAATTTGATGTGGTAAACAATGCAATTGCTACAAATAATATGGATGGGCTTGAGGAGGAGCCACAATATCATAAGATTTAGAAGGAGTCACCCTGCATGCATATATCAAATGAGCAAATAGGTATGGTAATTAATTGGGGGATGTGTAGGGAGGTCATTGGGATGTGTAGGGAGGAATGACCTGAGTAAGAATTGTTAGTTCAACAATTTTTGTTAATAAAGAGGAATTTGTTGCAAATTTGAGGGAAGTTTCAATTATGAATCATATTTTGTACAACTCTTAAAGAAAATGCACTGAAGTATATTAATCATGCTTGCCCTTCGAGAGTACATGGATAAATGAGGAAGGGTTTAGGGATTTTAAATTGATGTAGCTTCCCACTAACCATAGGCAATGTACTTTAGCGTTCGTTTGCAATTTCATAATGTTAGCCATCAAAACATAATTAATTATCACCCCCACATTCCTCAAGGATATTTCCTACAGAAAAGAATGGAAGACATAGAATATGCATGTAAAAGCAAATTATGGTGTCACACCCCAAACTTTACACACCCATTTTATAAACAAGTTCTCCCATTGGAAAACATGTCATGCTACCATTCATAATATACAACGGAGAAATCCATTTGATATGATTATAAAAGTGCTAAAAAACTAAATTGAAAACATGATATTCACATGTTTCACAAATCGTTGTTTGTAATAATACTATAATTACATTTATAAAGTAATTATGTACATTAAAATAACCACAAGATCTATATTTGGGCACTTGTTTGTCACCTATGCTCAAGTTAATAAAAATAATAATTGACACATTTACATGCCTCAAGTCAAACTATGAAAAGAATATGAATTAGCAACTAGAAGGGAAGACTTCACATGACCATAATTACATTTCTAAAGTAACTATGTACATTAAAATAACCAAAGGTTCTATAGTCGGCACTTGTCCTTCACCTATACTCTAGTTAATAAAAAATAATAAATGACACTTTCGCATGCCTAAAGTCAAACCTAAGAAAAGATGATAAATCAGCAACTAGAAGGAAATACTTCATACTACTACTATGGCCTTTCAAATCCCTCTAATAAAAATCTACTACTTAGAGAAACATGCACCATGAAGGATGTTAAATATACACATATACTCAATGAGATTGCAACAAACCAAAAATAAGTATTTTTACAAAAACATACCAAAAAGGAAATAATTTGACAAGTACTCAACTAAATCGTGTGTACCTTTTATAGTCATAACATACTCACAAGCAAGGAACTCAACTTCAAGGTTCATTAGACACAACAACCTCACTAGGAGTTCATTACTCTATTAGATATTCGATTACCACAAACACAACTTTAGTCTCTACCTGAAGCGTACCTCACCCCATCCATGCCATAAAGCAAGGGCCCACTAGGGCTCATAGACCCAAGTGGTCGAGATCTTGATTTCCATGATCATCAAAAATCTCTTGTATTGCACTGTTATGGACCAGTCATCTTTTAATTCTCTAGTTTGTTTGAAACTAACTCCCAAACAAGGGGAGTGGCTCTACGTACAACTCCAACCCATGGGGAGCCGGAAGACCATGATCTTGTTTCATACTATACCCTTCCATCTATGTAGCTAAACTACTCACTTGAGGAGCCAATCCGACACTAGAATCCTTTATCCTTACATGTTTCATGTATCAGTTCAGGTGACCATTCATTTCAAGGTTTCACATTAAGGTTTACTCAACCCTACTTAATACATGCTTAAACAACATTCATTCATGCATCCAAATTCCACGAAGACCATGCTAATATATGATTACTAAATAGCATAATCATTGATGTAAACCATGACAAAAATATCTTACACTACAACAAAATGTATTATTAGTGACGCTCTTATTAGCGATGCATAATCAAGCGTCTCTAAAAGCAACTACTTGCCATGCTTAAAACATCGCAAAAAAATAACTATTAGCGACACTTTTGATCAAGTGTCGCTAATAGTACATCTATTAGCGACACTTAATAAAAAGCATCTCTAATATGAGACCTATTAGCGACACTATATAATAAGCGTTGCTAATAGATGTACTATTAGTGACGCTATATAATAAGCATCGCTAATAGATGTGCTATTAGCGAAGCTTGATAAAAAGCGTCAATAATAGTTATACGTTTTAAATTAAAAAGAAAAAATTATAACTATTAGTGACACTTTTTTTAAGCGTCGCTAATAGGTTTAATAATAGCAACGCTTTCTTAACTATTATTGATGCTTTCTTAAAAGCGTCGCTAATATTAGCGATGCTTAAAAAAAACCATTGCTAATAGTTATATTTTTTTCTCTTTATTTGAAACATATAACTTTTAGTGATGCTTTTTAAAGTGTCGCTAATAACACACCTATTAGTGACGCTTATTAGTTCTCATATTAGCCACGCTTTTTATTAAGCATTGCTAATAAAATAAGTTATTTGAAAAAAATTACTACTTATTAGCGACAATTTGTTAAATGCGTCGCGACTAAATTGTTAGCGAGACTTTTATTAGTGTCGCTAATAACTTTATCAATTAATTTTATTTAATAAATAAATATTAAAAAAATTAAACTTCTTAAATATAATATATTTTATTTAATATTTACTATCTGTATATATAATAAATAAAAATTAAAAATAAACTTCTCAAATATAATATATTTATTAAAGAGAGAGATTAGAGGAGCTGGAGCGAGAAGAAAGAGGAGAGAGAGAGAAGAGAGTGTAGAGAGAAAGAGAGACAGGAGAGGGAGAGAGTGAGGAGAGACAGAAGAGAGAGTATAGAGACAGAGAGAGAAGAGAGTGAGAGAGTGTAGAGACAGATTTGGAAATATGTCAAGAAACCTTATGTATCTAATGAGTTTTAGAATCTAATTTAAAGTTGTTGTGGTCTAGTCAGATTTAGAATTCACCTTGACATGGATAAATCACTTGAAAAGGGTTATAAAGTTATTACAGAGGTTTTAGAAGGATTTAAGGTAAAAATGGAAAAAAAATGAAAATACAGGCAGAACAATTGATTGCTTATTGATTTAGTCCCGTGCAAAATAGTTCCAAGAGTTATCAATTGATCGCTCTCGCAATCGATTGATTGATTAAAGAATCGTATACATTAAAAACAATGACTGATCGATAGAAGAATGTGAAAGTTTTGGAGCTTAACTGGATCACCTTGACATGGATAAATCACTTGAAAAGGGTTATAAAGTTATTACAGAGGTTTTAGAAGGATTTAAGGTAAAAATGGAAAAAAAATGAAAATACAGGCAAAACAATTGATTGCTTGTTGATTTAGTCCTGTGCAAAACAATTTCGAGAGTTATCAATTGATCGCTCTCGCAATCGATCGATTGATTAAAGAATCGTATACATTAAAAACAATGACTGATCGATCGCTGCTTAAAATGATTGCTCGTTTCAAAGATAGTTTACTTGATTTAAGACCTTTCTATTTCTATTTCATTCTTTCTTCAAGTACAAGTCCTAAACCGACTTAATGAGCTATATAAGGGTTATGAAATTACAAAATTTTAGAGAGCAAAACCTAGAGGAGAAAAAAGAAAGAAGATTTATACATTTGCTTATTATTTTCCAAAGAAGAATTCACTTGAGCTTTTTATTAAAGATCTATGATGAATTGAAAAAGACAATCCACAACTAAAAGAGCTTACACAGAGTATTCAAAGTAGAGTGACAACATGTCTTAAATGAAAAATTAAAAATTTTCACAAGGCCAAAGTCAAGATAACAAAAGGTGTTTGTTGAAGACTATAAGGAGATAGAGACAAGATAAATAGGAGAAAGTTTTAAGTGATTGGAGAAGACTTGAAGCCCAACAAGTCTAGTAAATTTCAGACATAGTCAACATGTGTGATCAACTAGGAGAGCATATTCCTGATGAATACCTTGTTGTGAGAAAGCTTTTACGGTTCTTATCCTCAAAATTTAAAATTAAGGTGGCTACGATTAATAAACAAAGAAAATTGACACTTGATGTAGGGTGGGATTGATGGGATATTGAACGACGTTCAACGAATTTGGCTACATGCGCACACAACCTTCCTTTGTTGTGAATTTCAATGATAAATATACACAAAATAGAGGAGAAAGAATAATCTCTTCTTCACTATCTCAGAAAAATAACACAGAACTTGTGCTTTTCATGGAAGAGCTAAGTATTTATACAACTCATAGTGGCATAACTATAAATAAAGAGTCTAATTTCTAACTACCTTATGAATGACCAATCAAAATTAAGGAAAACCAATGAGAAAATCTCTGAATAATCAAAGGAATATGAAATAAAGACTCCTAGGAACGTAAAATACTAAAAATAACTATTTTGGACTCAAATTCTAATCCAAAACAAAGTTGAAACCCGTATCATAGACAAAACGATGGATTGTAGAGATAAGGAGATCATCACCAACTCTCGGCTTTGTTTTACACTAAACGATTTCATGTCCCAATCGATCATTTTAAAAGAGCAATCAATTGTTTGCCGGATCGATCACCCATAAGTGTCGATCAATCACCAAAGAGAAAATTCTGATTTTTTTCATGTATATATGTCAATGTCAACTTGTTTGCATCATCCTCCCTTAGGTCAAAAGAATTTGTCCTCAAATTCACATCATCATCATCTGAAGCATCGCCAAGATAAGGAATGAGATGTTTAACATTAAAAACATCTGAAGTGTGAATGTGACTTGGAAGCTTGAGTCTATAGGTATTAGAATTAATCTTTTAAATAATCTCCAGAGGCCCAATGTTCCTTACTAATAATTTATTGTACTCTCCAATAGGAAATCTATCTTTAGTCAAAACAGCCCAGACAGAATTACCAGCATGAAAGTCCACATGTTTTCATTTTAAATCTCGAGCTACCATATATTTACCATTAGAGACCTGCAATCTCTTAATAGTATCAGAATGAATATCTTGCAAGTGTGATATAAAGTATTTAGCTCGACCATTCAACCTCTTCACATTTGAAATAGGAACTAGATCTAATGGAGAATGAGGATTAAAACGACAAATAATAGTAAATGGACTAAATCATGTACTTTGATTCACACTTCTGTTGTAAGCAAATTCAGCCTTGTATAAGTGTTGATCCCATGAATTGAGATTAGAACCAACCAGACTTCTCGATAAGTTTCCTAGGGATCAATTAACTACCTCTATCTGTCCATTTGTTTGAGGTTGGTAAGCACTACTAAAATTCAAAGAAGTATTTGCCAATTTTCATAGAGAACACAAAAAATAACTTGTAAAATGAGTATCTCTATTAGAAACAATAGACAATGGTAAACCATGTAAACAATATACCTCCCGGAAGAATTGTAGTGCAACATGAGATGCATCATTAGTATTTTTGTAAGCAATAAAATGAACCATCTTTGATAATCTGTCAACAACCACATAGATGATATTTATTCCTCTTTGTGTGTGAGGTAGTCTAAGAACAAAGTCTATGTCAATGTTGGACCATAGTTGAGATGGGGTAGGCAAAGGCATGTATAATTTGGCATTTGTAGATGTCCCTTTGGCCATGTGGTATATGTGACACCTCCCAACAAATCTATACACCTGCCTATGCATACATGGCCAAAAGTAAGAAAAAGAAACAAGTTAAAAAGTCTTATCTTTTCCCATATAACCCTCATCATCCAATTCCTTAATGATCTTCAAGCACAGGCTACAAGTAGGAAAACATAACTGATTGCCTTTGAAGAGAAACTCATCATGCAACAAATATTTTGATTTTTGTTTTGTCTCAAGTTCAAATAAAATCTTAGCAAAGAAAGGATTGACAAAAAATAACTCCTAAAATTAATCAAATCTCAACACCTGAGTATGCATACTACTGAGTAAGCATGTTCAATGACTCAAGGCGTCTGCAACCCTATTCTAAACTCAAGACTTATGATTAAGCACAAAAGTAAACTCCTGCAAATAAGATGCCCATTGTGCATGTCTAGCAGACAATTTCTCTTAGTTATTAATAATCTTAAGAGAAGAATGATCAGAATAAAGAACAAACTTTGCATAAATCAAATAATGCCTCCAATGTCGAAGAGCTTGGACTACAACATAAAACTCCACATCATAGGCACTATATCTTCCTCTTGGTCTTAATAACTTCTCACTAAAATAAGCAATTGGACAACCCTCTTAACTTAGGACAACTCCAATGCCAACCTTAGATGCATCACAATGTAACTTAAAAGGCTTGGCAAAGTTGGGTAAGGCTAACACAAGCATTGAAATAAGTTTGTCTTTAATAAGAGCAAATGCACTTTCAACTTCATTACTCCAAACAAAAGATCATAACTTCATACAATCAGTAATAGGAGCCATAATGGTACATAATTGGAGAACAAAGCTCTGATAGAAATAAGTTATTCCATGGAGACTTCATACCTCATGTATATTAGTAGGTCTTGGCCAATGTTTCACCGCATCAACCTTATTTTCATCTACAACTATTCCATCTTTTGAAATAACATACCCAAGGAAGAGTACAAAATCTCGCATGAAAGAATAATTCTTAATAGTTGAAAAAGTTTATCCATGCGAAAGATAACTAGAACATCCCGTAGATGTTGTAAGTGAGAATTAATTTCAGAGCTATAAATATGTATATTATCAAAATAGACTACCACAAATCTGCAAATAAATAATCAAAGGGCTTGGTTCATCACCCTCATAAATGTGCTAGGGGCATTAGACAACCCAAAAGGCATGACCACCATTCATATAGCACTTCTCTTGTCTTAAAAGTTATCTTCCATTCATCACTTGGTCTTATTCTAATTTGATGATAACCAATATTCAAATCCAGCTTGCTAAAGATAGAAGCACCATTCAACTGGTCAAGTAAATCATCAAGACGGGGAATAGGGAAAAGGTACTTGACAGTAATTTTATTAATGGTTGTACTATCCATACATATACGCCAACTACCATCTTTCTTTGGTATAAGTAAAGTTGGCACAACACATAGACTCAAACTCTCTCTTGTATGTCATTTGCTCAACAACTCAAGGACTTATTGTTGAAGCTACTCATGATCCTTTCGACTCATCCTATAATGGGGACAATTAGGGGCTGTAGATCCATGCACAAGGTCAATCTGATGTTGGATGTATATAAGGGACAAAAATCCATTGGGCAGGGACTCCGAAAAAACATCATGATACTCCTCCACCAAAAGCTTAACTTCCTCAGGAATTTCCTCACCTTCATTATCCTCCTTAGACACAACATCATCTCCCTTCAGTTCCTAAAGAAAATTTCCCTTAGATAAAAGAGTCACTTCTTTGTTGTTTTGGGGTTTAATCACTTCATTCTTATGGGATACAAGAACAATTTTTGTACTATTCCAAACAAAATTTATGTGTTCTTACGAATATCGTGCATCACACTATAACGCTTGAGATTTTTCATCATATTTGCAAAAAAAATTCACGCCTGAGGTTTTCAATGGAATTTTTCATCAAATTTCAAAAAAAAAATTGCAATATAATGGCTGTAAATTGGTGAAAATTTTCCTTGAAAACCCCAATCATGATACACACATCGATTATATTGCTAAGGACGCCAAGTAACAAATGACAAGTATCCATAGCAATGACATTACACTATATCTTTTCCTTGTATGTAGACCCAATAGAGGAAGGAACTAAACATCATTTTGGGGTGTAGTGCTCATTTAAAGCTTTTAAATTGCCTCTTTAGCCACCACATTATTACAACTTTCCTAATCAATCACAAGATGATACACCCTACTTCTAATAGTGCAAGTAGTGTGAAATATATTAGTCCTCAACTAACAATCACCTTCCATATCCTTAGGGGCAAAGCAAAGGTGGTGTGCCATCAAAACTTCTCCATGGTCACCTTCCACTATCTCTTCATTCAACAGCTCTTCCTCGTTATATATAGGATTAAGATAGTCAAAAGAAACATTTTATTCTCAGCTTTCTCATCATGCTCATTGAATAACCCTTTACCATTCCGGTTATTACGAGGATAATCTGCCACTCTATGACCCATTCTACCACATCTAAATCACTTTGGACTAGGACTTGTAGAAGCTTTAGTGGTGTTCTGAGTACTTTGAGATGAAGCCTTGGAAGGGCTTGCACACTACCAAAATTAATGGTGATCGGTGTGGCTAGAGAAGTGTCATCAGTCGTCCTAGAATGATAGCTAATAGGGCCTTGTTGCTTCTCCAAGTAGAGCGCTCTAGAATGCACTTTCGATAAAGAAAAAAAATATAGAACTCATTCGAGGTCTCTTTGAGATTTCGATGCATACCTCCAATATAACGAGACACAAGTTATTCCTCCAATTCATCCAAATCATTATGGTGTAGGAATTGGTAGAAGTCCCTAGTGTACTCATCCATCGATTTTGACCTTTGTCATAGGTCATGTAATCTCTGATACAAAACTCGAGTAAAGTTGTAGGGTAGAAAGTCTTACCTCATATGCTTCTTCAACTTCTCCCATACAAGGATCTTTGGCTTGCCTTGGCGTGTATGAGTAGATTTGATTCGTTGTCACCATGTGGCTGCTCGATCTCAAAAACAAGTTACCACCAGAAGAACACACTTATCTTCTGGAACCTCCTTGAAGTCAAGTATGTCTTCTACATTAGCAACCCAATTGAGGAACCCTTTGGGCTGCATCCCCCTATGAAATTCAGGGATGTTAATCTTCAAACTAGCCTCCCAACATCGAATCTCGTCTCAAGGGCAAGCAAGCCTCTTGTCTCCTTGGAGCTCACGGTAGAAATCACCCATGTTGACTAGCCTCTTAGTGAAGCAGTTAGTCAACATCCTTATCACCATACAAGGCAGTGTTGGCAAAAGGATTCTCATCGAGGGCATCAACCTCTGGCTTATCATCTTCAATTTGGTCATTGGGATGAGCCAAGTTGGGGTTTTGTGAGCAATGATGGCCATCAAATCAGCCATATGAAGCGTTAGTTGCTCAACCTATCACGACAAACTTACTACTTCATCATCATCATTAATCTTATCAATTCCTGTAACATGTCCTCCACAGCATTGGGGAGACATGTTGGAATTGTGTAGGGCTACCAACTTATGTTGGGCGGGATTGATAGGATGAACATCATTCGATGAATCCGATCACAGGCGTTCACAACCTTCCTATGTCACGAATGTCAATGATAAATTCACACAAAATAGAGGGAAAATAGAGGAAAAAGAATAATCTCTTCTTCTTCTTCTTTTTCAATATCTCATAAAAATAACACAGAAATTGTGGCCTTCATGAAAGAGTCAAGTATTTATACAACTCCTAGTGGCATAACTATAAATAAAGAGTCCAATTTCTAACTACCTTATGATGAACCGATCAAAATAAAAGAAACCCAATGAGAAAATCCCTAAATAATCAAAGAAATACAAAATAAAGACTCCTAGGAAAGTAAAATGCTAAAAATAAATTAATTTGAAATTAAATTCTAATCCAAAACAAAGTTGAAAACCATATCGCAAACAAAATTATCAATCGCTGAGATAAGGCGATCGATCACCAACTCTCGTCTTCATTTTACACTAAACGATTTCACATCCTGATCGATCATTTTAAGAGATCGATCGATCATTCTCCCGAACAATTGCCCATAAGTGTCGATCAATCACCAAAGAGCAAATTTTGATTTTTCTTCATGTGACCTCAATGCTTTATATATGTTAATGCCAATTGGCCTGCATCAACACCGTAGACATAGAGGAGTTAGTTGGAAACTTAAAACCTTTGAGGTGCAAGAAGTGTCCTATGAGAACAAAAAGGAGATGATTGACAAGTCTGAGGGAAAATAAAATGTCCTAAAAGTATCTAGAAGAACTTCCAGACAAGACAAAGTAATAAACACCTTAGATGAATCCGAAATATTTGAAAATGATGAAGAACTAATGTTTTTATTAGCTAAGAACTTCAAGATATATATGAAAACTCAGAACATTAGATTTGGCAAGAAGGGACAAAATTCTGGGAAGGAACAAGGGGAAAAGAGAGATGAGAGGCCAACAAAATAAGATAAGAAGAATTTTAAGTGCCTTGAATGTGGTAAGTTAGGCCACTTTACTACTCATTGTCCTAACATGAATTTTGACAGTTCTTCTTATGAGAAGCCCAAAAGGCAAAAGGGGTTTGATTATAATAAAAAGGGAAATGTGCTTTAAGAAATTTAGTCTTATAAGAGATCTTCTGAAGAAGAAATATGAAACTATATTGTCTTACATGCAAAGGAGAAGGATGATAGTTCAGAAGAAGATTCTCATGAGTCTACTTTTCTTGAAGAGAACTTAGAGTTTGAGGTTGATTCTGATGAGTTTAAGGGATTCCCTCTAACAACTCCTAATTTTGACTAAGAGAACCTAAAGCCTTGAAAAAGAGTTGAAGAAGAAAGAAGATGAACTAGTTGTGTCTTTTCAAGAGACTAATAGGTTGGTGGAGTTGAATAACAAACTAGAAAGAGAGGTGAATGACCTTAAGCAAGACCTAGAGAGTGAGAAAGAAAGATCTAATGCTCTCAATAGAGAACTCATGTCCTCTAAAGAGAAATTAGATGGGTTCAAGAGTGGGAAGAAGAAGTTGGAGACTATGCTAAGAATTGGTCAAACAAACAAGATGAGCTTAGAGTTTAAGAATTGTTTGTCTACCCCTTTAGCAAAACCTACTATCTTTGTAAAGGAAAAATAGAGTATGTAAGAGCCTAAGATAGTGCCAATATACCTAGGTCTAGAGTTAAAGAAGGAAGGTTATGTTCTAGCAAAGTGGGTGTGTGTGTGATAGCCATAGTGAGACTAATGCTAGAAGAGAATATCCTAAGAACTACCCTTTCAAACTTAGGTCAAAGAAAAATGAGAAGAAGATACACACTACCTCTTCTACCCCTAAGCTACCCTACCAGGTATATGAGAAGATGATGAAAAGAGTGCGGGTAAAGAAAGTTGAACTTTAAGCATTAAAAGATCAATTAGGGAAAGCAAGGAAATCTACCTTAGGTTGCCTTATGATTGGATGGCTAGGTAAGACTAAGGAGTCTTACATATCTAAGTAAGAGATTTATTTTTATCTATGATATAATTCTTTTAATCTTTTGGACACACGTTTAAATTTTATCTCATTTTGGTTCGTTTTCAAGTCATTTAAGTCATAGGTCTCAAATGCAAAAAGAAAACCAAAAAAATGAAATATGATCAAAAACAAAAAAAATAGTGTAGCTTTTGCTTGGTTTTGCAATTGGCTTTATTTTTGTCTTTGATAAAGAAAAGCTCTTGAGATATTTTCATATTAGTTTTCTTTTAAGCTGAAAACCAACATGATATGTGGTCAAATATACCTTAACTAAGATAAGGATACACCAAGGAGAGTGAAGATCAATTCAATTTTCTTTTGCTTTATGTGGCAATTCTTTGATTACAAAAACTTATATACACTACAACCAAAAAGACTATTAGTGACGCATTTATGCATCGCTAATAGTCCCCTAAATGTCGCTAATGACTATTAGCGACATATAATAAACATCGCTATAAGCGTCAAAAAAAGTGTCGTCGCAATTGACTATTCGCAACATATAACAAAAAACGTCACTAATAGAGCCTTTTAGCGACGCATACAAATGCGTCGCTATTAGTTTATTATTAGCAACGCATATATATGCATCGCTACTAGCCTTTTAGTGACACATAAATATGCATATCTAATAATAAACTAATAGTGATACATATGTATGTGTTGCTAATAATAAACTAATAGCAACATTTAATAAATTATTAGCGACACTTTCGTATACGTCGGCAATATAAAAAACATTTTTTAAAAAAATTAAAAATTAATTATTATAGACGTATAAATATATATGTTGCTAATAAATCCTTATTAGCGACACTTTTTTATATGTCGCTAATAAACAAAGTTTTTAAAAAATTTCAAAGCATCGCTAATATTATAATATTAAAAAATTGAAATGCAATAGCGACGCTTTTATATGTGTCGCTACAAATGAATTTTTTTATAAAAAAAACCTCGGTGGTCCATGGGGAAGGGAGAGGGTGCCGAAGGACGGCGGGGCGCCGGAATCAAGAGCCAGGGTTTCTAATTCTGGCGCCCCGCTGTCATCCGGTACCCTCATCAGAGGAGGAGGGGGAGAGTGGGGTCCGGAGCAGGAGGGGGAAGGAGAGGGAGGGTGGGGGTGGGGGGAGCGGGAGGAGGAGGGGGATTGGAGCAGGAGTGGGGAGGAGAAGATGGAGGGCCCCCCTCTCCCCAGCTCCGCCCCCTCCTTCCTGCCCCCACCCCCTCCTCTGAAAATCAGAGGAGGGGGACCTGAGGGGGTGGGAGTGCGACGGAAGGCAGCGCCGCCCCGCCGGCCTCAGGTCCCCATGGAAGGGGGGCGGAGCAGAGGGGAGAATTGGGACCGGAAGGGAGGAGGGCGCATCGGAGGGGTGGGGGGCCAGAGGGCGGTGGGGCGTGGGAGGAGGGCGGAGGGGGTGCGGGTGGGGGGCATCGAAGGCCGGCATAGGCCCACCGGTCTCAGATCCCTGTGGAAGGGGGAGGAGGAGAGGGGAGAAGGGGGAACGGGAGGGACGAGGGGGCACCGGAGGGGGTGGGGGGCCAGAAGACGGCAGGGCATGGGCAGAGGGTGGCAAGCATTGGCGCACAAATGGGACTGGGGGGCATTTATAAGCAGCGGGCGAAATTTCGCCGGAGCGCGAAATTTCCCCATGCGAGCGTAATTTCACTTGCGTACAATTTTTTTTACAAAAATTAATTATTAGCGACAGTCCTCATGACCGTCGCTATTTGTAATTTTTAGCGACGTATCATACATACGTCGCTAAATACAATATTTAGCAGGGTATAGTACAATATGTCATTAAATACGGATTTTTATTATTTTAAAATTTATTTCTCTCCTCACTCTCTCCCCTCTTTCCTTCTCTATCTCTCTCCCTCCCTCTCCTCTCTCTCCTCTCTCTCACTCCCTCTCTCCTCTCTCCTCTCCTCTCTCTCCCTCTCCTCCCTCTCCTCTCTCTCTCCCTCCTCTCTCTCTCCTCTCTCTCTCTCCCTCTCCTCTCTCTCTCCCTCCTCTCTCTCTCCTCTCTCTCTCCCTCTCCTCTCTCCTCTCTCTCCCTTTTATCCCTCTCCTCTCTCTCCTCTTTCTCTCTCTCCTCTTTCTCTTTCTCCTTTCTCTCCCCTCTCCCCGCTCTCTACATAATATCTCTCCTCTAATTTTATTTTTTTATTTTTAAAATTTAATTTTAAAAATAAAAAATAATATGAAATGAATACTATTAGATAGTGTCGGTATTAGCGATATATAATTATATACGTCGCTAATACATTTACTATTAGCAACGTATATTAGTATACGTGGCTAATAGCATTTATTTTATTTTTTATTTTTTAAATATAATAATTTATAAAAACAATCTAAAAAAATAAAAAATAAATTAATCTCCTCTCTCTCTCTCCTTCTCCCTCTCCCCTCTCTCTACACACTATCTCTCCTCTAATTTTAATTTTTTATTTTTAAAAATTAATTTTAAAAATAAAAAATATAATAAAATAAATACTATTAGCGAATATGAATATTCAATGCTAATAGTGTCGATATTAGCGACGTATAATTATGTACGTCACAAACACCTATACTAGTAGCGACATATATAAGTATATGTCGCTAATAGTATTTATTTTAAATATAATAATTTATAAAAAAATAAAAAATTAATTAATCTCCTATCTCCCTCTCCTCTCTCTTCCCTCCCCTCTCTCTCTCACTCTCTCTCTTCCATCGATCTCCTCTCTCTCTTCCCTCTCTGTCTTCCTTTTCTCTCTCTCTCTTCTCCTCTCTCTCTCTCTTCCCTCTCCTCTCTCTCTTCCCTCTCCTCTCTCTCCTCATTCTCTCCATCTATTATAATTTTAATTTTTTAAAAATTTAAAAGCCATTAGCAACTTATATTTACATATGTCGCTAATACTATAGTGTATTAGCGATATATAGAAATATATGTCGCTAATACACTATTATATTAATTGCATATACATATATACGTCGCTAATACACCATAGTAGTAGCGATGTATACATGTATACGTCGCTAATACTCTTTTTTGAAAATAAAATTAATATCCCCCTCTACTCTCTCTCTTCCCTCTCCTATCTTTCTCTCTTCCCTCTCCCCTCTCTCTCTCTTCCCTCTCCTCTCTCTCTCTCCCCTCGATCTCTCTCTTCCCTCTCCTCTCTCTCTCTCCTCTCTCTCTCACTCTTCCCTCTTCTCTCTCTCTTCCCTCCCCTCTCTATTTAAAAATAAAATAAAATTAATATCCCCTCCCCTCTCTCTCTTCCTTCCCTCTCTCTCTTCTCCTCTCTCTCTCTCTCTCTTCCCTCTCCTCTCTCTCTTCCCTCTCCTCTCTCTCCTCACTCTCTCTATCTATTGTAATTTTAATTTTTTAAAATTTAAAACAACCATTAGCGACATATATTTACATATGTCGCTAATACAATAGTGTATTAGCGACGTATAGAAGTATATGTCGCTAATAAACTATTATATTAGTGACATATACATGTATACGTCGCTAATACTCTTTTTTAAAAAATAAAATTAATATCCCTCTGTCTCCTCTCTCTCTCTCTTCCCTCGGTCTCCTCTCTCTCTTCCGTCTCCTCTCTCTCTCACTCTTCCCTCTCCTCTCTCTCTTCCCTCCCCTCTATTTTTAAAAATAAAATAAAATAAATATCCCCTCCCCCCTCTCTCTCTCTCTTCCCTACCCTCTCTCTATTCCTTCTCTCTCTCTCTCTTCCCCATTCTCTCTCTCCTCACTCTCTCTATCTATTGTAATTTTAATTTTTTTAAATTTAAAAAAGCCATTAGCGACATATTTATATATGTCGCTAATACTATAGTGTATTAGCAACGTATAGAAGTATATGTTGCTAATAAACTATTATATTAGTGACATATACATGTATATGTCGCTAATACTCTTTTTTAAAAAATAAAATTAATATCCCCCTCTCCTCTCTCTCTCTCTCTTTTCCCTCTCCTCTCTTTCTCTGTTCCATCCCCTCTCTCTCCTCTCTCTCTCTTTCTCTCTTCCCTCTGCTCTCTCTCTTTTCCCTATCTTCTCTCTCCTCACTCTCTCTATCTATTGTAATTTTAATTTTTTTTAAAATTTTAAAAAGCCATTAGCGACATATATTTACATATGTCGCTAATACTATAGTGTATTAGCGATGTATAGAAGTATACATCGCTAATACACTATTATATTAGTGACATATATATGTATATGTCGCTAATACACTATAGTAGTAGCGATGTATACATGTATACGTCACTAATACTCTTTTTTAAAAAATAAAATTAATATCCCCCTCTCCTCTCTCTTTCTTCCATATCCTCTCTCTCTCTCTTTTCCCTCTCTCTCTCTTTCTTCCCAATCCTCTCTCTCCTCAGTCTCTCTATCTATTTTAATTTTAATTTTTTTAAATTTTTAAAAAAGCCATTAGCGATGTATAGTAACATACATTGCTAATACACTATTGTATTAGTGACGTATAGATTTATACGTCACTAATACACCAAACTATTAGCGACATATAATATATGTGTCACTAATAATTTTGAATTTTTTTTAAAAATAATAACATAACTTATAGCAACATATAATAGAAAGCGTCGCTAATGTGTTTTGTATTAACGATGTATATTATTATACGTCGCTAATAGATTCAAGTGACGCTTAACATTATGTGTCGCTAATATATGACTATTAGCAACGTTTAATACTGAGCATCACTAATAGTTAATTTTTTGGCGGCACTTTTTTATATGTCGCTATTATTAGTTTTTAGCGACGTTTTTTTTTGCGCTGCTAATAAAAGCGTCGCTAATTGTAGATTTTGTTGTAGTGATATGTCAGTTTGAGACTCAAGTCACTTTTAAGTATGAACATCAAGAGAGAATTCTTAAACATAAGTTGATTGAGGCGTTTGAGTTTTAGTGAAGTCTATGTGATCAAATTAGATGATCTTTGGCAAGATTTTTATTTAGAATTCAAATAAAAGAAAATTTCATGTAATGTATTTAAATGTTTACAAGTCTTATGTACTTAATCTTTCGGTAGAGAATTAAATTATTCTCATAAAGATGATGCAAATGCTAATGTGAAGCACCCATCCACTTGCAATAAAAAAAAGAATGAAAACATTATGATGCAAGTAGAGAGGATTTAGACAAATTTAATCCTTATAAAAATGATTTGAGGTAAAATATCATAACTCAGAAAAAGGCAGGGGCATGTTGAGTATAAGCTTTTAAATATTTTTATCTTTTTAGAAAAAACATGTACATAGATTTTAGTTAAAGAGAGTTGAAAAATGGGAACTTAGCCTTTACTTGGGTCTGAACAAATTTGTCTAAATTTAGTTAAGAGTGATCTTACGAGATTCAAAATTAAAAGATATAAGAGTTGCCTACATTGGTAGTTTTCTTCAAAAACCAATAGAAGGGGATTAATGTGTCAAAACGACGAGAATAAAATTGACAATCACATACCAATGACGTTAACTAATCTAAGGCAAGGTACTAATGAAGATAATATGTAGATGCACTTCGATTAAAACAGAAATCATTAAAAAATCATCAAAAAGAGCTCAACTTTGTTGATTTTAAATATTTTATTTATATTTTGAGTTTTGGATGTCAAGATTTTTTTTATTTTAATGGGAAATGGCTTGAAATAATTTTAGGAGTTCATTGGATTTTTTAAATTTTTTTAAAAATTTGTAATTTTATTTATTTTTGGAAAGTTTTAAAACAATTTTTTTCCCAAACGATCAATCAATTGGGTTGAGCAAATTGATCGCTGGTTGAAATCTTCACGTTGAAGCTTAGTTTTAAATTTGATTTCTCTCCAATCCACCTCCATTCCTCCCCAAACTTCCTCTAAGCATTCACGGGCAAGAATAGAGTGGAGTTGTGTGCATTTTTGGTGCAAAGCAAATGAATTTCCTCATCAAAATTCAAGTTTTCACTTTGGCCGAAGGTGTGTTCCGAACCAAAGTTTAAATTTTTTTAGTTGATTTCAAGTGGTTTTTCTTGAGATTTGAACTGGTAGGATTGTTAGGAATGGATGATCTTGCTTTGGTTAAATTTTAATGCATTTTGATTTGTTAAAACTCAAGATTTAATGAAAATTTTCACTAGGTTTAAAAGAATTTTCATCAAATTGTGGGTTTTTTAAAGTGGAGGATTTAGGGTTAGAATTGACTTTTGTTCCAATTGACAAAGTTGATCTAATCATCATGATCTACCTTAGGTTCAATTTTGATGTCATTCTATTATGAAAAATTTTCCAGTTTATTTTAAATTCAAAACTTTCAATGCAATTTGAACTTTTAGGCTGTTTATTCCTTTGAAATCGTTATTCCTAGTCAATTATTAGCTCAAGATTACTTTATGTATGAATTAATGTTGATGGAGAAAGCAAAGAAGCAAAAGACTATCGAGTTAGGTTCAGGGGACCCAGGATCCTGTAGTAGTGGTTCAGTTTGGGTCAGACCGATTTGGTGTCAATGGAGTTTAGTTTACATTCCCTTAGAGACAGCAGCTAATTGGATAGAGGTCAGGCCATACTGGATAGATTATTTATCTACTATTCCACCTCAGGACAGCTTGTCTATCCTAGACTCGTTAGGTAGTGGGCATCACTCTTCTTGGAGGATGATGGTGCACTTGTAGGCATTACCGAAGGAGTTCAAGAGCGAGTTACACTTGATATTGTTGCCACTGTTATTGGGTGTGAGAGGAGAGAGCTCACATTTCCATTCATTGATATGCCTTTCCACTAGACAATGAGTTGCATGCCACTTTACTTGGATTACCACAAGGTCTAGAGGTTGAGGTTTCATTGTCTTCACATTCGATGACATGGGACTTTCGCTTACTTCATGTGATTGCTCAGTATGATATTTAGAGTGCTAGAAAGGAGCAAGTAGATAGAATGATGGCCAAAGTGTTACACCTCCTAGCCCAAGTACATTTAGAGCTTGATTTACCCTCTATTATCTTTGGGAGGAGGGTGGAGTTCTTGCATGGCCACACTCATGAGATATTGTCATTCCCATATATTCTATGCCGAATTTTTATAGTAGTGCATGCGAGAGTACCCAGGATAGAGCCTACTATCACTAGATGTGACCTATCGACCTTAGAGTGGTTCGACGGATGCTATCTCACAATCAGGGTGATGATCATGAGCACGAGGGAGAACAAGATGCAACAGATGGAGCAAATGCAACATTATATCCACCACCACCAACATAGGATGATCGATTAGTAACTAGGAAAGAGTTCAGAGTGTTTCAGGATGCTATGTTTCAGAGATTTAAGGACCTTGATCACTTGATCAGATCTTGCCTTCCACGAGCAGATAGTGAGGAGGAGCATAATGGAGATGATGATGCAGCTACAGATTGATGTTTTTATTATTTTCTTATCAATTTTCATGTATCCCCTTGTTTTAAAACTTGTTCAGTTTCTTTATGTTTCATGATGATGATGATGAGATGTATTGCTGAAACTATTTTTATTATGGGATATGCGTTGGACATTTGTTGAATAAATGGTTTAATTTACTTTCATACTTTATGTAATGATTATAACTTGAATGAGCTATTATTGTGTATTTTTATTAATTATGACTCATTTTTTGTCTATTTATGTCAAAAGGGGGGATATGTGATTAATGAAAATCAAAGTGCATATCTTCATAATTGATTGGACAATGCTATGCAAATCAATTTGATTTAGTGTGCAGGATAAGTACAGGTTTATAAAAGGTTTTTCAATCTCCATTCCAAATTAATGAGTTTAAGTTAATTGAGTATATAACGAGTCTTTGTAGTGTCAAGTCATTATGTAATATTTGAAAGTCAATGCATTATGTCAAGAGTTGTAATTTTATTTTGATTTTCATATATCTATTGGTTTTACAAGAAATAGCCAAAGGGGGAGACTATAAAAACATGTGTCATATGTTTAGTGTATTGGTTGATTTTTTTTGTCAAAATTATGTCAAGAAACCTTATGTATGTAATGAATCGTAGAATCCAATTTAAGGTTAGTGGTTGAGTCAAATTTAGAATTAACATACTTAAAAAATAGGAGCAGACATGTCCTTGTTGATTAAGGTGAAAGACTTAAAAATGTGAAGGGTTTTGAAGCTTAACCTGATTACATTGACATGCATAAATCACATGGAAAAGGTTAAGAAGTAATTATAGAGGTTTTAGAAGGATTTAAGGTGAAAAGGTCAAAAATATCAAAATACAGGCAGAAGATTGATCGCTTGTTGATTGAGCCCTTTGCAAAACAAATTCGAGAGTTATCCATCGATTGCTCTCTCAATCGATCGATCGATTGAAGAATTGTGCACATTAAAAACATAGGCTGATTGATCGCTGTTTAGAATGATCAATTGTTTCAAATACAGTTTACCTAACTTAAGACCTTTTGATTTGTACTTCATTCCTTATTCAAGTACAAGTCTTAAACTGACTTAATGAGCTATATAAGAGTTATGAAATTATGAAACTTCAGAGAGGAAAACCTAGAGGAGAAAAGAGAAAGAGGATATGTAGTTTTGCTTATTGTTCTCCAAAGGAGAATTCACTTGAGTTTTTTATTAAAAATATATGGTGAATTGAATAAGACAATCCACAATTAAAGTAGCTTATACATAGAGTATTCAAAGAGGAGTTGTAGCATGCCTTCAATGGAATATTAAAGATTTCCGTAAGGCCAAAGTCAAGACAACAAAAGGTGTTTGTTGAAGACTAAAAGGAGACAGAGATAAGGCAATGAGATAAAAGTTTCAAGTGCTTGGAGAAGACTTGAAGGTCAACAACAATGATCTAAATAAGATGAGCTTGTTTTATAGTCTAAAAAAGGTTTGTAGTTTTCTTGTGTCCACGTAAAATCTTAATTTTCTAGTGGATTGATTTAGTTCCTGCCATTTTTTTACCCTAGTTAGGGTTTTCCACGTAAATTATTTTATTCATGTATGGATTGATTAATATTTCAAGAGTGAATAGTGAGTGAATATTAGGTTTTAATCATTTTCTCTTAATAAAAAAATTTCTACCCAAAGAAGCTAGAACTCTTAATTTGCACTTGCTGAAAGTTGAAAGTACTAGCCTTAAGAGCAATCTAGTGATCCACTAGTACGATTAGATGGATACTAAACTCTCAAAAAACTCACTAACATGCTGTCGAGGGAGTTGATGACTATCGACATCCCAACAATATGTCAAACTTCCATTGACAGTGGGTTGACTAGGATAACCCACCTCATTGATGCGTCAACCTCGCTTAGTGGCAAATTTGCAATGGGGGAATGTTTCAAGGTTGGGCAGATGTGGGTTTACTCATTGGCTCCCCAACTTCCATGTATACCTAATAGTACCACTGGTCAGTCACTTCTAGAACCCAAAGGACTCCAAAAACTAGATGTTGCTTAATTCTCAGGATAAGATATTATAGGATTCGTGACGTGTTGTAGGCCAACCACCATTTTGGATGGAAAGAAAGAACACTCCAATGACCAAATAACAGCATATTCTCACTGTAATGCTCGAGATTTTTCACACATTTTCCTCAAAATTCACGGAAAATTTTTGCAATATAACGTCTGTAAATCGGAGGAAAAATGACGAAATCAAAACCTGATAAAACAGTTTATAATTTAAAACACTAAACATCCATTTTCCATCCAAATATTTTCATCACACGGTCAAACATCGTACGGCCAAAGCAAATATCATCATGCGCTACTCGAAAACACACGTACGACTAAATTGCTATGATCATAGACTTTAAATACAAAACACTCCCCAGGCATCCCTGAGTGCAAGTCCCATAACAGTCCACAGACTAATCCAAATGAAAGTCCAGAATATAAACATCTTAACGTCTCATCTCACCCAATACATCGGATCGTGGCACAAACAAACTCGCAGTGAGTCAAGCATATACCTGAGTCAACGGGAATCAATCCACCGCTGAAATGAGCATCCATCACCAGGAGCTCTCCAACACAACCTGCAAAAGCCTCCCGAACCATGGGGCTAAAAATGGTAGGGTGAGTATTTTCATACTCAGTAGGAAAATACCCAGTAGGGGAAATCCCAAACGGTGAACTCAATAAGTTCATAAATACATGCGTTCATGCAACTCAAACATGAAGCAGATAGGCATATCAATATCATGCTCATGCACATACAAACATACCAAATGCACCATCGTGCCAAAGACATACCAAATGCACCATCGTGCCAAAAACATACCATCAAACAAAAATTACACAAACACCCTTATCCAGGGTCTTACAAACTTACTCGTACCATCGTATGCATACTCATACAACTTACCCATACTTGTACGACCTTACTCATACAATCATATGCTCACTCATACGACCTTACTCGTATATCTTACACTTACTCGTGCGACCTTACTCGCACATCTTACACTTACTCGTGCGACCTTACTCGCACATCTTACACTTACAGTCTTGCTCATAAACTTACACTTACAGTCTTGCTCGGATTCATATGCTTACAGTCTTACTCTTACAATCATACTCATACTCTTACAGTCGTGCTCATACTCATACGGTCGTACTCAAACACATAATCTTATGATCGTGCTCATACTCATACGCTTATAGTCATACTCATACTCATACACTTACAGTCGTTCTCATACACTTACAGTCGTACTCAAACTCATAATCGTACACATATCAACGACCACTGAAGCTCATTACAACTAATAAGCTTCAGCGTCGAAATGGAAAAGAATGCCACTAGGGCAACACCTTAACCTCCGGGGAGTGACTAGACGCCATGGACTTTTCTGAAGGTAAGGCACACCAGTGCTCATGGGGCACAGGATCAAACAGGTAAGAGTAGGTCCATGATACTACTTACCTGAGCGCGCAAACATACACCCACACATAAGGGGTCATACAATTGCCCACACATAAGGGGTCTTATAGTGCCATACAATTGCCCACCATAATGGGTCTTATAGTGCCATTGCCACTCTTGGGCAGAAAACATACAGTGCCACTTGGGCAGAAACATACAGTGCCACTCTTGGGCGGAATCATACAACGCTCTCAACACAGCATCAAACGTCTGGGCTTACACAGCACACAGACCAAATCAGAAACATACGTCGCTCTCAACAGAGCAAAAGACGTCTGGTGCTCTACACAGCACATAGACAACATCCCGCAGGATAACCACCATGGCAAGACATGATAAAAGCTTAGCCGACTCATTATCGGCTAGCTCAAACACGGAACTTAATCCGTCGAACCCTCAGGTCTCAAACTCACAACGCTATCATTAGCTGTGCTTATAATTCAAGTTTGAATTAAGTACATTATGCGGTATAATTATGCCACACAAACTCACAGTCCTCGACTGATCAAACCGAAGCTGAGCCCGATCCGAACCCAAGTTCGTCAGGGCAGCAGACTTCACTTAATCCATCCATATCATGATCAAACCTCACCGTACAACGAACCCTTACAGTCTTACATACTCAGCCATCTACCTTATGGCCAAAACAGCGTACACAAATGTCATCACACTAAGCTCCTCAGAGCCAAACCCAGTTGTCGCCCTCTTACTTAATACCTCACTGATTCTGCTTACTTTTCACTTCATAATGTGTACGTTATGCTTGTACAATTATGAACACTCTTACTATCTGACAATCGCCCAACATACAATCCAACCCAAATCGATCCATTCTAATCCTTGCCCGTCATACTCTTATCCTCTGTCATCTGTCATACGCTTACACAACAGTATCCAAATTCAGACAAAGCCTCTGCAACCTCTTACTGTCCATCGCCCATACCTCTGCCCACATACACTTACACATATCCATACCATAGGCAAAAAGCCATCATACATACGTATGCCTCCCACATACGTATAACATACACATACGGTCATACATACGTAACTTATGAACATGCATGCTAGCCATCACTAGCACATGCATACATCAAACATACATGCTAGTCATCACTAGCACATGCACATACATTCATACATACTTTAAACATGCACGCTAGCCATCACTAGCACATGCATAACACACGTTAAACATTCACGCTAGCCATCACTAGCACATACTCAATCAACATACGAAACTTACCAACAACCACACTAGTCATCACTAGCACATACTCACATCCAACATACTTACAGCCAACATGCATGTCGTATGCATTTCAACATACCCTACAATCGTGCTTACACGTACATCATGCAATCAGATCGTTACATAACATCCAAAGCATGGAATCATACAATCCTAGCATGCTACTACTCATTCAAAGCATGCTATCATGAATTTACGAGTTCAAAGCTCCCCTACCTCGTAATCATGACGTTCGATGGTGAGCACACGACGGTGGCGGCGTCGACGACGGAGCTGGTGGTCAAAACCGTTGCCTAGCTGAGAGAGCTGCTGTCCCGAGGATTTTAAGAAGTGCCGGAAACAATCACAGCCAAACAAGGTGTCAGAAATCAATGCTGTAAAACCCGCGATCCACGGCGGCACACTAGGGCGACCGGGAGACAAGTCATGCCAACATATGTGGCAGTACGACCAAAAATTGAGGGTGTACTCACTGAAGATCGGTCGGTGGCTAAGACGTGCTCAGCCGGCCACAAGACGTCGAAATCGGCCGTGGACAGCACCCAACGGCGACGATTTCGGTCAACAAAGGCCCACATAAGGGCGGAGAGCGTGGGGCAACGCTCGAGGACAGTGGAGAGGTGGTGGAGGGCTATGTGTCAACTCCACTCGATGGCACAGCTATCTGATGGTCAGGCGGCGCAAAAGCGGCACCTAAGCCCAGAAACACACGCGTGGCCACATGCACACGCGGCTATATACACCCGTGGCCCAAAAGGGCGAGGGAGAGGGCTGAACAGGGGCGGCCCAAGGCCCACCAAAGGTTGTCAAGGCTAAGGCCCCTAGCAGAGGCTAATCAAAGCGGCGACATCGCCTATCACCACCCACAGCTAACACATGTAGTGCGGGCGGCTGTGCATTTCGCACGGTATAGTGCAGGGCAAGCGGCCCATTCTGAGCGGAGTGTAGACTCGGGCCAATCAGGGCTGGCCCTCACTGTCGCCGAGCCGGGGAAGAGCCCACGATGGCCAAATGGCCCACGGCTCGCCGATGGCCAAGACCCGAGATGCATCCAAAGCGTCTAATCGGGTGGAGCAAGGCAATAGAGGCGGGGCGGGGTCGGAAACGGAAACCCCCTACCGACACTAGGTTGAGGTAGGCTGGACGGAGTCCTACCGGTGGCCGGATGACGACCGGAAACACACCGGCGTCCAAAAAATCTCATGGACAGTGAGATGCAAAATGTAAACAAAAACCCGACCAAAAGGTCGGCAGCTCACAGCGGAGCGTAGAAAGCATGGCGGCAGCTCTAGTCAGCGCCTATGGGTTCCTAGTGGCCAACTAAACATAAGTCTAGTTGAGAGCGGCTGCAAACGATGTCAAAATCGTACACCCGTAGTTCAAAAACGGGATTGAAGGAGAGAAAAATCCCGAAAAAGGTTCGGTACCTCGTGTAGGAGCGAAGAGGCCGTGACGGCGGTCATAGTCGGTGTCTATGGACTCGTGGCGGTGAGGCAAAGCAGATCTGAACAAGAACCGCTGGAATCCGATGACGGAGGAGGGAGAACGGAGCGACCGGAAATGGGCTCGGGTTTTCTAAAAACTCACTGGACGTAAAATTTCTTCTAGATGTCGGTTTTGGAAAAACTTACTGGAGATGGCTTTTTAAGCCGTGATTTCACTATTTACTTTTTTTATTTTTACATCCATGTCCCTAATACGCGTTAACTCACTAGTTACGCATTATAGCTCCAAAATTCACGCCGTAAGCGCGCAGCAAGGCCTGCGGCCTGCGACTAAGCCCCACACCCGACTCTATGGGTATAAATACAGGGAAAATACATAAATATGAATATGCCAAAGCGTCATATTTTCCCGCCGAAAATGACTAGAAAAATAGTAGGAAAATCACAAAAAAATCGTAGAAAATTCAGGGACATTACACTCACCAACGTGATAATAGATATACTGCCAGATTTAATAATGTAAAGAACTCCAAATAACGAGATACAATTTTATTAGGATTTTGGTGCATCCACCGTCTAATTACATGTTGTTCTTTCCCTTCCCATTATATTCCACCTTTTTCCACTACAAGTTCCATCTTATTTCCACTACAAGTCAAAACAAATTTCATCTCTGCATAAGTCCAAATCAACGTTCAAACAAAGTTTACCAATTTCATTTTATGAAAAAGCCAAAAGGTAATTCCAAACCAAGTGTAAAGAAAATTCACAATATTCATTCTATGCAAAAGAAAAGTCCAACGAGGTTTTGATTTTTCTTCTATTTTATATCAAGTAGAACTAAAGTCCAAACACGTTCATCAATGAATGACATCTGATGCATGTCTTGCAAAACCTCCAACTCTATTGAGGTATTATCTTTATTTTCTTCTCGACAATCTGTTTTTGTTTCCTCTGACACTCAAGTGGCAAGTGCCTATTTTCTCTCTTCATCTGGCACTCAAGCAGCAAGTTTTATTTATAATTGGCGCATGTACATTGCCAATTTTCCAACTCTATTGATAATTGGCATAGGTAATTTTTCCATTCCCTTCTAGTGTCTGGAACTCTAGTTAAAGCATGAATTGGTTTTTTGCAAATGGATCGGGTTGCACTCTCTACAAATTGCTCTTAGTTTAGTAATTTTATTGATCAGCAATATTAAGTTTACTTTTTCTTATATTGGGAGAAGAGGTCGAGCGCATCATCAACATGACAACATTACAGTTGAGAGCCATTACCGAGTAGATATTTTTTTATACTGCAATAGATTTACAATTACAAGAATTAAATGGTCACTTTAATAGGCATTCAATGGAGTTGCTTAGACTTAGCTCAACTTTAGGTCCTCAATATGTGTCTAGAACTTTTAGAATTGATTACATTCGTTAATTAGTAGACAAATTCTATCTACAATACTCCATATATCATGAGAAAGTACAATTGAGAATGCAACTTCTCCATTATGAGCATAATGTAGTTCAACATGCAAAGTATAAAAATTTATCAACTATTTTTGGATTGTGCCAATAGTTGGTAATGACCAAATGATTAACAATATATCACCTTATTTATTGAGCGATTGAACTTGTGCTTACTCTTCCAGTTTCTACTGCAACTATAGAACGATCATTTTTAGCCATGCTAGAGGATGATTTTATCACATATTCTTTGTTTGTGTACATTGAAAGGGAGATTGCTGAAAAAATTAGTATAGTCAATTATTGAGGATTTTAAAGATTTGAAGGATCGTTGAGTTCCATTATGGTAGATGATGAATCAATTTTGTGTAACTTATTTTATCCATAATTTTTAAGGCCAAATAAGACTAAATTTTATAATATAATTTATTTTTTATTTATTTTTAAAAGAAAATTTATTTCTTTATTGTCCCCCAGACATGAAGTCCTTGTTCTGGCTTTGGCCTCACTGTCGGTGTCCAATAAACGTGCATAACTTTGCATACATGCATGAGTAATGTTTATCTTCCGCCCTTCTTCAACACAGTCACTGATGTATTGGTGACCTTGCCAATGAACAGGAAAAAAATGTGTGTGACATGCACGTGATCCATACCTATTATACCAATGAAATTTAATCACTTCCTTAAGTCTTCCACCTTGAATCTTTTAATTCAAGTCTTTTAATTCTAAATTTGACTTGATATACCACAAACTAAACTAGACTCTTAAGACTTAATTACACACAAGTCAAACGGACATAGTTTTGATATCAAAATATAGCCAATTACCATATATATATGCCACATATGTTCTAACAATTAGTGCAAAAATTTCTTGAAGCTTACGAGAGCACTAGAATATCTACTATTGTACTCATAGGTTTTAGTATTTAATTATGGCGAAATTAGAACACCCCTTGACCTTTGGCAAAATTATATTTACACCCCTTGACATTTTAAAAACTACACATACACCCCTACTATTAACAAAATAGTTAGTAGTTATTCTTAAATGAAAAAAAATACCCCTATTCACTTAACAGTTAAGTTGTAGTAGGGTATGGTAATATATCTTGTAATTGTTTGAATTTCATTGAATAAAACTATGTCCAAATTCATGTATTTTTTAAGTTTTAAGAGTCTGACAAGGTTAGTGATGTGATTAAGTCAAATTTAGAAGCTTTTGAGAAGAGGGAGCTGATTATTTCTGATTTGTAAGGAGGAAAAATAAATACTAATAAGCTTCGTAAATGCCTTAAATAAGGTACATGAGATTCGGAAGTCAATGAACAAATAATTTAGATTATTTATGATCATTTACATTGATTTCACATTACGCTATAATAAAAAAAAACATAATTATGTTGAAGAATTCAATTTTTTTTTTTTTTGAAGTTTTGCTACACTTGAATGTTCACTCAACACCCTGAAGTTATACATTGGGTTCAAAGGAGAAAAAAAGTTGAAGATCAACATGCGTTCGGATTAACTTTTTATTGCAATTCATGTATGATGTCGAAGGTGTGAACAAAAGTATGCAAATATTTGACCTTAAAGGTATGCGCAAGTTTGACTGTCACAAAAATAGAGAAGATTTAATTTGATGTGATTCTTATTCGACTCAATCTCTTACAACTGACTTAAAGTACTATATATAGACGGTTTTTACATCTATTATGTGCATGTTTTGCATTATTATTATTGAGAGTCCTTTTGGGTTCTTCTTTTCTTCTATAGTTGGGTTATTTCCTCCACAAATACTCCTAAATTAAAAAAACTCCATGTTGATTATCCTTATGTTTAAATCAACTTCAAACTCCTGAGAGTTTCTATTTGTGTCTTTTGAGATTTTGATGTGATTGTGGTTTATTAAACCTTGTCTATGACTTTTTTCAGTCCTTTAGTTGAAAGTTGGATTTAATTATTGTGTGAACTTTGATAGAATTCAAAGATTCATATAGATACAAGAATTTGTTAAGGATTGAAGATCAAAAACATTGGGCGCAAGTCATTGGGAATTTTGGCATGTAGATTCATCTTGTGTGTAAAATTTATGTACCAAGGGACATAACTATGTAATTTGATTTTCATAGTGGATTTAAAATTGGACTAGGTCCTGTGCTTTCTCCCTCATCATGTTTTCCACTAAAAATCACTTGTGCACTTTATGTTTAATTGCTTTACTTATTTGCACAATTTAGGGATTTTTGCATGGGAAGAAATTGTTGCTATTTAAACTAGTATAAATTGATTTGGTTAGTTTCTTATGGTTTATAATCTAAATCAATATTTGACTAAAGCATGCTTGATGTGATGCAAAATGTTATAATAAACCTTCAGTAGAACCTTGGGTGCATTGAATGCACTGAGCATTGGGAAAACATGTGATATTATGAGGTTTCATTTGAGCCACTTCAATCGTTTGAAGTAACTGAGGCTAGATAGGTCATCGATCATAGCTTTCAATGAGAGATGGAAGAGGGAGACACAAACTTTTCACTTTCCATATGGGGAGATGTTGATCACTCTATAGGATGTAGCAATATTACTTGGCTTGCAAATAGAAGACCATGCAATGACGAGAACAATAGCAAATGTTAATTAGTAGATGGACTACTTGCAAGAGTAACTCCATCTACTACTTCAGTACTCAGGTGAGCCTTAGATGGTTATCAGATGAGTTTTGTGTACTCCCATATGATGTCACAAAGCCAATTATCCAGCAGCATATGTGAGCTCATTTACATTTTACTTATTGCCACCATATTTGTTAACAACACCTCATGACTAAGTCTCACACCCTACTCTATGGGTACAAATGTTTGGGTAAAATGATAATTAAATACATCAAAGTATCAAATTTTTCAGCCAAAAAATTAGCAAAAAATTGTAGAGAATGCACAAAGAATATAAAAAAAAACCCTAAGAACAAATCTCAAACTTACTCCTGCTATTATGGACTTTTGTGATGAGCTTAGGCCCAATTTTTGTGACTAAGCCCCACACCCGACTACAAGTACAATATCGTGGCAAAAATGATAATCAAATATGCCAAAGCATCAAATTCCACATCAAAAAATCACAAAAAAATTACAAAAAAATTAAGGATTTTACAAGATAGCTAAACAAGTACCATGTAATGGAAAAACATACATAAATCAAAAGTATCATAATTAAGTGAACATGATCATCATTTCCTAAGTACACCAAGTGAAAATAAATAATATAAATTAATCACAATATAAAATCATGTTTGAAAGCACAAAAACGTAAACATTTCATTACCATGACCACACTTATGAGTCACTTACTAAGTGCAAGTCATAAAGGTTCTCTATGACATGGTAACCACATCTTGGAGTTATTATTGCACAACATCCCATGAACTACTCACAAATTTGACCTCAGTTCTTCTGAAGCCTACCTGCTCCATCCACACCATGAAGCTAAGGCCCACAGGGGCTCATAGACCTAAGTGGTAAACAACTCAACTACCATGATCATCGAAACCTCCTGTATTGCATTGCGTATGACCAACCATCTTTTTATACTCTAGTCCATTCTAAATTAACTTCCAAATCATGGGAGCTATCGTACCTAACTCCCACCCTTGGGGAGCCAAAAGATCATGATCCTTTTTATTCTATCCTTTCCGTTTACATGGAAAATGACTCACTTGAGGAGTCGACATGATACTCGTAATCTTTGACCTTATGTGTCAAATACCAACAGTCTCTGGTGCAATATAATACAATGATACATATACAAAAAGGGTGTATATAGCCATATATTATCAAGCTTTTCATCACATATACATGCATTTTTATGTACATAAACTCATGTCATTATAATACTTAAAAATAGCATACATAATATCTTAGGCTTCCATCTTAGGCCGGGTTTTGCAGGACCCAATCTGACCGAGATAGGAACCGAGTTCCTTGGACCCGACCAGACACCAGAAAGGAACCGAAAATCTTGGACCTGACTCAACCCAAAATAAGAACTAAAAAACCTGAGAACCAAGATTCTATCTTGGGTCGGGTTAGTTCCAATAATTCAAACTAATTTGACACTATATTGAGTCAGTTCTATCTATAAAACATTATAAGAGTTCATATAACCCTTGTTCAATATGATTTTATAAGTTAATTAGGAACTCAGGTTAGGTCGGTTCTTCGGCTTTCACATGCTAGGCCTGACCTGACCCAAGTTTGCCTGGGTATTTTTTCTTGAACCCAACCCAAGATAGGACCAAACCTAACTAGGTCAATCTCAGGTCAGTTCCATTTGGATCAGTTTGGGTCTAGATTTTCAACACAACCCTATAATATCCTAACTTGTGCTGAGAAACACTCAACACCAACTTACTGTTGGTAAACTCACCGGTTTGTTGACTAGGTTATGAATGCCCATTGACTACCCATAGGCGTGTCGAATGCTCGCCGACAGTGGGTTGGCATGGGACAGCCCACCTCATCGATGTCTAATGCACTAAAATAATGTTCAATTAAATATTTTTAAATTTTAAATTGTAATCCTATTTTATGTTAATTCATTGCTTATTTGGGTTATTTATGTTTTGAATAGGTTAGTTGGACCTTAATTTAATTTACATGTCTAAACAGGCTTCAATAGGATCCAAGTGGAATGAGTGAAACCCAACTACCCAAAGCTATTTAAAAGTCAAGAATGGGCTCCTAATGGTCTAAACATGCATGGAATGGTCGAACACAACCTTTTGGACCCGTTGGATTTGAGATTTGCATCAAGAGAACTAAATTAGGAAAGAAGCTGATTCGGACAGATTGATGCAGCCTTAGTATTTTAACCATATCTTTCTATGTATAATTCGTATTGATACTATTCTGGTGGAATTAAAAAAAAGACTTACGTGGCTACAATTATTATTTCATGAATAAATTCAAATTTCCGAAGATGTATGGGTCAAATCTGACATGTAAAGAAACAACTAGTTAACTAACCCAAGGCCAGCACATGGAGAATCTTTTCATTGGTTATGATTGATATACATAAGGAAAGACAATGAGGAATATTAGATAACTAAAGGAAGATTCAAATATACTTATTTGCTAAATAAATCATTGATTTATTTTATTGATTTAGAATCTAATCATTGCCAAAGAAGCAACCAATCAGGCAATCAATCAGGATGCAATCTAGAGATATGATTGGACTTTCCCCTTTGAAGCAACCCCTTCTACTCCCATAAATAGAGGGGTAGACGTGATAGATGCATCATCTCCTCCTCTTTGGAGCTTTCTTCTTTTCTTTTGTATTTTTGTTTTTAGTTTTATTGTAATGGCTTTCTAAGCTCTCAAGCTAAGGCTAGGAATGAAGCTTGTACTTGATGTTTAATGGCTACTTTGATTCAAGTAAGTTCTGTATCATTTTAAATTGATGTTTCATAATTAAAGAGTTTATAGTCTATATAATTATTTGATTCGGCATTAAAGAAAGGCACGCCGAATGCTTATAATTCCTTGTGATTATATACTTAATGCTTTCACGTAGTAAATAATCAATTACTAGTGTTCTATTTCAAAATTCTTTAAAAGATAAATTTTCCGATTGAGACGAATTTTCATTTGATCTTAATTAAGTTATCATTTGAATCAAATATATATTAGAGATTTATTACAAGTGGATTTCTGATTATTCTCTATTCTATTATCTTCGTAATAGTTTTCATCGACCTCACTATCGATGATTGACAGATTGTACACCGATGCACCAATGCATGTTAGAGTCACTATTATCATCTCTCTCCTTTCACATACACCATCACCGATGTTTAGGTGGTCATGAGACAATCGAGAAGAGACAATAAAACTGAACCCAATTCCCCAAAACCACTCTAATTGATGCTATAACACAAACCTTTCCACACACCCTCTTCCCACAATGACTAATAATAACAATTCCATCACATGATCATATAAAAGTAAGAAAATACATGATCTCAAGCATATTCATGACAAGAATCTTAGAAATCATTCTATACATGCCTTCATGCCAAGAAATAATCATGATCATCCCCTACAATCATTTAAAAACTAAATCATGGTAAAAAGGTTAGCAATCTGACGTTTTTCCTTCACCAAACACAAAGGTCTCCACAAACTCAGTCATCTTCCCCCTTCCTCCGGACTTTAATGTGCCCTAATTCTTCATCTTCAATTCAAAGTCAAAGATTCCAAAAAATTTGGGTCAAGGATTGTCAAAGGTATTTATATGAGGGATAAATAACCAAATTTTGATGCATAACCAACTCAAAAATTACACGAAACCACTTCTGTGCAATTTCAAACCTTTTGGTTAGACACACTTAGAGCACCAACACGTTAATGGCCTATCAACAATGAATTTGGCACTTTATCGGCGAAGCAACCGATGTGTTGAACTTCATCAATAGTGACCCAGAACTTCACCAGCTAAGCACTGACTTGTCAATGCCTACTAACAAAAACTCTTGGTTTCTAAAAAGTTAAAATTTGATTTGTATTTATCATTGTTTCTATTTTCTAGAGTTTATTACTCAGTAATACGATCATTGTTAAAGGAGTATGTTGGCTCATTTGGAATGATGCCAGCAAAACTCAAAAATCACAAGAAAACTACTAGTTGATTAATAATTAATATAATGTACAAGAATATCACACAAAAATCGTGTAACACTTCTAGTTTGAACACGAGCATCAATATTACCAATGATATTCTAAGCAGGGTGATCCTTTTCAAACCATGTTGGAGGGATATATATATAGCTAGTTATGGATCCTCTTTAGTAATATATGTTCTTCCCAAGGTTGGCACTCTACGGTGGAGAAGAAGGGGAATGATGGCGCCCATGATTGAAGTCTTCTTGTTATTGGCTTATGGTGCCATATTTCCAACATGTGGTAGCCACTTTGGATTTGCCTCTCAAGAACTTGAAAACCGTACATATCATCTTAGAGACATGAGAAATTTTATTGGTTTTGGGAGCAACTCCTTTCATTAAATCTTCAATATCTTGGGGAAGAATAGGTACATCATCTAATAAAATCAAACTATCATCTACAATCACATTATAAGATTTTATTATTGACGTAATTATCAAATTGTAGACTCTTTTGTATGACTTTTAGTTGAATAACCTAGGAAATTTTCTTGGTCACTTTTTTAATCAAATTTTCAAAGTTTTCTTTATCTTTAAAAATATAACAAGTGTTACCAAATACTTTTAAATACTTCATCGATGGCTTCTTTCCATTACATAGTTCATATGCAGTCTCATTTGTTTGGATAGACTTTGTTTACTATATTACATGTGGTATGAACAACTTTATACCTGAAAATACTTCAGTAGCTTCTTCAAATGAAGCATAACTCGAGCTATTTTTTGTATCACTAAGTTTTTCCTTTCAGCTACACCATTTTATTGTGGTTTTTTGAGAGCAAAGATTTTATGTTTAATTCCATATTTTTTGTAAAACTATCAAATTTATAATTAGTGAATTCTTCTCCCTTGCCACTTCTACATAGTAACCTTTTTCATTTTAAACTTTTTAAATTATTTCTTCAAATGCTTCATATGCATCACACTTCTCCCTTAAGAAGTAGATGAATATGGAATATTCATCAACAATAACCAAAATGTACTTCTCCCCACTATGCTTATAATTTGCATAGGCCCCATCAAATTAATATACAATAGATCAAATGGTCATGAAGTAGATAAAAGTTGTTGTTTCTTGTGCAACTTTGGTTTGTTTTCCAACCTAACAAGGACCACAAATAAAATTCGATGGAATACATCTTACAAACTCATATTTTGTGATCATGGCAAACTACATAAAATTAATGTGATCTATCCTTTGATGTCATAGATTTACAGTGTTGAGACATGTAACATTTGTTATCGTTGAGACTAGATTGTCAAGAAAATAATAATTATCATATGCATGAGTTCCTTTTCCAACATGTTTTGCAGCCTTATTCATAATGTCACGAAATAGTTTATTAAATTTCACCAAATAGCCATTGTCACAAATTTGACGAATACTGAAGAAATTAGCACCTAAACCCTCAATATATAAGACATTTTTCAACACAAGCAATCTATGAAATTCAATTGTACCACCTCCACATACTTTTATCAATTTTGCTATCACAAAAAAAACACTTCTATTATTATTAAACACAATATATAAAACATTCTTCAATACAAGCCATCTAGGAAATTCAGTTTTGCCACCTCCACATACTTTAGCCATTGTTCTATCACAAAAGTGACAATTCTATCATTATTTTTAACAAAGTGTGAGAATTTAGACCTATCTCTAGTCATATGTCTATGACAATAACTATCCAAAACCCATTTAGATTTCTCTAAAACTCTCATGGTTGAATAAACAACATGACAATGAATATCGTCTTTCCTAACCCATATTTGCTTAGGTTTTTGTTAATTTTTTACTAATGGAGGTGATTTAGTCATTATAGCTTATAACGACAAATTTTGATTAATTGAAGAACTTATGTGGTACAACTTGTGTAGAGATACAACAAGAATTTTGTTTTACCATATGTAAAATTGTGGATTTGCTTCATGTTACAACTTGGACCTTGGAACACACACATGTGATACCAAGATCTGGGATGTGACAAATTGTTATCCACTGTGAGGTGAACCCATAAGATTAAAGAGAAGACATTATTAAATATTATGAAACAATACATAATTAATTAGAGTCAAATCTCCCTTTTATTACAACACACCATTGTCAAAAAGTAAATAGTAGTAAGAGTCCATAACATAATGAAATGTCCAAAAAAGCATACTATAGTCTTCCACTCTTAAACTATCACATGTTGATAGTTTGATATTATTACACTCCAGTTTGCACCCTTTACACACCATCTACTTATTGATAGAATCTAGCACACTTGCATATTAATTACACAGAAAAAGAGGGGATAATCCTTGAAGGGTGATCATATGCACCTAGTAAGAGAAATTAAATATACATACATAGAGTATCATTCATATCCATATATGTGAACATATAACATAATTAATTCCTCATAATATATATAACATGGAAAAGCACCTTATTAACTTAACATAAAACATAATGTAGTTTCACCTTTGGGAACACATGGCATTATCAAATAAGAATATATGATAGATAATTCATTTCCTTGATCTTTCCACTAACCTGGTAATGTAGAAAAGCATATGTGGCGGATAAGTCACGCGCACACAATAGAACCCATGACGTGATAAAATGGTTTGGTGGGCTTCATGTTCTTTCCATTTGGAGTTTCCTTTAATCCTCGATAAACATGTGCATTCTCTAACATCTTCATTGTATTATGGTGATCCTTAACATAACACATATTCATATCATTTAGTTGAAAGTGATTAGTGTCTGCTACAGCCAAACTTGATTTCCACTTATTATGTTATTACATGTTATGCTTAGTACACCCTTCCTTCCTAGAGTCCTCTAAGGATAATATATGTATAGATATTTACATTATTTACTACTAAGTATAACACAATCATCATGTCAACATATTTACATATATATATATATGTGTGTGTGTGTGTGTGTGTGTGTGTGTGTGTGTGTCTTTTATTCATGAGCACATCCATTGATCTTCACCACATAAGAACTTTTAATGAGTTGTTTCAATCTAAAACCAAGTTGGAAAAGAGAATTGGTCTCATCATATGTCCTGCATTAATAAAAATACCCTTAGATGAGAAATTTCAAAGAAAATAGTTAAAGGCCTTGACAATTATCAAAAATTCATGGAATGTACAGAGCTAAAACATGAAGGTGTTCACAAAATTTTAAAACAATCAAAGTCCATTTGATGAGAATAAATATTCAAATACAAAATTCAGGCTATAAGGCTAAAATGGTAATTCCCAAGAATGTAAGAAAATTCAAACTAGGTGTTGAATATGGATATTACCAGTAGTAAAATACGTCACAAGAGTGATGAGTCTTGATCATGGATGAGCAACCAAGTTGTATGAAATCACTAATTTGGATTTAAAATACTAATTCATTGGAAAAGCTTCATAAATTAAGAAAATAAGTAAAAACAACAAAAATTAAAGTTAACATGGAAGTTCCACCTTCATATACATTAGCAACTTTTTAAATCATTCATAACTTATAAGATAAATAATGACCACATAATGTGTTAGAGATGAATTAGATTACTAATTCTTCATTTCATATACTATTATATACAAAATAGAAAGAATTACAATTTTTTTAGTAAATAGAAAAATAAAATAATAAAAATAAATTGTACATCATCATATGCATAATATAATGGCTTAGAAATCATAATACTCATAGAAATAAAATCATCAATTAATCAACTTCATATCAAGCAATATCATTATCTTAACTTAGAAAATACTCCATGTGTCCCAAAATAAATGTTCTATTTAGTTTTTCAAAATGAACTAATTTTACTTCATTTTGAAAAACTAAATAGGACACTTATTTTGGGACAGCGAGAGTAATCATTTTAAGGGCATTACTCCTTACATTCACACAGATCGAACTAGCTTCAAGATATGGGGCTTTGAGACACCTTACCACTAAATTTGATGTCCAAAAGCTCAAAATGACACTTCTCAACTTAAGACATAAGATGATGAAGAATTGAACAAGTGTGTTAGAGTCATACTTAACTTGTATACCATTTTTCCTATAAATCAAAACATGGTTTTTACCTCAAAATATTCTCAGATGATCACTGAATTCACCCTTGTAGAAATTCACTAACCTTAGCCTATTGACTGAGAGATAAATCTTGGTAAAAAAACCTTGAAAAGAGTGAAGGATTTTGAGAATGTATACTAGAACTTGATGAAGTATGAAAAAGAAAGAAATATGGATTTTTTTTAACCAACTTGAGATGAGAGAGCAAGTTGAGTAAGCAAAAGGAGAGGAAATGAAGTATAGAATGAGAAAATGAAATTAGGAAGGGGAGAGGGAACTTGGGGGTGGACCATAGGGATTAGGGAAGAGTTTTTAATGCTCCCCACTCACCATGAGCCCAACTTAAGGAATGTCTGAGGACCATTCATATTTAAGATCGATAGCACACACTTTAGTGCATGTTAGCATTAGTGTCACTGACGCTAGCGTCTGCATCATCGATCTTAAATATGAACGGTTCCCAAGTGTTCCTTATGTTATGCTCATGGTAAGTAGGGAGCATGAAAAACTCTTCCTGGATTTAGGAGGGTGGTTATTGGTAGTTTCCAACTTGGTAACCACCATTCATGGGTTACATCACTTCTTTCTCCATTCAAATTTCAAATTTTCAAAACCAAAATAGGTTGAACCAAAGGGTGAAACTCTTACTGAATGATTCATAATTCTAATGGGCTTAGGCCCTGTTTTCTTATGAAAGTAAAATAAATGAAATAACAAGAAAAAATTATATGGGAAGACACACTTTAGGATTCTCAAATTTTTTTATTAGGTTCTCAACTTGTTTGAAGAACTTATTTTAGTACTTTATAGTAAAGAACTCTTTTTGTTAGAGGATAAGGCAACTTTTTTACAAAGCTAGTTAATTTGATATGTCTAAACTTTTGATTGAGCAGAAATTTTGTTTTGGCTATTTATTACATTAGAAATTGGTGTGTCTTTAGGTTTAACAAAATTCATTTTAGAAGTATTTTAAGGTTTAATATTTCAATCATAACCTACATTAAATTTATCTTTACTTGACTATCCAATGTGCAACATCTTCCTCAGTTTTTAGTTACGCTTTGGGTAACTTTCTAATTTTTCTTCTCCTCTTTCAATTTCTTATGTGAGGATCGTGATTTTTTAGCACAATTTTATGCCTCTAATAAAGCTAATTTTTTAGTTTTAGCAATTTTAAGTTATGTAGATGTGCTAATCGGAGGGCATTCTTAAGGATATAGTAGAGATTTTCGAAAAATGAGAATAATAAGCCTTGAACTACCTAAATTAGACATTGGGGCCGAAAGTTATAGCCTCAGGAAGTGTGCAATATGGTTGAGGACCCACTTGAAAAGTGCAAAATAACCTACCCATGTAGGGTCTAGTTTTGTATAGCTCATTTACACGAACCCATCAATATCATGAACGATTGAATTGGAGTTCGGGAGAGAAAGTTAACTCATGTTTAAAGTTTTTATTTTTTTGAAAAAATAAGAAATAAAAATTAGTTTATTGCATCAGCTGGCATCATAGTATTGATGCCATCCACGATGGATCAACGCAAAGTGCTAGTGCAACACGTATCGTCCAGCATGCAATGTGCAGTGGCACCATGCTGTGCACGTCATTACATGTAGCCCGCAGACCCGTGTCATGCATTGTGCTCATAATGTGTGGCATGTGTGTGGAACTGCCTCACACTGCTATTTATATGTGCGTGGGGTTAGTTTTTAGAATTTCTTTTCTCCCATACTCCTCAAACTTTATTTTTGTCATTCTAAGTCGTTCTAAATCCAATTTGAGTCATTCAAGAGGCATTCTTACCTAAATCAAGTGTGTTGGACACTGTGGAGGAGTTATTTTTTCAGTTAGAGAGCTCTAAAGCCTATAAAATTGATGTCTAATTTCGTGATGTTTGGCTCATCATATTCGAACTCGCACAGAGAGTGAGGTAGGGTTTTTTATCTAATCTTATGACATAAATGTTTATTTTAGTTGTCTTTTGACCTTGAACTTAATATATGTATGACTCTAGCATGCTATGTGTTAGAGTTAATTTCAAGTTATGTTTTTAGATTTCCACACATATATTCTATTTTTCGAATGATTATATATTGGAATATGATATAAATTATATATTGTATGTTTATAATTTCATATATATATATATATATATATATATTTGATTTTATCGAATGATTCTCCTTTGAAGAAGGATATTAAGTATATACTATGATTGTTATGATTGCCTCATTTATAATCGATTTATCGAATGTTTATCCTTGGAATTTGATTATGAATTATACACATAGAAGCATGTGAGATAGAGAAAATCTAGTTTCGCCATTGTTTTCATTATGAATGAGTACATTATGTTTGAAATGCAGTTTTAGAGAACTCATCCTTATCAAAATGATGATTCTCAATATTATTTTTAAAAATACATACAAGTATGGTGATCAAGTTACTAAAATCAAATGAAGAAAGGGTAAATGTCTTGTTGGAACGAGCGATCCAACCCTATCTTTGTAATCGTTATTAGTGATGTTCTCATAGCTTGTAGAGGCAAGGCTAGGGTTTCTAAAAGGATAAACATTAGAATGGAACGTTTTGGAAGAAAAATAGTCATTTATGAGTCTAGGAAATCAGGATTGATTTGTTTGTCTAAAGCTATTTTCGGGTACCATGAAAGAGCTCTGTGGATTAGAAGAGGGCACAAATATAATCCGATTTGGAATCAGGTGTACAGTATACACTTTAGACTGGTCAGCCCTTAGCAAAGGGCGGGGACCCTAATTAGCCCCTAATGAAGGGCACACATTACTAAAAAGGCGACGCGCCCTATGGTGGCTCTTCTCTCTACAAGCACGAGGTATTTTGTGATGATCCGTGGAGGAGTAAAAGGCTGCAACTTTTGTACCCACAGCAAAGTCCTTAGGAAAGAGTAGGTATTTGGTACACTTGTAACAAGCCATGAGAGCTTGCAAATCTTGGGAGCATCTTTGATACGTAGGAAAAGGCTCTAGGGGTAGTTTTGGCTTAGAGGCACACCCTCTTTTATAAAAGTATTATTTATGATATGCGATTTGAAATTTCCCTTGTTACATTATACTTGATAGTATAAATTCTCCTACTAAGTATTTTAAAATACTCACCACCCCCCATACCTTGCAGGACCTGGCAAAGCTTAGTGTGCGGGTAGAAGAGCTTGCTTAGGAGTTTTTGATATGATTTCAAAGATTTCAACCGCTATTAAATCTTAAGAAACCTTATTATTTTTCCCCTTGTATGTTTGTATATGAATGATATATTCCTGAGAATTGATATTTTATACCATGCTAATGGTGAATAGCTCTAGTTGTAGGCCTGGACGAACTCTAATATTTTTCTATTAAAACTTTTATATATGTTCCAAAATCCCAGGTCACACATCTTAACATAATCAACACCCAAAGTACTCAATTCAACGACATTACTACTAACCTTAGAATATTCTGAGTCAAATTTCTTCTTGAAATTAACAATCTCAATTTCCTATTCTCTAAATTTAATTATTCTTTTCTAGAGGTTAAAATAATTTTTCTTTCTCTTATAAGCATATGAATCCATGTTAATCAATTAGTGTTTTACAAACTATTTAAAATAGTAGCAAATAATTTTCAATTTAAATTCAACAACCAGAAGTCAAATCAATTAAGGGAAGTGTGCTCCAAATGAGTTTAACTTAAATTATAAATTTTCACAAAAAATAATATAATCAATATCTAAAATAATTACGGGACTAGTATGATAATATTTTGCATTAAATTTAATCAAACATTAACAAAATAGCACTCAAATTTTTTTTACATAGAAAAATGATGAGACCTAGTCTGGTTTTGAAACTTCTCATAGCATTTGTTACAATCACTTCCATTAATTTCACCTAAGTAGATATTTAATTCACATTGCAATCACCAATTCCCTTGACATGTGTTATTTGTGTCAATGCTCTCTTGCATAATCCATTGCTTTATACACTTACAATTTCTCTTGTATCCACTACAAAATTTCTATCTTACAAAAAGAATCAACTTTCTATGGAAAGTATGAAAATAGATCTAGACAACTTGTTGAGTGAGCGATCACATAAAAAATGTCATCAATTTATTCACAAAAAAATTTGTAATTCAGTTTGGAGATTAAAACTTGAAATTAACATAGAGTTGTTACAAGATAAATAAAACTTTAAGAAAGGAAAAATATCCTTTACAGTTTCTAACTTGAAACAACAATCTCTCTCTCCCAAAAAGAGGTAGGACTAATCTATTTATAGAGTTCTTAAGTCGGTTCAAGAGGCAATTTTACAATGTGAATAAAAAATAGACTCAATCTACAAATTGTCCATAAGTCGAACATTCTATTGCCTTTGGACGAACGTTCGAGCTTCGAATTTTAACTCCAAAGAAAATTCTAGCTGCTCAAATGTATGAGGAGTGAAGTTATGAAATTTACAAAGATGTAGATTGTCACGCATCGCCACACCACCCTTGACCTGAACAAGGTCTAGGGTGGTGGGATATAGCGCGATGAAGTGGAATAGTAATCCATATTGGGTTCTTATCAAAGTACACAACATGTACCCTTTGTGCAAAAGCAAATAATAGAAGGTAAAAGAGATTAATTAATTATCTTAATCTAATACACCCACATCAATACATAAAATAAAAGTCATAATCCCTAAGGATACAGCATGTCTAAAGTCATCATAGGCTACCCATAACATGAAAGTAATATGTTTCAAACATTAACATAATCCTAATATAAGTCTAAACATGGCAAAGTAACTAGCCTCATCTCTCATAAATGTATCTACTCACCCTTGAGCTCGTAATACAATCCATCCTAAGTGCCTACATGACACAACATACAACCCGAAAACAAAACCACAAACAAAAGAGTAGCAAGCTTAGCTCAGTAAGGTTTTAAAACGAAACATAAACTCATGATAACACTATATGCATTCTTCTCATATAAATCAATTTAAACATGCATCACATATCAATTATCTACACTTGTGCATCATAGATTAAATCACATTTTATATTCATATTTACACCACATGTGCATCATAGGCTCATTCATAATTCATAACACACATGCACAACCTGTGCAATCATTTTAATCTTATGGTTCATTTACATCTTGCAAGAATCAAGTATCAAAATTCATATTCACCCCACATAATCAAGTATAATCAAACTACATTCCATCCTATATAAGTGTAATCATTCCATATGCATCTTGTGTAAACATAAGCATCATTGTCCCTGCACAACATGTGTCAATAAGCATTATAATCCATATATGCATAAATAATCTGGTGAATGTCTCAATAGAGAAAATAATCCTACTTATCCTAGCCATAGTTCAAGCAGACCTGCTCACCCTGAAAATCCTAAAAAGAAGTCCAAATTCCTGGAAAGGAAGGCTAGAGCAGTTTGGGTAAATACCTAATGGGGAAATTACGCCCTGGTAAGCCAGTATACATGGACATACTAGCATGGATTCTCAAGTCCAGAAGGACACAATAGTTATCACATTATAGCAAATTTGATCTTCTCACCCAGGGAGGAAACCTATCTTCAAATAAACGTAAAACCCTATCCAATAGATATAAAACCTTGTCCTTTTGGATATAAAACCAATTCTATAAACCTTTGATGCAGCTAATCCTGAAAACTAGGCATCCAATCAATTAGTCACGGTTAAACAAGATTAATCTTTGTTAACAAATCATTATCATGATGCATGCGACATGATACATATGTGAACAATGTTTAATGGATGCAAGAATAGGTAAATATACTCTAATCAGTCTTAAATGTATGAAACATGGTCCATTTGTGTCAAATAAAAATCATATAAGCATGGGTAAGAGATGCATTCATTGATATATTCTTAATTGAGATAAAGCATGTGTAAGATGGCTCATTTGTAATAAAATTGACATGTGCATGCATTCATATCCTCTCATGATCATAAGCGATCTCATGATCATATCCTCGCATGCATCATACTAAGCTTAAACATACATAGTAATATCTTTAATTATGCTAAAACATATATAGCATACTCCATATGAAATTAATGTGACATAGGTAAGTATTCCTAACTCATCATGGTCATAATATATTGGAATCACGAGAAAGAATAAAGAAATAATCAAAATTCACTAAAATGCACATGTAGCAAAATTATGTGCAGCCCGTTCGAACAGCCTAAAGGCTTGAACGGCAACGCACAAAGTGTGTTTTCCTATATAGTTGTTCAAACAGCTTGTTAGCCCATTCAAACAGTTGGAACATTTCACTTTGGTTCATCTTGTTCTTCTCGAAATTTGAACAAAAATCATTCCAAAATTCCATATAAATTCCCCAATCATCATAAAATATTATTTAATCAATACCTATGCCTAAAACATGATGGATCTAACATTGTTCATACTTCAACATACAAAAATAACAATAATTCACATATTTTTAAGGAATCACCATTACCCACCAAGATGCTTCAAAATCTCAAATAAACTCATAATCATGGCATTACAAGGACGAAAACACTAATGGTGAAAACCCCTTACCGCTATTCCACTTGTGAATCCTTTTAACAAACTCCAACCTCAAGAAATCTTACCCCAAAATTAGGGCTTTGGGTTAGTCCTAATAAAACCTAGCTAATAGACTCAAATCAACACGAGAATGATATATTTATGACCTTCTTAGGTTAAAAACAAAAATCACATAGATTAGGGTTCTAAATAAGAATTAAAAAGATAATCTTGATGGAATAAAACTAAGAATCCAATTAGGAGAAGTAAAGAGTGAGATAATTAAGATAAAAAATATTATAAAGGTGTGATTAGGAAAAAATCTTACCTTAAGAAGGGTTTCTCTTTCGGGAAATGAGGGTAGAGCATAACCTCCCTCCTAATCTCACCTTTCCCCGTTTGGGAATGAGGGCTTGTGGGCCAAGAATTGAATTGTTGAGCTGAAAAATAAGTGAATAGATCCTAAGTAACCGTTTAAGTGTATATTTGACTCAAAAATGAATTTAATCACACCCAAGGTAAGACAAATCAATAGAAAATTGGCAACCGAAAATGGGTAGCACATCATCCGACACGAACGTGGGTCCAATGGTAGGGCCCTCTTCTTTGATGAAGGAAAATAGAGAAATATCCTTAAATAAGTGAAAATTTTGATGAATCAAGCTTGACACTAATATTATAAATTAAAATAAAATTAAACCTCAAGAAATTTATAACTAAACTAACCCATTACCCAAGAAAATCAAATCAAACCGAAACAAATAATTTCACACAAATCAAAAGTAAATAAATTAGAAATCTTACATAGATTAAATAAAACATTCAAAATAACTTTTTACCTTTTTTGACTGATGGAATAATGTGAAATTAATAAAAATTATAAGAAATAATAGCTAATTGTGCTAATTGATATCCGGATCTCATGGAGTTTATTTAAGGCATCCATGTTAATTTTGATTTATGTATTCAACTTTTATCTTCAATCTTGAATCAACAATACACTTCAACACTTCAAATCAAGAATAGATCATGGAAGTAGTTTATCCTTTACTATCCCCCACTTTGGCAATTCCATTACAAAATAATTTACATTGTATTACAAAGATCGAAACATAGAATTTTTGCTTAATAAACATGTGATTCAAAACTAATTAAAACAACTCAACTTTTAATTCTCCCCCTTTGTGTTTTGAAACATTGAATATGTGTACATCACTACAAAGCCAAACATAATATCTTTCATGGTAATGTATAAAATAGCACAAGTGACTAATTGATATAATAATCAAATACAATGATTTCTCCTCAATTTAGTCATAAATTGATAAGAATGAAATGAAGCATAGAGAAAATAACTAGTAGAAAAAGAAATATTTTCAAAAACTCAAATATTTTTGAAGTGAAGTGGCACTTTTTAAAAAAGTTGAAAATAAAAAAAATCATGAAAAAAAGCATAGTTGTAGGAAATTTTTCTTTGTTTTTTTCTTTATTGTTTTCCACTTAAATTTTGGTTAATAAAAATTTATGTACCAAAAAATTAGAAATAAAGAAATTTGCCTGCATGAGTCAACACCCAGAATATCGCCCAAATATAACTTTATAGAAGACAGAAGTTCAGGAGTAAGCCTTACTTATCCTTAAGGGATTCTAGTGTTCGAAGTAAAATGCAATAGTCACCACTTCCTAGCCGGACTGGGGATCTAGATCGGCATTTTCTACTAAAAAATATTTTCTTAACCAACTAGCATAATCAGTGGACATGTAGAGGAGGGAACATAGGAACCCATTAGATACGGTACCGAAGTTGTCTCTCGCCACTTCCTTATTGTTGTGGCAGTCACCCATTGTTGGACACCACGCCTAATTAGACAAGAAAAGTGGTTAGGCTAGACAAGTCCTTTACTTTGTAATGCATCCCCAAGTTCAGCCAAAGCCGTCAGCTTCAACCTGAAAAGGCTTTGAATTTTGATAACTGAAACAACATAAACTTGATCATCTGATCTGAGACTTTTGATTCGAATTGATCCTAAATATTCAGTAATGGTCAGTTGTCCACTCACACATCTTTAAGTGTAAGGATGTAAGGAGAAGAATGGAGTTCATCATATCATGGAGGAAGGCTCTTAAATAGGACTATGGAAATTCTGAATGAGCGAGATTCATTCAGAGTAGAAGTCTGATTATTTAAGGTATGCACTTGAGGAAAAACAAAGCTACAATGTCTGAAGAAGCACGCAGAAAACTAAGATTATGCAAGCTACCAATAAGTAGTTATATGGACAAAAATCATCAATTTCGAAGAGAATAAAATTAAGTACATTAAATTGGAAATACTTATTGGACCACCCTCATTGCAACACTTTCATTTTCACCTTCCAACTCCTCTCCTTGGGATTGGGTGCTAATGCTAATTAACGAGCAGTGCATTCAGGTGGTGCATGTAGGATTACTCGATCATGTATGCAAGCTTTCATGTGCGACTTGTAGTGAGGGAATTCAGTAAGTGTTTTTACTGTAAAAGAAGAAAGTAAGGAAATTTGGTAGTGGTTATGAGATTATAGTCCAAGAGAAATATTGTATTGCTATGGATGCATGTCTTCTAACACAAATCCGACAACAAAACAAACTAAGTTCTAAGTTAATTTTCCATTTCTTTTTTGTAGAAAAATTAAATGTGCTTATCGTGACTCGGCTCCATGGCTAGAGTAGTGACCATGGTAAATATGAGTCTTAACATAGTAAAATCAAACATGTATGGGCGGAGCAAGAAAACTTCTTGTAAGTGGGGGGAGGGGAAACCTACTGTGTTACTATTTTTTTAAGTTTTTCTAACATTTTTTAAATTAATAAGTTCTTAGAGAAAATCAATATAATGGGTTTATTTCTTTTTACCAAAACTAGCAAGAATGTATAAGTATAAATATGGATTAGATAAAGTAAATTAGAAATAAAATATATATTGAATAAAGATCTCCCTTACATGCTATAGGTACAATACATTACTGTAAGGATCGCAATGATCATTAATTATATACTCAAGCTCTATATTAACTCATATACACTTGTAGAAGGCAATTGTGACTTCAAATCTTATAGGCTAAATATTATGTCATAGATTGGCATAGAGAATGGGGTCAAACGATTTTGTGTCATGAAATAAGATATTCATATTCAGGAATAGTTTGGAGGCCAACGATCTCATTTGATAGAGATCTACTCATGTTTTTTAAGGGTGTCAAAAATATGCAAATCCGAATATGTATAATATATGCACAAATATAAAAATTACTATTAAGAAGTATGTCATATACGTGAGACCTAAAAAAAGTTTGAGAAAGCATAGTCATGTGGGATCTCATTTGACAGAGATCGTTGAGAGCTTTATAACAATACCAAGAATACACGATCCAAGTTTGACAGTGCAAAATATAATATTACAAAGTTAAAATTAATATAACCTAAAAATTAAGGTCTATATCCTGTGAACAACCCGTACATAATTTTACTAAATTATCTTCAAATCACATACTAATTCAAACTTATATTAAAAGGCATAATTATATAAAATATAGGTAAATTGGAATTAAGGATAAAAAATGGGTTAAATAGTCTAAAAATGAAAGTTCTATAGTAATTCAATCTGCTTTATATAATAAGTATGATCAAACTATATTTCTATTAATATGATGGGTGCTAAGAATACTTTATTCTTTTTTAGGGTAACTACAAATGAAGTGTACATTGAGAATGTTCCCTCTATCTCACATTAATAACTCCATTTGATTTTTTTAAATAACTAAAATTAATAGTTAATTCATTTTGAAAAATAAAATGGAACTATTAAGTAAGGCGGTGGGAGTATATTGAAAATTTGTTGGAGCCAATCTTAGTCCATTCAATCTATGAGAATGCAAGATTGAGCATATACCCCATTCAAGAAACTAAAAATTATTAAAATTATAATTTAATAGTAAAATCATAAATAAATTTTATATGTGAAGGATTCTCAAGGTTATATAAGAGAAATATTGCCTATAGCCTCTAAAAAGATGCTTTAAAGGGGCAAAAAATAATAAATCTTATTTGAGACCATTTACACATATGGATTTAGTTAATATGTGTCAAGTGCATATTTGAAATATATGTGCCCGGCTCATGCTCCATCTGACTATATGTGCCCGACTCATGCTCCATCTGACAATGCACTGGTCAAGCTTGACCAGACTCCATTACTTGTATATAACTAAGGTTGTCAAAGACTTTACCCGTATCCATACCCGTTTTCAAAAATTTTATTCATACCCTACCCATTACCCATTTCTATATTCATTACCTATACCCTACCCATTACACCTTACCCATCGGATAAATGGGCAGGTAACGAGTAAATGACCAATAAATTAATAAATAAAAAATAATAACAAATATATATGTTAAAAGTCTATCTGATGTACAAAAAATGTAATCCATCAACAACATGGCTATTGCTACCCTCACCAAGATTGACACTTTCTAACATATTATTGCAAGTTGTAATCAATGAAAAAAGCATATAGCCAATAAGTTTTATTGATAAATCCAACATATTATTGCAAGCCAAAATAAACACTATGGATTATGCACAAACAAATGGAAATATATAATATAAATTGAACTAGTAGCTACAGCAAAACAAACAAAATAAAAAATAAATTAGATAAACAAAGGACTCTTCGATAATCAAAAGAACAAAACTTTTTTTCCCAAATCTTACTACATGCTACAATTGTTACAACTGAGAGATGGAAGAAGAAGAAGAAGAAAAATGATGTATGACATGTAAAATGTAAGACAAGTTAAAAAAATGGGTTAGTGCTGATATAGCATAATCGACCATAATGAAAGCCAAAATCACAATGCCCCACATTGATGATAGCATAAGAAAACAGAGGACGAACAAAACTTGTCTATAACCGACTCTATAAAAAAAATACGTAATGAAAAAATTAGCCCATTTGGAAACTGTAATAAACAATGTTGGAAGAAGAAGAAATGATGTTCGACATATAGAACGTACTTAGAAATTATTCAGTAGCAATACTCAATGGCAACACAGCAAGGACTGGGATCTTCAATCGCCGAGAGAAGTAAGGGGGAAGTGTGTTAGCAATGCACCTGAAGGGAAGCCTAACGTCATCTGGTCATCACTCATCAACCGCCAAGAGAGAGGAGGGAGGCAACTACATAAAGGATTGTAGGAAAACTAATAGAGAAGAAGCCTTGTGCCAGTGCACCATTGCCCAAGCCATCAACCCCCTGGTCAATCAAAAGAAAATGCAGTGCGAATTAGGATTTAGGGTTTCTTTGGCTTGGGGTGGGGTTGTGGGGTACTTTCTTTGGGCTTTTGGGCTGTGCTGGGCTGAGGTAGTGGGCAAATTATAGGCATATCTGAACATGGGTCTCTATGGTAATAGGTATTATATATATTTAAATGGGTAATGGGTATATATAAAGGGTTACCCATACCCTACCCACATAATAAATGGGCGGGTGAGGCAGGTAAATGGTTACCCGTTGACAACCCTATATTTATCCATGATACATAAGGGACTTATATAGCCTGACCAATTTTTAAGAAAAAGTTTTACATATGTAAGCCCTAAAATGGTATATAAAGGGCTAGCAGGGTATATACTTTATATTGCATAGGGCTATTTAAACCTTGTTTCTAAAAAAAATGCATCTATTATCCCCCGAACAAATGCTTAGTACCCCCAACAACCAAAATAAAATAAAAAATTTCTTACTCAAACTCCCCCGTAGTCCCCATTATTTTACTTACTGCTCACCCCAACACCATGTCTTCCCTCCTCTTCCTCTTCAGCGCCAGTACCGGCTTCTGCCGGACACTTTTTTTTTCTTCTAATGACAAACAGGTGCACTAGCAGCCTCTGCACGGCCTACAAGAAGGAACGCGAATCTGCTGGGGAGGGTCTTTCCGCTCAGCACCGATTGGCCACCAATGGGTGCCTTCCACGTCACAAAGACCAGCGGATTCACAGAGACGCTCAAATTAACGGATGGCGGGTCACGGCGACACAGAACCGGGATTTGGGTCACGTTTAAATTAATAGACACAGAACCGGGAACCCAGTTTTCTAACCAAGACAGAACCAGGTTATGAAACTCAGAAACAAATAGAGAAAACCCGCCTCTCGTACAGAAAACGCGAATCAAGAAGCTCAGAAAATGCCCGATTTTTTTCCCGCCTCTCGTACTTGCTCCCTCCGAGTCGACTCCCTCTTGATCGCCACCGAAATTGTCCACTGCAGCGCCTCCCTTTCGATCGCCACCGGAACTGTCCCTTGCAGCGCCTCCCTTTCGATCGCCACCGGAATTGTCCCTTGCAGCGCCTCCCTTTCTGAGCTTCTTGTTCCGGTGGCGATCGAAAGGGAGGCGCTGCAGTGGACAATTTCGGTGGCGATCAAGAGGGAGTCGACTCGGAGGGAGCAAGTACGAGAGGCGGGAAAAAAATCGGGCGTTTTCTGAGCTTCTTGATTCGCGTCTTCTGTACGAGAGGCGGGTTTTCTCTATTTGTTTCTGAGTTTCATAACCTGGTTCTGTCTTGGTTAGAAAACTGGGTTCCCGGTTCTGTGTCTATTAATTTAAACGTGACCCAAATCCCGGTTCCGTGAACGTGACCCAAATCCTGGTTCTGTGTCGCCGTGACCCGCCATCCGTTAATTTGAGCGTCTCTGTGAATCCGCTGGTCTTTGTGACGTGGAAGGCACCCATTGGTGGCCAATCGGTGCTGAGCGGAAAGACCCTCCCCAGCAGATTCGCGTTCTACAAGAAGGGGTCGTGGCAGCTAGGCATTGTACAAATCAAAATCCCGCTCGAACCCCTTCGCCACCATCTCCTCCTGAAGCTTCTCGGCCAGCCAGATCTGCAAGTTGATGGTGGGAAACATCGGGCAAATCCCAAAGGAGCACAGCAGCCGGACTATCTCAATCGCCGGGTCAAACTTCTCCAACTGCACGCAAGCTCTGATGAGCAAGTCAAAGATGAAGGGCGCCAGTCGCAGGTTTGGGCCAGGGCCTTGATGATCTTGGCCAGTTCAAATGCACAAAGGGCGGCATTAATGAGGTATTGGGTGGAGGATTGAAGGCAGGAGCAGGCGAGGATGTGGATGAGGGTGGAGTAGGATAGAGAGCTGTGGTGGCAGAAGGCGTTGCGGCTCGACCAGAGGAAGAAGCGAAGGCAAGGTGGGGGTTGTTCGGGGGAGGGATATTTGGGCAGCTACGGCAGGAAAGGATTTTACCAGTGCTGAGAAGTTGATCCTACCGGAGCAGGAAGTTGATGTCACCGGCGCCAGAGTAGAGAGAATTTATTCGATGTAAAATATTAGTAGGTTAAGGTGGAGTGTACATAAGTAATATTTTAATTTTAATTGGGGTGTAAAAAGTTTGGGAGGGCCTGAGCATTTGTTGGGGCAGAAATAGACGCATTCTTATAAAAATAATAGCAGTTATTATTTTAACTCTAAGTGTACCCCCATCCTTCACCTCCCTCACAGCTTCACCCCTAGGCCCGCCCAAATCTGTCGTTCCTCTTTCCCGTTCACAATGCCACCGCCAGTCGCCATCCAAACTGCCGAGGTCTTTGCCATTCACACTGCCCAAGTCTTTGTTCTCTCAATTGCCTCCGCCGCTATGAATCAACCTAGACCACTGCCCGCCATCAACTGTCCACGAAGTGCACTGCGAAGTAGAGGATTCTGGACTGGTCCTGGCTTAGGGCATCCGTCTTTGGTTTTGGTGCTCGTCCTCTTCTGGTTCTTTCAACGTCTCAATTGCCGACTTCTCTTCTCTTGTGGGCGAGATTGCAGTAGAGGACCAGGCAGACCAGCGGCGATTGGAGCAGAAAACTCGCTAGCTTCTTGGAGGTAAATAATATAGCATCTTTATTTAGTTTTTACCTCTTCTTGATTTCTATTATTCTGTTCATTGTTAGATTTAAAAGCAAATCAGTGCTAGTGTTTGGTCCATGAAAGACAAGTTGTGCAATTAACTCTATGATAGTATGATCCTTCATTTCACAAAGCGGTCCTTTTCTCATTTGCTTTATTTTTCGAACAGGCATCGGGATCGTAGGCCACATTGGCCCTTTTATGGTCGCCGGTTAGTTGAGAGCAGTTGTTCTTTTTGTTTTGTTGAGCTTGAAATGATGATGTATAAGTAGCTTGATCAGTGGGTTTCATTTCGTAACTACTTGAGGGCTCTTCTTTTTTTCTTCCTTCTATGTTATTATTTTTTCTTGTCACATGCATATGAACCCTCTTAAATGATGTAGGGCTGATTATTACATGTAGGTATCAAATTGAAGGTGTATATTTTCAATGATGACAGGGAAGAAGCAGAATTATTAGAATGTACACTGCAATAGGCTACTGCCTGCTTGATGTTTTCCTGTTTGTGATCCGTCTTTAGTGCATATATGATGTTATAGATCTGATTTTGGATAGTGGATACAACATATAGTTTTTTTTGTTGTTCTATTTCCGATTTGAGAGAAACTGATTGCTATGGCATTTGTGGGAATCTTAATGTGTACATAGTTGATGTTTGTCAAAATGCTTAAGGTCAAATTTAAGTGCTTGTGTTTTATATTATGCATTGATCGTTTATGCATTTATTAGTACAATGTTAAATTGCTTAAATAATGGTGAATAGTTCATATGGTGTTTTATATTTATTAGTGCAAATAGTTCTTTACAAGAATAGTTTTTGAGTACTTTCTGGATATCTGATAACTCCTTTGGTATTATGCAGCTTGTCTACAAGAAAAATGCAATTGCCTTATTACAAGACTTGTTAACAGCTCTTGAAGACAATGAAGGGAAAATGAAAAATAAGCTTAGCACTAGAAGAGCAGCTTTATGATGAACCTAGTCCAAATGCCACAGTGAAGGGAAAGGGAAAGAGGGTTTCTAAATAGGCATACTCACGAAAAATAGGTAGAATGTTACGATGGATTCTTTTGAACTTTTGGTGTATTAGTTGATTAAAAAATGTTTGTACTTTGTTGAGACATTATTATTTTAGATGTCTTAGTGCTTCTCTCGTAATGGTTGTGTGAAAACATTAGACAAGGAAGCGTTAGATGGATAATTGTTGTAATATTCTATGTGGGGAAAATTGTAGAAACATTAGACATGTAAGCATTAGAATGATAATTGTTGTGACATTCAGCAGGGAAGTTGTTGTCATGGTAAATGTTGAACTCACCCCCCCTGCCACAACTCATGCACTAACTCTAAAGTTATCGTCTTCGCTTGGGAGGGGGGGGGGGGGGTAGGGCACATATATGGGGGCATCCTTGCCCCCCTATCTAATGCTTCAAACGTTGGTGGGGGTGCCCCCCGCCATAACACATACAGTAAATATATATATATATATATGGGGCATTCTCTCCACGGTTCTTTCTACCAATTATAGCATAAATAGATGGGGGCATCCTCACCCCGTCTATTTCTTCAATATTCGGCGGGGTGAGCCCCCCGCTACAACACAAACAGTAACTTTTTAACTGTGTGAAATCAATAAGATCATCAAGTCAAACATATTATGTTTCTTACATATGTATCCAAAATATCATGAACATCTATCGGTTTACCCTAATTGTATTATCTATAAAAAATCAAATGTACAAAAAACTTTCTATACATCCTACCCCAATTATATTATCTATAAAAAAAATTGAATGAAATTGTACTTATAATAAATCCTAATGTGAACACATAAAAAAAAACTAAGTTAGGATTCCATTATCGACTCTCCAAAACTCTCACATAGTGAAACTATCACAAACGACTATGGGATGCTACCACAGGGACTCATATCAAAAAGAAGGATAAACTTTCTAACAGTTTATCAATTCTTTCATTTCCTTTTGAATAATACTCTTTTTGTAGTAGCCCGCTCTTTCACAAGCTAGAGTAATACATGGTCTCCGCTTTGGGGCATCTGATTTTAGGATTATAAGCACTGGTTTTGGTCTTCTTTTTTAGATACATCCTGTTAACAAAGAGTTGCATCATAAAATTTTCATTTAACAAAATTAGAAATTGCCAAAATGCTTTGAATTGCTCTTCATTTATCTTTTAGAAACAAAAAAAGTCTATACCTCTTCATAGGAATGGTCTTCTACCTCAGTGTATGGTTGATTCGCCTCTATTTGTTTCAATGAGCATGGAACAATCTCTTCTATTTCCTCATTTGAAGTTGTACACCAACTATTTTGGATAATTGATGACATCAAATACATTAAAGATGAAGATTAACTAGCAAGATGATCCATTCCTGATTGACTTAACCAATGAGCTATGGTCACCTAGGATGACATCAAATAAGGGCAATGAAAGCCAACTCCTATTTTGAGAAAATCAAAGCAATATGATTAAGCTTAATGTGAGCTCCTCAAATCCATTTGACAATGCTCTTTTCCATTTTTTAAACTGACACAAATAAACATTGAGTAATGAGGTAGTTATATCAATGCATAAGATAAAAGGTCTTTACTAAATACTATGAATGCAAATAGACTAGTAAATACTTGGCAGGGGTTAGTCCTCGTGAACCTAAGCACATTGTGGTGGGTGGTAGGTAGTCCCCGTGAAGGTAATCACATTGTGGCGGGTTTCACACCCCCCCCCCCCCCCCCCCGGCCCCCCGTGGCCAGAACAATAACAAAAGCTTTTAAGTGGTTATCAATCTATACTTGGCATGGGGTAGTCTCCGTGTAGAGAAACACAATATGGTAGTGGGTACCCCCCGCCAACAAACTAACATAAGTTTTTCACCTCCGACAACATTCTAGAGGAAAATGGTAATTAAACTTGTATTTGGAAGTGCAAATAAGCCATTGATGAGCAAATACTACCATAAGAGAAGATGAACTTACAAAAAGGGCTCAACTTTTTTGTCGCCGAAGTTTTTTTAGTTGCCTCCGAAGCTTTTTAATCATCGCCGGAGCTACAGTACACGTTGAAGCTACAGTACACACCGGGGATACAATGCTCGTCGGAGCTACAGTGCTCGCCGGAGGCTACATTACTCACCGGCAACTCTAGTTTAGCGTGGAGGAGGAGAAGAAAGAGATGTAAAAAAATTTTAGGTTAACTCGGGGGGGGGGGGGGGGGGGGGGAAGTCGAGCAACTTCACACGGGGGACTTTTTACTTTTACTTGGGAAAAAAGGGGGAAAAGTAGGGTCTAAATAGCCACATTCTATAATATATTATGTTAGGCCTCTATGTACTATGCTAGGACATCTATTTCACAGACTTTGATCATTGGAGTTTTTCTCCAAATTAAATGTCATATAAACATAATGATAATCCCATGCTGCATATTAAGAAAAATAAGAACAAAAACACCCAATATGCAAAATGAACACATACAAATTACAAGTGATTACAAGTAAAACACATAAAACTGAATAGTCTCTCTCTCCCTCATCCTTATTCTCCACTAGATACTGACAACCTCTGGAATATGCACCGGGTACCTGTCGATGCAGTCAGCCCACGGCCCACCACCACCGGCCGCACCGCCGCTGGTGGGAGCAACGGTACGGTTGCACCTCCACACCGCGCTGTTGCACTTGAACCCGCTCCCAAAGGCGATCTGCCACACCCTGTCCCCCTTCTTCATCCTCCCTTTCTCCTCTATGTAGCTCAGCTCGTACCAAAGCGATGAAGAAGAGGTGTTGCCGAACCGGTGCAGGGTCATCCTCGACGCCTCGACGTGCTCCGACCCCAGCTGCAGCCGCTTCTCCAGCTCGTCGATCACCGCCCGGCCCCCGGCGTGAATGCAGAAGTGCTCGAAGGCCCGTTTGAAGTCGGGCACGTAGGGCCTCCACTGTCTGTTGATAACCCTGCGGCCGAGGAAGCTGAAAAAGAAGCGGAGCTGCTCCGAGATTGGGAGAACGAGCGGACCCATGGCCGTGATGTTGGCCCTGAGGGCCTCCCCAGCGATGGCCATGAGGTCCTTGGACAGGCTGATGCCAGAGTTGCCTCGGGCGTCCTCCTCCTCGTACACGCACCTGTAGGCCCGGTCGTCGGCCCCACGGTGGGTCCGGACTACGTGAACGAGGTGGTACTTAGCTCGTCGGGCATCGCGGCGGCGGTTGGATAGAACGACCGCTGCTCCGCCCATGCGGAAGAGGCAGTTGGGAAGCAGCATGGAGCGTTGGTTGCCAGCATACCAGTTGGGGGTGATGATCTCGGTGCTGACCACCAGTGCTGTGGCGCCTCGGCGCACCTGGAGGAGGTCTCGGGCTAGGCCGACCGAGATCATCCCGGCGCTGCAGCCCATGCCGGAGAGGTTGTAGCTCTGGATGTCCTCCCGGAGCTTGTAGTGGTTCACGATCATGGCGGAGAGGGAGGGGGTGGGGGAGAAGAGGCTACAGTTGACGACGAGGATATCAACGTCGCGTGGCAAGACGGCTGCCCGGGCGAGGGCAGCGTCAACGGTCGAGAAGATGACCAAGCGAGCCTCGTCACGAGCGGTGGCCATGCTTGGGGAGGGCGGGAGGTAGTGGAGGGCCGGCGGAAAGGCTGTCTCCTCGCCCAGCCCGGAGCGCTCGAGGATGCGCATCTGAAACTCGACGCTCTTGGGATCGAACTGGTTGAGGAGCCGGGAGTGCTCCATGAAGGTGGAGAAGGGCACCCGGCAGGAGGTCGGCGGAAGGAAACAGGCGAAGTCGATGAGGTAGACGCGGCGGGGGCGGGTGGAGAGGTAGGCTGTGGCGAGTACGGTGGTGACGAAGGCAGCGGTAATGACCCGGAGGAGATGAGGCTGGAGGGGCCCCAGCATGGAGGCCAGCTCGCCCGGGCTGAGCTGGTGAAGCTGAACCAGGAGGGCTGCCATGACGGGGAGAAGGAGGATAGTGAAGAGGTGGTCCATTAGGCAGTAGTAGCCCATCTTCACATACTTGAGCTTCACTGAGCTGGAGAAGTCTGGTAATGGACTGCCAGGCATTATTCTTGATTTATTTTTGTTGAAGAAGAAGAAGAGAGGAACTGAGTGTGTTCTAGGAAGGGAATGTTTGGGTATTTAAAGAAGTGTTTTGAGGGGAGGGAGTGAAGGAAGGCAGATAGGTCACCCATACAAATCCTAGGCAGGTATTAATGTTACTTGTAGCTAGAGATTTTCAATTAAACAATCATACTGTTTTATTGAATTTGAACAGCCTTGGTTGTTAAAAAATGAATTAAACAATAAATTAAACTTAATTTATTTTATAAAATTAAAAGAAGCTATTAATGTGGGATAGAGAGATTTTTTTATATGATGCGTGTGTTTGAGAGAGAAGATTATTGAAACTACTTAAGGTATGGACTGTTTCCAATTAAGATTAATCAATAAAGCAGTGCACTAACTGTACAGTTACAACTACTTGTAGACATTCAACAAGGCTAGACTGATTACCAAACCTAACGACCATCCGTTAAAGTCACTGCTGTTCTTCCCCTCTTTGTTTGTGCTTATGTTTTGGAAATTAATCATTTTATCTCTCCTCACAATTTGTTAAATGAAACCCATTTAGAGCTCAGATGTTACAAATTGATTATTTATTATTATTTCTAGCTACCAATGTTCTAGACTTCTAGGAGATGTCCTACCAATGTTCTAGACTTCTATGAGATGTCGCTTCATTTTATCCTAGCTACAAGTAATCTTCCAATCCTCTACCGTGTTGTAATCAGTGTTCACCAACTGCTGCTAGCGTCGTCCGATCACCTAAAATTGACAGCGCATGTACTAGCACACAATTTTCATGCAAAATCATTTGCTACGTTATTGAAGGTTCACTGGCTGATCTCGAGTCCTTAATTGCTCTTTAATTACTCCATTTTAAGTCAAAATGAACCTAGCTTTGGCCAAGCTGAATTGAATAATTCCCTTTTTCACAATAAGCATGGTCAAAACTTGGTTAATCCCATCATGAAATCACCCTGATCCCGGCATAGTACAGATGGATTTCAGCTAAAGTGAAACATAAAACAACCATCAACGTCCCTCACAGAGGAAGATCACCTGCCACTTGAGTGAGGTCATCCAAGAAAAATTCAGCCAGTATTCTGCTTTAAGCAAGTGACAAGACAGACATGTTGGCAACTTGCCTCGAATCCTAGCCTGATCAAGCGCGATATGAGATCACCATCATTAATTATATTCAAGAATTTACAAGAATCTAGATCACTCAAGAATAATCATAACCAAAACAAAAAATAACGAACCAAATAATGAATTGCATAATTGACAATTGAATCATACAACACATTCATAGCTACATCTAAAACATCATTACAAAATTTCTCCACATTGACCCCAATGCGGGAAGCCTTTCTCAGGATGACCACGGGTCAGGGACAGTTAGGAAGTACGTTGACATGGCCTTTCTAAACCTCTTCTTGTACTGTTTTGGTGATATAACTGTAGGGGACGCATTCTTAGGCCCTCCAAGGATACCAGAAGCTTTCACCCAAGTCTCCAAATGCTTGTCCCATGTATACTGCCTCATGAAATCAATGGTGCCCAAAACAAGCTCCTTGCGTTCTTCATCCACGCCAACCAGCAGAGAATAATCCATAACATCAATTGACTGCAACACATAAACAATAAAAGTGTGCATCAAATAAAATGATCCCAGGACGCATTTGAAGATTATTGCTAGTGTTTCACTAGCAGACATCGTCTGAACCTTATGCGTACCACTCACCGCATAGCATGCCTAGGACTCTCTGTCCAAGACACCAGACATAGAACACATGAACCAAAAATTTGAAAAGTTGTGAAGTTAGTGATTTTTATTTTATCGATTTCTAAATCCACCAAGTTCATACGCGCTAGATTTTCCATATTGAATTCATAAATGGTGCCAGTAGGTATGATTTCCTGGGTAGGATCTGTAGCAACCAAGTCAATTCATGGTACAAGAGGGTCCTGTTCATAGTGGCTTAGTATGATACCGGCTCCAACTCACAAATTGAAACAACACTGAATTTGCAGCCCAGGTCAAGACTTAGAAACTATTACCGCCAAAAAAGATGTATCATTCCAAATAGCGCGTTCTAGCCTCCTTTTAGCCTTGCTCCCCAGAAACATTGGATTAGTGCGAAGAGTTTCCAGAAGATTCAGATCTAACAAGACTTTGTTACTTCCTGTGGTATCTGAGTTGTAACGGGATCGAGAAGAGCCTTTAAGGTCATACACTTCAGAGATCTTTCTTCGGTAGAAGAGATTCTCCATCACCATTAAATCCATTTTTGTTTCCTTGCCTCCTTTAAAATGCTTGACAGTGACCTGATAATCAAAACCATGCAATATTGCAGAGACGAGTGAACAGATCATACAATTTTTCTCACAAAAAGATAGCTAAAGGAGCACAAGACAGTTTATGGTCAACATAAATCACTCAATGGATATCAAAATCTATTGGGACCTACAAGGAATTAAATCTTGTGATGCCCATTTCATAACTAACACATCATTTAATGTCTGGATGAAAAGTGGAAGCAAAACCATGCAATATTGCAGAGACGAGTGAACAGATCATACAATTTTTCTCACAAAAAGATAGCTAAAGGAGCACAAGACAGTTTACGGTCAACATAAATCTCTCAATGGAGATATCAAAACCTATTGGGACTTACAAGGAATTAAATCTTGTGATGCCCATTTCATAACTAACACATCATTTAATGTCTGGATGAAAAGTGGAAGCAATGGGTAGCATCTCATAGAGGATATAACTGAGACATGATGAAACAACTTAAAAGGGCAAATTTTCAAAACTACGCAATTTTCCTCAACTGAAATAAAACCTGACCTGATAAATTCCAAGAATTTTAGCAAGACATGTGGGACTCCCCGAACTCAAAGAATCCATTAAATATTTGAAGTATTCAGGAGCAAACTCTTCAAAAGAATCCAACTCCGTCTTCGTGACCTGCTTAATTATAAATCTCTCATCTAATGTCTTTGCAAAGTACACATTACTCTTTCCCCCTTGCGCACTCCATCTCCTGCATCTGCTTAGAGACCTTACGAAGTCCACCTCACTTGGGCAACATTTCTTCCTAAGAGCATCAAACTGCTTTGCAAAGTAACATGTCACTGAGAACTTCACTTTTCCCATTGGCAGTGATGATTCATCTCCAAAAGAGACCCTCACATGGTGAAATTGCTTAGAGTCGGAAAAAATAAGACTTCCTCTCAGTGAAGATACATCACTAGATCCATAACTTTTGTACTGAATGTCTTCTGAGTCCAAGGAACTAAAAGATTGCCAAGCTGACAATGTGGTTACTGCAGCTTGGTAGCCCAGCAAATTTCCAATTTCATCATCTTTAATGTTCTCGTTCTCACCCACGCCTTCATGCCCTTCAAGCTTATCAGCAATGGAGTCCACATATTCTTTGGAACTAAGAGCATAAGATATTATGCTGGTAGGTTCATGATCATAAACTGCAACAACAATATTATTTGAGCCTGATAATGGAAGCAACAATCGTGATCCATCACTAACCATGTGAGAAGTTGATGAAATGTACAGTGGAGTATACCCAAAAATGAAATTTAGTTTTTGGGTGGCCATAGGTGAAGTCCGCGTATAGGCTCTCAGCCTCTTTGAAATTGGGTCTCGCACTAAGCTTCCAAAATCCCCAGAGGCGTGGAACGATTTTACATTGGACATATGCAATGAGGCAGGTGGTAATCCTTTATGGAGTTTTTGTTGAAATCTCAAAGCAGAATCAAAGGAGCGAACTCTCACTGGAACCATGACTCTTCTGTGGTGTAAATTGTCCAACTGAATAACTGGTTCCACCAGACCAGTTTCTAGCCCACTAGATAGCTCAGAACCAGTCCATGCCAAATCTATTTTGTCAGAAAGATTTGATACAGACAAGGATGAATTATCCAAGGATTTGGTATCAAGAGAATCTTCACAAGAGCATCCCTCTTCTTCAGGCAAATAGTCAGTTTTAACAGGTTCACGAGAAATGGGATCTGAAAGATTTGTAGAATCTTCATTCGATGTTACGTCCTTTAAATTTTCCACCATAGCCAAAAGCCTTGGACTGTTATTTTCAAATTCAATACAAGGACTTCCATCTTTAGTAACCAATTCCCCACTTGAATCTTTAAACTTGTGAGAGGACAAATTTTCTAAAAGAAGATGGTCAACCTCGCTACTTGTATTTTTTGTCTTTAAAAATGAATCCAACATAGAGAGACGACGGTCCCACATGTAGGAATCAATAAGCACGCATCGTCTCAAACGGTTGAGTTCTAAAATATCTGGAGCTACTTGATCAGACTCTGCATTCTCTGGGGCCATGGACTGCAACAAACCCTGTTAATATAGCCAAAATCCAAACTAAAATAAGAATAATAATCATCATAATCTACACCTTATCCCAGCTACCTGGGGTCAGTAAGTATACAATATAATGTTGTGTCTGGCCAGGCCATAGCATTCTTTAGAATTTAATTGCTTTATTTAATGCACTAGATTTGCTTTGATGGTATTAGGCTAGCCCATAAGGCATCATTAGGTATTCTAAAGTACATGTTAAAGCAGGCAACTAAGGCCCAAAACTACAAGGCAGGCAAACTATGTAAGGTGTAATGCCTCTCTATTTTGATTAAGGAATAATTTAGTTACCCTAATCTCCCTCTCTCCCCCCTAATCGTCTCCTGTCTCAGCCCCTTTGTCCCCCCTCTCTGCTTGCACATCATGTTTGCAGAAGGGTATTTGGTATCCCCTTCCTCCTTTCCTACCACACTGCTGTGTACCAACTTGGTACACAACATATAAATTTATGAGACCAGCACCCGAAAGAAGTATAAAAAAAAGATCCCCTCATAAATAAAGCTTCAATTCCTTTCCTGAAAGGTATCACAAATGCATACCTCGTATTCATTTCTTTCTTTTTTCAGCAGCTCTTTCAGTTCCATAAAATGGTTGTGAAATTCATCTGCTCTTGAAGGTTCAAATCCTGAAAATAAAATTTTTTTCTCAATGTTTTCTAATGCATCAAATATCTCTGCATACAGGGATTCCATTTTGTTTAATGCCTGTCAAGTAAGATTTAGAGAGCTCATTATTTAAAACCTTTAGTAAAAGAAGGGAGTGACATAATAAAGGAACATTAACATTTGCACATTCAAGACAAACCTCTGATACTTCTTTTAGAAACCATTCCGACTGACTTTGGTCACAGAATTCCAGCATGGGAGGTGGTAAAAATACAGTAAGAATTTCTATTGGCGAGTAACGGAAAAAGGCAACCATGCTTCCAAACCTAACAAAGGATAATGAAATAAATCAATAAAAAAACTTCCAGGCATTTTAATCAAATAATTAACTACCATCTTCATTTAGTTCCATGATCAAGGCACAAACCCGTAGTAGCGAAGACAATCCCTCTGCAAAGAATGCCCACAATTAGCTACCCGATTTGCAGTCGCATGATTTGAAAAGCTAAGCTCTAGAAACTTCCCAAAGGAGAGCCCCCATGCCGCATCTGACATGACTACTCTCTTTGTGGCTGGCGGTACCCCATCTATAAGGGCACACTTAAGACACCGATGCCACATCCATATCTTGCCATCACGTTCCCCAGGCAACTTCAAAGAGGGTAAGCGTCTAACACTTATTGTCAGACTTCCCTGCTGGTGGGTATAGCATCTCACATGGGCTTCTACAGGTTCATTGCATGAACGGCAACTGGATCTCTGTACGGTGGTCCAATTTCCATTAATTTTTGTAAGATGATCACACCATCAGAATAGCATAGTGATCAAAGTCCATCAAAACAAAACAAATAAATAAAATACCACCTGATCAAAAAAGTCATCGCGCAGAAACCTGCCAAGTGGTTTGTCAAAGCTTCCATAGAACTTTATTCGGAAGAGCTGCGAGCGCTCACACACAGTTCCCTTCAGAACACAGCGACTTGACAAAGAAACTAGGATGCTTTGATTGTTGTCAGTGGACGAGAAGTAATTCCCTGATATATCATTATTTGGGACATTTTGTGCTTCCTCAAGAGCATTATGACTTCCATGCAGTGCTTCTTCATCATGAGGGTCGGTTTTCTGAAATGACTCCCACTCTGATCTAGATAAACTATTAAAAGATTCACCAGAAACTAAACCTGCTGCAGGAAATTTAAATCTTACACTTGCTGATTCCCATTCTTCAAACTCAGAATTACTACCCAAAATTCCTTCAGTTTCGCTCAAAATGTGCGATGAGGGAAGAGGGACCACCTTGTTGAATGAAGCAATGCTTAGAAACTTAGCTTCTATTTCTTGGCAAGAGGAGGCAGGTGAGTTTGCAATTAAAGAGATTGCACTATCACTGTTTTGCAGCTTTTCTGGAACAGAAACTGAGGGTTTCAAAGGTACTTTAGGGAGGCTTGCACCCTCATCTGCGAGAAAAGATGTCTCAAGGGACAGATGATATGCTGCAAATACTGCATATTGCATTACATGTTTAACCTTCCTGAGTTCTTCCAATGATTTGCCCCTTAGCAGTACCTACATAAATAAGCAAACTTGTATGTATCAGAGAACAAAGTACATTCTAATAGACAAATAATTCAAAACAGAATTATGGATCTTAAAACATATGCTTTACAAATTCTGCAAATCACTTCTTTCAAGACGCCTTGAAGGGCAGAACAGGTAAAACAGTAACATAAAATATTAATGATTATCTAACAAAAAGGGTGTTGCCAGATGCAAGGAATTATAATTTACAGCAAGATCTCGGCTACATCTCTGTTTAACATGGGTGCAAGATACATTTCCAAGGAGAGGATCTCGGCCAAGATATCTCCAACTTTTCCTCAATCACATATTAGTTCTCTTTAAGAATTAACAACTTAGCTTAATGTAGAAATAATATACCTATATTTGACAAGAAAATTATTTCATGTTGTAAATACATAGACATAAAGGAAAAACTAGTTCCATGCTCAACGGCAATTGGTTAAAGGCAGCTGCAGAGATTGGTGACCGGCCATGCCGGTGAGGCATTTAGGGCACAGCAGGCTGGCTGGCTGAGTGGCAGGGAATGGGGAGAAAAATGCAGAAGATGGCCTGAAAATCTGATGGCCATCAAACCTAAGCGGAGAGGCTACACACAGACTAGGCAGACTTTAGACATAATATCCAAACATATATGTAAATTTACATGTAAATATTCAACCTCTATTGGTTAACTTCTCAAGATTGTAGTTACAAATTTGAACACAAACAAATTTCAGAACAACATATAGGTCTCAGTGGAACTCAGCACCAAATGATTCCACATAATGCTCCAAAGATTTCAATTTCTAAAACCTAAAGAAAAGACATTACCTGATAATTATACACCAAAATAAGCGGTCCCATGTTATCTTTGATTATTTTCACTTGTTGGGATTAGGGGTGGCAGGGGACCCCCGCTGAATGGGCCGAACCAGCCCACAGAGTGCGCGGGCCACGGCCAAGAGAGCCTTGCCGCTACAAGAGTGCCTGGCAGCAGCCTTTAAAAAAATAAATGGGGGCTAGGAGCTTGCTGGAGCAGGCCTGGTGAGCTAGCCCACAGCCCCTCTTAAGGGGCTACGGGCTGGGCCAGGCTCGCCCTCCCCCCCCATCGGGCCGGCCCTCTGCCACCCTTAGTTGAGATTCATAATATTCCAGAAAAATAATACTTCCACAATATACACGCCACAATACAATTCACTATAACAAATCGATTTTTATAATAAATGACATAGAATTTACACTACCGTGCAGCCTAATCGCCTTGGACAGCCTTCAAAATACATCAATGTTTTGGTAGATTTCTTGCTGGCCTGAACAGAGGATGAACTATCTTCACTGACTTTTTCTAATCGGAAGACTTCACAGTGCCCCAATCTCGCATAAGGGAGATTATCAATAGAGGGAACTATATTGGCACCAGTACACCTGGCTATCCTTTCCAGTAGTGGTTTCTTTACGTTTAGCACCAGAGATATCTCCTTTGCAAGAAGATATTCTTGAGCATAGGATGATACACTTCTTTCTACCAAGAGAACATTTGGGCGATGAGACTCTATCTTTGCAACAGTCATCTTTAGATGATCAATCTCCTGCATGAGGACAAAGTAAAGAAATGAAAAAAATACAATAATGCCTGTATCATGCAATTCATTCAATGTAAATGCTCAAAGCTATGATGATAATGCATTTGGAACCTGCTGCAGCAATGTATCGATAGAGGCTAGCTGATTAGGAACCCTTTGGTACTCAAGTGATCCACCCAAAAGAAGTAATTTAGGTTTGCGGTACTGTGATGTCATGCGCTTGTGTTTCACATTCTTTGAACATACTACTCCCTTTACAAGGGTGCTGTGAAACACAATCATTCTTGCTTAGTGCCAATCAGAAACACTTCTGAACTAACAGACACAATATGTAAATCATATGCAACCCTACCTCTCACATGGATTTCCAGACAACACACACTTCACCTTCACATAATCACCGGGGTCCATACTTCCACCCCTGCTAGTATCTGGTTTAACAAAATTTGCAGCTTGCCAAGCTAGTGAAGCAACTGTCTCCAGCCATCTAGCCTCACCATCCTCCGTCCCTGTACAGATGCCTTCTCCCTTCAGCAGTTGTAACACAAGAGCCCTAAAATGTCCATGCACAACAGCTCTTAGTGGTTCCTTTTGTCCATCACTAGATTTCTCCCTGTCTAAGGATGTTTCGCTCGCAAAGCTACTTGACGAGAAAAACACGTCTGAGCTCCCAACTTCATCATCGTCATCTTCATATTCAAAGAAATTATCCTCCACATCATCCTCTTCATCCTCAGGAGGTGGAGGAAACCAAATCAAGCCGTTGTTTTCAAAATCCAATGGCAATGTTGTGTTTTGGCTTTGATCACGGAATATAGACAAGTCATCAGAAGAATCAACATTGAATTCCGAACCTTCAGGATCTGTTTCAGGTATCGTAGAATCACCCACAGATCCTTGAATGAGGGGAAGGTTATTGTGAGAACTACATCTTCTCCCCCTATCAAGCTGTACAGAGTAGTTAACTCTATTAGAACTACTAGTTATCTTTGAGGGGCTGTCCTGTGGACTCGAAGCCACCGATTTGAAGCTATAAAATTCGTGTAAATTACTTATACTATTGCCATCTATATCATCTTCACTTAAAGGGCTCAAAAAATGCTTCCCAGTATCCCCAGCATCTTCCTCATCACTCCTGCATACAAATTGCAATTATTACTCAATTTAGAAAATACAAATAAAGCAATCAAATGTTTAGAACTATCAGCTGCAACAAGATCAGGGCATATACATTTTCTAAATAAGTATTTCACAACTATCATGAACAACCTCCATAGCCACCCACACGCTAGCCAAAAAAGAAAGTGGCACTACCGGAGTGAAATTATTAGTATGATATAAGTAAATTGTTCAACCTAGTTTTGTTACTTTTGTTACATCCAAGTAACTCCAATTATAATTCTGATTACAACACAATTATATACTTTAGGTTATAGTTAAAACACCATGCGACCAATTAATATACTTTTGGGAAATCCAACTGCCATAAAGTTGCACCATCATCATATCAAGCTCACACTAAAGCAGCATATATTAGTTAGCATAAATAAACACCTATCGATAAAGGAAAAAAAATAAACCTGCTTCCAGAGCGGTGGAGAGAAAGTGGCGAAAAAGGATCTACCGATGAAGTCGCGCAGCTACTGTTTCCCGCATGAGGCGAAGATGATTCCTGCTGTAATTGAAGAAACCTTTCAAGTCTCCCGTTCTGAAAAGTATTACTGATGCCATCACATCCCTCGCCAACCAAATCAATGTTTTGCCTGGGAGACATCACAAGGTCCAGCTTCTCATCAAAGTCTTCCATCTTGGACTCCAGCGCAATACCTACTGCCTGAAAACAGAATTTACAAAACTTGCTCTCCTTTTCTGCAGTGTCCTGCATACAGTTGGAGCAGAACACCCGGCCGCAGCTCCTGCAATGGTGCCGCCGGTTGAACACAGTAAATCGGAGATCACACTCGTAGCACATCTGGCAAGTATCGTCGGGCATCCAATACTCTCTAGGAATTCCAGAATTCTGATTATCCAAACCCCAAGACACCAAAGATCTAACTTTCCCAATCAAATTCTGAAACGGGCTGTCGGCAATTCCCATAGACCAGCAGCCAAAACCTTCGCCAATGATCCGACCCACTACTGATCTAAGCTACTTGTGTGTATTATTCTTATTATTTTTTGAAGAAGGCAAGCAAAAAAAGTAGATGTGAGACGAAAAAAAATCGACTTTTCACTCTGTCAAACAAGGCAACAAAAGGATCAAATCAAGTAATCGACCTATACCACCTACACAGGAAAAAAACGGTAGGGGTGAACTGACTGACGGGTATTCAATACAGAAACACAAAAGCAGTGACTCACAAACTCAATTTCGGTAAAGGTATACAACAAATCAGTGATTTTTTTTCTTTAGATAAAACAAAGATCTTAAAAAAAAAAAGCAAACGAAATAAGACTCCCTCTGATCCTGTTAACAGTTGGAGAGCAAAATTATGACAGTATAAAATAAAGGTCAAATCTTTTATCGGATTTGTCTTCCTACTAACAAAAAGCAAAGAAAAAAGCGCCAAATCTTCACTTGAGATGCAACCAAAACATCATCTCAAAGAGAGCTGTATCAAAAGAAACCGACTACTATTACACCGAAGTCGACACCCCGACCCAGAAAATTGGACGGTCGCTCAAGATCAGAAACAAAGAGCAGCAGTAGCACCAAACCCTCGGACTACCGGTATTTACAGCAGCCGAACCTTCCGGCGCCGCAATATCGCGGCCGAAGCAGCCAAACCCGAGCCCGTGGCCGCCGCACTGAAACACCATCGCTCGACCAAACACCCGCGGCCCCAGCGCCAAACCCGAATCCGACTCCAGCAGGAATAAGACCAAAAAGGCGGCCAAAGCGAGACACCAGCCGGAGAGCCCTAGATCTCAAGCCCGCAAATGTCGGGGAGACTAAATCACGGGAAGGAGCAGGAGGTCGAGGCGGCGGAGGAAGAGGAGGCTTCGCCTGCCGTGGGAAGCGGCGCGCATCTCGAACGCCGAGCAGAGCCCCATCTCGAGCTTCGACAATGGAATATCGATTTCTTTAAAATCTAAAATAGCAATACGGAAAATGGAAACGATCCTCAGAGACTGCAGAGTCGGAATATATATATATATATACGGAGCGAGGAGGACGACGACGACGGTGGGCGTTTGGTTCGGTGTATGCGCGGGGTAGTCGACGGCCGAGCTGCGCGAGTCCACTGTGACAGGCGTGAGGAAGAAGGTTTTGATTATTCGGTGTATGCGCGCCGAAGGGGGTAGTGGTTTTTAACAGGAGGGAATATTTTGGTTTCCCAGGGAATGTTGTTCGTTGCCGTCCAATTATCGGATTGGAGTGGTTGAAGCATTGGAGTAAATGGTTTCCTGTATGGACAAAATCAATGAGGATTTTCGCGAGGATATTTTTTTTAAATCGGGTGGGTTCGCGCGTGGGGAGAGAGTGGCGGTTAGCCGACGAAAAGTGGCGTGCGGCCCGGGTGGCTTGGCTAAGCGCGCGGGTGGCTCCGATCTTGGAGACTCTCGCTTGGGAGCGTGACACGTGTTAAAGTGCTAGTCGCGCGGATAGCCGAGAGGGAAAGCGACGGGCGTAGAGTTTGGGGAATGAAGATGTTGACCTTGGATTGACACTCCCTATCACAGATTCACAATCCATACCTACCTCTTTTGGTTTAGTATTTTTTTTACTAAAATACCCTCTTATACTTAATAAAAATATTTATTATTAAGCAAGAATTTCCTTTTAATTATACCCTATTTCTCTTACGGCTTTATATCATTTTTAATTAGATAAATGTGTATCAATATTAGAATTAATTTTTCTTATCTAATCATAAGTATTATAATACCTAAAATAAGGTGAGTAATATCACCATCCAAACTCTAAGGGGTAAGTACGTGCTCTCGAGCACTTATCTATTTTATAAAAAAATATAATTAAATATCTATAAATAAATAATATTTTTATACTTTTTTATATAATATTAATAATTATATTTAAAAAAATAATTAATTTTTAGTAAATAGTGAAACCCATGTCTAATAAAAAGGAAACTAAGCTTATGATACTATTTTTCAACTACCTAATAATTTAAAATATATCTATTAATATGAAGCAAATTTTTTCCAAATAAAGTTATTAATATATGATAAATAAAGTATAAGATAAGATAATACTCCTCTTGTCTCATATTAAATATCTTATTTTATTTATTTAAAATAAATAAAATTATTTTATTTTGAAAATATTAAATAAGATACTTGATATATATAGGACAAAAAATATATTTATATAGGAAACACTTTTTTAAATTTTATTAAGACAAGAAAAATATGAAAGTTGATTTTGTGTTTTATATGTTATACCTAGAAATTGGATTATAATTCTGATCTACTCATAAACAAAGTCTATATAATACAAAACCATAACATTTAAATACAAATAAAGTTATTCACGGAAATATTCAAACCATTTTACATATGACATTTTCTTATGATCTTTATAGGGCCTTACTATCTATTTGCTCAATTTTAATGAACAAATAAAAGATCTTATATTGAAAAAGGGACTAAAATATTGAGGGCTTCATAGCTAAGGATGTGGAGCCTCTTAAAATTTTATTATGATCATCATGGATATGATAAGGTCACTTGTTTGATTTATATATTTATTTGAGAGGGTAGACAAGAAACCGAGGGTAATTTTGTCATACGGAAATATCAACATTCTGATGGGCGTCTTTGGTCGCTTTTGGGCAAGAGCATAACGGCCATGGAATGGCGGTTATGTTTGTTAATGGTGTATAATACAGTTAGGCAACTTAGTCAATTTCCGAAACTGCCCATGTCACCCCACAGGAATTAGAAAGCAGGAGCATTTGGTAAGTAGTCAATTTATCAAGCACTTTATGTTTTAATTTTCCAATGAGCCCACCTCAAAAAACAAACACATGGAGTCCTTATCTATATATCAACTGTGTATATATTAATATACATTAGAGCCTGTGATACTAGTGTTAATGTGCCTTAATATTTACATCGTTAATCTTAAATATGAAGGGCTCCCATTCGCTCTTTACATTAAGCTCATTATTAGATAAGAATATAAAACTTTTCCCACTTTATATTATTATCATGATATTAATCATATTTATGCCACTCAATTTAACTTTTTTACATTTTGTACAAAAAATATGTATTTAATATATATCTCATGTGTAATTATTTAATGTGTATAATTCACCCATGCTGACCCACAATGAAGGCATATGGCCAACATGTTGGCATGGGGCTTGTGCTCAGGGCCGTTCACCGTGGTGTGCATGTGGCAAGCATGCCACCATGCTGGGTCAAAAGCGTACTTAGCATTACTCTTTATGTATAATAATAACCTAATTTTATTTCAAAATAATATTAATAATATCTCAAATGTCAATAAAAAAGAGATTTATTGGTGCAAAAAAAAAATGGATATAAATTTTTAGTACTCCCTCTGTTTGACTTTTATAAATGGATAATAGACTTTGAAGCAGCCATTTCAATGTGCTTAAACTGATTTGTTTTATCAACTGTGTGCGCAGGCATCACGTCGCCCCAAAAAATACTATTTAGGTACCAAGGTCCCACGAAATTTAACTATGTACTTTAATACTCCTTCTGTCTCGCAGCTCTATTTAGTTTTTTAAAATAAATTAATTAATTAAAAACCAAATGAAGCTGTCAGAGGGAGTACAAAATTTATTTCCTACAATTATATCTATATATATATACTAATATACTTGCTAATTGGACCACAAATGTGTTATTCAATATGATAAACTATATATGTCTCCTGATCTCATCTTATCCTACCAATAGTACTGTATTTGTTTGTCACTATATTTCACTATCAACTCCAGCAAATGTCTGTTGGGGGGGGTCTTTCCTCCTAAGCACGCCCTTGTTTGAGAAATATGAAGCTTTTGTATACAATAGATAAAGATATGTATTAATATATAAATAGTAAATATGCGCCGATTCACACGTGTGTGAGTGTACGCCCAAAGTACCGGGCACATGTGTATCACAGGGCAAGCGGGCGGACCTAAATTTACCTGCCCTGTGAATGACCCTGGTTGTGCAATTTCACCCACAAGTATCAGCGTACACCGGGCGCATATAAACAAGACTCTTTTATATCCATTATCCTCACTACCTCCAACTTAGGAGTCTTCTTTAGCCATTCCTTTGTGATTTTGGCTAATGTCTAATACTAGTAAAAGTAGTCACATATGGCCCTACTTGTACCTGTTTTTTTTTTGTGTCGAAGATAAGAGGAGACTGATCAGGGAAAAGGGCAATAATCCGCCGCCCATGCCACCATTATTCTTTCTTTTGAATGACTCAGATCCATGTGATGGATACAAACTAACCCTTCAAAAAGTAGGGTACGTACACTTCCATTCTTTGACAAAGCCGTTTGTTTCTTAATAAGACACCCATCAAATAATATGAAAATGTCATCTTGAATTTCTTTTTCTCATCTCCAATTGAACCACGTGAATAATTGCTAATTTGCTCGATTTCATCCTTACCCTTATTATGCATTTTTCCCTAGCACCTGAATAGGACATTTCTGTGACACATCAGTTTCGATTTCGATAAAAATATATTCAACAAAGATTAGCGGAGGGTTGCGTTGGAATATGAAGGAAATAGGCTTTTAGGAACAACAATTATCTAACATGGTATCAAAACCCAAGTTGCTCGATGCGGTTGTGTGTTCCCTATGCTTGTTCAAGTGCAAAGCTTTGATGAATATGCTTGTAAAACTTGATGAATGCTTGTACATGTAGGAAGAGTGGTAAATATAAAATAAAATTCCTAACAGCTTGAGCTATTAATTAGGAGCAATGGTTATCTAACACGCCTTTGGTTGGGCAGTAAGGTTTGAGGATATAGCCTATAAAAAAAATAGGTTTGATATGTAGGATTTGATGAGATTCAATCACGTAACAAGTTTTGTTAATAAGGAAAAAATACAAAAGGAGAATTAATTTAAGTCTTAGCTAAAAGATTCTCATTGAAAATGCATAAAAATAAGTATAAAATGAGAATATGTAGAATACAAAGAGATTCTGCTTAAAATTTTGGTTCTTTCAATTAGATTGTTAGATAGACAAATAGATGAACAGCCGGTCCAAAATGTGCACACAATCTTCTTTGTCAGGGTGGTCCATACACGGGTGACAAGTCGAAGTCCACAATCTCGCCTAGGCACGCCTGAGATGTCTCATTGACCAGATAGGGCTGGTGAATACATTTAGATGGTGACTGTAAGGTGAGTGGGGCTTTTCAATGGGGCCTTAATTAGTTTCTTGTTTTATCATCCTTCAGAGTCCAGAATTCTGAAGCATAAAGAGATGTAGACTAAAGATTGTTGTGACAGTCTAATTGGACACAAGTCACTGGGAAGGACGATTTATTCCAATTGGCAGAAGCAATATAAAAACCCAACTAATAATGCACTTATCACCTCACCTTTATGAGACAAGATGCAAATATTGTGACAAGGGTGTGAGATTTGCTGGTTTGTAGCAGAGACTTGTTCTCCAAACTCATTCATTTTATTCTCATCACGTCAAGACCGAGAAGATCATGAACTGGTCATTTGTGACATTGATTTGAGGATGGTTTTTCCCTATAAGATTACACAAATTTGCTCTCCTATAGAAGTTGAAGTATTGCACATTATGAGAGGTGAGCTTTCAGAATCCCCACCTAATTAATAGGATTGAATGCTCAACTAATGAAAAGATGCAGCTGCCCCACAATCTTCTGGAAATGAAGTGAAAATTCTGCAGTTCTATCTCGTGATCAATGAACATTTACTGTTCAGTAAATTGAGATGGGTCGGTAAGCTTGGTTGGTGAACTTAGCCTTCTTGGCTCCAGATTCCAGATATGAGAGAGGTAGTGTCTGTTATATACTAGTACAAGTAATGCATGAATCATACATCTGACATTTCTTGCTGTCTTCCTCTACTGGTCAGGAGGATGGTGACAAGAAGTTATGGCCTTAAAGCAGGATGTCTAAACATGACTGTCTAGAAAGCTCCCAGCCATTATTAAAGATACATGTAGAATACGTGAATAAGGAAGTAAATTCAAGTCTAGATCAATCTGCAAGGGCCACCCATAATCAGTGCTATTTAGAATTCCAAGAACGAACTCCAAATACATATTGTCTTGTCCATCCATGAATCTTTTTGTGCTTTTTGCGGTCTTCTACAGCGGGGGAAGAGGAGGTGCTGATGATCAATTTCGTTGACTAGTAAGTAGACTGTGTGACTGGTATTGCTTGCAACAGTAAGAATCATCATTTCTTGCTGAGAAGAGGTTGCAACCACTTTGGATGGCTGTGCCTCTTCTTACCTCTCCCAGATTCCACCAAATGAAAATGAACTATCTAACCTGTCCGGGTTCATGACTTGCCTGTGGCTATGGTACATAAGCATGCTAGAATGGTACATAGAAATTTAACATAATAAATAAGCTGTTAAAAAAATATGCAGACGTGTTTTGTGATGTTCTGCTACTCTCCTAACTATGTGGGGACGGCAATGCAAAATAATGAGGTGTGATCTACTCAGGTCATGTGGTCTTAGTGTGCAGAAAACACGGCATTTCTTTGGGATGAAACTATCAAGGCAACTTTACAACCATTGAGAAGGTGTCGACACATTCTGACGGCAATGTCTGTTTGTTTTTGTCTGAAAAGGTTAACTGCCCAATCAGCAAGACAATTACTTTCCATAAAAAACCACGTCTACCATAGATGAGTCTGATGTCATTAAGATCTGTTTTTATGTATCACTTTTACGTTCAACTAAACGAATTAGCAATTACTTATAAAGGGTTGTTCTTTGACAAAATCTTTTTGTTACAAAACAGGAAAAACAATTAGCTTGGACCCCTAACTCTGTTGGCCATGCGCCCACAGAAATTATAAATCGGTATGTGTGATGCGTGGGTATTATACGTGCTCAAAAGATCAACTGGCTTTTTAAAGAAAAATTAATGTCTTCCTAACCAACTTCCAGTTTTATGACCGGTCTACATAGGACTAGTTCGCGGTTCTATAACAAGTCTACGTAGGGCTCAAAATATAGTATATAAGGGTGCAATTATGCATAGAAATCAGTGTCCCTATTATATACCTTGTTCAGAGCTAATAAAACTAGTTTGAAGTATGAAAACTACTTTCCCATGAATGAAAACCATGGAAATTCGTATAGAGGGGTGGTCCCTCTCATATTTCTATATATACTCAACTTATCAATACAGGGAGATTTTTTTTTCAAAAAACTTTAGATTTTGGTGAGACTTAAACCCAATTACAATGGATTAAATGTTTCTCTAGCCAAATGCACTATAACTAGGGTTGTTAATAAGCTGAGCTGGCTTGTCAAGTAGGACTGGCTCGGGTTAGCTCAAATTAGACTTGACATGAATCGGGTTCGGTTCAAACTCGATTTAAGCTCGAATAGGCTCGAGCCGAGTTCGAGTATATCCCTACTTGACTTGGCTTGACTCGAATAAAACTCGAACTCGACTCTATTCAGCTCGTACTCGAGCTCAAACTTAAATATAATTTTAAAATTATATATAAAAAATAAATAATACATATGTATGAATATTTTATATAAATATAATTATTAATTTAAATATATATTTATGATATACTCCATCCGTTTTAAGTTAATAGCCCCATTTGATTAGATCATTTTAAAAAATCAAATGGAGCTATTAATTTAGGAAGGATGGAGTACATAAAACGACATTTAATCACATATATGTACCAATACTATGTATCATATATGATATGTGAGACCTATTTATATAAGCCAAGGCTTACTGACAACTATGTGAGCCCCAATGTCGTACACTTTCATATTTTGATCCAACAACATACATAAAATCAGGAGATAAATATGTTTTCTTGCGCTCTCAAATCTCGATTTAATGGCTCATGATATTTTAGCTCATATTGACGTGCATGAGCCCAAACTCATATAAACTTTTTTTCATGATATATCCTTGTTAAATTGTAATAGATATATAATTTCTAAAACTATTAAAAACTCAAACACTGATATACTCCTTATGCCCCAAATTAGTAACTTTATTTGGTTTTTAAAGATGAACTAAAATTAGTTCAAATTGAATAACCAAGTGGAGCTATATATATATATATATATATATATGACAAAGGATCAACATAATATCACACTAATATACTTAAAAACACTTCTAAAAGAAGCATGACATTAAGGGGACCAACCTTAGTGTAAAAAAGAATGATTAGATATTTATTTAAAAGTTGAAGCATGACACTGGGACTGTCCTCAGCTTACAAAATGTTACTTGTACTTAAGAATTTTTTTGAGGCATACTAAGGCTAAAAAATAGTTTATGCTATATGTGATTTATAAGTATGTAAAGAAAAAAAAAATTACGAAAGAGTAGATGGTCATGTTGCCTAAGTGAATTTTTATTTTTTGCATCTTATTTAATGATTATATGCACATAAAGAGATAAAAATAGTAATGTTGCATTTTTTGAGCTTATGTAACTAAAACTCATTTGTTATAGTTTTCTTCTTTCTTAGTGACTATAGTAAGATGTGTATGGTGTACTTGTAATGCTTGTTGAAGTATATTTATTAATATTTAATATTAAAAGCATATTAATATATGTGATACTTCATGTACTTTAGATATATATTATTTTTTCTTTTTTTAGTTCAAGCCTAGGCTCATGATTTGCTTATTGTAGTTCGAGCTCGAGCCAAGTTTAAGATTTCCAATTCGAGCCAAGCTCGAGCTAAAAATTTCAAGCTTCGAGCCAAGCTTTAGTAGTATTCAAGCCGTGAAAGTACAATACTCGGCTCAGCTCGGCTCGTTAGCACCCCTAACTATAACCCTTAACGTGGTGTGTCTTTTGTTTTTTTGTTTTTACTTTAACAAGTATTCTCTCCGGCCCAACTAAATGTTTCATTTAATTTTTTAAAATAAACTAATTTAAATTTATTTAATGGGACACTTATATTGGAATAAATATAATATTATATTGAAGATATTTTAAAAAAAATTAAGAGGGTTTTTTAATATATATTAATTTATGACATACAACTTTTAAATATGAGCACACGCATATGCATAAGTGTAGTGTACAGAGTGTTGGATGCTTTCGTTCACGTAATTTGTGTAAGTCAGTGTAAGTGTGTTTTAATCCGCTTGCTTACGTCATGGTACAGGCACCAATTTTCATACAGTTTTAGACCGGTTTACATAGGACTAGTTCCATGTTTTATAACAAGTCTATATAGGGCTTAAAATATGATATATAAGAAAGCAGTTGTGCATAGTAATAAGTGCCATAGAAATCTGTATATAGGGGGCGGTCCCCCTCAAATTTCATACATACTCAACTTATTACAGGGAGAACTTTTTTCAGAAAACTTCATATTTTGGCTAGACTCGAACCCAGTCTTAATGGGTTAAATATCTCGAGCCAAATGCACTATTACCCTTAGCGTGGGCCGTGGTGTGACTTTTATTTTTTTTAATTTAACAAGTATTATTTCCGGCCCAACTAAATGTTTTATTTATTTTTTAAATAAACTAATTTTAATTTATTTAATGGGACACTTATCTTGGGACAAAGATAGTATTATATTGAAGGTCTTTTTTAGAAAAATTAAGAAAGTATTTTTAATATATATTTGTGACATACTACTTTTAAATATGAGCATGCGCACACGCATATGTGTTATGTACGAGTGTTGGATGTTTTTGTTCGCGTGATTTGTGTCTCATAGTGTAAGTGGGTTTTAATCCGCTTGCTTGCGTCATGATACACACTCTCTCTCAAATCACAATCAAACAACGTGCAACCCAACACAACCTTTTCCTTTTAAGTATATAACTTTACATAGTCACCTATTTATATGACAATTATTGTTGTACAATTTTGCATCATTTAACTAAATAAATTCTCTACAAAAAAAATTTAGAGTACCAATAGAAGTATAATACAGATTTTTTTTAAAGATTAAAGTATTTATCAAGATTATATATGTTAAGCAAACTTATATTAAACATACATTAAATGCTCATGTATATAAATAATTTTTTTTTGTATACACTCAATAGCTATGAGGATTGCAATTAGAACAAATACATCCACTTTTTAGTTTTAACCTAATAAAATTTTATTTATTAATGAAAATATTTTATAGTAGCTATAAAATGGCTAATTATTGACTCCTATGCTTGCAACCTTTTCCGGTTATACTATTTATATCAATATTATAATGATATTTAGTATATTTATTGAGTTTTAATATATTTTAAAGGTTTTGCACCCGTTTTGGTGAGTACCAAGCATATAATCGGCTCTATATATATTCAATTATATTTTTTTGTGTCTTATTATGCTCTAAAATAATATTATAATAATATATTATTAGTTACAATAATTTTTCACGTGTATCAAAGGGTTCGTGTCCATTTTAATATGTAGCAAATGTATCATCGGCGCATACCTAAATCTATGGTCATCGATACTATTATCTATATCAATATGGCCTTTCGTGATAAAAACATACTTGCATGCATTCATGTTAGCATTCATATTTTGTTTGATACTGTATGTGCAAATATGAGGAAAATACATTCAGGATGTGATCATGATTGTTGGGGCTTTTGAAGATGATAATCTCATCGAGGAGCCCTACAACGTACACAATCCGAGCTTTTGGGTCCCGCTGAAACATCCTCTTGGATTCCAGCTTCTGTTTTTCTTGGCTTTTTTGGTTCGGTAGCGACCTTTCCAACAAGCCCATGTCTGCTCTTTGTATAACACTGCAATCTGCATGGACCTCTCTTTGTGCTATATTGACCAACAACCCTAGTAATCTCCAACAAACCTTGTTTCAAATCCATTTGCTATCCACATTACACGACGTTCTAAACTAGATTTTCTACTTTAATTTAGTAAATTATTATTGTTTACCATCAAACGGAGGCAGAAAAGTCAGTATAGAGCTCCACTTTTTCCCTTCATTTCCATATGCGTGTATAAGCCATCCTAGGCACATGGTCAGTAATAGCAGGCACACTAATCAAACGTATGGTGACCAGTTAATTTTGATTCAAGCCACCTGCAACTTGTTGGCACTTTCTTCCCCTCCTTTCTAACTCGAGGAACCAACCTGAGCTCTTTCCTTTCGGTTTGTTTGTTGTTGTGAAAGGAGGGGCCCCGGTCGCAGCTCTTTTCTGGTGTGGAAGATAAGGAAGAAGAGAATTGAAGGAGGGGAAGACCAAAAGTATAGCGCCTGCTGCCGCCCTTGCCCACCATTATTCTTGCATCCTTCCTATACATGACTCAGACCCATGTGGTGGCCATATGTTATTCCCATTCTCTGACGAATGAAGCACTTGAATGGTTCATTCCATGGTCCTCATCCGTATGAAAATCAATTTTCTTCCTTGCAAGACATCTACGTGCTGATCACATCATAACATGAGCACGTTTTATCAGATCGGGATGCAGGGATTGTCTTCAGTCTGAACATTGGAAAAAAAAAGGTATTAATGAATAATGCATATGGTTATGAACAAAGGTCACGGGGACACATAATTTAAATCAAATGGAGCTATTAATGTGGGAACTCATTTTAATCCCATGGCATCAAGACCAAAAGAAGTTGGCCCTTTGATCAACAATTTGCAAGCAATTTTGTCATCCTTATTAGAAGTGATCTCTCAATGTCCCGCCTAATAGAGATGATATTAAATCAAGAAAATGAGAAATCTAGTCCCTAAATACGCACTGGGCATGTATTCTAGGGATACATATATAATTTAGCGTGATACGTAATTTAGCAGGATTCATTCATGAAAGGTAGGCGAGTTGCGTGAAAAAGATGAATTGAGAAAATTCAACAAGTTAGGCAAGTTTTGTCTGGATTGTGTACCTCTATTTCCCACAAAATGATTGGACCGATAATTGGAGCATAACAGTTTTCTGCTTTCTTGGAGGCGACCAACGTATCATTTTTATCTATACGTTTGCAGTGATGTGTCTTAGGTGCAATCAAACGCTTTTTGTCCTCCTACCTGGTGTGTGCTAGGACTTAAAGACATCCTCTACTAAGGAGCCGTTCATCATGGGATTCATGACATACACGCTAGTATATATTAAAGCATGAATATTAACATTTTATTTGCACTAACAAGTACTAGCATGTGCATCATTAATTTTCATGATCCTCATGTTCATGGAGGATACCTCTGCCAAAAGGACCATAAATTCTTCTAGTGTCTCCACAACATAAGACTAGTCGGTAATTTTCATGCAGGACCTTACAAGTTCCCCCCATGATTCACATGTGTCAGAGTAATTTAAAGTATAGTGATCTCATCGCACAGATTCAATGAATCCTCAATTAAGCATTAGAATAATAGTACTCAAAAAGAGAATTGACAATATTTCCCAAGAATCATGCACCCACTTTCCTTAATTTTCCTCAATTATAGATCTCTCTCTATCTCTCTCATGTGTTTCTTAATGTTGAATTATATGTGGATGATATGCCCATTATTTGTAATAATGATGATATCATTAAAATTACTAAGAGGTTGTTAAATAAACAGTTTAACATGAAAGATATAAGTGTAACAAATGTTATATATACTAGAGATGAAAATCACTAGAACATCTGATGGATATGCATTATCTTAATCTCATTATATTGAGAAAATTATAGAGAAATTTAATAAAAATGATAATCATCCAGTGAGAACACCTATGGATGTGACATTCCACATAAGCAAAAATACTAGTAAAAGTATATCACAACTTCGATATTCTTAAATTATTGATAGTCTCAATTACATTATGAATTATACAAGACCGGATATAACATATATACTCAGTAAGTAAACTGAGTAGATATAATAGCAACCTAGGGGCAAACCACTGAAAGACTGTAGTTAAGGTTCTTAGATATCTAAGATATATATTGAATTATAGACTGCATTATTCAAAGTATCTAGTAGTACTAAAAGTTTACTATGATGCAAACTAAATATCTAATACAAAAAACTCAAAATCTACTAGTGGGTATGTCTTTACTCTTAGAGGTGCAACAGTATTTTGAAAATCCTCTAAATAAATGTGCATAGAAAGATCCACAATAGAATCTGAATTCATTACACTTAATAGAGCAGGCAAAGAGGCTTAGTGACTTCGTAATTTTTAGAGGATATTCTAGTGTGGGGGAAACCTGTGCCACCTATATATTTGAATCCATTGTGATAGCCAATCGACTATAGAAATGACACATAGTAATTTGTATAATGGTAAATCTCGACATATACATAAGAGACATAATACCATAAAATAATTGTTCTTTAGTGGAATAATTTTTATTAAATATGTTAGGTTAAAAAAATATTGTGAATTCGCTTACTAAAGGTTTGACCAAAGAACAAGTAAATAATTCATCTAGAGGAATGAGTTTGAAGCTTATACATTAAGAATCAACTTAATATTATAATTATGAACAAAGGTCATGGGCACACATAATTTAATTCAAATGGAGCTCTTAAAGTGGGATGGAGGGAGTAAGTAAGATTTAAGCAAGATTTAGCTTCACTCATTTTAATCCCATTGCATCAAGACCGAAAGAAGTTGGCCCTTTGATCAACAATTTGCAAGCAATTTTGTCATCCATGAAAGGTCATCTCTCAATGTTCCGCCTAATAGAGATGATATTAAATCAAGAAAATGAGAAATCTAGTCCCTAAACAAGCACTGGGCATGTATTCTAGGGATACATATATAATTTAGCATGATACGTAATTTAGCAAGATTCATTCATGAAAGGTAGGCGAGTTGCGTGAAAAAGATGAATTGAGAAAATCCAACAAGGTAGGCAAGTTTTGTCTGGATTGTGTACCTCTATTTCCCACAAAATGATTGGACCGATAACTGGAGCATAACAGTTTTATGCTTTCTTGGAGGCGACCAACTTATCATTTTCATCTATAAGTTTGGAGTGATGTGTCTTAGGTGCAAGCGTTATTTTGTCCTCCTACCTGGTGTGTGCTAGGACTTAAAATATCTTCTATTAAGAAGGAGCTAGATCTATGGCATACAGGCTAGTATATATTAAAGTATGAATATTAACATATTACTTACACTAACATGCACTAACACATATACCATTAATTTTCATAATCCGCTACTCATGTTCTTCGAGGATATCTAGGCTAAAAGGACCATAAATTTTTCTAATGTCTCCTCAGCATAAGACTTAGAGTTATTTAAAGTATAGTCTCTTCGCACAGATTCAATGAATCCTTAATTAAGCATTAGAATAATAGTACTCAAAAAGAGAATTGGCAATTTTTCCCAAGAATCATGCACCCACTTTCCTCAATTATAAAGATCTCTCTTTCTCTCTCATGTGTTTCTTGATATGTTGAATTGGATGGGGTTTAGAGTGGAAATCATCATTTAATACTCATAGTATCAGAAAGTCAAACATTCCTTAAATTATGGAAAAACCTAAAATGAAGAAGGTTGAAACGATGTAACTAAAATGCAATACCTAAATAAATAGAAAACACCTTCCAGAGTTATAAATGGGCCGTCATACTATGATTTGACTGCCCAGCTGCCAAAGTTGTAGTGCGGCTCTGGCTAAGCCCTTCTCAGATAAATAATGCTTTTTTATATTTTAAATTAATAATTTTATTTAAAAAATAATTTTATATTAATAATTTTATTTTATTAAATTTAAATGACTTGGTATTTAAAAAATTAGTAAGTTTATTTTTTAATTCTGGGTTTCAGCATTCAATAAAAAATTTATTTTTTTAAATTTAACTATAGATATGGGATAAAGGGAGTAATAGATTCCCTATTATCTAGCTAATTAATTATGGGATAAAATAATCATGTGCGCTGCTGGGTGAAATGATCAGAGCTATTTTAGTTATATGCGAAGGAGCCAGTCAGGCTGTCAAAGGAGTAATAGTTCATTTCTACCGACTAAGTTCTTCTTTTCACTGCAATCTTTCTCACTTACTATGTGTCCCATATTAATAGTCCTTACTTGAGAAAAAGTGATATTTCAATTAACTTTTTACTCTTATTCATTAATAAGTGTCTGAATTAGAAAATAAAAATAATTAAAATCAATTAATTTTAGTTTTCTAATCCACTTATTATGGTGTCAAGAGAGTATAAAAAATATAATATAAAATGAGACAATTAATATGAGCTAAATATTTTTTAAAATGTGATCATTAATATGAGACAGAAGGAGCATGTTATTATGATACTGTCACACCAGTAATTTTATTTTCAACAAATTAATCCGGGCCCCTTGATTACCTGCCTCCTTATGTTCACTTGGCCTTGGTATTTGGAAAGAATAGGCAGAGATAGTATGAGGCTATGAGCTGATCTCTGGGGCCATTGAACTTTCTACTAGATACACGCATCTAGATGTGTCTTTCACAGGCACAGAGAAAAAGTTACGAAGGAAAGTGGCAATTGAGTGGATTCTATCCATCTGTGACATATGAGGACAAATTATTCCCATATGCACTTACCTTCTATTATTACATTTCCAATGTTATCTGATCCCTGAACTTTGGATAGGCTAAGGTCTTGGACAAAGGTGCAAAGCTAAAGGATCTTTAGTTGCCCCCCCTGAAAAGCACCATGTCAGAAAGCATATAATGCATACCTGGGGAAAAAAGATTATGTGATTCAAAAGGTTGATTATGAGTCAAAATTCCTTGCTTAGTTGAAATATCCTTTTAAGTAATCAAATCAGTATAAGTTTAGATTCGTTGGGTGATTATTATTTTATGTAGGTATACACGGTAAGCCGTGTTTGCAGTGTAGACCAGACATAAAAAAGTATGTCTCATGTTAAGTGTCCTATTTATTTTTTCAAATTAAGTTAATAAAACACTATTTACATGAGACAGAGGTAATATTTGTTTTGTACAACTTCCCCTCAACACCGGAGACTAGTGTTTATAGAGCTTGTTTATGCTATTTACAAAGTTTTTATGTGAATATACTCCAATACGGTTGCAATTGGGTGAAAACTTACAATTGGGCCCTTTTGATTTTTTTGTCACTGACTGACAGGTCTGCATAATTCCGGATGGGCTGCAAGAGTTGGGCAATTGGGGGCCCATGTATTTAGTGAGAACTCACAGAGGAATCAAACAGATTATTGAGGCTAGTGCAGAAGAAGAGGATTAGGATACCTTGAATGTGTAAGGCTTCTAAGATAAGGGCCTCATGGATGAATGAATGTACATCAACAAATACCACCCAATAGTACCAGGACAAAGAATTTTCCCCTAGAATAATTGCCATGAGAACTCTCATCAAAACTTATGTTGTGGACAATGGCGGGTGGTGGCCACTTGGTAGAAGAGCTACAACTTCACCAAATAGTGCCGTCAATTTATCAAAACCTTCGCAGTCACCAATTAGTGACCCTGAACCAAATGCTTGAAGTTCAAATGCCTCACATATTTTTCTAGATTCTTGGAGAATGTTTTTTAGACTATAATTACCATATGAAAATCTGATTAGTAGCTTTTAGCTATTAACTTATTTTAAAAGCTTAGTAGCTTACAAGTCCAAGCCTTTAAATTTGGTGACGTTTCATGGGCCCACAAGAAGTGCTTTCTCCATAGTCTACCCATTGCAATGGCTTCTTGGTCCTTGCCCCCCTAGCTAACATGGCTAAACTAAATGTGAAAGTAGCATAATTTATTTTCCAAAAAACAAATAAGTTTACAGGATGTTATCCAAGGTATAAACTAGAAGTTGTGTATCAAACTGATAACGGCCTTTTTTTGAAACTACAGGCCCCACATTTTAATAGTTGTATTGAAGCCAGTAAGTTCATCATGTAGGAAACTAAACATGAATGTGGCATGGTTTTTATAATATTCTTTTGTTGGGTTTGACGTTATATTTCTTCTTCTTTCACTTAGAAAGAGCATTTTTCTACATTTTTTTATTTGTGAAAAAAGGGAGAGAAGTAGTTGAATTTATTGCTTTAGTTTATATCACGTTGGAAAGAACTATGTTTGGTTTTGTTTATTTGGGGTGATGTATAGATTTCAATAAATGCGAATATCAAGGGGAGAAGAAAGCCTATAGACATGGAGAAGAGATTCTATGAACATACTTGTTATATAAATTAAATTTTATTTGTGAAGATAAGTTTTGTAAACTGTGTAAAATGTCTTATCAAGAAATTACTAAAGGGAGAGATTGTTAAGGAAAAATTGGTAAATTCTAAGACAGAATCACTAATAATTCTGTCTTGTATCTTAGATATACTAGGTTTGATTTAATAGGTCAATATGAGCTCGAACAACTTTAAAAGTTTGAATATGTTAAAGATTCAATAAAGTTTAACAAAAACAAGCTACAAGTGAAGATATGTGAAGATCCTTCAAACGTACATGTGATCTATGAAACATCAAGGTTTAAAGGGTAATTTTTTTTCCATCTTACTTTACCTATCCAATTAGATAGAGCCAAAATTGAGTTGGGACTACAACTTGATTTTTGTATAGTTTTCATGCATGTCAATCGATCGTGTGATCAATTTACTTATTCTAAAAACACTCAAGCCGACCGATTTTAGGTCATAGGAAGTTGTGAGTTGATGTGGTGCACTATGCATCACTTCAAATATGTAGAAGCAAAAGAATCTTTACTCATTACTCGACTGAGAACAATACAAGGTATTTATAGTGTACATGTTTAAACGGAACACATGGACTAATCATCATATTGTACAATACAAACTAGCATTATTTTACAGTAAAATTATATACCCAAACCACCAACTAATACATGTACACTATTGGCCTGCCTCAAGCTCAAGGGAGGAGATGATCATGAGCTTAGGGCAAAGTTGATGAAATCTGGCAGAAGACAGTGGTTTGGTGCAATGTTTTAAAGCCCAATTGGGCTGGGTTGACCCAATTTAACTCGGATCAACCCCTGGTTGACCTATTGATGACATCAACGATCAAAATAAACTATTTCTCTCTTAATTTTATTAATGAATATATAATTGAGTACCGTGTGCTTCACAAAACAAAAGAGTTCAGTTGGCAAATCTATATAATGTGTTTTAGCACTTGAAAAGTTTGAATCCCGCCAAAAACCATGATTTTGTTGTGTTCCCATCCCAATAATTTAATAGTATATCCATAATTGACTAGTGAATATCACACAAATAAGTTATAACCCACTTGGTCAAAAACCCATCTATTGTAAAAGAGAGCTCATGTTTGAATCCCCCTTCCCCCTCCTCACAAAATAAATTTGTGTAATACTCACCACCGGACCGGACCAATTTTGATTGTCAGGTCACTGGTTCAACAAGTCGGGCCAATGTGACCCAATTGGGTCGGTTTGACCCAGCGACTAGGATGAACTGGCCCATTTTCTGATCCAGGTCTATTTGAACTCGGTTGGACCAATTGGTTAGGTCCGATTTTAAAACACTGGTTTGGTGATGATATTTGTAGTTTGATCTTGTGAGTAGAGATGATGAACAATTAGATCCTTATACATAACCCTTCACAAACAAAATGCTTTGTGAAAGCATGGAGAACAGGGTTGGATGTAAGGCTAATGGCATAAATGTTATCACAATATGTAGTAGGTAGGTTAGAAAATGGTAATGACAAATCTTGAAACAAGGATTTCAACCATATGACTTCAGCTGTTGTATGAGAAAGACACTTATACTCGGCCTCTGCAAAAGATTTAGCATTTGTTTCTTATTTCTTTGCACCCAAACAATTGGGTTGGATCCTAGGAAGACACAATATCCTGAAATAAATCAACGTTCATTGATGTTACCTACCCAATCAGAGTGGGAAAATAGCACCAACTGAGATGTAGTAGGGCAAAATTGAATTCCATATGATAGAATGCCCTTAAGATATCACCAATTGAGTTTAACTGCCTAAAAATGAGCATCACTTGGGGCTTGTATATATTAATGGACACATTAATTAGGGCTGGGAATTGGGTTGGGTCATGACCCAGCCCTATTTGTTAACTGGGTTGAAAACCCAAACCCTAACCCTACTTTGGTCGGGTCGGGTATACGGGTAACCCTACTTTTTTGTCAATTATTTTTTTCTTATCTTAATATTTTATACATTATCTTTGCATGGGCCAAATATAAAATTTTTTTAGATACATTGCAACATTATAAATAAATGTCAAATATTTTCTATGTTATTTGAGAAAGTGAGAGTTAGAGAGAGAGAGAGAGAGTATTGCAACATTATTAGATACACGTCCAAAGCTATAAAAATCTCATAGAAAATTAATAAATAACTATAAAATAAAATATATAAAAGAAAATAGAATTATAAGAAAATTTCTTTCTAATTTCTCCATCTTATGTCATTACATAATTAAATAATAGGGTCGAGGTTGGGTTGTGCAGGTAAAGCCTGACCCAACCCTACTTTTTAAATGGGTAAAATTTTTAAACCCCAACCCTAAATGTATTCGGGTTGGGTGCATGGTTAGGAGGGTCGGGTAAACGGGTCGAGTTGGATTTTTCCAGCCCTAATATTAATAGAATATGAGAGATCTGGTCTAGTGATAGTGAGACATTACAAGCTTTCGACAATGTTTCTATATAATACTAGATCATGGAAAGGCTTATCACACAATAGAGAAAGCTTCTGTTCGGGATGAGAAGGAGTGACATAAGGTTTGCACACAAGCATAGAAGCATGAGATAATATGTATTTTGCTTACTTAGACTTACTGAGATACAACCCTTTTCTGTTCCTCTTGCACATTTAATTGTGTGATGGACCAATGGTGTTGTAGAGCAAAAATAGAATAACTTTAATAGTGGGTTGTTTGTCAATTTGATTAAAGGTTTCATGGTAGTCAATACCATCTTGTTGATGATACCCTTTAGCCATGAGTCGAGCTTTATAATGAACAATTTTACCATCATGCCCCCTTTTTATTTTATAAATCCAACAACAACCAATAATAGGATTAGATGGAGGGGGAACTAACTCCCAAGTACCCTGATTTTTACAAAGCATCTCTCTAAGATTTATATTTTACACCTTGAGTAAAGGTATAAGGTTTTGAGTCCAAGAAAGATGGAGATGTAGTGACAACTAAAAAATTAAATTGTTTACGAGGTTTGGAATTCCTAGCTTTTCTTCTTGTTAGTATGGGATGAGAGGAAAGAACTGGAGTTAGAATAGTGGAGGATGAAGAAGAAGAGAAGGAATGTGAAGACCGAGTACTAGTAGAGGAAGGAATAGAAGAATCAATCAAAGAGTTATGTGGAGAAGAAAAAAAGTTAGAACAGAATGACATTTTCAAATTAGAACAAAGAGATGATGAAGGTAATATAGGTGGAAGAGATTGTGCAGTGATTGGAGATGAAGGAGAAGAGATAGAAGAATTTATAGAAGCAAATAGGAAATTAGTTTCTTGAAAAATAACATGATGAGAGACAAACATTTTCTTAGAGGTCAAATCTTGACACCAATAGCCTTTAGATAATGGGAAATAGCCAAGGAAAACACAATGAGAAGATTGTGGTTTGTAATTTAGAAGTATTATAAGGATGAAACCAAGGAAAACAAGAACAACGAAAAACTTTAAGAAAATTATTGTCAGGTGTTTGATGAAAAAGGATTTGATATGGGCTGTTATGTTGAAGATGTGGATTTGGCATGCAATTAATGAGATATGTTAGAATATAAGTGTCCTTATGACATGTATTGACTTATTTATGTGCTAAAAATATTTTCATTGATATGTAATATTGACTTAGTTTAAGTCTAAAGATTGATTTCTGAAGGTAGAGCGAAAGGAAGACTCAACTCCGTGTTTTCATTAAGTAAAAATATGTACACACATCACATTCTCACTCTTTAGGGCAAATGAACCCTTCGGTGAAAGAATAGTGAGAATTACAGGTTTTTATATTGAAAAATAAAATTTTTGGTCAGAATGATCGATTTCTAGATTGGAATGATCGATTGGTGATGAAACGTAGCAGAATCTCTAAAATTTGGATGATCGATTGATCGCTTCTGTGAACTATCCATTGACACTTGAAAAACACTATTAAAATTGAAGCTGAAAGTATATCAATCGATCTCTTGGTCAATGGATCGATCAATAAAAGAGTCATAAGGGAAAGGAACAGGGATCGATCGATTGCCCTATGGAACAATCAACTGATTGAGCACAAAGTTATTTAAATTAAATTTTTCCGCTTTGATTTGGATTCCTAGTTGGAGTCATATTCCTTTTGAGACTTAAGAGCCTATAAGAAGGGTTTGGGATGTGATGAAAGGAAGAGAGAAGACCTAGAAAAATTAGAGAGCTTGTGTGGACTTGCTTTATTTATGTTTTGAGAGAATTAGTCTTCTAGAGTGAGAGAGTGTCTACCTTAATAAAAAAAAAGTCATTGGAGGTAAGATGAGAGCACAAAAACACATACGTGACATGGTGTTTGCTAAATATTGTTGTTGAGAAGATCAATGAGAATAGAAGATTTAATCTAAAAGAAGGAGATGAAAGATGAGCACAAAGAGAAGAAGATCAAGATATGACTAGTAAACAACCAAGGGGTGATAGATTTAGAATTCAAGAGTGGTGTGGAGGATCATTTGTTTGAAGAAAAAAAAATCTTTTGTCTTTGTAATTAGTAATTATGTAATCTTAGGTTTATATAGTGCATAGTTGATCTATACAGAGTATCTTGTGGCTTTTTCCTAAGTTTCCAAGTAAAAATTCTTATGTGTGTGTTTGTTGATTTGATTGCAAATTTTCATTAGAACACATTGGAATTAGCCACATTAATTTTAATTAAATATATAATTATTTTATTTTAAAATGGGAAGATAAATCTTATAACTTAATTGTGAGTTAGATACACTTTATTTTTCTCTGTTTGTCTATGTCACACACATAGTTCACAAACCAACAAGGGCTAGCTGAGGTTATTTGAATATTTATGAGATTATTTTAGTATTTTTGAGGTATGATTGTGTATTTGATTTCCATGGAGTTCAATAATATGATTAGCTTGTCTTTATTTATTTCAAATTTTGTTGTGGCTAGGAATAATCATGTTTTTTATGAATTGAAGGTGCTTAGAGAAAAAATTGTGTTATGGAACATGAGAATTCTCAACTTGTGCTTGACAAATCTTTATGTGATACTAAAAATCTTGAATTGCTTGAGAAAGTTGAAAAATTAGAAGAATAATTGGAAACTTCTAATTCAAAACTAAATGAGTTTGTCAAAGGCAAAGAAAAAACTGATAAAATTATCTCGTTTGTACAATTTGGAAGTGGTGAAAGTGGTTTAGGGCATGTGGGACATAAAAACACAAATTCCTAAGGAAGCTCTAAATTTGTTAAAGCTATAAATTTATATGATAATGGTACTAATACTTCAACTTCTCAACTTTTGGATGAAAAATAATTGCTTAAGAAGGAACTAGTGACTAAATTTGAGCTAAACAAAAATAAATTAGTGAAGAAACTACAAATTGTGAGATATAATGTTAAAAAATTTACTTGCTTAGACAAATCATATGGATGGGAAGAAACTTAAGGGAATTTAGTGTAAAAGTTCAAAATCTTGGACATAAATCTCACACATATGATTAACTAAGATACTCTCATAAGTTTGCTCACAATGGTTATCACAAGAAAGAGCAAAAAGTGAATACCATAAAAAATATATGGGATGGGAGCATTGAAAGTTTTTGGATTGCTTGATTTTGATAATGCCTTGCATGTTAGTGGTTTCAAAGCTAATCTTTTAAGTATTAGTAAAATTTGGAACTCTGGATTCACTATAAAGTTTACAAAGAATGCTTCTTATATCAATGGAAAATTTGGAATAACTTGTGTAAAAGGTTTAAGTGCTCATGATAATTGCTATTTGTGTTGTAAGATCCCTAAACTCTAAACTGATTTATTTAATTATTTTGTGATTATTGTGTGGTTTAGTGTTAAATTTGGCCGACTTTGACTTATTTTGAGATTTAAGGTTGTTAACTATGGTTTGAATCATCATTTCCTTCATTTTATGGGTTTTTATGTTAATACTAAGTCAATTCAATTTTTTCTATTTTTTTTAATTTTTGGCTATTTTTTTAAAAAAGTTAGGGCATGGATCCTGCCATGGGCCCCACATTTGTAAATTGAGATGATGGGTCCCATAAGACGCTAAAACCATCCTATTTTACTATTAAAGTTTTTTAAAATTTTTAAACTTCATTTTGGACTCAAAATGAACAAATTTCCCATTTTTAGTAGTAAATTTTATCCATACCCCAATTTCCTATTAGGTATACCCCATGACTTACTATAAATAGAAAGCAACAACCTCATTCCCATTTGAGAAGGGTTAGAATCTGAAGGCTAAGAGGCCCTAATCCCTATTTCAAAAGAGGAAAGCTTGATTAAGGTAAGATTAGTCTTGATTTTTCTATTAATCACTTAGGGTTTTGCTTAATCTTTCCTAATCCCATATTTTCCAAGGTTAAATCTTGATTTTTACCACTAAAGTTTCTGATTTTAACCTTTATTTTAAACCCCTAATGAGGGATTTTTGCTTTGGAACAAAACAAGCCCTAGATCTACAAGTTTTCAAGTGATTTAAGCTTTGATAATCGAATTTATCCATATATTAACAAAACCCTATATGTAGGTAGGGATTTGAAGAGATTGGAGCTTTGATTTCGGACCACGAACTCACTGAAGGTAAGGTTTTCTTTCAAAAAATGGTTGATGTTTTGGATTTGAAGTTTGTGATGGTTTATGTGGGTTTTGCTTGATATGGAGCTTTTATGGTGGGTTATGTAAAGCTTAATCTTTTTAGGGATTTCTTTGTGTATTAGTTGATAAATGACTAGATTTACCATTTCCTAAGCTTAGATTTCATTATTATGATGTTTGGAAGTGAGATTTGAAGTTTTAAGTCAAATTTGTATATTTTTCGATTTTTGGGTTTGAGAAGAAGACGAACCAAAACTGCAGTTCTAGCGTTCGAACAACCCTGCAGGCCGATCGAACGCTAACACAACAGTTTTGGTCATTTTACCTATTTTGCTCATTTTCATGTTCTTCTTCTCAAATACAATTTATTATGATCATGACGAGCGATTTATACTTGGAAATGCTATTGTGAGGACATGAATATGATGTTGAGAGCTATGATGATGTTCAAGTATGAAGTATATTACATGTTATTAGGTTTAGCATGTTATGATTTCTTATCCTAAATTCATGTTGAGTGATACTTCATGTTTTACTTAGGATTCCAGCAAGTTTATAGCATGACAATGGACTTGTATGCTTTCACATGTTGTGTTAAATTATGGGTGAATTATAGTTCCATGTCTAGCTTAAGCATAGTAATAAGTATGCTTACCTAAGTCTAGCATGAAGTGGTATTTGACTTGGATTCGTATTTTTTGATGGTTTTCATCCATGATTTCAGTAAGGAGGAGCCATGATTAAATTATAATAGCATGCGTGTAGTATGCGATGGGTTGTTCATAATGCATATCCCCATGCTTAGGATTGAATGCTACTACCATGTACACACATGTGGGGGTAATTATGGTGATTGTTGACACTTATCATTAGAAATGATGCATGTATGGCTGATGGGAGCACATTTCATGAATTATGATTCATGTATATATTGCTCACGTATGCACAATGTTACATGCTTCATGAGATGGATTTACGAATGAGATTTTATCAAGATTAACCGTGGTTGATTGATTAGATGCAATTGTGTGATATTGCTTGCCAGGTTAATCAATCAGAGGCTTATCGATTCGGTTTTGCGTCCGAAAGGGTGGGATTTTATGTTTGAAAGAACGGGGTTTTACGTCCCTCGAGGATGAGTTTTCCTCCCCGGGTTGAGAAGAACGACAATCCTATAAGGAGACCAAAACTATTGAGAGCATTTGGACCCTGAAAATCCAGGCTGGTGTAGTCGAGTGCACTAGCTTACCGGGGGGTGTCTTCCCCATTAGGGAATTTACCCAAACTGCGTAATTCCTTCAGACTTTCCAATTGGGATTGTCTGGAGTGAGCATGAACTACTTAAGCTTCAGTCGATTAAGCATGACTGTTTTATCGATATGCATGGTTATGATAGTATGTTTGAGAGACTTTTCATGCATGATGAATGTTTATAGATATGCATGATTATGATTGTGTGCTAGACACTTTTCATGTAGGTTGAATGTTTATGAATATGCATGAATATGTATAGTGTGTTTGAGACACTTTTCATGCAGGTTGAATATTTATGAATATGCACGGATATGTATAGTGTGTTTGAAACACTTTTTATGTAGGATGGTTGTTTATGAATATGCATGGTGTGTTTGAGATACTTTTCATGCAGGATGGTTATTTATGAATATACATGGATATGTATAGTGTGTTTGAGACACTTCACATGCAGGATGGTTGTTTATGGATATGTATAGTATGTTTGAGATACTTGTAATGCCGGATGGTTATTTATGAAGGAGAATGAATGTGAATGAATATTTATGGTTTGTTAGAGACCCTCTTCATGCATGATGCATGCTTATGGTTTGAAATGATTATTCATACTAAGTATGACATGTTGAGATACTTTCATGGAGGATAATTACTTATGGGTGAGTATGTTTAAGTAATGAGAAGGTAATCAGAAACAGGGAGGGTATATATGATATGTTTGATGTGATAGGTTGTGTTGAATGCCATGATGTTTTCAGATTTGTCATTTCGATGTTCAAAACCTTGCTGAGTTTTATACTCACCCCATTTTTCTTTGTGTTTTTTTGGGGCTATATGGTGCGACATGTAGACGATCAGGTCTTTCTTTATGAGGCGCGTGTGGATGATGGTCGGGAGTAGGCATGGGAGCCTAGAGATCTTACTATCTTTACTTGTTTATTCTCCGGGTGTGCTAGAATTTCAAGTTAGTTTGACTTTGTCTCATACATTATTAGCCGTTGTTGTAACGACCCTGATTTCGGTGTTTTTTAAACCAATAATAGAATTTTAATATATTTTATTAATAGAATATTACTTTGGTATTAGTGTCGATAGAGTTGTGGTAGAACTATGAAAGATGAACATAACAGTTTTTGAATTGGATGTCGGGGCCGTAGGTAACGACCGCGGGAAGCATACCCTACGGGTGGGACTCATGGTAAAACCTATCCTTGAGTGGTCTTGTTTCAAAGGGCTTGTCATTACGAGTCCATCAGTATCAAGAACGCGTAATTCCAATTTATGGTTGGAAAGTTTTGATGTTTTGAAAATTTGAGAAAAAAATAATAAATAATAACAATAAAATATCACCGGCTGACGCAAGCACTGCGTTAGCCGGCGCGGCACCGGACCGCATGGTAGGCCAGCATCGCGTGGGACCCGCATGGCGAAATCGCAGGGCGCAATTTCGCCTGTGCACCATTCGTGACCTGCGTGGTGGGTCCCGGTCAAATAGTGCGCTAACCACGCAGTGGCGCGCGACACATGTCACACACACGTTATATGCCAATTAAGCCACGTCGCTTTTTTTCTTCTATATAAATATGATTTCCAAAGTTGTTTTTATTTCTACCACGTGTCAAAACTTCTAGTCATCCGTTCTGAGTCGTTCTAAGTCCAAATCAGGCCGTTCAAAAGACGTTTTCAACTTAATCGACTATTTCAGACACTGTGACGAGGCCAATTTTTCTGTTTAGGCTCTCTACAACCATGAGTTTGCAACCTAAACCTAAGGTAGGGGGTTTTAAACTCTAGCTTATGCTTTGCTCATATCATTGAAATTTTATGCACCGTTTTTACTCTATTATGCTCATTGGCTTATGTTTTTTGAAAAATGCTATATGTGTGTTATGTTTTACCTGCACTTAATAATGTTATGGTACATGTATTTTCTGGATAGTTATGGGATTAAACCTAGAATTGTCACATTTTATCTGGATACCTATCGACGAAATATTCGGTATCTGGCGTGCGCACATAGGTGTGGAGTGTCATGGGTAAACTCTTAGCCTTCTGAGCTTCTCGTTGTACCATGAGCGTCGGGAGGAACGTCGTTCGGTATCGCAACTTTGGATTTATTGTCATCAGAGGAACCGGTATTTTCTGAAATTATTTCTGAATTCGTTTTGTAATAAATTCTGTTCTAGCAAAAAAATTATTTCCGCCATGAATTTTTCTACTTAGCATTAAATTAGATTTTAAGTCCACCTATGGAGTATAAAAATACTCACCTACTTCCAGACTCTGCAGGTAGTGAAATCAAACCAAATGTGAAGGCTAAAGAATTTTTTGTATAATTTCTTGAATGTTTTCGCTAAATTTTGTAATAGTGTGACTTTTTTTGTAAAGGTTTGTTATGCCTATATTTTTATGATCTGATTGCTCTACGAATGGTGTACCTGGAATATGTCCTAATTTGACGATGTTTTGTTAAACCATGAATTATTGTATTATATAAAATTTTGGATGTGCATTGACTCCAGTTTTACTATAATTTATGTTATTTTATGTGTCGTTATTATGACATGATTCGTACTGAGAGTTGCCACATTCGGTTTCATGTGTGACGTTAACATGTGTCAAGCGGAATAATAATTTGGCATATTATATTATATATTATTTAATGGTGGTCGTCACATTTGGTATCGGAGAAAGTGACTCCACTGTTTGTATAGAAATCATTCTGATTAGTCGTAATAATATTTGATTTTTTTTCTCGATGATTTTACTAATATTATGCTATGTTTTGTTTTAAAATGATAAGTTAGTAATGGGAAAATAGAAAATGACACTCATCTCAGGCTCTGTATATCATATGTCAACCCGAAAACTACCATTACCATCAAGAAAAGCCAAGAAAAACCATATGACAGAGTCCTCGGATATTTCAGAAATCATCGTTGTCCTTCCCAAAAATAGTGATGAAGTCCATGAAGTAGTAAATATTCTGACACACCTCTCTCGGTAGAAGAAGTAGAGGAAATAATAAATATTTCTGACTCATCCATCGAAGTTGAAGAAGATGATACAGAAGAAGAAGACCCGTCGGAGGAAGATCCGTTGGAGGAAGAAACATCAGAGGAAGAACCGCCAACTGAGGACGAGCCAACTAAGGAAGACCCATTAGAAGAAGACCAAACTAAAGAGGATCCACCTGAGGGTAATCCAGTTGATGATAAATTCTCTTGGACTGACTTGTTAATTAGTGACCCAGACAAGAGAGGGATGATGGAAACCTTGGGCAAGAGGGAGTTGATGGAAACTCGGGGTGAGGGTGAGATGAGGGAAAATCTGGGTATGGGTGAGAGGATAAACAATCCCGGTGAAGGTGAGGGGATAGACAACCCTGCAAGAGACTTTGACTTAAATATCCTACCCCCTGAAGTGGAAGCTAAGTGGGCTCAATGGGGTGATAAGGGTAAGGGAATAATGTGGTATACCGACCAACTGCCGGAGATATGTGTACTGTGTGAGCAGAGAGGGCATTATTACTATCAATGCCCTCGGTACAGAGAGCCAATACCTGAACTATGTTCTTTCTGTGAGCAGGACGTGCACTACTTCTTCCAATGCCCATTTGGGAAAATATTCCCTTAAATGTCTCTCTCAAAGTTAAGATGTGTGTTTGTGTTTAGTCGAGCCTTTTGGTATAATAGTATCTTGATAAATGTAGTAGATACACTTCTTTTTGTATTATGAAAATTGAGTCTTTTGGCTTGACAAGTTTAGTAGATACACTTCTTTTTGTATTATGTAAATATGAAATTGATTATAAATATATACTGCTAGTTTACAAAAACTTCTTGTGAATTCAAGGTTGTTACAATTTACTAGCCCCAGAAATGTCTTTCGACAACGGTAAGGAAGTACAATTGTTTGACAATTCTGCCCAAGCCGAAAATGCTGCTCAGGAAGTAGCTGCACCTGAAAATCATATGGACAACTTCCTTGACCTGATGATTCAATGAATGACTTAGCATTTGCAAACTCAAGGGTTTCAGCCTAGCCCTAACCACTTAAGTAACTCTAGGGAGCTGTTTGAAAATAGTCATAGTGAGAAAACAACTTGCTTGAGTGATTTAAGAAAATCGCTTTAGAGTTTTCTGGAGAAGATGGACCAGCAGCTGCTGAGAAGTGGAGTTCGAAGTTGAAAGGATATTTAAGGCATTAAAAGTCCCTGAAGATAGGAAAGTAGATGTAGCCACTTTCGCTATGACTAGAGAAGCGGCTTTTTGGTGGCCATCGGCTAAAAGAAACTTATTCCCCAATAAAGGAAATATTAAGTGGGAAGAATTCAGAGAAGTATTGTACAACAAATATTTCCCTCCCCATGTTTAGGAGAAGAAAGGGAAAGAATTCTTAGATCTCCAATAAGGAAATATGACAGTCTTTCAATATGAAAACAAATTTGTTCAGTTACAACGTTTCACTCCTAAAATTTGCCCCACAGAGTTAAAGAAAGCCTGAAAATTTGTGAGAGGACTGGAGATTGGACTTCAAAGTCAAATAGTAGGATTTCAACCTACTACTTTGGCCAAGGCTGTGGAATTGGCCTCTCTGATGAAGATGGAATATCAGGAATTCTTAGCTGAAAGAAAGGACCGCAGACAAGGTAGCAAGACAAAAGATTGGAAAAGGAAAATGACAACCCCTAACCAGATTAATAACCAAAAATTTCAAAGAATCTCTGAACCATCACCCCAAAACCAAAGAGAGAAAAAGCTAGAGAAGTGTTCTAAATGCAACCGATTTCATCCACCAGGAATCTGTTACCTCTCCGAGAAAAGATGCTTCTCATGTAGAGACCCTGGACACAAAATCAAGGAATGCCCCAAAAAGAAGAACCAAGAAGAAATCAAGCCGAAGCAAAAGCCAAAGGCTCTGGGGGGAGTGTATGCTATTATTACAAAAGAAGTTCAAACTTCAGTAGGAGTTATACATGGTACACTTCTAATCTTGGATAAAGTTGCTAAGGTTTTAATAGATTCAGGATCGACATGCTCTTTTATTTCTTGTGACTTTGCTTTAAGCATGAGTTATCCAATTATGGAAGTAGGATATATCCTAGAAGTGTCAACTCCTATAGGAAAAATTTTTATAGATCAAAACTTTCTGCAAGATGTATACATGTAATTAGAATACCAAAAATGGGAGGCTAACCTAATACTCTTAAATATGACCGACTATGATGTCATATTAGGAATGGATTGGTTAGCCGACAATGAAGCTTTAGTAGTTTGTAAGAAGAAGAAAGTAATGTTCAATAGGCAAGGAGAGGAAAAATTTACCTTTTATGGAAACAGAGATCCTTCTGGGGCATGCATCATTTCTGCTGTGCAAGCACAACGATTGATATATGAAGGATGAAGCATATCTTCCTAGTGTAATTTTTGAGGAGTTTTCATTTTCCAAGATTGAAAATACTGAAGTGATAAGGGATTTCCTGATGATAAACTTTAATATTGACTTACTACCAGAAACATAACCTATCTCTAAGGCACCCTATCTGATGGCACCTGCAGAATTAAAAGAATTAAAGAGTCAACTACAAGAATTATTAGATAAAGGATTTATCAGACCTAGTGTATCGCCTTGGGGAGCTCTAGTACTCTTTGTCAGGAAGAAAGATGGATCCTTGAGGTTTTGTATACATTATAGGATGCTTTACTATGTAACTATTAAGAATAAGTATTTTTTACATCAGATCGATGACCTGTTTGATCAATTAGAAGAAGCAAAAGTATTCTAAAAAATAGATTTAAGGTCTGGATACCATTAGCTGAGAATACCGAATGAAGATATTCCCAAAATAGCTTTTCGTACCAGATATGGCCACTATGAATTTTTAGTAATGCCATTCGGATTGACGAATGCTCCTGCAGCATTCATGGATCTTATGAACCAAATCTTTCGACCTTACTTGAATAAATTTGTGATTGTTTTTTGTTGATCGCATATTGGTCTACTTTTCAAACCCCAAATAACATCAAGAACATTTAGAAATAGTTCTTCAAACTCTAAGAGACCATTGGCTATATGCTAAGTTAAGTAAGTGTGAGTTTTGGTTGAACAAGGTTGTCTTCTTGGGTCATGTTATTTCTAAAAATAGAATATCGGTAGACCCTACCAAGATCAAAGCAGTTTTGAAGTGGGAAGACCCAAAACCATCACAGAAATTAGAAGTTTCTTAGGGCTTGCTGGTTACTACCGAAGGTTTATCCAAGGATTTTCAAAAATAGCTTTACCTTTGACAAAGAAAACCATAAAAGGGGCGAGATTTATATGGGATGAGGAATGTGAGAAGACATTTCAAGTGTTGAAACAAAACTTAACCACCGCTCCAGTCTTATCCTTACCGTCTAGTAGTGGAGGGTTTATAGTTTATAGTGATGCCTCAAGAATGGGTCCTGGATGCATTTTGATGAAAAATGAGAAAGTAATAGCATATGTTTCTAGACAGCTAAAGAAACATGAAGGTAATTACCCTACTCATGATTTAGAATTGACATCATTAGTTTTTGCCTTAAAACATTGGAGACATTATTTATATGGAGAGAAATTTGAAGTTTTTACAGATCATCAGAGTCTAAAGTACATTTTCTCTCAAAGGGATCTGAATTTAAGGCGAAGACGGTGGATTGAATACCTGAATGATTATGACTTCTTTGTTCAATACCACTCAGGAAAAGCCAATGTTGTGGCCAATGCCTTGAGTAGGAAAGCCACATGGATGGTAGCTCAAATGTTGATAAAAGAATGGAGATTTATGGAAAAGGTAATAGGCTATAACGAACCAACCCGAGTCGGGCCCACAAAATTGCTGATAGGAATTTGAAATTTTCCTTAAGCCAAGAATCATCGTCTGAGTGCGAGAGGTACAACGTTCGCCTACACACTACGGAGCTTAAGGCTTCCTCGTACGTAGACTTAGGTTGTAACGACCAATTACACGTAACGAAGCTTCATAGTTCGTCACGTGTAAAACAGAATAAAACATATATTTATAATGATTTGGATCGGCCAACGTTGCCTTGCCGTTGGTTGCCTACGTACGTATTGGATATTATTCCAATACGATCGGATCCGAACGTAGTTCTACCTAACGGCTACTACACACAACAAGCATCACAAAATTGTATAACATACGTATCTCCGAATATTTAATCGGAAGTATACAAAAATTCGTCGTAAATCGGAGTCAAGCGGAAGTTGATAAATTAATGAAATCATACGTCTCGCTCTACCATAGAGCGGGATTAAAAGCGGAAGTTACTAAATTAACGAAATCATACGTCTCGCTCTACCATAGAGCGGAATTAAAATCACATACACATATCTCGCTCCATCGAGATTGAGCACATCAACCGGCTCGCTCTATCACTGAACCGAGACCGGACACACACACACACACACACACACACACGTCTCGCTCTACCCTAGAGCAAGACAACACACATCATAGTATATAAGTACACATTATAGCATGTAAGCACACATCAAGCATATGGATCAAAGCATAACACACACGTCATTTTATAATTAAAACGAGAGATCATAAAAGCTTACTGCCCTCATGTCTCGTATGGTAGCGGTATACGGAGTTGCTCATATGAGCATCCTCCCCTTTTAGATCCAAAGATATTAGACGAAGCTTCCTCTAGCCTCCATACGTTTTTCGTCTTGTACCGAAAGACTACGTATAACGTTCTCCTTGCCGGAGACTCTTCTCGTTTTCTGCGCCTTGAGCGGCAGACAGAACCTCTCATACTCTGGATTACTTCTCATGATGTAGCCCGACAACTTCGGACAGAACCACGTCTTGCTTCGGGCCCATATTTCTTGTTCGATGCTCGAGGATAACAGGCGGAGCCTCTCCTTGTCTCGGGGCATTTCATTCTTATACGGTTGCCGAATCAAAGAACAGATCTCGCCATCACATAGAACATACTTGATTTAGTCAAGAACACCTCTTGGATGGACTAAATCGGAGTTAGGATGCTTAAGAACGAGGAGAAAGAAGTTTGTCGGTGCTCGGGCAGAACCTCTCCTTGTCTCAAGACATTTCTTCCTTATACGGTCTCCGAATCGAAGAAAGGACCACTCCATCGCGTAGACCATGCTCGATTTAGTAGGAAACGGGTCTTGAACGGCCTTAATCGGCTTTAGAACGATCAGAAACAGGGGAGCAGAAGAATTGGTCGAAAACAGGAGAAAATGGGGGTATTTATAGACCCCCGAGCCGCCAAAACCGGCGGCACCCGCCGAATCCACGCGCGTGGCTCGCGCCCGCGCGTCGCTTCCACGCGCGGAACCGCGGCCCGCGCAAAACCGTGGAGCGCGTGAAACCGCGGCGCCCGCGATAATGCGGGTGCACGCCAGTCGCGCGCTGCGCGCCGGCTCACCCATTTTCTATTTTTTAATTTTTAAATACATATATTCTTCAAACGCGCGTATCTCCCTACCCCGGATTCCGATTCGCGCGTTCTTGGTACCGTTGGACTCGTATCGACGAGCCCTTCGATACCAACCCTTAAAGAAGCAAATCACACTATTTCCAAGTGGGTCCCGCTTATTTTTTACGCTCGTCAAGGTCGTAACTTTCGGTCCCGACCTCCGTTTTGCACGTTCTTCGAATCGTTACGCTCGTTTCTTCGAGCTCTACTCGTATATAAAGGTTTTAACCTACGAAACCTTCTAAAACTTAATAAAGGTTATCTAATTACCTTTAACCCCACAAGCTAAACGTAATTAGAAAAGCGGGGTGTTACACAGGCATAGAACCTCATGTACAATCAGTAAACAAAGAGGCAGTTGTAGCTAATCTTGAAGTTAAATATGATCTGATTAAGCGCATTCTGGAGGCCCAAAGAGATAATGTTGAAGTACAAACCTTCTTAGATAGGCCTAACTTTAATAGAAGCTCTAATGATGGAATAAGATTTAGAGAACAATTGGTGGCCCCTGCAATACCTAAACTAAAACAAGAATTGTTACATGAAGCTCATAGGTCTCAATAATATATCCACCCGGGAGGAACAAAAATGTACCAAGAATTTAAAAGAAATTTTTGGTGGAAGGGGATGAAGAGGGACATAGGAGAATTTGTCTCTAAATGTCTAACTTGTCAGCAAGTTAAAGCGGAACATCAGAAACCATTAGGTACTCTTCAACCTATTGAAATTCTAGAATGGAAATGGGAGCATATTTCTATGGATTTTGTTTCAAGCTTACCCAAGACATCATCCAGTCATGAATCTATTTGGGTTATAGTGGATAAACTTACTAAAAGTCCTCATTTTCTTTCCTTAAAAAAATCTCAGACATTGAATGTTTTAGCCAAAATGTATATAAAAGAAATTGTGAGTATGCATAGAGTTCCGTTATCGATCATTTCAGATCATGATAGTCAGTTCACTTCACACTTTTGGCATGGACTCTTAGAATAATTAGGTACCAATCTCAGATTTAGTACTGCCTTTCATCCACAGACCGATGGTCAGTCTGAACGAACTATTCAGACATTAGAAGATATGTTGTAGGCATGTGCCATAGATTGGAGGGGGTAACTTGGATGAGCACTTACCATTGATTGAATTTTTTTATTATAATAATTATCGTTCCAGTATAGGTAAGGCACCATATGAGGCTCTTTATGGTCGACCCTGTCGATCCCCAACTTGTTGGAATGAAGTCGGGGAAGGAAAGTTGGTAAAATCAGAGCTCTTACAGCAATGCGTGGATAAGGTAAAGCTTATTAGGAGTCGATTAGAGACAACCCAGAGTCGTCAAAAGAGATATGCTGATTAACGAAGGAAAGACCTTGACTTCTGCATAGGTGATCATATACTGCTAAAGGTATTACCAACTCGAGGAGTTACTAGATTTGGTGTTAAAGGAAAACTAAGTCCTCGATTTGTAGGACCATTTAAAATTCTAGATAAAGTGGGGCTAGTGGCTTACAGATTGTCTTTGCCCCATCAGCTAGACAATGTCCATAATGTGTTTCATGTGTCTATGCTTCGTAAATAATTGCGAGATTGTTCTCAGGTCCTGGATCAGACAATGGTCACCTTAGAACCTGATTTGACATTTGCAGAAAAACCAGTCAGAATTTTGGATCGAAAGGAGCAAATCTTGAGGACAAAAAGAATTCCATTAGTAAAAGTATTATGACAGCATCATTCCTCTGAAGAAACAACACTGTAATTAGAAGGTGAAATGTTGAAGAAATATCCAGAAGTATTATGTGAAGAAACAACATTGGGATTATGTGAATGAAGTATTTGTCTGATTTGTTATATTCTATTATTTGTCAGCAGTTATATTTTCTACGACAACTTTGGCATATGAGTGCATCTTTAGTTGAATATACTTAAATTTTGCATATATGATGTTATGCTTTATAAAATGGTGTTACCTTCTAGGCAGAACTATGTTTAGATTTGATCTTATTGAGTAACATTGGATATGTTATCAAATAAGTATGTAGGCAACCAACATCCTACCAATGTTGGCCCAATCCGAAGAATAGTAATTAATTTTTTTACTCTTTGGAAACTATTCTTTTGAGGAAGGAGATGCTCCAATGTTGATTAGTTCTCTCCCACACTTTGCAGGAAAGGAGTGCGTAACGAAAGTGTTGCGATGCCAGATGATTGTTATAGCTCTTACACACAAATGATGATCTTGTTGATTATAAAAAAATAAATTATTGTGGTATTTTTTACCATTGAGTCGGATTTTGCCCTTACATTTAAGGTGCTTGTGGGCCCAGGGCATTATAGTAGTATTTTACAATTCATACACAAGAGGCCACATCTCTTAGTCCTTATATGACTTTTTGGACGAGGGGCACTATGGTAATTCTCAAGGGTAAAAATCTTAAGCTCACACTAGTTAGATTAAAAACTCCTAAAATAATCTAATCAATCTATCAATTTAAGTTATTCAATTATGACATGCAATGAAAACTCAACCCTAATTTATGCAACTTGTCAAATACTAAATAAGCAAATAAACCAAGCAACAAGACACAAATTTTTATGTAGAAAACCCTAAACATATAAAAACCATTAGACCTAATTCAACTTTTAAAATACACTATGAAATAAATTTTGATACAAAGTCACCTTCACGATTACACTATCAAACAAGAAACCAATAGTGACCCTTGATCCACTTCACATATCACCAATCTCCGTAGGCGCATCCATCGTGTTCTCTATCCCTTCACCAATGCATGATCCTCTCCAGAAATCCAACCAGCAAGATCCAAGGAACCACTTTCTAGATATTCAAACAAACTCAATAAGAAAAAGTTGAACTTTAAACATAGTGTTTTGATCAAATACTCATAAACTAATCTTCTCACAATAATACAATGACTTCAAGAAGATTAGACATCAAGATTAGAAATCATTCAAACTTTTTTTATTTGGAATTTTCCATAAACTTAAAAGCATTCCTTGTTGCACAAATGAAGATTGCGAAGCCATACATTGCCATTCAACTAAATGTACTCATTACATTACAAAAAAATAACATATGACTAGTTCACATCCACCATGTCAAGCTCATAGCAAAGAACATAAATACCCAATTGTACAAATGGAAAACATTAAAGACCACCAAAGCTGTTGAGGACTTCAAACTCCTACACCATAGATAGTCTCCAAAGGGTTAGCAAATGCTACAATGCAGTGCTGATAAAAAGTTGTGCAATAAGTCTACCTAAAAGTAGACAAACTCCATGATCAAGTTCCAGGGGAGGGGCCCAATTCCAACAAGTGCTAGATCAAGAACATCCACTATGAGAGAAAAGATGTTGCCCATATAAGCAAACAAAGCAACCCACAACAATGCTACTGAAAGCATGCCCTCCAAAGCAAAAAACCACGACTAAGGATTCCATAGACATCTACCCGTCAGTTGAATAAACTAATGGGGCACACCCATGAAACATATCAATCACAAGACCATCATCTCTGGTGAACAATCCACCACACCCATATATGGATGTCCACAAAATATTAATCTACATTATTCATCACTAAAACTAAGATTGATTGTAGATAACTTACCGGTGACAACCAAAGGTGGGGTAGAAGGAAGCAGAGGAGGTGGAGGAAGGATGTGACAACCCTGATTTCGGTACGTTCTTTTTAACTAATAATAGAAATTTAATATATTTTATTGATAGAGTACTATTTTGGAGTTAGTACCTAAAGAGTTATGGTAGAACTCTAAAAGACAATCATAACGGCCTTCGAATCGTTTAAATCAGACATCGAACAAGCGTGATTCATAGGACCCATAGTAAATATGCGGTAAAACCTATCCTTGAGTGGTCTTGTTTTAAAGGGCTCATCGATATGAGTCCATCGGTAACAAGAATGCATGATTCTGATTTATGCTTAAAAAGTTAGGATGTTTTGAAGTTGTGGAGAAAAATAAAATAAAATTAAATTATAATATAGAAAAGATGACATAGGCATCAACCGACGCTATGGCACGGACCGTGCTTCATGGCGTTGCGGACCGCGTGGTGGCCTGCGCCGCATGCCATCGCATGGCAGGCACAGTTTTGCAAGTCGAGACAGTGCTTGGCGACGGCGTGACGCACATCGCACACTCGTCGCGCGCCGCACCATCTTTTGCCGCTATAAATATTCTACCCCCATTTTACTTATGTTATTCTCCATTCTACCACGTCTTAAACTTCTATTTCTCCGTTCTAAGTTGTTCTAAGTCCAAATCCAGTTGTTCAAAAGGCATTTTCAACTAAATCGACTGTGTCAGACGCTATGGTATGGTTAGATTTTTAGTTTAAAGTCTTTGTAACCACGCAATTTCTACTCAACCTTAAGGTAGGGGGCCTTTTAATCTAGCTTATGCTCTGCTCGTATGGTTGACTTGTTATGCACCGTTTTTACTCTGTTATGCACATTGGCTTATGTTTTCTAAAAAATGTTATACATGTGTTATGTTTTACCTACACTGAATAATGTTATGGTACATGTATTTTCTAGATAGTTCTGGGATTAAACCTAGAATTGTCACATTTTATCTATATACCTACCGAGGAAATATTTGGTATCTGGCTCGCGCACATAGGTGTGGAGTGTCATGGGTAAACTCCTAGCCTTTTGAGCTTTCCATTGTCCCATGAGCGTCGGGAGGAACGTTGTTCGATATCACAGCTTTGGATTTATCGTCATCGGATGAACCAATGTTTTTTGAAATTATTTCTAAATTTGTTCTGTAATAAATACTATTGTAGCAAAAAAATTATTTCCGTCATGATTTTTTCTACTTAGCATTAAATTAGATTTTATGTCCACCTACTAAGTATAAAAATACTTACCCACCTCCAGACTATGTAGGTAGTGAAATCAACCTAGAGGTGAAGGCTGAGGAATTTTCTGCATAATTTCTTTAGTGCTTTATCTAAATTTTGTAATAATGTGATTTTTATGAAAAGGCTTGTTATGCCTATATTTTGTGATATGACTGCTCTACGAATAGTGTACCTGGACTATGTCTTAATTTAATGATGTTTTGTTAAATCATGTATTAATATGCTATATAAAATTTTGGTTGTGCATCGACTCGAGTTTATATGAAAATTTTATGTTATTTTATCTGTCTTTATTTTGTGATGACACGTACTGATAGTCCCCATGTTCGGTTACGCGTGTGATATTAATGCATGCTGAGTGGAATAATAATTATGCGTATTATATCATATATTATTTAATGGCGGTAGTCACATTTGGTATTGGAGCTCACAACTCCACAGTTAGTAGAACAATCATTTTTATTAGTCACATAATACTGTAATATTTATATTCAATGTTTTTATGAAACTATGCTATGTTTGATTTCGAAATGATACTTCAGTTAATGGGAAAATAAAAAATGAAACTCATCTCGGGCTCTTTATATCACATGTCAACCCAAAAACTACATTTACCTTCGAGAAAAAAATAAGAAGATTAACGGTATGGTCGAGTCCTCAGATACCTCAGAGATCACTGATGTCATATCCCACAGTAGTGATGAGATTCAATAAATAGTAGATGTTCCAGATTCACCATGTTCGATGGAAGAAGTAGCAGAAGTCATAAATATTCTTGATTCACCCATCCTTGTGGAGGAAGATCCGTCAGACGAAGAAGACCCTACAGAAGAAGAAGACCCTTTGGAAGAAGCCATCGGAAGAAGAAGACCCTTCGGAAGAAGAATACCCTTTGGAAGAAGAAGATCCGTCAGAAGAGGACCCATTGGAAGAGAGCCTGTTGGAGGAGATCCCACCACCCGAGGTTAAGCCACCCTCAGAAGACCTATTAGACATAGCCCAACCCGAGGAAAAACCTATAGAGCAAGATCCAGTGCATGATGATTATTTTTTGAGAGAAATGTTAATTAATGTCCTGGACGAGGAAGAGATGAATGAAAACATGGGTGGGGATGAGAGGATGGAAACCTAAGGTGAGGGTGAGATGAGGGAAAATTTGATTAGGGGTGAGAGGATAAACAATCCGGGTGAAGGTGAAGGGATAGACAACCTTGTGAGAGACTTTGACTTAAATATCCTACCCTCTGAAGCTAAAGAAGCAGAGGTTGAGTGGGCTCGATGGTGTGATAAAGGTAAGGGAATAATGTGGTATACCAAATCAACTGCCAGAGATATGTGTACTGTGTGAGCATAGAGGGCATTATTATTGTCAATGCCCTTGGTACAGAGAGCCAATACCTGAGCTATGTCCTATCTGTGAGCAGGGAGGACACTATTTCTTTCAATGCCCGTCTAGGAAAATATTCCCTTAGGCGTTGATATCAACTTTAAAGATGTGTGTTTGTGTTTAGTCAAGTCGTTTGGTATAATAGTATCTTGACAAGTGTAGTAGATACACTTTTTTTTTATGTAAATTGAGTCTTTTGGCTTGACAAATGTAGTACATACACTTCTTTTGTATAAAAATATGTATGAAATGATTATAAATATATACTGTTAGTTTACAAAAATTTCTTGTGAATTCAAGGTTGTTACAATCTACTAGCTCCCTGAAATGTCTTATGATAAGGAAGTACAATTGTCTTGACAATTCTGCCCAAGCCGAGAATGTTGCTCAAGATACAACGACACCTAAAAATCATATGGATAATTTTCTTGACCTAATGATTCAAAGAATGACAACATTTGTAGACTCAAGAGTTTCAACCCAGCCCTAATCGCTTAAGTAACTTTAGGGAACTAACATAAAATAGTCATAGCTAGAAAGATAACTTGCTTGAGAGTTTTCTAGAGAAGATGGACCAGAAGCTACCGAGATGTGGATGTTCAAAGTTGAAAGGATACTTACTGCACTAAAAGTCCTTGAAGATAAGAAAGTGGATGTAGCCACTTTCGCTATGACCAGAGGAGCAGTTTTCTGGTGGCCATCAGCATAGCGGAACTTCTTCCCCAATAAAGAAAATATCAAGTGGGAAGAATTCAGAGAGAGAAGTGTTGTACAACAAATATTTCCCTCCTCTTGTTAGGGAGAAGAAAGAGAAAAAATTCTTGGATCTCCAACAAGGAAATATGACAATCTTTCAATATGAAAATAAATTTGTTCTGTTACAATGTTTCGCTCCTAAATTTGCCCCATCGAATTAAAGAAAGCCCAAAAATTTATTAGAGGATTAAACAATGGACTTCAAAGTCGAATAGTAGAATTTCAGCCTACTACTTTGGCCAAGGTTGTAGAATTGGCTTCTTTGTTGAAGCAAGAATATAAGGAATTCTTAGCTGAAAGAAAGGACTACAGGCAAGGTAGCAAGATGGAAGATTAAAAAAGGAAAATGGTAGCCCCTAACCAAATCAATAATAAAAAATGTCAAAGGACCTCTGGACCATCGCCCCAAAACTAAAGAGAGAAGAAGTTAGAGAAGTGCTCCAAATGCAACTGATTCCATCCACTAGAAATTTGTTATCTCTTCGAGAGATGATGCTTTGCATGTGGAGACCCTAGACACAACATCAAGGAATGCCCCCAAAAGAAGAACAATGAATAAACCAAGTTGGAGAAAAAGCCAAAGGCTCAGGGGCGAGTGTATGTTATTACTACAGAAGAAGCTCAAAATTTAGCAGGAGTTATACAAGGTACACTTCTAATCTTGGATAAAGTTGCTAAGGTTTTAATAGATCCAGGATCGACGCACTCTTTTATATCCTGTGACTTTGCTTTATGGACAGGTTATCCAATTATGGAACTAGGATATATCTTAGAAGTGTCAACTGATGTCGAAAAAACTTTTATAGCTCAAAACTTTCTACAAGATGTGTCCATGTCATTAGAAAACCAAAAATAGAAGGCTAACCTAATACTCTTAAGTATGATCGACTATGATGTCATATTTGTTATGGATTGGTTAGCCGACAATGAAGCTTTGGTAGACTGTAAGAAGAAGAAAGTTATGTTCAATAGGCAAGGAAAGGAAAAATTTACCTTTTATGGAAACAGAGATCCTTCAGGGGCATGTATCATTTCTACTATAAATGCACAATGATTGATATCTAAAGGATGTCAAACATATCTTGCCAAGGTAATTTCTGAGGAATCTTCATCTTCCAAGAAAGAAAATATTGAAGTGATAAGGGATTTCCCAGATGTATTTCTTGATGATCTTCCTAGGATACCACCAAAGAGAGAGATAGACTTTAATATTGACTTATTAACAAAAACAGAACCTATCTTTAAGCCACCCTATCGTATGGCTCATATAGAATTAAAAGAATTAAATAGTCAATTGTAAGAATTATTAAATAAAGGATTCATCAGATCGAGTGTCTCACCCTCGGGAGCTCCAGTCCTTTTTGTCAGGAAAAATGATGGCTCTTTGAGACTATGCATAGAATATAGAATGCTTAACTCAGTAACGATAAAAAATAAGTATCATTTGCCCCAGATAGATGACATGTTGGATCAATTACAAGAAGCAAAATTATTCTAAAAAATAGATTTATGGTCTGGATACCACCAGTTGAGAATACGGGATGAAGATATTCCAAAAATAGCTTTTCGTACCCGATATGGCCACTATGAATTTTTAGTAATGCCATTCGGATTGACGAATGCTCCTGTAGCATTCATGGATCTTATGAACCGAGTCTTTCGACCTTACTTGGATAAATTTGTGATTGTTTTTGTTTATGACATATTCGTCTACTCTTCCAACTACGAAGAACATAGAGAACATTTACAAATAGTTCTTCAAACCCTAAGAGACCATCGGCTATATGCTAAAGCTAAGTAAGTGTGAGTTTGGGTTGGACCAGGTTGTCTTCTTGGGTCATGTTATTTCTAAAAATTGAATATCGGTAGACCCTACCAAGATCAAAGCAATTTTGAAGTGGGAAAGACCTAAAACCATCACAGAAATTAGAAGTTTCTTAGGGCTTGTTGGTTACTTCCGAAGGTTTATTCAATGGTTTTCAAGAATAGCTTTGCCTTTGACAAAATTAACCAAGAAATGGGTGAAATTCATATGGTCATATGGGATGAGGAATGCGAGAAGGCATTTCAGAAGTTGAAACAAAAATTAACCACCTCTCTAGTCTTATCCTTACCCACTGGTAGCAGAGTGTTTGTAATTTACAGTGATGCCTCAAGAATGGATCTTGATGCAGAATGAGAAAGTAATAGTATATGCTTCAAGACAGTTAAAGAAACATGAAGATAATTACCCCACTCATGATTTGGAATTAGCAGCAATAGTTTTTGCCTTAAAACTTTGGAGACATTATTTGTATGGAGAGAAATTTGTAGTTTTTACATATCATCAGAGTCTGAAGTACATTTTCTCTCAAAATGACCTTAATTTAAGGCAAAGACGGTGGATTGAATACCTCAATGACTATGACTTCTCTATTCAATACCACTCAGGAAAAGCCAATGTAGTGGCTGATGCCCTGAGTAGAAAGCCCACAAGGAAGGTAGCACAAATATTGGTAAATGAATAGAAATTGTGGAAGAAGTAATAGGTTTGCAACCTAAAATACAATCAGAAAACAAAAAGGCTTTTGTAGCTAATCTAGAGGTGAAATCTGAACTAGTTGAGCGCATTCTAGAAGCTCAGAAGGAGGATACATAAATACAAACCCTCTTAGACAAGTATAATTTTTGTGAAGGCTTAAATGAGGAAATAAGATTTAGAGAGACTAGTAGTCCTAGCAGTACTAGATTTAAAACAAGAGCTATTACATGAAGCACATAGGTCTCAGTACACTATCCATCTAGGAGGAACAAAAATGTACCAAGACTTAAAAAAGAATTTTTTGGTGGAATGGGATGAAGAGGGACATAGGAGAATGTGTCTCTAAGTGTCTAACTTGTCAGCGAGTTGAAGCAGAACATCAGCAACCATCTGGTACCCTTCAACCTATTGAAATTCTAGAATGGAAATGGGAGCACATTTCCATGGATTTTGTTTTAGGCTTACCCAAGACATCATCCGGTCATGAATCTATTTGGGTTATAGTGGATAGACTTACTAAAAGTGCTCATTTTCTTCCCTTAAAGAAGTCTCAGACATTGAATGCTTTGGCCAAAATGTATATAAAAGAAATTGTGAGTCGGCATGGTTCCTAATAATGAATATTTAAAACGAGAATTGTTAGAAACAACTCATCATTCTCAATATACCATTCACCCAGGAGGATTCAAAATGTGTAATAACTTGAAGGATGGATTTTGGTGGAATTGAATGAAGAAAGACATTGGAAATTTTGTGTCAAGATGTTTGGTTTGTCAATAAGGAAAGGCTGAACATCAAAGACATGCAATGACACTTAATTCCTTAGATAATCCTCTAGATATTCCTCAACAAAAATGGGAAGATTTACAATGGACTTTGTTGTGGGTTTGCCCAAAGTCATATGGGTAATATTAGAGTGGTTAACCAAATCTGCTCATTTCTTACCCATTAGATGGACACAATCACCCGAGAAATTGACAAGGTTGTACATAGAAAAAATTGTGAGATCACATGAAGCCCCATTATCTATCGTGTCCGATAAAGATCCCAGATTTACATCTAAGTATTGGAATAACATTCAGAGTGCTTTGAGAACTAAGTTGCAATTTAGTACAATATTTCACTCCCGAATAGACGGACAATCCGAAAGGACAATTCAAACATTGGAAGATATGCTTTGTGCTTGTGTATTAGAGTGGAAAGGGAATTGGGATGATTTTCTCCCTATTATTGAATTTTCTTATAACAATAGTTGTCATTCTAGTATTGGCATGAAAGCTTTTGAAGAATTATATGGTCATCGGTGTCATTCAACTACACTGATGTATTTCTCAATCAAATATTCCTTCTTTGATTATTAATTCTCCTTGAGTTTCTTCAATCGTCCTTGATGAAGAATTTCCTATGTCTACTCAAGATGTGTGTGTAAAGTTGTTGCGCATTCACTCCTTGATCATTCACCCACATGAATTTCTCTAAAAAACAATGGTGAATTTAGGAAAATTCTAGACAAAGTCTCTCCCTTTTTCTCTTCTCAAATAATGATTTTCCCCTCTATTACTTTGTCCATACCCAAGACTTTTATACAGTCTTAAGTCGGATAGGGTTAAAGGACCCAACTTGGGAAGGACTCTATTCCGGAATCCTATACTAGGCAACTTTTTTTTCACCAAATAATCGATTGTTTCAACATGCGATAGATCATTCACTTGTTCAATTTGAATGAAATTACAAAATGATTGATCCTTTACCCAAGTGATATCGTTTGGTCCCTCAAACAAAAAATCAAAAAAATGAGTCTTTAATCGATCTATCCTTTAAACAATGTGTTAAAAAATTATTGATCACTTATGAACAATTATTCAATTTTGAACCATTTTTTACCAAAATTCTCAAAATCACTTCGAAGGATTATTTCTACTTAAATCTAAGTAATTTGTGTACGTGAGTGTGTGTATCCAACTTTTAAACTCTTACACTCAATGTAGTCTTCAACCTTGAACCTTTAGAATGCATCCGCTTGTATTTTTCAAGTCTTTCAATTCCACAACTAACTTGACCACTACACTAATCTAATTAGACTTTAAGATAACACCTTATATGAAGTTTTGACATAGTTTTGTTCATTGAAATCAGTCAATTATAATACATATGCCATCATAAGTTCTAACATTTTCACCTTTTCATTTAGCTGCTACCGCCTCCTCCTCTATGTCCTCCTCCACTTGTCATCGCCTCCGCCTCCGCCTCCTCCCTCTTCTCTCTCCTTCCTCCTCCTCCTCCCACTGCCTTCTCCTCTGCCCCACCTCCTCCTCTGCTTGTTGATGCTTCCTCCTCCACATGCCTTTTCCTTCTCCCCCTTCTCCCTATGTGCATTCATCAAAATTGTGATGGAGTTTAATTTGTAATAATAAATAGTGTCTAAATTGTGACACCTTGTATTTTTCTAAGAAAAATATAAATTATTTTCTCTTTTTCATTGGCAAGCTACTGACATCTTTGTGAGCATGTCATTGAAAATGGGTTTAATTGTCAGCAAGGCACCAACATGTCGGTGAGCACATTGGTAAACTCATAAGACGAGATTGTGATGGGAAACATGGGTAGTTACACAGTTATGTCTTTGGAAGATAGTTGTGACCTTTAGAAAGGACAAGAATCTTGAAATTTGAGTGATTTGGAGTATAAAAAAGGAGCCCAATGAAGTGTAGAGTGCTTTTGGCTTAGAGTTCATAAGTCTTCAAGCCAGGAAGGAGAAGTGGTGCAGAATCACATGTCGGATTGATAATATTGTAACAATATGATGAATTAAATGGATATTCTTAATCTGATTATTTGCTTGGTGGTGTGTTGTGAAGCATGTTGTGGTTATTTTTTGAGAATTATGTCATGCTTAGAGTAGAGATGGTATTTACAATTTATGAAGATTAAATGATTGAAATCATGGTTTTTCATTAGGGATTTATGGTTTAATTGATGTTGGAATCATGTTTTATGAAAAGGAATATTTACAGTTTCTGCTTATTTCTATCTCAATCATTGGCGTGGTTGCCGACACATTAGTGATGGAGTTAATGGTTGGAGGAAGTCAAACAATATTAGCATTGACACGTTGTACTACATCGGTGTGCTATTAGGCATCGATGGTGGGAGCGACATGTCAGTGATGACATCGGCAAGAGGTGCTCCCATAGTCAATGGGGATGTTGATGGTCATCGACACCTTGGTCAACACATCAATGGGTCTACCAATGGTGCATTGGTTCATAATTTCCAAGCTTGATTTCTACCATACTATATATGTTTTTTTATGATATATAATAGCATGGTTTTTGTGTATGATAGATGTTTGAATACATGATAGAACTACATGTATGATATTTGGGTAAGTAAACTCTATATGTGAATCCTTGTATTGGATAGATGTCCCATTGACCATTGCATTTGACCCTTAAGGACGTGTGGGCTTAATGTCGGGTTGACTCCAAAAGAGGGTCTTTCTAGCCATGTGTAGGAAACTAAGATGGAGGGCTGACTCATGGGTCTCTGGCTCCCTAAAAGGTTGGAGTTCAATTTGTAGAGCTACTCCCTTGGCCTCGGGAGTTAGGTTTGAATGAGTTATAGCATAAAAAGATGAATGACCTAGCACAACGCAATAAAGGAGTTTTCGATGATCACGGTAGTCGAAAATCTCAACTACTTGGATCTATGAACCCTTGTGGGCCTTCACTTTATGGCGTTGATGGAGTTGGGTAAAAATCTTCAGTAGAAGTCTAAAGATGTGTAGTGTGGTGGTGCATATTTTGCAGAGGCGTGGTTGAACTTCTATATGTAGCCACCGAGTCATAGTGACCCTTTTTTCTATGATTTCTCTTTGTCTAATTATGAATTTTAGGAGAATGAAAGATAATTATTTGACTTGACTCATTTATGCATTAATTAAATCCATATGTTTTATTGGTTCTTGTTTAACTATCTCACTTGGTATATTCGTATACTTAGCAACAAGGGAAAGGCAAGTCGTAGAGTTGACTTCCTTATAGCATAAGTAATTTTTATTTTCGTTTTAGGCAAGCTCTATAAGCAAGCGAGGGTGCTCTTTATTTTAATTGTTAATCAAAGTAGTGTATTTACAAACAAGTGCCCAATATGTGATCATGTAGTTCTTCTTCATTTGATTTAGTTATTTATCGATGTAATTATTGTACTACTCGAATTGACCAGGTTGTGAAAATGGGTGCTCATGGCCCCAAGGGTTCCAAAGATTTGATTTGAGTATTTCAAGATTTTCATGCCTTAATCATTCTTATGTTTCATGTTCGATATTTCTTGCATGTTTTTCAAAAAGGAAAAATATATTTTCATGTGTAAATTTAAGGGCGTGATAAAAGTTGTGATGGTATATGATGTCTAAATTGCTATGGTATAGGCGTCTAAATAGCAATGAGGTTTAAATTATGATGGATAGATTTGTGATCTATAAAAATTGTGATAGTATATATATAGTATCTAAATTGTGATGGGATAAGTGTCTAAATTGCGATGGGTCTAAATTATGATGGGTAGATATTGTGATTAGTAGAAATTGTGATAGTGTATGTCATCAAAATTGTGATGGTAAAGGGTGGCAAAATTGTGATGTCTTATAAAACACGATGATCAATTTAAATAGTTTGGTGAAAGTACAAGATAAAGGCCCCATTTACCACTCATTTAGTAAGACTCAATGAGAGGGATTCAATGACACCAAAAATGCTTGAATTTGACTTTGAGAACACGAGATAAATGGTAAAAGGGGGCGAAATTGTGATGTCTTATAAAACACCATGATCAATTTAAATGGTTTGGTGAAAGTACAAGATAAGGGCCCCATTTACCACTCATTTAATAAGACTCAATGAGAGGGATTCAATGGCACCAAAAATGCTTGAATTTGACTTGGAGAGCACGAAATATGACTCCAGAAAGTAACCATGAAGAAATAGATAAATGGTTAGTTTTGAGAATTTTTAGAATAAGGTAGTACTATGGAATGTCTCACTGAGATAGGATGCTTGTTTTGAACAAGGGGTAAGCCTTATCTAATTATTTTCATGCATGGGTGCTTAATCTAGTTAACTTTACCTTCTCTCCTCTAACCATAAAATTACCCCACTAAATAATCTGCACCACTTAGGATTTATAGGACCGGACTACTAAACAAATCTCTCGTTCGCTAATTCAAATCTTGTTTCATTGCTTGACTCTTTTCTAAGATGTTCAAAGTTCAAAAAAAGAGCAAGCGTTCTTCTTGAATGAGAAATAGTATTCTATTTGAACAACCACGTGATTTCCAGCTCAAAGTCGCTTTCACACATGTTCATTTCTATTAGGAAGCCCCTTGAAAGTCCAAGCTTTGATCTATATCTAATTTTATAAGCTTCCAGATGGATGCAGTCCATGATAACGGAAGAAGCTTCAAATTCTTCCACTCCGAAAATAACGAGAACAGATTGGATCCACTTAATGGGCTAATTAGTAGTTCTTCATGATTAAATAAAACCGGACTTTTAAATTATGGGCGATTATGAGTCCATTCACTTGGACTGGACAAAAAGGCCTTCAAGTTAAGATCTTTGGGGCCGGCGAAGAGTCAATGAGCTCCCTTTTCCCTCCAAATGTTCTCTATGTGATCTGCCATAGGCAATAGCAATGATAATTTGTAGCAAACAACAAAAAATAAATAAATAAAAAATAAAAAATAATAATAATAATAAGCACACGCCTGACCACAATTTATTCTAGCTTTTTTAAGGATCAATCTATTTAAACATGTGATATATATAAATGTTTTTTTGTATTTAATTAGAATGACCCAAAATTTCCCATGCATATCTTGATATTCAAGTCTTAATAAACCTAATCATACACATCACAACAATCTAATTAGCAATAATGAACCCCTATAGAATTATATGTAGGGATTATCACAACTTTCTTTAATAAAAATATCAAGATAAAACTGGACTTGTTGAAATAAATAGGAAAGTTTCCATAGAATGAAACTGTACTGGGTTCTATATATTGGTTTATGGTTAAAATTGAAAGAATTCTGTGGGTTAATCTTGCGGACGAATTAATGTAGGTACAACAGTGGTTTTTTATACAACATTGGAAGCATTTACCTTGTCATGGCCCATTCGATTTGTGGGCCCTTTTACCTAAAACTTAAACGGTTAAATTTTCATTTTTAGTTAGAAATTTATCGTTAATGTTCCCCAAATATTAAAAGAAAAAAATATAATTTGTGATGTACGGTAACATACGTAGAGGCTTCATGGTACACCCTGAAATTTTTTTACTAGATAATTTACGTTACTTAATGATAATATAGTGTATTTAATGTCGTTTCATTTAAATTGTCCACATTTGAAAATATGTGATATTTAAGTAAACTTATAATTAAGAATCTACTAATGTTTTTTTACACCGTCCACTAATTGCCATCAGAAAGATAATATGAAATGGGAATATGGGATAATTAATATTGGACAAATGTGTTTTTAAGGAAATCATTAAATTGGGACGGAGAGAGAGTAACACAACTACTTTGCGAAGTAGCATGGTGAACATTGTGTTTATTAGCAATTAGCTAAGCAATGAGATCCATAATCCTCTACCCCTAGAGCTTAGTTTGTGAGCTTTGTATTAAAACTATGTCCAAATAAGTATTGTATTCCACACAATCACATGCACAAGGTACGTTGGAATAAATACAAAGGAATAAGTATTATCTTGTCACCCCTTGTTTTACCCAGCTCACCCCTATTCACATATGTGGGATATCCACCGTTTGAGTTTATATAGATGGTAGATATGTATAGACTGTGTAAAGAGGGTGAGCTGGCTAAAAAAAGGGTAATGAACTACTCATCCATGTATTGAGTGGGGTTTAAGTCATACCTTTGCTTTGATAATGAGGTAATTTTGCAGTTGTAAGCTTGGAGGAAATAATTCTTGTTACCTCTCCAGGCTGACAACTAATATCATACCGGAGTAAAAACTAAAAACTGGTTTGTGGAAATTTTTTCTCAACCATCTCTTCATGACCAACTTATAGGAAGCATTTTTCATGTTCTCCTCTGACAATGAGCCTAATGTAAAGTATGCATAGGAGTCGTTCATCTACGAGATTGATGACACATATGCTAGTGCACATTAGCATAAGTATCATTTATGTTAACGTGTGCTAATGTGTACATTATCAGTCTAAAATATCAACGGCTCTCATGCGTACCTTACGTTGGGCTCATTGTTAGAGGAGAGTATGTAAAACTCTTCCCAACCTACACAGGGTTCCGAACATGGTAGATAAAGGGGGACTCGTAGTCATGGGCCCCGGTCAGGCTAGATGCATTCATGCAGGTAAGCATAGTAATTACTAAGTCCAGGGCCGACTGCAGCCTTAGGCAAAGTTGCCTAAGGCCCCACAAAAAAAGATCCCACTAAAAAAAGACCCCTACATAGATGTCCAAGAGAGATCTTCATTAAAGACTCAAAGAACCACAACTTCCCTTTTATATCCCATTATTTATTTAATCCTTTTAATTTTTTAAAATTTGGCAAAACTATAATCTTATTAGTTATAGGCAAAACGAGTGATCCCCGTCAATTAATAAATTAAGAAGTGAGACATAAACTACTTGTGTCTATTTTGCTGGAAATAGGGTAAGTACAATTACAGTGGGCCTTTTTTTACAATAAATAATTACCATATGAATCTTCATTTTACCATTTGAAATCTAGTGCACCTATTACCCAATGTCCTAAGCCAAATGGTTTCTCAAGTCTCATCTCTCTTCTCAAAAAGACAAGAAGCTTCAATATCTCTCTATTAACATGGACAAAGCTATTGTTTTAATTTATATAATTTAATAAATGTTGATTTTTATTTTTTTAGTATGTCATTTCATTACTAAGGTCTATGTTTTTATAAATACTTTTAAATAATATAACATATATTACTATAAATATGAATTACCATAAAAAATCTAAAAGAAAAATTAACTAGATAAATTCAATAGAAAAAGAGCTGTTGTAAGAAACAAGATATTGGGTGAAGCTATAGTAAAAATTTATGGTGTTAATATACAAAGCCTTGTTTAAATTCACCTTCGGCCCAAAATTGTCTCAAGCTGGCCCTAAATAAATCGACTAGTCCCTAAGTAAAGCATAATACATTTTCAAGACTAAGTAATGTCTGATGGTGAAATGAGCACATGGTTGGGAGTGGTAGGTATCAAAATGGACTCCTCCATTCAAACGACAGGAAAAGACTCCGGGCTTAAAAGTTCCACCCTGATGAAATTGAACGCCCCTTCGTTTGACAAAGCCAGCCCCCCGTATTTCCACCATCTTTTTCGCTGTTCACACGGTCAATTTTCCTTTAGAAATTCAACTAACAACATAATTATCTAATCAAATCAATATTGAACAAAGTAGTAAGTTCTTGGTTTTGCAGGCTGACGCAAGTGGTCGCTTAGGCAGGTTTCTACGTACATGTGCAAGACCGTCTCCTTCTTCTCTCTCCAATTTGGCCCCCCTTTATTGACTTCTGACCACTAAACCAGGCCTTTCCTAAGCCATCTCCCACCATATTAAAGACAAGGAAGAAGCAACCAAAACCCGCTTGTGGGCAGACTGGTTTCACGCATTAAAGCCCAAGTCTTCTCATCTCTTTCGTGTTTTCAGTTCATTGATCTGGTTTGAAACAGGGAAATTAAGATGGGCAACAGTTGGGGAGGGAGGAAAACGGCCAAGGTGATGAAGCTGGATGGGGAGACAATGAAGTTCAAGCTGCCTGTTACGGTTAAAGATGTGGTCAAGGATTATCCAGAGCATGTTCTTATGGATTCAGAGGCAGTTAGACACATGGGGGTCCGAGCAAAGGCCCTGGACGAGCAGCAGGAGCTGAAGTCGAGGCGGCTCTACTTCCTGGTGCAGTTGCCCAAGGTGGACGAACACCGCGTGCCGCGGCGTGCCCGGTCCGGCCTCATCAACGTCAGCGCAAAGGAGCGGCTGGAGAGCCTCATGCTATCTCGGCGGTCGGTGTCGGACCTGACGCTGGTCAAGGCGGCGAGCACCGCCTCCTCCTCGGGGACTGCAGCCCCGTCCGGCGTGGTGCAAATGAAGATGAGGCTGCCCAAGGCTGTGGTGGCCAAGGTCATGGAGGAGAGCAAGGACAGCCAGGAGGCGGCCCAGAAGATCATGGCCCTTGCTGCCAGCTGGAATGGAGAGAAGTTGGCAGCAGGAGCAGCGGCAGCGGAGAGCGGTCTGCAGCCGGTTCCGGAGCTTCCGCAGGGCGGTTTGCGGCCGGTGCCGGAGGATGGGAACTTGGAGAGAAGGTGTAAGCCACGCCAGGTATGTTGCGAATTTTCCACCACCACCACCACCATGAACAGTGGCCGGTGGCTAATTTTGGATGTCATATGACCAAAGAATATTTTAATTAGCTCATTAGACTAGTTGGGGGTATGATCTAAAAGACGGTATTATTGGCATGAATTTGATTTCATGTCGGCATTAGAGCCCCACCAAAATGTCCTTTTGCCTTCTTGCATGAATGCATGAACCACTAGAATTTATGATGGGATAAGCTTTCCTTGTCTAATCTTTTGAGAAGAATCAAGGCTGTTATAGTACGATTTGGAAAAGTCTGTATGAGTCTAGGCTCACACGCTTTGTGAGCCCAGTCATCATCAGCCGTCAGATCAAAATTTGACAATACAATAGGGCAGCAACCAATCTAATCTAAGCCCTGAGTTATGTGTATATTCAGGCTCATAAAGGGTTATATAAACTGGACTCATACACTTATCTTGAGGTATTCAATTTGAACATCTCCACTGAGAAAGTGATCTCCACATCCAACACACATACCCCATGGTAATATTCCATTTTCTGCTTTTTGTAGTGTAATTTTAGTCAATTGACTATAATGTTAAGGCTGGATAGAACATAAGCTTTATGGGCAGCTGTATACCCTTTATTTTGTGGGGTACATTTCAAACAAAAAGGGGATCCACTATGCAACAAAACAAAGACTTTAGGTAATCAACTTGATGTTTGCCATGGGTCATGAGCCATGTTTAGCTACTTCTGTTCTCATCTCCATCATTTTACTTCAGTGTGGTGATTAAATGACTGATTAATTTGTGTGTTGACAATGCGAAATTGAATGAAAATCTCTAACTCCATGTGGCTTTACTTTCCTACAAAGGAGAATTAAATTATAGTGGTTGAATATTGGCAAGCTTGTTATAAGATCACCATGTGCCACATTGATTGTGACTGCTTCTTGGAAGATTCAATTGCCATTTTATAATTCTCATTCTTTCTTTCTCTTCTGACTTTGCAGAAAGGAGTCAGATTCCTACCTGTCCAAGTTGGAGAAATGGTTTAGCCCAGTCAACATGCATACCCAGCTGCATTCAGCCAACGTAAGCTTCGCATTCCTCTTTCAGACAGATGACTGTTCTTTGAAAGGGAGAAATGAACGGTTTTAGTACTGTAGACGAAGTTATGCTGTGTAAAAACAAAGGGATAGATGAAGAAGGCCATCTGAAGCCACACAAAAAAATCCTGCTGTAGTCCCATGCACGTATATGTTGCTTACAATAGTGTTAGTTTCTACTTTCTACTTAGCAAATGATGTTGATCGACCTTATTATTTTATTAGAAAGATCGTACTGATTTCTGCCCAAAATATCGTTTCTTTTTAATTGATGTGGTGGCAATATGAAGGTCATGAGCAAATGACCACTTGTCCTCTGTAGCTCCACCAAACTAGTTGATGCATTGGTACCTATGTGGTACAAAGGTGGTCCTCTAAGAATCATATATACTTAAACAATGCTATTTTGAAAACTGCATTCTAGCCTCAAGTATATTAGTGTGATATTAGTCCCTTAATAGTGAGCTAGTTGCACATTGCTCACCTACCATAACAAACATGATTGGCAACTTTTTCAATAGTTTGTAAATCATAGATCACACCTACCATAACAAAGTCTTTGGCTCACTTCTTTTTCTTGTCATTAGAATTAATATATCTCAACTATCTAGCGCATCAGCTAGTTTGGTGGAAAAACGAGCTAAGGGCAGGTTGTAGTGGTGCCCTACCAGAACCCCACCTTGATATAGAGGATATGGATCTTTCCTTCCTACTAGTCAAGGGCTCTCCTCCAACCTGCACCAATCCCGCCGTCTTATATGGTACCATGTTCATGTGGAGGCAGACTTGAATCTATATAATAAGATCTCAACTTTGTTGCATGATCAAATTTTGTCTTATTTTGATATTCATATCGTGATTTTCTAATGTCTTATTAAAAAAGGATGAAGTTAGTTATTTAGAAAACTGTCGGGAAGAGAGATTCAATCATTCACAGTTGAACCACCGACTATGGATTGGTAATCCCATACAAACTTAATAAAAAATTATCAAGCATGATCATTTATTTATTTATTTAATATTCGCTGCCCACATTCCCCTCCCGTCCTAAATTACTTACTTTATTTTAATAGTTATTACAAAATCTCTCACACTCGCTTCACTTTTTTTCCCCTATTGAATAAATATATTTTACATACCTACCTTACCTCACTCCTTCTCTTACACTTTCGTAGCCATCCCTTGCATAATGTGGCACCTACGTCTTCTTTGTGGTCGTCCCCTCCCCTACCATCATTACCTTCATTGTGCACTGATACTTCCTCCTCCTTTCTTCTTCTTCTTAAGGTAAGTAGAATGAGGAATAGAAGCATGGCAGTGAAGATATATAAATGTGCCCACCTACAATAAGCCCAAAATAAACCCTGTAAGATTTTAATATCCGTTTAGATGGCGATAGCGGATTACTAGATTGCATGTAGTACGATTATCTTAATTAGAAAGAAAAAGACAATAAGTTCTAGCCTTTATACATATGAATTTTTACTAAGCAACGAAAATTAAGTCTTTATACATTTATGATCATTCTATCAAACATTTAAACCACAAATCATGCAAACCACACAAGACACATAATTTTTTACGTAAAAAACCCCAACTAGAAAAAAAAACCACGGCAACTACTCTTACCCTAAAATCAATGCACTAGATAGTATGACACTACGTAGACACAAACAAACTATCAAACTTTGTTATTTGATTCTAACCCAAAATTTATTTTCTTTTTGTTGTTAGCCTTCAAGTCTTTTCTCTTAAGTACTTATAACTTTTCTTCTACTTGTTTTGTCTTTGTCTCATTTTAGCCACCACAACAAGCTTTTCTTATTTTTTGACTTTGCCTCGATCTTCTTCAACTCCTTTAAAGGTTTTGTTGTAACTCCTCTTTGAATTGATGTTTGAGGCTCTTCTCTTTCAATTGTGTGTTTTCATGAAATCACCATTAACATAAGTATGAAGCTCTAGATAATCTCCTTTAGAAAAATAATGAAAAATGAACTCTCTTCTCTACTCTATGATTTTCTAGATTTTTCTTCTCTTCAATTTCATGATTCTCTAGCCTATAAATAGTAAATTAAGTCAATTTAAGAGTTTGGCTTCAATTAGAAATTAAATTTCTTCTAGAAAAGCTTAAACTAGGAAACCAACACAAACATCAATCGATTGTTTGACATATCGATATATCATTCATGGTTTAATTAGGGTATGACACTGCTAGTGATCGATCATTTAATGTTGTGATTGATCGATAAACGCTCGAATTAATTTTATAAAGGACAATTCAAGTGTCAAACGATCGATTGGTCATGTGTAAAGTGCAGCGATCAATTGATTGAACAATAAATTTATAGCTTTACACTAATTTGGTCATAAATTCTAAAATTCACTTAATTCACTCATTCTAAGCTAATTTAAGTGAATTGTGTATGTGATTGTGTGCAAATAAACCTTTTATCTTCACAACTCTGCTTAGTCTTCAACCTTTATCGAAAAGAACATGTCTGTTTGTATTTTTCAAATCAATCAATTTCAAATCTAACCAGACCACAACTATATCTAGTCATATTCTTAAGACTTATAAAAACATACTTAAAGTTTTGAATGAATTTTGATCATCGAAATTAGCTAATTACAACACATATGCCTTATATGTTCTTTCACTTCCTATTGTCGGTGGGCGCATGACAGTGAAAAATGGTTGCAATCAATTACCTCTATAGGCTAACTTCCTACAACTGAGGGTTATGGCTACATGGCCACCTGAAATTCAGGCCTCATTGCATATGGGTGCATTTAAATATGTTCCATATTGGGTACTATTTTATGACCCATTTATTTTTCACATTAAGACTCCTATCTTGACGCCAAGTAATTTTGTCTGAGCCAGAAAATTCTCATTTTTGTTTTTGGAAATTTCTAATAAAAATTGTTCAATTTTTTTTGCCGGAGGCACCTATGCTCTTGAGCCCATTTTTTCATGGGCCCCCAAATTATGGGCATAAGACATATACAATTATAAGAACTTCATTTGCATGTTAACCCTAAATAGGAGGGAACTCAAGCAAGAAACTTTGAATGGTATTATAGCCACATCAGTCCACCAATTCTTCTACCATGGAAAACTTTCAAATACTAAAGAACATAATGATTGCTATGTGTCGTGGTGGCTATGAAGGACTACATAGAGATGGCAAAGGGCTAGGCCAGGCTCGCACCTCATAAGATGAGGCTTGGCACGGCCCGTGGGCCCAATGTGCCAGGTGTTAACACTTGAACTATTGATTAATTAAATTGAACTAAAGCTTAGGATTTTTTAACTTACAATCATATAAATTATTGTAGCATAATAAGGTTGAATCCACAAGGATTGCCTTTTTATGACTCTAGAAGTGGTTAAAAGTAGAAGAAGAAAGAAAGTGAGGGAAGAAGGGTGACAATATAGTTGAAGTAAAGAAAATATGATGATAATTAATGGGAGAAAATGTTAAGGCATCAAGTTATTTGCAATATCTTTAAGGTGGTCTTCATGTATCAACTTATCACAATTAGAGTTGAATAAAGATTCTCTCTAATATGATGATTTGAACATTGTTAAAATACAATTAAGCTAGGTAAGTATTGAATAGTTAAAAGATTAAAAACACATGCCTCTTCACATTCAAGAACTCTATGTATTAAAACCACAAAGAATCAAGGAGAGCCTCTAAGCATTCAATGTATTAAAATAACAAAGAGTAAAGAAAAAAAGAGAAAATATATTCATATCACTTCTACTATCAAATATTTGAATTAAAAACCACTACATGAAATGAAAGAAACACCATTAAAAAAATATTACAAAGTTCCCTCTAGCCTCAGCTAGAAGTTTAACAAGTCATTACAATAAAACAAAGAAAAATATACCAGAAGAAAGAAGAGAAGAAAAAGAGGAGAAGAGAGATCTAAAGAGGAGGGGTGATGCTTCTCCCACGTTCTCTCCTCTTTTTATATGTGTAGAGGGGGTTGCTTCAAAGGGGAAAGTCTAATCACATCCCTTAATTGATTGGTTGTTTCTTTGGCAATGATTAAATCATATATCAATCAAATAATCAAAGATTTCTTCATCAAATAATTATCTTTTAATCTTCAAAGAATTCTTAATCAAATAATTATCTTTTATTCTTTATTTAATCAGCCTCATCATCTTTCTTTAGATGTAGCAATCACAACCACAAAAAAGATCCTCCATGTGCTGGCCTTGGGTTGATTGACTAATTGTCCATTTACATGTCTAATTTGACCCCTAAATCTTTAGAATTATGAAATTTTTCCTGAAATAGGATTGTATCCACATACGTCTTCTTTCCGATGGAAGAGTTTTTTTCTCCCCTCTGGCAAACCCTTGATATTTGAGATCGAAGGTTCACATGCTAGTGCACATTAGCGCCAGTACCACTGGCGCTAATGTATGTTAGTGTGTGTGTCTTCAATCTCATGGATGTAGTGCTTCCGTACATTCCTTACACTGGGCTCATTGTTATAATGGAGCATTAAAAACGCTTCCCTTTCCAATGCCACTAGAATTATGTAAATCCAAATTTTCTATAAAAATATATGATCAAAAATACTAAGGATATGTCAATCTGTCTAAATCAGCTCCTTCCCAAATTTTGTTCTCTTGATGTGAATCTGAAATCCAATGCATCCACATGGTTATGTTCAACCATTTCATGCATGTTTTGACCATTAAGAACCCATTTTTGACCCTTAAAACACCTTTAGGTAGTTGGGCTTTATTTCCTCTTCAAGTTGGATCCTGTTGAAGCTTGTTAGACATGTGAACACAATAGAGGCCCAACTCATCTATTGAATTTATTCAAATGAATCTATAACAAATGTAAATAGCCCAAATCAACACAGATAATGATTAGAATATAAGAGTTGAAGACATTTAATTACACATTATTTCCTTGCATCACTGGGCCTCGGGCCAAGCCGACCCACTGGCCTGTCTAAACATGAAAAATATACATTTTTAAAAAAAAATGAGTCCATAAGCCCATAAGGTCTTTTGGGCTTATGGGTATGGTCAGGGCCTCGGACTGGGCCTGATAAGGCCCAAGGGACTCAATACAAGTCTAGACCTGGGCCATATTGTGAACCCATTAGTAAATAAGGGTCAGGCTGGCCTAAGCCTTTGCCACCTCTAGGACTACACAGACCAAGTAGGAGTGACTTGAGTGCAAGCGTGCACCCGTGGGTAGATGAGATTTGCATGGGCCTTTTCCGTTAAGCCTTAACCGAAAAGTAGAGGCAAGAAGTGGTTGATTAAGAGAAAATGAGATGGGAAACTAGTTCTAGGAAGTTGAATATGGGTTGACTATTTGGATGGGTAAACGGGCCATCGACGGGCAAGGTGTGCATCTGACCCCGGCTCGCCTGGCTAGCTAGCTTTGGCGCCAAATCAAGAGATGATTTAGATTCTTATAATTTGGGAATGATTAATTCTATAAAATCTCTAAATTCTTTTCTTTAATTGTGTGCATTTTTGTTGGATTGTCGATTTAATTTGATATTTGGGGTAATGGGTTAGTTTAATTTTAAATTTCTTAAGATTTAATCTCATTTTAAGAGTATTAGTATCAAGCTTGATTTACCCAAAATTTTACCTATTTAAAGGTATTTTTTTCTATTTTTACCTCGGTTAAAGGAGCGGGCCCCACCATGGGACCCATGTCCGTGTGGGATGGTGTGCCATACATTTTAGCCTTCAATCTTCTATTAATTTGTCTAAGTGGGTTTTGGTGTGATTAAATTCATTTTTGAGTCAAAAATACACTTAAATGGTCACTTATGTAACACCTGAGATTTTTCATCACATTTTCTTCAAATTCACAAAATTTTTTTGCAATATAACTACCGTAAATTGGTGAAAATGATGAAATACAAAACCTATAAAAATAATTTATAATTTAAAACAACTCATCACATTTCTCATCTAAATATTTTCTCATTCGATCAAACATCGTACAACCAAACCAAATATCCTCAAACACTACTAAAAACAAATATACGAATAAATTACCATGATCATGGATTTTAAATACAAATCTATCCCAGGCATCCCTGAGTACAAGTCCCATAAACAGTCCATTGTGTAGTCCAAATTACAAGTCCTGAAGGTATAAACACATTAAATCTCATCTCACCCAATACATAATATCGTCGCACAAAATAATACTCGCATTGAGTCGAAGATATACCTGAGTCAAAGGGGAAACTGTGGCGACCGCCATTTTATAATATATTCCATATAATATGGCTTTATCCGACGCGCGTAAATTTATATCCACGTGACCGAACATGACGATCGTCGATGCATATAACACAAAAAATAGGATATATTCTACATATTCAATACTAAACATCGGAGCAATTATTCAGCCAAAATATTTAATAATATTCATGGAACATAGTAATTTTTATTTCCATGCCTGGGATCACTGTGCACAGAACAAATAATTATACAAAATTGAGACATATCATGTCTTGATATTTAGTCAAAGAAAGGTTTACAAAGATTATATCTAAAGCAGCTACCACATAAATTGTTTGGATAACTTTTCGTCTCCTATCTCCGTTCTAGTTGTAAATCCTGCACAATCTGGGGGTGGGTGAGTATGTTTATACTCAGTAGATGGAATTAAAATCTAATTTGATGCTAAGTAGAAAATTCATGACGGCAATAACTTCTTCTAAACAGAATGTATTACAAAAATGAATTCAGAAATAATTTTAGAAAAACACCGGTTCGTCCGATGACGAGAAATCCAGAGTCGTGATACCGAATGACGTTCCTCCCGACGCTCATGGGGCAACGGGAAGCTCAGTAAGTGCGGAGCTTTCCCATGATGCTCCACACCCATGCGTGCGCCATACCGATTATTTTTCTCGGTAGGTATCCAGATAAAATATTATAATTCCAGATTTAACTCCAGAATTATACAGAAAATACAAGTACGATGACCCAAATCAGGGTAAATACAACATAACATGTGTATAATATTTTTCAGAAAAACTCAAGCACATGAGCATAAAGGAATAAAAACAGTAAATAAAAAGTCAAGCATACGAGCAGAGCATTAGTTAGAGTTTAAGACCCCCTACCTTAGAATTGGGGTGTAAAGTTCATGGCTTTAAAGATCTTGTATAAAAAATCTGGCCCCGTCACAGCATTCGGCACCTTCGATTTAATTAAGAATGCCTTTGAAACGGGTTGAATCGGACTTAAAACGGCTCGGAACGGAGAGTCAAAAGTTTTGACTGGGGGTGAAAGTGAATGAATTTCTGAAGCATATTTATAGGAGTGGCGAAATGTTCAACAAGCGACGCATGTCCACCACGCGTCGCGCGGTGGCACCACGCACTGCGCGGTTCCGCGCGGTAACATAGAACTCGGCACGCGGGTTCCGCGTGTCGTGCTGACTTGTGGCCGGTGCGTGGCCCGTGTCACGGGCCATGCGATTCCGCGCACCGCGCGGTACACCGTGCGGCGCAGACCCGTGCGCGGGTCGCAGGCCCGCTGCGCGGGTGAACCACATGACACCATGTCGCGCGATCAATCAGTGCGACGTCGCATGTCACGCGAATAAATTTCGGCTGACCCAATTCTTGCGTAAGCCATCAATAAAGTATTTTTTTTCTTCAAAACTTTAAATAACTCTAACTTTTTACCTATATTTCGGAATTATACGTTCTTGGCACCGATGGACTCGTATCGACGAGCCCTTCGAAACAAGACCACTCAAGGGAAGGTTTTACCGTAGTTTTACAGTGGGCCTGCTTATGATGCGCGCTCCCACGATCTCTACATACGGCCACTACCTCCGATTCAAATGATTCAAAAACCTTTATATTCAGTTTTTAGAGTTCTACAATAACTCTTTAGGTAATAAATCTAAAATAGTACTCTATTAATTTATAAAAATTTTACTATTAAAATGTACCGAAAATCTAGGTTGTCACATTCTTCACCTAATATCTGGGTTGTCACATTCTTCCCTCCTTAATAAAATTTCGTCCTCGAAATTTAATCTTTCCTAAAATAAAATAATTTTTTTTTTGACAATATACCAGCAAAACAAACCCGTGGCTTTCCACTAAAACCTCACGTCTCATACAGTGGTGTGTAGTGGTTGCTCCTAGGTAGTTCAATTGTCTTTTAAAACAAATCTCTTAAACTTTCAACTTTTGAATTTATTGATAGAATTAACCGTGGAGTTTTCCACTAGCACCTCGTCTTCCATACCATGGGCGTGTGGTGGTTACTCCTTAGTAATTGTACTTGTCATAGATTTCACAGAATATTTTAAATCGAAGTTGCTAAAATAATCATGTAACATAGTCAGAATAAATATTTCCAATGGATTCTAACTAGTCGGAATTCAAAGTTCAGATTAGGTTCGACATTACACGGACAAAATAAAATGTCAAATCATTTCTAGATTACAAATCGGAATTTACAAAATTTGAGTCCATTGGAAATTCGACGTAACACATGCAAAGCATAATTTCAAACCAAAATCGATACATGTGATTTAGAATAGAGTTGTCAAATCATTCTCGATAAAAATTCATAACATCGTAGTTCGTATTAAATCTGATGTTATATAGACCAAACGGAAAATTAAAACCCAAAATTCGTATTAAATCCAATATCACCGTTGAAACAGAATTTTAAATCAAAATTCGTATCAAGCCAAGATTTGGAAGAGTAATTTTTAAATAATAACCATTTCAAAAGTGAAATTCATAAAATCGGAAGATCTAATAATCTGATACAACACAAGTAGGGCATAAATTCCTAAGATGAACTTTAACTTCTCATCTCAAAATTTTCACCTTAAACTTTCTCTTATGCCTACTTTCTCTGCACAACTAACTTTATCAAACCACTCCTAGGTATTATTTATTTATTTTATTTTGTAGGTAAAAATATTTTTGTTTTAACATTAGTACTCATGTCCCATACCATGAGTATTTCATGTCGTTACAGAAATAACTTTTATTCTGCACTAGCGCAACAAGCTTTGGAGCTATTTATTAGCATAATGCGTCCCATACCACAAGTGTCGGATAATTTCTCCTCAGCTGGTCCACAATTTTTTATTTATTTATTTTTATTATTATTTTTTATTTTTTATTTTTTTATTTTTTTTTCCTAGTAGTATGTTCAATTCCAAAATTGATCATTTTCCATTAGATCACATGATCTCAGACTTGTAGTTAGAAAAATGTCTTTGATACCAGCTGTCATGACTTGGATTTTTAAATCCCCTTTTTAAGAGTACGAATGATGAATCCCGAAGAAATCATTTTTTTTCTAAACAAAAACAAATTATTCAGCTAATTATCCAGATCATAATAACTGGGGTTCGCAACTACGAATATCAAATCTTATTAATATATCACGACTTTCAAAAATTCAAAAACAGACAATTTTTGTTTTCTAAACACAAGTCTTTTATCAAGGAAACTAACTTGGCTCTAAAATTTATTCACTGGTTACTTCTCTTGCCCATAACATGTTTTCCAACGTTGGAATAGCCTTCTCATACTGTTTATTTATTTGCGATCGAAAGACTATTTCGAAACTTAAGTTAATACTTCTTCTGCTGTCCTTCTTAGTGAATTTAATCAACTGCCACAATCTGATAAAATTGGCAATGGTACTCTGTGTCAACTCATGATTACTTTTATGTACAACTCTGCCAAAATAATTAATAGTTGTGTCTTCCCTAGAGGTAAGAATTGTATACCCTAATAAGTCAATTCATTAACTTTATTATCTTATAATATTCGGAACTGACCTGAAATGAGACCCACAAAATGTAATCCCCTCTCCTTTCTGATATTTTCATTGACTGTAAGGTACCATAATGTTTAGCCTTAACCTACAAAAATACATATTTCTAAGTGTACACTTCTTCCTCCCTTTTTATTTCATTTTACTAAAAATTCCAATTCAAGTCTTGATACATCCTTGAATACTGGAATCGATAGGCTTAGACAACTGATCTTATTTCAACTATTGCTTAAGCCATTGATATTAATTATGTATTTATGTTATATATATATATATATATATATATATATATATATATATATATATATATATATATATATATATATATATATATATACATATTTTTTCTCTCTCAGAGTCTTTGTTGAAAACAAGTAGTTCTATCAACACCTACTTGTTTCTATTTTATTTTTAATCTCCACAATGTACTCATCTAGGTCGCATTACACTCTTAAGTTGTCCCTAAAGAATTCCTGCTTTAATATACATCCTAATTTGACATTTTGTTACTTCTTCTAGCATTTGAACAATGCTTCCTTCGTCCTTACTGCTCAATGTATTGGTCATCATCTTTTCTTTTCTTGTTCTAATTAATATTAAATAGAAAACCGTAGTCCCTATTACATTCTATTATTGTCATTCTGTGTTAGCACATGTATGAGACATGTTATATAAATATTACGATATGCTATGAATTCTCCACTATAAGATGGTAAGGCTAAAACGTATACTACAGTCAGCTTTCTTTTTGTCTTTTAAAATCCACTATCAGATGGTAAGGCTAAAATGTATACTACAGTCAGCTTTCCTTTTGACTTTTAAAATCTAATCTTACATTCTATATACTATATAGAGTTTACTCTTAGTTTTGTCTAGAGTAATGCTATAGCAGGAATTTGTTGTATGAATCTAGAAACTTCTATTGTCTCTAACTGCCTTAGTTTTTTCTTACCTTATATTCTCAGTTGGTTCCCCTGACTCTCCCTCTTAATAATACGTTTGAAAAGAAACATAACTGGTTCTAACCAGAATACATACTTAAATAGCGTCGAGTATAGAATATGCTAAGATAACACCAACCAATAGTCAATTACTATTTACGAGCTTATTTCAAAATCTTTGAAAGTTACCAGAGCAATTGTTAATACAAGAATAAAAATTCTTAGTGACTCTATTGGGTACAGAAACCAGTTGTTAAACCATCATTGTCTCACCTTGTCACTGGATGGTAATCCAACCTTCAAACCTTGACATCTAATGTAGATAATACCTTGGCTTAGTCCAACCCATAAAAAATAGTTTCTTTTATATATCCAATAATTCACACAGAACTTTAATTATCTGTTCTTATTTTTTACCAACAAAACTTCGGTTGAGTCAACTACTTCTGCAATCTATTCTAAAATGGTTGTTAAATAGGGTGCTTTTAATAGGAAGTCAATGATGACACCCCAGAAAGATGATTAGAGAATCCCACAAAAAAAATCCTTATCACACAATTGTTCCTCTCTTAAAAATTGACAACTCTTAAAACAACATATGAGAAATATATACATAACATCTCTTTTGCTATTCATATCTAAGCTTTAAGAACATAGGCATGATACATGTTAGTACATGATCTTTATTTTCACAAAAGGTAAAGTAACTCTTTTCTTCTAACCTATCCTGAATCTAGCCTTAAGGTTTATTGTTTATCGTATACACGAGCATAAGATTAGTCTTCCATTCCAGATTTTCTAACAACATAGACCCACTCATAAGCCTCAGATTTTTGATCTGTCTTGATTTCTTCTTGATTCTTTTGCCTGGGGCATTCCTTAATCTTATGTCCAAGGTCCCCGCATGAGAAACATCGCCCTTCATAGAGATAACAACTTTTTAAAGGATGAAATCGGTTACATTTGAAACATTTTGTAAATATTTTCTCTCCTTGAGTTTGGGTGGCTGATCCAAAAATTTTCTGAATTTTTTGGTTGGTATTAAGATTAGGGAATTCCACTTTCCTCTTCTTGTCTTCCGTATTAAAATTGCTACTTTCCCCATTGTCTTTTCTCTCTATCAAGATCTCTTGATATTCTTGTTCCAACAGAGAGACCAACTCCACTATTTTGGTATGAGTAGTGGGTTTCAGCTGTACTCCTTACATTTTGAATTGTTGAATCACTTCCTTCATCATATCAAAGAGGTTTTCCATTGGGTTTTCTGATGCTGCTAATTCCTGAGTTAAAGTTTTAATGTGAGCCATGTACTTAAATTGTGAAAACTCTCTATCGCAAATCGAAGTCATTCCTAAGGTGCTAATATATATTATAACAATTCAAAAATGTTCAAGCATATAATATTTATTTATAAACAACCTTCACATTTACTAAACACCTATCTCATAGGAACAGGTGCCCTTAAAACATACGCCAAACATACAGTTACCAAAGAAGTAACCCTATATTTTAACTTAGAAACAACTTAACTATTCCAGCTAGAAGAGTTGCTTAAGGGAAGTTCTATTTCGGCGAGCCTTCAACAAAGTAGTGTTCTCTCTTTCCACAGGAGACACATTTCCCATGCTTCATGTACCATTCCACTCTTTTGTCTTTATCGCACTTTTGTATCTTTTTCTGGCTTTCCTCTTTCTTTTTCTTAGCATTTGGCTTCCGAGTATTTTCTTTGCTGCTTTCTGACTCTTCCTCCCAGCTCAAATCTTCCTCAGACAGGTCATTTTCAGACGGTTGCTCCTTTGATTCCTCGATCATAATTGGGGAATCAGGAATGGTTATTACTTCATATACTTTCTCATTCTCCGATGAGAAGGTCGAAGTATTAATTTCAGAATCGCTTGAGGAGTCTGAAATTTCTACAATAGTGGTTTTTGCTGCAATTACTCCTTTAGTTTTCTCCGCTCGTGATAACCCGACCAAATTTCGGGTCGTTGAGTGGTGTGCTGTGCAAGGGATATATGTCTTTTTCGAGTTTCTAGCCATCTTTCTTATTTTAAGAAAATAAAGTATGGATTAAATCAAGACAATATCCCAATTTATTTATATGACTAATTAAAACTATTGTTCTACTAACAGTGATCCTTAGGCTCTGATACCAAATGTGGCGACCGCCATTTTATAATATATTCCATATAATACGGCTTTGTCTGACACGTGTAAATTTATATCCACGTGACCGAACATGACGATCATCAATGCATATAACACACAAAATAGGATATATTCTATATATTCAATACTAAACATTGGAGCAATTATTCAGCCAAAATATTTAATAATATTCATGGAACATAGTAATTTTTTATTTCCATGCCTAGGATCACTGTGCGCAAAACAAATAGTTATACAAAATTGAGACATATCATGTCTTGATATTTAGTCAAAGAAAGGTTTACAAAGATTATATCTAAAGCAGCTACCACATAAATTGTTTGGATAACTTTCCGTCTCCTATCTCCGTTCTAGTTGTAAATCATGCACAATCTGGGGGTGGGTGAGTATGTTTATACTTAGTTGGTGGAATTAAAATCTAATTTGATGCTAAGTAGAAAATTCATGATGTTACCTAGCTTCTTCTAAATAGAATGTATTACAAAAATGAATTCCGAAATAATTTCAAAAAAACACCGGTTTGTCTGATGACGAGAAATCTAGAGTCGTAATACTGAACGACATTCCTCCCGACGCTCATGGGGCAATGAGAAGCTCAGTAAGTGCGGAGCTTTCCCATGATGCTCCACACCCATGCACGCGCCATACCGATTATTTTTCTCAGTAGGTGTCCAGATAAAATATTATAATTCCAGATTTAACTCCAAAATTATACATAAAATACAAGTACGATAACCCAAATCAGGGTAAATACAACATAACATGTGTATAACATTTTTCAGAAAAACTCAAGCACATGAGCATAAAGGAATAAAAACAGTAAATAAAAAGTCAAGCATAGGAGCAGAGCATAAGTTAGAGTTTAAGACCCCCTACCTTAGAATTGGGGTGTAAAGTTCATGGCTGTAAAGATCTTGTATAGAAAATCCGGCCCCGTCACAGCGTCCGACACCTTCGATTTAATTAAGAACGCCTTTGAAATGGGTTGAATCGGACTTAAAACGGCTCGGAACAGAGAGTGAGAAGTTTTGACTGGGGTGAAAGTGAATGAATTTCTGAAGCATATTTATAGGAGTGGCGAAATGTTCAATGCGCAACGCGTGTCCACCAGGCATCGCGTGGTGGCACCGCGCACTACGCGGTTACCGCGCTGTAACACAGAACTCGGCACGCGGGGCGGGATCTGCGTGTCGCGCGGACCCGCGGTTGGCGCGTGGCCAGCGTTGCGATTCACGCGATTCCGCGCAATTCACCGCACGGCGCAGACCCGTGCTTGGGTCGCGGGCCCGCTTCACGGGCGAACCGCGTGACACCACGTCGCGCGGTGAATCCACACGACGTCATGCGCCGCGCTGTTAAATTTTGTCTGACGCAATTCTTGCGTCTGCCGTCAATAAAATATTATTTTTTTCTTTGTTTTTTCAAAACTTTAAATAGCTCTAACTTTTTACCTATATTTCGGAATTATATGTTCTTGGCACCGATGGACTCGTATCGACGAGCCCTTCGAAACAAGACCACTCAAGGGTAGGTTTTACCGTAGTTTTGCCATGGGCCTGCTTATGATGCGCGCTCCCACGATCTCTACATACGGCCACTACCTCCGATTCAAATGATTCAAAAACCTTTATATTCGGTTTTTAGAGTTCTACAATAACTCTTTAGGTAATAAATCTAAAATAGTACTCTATTAATTTATAAAAATTTTACTATTAAAATGTACCGAAAATCTAGGTTGTCACAGAAACAACTCATCATAACAATGAGCATCCATCTCTAGAAGCTCTCCATCACAAACCTGCAAAAGCCTCCCGAACAACGGGGCTAAAAAATAGGGTAGTGAGTATTTTCATACTTAGTAGCAAAATACCCAGTAGGGGAGTTTGAAACAGTGAACTCAGTAAGTCCATAAATAGATGCGTTCATGCAACTAAAACATGAAGCATGAAAATATATCATAATTATGCACATATGCATATAATCATGCATAACACACCATCAAACCAAACCTACAAAAACACCCTTATTCAGGGTCTTACAAACTTACTCATACAATTGTATGCTTACTCATATAACTTACACATACTTGTATGACCTCACTCGTACAATCTTACTCATAAACATACGCTTACTTTCTTGCTCAGAATCATATTTATATAGTCATACTCATACTCATAGTCTTACAGTCATGCTCATACTCATACTCTTATAGCCATACTCATACTCAATACTCATAATGTACTCTTACTCAAAAACACACATACTCACTCATACAGTCGTGCTCATACTATCAACCACTGAAGCTCATTACAACTAATAAGCTCCAGTGTCGAAATAGAAAAGAATGTCACTGGGGCATCACCTTAACCTCCGGGGAGTGACTAGATGCCATGGACTTTTCTGAAGGTAAGACACATCAATGCTCATGGAGCACATGATCAAACAGGTAAGAGCAGATCCATGATACTACTTACCTGAGCGCGCAAACATAAACACCCACACATAAGGGGTCATACAATTGCCCACACTTTAGGGGTCTTATAGTGCCATACAATTGTCCACCATTATGGGTCTTATAATGCCAGTGCCACTCTCGGGCAGAAATCATACGGTGCCACTCTTGGGCAGAATCATATAGTGTCACTCTTGGGCAGAATTATACAATGCTCTCAATAGAGCATCAAACGGCTAGGCTTAATCCAACACACAGACCAAATCGAAAATATGCATCACTCTCAACAGAGTATCAGACATCTGGTGCTCCATACAACACACAGACAACATCTTGTAGGATAAACACCATGGCAAGACATAAGAAATGCTCAGCCGACTCATTATCGGCTAGCTCAAACACGGAACTTAATCCACTGAACTCCCAGGTCTGAAACTCACAACATTATCATTAGCTTTGCTTATAATTTAAGTTTAATTAAGTACATTATGTAGTACAATTATGCCACCAAAAACTCTCAAACATATAGTACTCCACTGATCAAACTGAAGCTGAGTCCGATCCGAAACCCTAGTTCGACAGGGCAATAGACCTCACTTAACCCACCCATATCATGATCATAACTCACCATACATCAAATCCTTACATAATCATACAGTCTCTGCCATCCACCTTACGACCACAACATCTTACTCGGCATCATCAAACTAAGCTCCTCATAGTAGATCCCCGTTATCACCCTCTTACTTAATACCTCGCTTATTATACTTACTTTTCACTTCATAATCTGTACGTTATGCTTGTACAATTATGCATGCTCTTACTGTCTAACAATTCCTCCAACACATACGCTCCAATCCAAACCGATCAATTTTAATCCTCACTCGTCAAACTGACCTCTTCTGTCTTTTGTTATATACTTACACATCCAAATCCACATCCAACTTTGTACCAAACCCTCTGTCACCTCTTACCGTTCATCGCCCAAACTTCTGCCCACACACAGTCCAGATACGTAACTTATCCACATACATAATACACCTACGTAGCATACTAACATATTCACTAGCCATCACTAGCGCATACACATTCCACATACATAAAACATGCTTACAACTCACATACATATCATATGTATCTCAATGTGGCATTATTCATTCTCTTACATCATGTAAACGGATCATGATTTAATATCCAAAACATGGAATCATACAATCCTAGCATGCTGCTACTCATTCAAAGTATGTTATCATGAAATTACGAGTTCAAAGCTCCCCTACCTCGTAATCATGACGTTTGATGGTGAGCACATGACGGTGGTGGCGTCGGTGGCGGAGTTCGCGGCCAAAAGCTTTGCCAAGTTGAGAGAGCTGATGTCTTGAGGGTTTAGGAAGTGCTGGAAGTACTCATGGCCAAACAGGGTGACATGGATCAACGCGGAAAAATCCGCGATGGCAGCACACTACGGGCGGCCAGGAGAAAGGTCGTGCTAACGAGTGGCAGGTGTGACTGGAATTAAAGGGTGTACTAAATGAAGGTTGGCCGGCAGCTGAGAAATACTCGACCGGCTGCAAGACGTCGAAATCAGCCATGGACATCACCCAACGACGTCGATTCCACGCCCACATAAGGGTGGAGGGAGTGGGGTGATGCTCAAGGATGGAAGAAGAGGTGGAGGAAGGCTATGATGCCAACTCCAACCTATCTGATGGTCAGGCGGCACGAAAGCGGCACCTAAACCCTAAACTGCACACGTGACTACATGCACACGCAGCCCAAAGGGTAGGGGAGAGGGCTGAACGGAGGCGGCCCCAAGGCCCACAAAAGGCCGACAGGGCTAAGGCCCTAGTGGTGGCCAATCAAAACAGTGACATTGCCGATCACCACCCACAACCAAAACAATTGGTGCGGTGGCGGTGCGTCTAGCATAGTAGAGGTAGGGAAAAGTTTGGGATCGAGCAAAGGCCACAAGACCATCACTGGCCAAGGCTGTTACAAGTGAACTTCTCCATCTTCAGCCAAAGTAAGCTAGACAAAATCTTGCCAAAGGCAGTTCGGTATCAACGACGTAAAATGGGCAAGAGAGGGGTCAATGACTGGACATACCGGTGAGCGGAACTAGCTAGGGCTATGGCCCACAGGGAGGAGCACGGGTCTATTGAGCTCGAACTAGCCAAAGGTGATGACCAAAACGAGGTGGTCTAAAGGTCATCCGACGTCCAAAGGTGCTACGATGCCTCCAAACAGAAAAGTGGCCACAAAACATCAAGGGGTCGGGGGACACAGGGAAGAGCAAGGGGTTCCATCAGCTCTAGCCAGCTTCGTCGTGACCCTAGCAGTATGTCGGAGCTGGGTTTGATGGAGGACAATGACATACGATAGTGGTAACCCTATGGTAGCCCATCATAGTGAGAACCAAAATCAGGGAGGGCATCCGGTCCTAAGCAAAGGAGAGACCGAAGGGGAGGAGGAGGAACTGGGCCAGGTGGGGCGGCCCCTCAACTTGGCCAGACCTAGGTGGAGCCAAAAGGAGGTCTGACTGGTCGTGGCTCACCACCGCCGGCCACTATTTAATCAAAATAGTGAACTGGTGGCAAACAGGGGAGGAGATGGCAGAAGGGGATAGGCCGTGGGGAGGCTAAAGCGGGTGGAGCGGAGCCAGGTGGGGTCGTCCCTGGCCATCGCCAGGTTGGGGCAGAGCTCACGGCAGCCGTCCAGCCATTATCGGTCATCACCGGAGGCAGTATATCGAAAACACAAAGGGGAGAGGAGCTAACCGGGAAAAATAGAGCATCAAAGGGGGAAAGAGGAGAGGGCGATGGAGAGGCCAAGTGGGGTCGGGAGGGGTGGTCCCCTGCTATCGCTGGGTCGGGGCAGAGCTCAAGGTGGCCGGCCGGTCCACGACGGCGGCTAAAACTCAAAACACAGGGAGAGAGGGAAAATAAAGGGCTAACGGGGGCGGAGGGTGTCGCGGCCGGGGAGGCCGGGGCGGTGGCCCCCCTACTGTTGCACGGCTGGGTCGGAGCCGATGGCGGTGGCCCACCAGCGGCCTCCGGTGACTGGGGCACCAAAAATTGGAGGGGGGGGGGGGAGTTCTCTTCCAGAAAGGAATAGACTTGGGCTCGGCCAAGCCCGAGTCTGTTTTCTTTCTCTCTTTTTTTTTCTCTTTTCTCTCCCTTATCGTCTGCACTTCCATTCTCTTTTAATTTTTCATGTTGTAAATGAGCGTTCAAGCCCGTGGCCTACAACTGAACCCCACACCTAACTCTACGGGTATGAATACCGAAGCCAAATATGCCAAAGTGTCACATTTTCCGCTAAAAAATGATCAAAAAATTAGCAGAAAAAGCATAAGAAAACGTAGAAAAATCTGGGACATTACACTTAGGACGTCTTCACTTATTTTCCAGCCTAACAATTCAATTCCTAGCCCAAAACCCTTACAATAAAAGGAAAAACCCTAGCCATTTTCTAAATGGGGAAGGGTTTAGAATAGGAGGGAGGCTAGCTTTACCCCCATTTCCCAAAGGAGAAACCCTTGTTAAGGTAAGTTTTTACCCTTAATCACCCTCTAATCTTTAGATCCTTTTTTTAATCACCTCTTTCTTAACTTTTCCTATTTTGATTCTTAGTTTTCTTTCATCAAAATCATGTTTTCGGTTTCGATTTAGAACCCTAATTAGGTTATTTTCATTTTTAACCTAAGGAGGTCTTACATCTATCTTTTCCCAAGTTAATTTAAGTTTATTAGCTAGTTTTGATTATATTTACAAAAACCCAAATTTTTGGGTAGGATTTCTTGAGGTTGAAGCTCTTCCAAGGGATTCACAAGCTTGTTTGAGGTAAGTGGTTTTTACCTTCAGTGGTTTTCATTCTTGAAATGCCATGATTATGAGTTTGTTTGAGTTTTTGCTTCATCTTGATGTGTAATGGTAATTTATTAAAAACATGCGATTTATGGTTATTTTGGTATGATTAAGTATGAGAATTATTAGATCCATCATGTTCTAGGCTTAGATTTTGATTATATAATGTTTTATGATGATTTTTTAATTTATAAGGAATTTTGGAATATTTTTGGTTTGAATTAAGAGAGGTAGAAGACGAACTAGAAAAGTGAACTACTACAAGCATTCGAATAGGCTAACAGACCATTCAAATGGCCAAGCATTCGAACAAGGTGTTTAGCCATTTGCTAGGCATTCGAACGGGCTGGAGGGCCGTTCGAATGACCAAATGGCAATTCGGTGGAAATTGGCTATTTTGTGGATTTGTGACCATTTCTTGTTCTTTTCTCATATTCTAATTCTCCATGACTATGATGAGATGATTACTTATAATTGTCACCTTAATTACATATGAACTTCTTTGGATTATGATTTAGCTTATGCATGAAAATGACTATACTTATCTAGGTTTAGCTTGATGTTCTACTTGTTTTAAATCCGTATTTTGATTATTTCTTCACATTTACTCTATGATTTTAACAGGTTATAACCATGATGAATTATGGACACTTGCACATGTCACATTGATTATAGATGATTTATATTCCACATGTTTTAGATCAAATATGATCATGACCATGTATGTATATTTTTACTTATGCTTATATGAATTTTATTTGTCACAAATGGACCATGTTTCATGCATATATGGACTAATTAGAGTATGTTTTCCTATGCTTGTCTTCATTGAACATTACTAATGTATGTATCATGTCACATGCATCACGAAAATGGTTTATAAACAAAGATTTCTTGTGATTAATCGGTTTGATGTTGTTGTTTGCCGGAATAGCCGTATTAGAGGTTTATCGAATCGGCTTTACATTTGAAAGGACAGGGTTTTACGTCCCTTTGAGGACGGGTTTCCTCCACCGGTGAAAAGACCGGATTTGCTATAATGAGTTAATTGATGTGTTTATGGATAGGGGATTCCAGGCTGGTTTGTTTGTGTGCACCGGCTTACTATGAGGTACATTCCCTGTTAGGGAGCTTACACAAACTGCTTTATTTTTCCTTTTAGTAATTCCAACTTCCCCATTATGGATTATCTTGGGAGCAGGTCTACTTGTGCTTTGGCTGAATAAGCAGGGTTGTTTTCTCTATTGTGAGACATTCACCAGATGGTTTATGCATGTGTATGGATTATAATGCTCATTGACACAGGTTGTGTAGGGACAATAATGCTTATGTTACACATGGTGTGTATGACATGATTATACTTGAACATGCAGGATAGAATGTGGTTTGATAAATTTGATTATGCAGGGTAAATCTGAATATTGATGCTTCTTTATGCAAGATGTGAATGCTATAATGAAATTTAAATGATTGCACACAGTGTGCATGTGTGTTATGAACTATTAATGAACCTATGATGCATAGGTGGTGTAAACGTGTATATGGAATATTACTTGTCTCATGATACACAGGTGGTGTGAATGTGTATTTAGAATGTGATTTATCTCATGATGCATAGGTGTAGGGAATGGATATATGATGCATGTTTAAATTGAGAATGCATGTGGTGTCTTCATGAGCTTATGTTTCATTTTAAAACCCTTACTGAGCTAAGCTCACCCCTCTTTTATTTGTGGTTTTTGTTTTGAGGTTGTATGTTGTGTCATGCACTCTAGATAGACTTTATGTGGAGCGTGAGGATGGACTTGCGCCATGAGAGGGGGATTAGATATTTGGGTTGTGTCAGACTTGTGTTGTGATATGATGATCTCATACTTGACTTTGTTTCATACTATGGTTAGCCTATGATGGCTTTTGATATGATGAAGCCCTAAGGCTTGATGTTAAGTTATTATTTAGATGCAGGTATTGTGTGGACTAAGATTCTTAGTAAATCTATTTTATCTTCCTCTTTTTGCTTTTGCACAAAGGGCATGTATGTACTCCATTGATAAGAACCAAGGATGGTTAACTCTTCCAAAATTACACTTCGTTGCGCAGCATCCTGCATTCCTAGACTGGGTTTGGGTCAGGAGGTGTGGTGGGGCGTGACGAATTCAAACCTGGGAAGGACTGTTGATGATTGGCTGAAATGAGATTTGGTATGATCCAAACTAGGAATCCTCCTAAGGAGAGAAACTATCCTCTATAAGGACTATCTCACACTCTCTCTCTTAGTCCTCTCTCTTTCTCCTCAGTCTATTGGCTGCCTTTTCTTCTCTTTTTATCTTAATTTGCCTAGTCTCTACTCCACCAATCCACCATTGGAGCACCTTCAAGTTGAGGATAATGAATCAGAACCGTTGTAGGAGTGGATAGAAGCATTGTTTTCATGTTAGGAATGAATTGTCCTTTCTCTAAGGTAGGAACTACTCTTTTCTCCACTAACCAAGATAGATTATCAGTTCAAGGACCTTGTTCACTCTACGTACTAGTGTAAGAACATAAGCCTACTTATGCCATGTATTGGCTTATTATCGTGATTAAAACAATCTCATTAATGCGTATTTTAAGTCAGTTTATAGTCTGAAGAATGACTTTTGAAGGTGGAATAAATGGGAGATTCGATAGGTAAAAACACGCACACACATCACATTCACATAGTTTAGGGTAAACTTAATAAATAAACTCATACCACAATTAATTCATCTCAACCCGAGGAGGTACCAAGTCTCGAGCACAACTACTCATCAAGACCGAACACAAAATGAAATCATGCCCTTTCCAATTGAAAACCAATTCAATAAGCCTTCAAATGATTCAATATGACATCCAATGTCATCCAATATCATCCAATTGGTTAAGCATAGATAATCACGATTAATCCTTGTTTATAAATCATTTTCATGATGTATGTCACATGATTGAGTCCAAGTATAAGTAAACATGCTCAAATCAGTTCCCATGTGCATGAAAAATGGTCCATTTGTGTACAATAATCTCATAGAACTCTACACAAGAGTGTACATAAGTGAGTGTTCAACTCTAAGCTAAACATGTGAAACATGAAAAAGCTACAATCAAGGTTGTATATACATGCATCCATAATTTTATCATTGCCCTACCCTGCTGGAATCATGGAGTAAATATGATGAAAACATCAAAATATGAGTTCAAGACAAGTATATCATCATGATAGACCTAGACAAGGATAAACATAGTCATACTTAAGCTAGAACATGGAATACATGATTCATCTAATATTAATAGAACATGTGCATGCATATATTGTAACGACCCGACCCGAGCCGGGCCCACAAAATCACTAATAGAAAATTTTCTCTTTCCTTTAGCCAGGAATCATCGTCTGTGTCAGTGTTTTAAAAACCGGACCGGACCGGCCGGTCCGACCGGGTTCAACCGGACCCGGTGCAAAAAACGGGCCGGTTCGAGTAAAAATCCGGGTTGGGTTGACCCGGCCGGGTCAACGTGACCCGGCCGGTTCAACCGCAAACCCGGCGGTCCGGTCCGGTTTTTAAAAAAAAAAAAAAAATGATTTCTGAATTTCGGGGCGGGGCGGGGCGAGTCGCGGCGTCGGGTGATTACTGTTCACTTCAGAATCGCGGAGTCGGGCGAGGCGAGGGTTCACTGTTCACTTCAGAATTGCGCGACGACGATTGGCGTTCTAGAAGCTCGGCGGCCGGCGGAGAAAATTGGGGCACAGCCGCCACGGAAAGAGGCGATCTCCGGCCGTCCGGTGACTCATGTGCATTCCGTCCGTCCGGCGTTTCCACTGCTGATTAAATCTCACAGTCGTAGTCTGATGCTTGAAAAGGAGGAATTTTGGCGATTTGGGCCGGCGCTTCCTCTCCGGCGAAAATCCGTCTCCGGCAAATGTCTCTCTCCGTCGAAAACCCATCTCCGGTAAAAATCCCTCATTTCTCTTCTCATCAATTCCTTTCTTTATCTTCTACAGCTCTGCCCCATCTGCCTCACAACGATGGTTTTTTCTCTCTTACAGTGACATTTTTTTCTCCCCCGGCGTAGTTAGTACAATCTGCTGCCGTTCTGTTCCGTTCTGCACGCGATCTCATCCATTCCGTGCTTTCTCTTTTGGGATCTAGCTCAATCTGAGCAATTGGAGAAGAAGCCTTCTGGGATCTAGCTCGATCTAAGCAGTTGGAGAACTTGCCCAACGTCCAATACCTTCGGCCATTGTAAGTTTTAGCTTAAGTATATATTTTGGGCGACATTTCTGTATTATCTAAATTTACAAATAATAAAGGTTTTAAGTATTCTGTAGTCCAATTTGATCCCTTAATAAATTAAATTTTGTTGCTGACTTATTAAATCATGTGAACACTATATTTTTTTATTTCAAAGTGTTGTAAACTTGTAATTAGTTTGTGCCAAAAAAAAAAAGGGTGTATTATCAGTTGTGTATTTAAATTATTTTTTTGATGATGACGTCATCATCCGGGTCAACCCGGGTCGACCCACGGTTCAACCGGGTCGACTCAGCCCGGCCACCAATCCGGGTCGGGGTCCGGGCCGGGTTTTAAAACATTGGTCTGTGTGCGAGAGGTACAACATTTGTCTATGTACTATTAAGCTTCAAGGCTTCCCCATACGTAGACTTAGGTTGTAACGAACACATACACACAACGAAGCTTCATAATTCGTCGTATGTAACACATAATAAAACATATTATTATAATTAATTTGGATCAGTCCAACGTTACCTTGCCGTTGGTTGCCTATGTACGTATTGGATATTATTCCAATACGATCGGATCTAAAAGTAGTTCTGCCTAATGGCTATTACATACATCAGGCATCACAAAATCATATACGTTAAAATATGTATATACTGATATTCAATCGGAGTTATACAAAAACTCGTAATCTATCGGAGTAAAGCGGAAGTTAATAAATCAACGAAATTGTACATCTAGCTCTACCACAGAGCAGGATCAAAACCACATACACACGTCTCGCTCTATCACTAAGCCGAGACCGAAAACACACGTCTCGCTCTACCCTAGAGCGAGATAGAACAAAGCAAGTCACATCAAAGCATATCAAATTAAAACACAAAGGATCATAGCATAGAACACATCATAACTAGCACATGCGGTTCTCACTTAAGCGGGATGTCAGAAATGCCTACTCCCCTCATGTCTCGTAAGGTAGCGGTATTCAGAGTTGCTCGTTCCTTCTGGGTGTCCTCCCCTTCAGATCCGAAGATAGTAGACAGAGCTTCCTCTAACCTCCATACGTTCCTTGTCTTGCACTGAAAGACTACGTACAAATGTTCTCCTTGTCGGAGGCTCTTCTCATTTTCTGCACCTGTGGGCGGCGGACAGAACCTTCCTTAGTCGGGGATGTTCCTCAGACATCGTGGCTCTTCAATGGAAGACAGAGCCTCCCCTACTCTGGATTACTTCTCTTGTTGTGGCCCGGCAACTTCAGACACAACCCCGTCTTGCTCTGGTGCTCAAGGATGACGGGCATGGTCTTTCCTTGTCTCGGAGAATTTCCTCCTTATACAGTTACCGACTTGGAAAATGGACCCCTCCATCGCGTAGAACACACTCAATTTAGTCAAGAACGCCTCTTGAATCGACTAAATCAGAGTTAGGATGGTCAGAAATAGAGAAAACAAAGTTGGTCGGTGCTCGAGGACAACGGGCAGAACCTCTTATTGTCTTGAGGTGTTTCCTCCTTATACAGACTCCAACTCAAAGAAAGGACCCCTCCATCGCGTAAAGCACGCTCGATTTAGTAGGAAACAAATCTTGAACGGCCTTAATCGGCCTTAGAACGCTAAGAAACGGGGAGAGGGAAGTTCTTCGTACCGTTGGACTCGTATCAATGAGCCCTTCAATACTAAACCACTTAAAGTAATAGATCATGCTCTTACCAAGTGGGTCCCACCTATATTACACATTTCCCGAGGTCGTAACTTCCAGTCCTGACCTTCGTTTTGTGCGTTCTTTGATTCGTTACGCTCGTTTCATCGAGCTCTACTCGTATACGATGGTTTCAATATCTGAAACCCTCTATAACTCATCGAAAGGTTATCTAATTACCTCTAACCCCGTAGGCTAAATGTAATTAGAAAAGCGGGGTGTTACATATATTCACATCATCATGGTTAAACCTACTGTAATCATCAAGAAATCATGAAGTAGTCATCAAACATGAATTTAAGACAAGTAGAATATTATACTAAAATTAGACAAATATAGCCAAAATCATGTTTGAGCTAAGTCACAAATTCCAAGATGGTTATCATGCAATCACAACAACATTTATAGGTAATAATAACTAATTTTAATAATAAAAAATTAGATTCATGGCTGTTCGAACGCCATGCCGTTCGATCGGTCACACAAACCGTTCAAATGGTAGGCCGTTCAAATGCCTGTTGGGTGTTTGAACGCCCTTAATAGTTCACTTTATACCCAATTTTTGGTTCATCTTCAACTTCATAAAAATCAAATCGAAAATACCCAAAAACTCTAGGATAATTCTAAAATCACTCCAAAACTTTATGATATCAAAATGAAAACCTAAAACATGGTAGATCTAACCATTATTAAGGTTAATCACAAGAAAAATCAACATAAATGACATGCTTTTAATAATCCGCCATTAAACCACATAGATGAGCAAATGTAATGCCCCGGAATTTCAATGTTTTGAAATTTGATCGGTTTGGCCCATTAACGAGTTTTTAGGGTCCAATAACAATTTTTCATAAAATTGGACCATTTTGAGCTTACAGAGATACGAATGTATCGAGCCCAAGAATGTGTCAAACGGACACTGGAATAATAGGCTATGGCCTCGAGAAGCATGTCATGGGTAGGACCCACTTTAAATTAGCAAGAAAATATACACTTACATGCTCTTGTTTCGAAGGGTTCATCAATACAAATCCAACGGTACCAAGAACGCACGATTCCGAGTTTGGGGTAAAAAGTTACGCTCGTTTAACGTGTTAATTTTCATTTTAAACATTTAAAACAAAAATAAAAAATAAAAAATATATTCATCAGCTCTGACGTCCGCCAGATCTGATGCAACACATTAGCCAGTTGCGTCAGCCTTACCCTGCCGTATTGCGGCAGGGTAAACTGCCGCAATGCGGCAAGTAATTTCTGCATCCAGATGTGTGACATGTGTCGCACATCCAGAAGGCCTTTGGGCCTATAAAAGGGGAGGAAAGGGGGAGGTGCAACTCACCCCATTCTTTTCCTCCTCTCATTTTATTCATTTACCGCTCATTTTTATGCCATTTCTCACCCATTTTTGTCCGTTCAAAAATCTATCCTACCTAATTTGAGGGTGCCCAACGTCGTGAGAGGTCCGTTTTTTGAGGTAGCTTCTCTAAAAGGTTGGAATGACTCGGGGCAAGAGGAGGTTCTGTTTGCCACTCTCGGGCTGGAAGCAAAGATTGTCCCAGCGCTAGTGGAGGTTTTGCCTGCCTCACTCGAACCGAACGAGGAGACTATCCTAGCGCTAGGCGAGGTTCTGCCCACCTCACTCAAGCCGGATGAAGAGACTATCCCAGTGCTAGGGGAAGTTCTGATTGCCTCACTCAAGCCGGATGAGGAGACTATCTCAGCACAAAGGGAGGTGCCGCCCTTTCATGATAATTTTTATCTCTGTCATTGAAACTAATGCTATAATTAAAGTGTTTTATTTATTATATTGTTAATAGCTCAGTAACTCCAATAAAAAGGTATACTCACACATGATTAAAAGTATATTTCAAGAAACAACTTATGTTAACACCCCCTTGCATTTTATCACATCAACATAGTAAATGAAAATATTTAGATAACAATCATACACCAAAGTTAAGTTTACAATTAGATCTTTGTTATACTACAAAATTACATGGGGAGGAATAAACTATTCTACATACCCTAATTATATTCAATCTATGAGTTATTATGAGTTGTTTTTTAGATAAATTTTCACATCTAAAGTATTTGGTCTTGTAACTAGGTAAAAAAAAAAATTGATTATATTTGCATGTTGAAGAAATTTATTGGATTGTCATCTTAATACCCAACATTTTTTTTATTTTACTAAGAAGTATTAATTTTTTTACAAGGACTAAACATTAGATGATATTGAAGTTTTTTTATACTTTACACCAAATATATCTTATGTCTTTGCTTGGATTTATTTAGTGTAAACATACAAATTGTCTATAAATGAGACTTAAATCCTGATTGTGACTTTATCAAAACTCCAAGTTGACTTGGCTTTAGGAGTTGAAGATTTTGCATGGATTGTGACTCTTTCAAAACTCCGAATTGACTTGGCTTTGTGGCCTTTGGAGTAGAGTTTTTAAATATTGTTCCATTCCAAATATGATTAGGAATTTTATCAGTAAGAGAGGTTTTACTCTTGAAGAGAACTTGAGTTCAAGGTGTAATATCACAGATTTTCCTAGGTTTCAAAAATTAAATACATAGAAATAGGGTGTTTGACCCATTAATATTATTAGTAGAATAACTTCCTCCATATATATAATTTATATCTGAAACCTATGTTGTTAGAAAGTAGATCAAAAGTACTTCGAAACGCCGCCAAGAATGCATGAATCAGAGCTCGGATGAGGGAGATACGACTGTTCAAAATTGAACATATCGTATAGGGCCCGTTTACCCGATTTGAACGTGTATTTGGGCAGTTTAAGTCAATTTTTGGGCCCGATTAATTAAAGTTCCAAAATTAATTTTTAGAGGCCCAATTAGATTGCCTAATTGAGGAGATTTGGCCCAACTTTTAGGGGGATTAGGAACCATAATCCCCATGCTTATAAAAAGCCTTCTTAGGGCATAATTAGGGGGCTTTTTGGCGGTAAAAGGGAGGGGAGAAGGTAGTGGATGGCGAGGCTCCGGTGGTGGAGGATCAACGGCAAACCGGCAATTAAGGTAGGTTGGTTGCCCTAGTTTCGAGTTGATTAAATTTGCATATTGTTGTGTAATTAAAATGAACAGAAATCTCTGCAATGGTTATGTGATTTCTTAAACAGTATAGTGCAGAGATCATTGTTCCCGTAATTACGTGAAACAATGAATCTATAGTAATTAAAAAAAAAACTCTAGTTGACATCCATCGGCCGGCCACTGGCGGGCCAGTCTCCTTTCGGCCAGAAACCCCGGTCACTAGGTGAAAGCAACCGGAGGCGACCTGCCGGTGGCAGGTTCCACCGCCACCGTGTGGGCCTGTGTTTCAAAAAAAATAAAGGAAAAAATGTTAGTCGTGTCGGCTTTGGCCTTGTCGGCCCTGGCCACGCTGGCCCTAGATACGAAGGCCTTGGCCGCGCTGGCTTGGGCTGTGGCAGCTTCACCGCATACTTTTAAAAAAAATTAGGGGCTTTAGCCCCGGTCGGCCACCGGGCGGCGGCGGGGCCAGGCCCATCGGGATCACCGCCAGGCAGCGATCGTGTGGTGCCCAGACCCGCCCCGCCGTGGCGGCTGGAGGCAATGCCATGCCGTGGCGGCTGGCGTGCATCGGAGAAGATGACCCGTGCAGGTTGTCGCTGGACCGGGTCGGGTAAGGTTACCCCACCCGATTCGGTCTGGTCCTAAAAAAAAAAGTACACCCATTGAACCAGGTCCGGTTCAGTGAGTTTAAATAGTCAAAACATTTTGAAAAAAAATACAAATGACTATGAGCATATGATGAGTGCCCTTACCAAGTTTTAGATTAGGGAAAAAACCTAAAGGCTTTGGAATGACTAATTTACCCTTGTGAGTTGTAGCATAGAATAATACTTAATGACCAGACTTAGGGGCTCCGATTTAGGGGTCTATGAGTTGATTTAAAAATTGAGAAAACTTTTAGTGAGATTTTAATGTGTATACTAAGTTAGGGAAAAATCCTAGTAAATCGATAATTGATTGTTTTACCCCTAGAGTTAAGATAAGATGGTTAATTGAACCAGGGTCGGTTCAAGGGGTTTACGACCGCATTAAACAGTAATAAAATTACCTTGGGTTCATAACATCAAAGTGTACCTCTTTGATTAGTTTTGGACCTTTTAGGGTTCAGGGAAGCCCTAAACAAAAAGATTGAAATACCCTTATTAGCAGACCAGCCCGCATTCGTGTGGATGAAATCAATGGGTCAATGTGATACTAAAACTTTTTGAGAGATTAAAGACTTACCTAAGAGCTGAGGGGACCATATCCAATGTTGAATAATTACTTTAATGCTCTTTGGTGCATTATGACTAGTTTTCATAAAAACTTCATCAGTTAACCCAAGGAGGGTTAGGGCACGAGAGCTCGAATAATTATAATATCATTATTGAATTTTGGTTATTGATATTATGATATACTTGGACCTGTGTGGTTCTGATTGTTTATGTTGTTCATTGTTTCGATATTTGCTATTGATGTAGTGATAGTAACTTATCACTAGCTTAAGATTATTGAAAGATTAATTGATAGGGTGGATAGCTTTGGATTAGGCGAGAATACCTAATCAAGATAAAAACTAATATACCTCAGAGGGGTCTGGGACTAGTTCATATAGTGAACAAAGCTTTTGACCTGACGATTTGCCTTGGTTGATGAACCAATGACAATTTTGAGTTTAAAACCCTAGTTTAGATGGGACTAATACGGTTTGGGATAGTCATTCGAAATCTTGGCTTAATGATGAGCAATATAGGATTTAGAATGGTTTCCTGAGTTTTAGCTCTATTGAGGAGCTACTGATTTGACCATGCAGTTGCACCTCCCCGTCAGAGGGAGCTCTGCGTGAGCCGGGCTCACTGCCGATCTAATGAGGATCATTTAGCGTACACACATTTGGATTAGCTGACATCTCGCTTGGTTGGCTTTTCCTGCTACTTTTGTTTAGGTGCAGTTGTAGGCCATGTCTTTCCACTCTCGTCAAGTCCTTTGAGGGTGGTCTATAGTGAGTGTATCATTTGTCACTTAGGTTGACATCTGATGAGTATGTCAGTCATTGGGATTAGATATGGATATTAATTATCGAACAATGGTTCGAGAGATAATTAATAACATTATTTGATATTGCTTGTTTAATTAGAACAAGTGGAACAATTAAAGGACTTGCATAAAATGTAAGTTGTTTTAAAACACTTGAGCATTGCATGTGTGATGTTATGCTTCTCAGGAAAGTGTAGTTTTTAGGCAGAATTACGTCTAGATCCGATCTTATTGGAAACATTGGGGATGTTGTTTGATGAGGACGTAAGCAACTAATATCGGGTGATGTTGGCCCAATCCAAAAAACATTAATTAATACTTTTGTTCTTTTGGAAATGCTCCTCCAAGGAGATGAGATATTTTGTTGTTGTTTGGTTGTAGTTTTTTTGGATGAGGGCATTGCGAGAACAGGACGTCAGTGGGTGTTTGAGGAAGACATCGCACTAGTAGGATTTAGTTTTTTACTTCTGCAATTTGTAAGTAATTGTAATTACTAGCGTGAGAGCCAACTTTACTTGGTTATTTATTTATGAATAGATGACAAACTCGTACTTAGAGGGTTAACCTACTATTTATTGAATTTTGACACGTGCAATAACATCATATGTTTTGATATTCATATTTGTGAACCCCAGTTATCATGACCTGGATATTTACTTGGATAATTTGTCTTGTATTTAAGAAAGAAAGAAAAATTTATCGTGATTTATCGTTTGTCCTTTATTTAAAAAGGGTTTTGAAAATGCAGGTTGTGACACAAGGATTCCACTTTTCAAGTGTTTTTAATGGATAAATTAATATTACCATGTCTAGTCCATATTTGAAAAAATGTGGTATTTTAAAAATATAATTTATTAAGTTTTTAATCGATATACAATTTAAATCAAGTAATATAAAATATATGTTTTAAATTCAAACAATAAATATGAGATAAAGTGAGTTTTAAATTTAAATGGGTTTTGATGAGGAATAGATGAGGTGAAAGACTGATCGCAAAAACAAGAGATGAATTTTCCATCAACGAGCTATGTCACGATGTAGAACGTCCCCCAACTAGGGGTGGCAGTAGGCTTGGCCCACAAGGGTGGGGCCTGAACTCGACACAGCCCGTAGGCCGGCCCACTTTTAAAAAAAAATTATTGTGGCCAAGAAAGCGTGGCCTCTACCAGAGAGCCTGGCTGCAGCTAGTCGGTGGGATGGGGTCATGGTGTTAGATTGGCACTGTAGTGGTGCAGGTGGCCACCGTGGCCTCGCTAAGCGAGCCTATGGCTCCTTAAGGGAATGGGCCAAGAGGCCTATATGCTTGAAAACTTAGGCCTAAGGTGGCCCATACTTCTACCACTACCCCAACCTAATCGAACTTAATTATTATTTTTTTACATCTTAATTTTTATATCTTAGTAAGAGAAATATTTTTAATATTCTACTTTAACAATGAGCCTTAGAATGCTAAGAGCCCTTCACCCATAATATTATTGACAATATATATATATATATATATATATTAATATAATAATAATAATAATAATAATAATAATAATAATAATAATAATAATAATAATAATAATAATATGAATTAAAATGCATATCATTAATGTCAAATATCAAAAGGTTCTTCTACGTAGTGTTGCCTAGTTGCCAAACCCGACCCAAATCCGACCTAAACCCGACCTGTTTAACCCAAATAGAATAAAAAATATTTTTTAAAATAATATTAAAAAGTATATAAAATTTTTAAATTTTATATGTATAATTATATTTGGGTAGGGTAGGGTTATATTACCAAAAACCCAAACCAACCCAAATAGCTATTCAGGTTTATTTTCAAAAACCAAACCCGACTCATTAAGGTTTGGTCCAGTTTTAGTATTTACCCGGCCTCGTACCATCCCTGCCTCTACGCTCTTTTCGTTCGCGAGAAGATATAAAAACTCTTCCCCTACTAATTAAAAAACGAAGAAAAACGCTGTTTTTGACGAGATTCAATTAATGGCAGATATGTGTCCTCCAAGGAAGTCCTCCTTCAGCTACGAGGATCTGAGATGGGCTGAATTGATAGGCTTTTTTAAACAGGCCCAAGGACTGATAAGGGGATGGACGGAAAGATGGACTCTTAGGGGAGGACGTATAGCATCAATCTCTGCACCTAAACTCTTCCATCTTCCCTTCCAGAGGCCTTCCTCTTTCCCCTCCCCAGCTCCAGATTTGCATTTTAGTGGTTTTTGCTTCTGATTCCTCCTCAAATGGATAGACGGGGCAAATCCAAGCCTTCCTCTTCCGGTAAGGGCTCCTTGATCATGGTCTTCTTCTCCTGCTTCGCTTCTCTCTACGTTGCTGGACGGTAAGTCCTTCCCTTTTCCGCATTTTGATTGATGCCCATTTGCGTTTTCTTCTCTTATGTTGTTCTTATCAAGTGAATTGAGTGTTTTACGTTTTTTTTAAAAAAAAATGGATGCTGGGGCTGGAAGCAGATTGTGGGAAGACGCAGAGAACAGGATGCTTCTGGCAGAACTTGTTGAGAAGAATTCTGGCAAGGTCTGAATTGGGTTAACAAAAAAATTGTTGTTTTGTCATGTTTTTCATCTGATCTCATAGAATGTCTTGTTTGCTCTTCTAAGTTATTCTGTTCATTGTAGCTGCCAAAGGTTTTGACGACCGAGGATAAGCTATTGTACTTAGGATGCAAGTAAGTGCTTTCAGACTTGACGTTTTCTCATTGGAGGTTTTATCTGGAAATTTTTTTCTGATAAAATTTGTTTCCTGCTTCAATTTTTTTTTTTTTGAATTGAAAACCTTAGAGACTTGGGGAGGAGGTTAGTGGAAGCTGAGATGGACTTAACTTTGGCAAAAAGCCAGGGCTTTCTTCACAAAAAGGACTCTTCTTCCTCTGGCCAAAAGCTTCTTGCAGTAATTGGAGTTTATACTGGATTTGGAGGCCGCTTGAAAAGAAACTCCTTTAGGGCATCTTGGATCCGGAATGGTTGGTTGAAATTGAGCTGTTTGCATTATACTTGCTTATTTCTTTTTCTCTGTATTATGGCAGAATCATCTGAAAACTGTTGGTAACCGACCACTACTTTATTGAAATCCATGGCATGGATGACTTTATATGAAATGCTGCATTTCATTTTTGGGAACCAAAGTTGTGTGCCATTTGGGATGACTTTATTTTACTTTCTTTGTCTCACATTAAGCGGTCCATTTGGTTTTTCAAAATAGATAGAGGGAGTATTATTTAAAAAAACATGTACTAATTGTTGAGGCCATATTCTGATGGATAGTGTAGTTTCTAAACAGATATTGTGTGTTGTTTGATCTGCTTGCATAATGCTTTGGCTGGTCAAATTGCACACTCTTATAGATGTAGCTTTTTAAAGATGATTAAAAGTGAATCCTGAAGCATGTAGTAGTTTGTTTTGTGCATCAGATACAAGTGTTAGAGATAAGAACTTTATTTTTGGGCGTGCTTGTAATTTGAACGAATTGAAATAGAGGGGGGATAAAAAAATGACTCCATGGTGGTACATACTTATTGGTTATACCGTGGAGATTATGCACACTTTTTTTTATGAACATTGTTATTGTGGGTGGGTTGGTCTGTTCTTCAGGTATAATATAACCCTGGATTCTATTTTTCGGATAATTAGGTGGCCATTTTTTTCTAAAGTAAAATTTTAACTATTCTTGTCAAAATTATATATACATGCTTATCTTAATATTGGTCAGTAGCAAGACCAAGTGGCTCATTTAGTTTTAGATAATCAAGCTTCGTCCAAATATTTAATGGTTTGGTTTGGAAGATACAGTGTACCATTTTGCACTGTTATGAGGTTTTTCCTTATTCTTTTTCTACTTCGAGTTAAATATCTATTATTACTGATATCCTACTGGCTAGAATGCAAGATGTGAGTTTTCCATGATGTCCTGTTCTATTCCCTTTAACTTTTATAAAGTTATATATTTATTACATAAAATTACTAGTTTATAGTTGGCTTCCTTAATGTGCAGCATAAAGCATATCTTCTTTCTGGTTACTATGATTTATTAAACATTGCTTATTTTAATTTTGTTCTGCAGGTGATGCATTAAAAAAGCTAGAAGAAAAGGGTGTGATTGTACGGTTTATAATTGGGCGAAGGTCAATGAGTAAACTTATCTATTTTATACTATGGTGCTTATATTTGCTATTGGGTATTCTTCCTCTTACATTTTTAGCTGTGTCTTTTGACAGTGCAAATCGGGGTGATAGTTTAGACCGTAACATTGATGCAGAAAATGACTTGACTAAGGACTTTTTGATTTTGGTGAGCATCTTATGTTTTTTGAAAGTGGTTGTTGAACCTACTTTGTCTTTTTAGATTGAACACTGCAATTCAAATTCATGCATATATTCAAGGGAAATGCTAGAATGAGCAACTACATCTCAAGGCCCACACATTGCTATGATTTGCACATGGTTGGTGGGCATTGAAAAATAAGTACCTCATTCAAAGTTGATCATTTAAAATTAAACCCTTTGCAAGTGTACAAGACAATGAGCATGAAGGGTTGTCAAACCTCATGGACATAATTTAATTTCCCAAATTTGAAGGAAAATTTGTTTTGAATTGAAAATTAAAATTAACGTAAACGTAGATCTAACGATAAATTAATATCATAGAAACTAACTTAAGAATGTGAATCCACCGATAGAATCGTAACAATGCCTTTAACGTCTAATCTAGATCACGTATGTGTATGAAAGAAGTGTTCTTAGTACAAGTTAGAACTACTTAAAGAAATTCAGTAATCAATTTCATGGCATGGACTATCTTTGACATAAAACGAATCATTTATACTAATCTAAGCTATAGGCATGACTCGTCAAATTTTAAGATAACTCATCCAATTCCTTGACCACATAAGCATGAAGCCTATTGCATTACCATCTTATCTAAACCAAAAACATTTAGATTTGATGTTGAATATCAATACCGCTGAGATCTATCCTATACAAGATAAAGAAAATCAATAAAGCATTGAATAAACCATTAAAACTTGTTTCATTGAAGAGAGCTCATGTTATACAATTGTCGTACATCACACAAAGATCTAAATAGAAGTAAAATAAATTACTACTCATCTATGGCTTCATCAAATTCCTAAGTTTCAAATCCTTAGCCTTGCATAGTTGATGGAAATCTTTACATCTTCATGAAATCCATTGGTTGCTCCTCCACTTTCTCTACTTTAGGCCTTCAGAAAATAGCCTATGATCCCCCAAATTTATGCCCAAAAAGTCTTTATATAGGCACTTAAGTTAGTAGAGAAGTCTGACTTCGAAAAGGAATCAAAACATGTTGAATTGGGACTTTCCTGTATTAGCCGATCGATTGCCCCATCAGGCCGATCGATCCAAAATGTTATTGTCCTATGTAACACATAGTCATCTATCACCCTACTTGTCGAAGGCCGATCGATTGCCCCATAGCTCGGATCAATCATCTTGCATAAATCTGCAAGAAAAAATATGGAAATTAGCCATTTTCAACCAAAAATTCATGCAAGCCTCACATTATTTTTAATTCTAATTTCTAAATATCTAGACTATATTAACTCTTAATTAGGATTAGAAAACAAAGTAAATAAGGGTAAAATAACACATATATCATACTCAGTGCTACCAAGTGTTGTGCAGATTTCTTCTTTTATCAATTTGCTTTTTAATTGTGTAGGAAGGGCATGAAGAAGCTTCGGACGAATTGCCAAAGAAAGCAAAGTTCTTTTTTAGCATGGCTATTGAAACATGGGATGCGGATTTTTATGTTAAAGTTGATGATAATGTTAAACCTGACCTTGGTAATGTCTTACATTAAAGTGATTAAATTGAAAATTTCTCCTTTTCTTTTCATTGTTTTGTGACTGCATGTATGGGGAAGAACCTATTCTCCCTTGTTTGCTGCTTTGAGAACAACCTTTAACGAGCAACCAGTTGCAAACACATGATGCATAGTCACCATTTCAAATGTTTTAATGAATTATTATCTTTCCATAACTCTTTGCGTACTTCTAAATTTTGAAAGAAATTGTTCTCGGCCTTGTCTCCCTCAGCCAAAGATGAGAGATTAGAGAGATCTCAATGAGATAAGGGTAAAGATCTTGGTAATGAGAAAAAAATGTATGTAATTTTTACCAACTAAAGACATTATTATGCTAACACTAATATAAAACAAGGATGATGAAGTCTTGAGAAGACACTTATTTTAACAAAAATTAAAAGAAGATTGAGGCTAACGTCATTGATGAAGAAGTAAAAGAATGTAAAGATATTTATTGGGGGGGGGGGGGGGGGGTTGGGTTCAGGGTATAATATTATAATTTCAGGCCTCTAGGCCTTCTGGGTAAAAAGAAAAAGAATGTAAAGATGTTCATCAATGACATTAGCTTTAACTTGATTCTTCTTATTTTTTTGTTAAAATAAGTTTGTAAATAAACATAACACACTTAATTTAAACTATTTAAGGTTGATCTCACTGAGAAAGGGAAATTTTCACTTTTTCTTGTTCCAACTTCCAAGTCTGGGTTTTCTGCCAAAATGTGAGATCTTGCCGTAATCATGAGATTGCATTCCTTGCTCATACTGTTTGGATAGTCTAAATGGAAGAACCATGACATGATAAAAAACGGCCAAGTTTCAAAACTTGGATAATGTTTTTTCAAATTGTAAAATATGAAACTATAATTTCTAAATGTTATGTTTAGAAAGGCAATGTCAAGTGGGTGGTGTTGGTTGTATGATGATCTTGTACCAAGAGATAAAAAGAATCCAATCATATGGGTGGAATCCTTTGTTATTGTTTTATTATTTGCTTAACCTTAGTAGTTTTTGTTTTATAATCGTTTGTGGGGCAGAATAGAGATCATTAAGTAAAGTTGTACTGCCTTTCTTTTTAATTGTGTGATCCTGGTGGGAACAGCTGTTCATACAAAGAATGAGGGTGTAGCTATCTCTTAATTTAAAACTGCGAGAACTTGTTATTTTATTAATGACATTTTCTGAAGTATTATCAAATTAAAATTTTGCTTGTGGTTTCTTATGGCCTGGCAGATGGACTGATTGATATTCTTAAAAGCCATCGTGGTAAATCTGATGTATACATGGGGTGCATGAAATCTGGAGATGTTATAAGTGAACAGTAAGATGTTTTAGTTATGTTGTACTATGTTTTATATCTTACAGAGCCGTCTTTATGTATTTTTTTAACATATTAGACACCCTCGTATATTATAAAATGTCCAGTATTATGCCTTTGTAGTTGTCTATAATCCACCACCATTTTGTTGAAGGATGTAAACACTGCCAGATGCTCTGTGATTTTTTTTTTCTTCAACCAAACCATGCCAGAGGTTGCCTCCAACTCTTCATTGCTAAGTCTTGACTACCTGTTATTAAGGCGGGTATGTGGAGAATGCATGCACTTTACTCTGTCCTTAATCAGTGTCCAGCATTCTTCAGTATTTGTAGTCCATTTTTTTGTCCCTAGGAATCCAACAATGCTGAAACGAAGACATGTTTGGCTCTTAATTTTGGGCAATTTGAGTTATAATCTTCCTATCCGAGGCTATCAACCTAATCTAGGAAGATAGTACTTCTTTGTAAGTCAGCAAAGTGGTTCTTGTTTGTGTGCACAATTGGAATGTATGAGATGTGACAGCATTCACTTTAAACTTTATGGTCTTCTATTTTTGGTTTGAGGTCTCTCACTGTCTGTTCTTAATCTTGTATGTTTTCTATTGCAGGGGCAAGATGTGGTATGAACCTGAGTGGTGGAAATTTGGAGATGGGAAATCGTAAGTATCTTACACATATTCAGGTTGTATGCATGATAGTAGGTCATATATATGCTTTGCAAAGCCTACTTCCATAGAAATTTATGTCTTGGATTTTGAACGAGCAAGGGTAGGTCATGTGATACTTGTTGAACTTGGCTCAGAAAACATGCAACCAGATTCAGGTATTGTTTGACCTGGATTGAGTGTGAAGTGCAAGCCACATGCCTTAGGGAGTGTTTGGTATCACTCATATGATTGTTCCCTGACTTTTGGGGCAGATTTAAGTGCTTGTACAAGAAAAGACTAGATTTGGCCACACAAGCGGCTGAGCAATTTAAGTAAAGAATGCTTATTCATCTACTGAAGGGTTCTAATATGCACCATTGACTGCTTATTGCTCATCTTAATAAAATATCTCAACAACCTTACTCTCTCATTTCTTTCCCTCCTTGACTGGAAAACCAGCTTGGACTTTCAGCGTGAAACTCTAGCTCCCCGGACACATGCATCAAGGCTGTGATTGCTAGCTATTTGTCCCCCTGTTCTTGGTAATTTTCCCTACATTAATTAAAGCCGGGGCTGATCACTGAGCCTTGACCAGGATGAGGGTTGGCTTTTTTTTATCAGTCATGGGCAAACGGATGACAGCGTGTGATCGCCAGACCCTGGCTGCAATGGGGGCTGGCATTCATCAACAGCTCTTAGTCTGGACAAGGCTGGCTATCATCATCAGCTCTTGATCCGAATTGAGTGCTGGCTTTGATCACCTGCCCTTGGCTGGGATGGGGCCTGGCTTTTATCACCAGATCTTATTGAGATGTGGGACGAAAGGAATATATCATAATTTTTGGAGTTAGTAGGCGATGAATGTGTTATATTCTTTGTTTCTTGGTTGGATTTTTAGGTGTAGATGTGTTTGGAAAAACATGAGATTATGTTGAGATATAAATCCTTATGAAAGGGGTAATAGATAATAGTTAACCGATTAACCGACCAAGTAATAGTAGATGGAACTGATATGGAATAACCTATACCATTTAGCTAATGGATAAAAGTACAAGAAATAGTTATGGTAATGGAATAAGTCGTATCTTCACTGTATCATTCTATTACCAGCCCTATTCTAACAATCGTGTCAGATCAGGAAGTGTTGTCTTGGACTAAACAAATAGAAGAGCAGAGTTGAGGAGAACGACTTATCTGCCTGAGACTAAAAAGACCAGTGCAGGACTTCTTCTCCAAAGACCATGACAAAGCTCCAGACCATCAACAAGCAGCAATCTTCAGGGTCAAGTCCAGAGAAAGCTGAAACTTGGGCATGGAAATCGTCCAGCCATGAACCATGAAATCCCAGCATCTGGCATCAACAATGATTGTCTCCAAAAGCTCAACAATCACAGGACAGGAGGCGAACAGAAGTAGACTGCAGCAGCAGATCAAGGGCGTTCAGAGAGAACTTGTGAATTGTCTTCAACAACAAGGGGCCTCCAGTTGATCAATTACTTGTAGTTGGGATAGATTGTAGGATCAAGAACAGGAATGGGAAAGATGGAAGGAGGAAGAGTAATTTCCCTCAAGTCAACATCAGAGAACACTGAAATCAGCACCAGCGGATGTCAGAATCAGCATTGTTGTGGTTTCTCACAGAAGAGTATGCACAGTATTTCTTTGCTGAAGCATAAGATGCTTTTATTGATCATTGTGGGCCTTTAAATAGGTGTACAAAATATTGAATGAGGAAACTATCTAACTGACTTAACATGTTCTGATAGGGGAAACAAGATAAAATTACATATTCCTACTTTAAACCCAATTCCTAATTTAGTCAAGCATCCTCTAAATAAACCAACTCAAACAAAATCAAATAAAAATGAAATTATTCCAAATAAAGGTTTTGGGCATGTCCCCTATTTTGGCTGGTGTAGCCCCTAATGAGTATGGTTTCCACATCACGAGACTAGTGGACTTAAGTGCAGGTTTGACTAGAATTTGATTTGAACTTGCATGCAATTTTGGTGCATCTTTAAGTGAGGCTGCGAACGAGTAGAGCTAGCTTTACGAGCTGAGCCTATTCAGCTCGAATTGGGCGCGACTTGTGTTTGGTTCGAACTCGAACCTAAGCGAGACAAGCTCAAACAAGCATCATATCAAATCGACTCAACTCGAAACCTGATCGTAACTGCTCAAACTTGGCTTGATTAGTTATAAATGACTTCTTATATATTATATGAATTTATTAACTTTCACTTTTTATATACCCATGATATTCTATGTTCTTTTATAAAAGTACATATATTACATATACATTAATGCATGGTAATAATGTGGTATATAATACCCATATTATGCTATTGCATTTCAAGAAAATATAAATCCTACTACTAATAAATATGAGAAGGTAGGTACAATATATTCTTTTTATTCTTATTCTACCCTTAATCATGTATACAATATTATAGATACAATAATGCATGGAATATAATACCCATATTATACTATTTCATTTTAAGAAAATATAAATCCTACTAATAAAAGTGAGAGGGTAGGTACGATAGATTCTTTTTATTCTTATTCTACTCTTAATCATCTATATAATATTATTTAATTTTCAAATACTACCCTTAGTCACCTTAATCATCCTAATCTTAATAAATATAAATATGTAATTCTGCTTGTACAATAAGCATTCTTAATTCAACCATTTATATTGGTTTATAATTGGAGATCTATGGAACCATATCTAGATTTCGGCTACCAATATATCCAGTGAATTGTCTAGATTTTTACTGAATATTTAAATTTTTTACATGTTTTTTGCATGTGTAGTGTGCATGCAATTCTGCACTTCAAAATTAAGTCACTAACCCGCTTGACTCTTTAGCACCCGCACCCAACTTGTAAATATCAAATATAATTAAAATGTAAAAATACTACACACACACATATATATATATATTTATATATATAATGTATTGACAGCTTGTTCTTATTTACACCCTGGATCTTAAAGTGATACTTACAACAATAATACTTTGGAATCATGCTTGTGATAATCTTTCCATTTTTGTAATGTTGATGTGATTTTCCAAATTAATATGGTTTTTCATGGAGAAATTTATAGTAATTACATTTATGGATTTTGTTAAATTGATTGGCTGATTACTCATATAGTCTTATTATAATGTCTACTTTCTTCTTGCGAAATTGGCATGGGCAGTGCCTTAGGGCTTTCTAGGTTGGACTAACTAATCAACTCCAGACACATGAGAAATTCTCATATTTTTCTATTGAGTACTAATTTAAAATTTAAGTACAAAAAAGAATATAATTTGGGTTGTATATGGGATTCGAGCCCAATTTGAACATAAGTTCGAACTTCTGTACTATGTTTTCAAGCTCGAGCTCAAGTCGAATTTCGATATCCCTGCACGAATTGAGCCCTAGCTGGGAGTCTAGGTGTTCGATTGAGCTTGAGCCGAGTTTTTAGAAATCGAGCTAAAGTCAGAATAACCCAAAACTCGGTTTGACTCAGCTCGCCCTTAACTTTAAGGACTGACTTTTTATGCTTTTACTGAAGTCCTCTCCAACCTAACCAGCTTGACTCCTATTAGTAGTCATTATTATTACCTATTTATTCCCTTGTTACAGTGATAGAGAGCAATAAACTTTCTGCCTCATAGACCCCTTGTAAATCAGTAAATGAGTAATGAACAGATAAAATTTGAAGTGTCAATTTGACTTCTCAATTCTGTAATTAAAATTTAAAGAAAAGAGCGACTTTTAAAACTATGCCCATCTCTGAAGGATTGTCAACTGCTTTATCAAAGTCCATTTTTCAAATTGAGCAAGATGGATGTACTTTGTATACAGAATCCATTCATGCACTAATCAGCAATTATGGTTCTGTTCAATGGGGAGCTGCGCATATGTACAGTGGGTCTGTCCTGAAAAGGCTTGTAAAATAGTTGGTGGTAGCTTGTTAATATGGAATGCTATTCCTTCCCTAACAGCTTAAGCTTTTAGAAGTGGTTAATTAAAATGGCATCAGAGTTCAGGTTGCAAGCTCAAGTCCTGGGGATGTCATTTCCCCTTCCCCCTGTGCGTGCATTCACATTTTATGCATAATTGGGTGTTTACACGTGCCAAAGATTATTGGTGTCTTAATAGAAAAAGTTAGCCTTCCCTAGCAGCTTAAGCTTTCAAGAGAAGTAATTAATAAACTGTTAGATTTGGATGGAATAGCTGGAAAGGATCTGAATTGTTTATTTTTTAAAGGACCGTTTATGTTCATCTGAAACACAAGTTTAACCAGTGTCCAGCCCATTATCTGTTTTTTTTGCTACCGGAACTCACTTCTTTATCTTTTGCTAAAGATAATTTTATTAAAACGAGTAATTTGATTCTCCTGTATTGGAATATCCACCTGTTCTGGATCAGGCTATCTCTCTCATAGATATGGATTATGCTATAGCTTAATGAAAATGAAAAGTTTTCTTCTCACTGTAATGTATCTATTGGGATTTGTTGTGGTACTAAAATAAGACTTCACAATGTTTCCTGGATTTCTGCCTTCAGGTACTTTCGACATGCTTCTGGTTCACTATTCATACTATCAAAGAATTTAGCTGAATATATTGGTGTCAACAGGTTAGCATGAAAATCTGAACTCTATCTTGTTATTAATGCTTGCCATTTATAAGCAACATCCTTATGTGCAATCTACGTAGCTTCTTGAATATCCTTATAAGACTTTATGCCTTCTAAATATCATTTTAATATTTGTTCCAACTGCTTCTCCATCAGTGGTTCTTTACAGACATACGCCCATGATGACATATCAGTAGGTTCGTGGCTGATAGGTCTTGAGGCAACCTACATAGATGAAAGTCGTCTTTGTTGTAGTAGCTCAAGACAAGGTAGATATTTTAAACTGCAATGGTATCCATCATCTTGAATGTTTTTCTCCTTGTAAATGAAAATTTTATCTATTGATTGTCAGATGTAAACCAGCAATATTACAACTGACCTGCAACGAGTCCTATTTATCTGCTTCTAGCTTTCTATTAAAATGATTACGAAAATAAGAAAAGATTTAACCAAGCATGAGTCTTTCTAAAAACGTGAGAAAGGTCATGCCCTTGAATGCTAAGTTTGAGAAATGAGATAAATGAATTATTTGTCTTGTCCATGCACCAATGGAGTTTAAATCTGCCATTGAAGTGGATTATTAATGACATGGGTATAAGTTAATTTACAGGATGTTTTTTAGAAAATGATTAAATCTATGTAGAAAGAAATACACAATTGATGTGTTTAACATTTTTGAATAGCTGTACTCCTGGTCTGATTTTGGTTTGTCATAATGCACTTGCTGCAACAAGTTTGCACGTCATGATCCGTTCTAATACTTCATGACAATAACAAAATTTTACTTTTCTGAAAGTTTAGCTTAAGTTGTCTGTGTAATGATTGCATTTTATTGTACATTTCTTAGTTTCATCTATATTAACAATTGAGCAACTTGACAATATTTATGGAACCTTTTAGTCCCTTTTAAATTCTTACAAAAGATGTAAATTAGGTTTAATTTAAAAAACCTGGTCTGCTTGGGCATATTATTTCTACCCTAAATTTCATTGAAAATATATATTCTAATTTCATCTTTCTTACTAAACATTTTCAGGAATTTAGTAGATACCATTCCTTGCATTCTCAGCGTGAGTCAACTATTTAGCTTGCCACAATGGCATTAAGGGCTCAAGCAAGAAAAAAATTGAGGATGATTGAGGGGTACTGTTAAGTCAAGCTATATAGTTTTACATCCAACAAACTAGAAGACAACAAACCTTTGTGAAAAAAAATGTGTGAGAACATGTACTTTTGAAAAGCGGGTGGGGAAAACGAGGGTTGCCCAGAAAGAGATAGATGTTTTGCTTTTGAGCATTCTTTGCTTTGTTGTTTTTCTCTATTTTGGTAGTGCATATACTGGTTTCAATCTAGCCTATTTGCTTTTCAAAGATAACCAATTTTGGTGTGAAACTAAAAGTAATATCGATGATCTTTTACAGATAAAGTGTGCTCCATTGGTTGAAGTACCAGCGTTTATATCCCATTTCCTGCTTATTGTGTGTAATATTACTATGGGATAGAAGCTTAACTCTCTGCTGGAGGGATGGAAGAAAGAAGAAATAGGTGCTTCCAAGAAGGAGCTTGAATTGAATATGTCATGGAGACCTTTGCGAAAAGAGAAAGTAATCTTCTAACTTTTGTGGAGGGCAGTCCCTACACTTAAAGAGTACGCTTGGTTACAACAGAAACAAATTGACTAGTGTTGCAAGCTGGAGCCATTTTGCTGCTGTTTCTTCATCACTGTACATGGCCAGGTTAGTTTGATGTAAATCAAACACGCATTTTGCTTTGAACATGAATTTTGAACCATTCGTCAAATGGTAATGCTAAATCATGAATATACCTGTGATATATATATGCAAAAAGTTAGCCTATGTGCTGAGGTTTTTTTCCTGCGCATACCCCTTTCTGGCCGTTAGATAAAATATAATCATTGCACCGCCTAACCCCAGTTAACCCATGTTACCTCTCGTGCCCCTTCCCATTTCGGATGCCCTACCACCCCATTGCTCCGCCTTCCCATTGGAACGCACCGCCCCGCCCCTCAACTCTTCCCTTCTCCCCGCCTCGGACAACCCCTTGTTGCCCCGATTGCACCGCCTTCCACCCCCTCATTTCTCTGTTCTCGACGCATCATTCCACCTTCAAGCCAGATATATCTCTGTTCTCGGCCCTGCTGTGCACCACCCTCAGGCCTATCTCATCTCTCCGCCCTTGATCCTACCTTTGTTTGCCCTCAGCCTTGATGTAACACTCCACCATCTAAGTATCTGCAATATCCACATTTGGATGGAGACATTAGTGAGGCCTTTGATTAAAGTTGGTATGGTTCTGTTGAATAGTGGTCCATGAATTTTTCAAATTGAAAATTTTAACACTAACACAACACATCATATAATACATTCACGATAGATCCTTACCTGCTGTGATGTAGCTCATAGGGTGCATCTTGGGCTGGGTTGGGTCGGGTTTTGTAAGACTTGACTGGACTCGACCCAAGATAGGAATCAAATTCCTTGACCCGAATTGACCCAAGATAGGAATAAAAAAAACCCAAGAACTGAAATAGGAATTGAGATTTTATCTTGGGTCAAGCCAACTCTAAGAAATAAGACCGAACCGAACCAACACCATAATGGGTGAGTTTTATTTATAGTAAAATACAAAAACTCATACTACCCAAGGATGATTAGGTTTTATTGGTTAATTAAAAACTCAAATCAGATCAGTTCTTGGATTTTTCACTTACTAGACCCAACGCACCCTAGAAGTACCTTGATATTTTTCCCTGGACTGGGCCTAACCCGATATTGGACTCGACTAGGCCTGACTTGACTTGGTCAATCTCGTGTCTGTTCCATTTAGGTCGGGTCCTAGTTTGGAATGAAACCTAGCAGCTCTTCACATGATATCAAGCTTAACAAAATAAAGTGGAAATATACACCCAATTCCAACTTCAGATTTCAGGTTCTTTAAGTTTGAACTAATGGGAACTCTCAGAATAAAATATTTAAATGCTTGCTCACAATGAGTAGAGCAAGAAGCGTTATCCATATTTTATAGAGGCCTATTGTTAAACCGTCAATCCCTTGATTGGCGTAGGGGTTGAGCAACTCCTCAGTTTTGGCAAGCAGACAAGAACATTTTAAGGTAAGTGTGTGTTTTGACATCAATGTCAAGGTGTTGGGAAGACATATTTGCGGAAATACTATGCATAGTATGACTCAATGACATGCTAGGCACCATCAGCATAGGCAGGAGTCCTATGCATAGGGTTGCAACCGGGCCGGGCTACAGTGAGCTTGAGCTGGGCCAGGCCTAACCTAGGTGGGCTTCCAAAAGTTTGACCCTAGCCCGGCCTTAAGTGGGCTTGGGCCGAGCTGTATGCTTTTATTCTTTTTTATATTATTTTTTCAAAATAATTTTATAATAAAAAATTCAATGACTTTTAAGTGGTGTCCTACTAATTAACCTCATAAGACATCAAATCATAAGCATTTGATCTTTAGGTGGGATTATTCACAATCAATTATAACTTTTCTAGCTAAAATTCTCTTAGACTTCCTTAAAATATACAATTTTCACCCATTTTATTTCTCTTATAAGCTTAAAAATAAATGTTTTTATACTTGGGATGGGTCATCGAGCTTTTTGCCCCCTAGACGTGGCCCAACCCTATTTAAAGTGGGCCAAAAAATTTAGGCCCTAACATTCTTACGGGCTAGCCCTTAAAAGTTTCACTCACCCTTTCACCCCTCATATGCATGTTGGTTGGATTCGTGGGAATGCATGCGGGCAACTAAACCTAGATACGTTGGCAGCGTGCTTGTGCAATACGGTTGGCTGCTAGTTGATAGTCGTTGGCAAGAATCCTAGCATGACCAGGAGTGTGGGCAGAAGCCTAGTATAAGTGGGAGACCCAGTGGTAGTGGTTGTATATGAATAAGATGCCCAATATGGCTAAATCCTAGTGACATTCTAACCCCATGCGAGAGGTAGACATGATGCAGAGCCAAGTGGCATGTAAGATGAGGACTTCAAACTAGAGTAGGAGCTTGAAGGCTATTGGAAGAATGCGGGACTCTAGAATGAAGGTGCATGTTGAATCCTAGCATGGCTGGTACTCCGGTACTCCGGATATAAGTCTTGGGTGAGTTCTGAATAAGTTTCCGTAGTATACTTCAGTCTCTCCACAAGGTGGTAGAGTTCTAGTAGTACTAGTCTATGCTAGACTTTCTCATTTATATAAGATGCATATTGGCTGCCTCCCCACCAAACTCAAAATGTAATTAGTAAGAGAGGACTAAGAGACGAGTTGGGCCATGCAGGGCTTGTAGGCAAGGAAAAATACTTTATTCATTGTAATTCGAACATAAGGTTGTTAGAATAAAGGTATTAGGGCGGAACCTATTTTTTTCTAAGCTATTGGTATTCAATGCAGTTAGGCAATCACAGGCAGATTATCAGCCTAAGAGTTTGTCCCGTGACACCTACCTAGATTCAAATTCACTGGTTTATCAATTTCAGACCTTTTTTTGTGGTAAATTCACCCACAAATAGTCTGTTTTGGATTTTAATAAAAATCAATTTGGGAAATTCCGATTTCAACAACACGATCCCGGACCTGACTTTCATGAGTTAGAATTTATTTTCCATGTTTCAGATATATTGAGATGGTTAACGTCGGTTATCTGTCTAAGCAGCTCGCATGAATTTATGATAAACTGGTTATCTAGCCCTTTTCATCCAGCCTAAGCTGAATGTGAGCGGAGGGGCCTTTATTCCAGCTCAAGCTCAAGTTTGCTTTCATTTGATTTGTTCTAGCCTGAACCCGTTGGGAATAGATTGGTAGAACTCCTTGGACTTGTTCTAAAGTCCTGCTCTTCTCTAATTGGTTTTTCTATGGTTAACACGGGAAGATCATGTACTTGAGTTTAACTACCGAAAGATGCAGTCGAAAGGCATTAATCTTGAAGGACTAAATCACTGGTCATTTGTCAAGGTAATGATCATAAAGTATAGAACAGTAAGATCCAATTTTCCATTAATCATAAAAATTGTGATGACTTCCCATAGAGATTTACTTTTTCTGTAGCCCGGCATGTATGAAATTCAAAACCTACCACCAATATTAGAGCACTATGTAGCCACTTTCTGGGGTCAACCCTTTGTGTCTAAATTCAGAACCGTTAGGACACAAAGAATCCAAAGGCACTTTTTTACATATACTCAAGTCTTGCTTAACCATTCACCTTTGTCTTTTCTCAGCTTTATTGACAAAGTCAAGTAGCATAAGGAACTCTTTCTCCACTTTGAATTCATTAATTCTATACCTCAGAATAAAAGATGTTTTGTTCCTTAATTTTATTTACTGTTCATTAATGTAATTATTATGAGTATAATCAACTAACAGACTGTTTGGTGGGATGGTGAGCTAGGACCGTGCCTTAGAAGAGGAAGTCAAAAGTGCTTCCTTTTGCAATGAGCCCAAAATAACCCCTTATGTGTGGCAACGGAATTCCGGTTCTAGTCGTTCAGCCGGTAAAAAATAGTTGGGTACTAACTGACTGCAGCCCGTTTTACTCTGCAATAGGCGGCTCAGGTTGAGCTCACGAGAGCGGCGCCTTCTCCTTGTGCTCTGAGGAGCTACTTGTCCTGCCCGTTCTAGTTTGGTCAAACACACCTCATTAACACAAAAAATCTATGTATCGTAATCAACATGAGAAACATCTAACATTGCTTGTTTCCCACGTTTGTCATTAATATTGGTACGAATTTCTCTCAAATTACACATATGTGTGTTCCCTTATGTATCTTATTTTTAATGTTCACTCGGACAATGAGCCCAATTTAAAGAACACATAGGAGTCTTTGATAATTGAGACTGATGGCACATACGCTAACGACAGTGGTATTGGCACTAATATACGTTATCTGTTCGTCATCGATCTGAAATATCGAGGACTCGCATTTGTTTCATACGCTGGGCTCCTTGTCAGGAGCTGAGCGGGCAAAACTCTTCCCTTGTTACCGCTTCCAAAATTGGTATGGTCCAAAACCAATGAAGTATAATAAAAGTTTTTTGTTTTTTTTGGTAAGGGAGGGGTGGCAACGGCCAACCGTTGATTCCTGTTATTTCCAACTTGTTATGCAGTGTCTGCCATCACGTTTTATTGCTGCATGTACAAACCCAAATTCATACATTCAAATGATAATGACATAGGAAGCTCGCCTTTCTTGCTCAAGGCCCCACCAGGTAGGTCTTCCAAATCTGTGTCTGGAATACTCTCTACAATCGTAACGTAAAGGAAAGGATTAAGGACTTATTCAAATCAAGCTCCCATGTCACCATAATTGTTTAATCTCTTAATAGTGTTTATATTTGTCCTAGTGCCATAGTTTTAAGTCCATTTGCTGGCGGCTGCTGTCTTTGGCAAAGGCACGTGAGAAGATCTCATGAGCTGGAAACTGGGGGTTGGTGTCTTGAATTGATTTGCATTTGAAAGAGTGAAGGAAGAGGAGAAGAGTCTGTACCAGATTTCTAAATTCCTAATTCTAACTTCCAATATGGCTGCTAGTGCTGTGAAACATGACCAAGCGAGTGCTGTGAACATGACCAAAGAGCACAAGAATTGAATGCCAACACAAATTCAACTCAGTACTCCTGCAACATACATAAGCCACTTATATTAATGTAGAATCACACCCCTCTTCATCCATCTCTTGCACATTAGAGCGTTTTGCTCCACAGGAAGGGACCTAAGACAATAGCCATGGTGATCAGGAGAAGTCCGTTGGTGGCCATCCTAATTGCGGCAATTTTGATGTCGGTGATGGTCTCGACTGGAGGGTGCTCACGGCCGATCAAGGATCAAGTCCGGTCGGAGGAGACAGCGAAGGAGTGGCTGAGCGCGCTGCCCCGCGGGCCGGTGCCGCCTTCTGGCCCATCTCCCTGCCACAACAAGCTCGGCCCATACCGCCGGGTTGTCCATCCAGACGATATCGTCTGTGATGGTCCCCCCCCCCCCTAATCAAGAGATGGTATAAGATACCAAAGAATTTATGAGGGAAGGTTGATTGGTAGTCATTTGTTCATTCATGAAATGGGCTACAAATTCATCCACTGAAAGTATGGGATGGTTTGGAGCTCATTAATTAATTCTGTTTGTTCTCTTTCTACAATAAAATCCTTTTGTATAGATGAACATTGAGGTACTATTCTTATTAATATAGGAAAAAAAGCTATGGTTTTTAATGTTTGCTATCTCATCGACATAGAATGTTAAGACGTCATTCTTCAATAGTATGTGATGTGACACAATTACATACTCCCTCCGTCCCTTGTGAAAAAAAAATGTCTAAGATTAATTGTCTTATTTCATGTTATCCTTCTCATACTAATTAGTAGATGGAATAAAAAGATTAACAAATAACTTTCTTAAATATCACAGTTTTCAAATATAAACACTTAGTATAGGACGGAGGAAGTAAAATTTATCATCCAGAAACCGTTACATTAGAATTTCAGCGAGATCGGCGGCCACGTGAAGCACACTAACCAGACGGTGATCTGACAATAGTGCTGAAACTTTAGCGTATACCATTGTGCTGCAATGTGAGCTAGTTTTTGCCTGTCATGAAACATTTTGTCAACCTATTCTCTCTTTGACAAAAAACAAAAGCAGGTTTCCATTTTTCTTGTCCATTAGAAGAACCTACTTAAAATCCAAAATCCAAAAAGAGGATGTCTAGCCGATTTGCAGCTTCAGTGAGCTGCAGCCCCTTGGCCGTCGTACCATGGTCCAGGGAGCTACAGCTCACTGAAGATGCTAACTCTGGCTAGCTTTTCCATACAAAAATGTGGAATTAGTTCCAATGGTTGGTGAGGTTGTTATCATTTGAAATGACAATCTTCAAAGAAAATAATCTCAGTTTTTGACTTTGACCTTATTTTAAAATATTCCATCTGAGTAGGAAGACCAAAACACTTATGACTTGTAGTATTTCCCATTCGAAACTAGGAAGACCTGAAGATTCAGACAATGAAATTAAGAGCCATTAGAAGAAGAAGAAGAAGCTAACTGGAAGGAGCTTATCATGCAGGGTTTCCATTTCTAGGAATGCCACATATGCTACAAAATTTTGGTGAGACCTACATGTAGCTAACTGGAAGGAGCTTTTCATGCAGGGTTTCCATTTCTAAGAAAGCCACATATGCTACAAACTAGACTCGAGAAAGCAATCTATGAAATTAGAACACATCCATGGGACATTTACATCAACTCTAGTTTTGAGTGGGGGTTGGTAATCGGTTGCTTGAACATTGATCAAGGTCCTTGCTTTCATTTATGTCCAATTTTCATCATGCCAAGGTTTTGATCACTCATGTCCATCTTTGGTCACAGATCGGTGACAGTCATCTCCGTGGGCAAAATTGTATAAAGACATAATTTGAGTAGTTATCTTTGTGCTAAAAACTGAGGAAATCAACTATATAACTGTCTATGTTATAATACATGAAACTTAGGACCATGTGAGATAGCTATTGTAGTGTATGAACTCAACTTTAGAGAATGTCGAAGTATAGGTGGACCTTCTCTAGTGCCAAGATGTTATTAAGTCTATTAATGAAGTTCCTTTAGCCACCGAGGGGGGAGATATAAAGGTGAGTTTAATATCCTTCTTTTTTGAAAAGATCACTATAATGCCTCTAACCCAAAAATCGCATAAGAATTATAAGATATAGTCTTTTCTAATTATTCATAGAAAATAAAAACTACTATGAAATATCAATTACACCAAAATGGAGAACACGTGAAATTTTTAACGTTGAAACTTTTCTCGGGAAAAACCATGTGACCAATCTTTAGCCAATTAACTAATGTACTAAGAAGATTAATAACTTACAAAAACTCAAGCATTATCAACAACTAAAATTTCATCTCTGAATTTCCCTTGGTTACCAAAGTTCTTCTTAACACTTACAAACTTCATTTTGGTCTTCTTCTTCTCTAGTACAAACTCCTATTGAAGTTTAAATGTAATTCCTTCTTGATTTACTTTATCTCTATCTTCAAAATTCAACCTTTGCTAAATTTAGTGTGTGATGATCCTTGTTGTGATTCATGTACACTTAACTCACAATTTATTCTTCTTAATTTATATTATAAATTAATCACTCACCTTTCTTTTGAAATATGTCTCCAAAATCTGAAATGTGCATGAAGGAATACTGTAGAGAAATCACTCAATTTTGACTCTCATGCTAAATACTCTACACCTTCAATTCTCTCAAGGAATATAATCATTTCGATCTCTTCAATTTCATAATGCATTGGGTTTTTATAGGGCATTTTATAGGTATAGGTATTTGAGTTTCAATATGAAATAAATTCTTTTTGAAATGCCTAATTTGGCAAATCTTCCCGGTACTATTTAAAAATTCGACACAAATCGATTGATTGTTTTATATAGTGATCAATCATTCCATATTCAGTAATATAACGAAACTCATTCTAATCGATCTTTGCACTTGTCGATCGACCATTTGATGTTTCGAAAAAAATCTTAAATAATATTCAAGAATGATCAATCACTAGCTCATTGATGATCAAGTGTCTATGATTTATTTTTTGTAATTTTTTTCCACATTTTTTCATTCATGACTTTCCAAATTGTGTCTAATGTATGTGCATGATTGCATACATGTTTCTCCAATGAAAACTTCAATTCTTTAAGTCTTCCACCTTGAAATCTCAAAGCACATGTGTGCTCTAATTTTTCAAGTTTTGCAATGCTAAATCTAACATGACTCATCACCAATTAACTCAAACTCCATAAAACTACAAAACACACATTGAATGAACATAGTTTTGTTCAACAAAATAATATCAATACAACACATCCTAACAACATATATCAATGTGATACATAAGGTAAATACGGGGTGGCAAAGTGAAGAGTCGTGTTAACAGTGTTGTGTGATAGGCGCTTCCCAAATAAACTTAAAAGCAAAGTCTTTAAGACATTGGTTAGTTATGCAATTCTCTATGGGCCGAATATTGGGTCCCTAAAGAAATATCATGGGAATAAAACATAACCAAATTGTGAATATTAAAGTGGATGTGTGAAATAACTAAAAGATATTAGATTGGATATTAAAATTTCATGAGATCTTATAAGTAGCACCTTAAGGAAGAAGGTTAAGGAGTGTAAGTTGTGTTGGCTTAGGCATATGCAAAGAAGACTAAGGGATAAACTGGTAAAAATGTTAGAGGAAATGCAACTCGAAGAGCCCAAAAGAGGAAATGGTAGACCTAAGTGAAATTAGATGCAATTAATAAGAAAAGATATAACTATATATTAATGGAGGCGGATCACGCATCATATCACTGACCTCAAATGGATTATAATATACTAAAGTTATGTATTTATGTTAAATGATGAAATTGGATAATAAATAAATTTAAATTGATAATTTGATTATTTGGGAATCAAACTTCACTTGCAAATGGAAAAGGTCGTATGCCCCGGCATATCTCAAACCATCCAACAAAGCCTAGGTTTCAAATGTATTGTTTGATTCCTTCCTATATGGAAATGGCAAAAATGAAAGATGTGTCTGCCATTGTGGTCCTGGAAAATACCTAGCTTGGCTCGAAGAATTACCCCTTTAAAGATGTAGCTAAAGATGCAACATCTGCATTCATCTTATAGAGAAACATAGGAGTTTTTGTAATGTCCCAGAATTTTCTACGATTTTCTGTGATTTTCCTGCTATTTTTCTGGTCATTTTCGGCGGGAAAATGTGACGCTACGGCGTATTCGTATTTATATATTTTCCCTCGTATTTATACCCATATAGTCGGGTGTGGGGCTTAGTCGCAGGCCACGGGCCTCGCTGCGCGCTTACGGCGCGAATTTTGGAGCTATAACGTGTAACCGGGAGGTTAACGCGTGTTAGTGACGTAAAGGTAAAAATTAAAAAGATTTTATATATATCAATCCGAAGATCGGATTCCAGTAAACTTTCGACGCCCAGAAACTTTTTCCAGACGTCCAGTGCGTTTTGGGAGAAACCCGACCCAGATTTCGGTCGCTCCGTTCTCCCTCCTCCGTCGTCGGATTTTGGCGGTTCTTGTCCTGATCTGCTTTGCCTCACCGCCACGAGTCCATAGACACCGGCTATGACCGCCGCCATGGCCTTTTCGCTCCTACACAAGGTACCGAACCTTTTTCGGGAATTTTCTCTCCTTTAATCCCGTTTTTGAGCTATGGGTGTACGATTTTGACGTCGTTTGCGGCCGCTCTCAACTAGACTTATGTTTAGTTGGCCGCTAGGAACCCATAGGCGCTGGCTAGAGCCGCCGCCGTACTTTCTGCACTCCGCTGTGAGCTGCCGAACATTTGGTCGGGTTTTGTTCTCATTCTTCATCTCACTGTCCGTGAGATTTTTTGAGACGCCGGGATTTCCGGTCGTCGTCCGGCCACCGGACGGACTCCGGTTGGACCCGTCCAGCCTACCTTGACCCTGTGTCGGCAGGGGTTTTCCGTTTCCGACCCCGCCCCGCCTCTATTATTTTGCTCCGCCCGATTAGACGCTTTGGGTGCGTCTCGGGTTGTTGCCTTTGGCGAGCCGTGGGCCATTTGGCCATCATGGGCTCCGCCCCGGCTCGGCGACAGTGAGGGTCAGCCCCACTTGGCCAATTACACCTCCGCTCGGAGTGGGCCGCTTGCCTTTGCCCTATATCGTACGAGATGCACAGCCACCGCACTACATGTGTTAGTTGTGGGTAGCGATCGGCGATGTCGCCATTTCGATCGGACACCACTTCCTGGCCCTAGCTCCGTTGCCCCTTTGAGGGCCTTGGGTCGCCACCGTCCGACCCATCTCCCCCTATAGTGGCACTGTTTGGCTGCGTGTGCATATGGCCACGCGTGCATTTTTGGATCTAGGCGCCGTATTTGTGCCGCCTGACCATCGGATGGCTTTGCCACCGAGTGGAGTTGACTACTAGAGTCCTCCTCCACCTCTCCACTATCCTTGAGCGTTGCCCCACGCTCTCCACCCTTATGTGGGCCTTTGTTGACCGAAATCGTCGCCGTTGGGTGCTATCCACGGCCGATTTCGATGTTTTGTGGCCGGCCGAGTACGTCTTAGCCACCGGCCGACCTTCTGTGAGTACACATCGTGTTTCGGTCATATCTGCCACTTATGTTGGCATGACATTTCTCCCGGCCGCCCCTAGTGTGCCGCCGTAGATCGCGGGTTTTGCCGCATTGATTCTGACACTCCGTTTGGCCGTGACTAGTTCCGGCGCTTCCTAAAATCCTCGGGACAGCAGCTCTCTCAGCTAGGCAAAGCTTTTGGCCGCCAACTCCGCCGCCGACGCCGCCACCGTCGTGTGCTCGCCATCGAACGTCATGATTACGAGGTAGGGGAGCTTTGAACTCGTAAATTCATGATAGCATGCTTTGAATGAGTAGTAGCATGCTAGGATTGTATGATTCCATGCTTTGGATGTTATGTAACGATCCGATTGCATGATGTACGTGTAAGCACGATTGTATGGTATGTTGAAATGCATATGACATGCATGTTGGTTGTAAGTACGTTGGATGTATGTATGTGCTAGTGATGGCTAGCGTGTTTGTTGGTAAGTTTCGTACGTTGATTGAGTATGTGCTAGTGATGGCTAGCGTGCATGTTGAAGTATGTATGAATGTGTGTGCATGTGCTAGTGATGACTAGCGTGTATGTTTGATGTATGCATGTGCTATTGATGGCTAGCATGCATGTTCGTAAGTTACGTATGTATGACCGTATGTGTATGTTATACGTATGTGGGAGACATACATATGTATGATGGCTTTTTGCCTATGGTATGGATATGTGTAAGTGTATGCGGGCTGAGGTATGGGCGATAGACAGTAAGAGGTTGCAGAGGCTTTGTCTGAATTTGGATACGGTTGTGTAAGCGTATGTCAGATGTCAGAGGATAAGAGTATGACGGACAAGGATTAGAATGGATCAGTTTGGGTTGGATTGTATGTTGGGCGATTGTCAGATAGTAAGAGTGTTTATAATTGTACAAGCATAACGTACACATTATGAAGCGAAAAGTAAGCATAATCAGTGAGGTATTAAGTAAGAGGGCGACAACTGGGTTTGGCTCTGAGGAGCTTAGCGTGATGACATTTGTGTACGTTGTTTTGGCCATAAGGTAGATGGCTGAGTATGTAAGACTGTAAGGGTTCGTTGTACGGTGAGGTTTGATCATGATATGGATGGATTAAGTGAAGTCTGCTGCCCTGACGAACTTGGGTTTCGGATCGGGCTTAGCTTCGGTTTGATCAGTGGAGCACGGTATGTTGAGTGCTTGTGTGGCATAATTGTACCGCATAATGTACTTAATTCAAACTTGAATTATAAGCACAGCTAATGATAGCGTTGTGAGTTTGAGACCTGAGGGTTCGACGGATTAAGTTCTGTGTTTGAGCTAGCCGATAATGAGTCGGCTAAGCATTTATCATGTCTTGCCATGGTAGTTATCTTGCGGGTTGTTGTCTGTGTGCTGTGTAGAGCACCAGACATCTTTTGCTCTGTTGAGAGCGACGTATGTTTCCGATTTGGTCTGTGTGCTGTATAAGCCCAGACGTTTGATGCTCTGTTGAGAGCGTTGTATGATTCCGCCCAAGAGTGGCACTGTATGTTTCTGCCCAAGTGGCACTGTATGTTTTTCTGCCCAAGAGTGGCACTGGCACTATAAGACCCATTATGGTGGGCAATTGTATGGCACTATAAGACCCCTTATGTGTGGGCAATTGTATGACCCCTTATGTGTGGGTGTATGTTTGCGCGCTCAGGTAAGTAGTATCATGGACCTACTCTTACCTGTTTGATCCTGTGCCCCATGAGCACTGGTGTGCCTTACCTTCGAAAAAGTCCATGGCGTCTAGTCACTCCCCGGAGGTTAAGGTGTTGCCCTAGTGGCATTCTTTTCCATTTCGACGCTGGAGCTTATTAGTTGTAATGAGCTCCAGTGGTCGTTGATATGTGTACGATTATGTGTATGAGCACGACTGTAAGCGTATGAGTATGAGTACGACTGTAAGCATATGAGGATGAGAACGACTGTAAGCGTATGAGTTTGAGTACGACCGTATGAGTATGAGCACAACTGTATGAGTATGTGTGTGAGCACGACTGTAAGTATATAAGTATGAGAACGACTGTAAGCGTATGTGTATGAGTACGACTGTAAGCGTATGAGTTTGAGCACGACTGTAAGAGTATGTGTATGAGTACGACCGTATGAGTATGAGCACGACTGTAAGAGTATGAGTACGATTGTAAGAGTAAGACTGTAAGTGTAAGTTTATGAGCAAGATTGTAAGTGTAAGATGTGCGAGTAAGGTCGCACGAGTAAGTGTAAGATGTGCGAGTAAGGTCGTACGAGTAAGTGTAAGCTGTACGAGTAAGGTCGTACAGGTATGTGTAAGCTGTATGAGTGAGCATATGATTGTACGAGTAAGGTCGTACAAGTATGCACATATTGTATGAGTATGCGTACGATGGTACGAGTAAGTTTGTAAGACCCTGGATAAGGGTGTTTGTGTAAGTTTCATTTGATGATACGATTTTAGCACGATAGTGCTTTTAGTATGTCTTTGGCACGATGGTGCATTTGGTATGTTAGTATGCGTATGAGCATGATGTTTGTATGCCTATCTGCTTCATGTTTGAGTTGCATGAACGCATGTATTTATGAACTTATTGAGTTCACCGTTTGGGATTTCCCCTACTGGGTATTTTCCTACTGAGTATGAAAATACTCACCCTACCATTTTTAGCCCCGTGGTTCGGGAGGCTTTTGCAGGTGTGTGTTGGAGAGCTACTGGAGATGGATGCTCATTTCAGCGGAGGATTGATTCCCGTTGACTCAGGTATATGCTTGACTCACTGCGAGTTTATTTGTGCCACGATCCGATGTATTGGGTGAGACGAGACATTAAGATGTTTATATTCTGGACTTTCATTTGGATTAGTCTGTGGACTGTTATGGGACTTGCACTCAGGGATGCCTGGGAGTGATTTGTATTTAAAAGTCTATGATCATAGCGAATTTAATCGTACGTGTGTTTTCGAGTAGCGCCTGATGATATTTGCTTTGGCCGTACGATGTTTGACCGTGTGATGAAAACATTTAGATGGAAAATGGATGTTTAGTGTTTTAAAGTATAAACTGTTTTATCAGGTTTTGATTTCGTCATTTTTACTCCGATTTACAGACGTTATATTGCAAAAATTTTCCGTGAATTTTTAGGAAAATGTGTGAAAAATCTCGGGCGTTACAATTTTAGACCAACCAATAAGGAATAAGTATTTTCCAAGATATGACATTACCATTAATTTTAATGTGCTTGTAAATAGGTAATTGGTAAGTTGTGATAGGTATCTTAGAGATTTTCTCAATATGGTTAATTTAATTAGATATACTTTTTTTGTCCTATATTAATAACTCCAATTGGTTTTTTAAAATGAAGTAATTTTAGTTCATTTTGAAAAACCAAATAGAACTATAAATTTGAGATGGAGAGAATACAAAAAAAATCAAAATATGCTAGAAGAAAAGACTAAACCTAGGTAGCTCCCCTTGTACCAACTTTCCCAAGTGATGAATAGCTAAAGATCCATCTAAGGGAGAAATTATTGGATACTCCTAAAGTATCCTCTGGGAGTTATTCCCACTTTATCCGTGCCAATGATATTGAGAAATTTGTTGGAAAGTGGGTTACCCACTTTTATGTGAATGAGAACACACCTGTGAATTAGTTAAAGGTTATGAATAGTCTCACATAGCCTAGGAAATGGTGATGGTGTTGGTGTATAAGGCATAAGTTTGGTCTTTCAAGTTAGGCCCTTGGGCCACCCCACTTTTGTGGGACAACTACATGTTAGACCCATGCACCTAGGTGGGCTAACCCGCACGTTTGCATGCCACCTCCGCCGTCCATCTGGCCGGCTCAGTTGGTTCGGTTCGTAAGCGGGGCCGGCCAGGTCAAGTTGGGTTGGGTTGGTTCAACAAGATAATTATTTTTGGGACATTCATTTGGTTTTCTCTTAACTCAAAATGGGTCCAGTTTTCTTTTCACCCAAATGTGTCCGTTAACAGGTGGATGCATCTGTTTGAATGAGACATGTTGTCTTCAACGGGATTTCTCATAAGACACTAAAAATTATTTTTTTTGAATCATCCTTTACTGGATTTTGTCACCATCTTCTATGAGAGCAATTGCATAACGTTGGTTCGCTGCATACGCTATGTGATAGTGCTTCTACAATGTGTAGTGGATCGTCTTATCCTGCGAGACAAATGCCCAAATGATTCATAAACACCAGTAGGGAGGGAAAATTTTGTCTTTAGGACATAGCATACACGCTTGATTTGATTGACTTTTTGTAAGTTTCATATATTGCAACAAATAATAAGGTACGAAATTAACAATCTTAAGACATAATTCTCTATTTTTTTCTTCGTACTTTACTGTTGTGATTAGTATTTCAAAATTGTGTTTTTAATATTTCAAAACTGAGATTATCTTCTGTTCATTGGAACAGAAATGGCTGAAGAGGGTACCAATATGACTTTGGTCATAATTCTCACTACTGTGATTGCTCTTGTTCTTGTTCAAGTGAAAAGGGAGAAGCTGAAAAATTCAATGGTGCAAATTTTAAGAGATGGCAACAAAATATGCTATTTTATCTAACCACAGTGAATTTTGCTCAATTACTGTAAGAGGATGTTTCTATTCTCACTGAGGAGAAAAATGATGACAAATAGGTTGTTGCGGTAGTCGATGCATAGAAACTTGAAGACTTTTTGTGCCAAAATTATATTCTCAATGGGCTAGATAATACATTGTACAACATATATAGTTCAATGAAGAGTGCTAAAGCACTGTGAGAATCCTTGAATAAGAAGTACAAAATAGAAGATGCTTGCACGAAAAAATTCATTGTAGGCAAATTCTTAGACTTCAAGATGATTGATTCTAAGACTATGATTAATCAAGTCTAAGAGCTCCAAGTGATCCTGCATGATATACATGTAGAAGGTATGACTTCGAGTGGATCTTTTCAGGTGGCTACTATAATTAAAAAATTACCACTTTTCTGGAAAGATTTTAAGAATTACTTGAAGTATAAGCGTAAAGAGATGAACGTGGAGGACTTGATTATAAAATTGAAGATAGAAGAGAGCAACCGTGCTTCTGAAAAGAAAACTAGGGTCATGGCATGGAAGATAAAGTCAATGTTGTGGAACAAGAGCAGAAAAACAACCACTTTAACAACGAAAGGAAAAATCTTGGAGGACAGTCAAACAACGACTCCAACAAAGCGAAGTTTAAAGGCAAATGCTATGTGTGTGACAAGCAAGGCCACAAGGCTAAGGATTGTCGTAAGTGAAAGAAACAAGAGGATTCCAAGAAGAAAAATTAATAGCCAATGTGACCAAAGTGGAGAATCTCTCCAACAATGTGAATGACATCAACCTTTCCACTATGATTTCTAAAGTAAACATGGTCACTAATGTAAGAGAATGGTGGGTGGACACCGGGGCTACTCGTCATTTGTGCTCAAATAGAAAAATGTTCCCACTTATTAACCAATGGAAAATGGTTAACAACTTTTCATGGACAATTCTTCTACCGTCAAGGTTGAAGGTACTAGAAAGGTAGTGCTTAAGATGACTTCGAGCAAGTAACTCAATCTCAAGAATGTGTTGTATGTGCTAGAAATTTGAAAGAATTTAGTGTTAGGATCATTGCTGAGCAAGAATGTGTTCAAATTGGTGTTTGAATCGGATAAGTTTGTATTAATTAAGAGTGAGATGTATGTGAGAAAATTGTATCTTAATGAGGGGCTTTTCAAGCTCAATGTATTAACTATTGTACTTGTTGCTAATATTAAGAATGTTAATGCTTCTTCTTATTATATGATTTAGTCATGTGATATGTGGCATGGTAGATTAGGACATGTTAATCATGACGCTCTATGAAGATTGACTAATATAGAATATCTCCCTAAATTTAATATTGTCTTTCATCATAAATATGATACTTGTGTGGGATCAAAATTGACAAAGAAATCGTTCCAAATCATTGAAAGAAGTACTGAACCTCTTGAGTTAATTCACATCGATGTCTATGACTTAAAAATTGTTCAAACAAGAGGATGTAAAGAATACTTTATTGTATTTATTAATGATTGCACTCGATATTGTTATGTGTACTTGCTAAGGAGTAAAGATGAGGCTATAGACATGTTTGTACTTTACAAAACAGAGGTTGGGAATCAACTTGGTAAGAAATACAAGTTTTAAGGAGTGATAGATGTGAAGAATATGAATCACCTTTTGGTGAATTATATTTATAACATGATATTATACACTAAACTATAGCATCCTATTCACTTCAGCTAAATGTCATTGTTGAAAAAAAAAGAACTTTAAAAGAGATAATGAATGTCATGTTAATAAGTTCTAGATTACCCCAGAACATGTCAAGGAAAGCTTTGCTTTTAGCAAATTATATTCTAAAAAAATACCTCATAAGAAAACCTTGAAGACACCGTATGGATTATGAAAAGGTCAAAAGTTTTTCTACAAATTCTTAAAGGTGTGGTAGTGTTTGGCGAAAGTGGTTGTCCCTAATCCTAAGAGGATTAAGATTGGACCATAGACCATTGATTATGTATTCATTGGTTATGCCAATAATAGTAGTGCATATCACTTTCTTGTTCATAAATCAGAGATTTTTGATGTAATGTCAATATTGTGATTGAATAGAAGAATGCTTTATTTTTTGAACATATTTTTTATGTAATTCTACACAAGAAAAAAGTTTTCTTAAAAAAAATTTAGATGTAGCATAGGACAATAGTGTAGATCAAGAGGGAGAAGATGATGAACCTAGACGTAGCAAACGTGCTAGAACATTAAAATCCTTTACTCCTAATTTTATGAGTTATTTGTTACAAAATGAGCCTCAAAGCTTTAAGGATGTGATGTCCTCTCTTAAAGCGCAATATTGGAAAGAGGTTGTAAATAGTGAAATTGAATCTATTACGCAAAATCATACTTAGGAACTGGTGGATCTTCCACTAGGAAGTAAACCTTTACAATACAAGTGGATATTCAAGAGGAACATGAAGGTTGATAGATCAATTTAAAAAGTATAAATTTAGACTTGTTATCAAATGATACAAACAAAAGGAAGGTTAGGATTACTTTAATACATAATCACCAGTCCCAAGGATAACTTCCATTAAGATGTTAATTGCTATTATTGCTTTATATAATCTTGAAATACATCAAATGTAAGTGAAAACCGCATTCTTAAATGATGACTTGAATGAGAAAATATATATGCAACAACCTAAAGGGTTTGTTGTACCAGGTCAAGAAAACAAAGTATGTAGACTTATTAAATCTCTTTATGGGCTTAAACAAGCACGAAAGTAGTGACATGAAAATTTTGACGAAATGATGATGTCTAATGGATTCAAAATCAGTTCATGACGAACGTGCGTTCGTCATGCGCGCCCGCCCGTTTTGGCAGTGCCCACCAGTTCCAGCGGCAGCGCCCACCGGAAACCACCACCCTCCTCCCCTATAAATACCTCACTCTGGCCAGATTTTTTTACACACTCCATTTCTTACCCTCTCACTATTTTTACTATTCCCGACCCGTTTTAAGTCTGAATTCCACGATCCAAGACCCGTTTCCTACTAAATCGAGGGTACTCTACACTCCGGAAGGATTATTTTATCGAGGTGATCTCTCTAAAATCTAGAAAACCCTACCACGTCCCTAATCCTCCCGTTTCTTCTTTTTACTATTTTCGGACCGTTTCAAACCCTTTTCAGCCCGTTCAAAAGTCGTACCCCACACAATCGAAGGTGTTCTATGTGTTGGGACCATTATTCTGCTGAAATTCCCACTCGAAGGAAGGATCTTCTTTATATTCTATGAAGGGATTTCTTATATTCCACACGCGTTATAGGTAGGTAGTTTTAAATTCTAATCGTATGCCGAGATTTTGATTCGCCAAAGTCCTGCTAAAAGTTTTCTTCTACTTATTCTAAGAAACTCTGTCTTCAAAAGCGTCTCATCTTTTCAGAAACTTCTCTGAGTTTTGGGTAACTGTACCCTCTGGATAGTTCTTGGTTTTTCGAAACAAAGGATTATTTTGATGAAAATTCCAGGTACCACAAATATTTATCTCTAGCGTGCATACAGGACTGGGATATCATGGGAAAATCCCTTTTCCTTCCGTCTCCCGTTGCCCCATGAGTGCGGGTGTAAATCGTCTGGTATCACAACATTTATGTGACCGTGTTTTCTGACTTATTTTCTGAATGATTTTAAAATAAGGATGACATGATTTTTACATCCATGAAGCATATTCTTAGAACTTAACTCAACCTACTGAGTATGAATTTACTCGCCCACCCTCAGATTCTACAGGTGTGTCACTCGAATCTAAAGGAGCCGATGAGGAGTTTTCTTAAATTCAGTTTTCTGTACTTTCTTTTTGTACTTTATGTAATGTTTGTACTGACTAATGTATAAAGGCATGTTATGCCCAATTTTTGGATATCTTTGTGTAATACAAAGTGTTTTGTAATTACTCTTTTGGTACACGGTGATCCTTGGCATTAGGGATTAAATTTCGTTACGTTCCAAAAAAAATATTTTCTTTTATTCCGAAAATTCGAGGGGCGTTACAGGAGATGTGCTGACCATACCACTGGCGATGGGCTGGCGTTGGGACAAGGGGTTCAGAATCACCGCTGGAAGGTGGATCGAACAACCCCGGCCCCGTAGCTAGTCGAGGCGGAGGCACTAATGCAGACCATTGGGGATGGTTTGGCCGCGCTGAGGACCCTTTGGTAGCCACCATGTGCCGACATGACTTGTCCTAATGAAATCCCACTGGCCCAGGCCATCGGCCAGCAGTGGCCGCCGGAGGCCAACAAGAACACCTTCTGGCCGGAACTGAGGAAGACGACTCACGGGTCTTGGTTTGGCCCGGATCTGGTCTGGGTCAATTTTAAAAAAATAATAAAGAGGCAAATATACTGGGTCCGGTTTAGGGGTATAAGTGTCCAAAAAATTATAGAAAATTAATAATGTATCTAAGGAGGGGTGGAATGTCTACACCAATTTTTAGATTGGGGAAAAATCTAAAAGCCTATAAAATGACCCTTTTACACCTTGTAGTTAAATTATCATGTAATATTCACATACCCGACTTAGGGGCTCCGGTTCAGAGGCCTATGAGTGGGCTTAAAAATTAAGAAAATTCCCAGTGTGAGCTTAGTGTGCATCATAAATATAAACCAAACCGCATAGTGAGGAAAAATCCTAGTGAGTGGATAATTGACCATTTTTCCCTAGGGTTAAAGGTAAACCGTTAATCTAACCAATGTCGGTTCAAGGGGCACACGACCCCGATAAATGCCAGGAAAATTACACCGAGTCCTTGAAGTTAAGTAGTACCCTTGAGCCCAATTTTGGGCCAATTGGATATCAAGACGGTTTAGAATATAATGATAGAAATACCCTTATGAGTGGGCCGCCCACATTATTGTGAATAGAAGCACGAGTCAATTTGAGAGTGAAGCCTTGTGAGATGGAAATGACTTAAAATCAATAGAAGGGTAGTGAGATTACTAGAATGCCTTAAGGGAGGGTACCATACCCCAGTTGATAGAATTACCATGATGCCCTTAGGGCAGTATATTTCGTTCCCGTCAAAACGGATAACCTAGCCAACCAAGAGTTAGGGTACCCTTTAATGATGTTAAATTACCTCAAATGGAAGGTGTGTGACCTGTAAGTGATACGAAGACCTTTACAGGTCACACTGTCATAGGATACAAGGGGAAGAACCCTGATTCTTGGGGTTTAAGGCTACGTATTATACGTGTCTACAACACAGTGCATCAATCCACTAGGGTATTATATACATAACTCGAGTGATATGTTAGAGTTATTTACATTCTCGAGCTTGAATTCGATGAGCCTTAGCCTTGCAAATGAGTGCAATGTGCCTATGTTTATTATTATAGACTTGTATGACTTCATGTTATTTATGTTGCTTACTCTAATGCATGCTTTTATTATTGATGCATTAATTTATAATGGTAACTCAAGGTTAATAAAGAGATGTTGGTTGCAGTTGGATTTGGGCGAGAACATCTAATCAAATATAAAGACTAAAATACCCTCAATAGGGTTTGGAACTGGTTCATGGAGTGAACGGAGCCTTGACATATAATTTTACTTTAGTTAATGAACTGAGGGTAGTTATGGGAGTTTACCCTAATCTTATAGAGACTATTAGGGTTTGGGAAGTTCTCTGAATCATAGCTCAATGGATGAGCTATTTATTGGGCCGATTCACAATGTGATGAGGACCCAATTAGTTAGACGAATACTTAACTCGATATAAATAATCGAGCCTAAGTTTCAGATGTTTGGGGCAGTCAATAGTCATAAAGACCTTAGGCTTATATGGGTTATAGATTATTTATGTCTTTGTAAACATTGCTCCCATAGTTGGGATGGTGAAGATTGTGATATGTTTTCTTCACTGCCACGATGGTTTGGGTTTTAACTAGCGAGGTCTTTGTCGTGGGTCTCCCGCAGGTCTTCACGAGACCATATAGTGTGTATGAAAAGTGGAGTTGCATGAGCGTCATGGAAGACTTATGTTTCTCGCTAATCTGTGTCCATGAACACAATTGGGATCCTCTTCTCTAAATTCGTGGTAGGGGGGATTTGGGTCAAGCTGTTGTTAAGTAGTCTACTCCAATGTTGTAGTCCTATATCTAGGGATTTCTTTGAGAGTTGAGTTATCTCTAAGTGAACACATATTTATATTATGTTAAACCTAGAGTTGGGTTAAAACGATGTTGGGTGATTAATGTCATATGCCATTTTAGATGGCATATGATGTGTTTGTTTGTCCAATAGATTGGAGGTATTAATTAGTGAACCAAGGTTGTGAGATAATAAATGATAGTGTTTGATATTTCTTGTTTAATTAGCACAAGTGGAACAATTAAAGGACTTACATAAAATGTAGGTTAATTAAAAATACTTAAGCATTTCATGTTGATGTTATGCTTCTTGAATTACTATAGTTTCTAGGCAAAACTACGTCTGGATCCAACCTTGTTGAAAACATTGGAGATGTTGTCTCATGAGTACGTAGGCAACTAACATCGGGTGATGTTGGCCCGATCCAAAAAATATTAATAAAACCTTTTGTTCTTTTGGAAACTCTTCTCATGGGGGTGGAGAGTTTATGTTGTCGTTGTTGTTTGGTTGTTTGGCTTTGTTGGTTGGAGGATCTTCAGGCGATGACAAGTGAGACTAGGATTGACGAGCATGGGATGTACTTCTTTGTTTCTCTAATTTTGGTAAGTGTATCTTTGATGTGAGAGTCAACTTAGTTATTTATTTTCAAGCAGATGACAAACTTGTAGTTAGATGGATAGGCCATTCTTTATGGATTTTTAAGACGTATAATAATATCATATGATTTGATATTCGTATTTGTGAACCCCAGCTATCATAACCTGGATATTTAATTGAATGGTTTGTTTTGTATTGAAGAAAAAAAAATAGTGTGACTTACCGTTCATGCTATTTAAAAAGGCTTTTAAAAATCCGGGTCTCTATGGATAAAAATCACTAGAACATCTGATGGATATGCATTATTTTAATCTCATTACATTGAGAAAATCCTAGAGAAATTCAATAAGAATGATAATTATACAGCGAGAACACCTGTGGATGTGACATTTAACTTAAGTAAAAATACTAGTGAGAATATATCACAATTACAATACTCCCAAATTATTGACAGTCTCAATTACATAATAAATTGTACGAGACCAGATATAGCATACTCAGTAAGTAAACTGAGTACATATAATAACAACCCATGGCCAGACCAATAGAAGGTTGTAGTTAGGGTTTTAAGATATCTTAGATATACCTTGAACTATGGATTGCATTATACAAAGTATCTAGTAGTACTAGAGGGCTATTGTGAAGCAAACTGGATATTTAATACAAAAGACTCAAAATCTACAAGTGAGTATGTCTTTACACTTGGAGGTGTAGTAGTGTCTTCTAAATCCTCTAAATAAACATGCAAGATCCACAATGGAATATGAATTTATTGCACTTGATAGAGCAAACGAAGATGCTAAGTGGCTTTGTCTTTTTTTAGAGGATCTTCCAATGTGGGGGAAACATGTGCCACTTATTTGCATCCACTGTGATACCCAATTGGCTATAGGAAGGGCACACAGTAACTTGTATAATGGTAAGTCTCGGCATATATGTCAGTGACATAATACTATAAAATAATTGCTCTCTAGTGGAACCATTTTCATTGAGTATGTCAAGTCAAAAGAAAATATTGATGATCCATTGACTAAGGATTTGACCAAAGAATAAGTGAGTAGTCCATCAAGGGTAATGGGCTTGAAGTCTATGAATTAAGAGTCACCATAATGGCAACCCAATCTAGTTGACTGGAGATCCCAAGATCTAAGTTCAAAGGGACAACCGAATTGTGAGGGATTCAAGGGGAATCACTATTGAGATAACATACCGTCCCCATTCCTATGATAAGATAGTGATTCCTACATATTGAATTAGGATAAGCTTTGCTTTTAATGGTTCTTATAGCTTGAAATAATTCAAGTGGGGTTCAGCAGGATACTCCTAATAAGAATACATATATGAGTGTAAAGGGGCCGCTTTTATGAAGATTTTAAGGTTGAATCTTCTAGAGCACTCATAAAAATCAGGTTTGTTCAACGCCGAAATGAACACAATCATGAGAACCACGTTGTGTCTGAGAAGTGACTATGTAAATTCTATTGTCTTGGTTTATACAAATGGCTAAATAGTTCAAGACATCACATTCACTTATTAGCCAGTATACCAGATATCTCAATGGAAGGTTCAAAGACAAAAGCTACTTTTCCCCCATGCCGGAACTTTTTAATATTTTGCTCTCACTTTTTATTTCCCACTTTCATGTAAATGAAAAAGTACATGTGAATTGGTTGAAGTTTATGAATAGTCCTATATTGCCTAGGAAATGATGATAACGTTGGTATATAAGGCATAAGTTTGGTCTTTCAAGTTAGGCCCTTAGGCTACCCCACTTTTATAGGGGAGATACATGTTGGACCCATGCACCTAGGTGGGCTAACCTACGCACGCACGTGCTCCGCCACTCATTTCGGTGTGCACACACGCCCGACCCATAATTATTTTTGGGATAAATTCATTTGGTTTTCTCTTAACCCAAAATGGGTCCTGTTTTCTTTTTACCCAAATGTGTTCGTTAATGGGAGAACACGTCCATTTGAATGGGACGAGTTGTCTTCAACGGGATTTTTTATAAAATACTAAAAATTATTTTTTAGAATTATCCTTTAATAGATTTTGTCACTGTCTTCTATTAAATCAATTACATAATGTTGGTTCGCTACATATGTTATGTGAAGGTGTTTCTACAACGTATGGTAGATTGTCTTATCCTAAGATATAGATACGCAAGTGATTCCTAAGTACCAATAGGGAAGGCTAATTCTATCTTAAGGACAAAACTTAAATGCTTGATTCGATCAACTTTTTGTAAGTTTCATTCATTGCAACAAATACTAAAGTATGAAAATTAACAAAATTGACTCCCCCGTTTACGCTAACTGTGTACTAGCGCATGTGCTATCAATTTTCAAGATGAATGACTTGTAAAAAATGGGAGTCCCACGTGATACTCTAAAGTACCTAATAATTTCTCCCTAGACAAAAAAAATGGTGTGTTAGTAAATGCTCCAATATGCCAAATTTGAATTCGGGAAATTGCAAGGTTGCAAGTAGTAGACATTTGAATTATTTTCAAAGCTCCAAATCGTTTTTGCAAATTGACTTCCTAGAAAGAGGTTCCCAAGCCCAAGAGTTTCATACGCAACATGGAAGTGAGATAAATGCCTTCACGCCCAAGGGGAGAGTCCTCCTGCCAACTGAAAAATACAACATTCAATGAAATTAAATCATGAAACATCCACTTAAAATCGTTCAAAATCTTTATTTGTACTTGATCATGTTTTAAGCAAATCTCAAGAAAAATTAAAACTCTTGATGGTATGTAAATGAAATCGTCACTCACTATTTTGTTGATCTCAATGAGACACGCATTTTCAAACATTTTTATAGCAAAGAAATTTTACGCTAAGACCCTTATGTACCATAACCACGGACTCTAGTCTATGTGCGCAGCTAGGCTAGACAACTCCTTTTTACAGAAGAACACTTAATACTCCCTCCATCCCAAATTAATAGCTCCATTTGGTTAAAAATTTATTCCATATTAATAGCTTCATTTTGTTCGATTTTAAGTGATTGGGTACTTAAAAATAGTATCATAAGCTTATTTTCTTTCTCAAATATTTGGGTTTTATCATTTAATAAAAATCACTATTTTTTTAAATATAGCTATTAATATAGGATGGATGGAGTATTTTGTTTCATAACATTAGAGAGGTTAGAAGTTTTACATAGCAAGCAGTTAAAATTTTGAGCCAAAAAGGACAAGTGGTAATAAGGCGCCATTAATGTTTGCACACAATAGCCTTAGCAACATTTTTTATCTTCCAATTCCCAATTCTCCATCTTCAACGGTTCTACATATGGTTTTATATACTCCTTCTATCCCACATTGATAGCTCTATTTAGTTTTTACTATATTTAGTTTATTTTGAAAAAACAGATGAAGCTATTAATGTGCGATAGGGGGAATATGATCCAATGAAACCTTGAACCAAATTATGAATTTCCCCAAAAGTAATTAATTAGAATAACGTCTTTTGATTCAAATAGGGACAGATTTAAGGACCCAATTGCACAAAAGATATGGATAGGAATGCTAGAGAGGAAAAATTATCCAGTGGAACTATTCCATAAGCTACGTGGTAGATACATCCGTTTATTGTTTGACACATTTAGATGGTTTCTATGTGTTTAAACATGAGTAAATTCAAATTTTGACTTGAGTGTATGTGTTAAAATATAAATGAACCTATGCATAGCCATGTGGTAGAATGGTTCCACTTGATATCTTCTCGCTAGAGAGATCACAAAGAATGAGGACAAAGATTCAAGTTGGAATAGGCCAGGTAAAACAAGATATTATCTTGAGTGAGTGACTAATAGAGTGAGGATTAGCACTCAGGACCTCCACTTCCTGAAATGTATTCTTGGACACATATAAGGTTCACCCATCAATATAACCACTTTTAAGTCCACCTCTGCCCGCTCAAAGATAAGGGATTGTGAATTTACCTATATAAATTGGGTCAATCTATGAATTCTTCGAGGATGGGCATTTTGAGAAGCATAAAGGAACAGTGAGCTTCTGCCCATACACATATTACTTCATGTTTCTTGATACAATCTAATAACACTAGATGAATAATGCTTGGGTCATGCCTTGTTTGTGCCATCCTCCAACTACAAGATTCGATGTCATCAAATTTTTAGCCTCCTGTTAAGAACTCCTACGCATAGATGACTACATTGCTTGAAATTCTCAATGGTGCAACTTTGAATGGCTTTCCTTGAGAATCGGGTCCAAGAGGTAAGGACATCATGAAAAGTTGAAGGCTGATTAGTACTTGGGTAGGGATTTCATCTTTGCTTCCATTAATATTGCATTCAAATGAAAATGATGATTGTTGCATGGCGCTCCATTTAAGCTGATCATCATGATCCTAACAATAGAGGGCACCACTTTGTAGGGTGAGGAAGATGGAAAATTAAGAACTTTGGTAGTTAATTTTTAGCCTCTTTAAGTGAGGCTTATATCCAGTTTAACAATCTAAGCTAAGCAAGTTTGACAGAAGATCTTAACCAGGTGGGATATATATGCCCAATATCCCTAATCTCCTTCACTTGCGGCTACATGATGCTTAGATTTCCCATTTACATAAGCCCTTCAATTAGGAAAGAAAGTATAAAAAGGTGGGTGTCATGTGAATTACAACTCAGGTCCATCCAAAGAGACTAACAAAATGCCATGTGAACTCATGAGATTCATTCCCTGCTTACCATGTGAACCCTCACCACCCCCCACCACCCCTTTCCCTCTGCTTTATCTTTCTCTGTCATCTCCCTTCTCCTTGCCCTCTTTCTATATCATCTATTCTTTCACATATCTCCTAAAAGATGACAAAATTGGTATTATAATGTGCATGGACTTGAATACGCATACTTAGACCACCCCTTTTGTTGTTGCATAGGGGACAAAAGTCAAGGGTCTAATACACCACCCACCCACATGATTCCCCCACACTAATTCTACTCACCACCACAAATAAATAAATTAAGAAAAAAACCTTATTGATAAATTGGCACCAAAAAGCCATTTGATTCCCCAAACCATAGAACAAAATCACTAAGAAAAGCATAGGCTACCTAAGTTGAAAGGAATAAGTTCCTACTCAGCAAAAGTAGACCAGCTTTTGTGCTACTTTTCAACTGCCATTACATCAAATCAAAACTAATCTCCATTAATATCAACCAAACCACAATAATGGCTTAGGGTTTCCTTCCACAAAAACAGCAATCAAAACCAACTCACTACCAAAATCTTCAAAAAAAAAAATTATGTATGTTTCAAACTAAAACAAAAGGATGAAATCAGTCCATCTTTAATTTTTGCTCATTTTTAATCCAAACAAAAAAAAAAGTAAAATGCCTACTCACATAAATTCAAAAAATACACTTGTGAAAAATTAGAAAGAAGGTGAACAATCACCAATATTAATCAGATACTGGGAAATGTGGGAGGATCATTAGAGGAAAATTATTAATTCAGATGGGGCCCACGTCGGTGCACCGGAAATCGTCGGAGTCGGAGAAGGAGGAGTGGGGCCAGGCGCTGCGGAGGAGCTTGAGCAGGAGCTGGGCCTTGCGCTTGGCACGCTCCGTGCACCCGCTCTGTACCACCATCAGCAGTTGCGCCACCACCCCCGCCGCCACCGCCTCCCTCTGCGCCCCCTCCGACGCCGAGCACAGAGCCGCCAGCGCACCCGCCGCGTACTCCGTTGCCCGCTCCGACACCTTCATCATGCTCCTCACCAGAGCCGGCACTGCCAGCGCGTGCGCCACCAGCGCCGCACACCCGCCCGCCCCTCGGCAGAGCAGCTCCACCGTCGCCAGGGCCCGCTCGGCGTCGCACCCCTCCATCTCTCCCAGGTGGTCGACCAGAGCCCCGGCCGCGCCCGCGGCCACCGCCCGGGGGCGGTTTGGCCGGGCAAGGCAGAGCGAGAACAGCGCCCGGACGGCCGCTCTCAGCGCCCTGGGACACGACGGCGGGGGGCGGTGAAGGAGTCCCACCAGGCCCTCGAAGACGCCGTCCGACTCTCCGGCGAGGAGGCGGAGTTGCTCAGGTGGGCGGGAGGCGGCGATGGCGCTCTCCAGCAGCGCGGCAGCGCCAACGCGGGCGTCGGGAGACGACGGGTGGGCGAGAAGAGCAACCAGCCGGGCCAAGCACTCGGGGTCCGAGATGGGACCCGGGTCCGGTAGAGGCAGCAACATCACCAGCAGACCCAACGCCTCCAGCACCACCAGCTCGTCCGTGCTTGCTTCGTCGGCATCGGAAGCAGCCGTCGGCGACGGAATGGAAAAGACGACGGAGAGGAGGGTGGAATGGGCACCCTGGTCGGAGAGAATGGAGCGGGTCTTGTCGGAGTCGCGGGCAAGGGAGCGGAGGCGACGAAGGGAGGACAGACGGGCGGCGGGGGTGGCGGGGGAGTGAGCAGAAGAAGAAGAAAGAAGGGAGAGAAGCAAGGAAGCGTCAGGGGGCTGCTTGGGGGTGGGGATACGGTCGAAGCCGAGGTGACGGTGGGCTGAGCACCAATCCTGGATGAGGCGGCGGAGGGTGTGGTTGGGGATGAGGGTGGGGACGAAGGGATGGTCAAGCGGGGAGCGGGTGACGGGGCATGTGGAGTTCCCGGCTGCCACCCAAGCCTCGATGCTGACCCGGTCGTACGTCTGCCCGGTGCTCACCGTCACCGGGTCCTTCATGAGCTCCAGCGAGATGGGGCACCGGAAATGGTACGGAACCGACACCCCACCGGTGTCCAGGACCGCCACTGCCACCGCTCTCCCTCTCATTCTTCTTCACCACAACAATACGCAGCAGTCACCACCAACTGGCTCCTTGCGGGTATCAACAGCAGCACCAACAATGCAGCATCTTTGTACAAAGGATTGGCTGGCGCTCGTCCTCTGGTTGGGAGGAGAGAAGGCTCAGAAGGGCAGGCAGCTTCAGGCTTCAGAGTGTCTGTACTGATTGGGGGCAAAGAAGAGACAGAGATGTGAAGGGCAGAGGGGGGGAGGAGACCAGTGACCAGGAACAGGGAGGGTCACTCAGTGGGAGGGAATTAAAGGGAGGGGAGCGCTCTGCTCTTTACCTGACTTAGCTGTAACTTGGTATGGGGGTTTATCGAGTGATTACATGCTGGATTAAGGGGCTTAATTGGGGTTTAGGGGGTTGGGGAGTGGCATGTGGTGGGGAGATTGGGAGGGGATGAGATGAGATTACAAAAGGGAGGGAGCTTTTTTAAGTGTGGAAATGGGGAATGGCCCACATGAGCTGCTGAAATTTCACTCCCGTTTACATCTCAAGGCCTTTATGAGTATTGTCAAAAGATTTAGAAGCTTTGAATGAGTGCCCTAGAGGGTTCTGTCCCGGTGGGACAGGCAAATTTTGTACTTAGGGGCCACGACTTAATGATGGTTGTAAAGAATTAATTATTAAAAGTAACTTTTTCGTGAGTAATTATATATAGTATAATTTTATTTAGGAAAATGTTAATATGATCCCGGGCTTATACATACCAATGTGAGCCTCGGCATATCAAATTGTTAAATCTCTATCCGACATTATAAGGAGGCTCGTGGTAATTCAAACCTATTTACCCTTGAGTTATGTGCATTATTGGATTGAAATTTAACGATCTACTATGTCAAACTCGCGTTGATGTGTGTGAACTCAAGCTCATCCTAACAAGTCTATATCAAGTTTAATAACATATTTTTATAATAAAAAAGTAGGTTAATTTTCTTTTTTGCCAAAACGAACAAAATTATTGTTCTATTAGTGTTCTCAAACTCATGGTCAATGCAGAATAATAAAAAAATAAAAGTTTCAACTAATGGAACCAAATTCAGCACACAGTTACTCATTTATAACACTGGACGGTAAATTTATAAATATTGGGAGCGAGCAAAAGTTGAATGTGTAGGTGCTGTATAATAAGAATAATCGGGTTATGCACTTGTGATTTTGGGTCTGGCTAATTCAGCCAATGTTGGTCGGGTTGGGACTTCAAAACTTTGCTTTCAATTAGGTTTAAGCAGAAGCGGTCAAATTGGGTTACTCCAATGGGCGGTGCTCAAGGTTTATCTTAAAAATGGTAAATTTATGTGTTTATATAGTTTTTCCTTGCCCAACTCCTAAGTTATTAGCACTAGGGGTTTAGAAAATTTTCGAAAGTGAGTGGTAGACAACCCTTCTTTGAACGTAAATCAGGTAAAGCGGTTATTTGTTATGTGTTTTTTAATCAGTCATTAATGAGTTTTAAATTATTGTGTAATCTAACTTATACTCCTTAATACTTACTATTATAGTGTGTGAAAAAAGTTAACATGTGCCTAAGCACGATGCACACCTTCATATTGATACTCCCTCATCTGTACTATATTAATAGTTACATTTAGAAAAATAATTATTTTTATTGAATGATGAAACCATATCTAAGAGGAAGGAAAGTAAATTTATGATACTCTTTATTAAGTACCAAACTACTTAAATTGAAACAAAATGGAGCTAATAATATGAAATAATTTTTTTTTTGTCTATTAATGTAGAATGAAAGAAGTATTTCATTGTGCATAATTTAAAGGGCACAAGCAAATGATAAAAACCCACTTGTCCATTGTATTATAAGCCTCATAAATTAAGATTGTGAGGCCGAAATGCAAATGACTCACACTAACGAGTGAACTTGAGTGTATCTAAACGAGTATCATAGTGTTTAGTGTTCCAGTGTTTAGTTACTAAATTATGTAGTTTACACACTAAATTGATTAGTTACATAATTATAATATAATTATTTTCTTAATTAATATAGAAGATATTATATTAGTAGTAACTTATTATTATTGTACTTGTGATGACAAATATAGGACGAGATCTATTAAGATGAGCTCGGGTTTATGTGAATCAGTGTGAACCTGAGTATCATGGGCAACTAGATTGCAATTCAATGACACACATAACTTAAGGGGTAAGCTAGTTTAAATTACCACCTGCCCTCTTACATCATCTGATCGAGACGCGACAAGTCGAGATGCCCAGGTTCATGCTGATGCAAAGTCTAACCTGAAAATTCGAATTTTTTTAATAAATTTATACTTGTGCAAATATAAAATTAGGTTAAAATGAGAATTATGGAAAAGTTTTAGTTGAATCCTAAAACTAAGATTTGACGTATTTTTACTAGAATTTTACTGATTTAATTATAATTAAAATTACATTTTAAATAATACTTTATATCCAAACAAGCCCTTCGTTCCGCATCTAAAATCATCCAATTCAAAACGTTGAAAATTAGCTTTAATTGGTAGGGGATCACGGGTCAATTCACCCCCTCCTGCTCTTTTTCCAATGTGTCAAAATTTCCAAACTTTGACCACTGTAATTTTCCATAAAACCAATGCGTTGGACGCAAGTAACAAATGGACCCTTTAGCGGGCATTCCGTAATTCTGAATTTTCTCTTGAAGGCGGATAATGTTCCACTGTTGGACGTGCGTACAACCGAGGCCAGCCTGATTTTCTGGGCCCGCAGATAATATTCCCCTTCGTCCGCTCCGGTGGACGAGCTTGAGTCTTTGACTGGCCAAAGTGGGCCCAAAGAGTCTTCCGCCCCGACACGCCTCCAGTGGGCCCAGGCACTGCGCTGGGCCGGAAGTAGTCTGTGAAGTGTGAACGTGAGCCAGCGGTGGGCTGTCGCGTAGCCACTAGCCAGCCCCGAAGCCCACGCGTGCGGGAATGTGGAGGGATAGCAGAGCCGAGGAACCGGGGCCCGCGAGCCCACGCCCGGTGGCCTTCTTGTGTCGGCAGTCAACCGGGCATGCGCTTTGACCGGTGGGCCCACAGTTCGATTGGCCCCTCCTCTCCGCCGCACGTGCATTGGGGTTCTGCACGTGTCGACAGCTCATCATGCCGCGGATAATTGGTCATCGTACTTCTCGTTCCTGGTATTAGGGGTTTGACCGCAACCCAGCCAGGCTGCCTCGCGTTCGACGCGCGCCCTCGTGCTCCGCGCCCGCACGGAAATTCCATCCCCTATCACCTCCTCGTATTTCGGTACAAATTTGAAATTCTCCCTCTGCACATGCACTGACCGAATGTATGTACAAATTTGGATTCATGATTAGGTCCGTGGACAAATAATGTTGCTGGTAAATGTGCTATGGACTATGTTTTAAAAAATATATAGTTATATTTAATTTTTTAAAATAAATTATTTTAATTTTAAAATTTTTTTAAAATAAAATAAATATAGTTATTAATTTATAACAAAGAGAGTAAACTTTTAAAGAAAGGCTTATATAGAGTTCGATAAATACGAGATTCAGCTCACACTCCTCTTGCATTGTGGGTCTTTGGATTGAGGTAAATACTTGAGCGATATTAACTTTTACACATCAAAACTTTGATTCATCAATGGTGTTAAAATGATGAAGTAAAATTTGGATGTATAAAAGTTAACGTCACAACTCACAATAGCATTAATCTAAAGAAAAACATAGAAGAGGAATGAAAAGGCTGACCGATGAATTTCAAAGAAAATTATTTTTTCACTGTTAGTACTTCTTAATCATCTAAAAATTCTCTTATATTTCTTGAAAATTAGGCTAGACAAATAAATCTAAGAAAAAATGTCTCATTGTCCAATTGATTCAAGATCACTTTGTCAAATTGATTCAAGTTGAACAAATATATAATCACCCAAGCTAATCCAAATTGGTGGGCCTATTCTCAAGTTTTTCTACCCAAATGGGTTTAGTTCTAATTGATTTTCTTTTAGCTAAAAAAAATAGGCTCATCTCACAAGCTTAGTCTGATAAAAGATATTTGAATGTGCCATTGACAATGAGCTTCTTGTTATAGGTTGGCATATAGTGATAGAAAACTGGTTACCTCCAAATAGGAAGAGTTTTTTATGCTCTCTTCTAATAATGAGCCTAACGTAAGGAACATATATGAGTCTTTGATATTTAAGATTGACCATATATATGCTAGCGCTAATATATGTTAGAGTGTAAGTTGTCGATCTTACAGATAAAAGGGTGTCTTTCATGCATTCCATTCCTTTCGTTGGGCTCATTATCATAATAGAACATTTAGAAGGCATCCCTCCAAATGATGACAAACTATAACCAATTTTTATTCACGATATATATATTTGCCATAAGGGGCTCATTATAAGTAAGCCCATTTTAAAATCTTTCAGCACCATGCTACCGTCATAGCGAGCAACATACATCTTTGTTGACTAATCAGGTGGAACTAGGTTTAATTGGGTAATCGAGATTTGACCGTGGACATAGGGTGGGGGGTCCACTTGAGTTGGGTGGCTTGTGCGATTGCCTAGTCGGGCCACGTAGACTCTTTTGCAAATGTGGTGCACCACGAGTGGTGCCCTAACATACGGACAAGTCCATGAAACGTATGTACCACCACGAGCAGGCATGTGAAGGTGGCCACACGTGGGCCTGTTTCCTTGACAATTCCACCCCGTTGTTCCTCTCGTGGGTGTCACCGTTACGGGGCCCCCAGTGACGCAGCACTCTTTACCTTCTTGAGGCCCAAATCCAAAGTTCAAAGAGATTTCTCCACCGGTTTGTCTTCTCGCCGTTATCTCCTTCGCCATTCTGCATTGTGGGCGAGCTTAAGCGCAAAGTAGCCATTGTGCGCTCTACACCAAGACCGGCGAATGGGGTGGTGAAGCTTGGCCGGTAGCTGGCCAGCGAGGGGTTTAGGGCAGGATGGGCATGCCGGCCATTAAGCAAGGCAAAGGAGGTGGGGGAGGGGCGAGGAAGATGGCCTCACAACTGCTAGACCTTATGCGTGCTATGCATAGAGCGCATATATTACTCTACGCTTTGGCACCTTAGTCTATGACTATTAGACCTCATGCATGCTATATATATATGGCATATGTTCATTCATGAAATTGACGGCATACACACTAACTCATGTTACATCAGTCATACTAGTGCTAACGTGGACTAGCGTATCGGCCATCGATCGTAAAAATGAACAGCCCTTAGGTGTTCCTTGCATTGGGCTCTTGGTGAGCAGGGAAACTTAAAAACTCTTCCCACATGTATTTGGTTCATTCTCCCAACTGTTTGATTTTTTAAGATAAATGTTTGTCTTCTTTCTAAAATCTCACGAAAGAACGTACTTCATGCATCACCACCATGTTTTGACACAATTGGCCCCGCAAATTATTGTGGTGATGTATAAAGTGAGCTCTATTGTGAGATTTTTGTAGGAATAATAATGTTACTTTTTTAAATAAAAACAATAGATATTTTTTATTTGCGGTTCTTGGCTCTTTAAAATCCTTAAGGGTTGGGGGAAACTCGTCCCACCTGGTCAATGTTCTCTCTGTTTTGGTGGCAGCAAGGATGGAACCAAGGTGGGTTGAGGAGTGTAGGGTAGGGTGGACATGCCAACCATCAATCAAGGGAAGGGAGATGGGGCCATGGATCGTGAGTGTCAAATACACCCATTTTCAAGAGCCCTATTGTATGAGCTTGCATTCACGTGCAATCTCTAAGGTCGAAGGTATTAAAAATGACTTTGAGCAAGAAACTCATTTTCAATTATGGGCCGTGGGTAACAAATACCCCTCATTTTCAACTTATAGCCTATGGATTTGAATTACAATGTTATTGTGATTGAATGTATGAATCATGACTTTTAGGATGTTGTGTTATGATGATAATTATGATCATGATTGTAGTGTTAAATGAATGTTTTATTTTATGAAATCATGTTGTAGCCTTAATTATAAAATATTAAATATGAAATATTGTGTTACATTATATTTCTAGATAAGTTTAGAACAAAAGTGATAGTGATAGTTCTGTTACTCTTCCCGACCATCGATAAGTTTATAGACACGTCGGTTATACTATAATTCAAATGGAGAAGATAAAATATGAGTTATTTGTCATGCCCTAAGATTTTTAAACTCAATTTCATAAATAAAACAACAAAAACAAATTTTTTAAATTTTTTTGCCAAACATTCGACAAGTTATCTCGGGGTATGAGCCAACCACTTTTTGAACATACGAATACTAAATCAGAGTACAATAATAATTCAAGTCAAATTATATATTAAATCATACAGGTTCTTGTCAATATCTTGATATGCACAAATACAAACATATTGACACTCACGTGCCTAAAATCATCTACCTTAAAATAAGAAAATATTAAACACACCAAGTGGGCTAACAACATCATTCTTGCTGAACATCTATAGTCCTAAAAGAAATTTAACCCTAAAAAGAACCCGCATCACACGTATATTGAGTATACGAATATACCTAGTGGGATTACTAAACAAGTACTACGTATTAACTATGCTTATGATTACACATCTTCACAAAATCATCAAATACCATATTTAATAGTGAATATTATCATCACCACACATAAGTGGGATAAACATAACATCATCAACACCATAACACATAAGTGGAATAAGCATAATATTCACAAATGCACTTTTCATGATTTCACAATTATAACGTAACTTCACTTAAGAGTCTCTTGCTCTATAAGTATAAGCCATAAGTTCTCCATGATATGGTAGCCATGTTTAGGAATATAGCCTTGCCTCACTAGACCATGAACTACTCACCACTGACCTCAAGTGTTTTGAGGCATGCCCGCTCTATCAACGTCATGAAGCTAAAAAGAAATCCTGAATTCCTAAAAAGGAAGATTCTAGTAGCTTGGGTAAATCTTTACTGGAAATTACCCCTTGGTATGTCAGTGCAAACGGATATACCAACCTGGATTCTCATGTCCAGAAGGTCACAATAGTTTATCTTATTATACAAAATTTGCTCTTCTAACCCGGGGAGGAAAAGGCACCCTCAGGAGCCGCAAAACCTCCTTATAGGACAAAAAGACCTGCCCTTAAGGGACTCAAAACCGACAATTAATCTTCGATACGACTAATCCAAAAAACTACAATACCCAATTGGTTAATCACAGTTAAACATGGTTAACAATGGCCTAACAAATATTTTCCATGATGTATGTAACATGGTACATACCTGAACAATGTTTAATGTATGAGAATAGGTAAACATACACCAGGGGCAGAGCTAGGAAAAAATCACTAGGGGGCCAAGACCAATAAAAAAAAATCATTGGTGCTTTATCACCATAATAGAAATTTTCATGGGTTGGGGCGGAGGGGGGGGGGTGGCATGGCCCCCTCTAGCCCCCCTAGATCTATCCCTGACATACACTAATCAATCCTATTATGCATGAAGCATGGTCCATACATGACGAATAAGTTCATATAAGCACAAGTAAAATATACAAACATGGTCATGTTTATAGTTGAGCTAAAATATGTGGAGCATGGTTTATATATAATTAATGTGATATGTGCAAGCATTCATACTCCCTTATGGTCGTAATCTACTGGAGTCATAGAATAAACATGAAGAAATGATCGAAATGCGGCTTTCAAATAAGTAGGATATCATACTAAGCTTAAACATACATTGTCATATTCATACATAAACTAAAACACGTAGAACATGGTTCATATCTAATTAATTTAGCATGTGTAAGTATTCATAGTTTATCATAGTCATAATCTATAGGTAACATAAATTAATTGTGAAAAAAACATCAAAATTTTACTTAAAATTAAGCATATACTTATTTATCCTCGTACTATCTTATGTAGATATTTTAGTATAATCACAACATGTGACTTATATATTTTAAGAAAATAACAAATAAACTCTAATCAACATTAAAATTTATCAAAACCTATATCATAGTCTTAATTATAATATAAATAAATATCATATGAAAATAAATATAATTTTTTTGTTATTTGACCTTCAAATTTATAATTATGCCATTGACTTATCGTACTCCAAATGACCTGAAATTTTTACAGCATGCTCATAACACATATATAAATCCATAATAAAAATAAGGAACCAAAAATCATATGTTTTCATCCCTAAACTAGCATCTATACAAACATAGAACTTTTTTACTATATAGCATATATTTTAAAAAATATAATAAATACATATTATTCTAGAAAAATCTGAAAAATTAGGAATATGATCTAGATATGATAATCCACTCCCTTAAAAAAATTGAGAGCTAAAATTGAAATAAAAATATCTGAAACATAGTCTTAGATCCAAAGCAGAAATTTAAAATGATTCAAGTTATATTCATACTCAAAAACATGATTTTATGCAAGTAAAACCTCATCAAACAAAAATCTTTAACCTTAAATAAGATTGTAGACCCTTGATTCTTCTCCAAAGCTCAAAGGATCCCTACCTAAAAAATGTAGGGTTCATTAGCCCTAAACAAAAATCCAATCTTTTAACCAAAAATATATTCAAAACCACAAATAGATGATGAATCTAAGACCCTTTTAAGTCAAAAATGAAAATCACAAGATTTAGGGTTTCAAATCAAGATAAAAAATTGAACTTGATAGGAAAGAAGCCTCTAATCTTAATAGAAGAAGAGAAACATGAGATTATTTGGGCAAAATTGAAAGGTTTAAAGAAGGATTAAAGAAATTTTACCTTGGCATTAGCAGTTTCCTCTTTGAGGTTGGGTAGAGCACTCCTAAGTCTTTCTAATCTCATCTCACCCCAATTGGGGAAAGCGATAGAATTTGATATTTATAGCAAGTCACTTATTGGGCTAGGAAATGATAGTAATAAGCCTTAAGTGAACCCATATATGTGCATTAGACCTCAAAAGCGAAATTAACCAAGTCCAAGCTTGTTTAAAGAGTAAAGTAAGGGTCAACAGTCAAGGAAGTCAGTGCACTACCAAAAAATGAACGTGGGTCCAAAAGGTGGGGCCCATTTCCTTGATTAAGGAATTTAAATGGTAAAATAACATCAAATTGTGAAAATTAGTAGATTTATCTAGGCACTAATTGTCACGCCTTGGGGTTTTCAAACCATTTTCTATAAATTTTACAATTTTGTTTTGCAATATAATGACTATGATTTGTAAAAATTGATAATAATTGAAACAAGTGAAAATATTTTATATTTCTCACATCATCAATTTAAAACTACACAAGTTGAATTTTTTTATAAATCATCAAAACACATCAATTAATAAGCCCGAGCGTGAGATAAAACAAACCCATATAAAATCATGAGTGTCATGACCATTGGCTTAAATATATATCTCCGAGGTATAGCCGAGTACAAGTTCGACAACAGTCCAAAAGTAAACAGTTTATAAACAAGTCCAAAATAATACATGCATGAGCTCTCAACTCTCTCAATACATGTATACTCAATATGATACTTTAGGTCTTGGTATAACTAAAAAAACAAAAATGAATGGTAAAAAATTGACTCAAAGTTAATAAGTTTGTCCTCTCCTCAAATCGCTAGGTCCCGCCTACGAAGCTCTATTGCTAGGACCCGTAGAAGTTAATGGAGTATTTTAAATTCAAGAGATGAAAAATGAGTATTTTTATACTAAATAGAAAATACTCAGTAGGGGAGTTCTAAAGAGTGAACTCTATAAATCCATAAGTACCTGCATTCATGAAACATAACATGAAGCAGTAAAACATGAATAAATTAAAATCTCTCAAAACATGATGCTCATAATCCTACACATATCACAAACTCATGTTCGTCCCATCTAACCACACAGTCCTACACATATACTTACACTTACAGTCTTACTCATACTGCCTTACTCAAACTCTTACACTTACAGTCCTACTCTTACAGTCTTACTCAACACATACACTTATAGTCTTGCTTAACCACTTACACTTATGATCAATGGCTAGAGCCCATTGTTAAGCTAATAAGCTCCAATGTCAACATAAAGGAATGTCACTAGGGCATCATTTTAACCTCTGGGGAGTAACTAGACACCATGGACTTTTTTTAAGGCACGTAATTAAACATGTAAGAGTAGTTTTATTATACTACTTACCTGAGCATGCAACTGCCCACACTCAAGGACAATACAGTGTCAACTAAAGGGCCATACAATGCCTACTAAGGGCAAAAATCATACATTGCCACTTCAGGCCGAATCATACAGTGCCATCACTAGGCAGAAAAATATATAAAGTTCTCAATAGAGCATCACACGTTTGGGCTTAACTCAGCACCAAGACAACATCCAATAGGATAAATACTATGGTTAGACATGAGAAATGCTCAGCTGATTAATCACTAGCTGGCTCAACCGCGGAACTGAATTCGTCAAACACCTAAAGTCTCAAACTCGCAAGGTCAGCATTTTAGTTTTACTTAACATTCAAATTTGAATTAAGTACTTTATGCTACTGTAATTTTCCTTTGAAATCACACTATCATACAATCTTCCAGTAAGCTCGAAACTAAGTTCGCCTGCCCACTTAACCCTGAAGCTTTCCGCTCATTGCATCAAAGCATGATCTAGTCCAAACTAACTCTAGCCCATTAAGCATACACATATCGATGCTGATCAATATAAACCTCTACCATTTCGCATGTCACTCCACACACATCCAACCCAGCATTATTTATAATTATAGAACATCCAACATGCGCATAAACTATTCTATAGGCATGCATTTAAACTATCTTACTAGCATGCAAATAAATCCCCCTACAAATATGTACAATTCATCATTCGCCAAGCCAATAAACATGCAATTTAATTAGCATTCACATAAGCTAATATCATACCATTACACACTATCCATAGCATTATGCATCATTAAGCAAGTAATTACATTAGCCCTAACATACATTTTAACATTTCGAAGTCCCCTACCTCACTTTTCGAGCACACGACTGATGGCAGGGCGTACAACTGTGGCATCGTCAGTAACAAATTCGGCAGACCCAAATGTCACTTTCTATATAAAATAGAGTTGCCCCTTGGGTGTGAAAGTGTTGTAGGCTTGCCAAGGGTTTACGCGATGAATAATCTGATCCTGATTCAATGCCCATCGATCTTAATGCCTCCCGTCGACGCGCACAAGAGGCGGTCAGGGGTGGACGCTACTCCCAAAAGGGCTATTATGTAAATCAAATCTCGTACGACACTGGCTCCTCACCTAGTCATCAGAAGGTCATAGTGGACTATAGGAAGCCAGAACCATCATGGGTAGAGGTTGATGGTGGTGGTTCCGGAGGCCAAAACCCACGTAGAAGAGCTAGAGGGATGTGGGTAAAGGTAGGGAGTTGAGGAGGAGGAGAAACAATTTGATGGTGGCCAGCCTCGGTCACTTGCAAGGCCACACGACAGTTGGACAACAAACTTTTGCCATGCTGGTTATTTTTTTAGTGCCAAAAATTTGAGAACCAACGAATGTGGGATGATCAGAGAGAAGAAAGGAGGGCGTGGTGAGGAAGTCTCTGACCGGTGGCAGGCTAGAGAGTTGGTGGCTAGCCGCAAACGGCTCACGACGGTCGCAAAATGGTTCTCTGGAGCTCCAAACGGCCAAAATGGTAGAAAACGAGGAGAATTCTAATAGCACAAGGAGGAGAAAGGAGGAGATGACGACAACTCTAGTCGGCACCACCGGACTTGTGGTGGCCGGGTGGAGCTGAATCTAACAAGAAGCTGTAGAGCTTGGTGACGGAGGAGGCATGATGGAGGGTCTGGAAACTCCCTTGGTTTTCTCTTGTGTGTTAGGTACTTTTGGATGTCACAGGAAGAAATTGGAGCATTCAAGCACGATTCACTTTACTTTAAATAATGCTTTATTTTCTATTACACGTCAACCCTTTTTTCATATTTTATGTACTCCACCACTCGCCCCAAGCTGCTCTCAAACTCGCCCAAATTCTATTAGCACTTCGAGACCCATCAGTTCCGTACCAAAGCCTCCCTTCGCGCTTTAAAGCTTTATATTATGCACTAAAGCCTCATATGTCAAATGCCTATTTTAGATGCAAAACCTTTTTTTGCATGTCAAAACTCTTTTTTCACACCAAAGCTTTAATTTATGCACAAAACCTCTTCACCTACTATTAGGCCCCATACGCGACACCAAATACACATATATATGGAATAAAATACAAGCTTATTATGAAAAAATCTTGATTTTCTCAACAAAAACGAAAGTAGAAACCATGGAAATATATGGGTCATTACACTAATATTTCTAAACTAAAAAAATCATAATTAAACTAATACAATATAATCAAATCAAATCAAAAATAAATAATTTTTATACTAATAAAAAATATTAAAATTAACAAATTTTACAATTACTCATTTTTTAAATAAAAATGATAAACAATAATTATTTGCAGTTCATTGGCTCATTAAGATGCTTAGAGTTGGGGCAGACTCAGTCCCACCATAATGCTCTCTCCATTATTGTGGTCGCTCATAGTGCTTCAAACCCTTTGTGCGGCCCATTATGCTTTTCATACTATGCCAACAACCCCTATAGCCGCCATCTTCTTGGTCTATTGTGGTATTCACACCACAGGCAAATAAATGATGTTAGTGTCCTCCTCGCGAGTTCTCGTCTTTGGCCTATGCTTCCGGCTTCCTCGATTGAAAGGCTAGATAAGAAAAATAACAATCAAAACGGCGGTGGAGGACTCGAGGAAGACCTTTACTCTTATTCGTTCACAAACAATCATTATATTATGTTAGGCTTGCAGGTAGAAACTTAGCTTAAGCTTCTAAACTCCCGGCAGGGGGCTTTTACTAATCCAATCTCACCATGTCTTCTAAGTGACTGAGTGTAGATGTATGTGATCGAGATGATGCTGATAGCAAAAGCTTTGCTTTTAAGCCATAAATCAGGATGATAATGGCGAACAAATTACATGAATCAAAAGAACCATTTTCCATTGATGTGCTGCCATCAGTTCGTTATTTATGACAAATAGAATCTCCTGGGCAAAAAATGAACTAAATATACACTAGAGAGATATGTGGTGAATCAATTAAATGTTAGGAAGCAGATGTTGTTCAACATTAATATAGGGAAACTTCTTGTAATATACACGTCTCATACATAATGAATGGGTAATATGTATTAAAACGCGGTGTGAACTTTGATTTAGAGTGGCACAATGGCAGCTAGCTGTCCTATACTGCCCCACCCACGTGCATGGAGACTGCGAAAACATGCGGACAATTGACAAAGCTCATGTACCTGCACTTTTGAGTTTCCTATTTTTCGGACGCGAGCTGGTATATAACATAAAATTTTCATTACTAGCAACGTCTTTCAGATTAGTTTTTACTATATACATACAACTTACAATTAAATTATAGCCCACTATAACCCTGATCCTAATCCATGACCATGACCATGGGCTTCCTCGACGTTGCAATTAATTAATATATGAAGCCCCCCCCCCCCCCCCCCCCCCTCAATACTTTACACATCTCAAAAAAATTAAATAAATTACTAAATACCCCCCTCCCCAAATATTTATTTTAATTTTATTTTTGCTCTTTGATCATTGCCCCATTCTATATCTCTCCCCTCTGGCATGAGTTCTTCCATCTCCTCTTGTTGCTTGTGGCTCCTCTTCTCCGACCATTTTTCTTTTCCCCCCTCGCTTGTGGCTCATCTTCCATGATCTTTTTTCTTCTCTCCTTACCTTGTTGCTTAATTAGCTGGAAAACTTTTGAATAATTTCTGGTGGGGGTGGTCACTGCCAAAATATGCAGAATTTGACGGGAAACTATGGTCTCCATGCAAATAAATTTTATTTGACAAATGGCATCCCCCACCAAGAAACCTTCAGAAATTTTTTAAACTTCTGAATGGTTTATGGAAGAGAGAGGTCACCGCCACAATATGCAAACATCGGCAGAGACCTTTGTTCTCACTATAATACAGTTTTATTTGTCGGGGGGTACCCCCCACCAGGAAACTTAAAAAATTCAAGAAAACTCTTGTAGGGAGGTGGTTACTGTCACAATATGCATAATTTGACGGGGATGTAATGCCTCCGTCCAAATCAATTTTATTTGGCGGAAGGTACCACCACCCGGAGATGAAGAAGGCGGCGGTTACCAATGGTCTACACCTCCACTGCGATGTCTATTTGTTCCACCACGGGTCGCCATGCCACTCCCTAGTCTCCCATTCTCCAGGCTCCGCTCTGTAGCCCTTTCTCATGGCGTCAGTTCAGAAGCGCTGCCTCCCCTCCCTCCAGCTCTCCCTGTCGTCTTTTGCAACCTGCTACTGCCACCCCCTTCTCCTGCCACGAGACCCACTCGTCAACCTTGCCACCACCTCGGTCGAGGTCCAACAACTTTCCGACCTCCAGACTCTCTCCGTCCTCGGTCATGGCAACAAAGGCATTGTGTACAAGGCCCGCCACCGTCGCACCTCCTCCCTTTATGTTCTGAAGCTCTTCCATGACTGCAACGACCCCAATGCTAGCACCCAGATCGTCCAAGAGTGTGATGCACTCCGCCGAGCTGAGGCCACCCTGGTTTAGTCTACTGCCAAGACGTTTTCCTTCCTCAGGCAATGTAGCGCTCATCCTTGACTACATGTCTGGTGGGTCGCTCGAGGGACAACTTTGCCAGTCTGGGCCTTTCTCAAAGTCGGACCTGGCCCAGGTCACTGCCTAGGCGTTGGCAGGCTTTCCCACCTCCACGCACGAGGAATTATTGACCGAGACATCAAGCCAGCCAACCTCCTTTCGGATGCAGGCATGGAGACGATCAAGATTGTTGTTTTCGGAGTGAGCGAGGTTCTTAGCCAGGCAAAGGCGAAGGCAGAGATGAAATGCGAGTCATGAGTGGGAATATCCGTCTACCTGAGCCCGGAGAGGTTCAACCCAGAGGCCCACGAGGGCAAGTACGATGGTTGCGTCGGCGATGTATGGGCCATGGGACTGACGCTGCTAGAGCTCTTCTTGGGCTGGTTCCTGCTGCTGCTGGAGGGCAAGAGGGCAGACTGGGCCAACCTAATGTGGACCATCTGCTTTTGAGAGCCACCCAGCCCGCCCAAGTCTCTGTCAAATGACTTCCATAGCTTCATCGAGGCCTGCTTGCAAAAGGAAGCCAGCAAGAGGGCCATCGTCTCAGAGCTGTGGACGGATTTGGGGTACCTATTGAAAGCCCCCAACGACGAACTTAGTCTGAGTGACGAGTCTACCGCCATCACCATCCCACCTCCGCTTCTCCTCACAGCCTGGAGTTAATAAAAAGCATCAAAGACCTATCTAGGTTTAAAATGAGTTAAATAGAGCAATTAATATAGAACAATAATTTTTTTTCTATAGGAGCTATTAATATAGGACTGAGGGAGTAATATTAATCAATTAAAAAAATTAGCTAGAATTACAATTCACTACATATGTGGCTCCCTCATATCATGGTCAGAATCATAACATAATAGTAAATAATTATGGTCAGAATTCAAAGAGCCAAACAATACTTTCTCTATTCTAAAATAACAAGTATCTTATTTTAAAAAAGTTACATATTTACGCTATTTGATATTACTCAAAATCTTTCAAAATTAATTTTTCTTTATTTATACATAAAAAAATATTTTAAGAAAAATATATATATAAACTATATAAGAGTAGAGAAACTGGTTTCAAGCCAAGCAAATGAGACACTTATTCACGAGCAAACAGTGTTTTAAAACGAGACAATTATTTGAAGACGACGGGGAGTACTAAATTTCTCAGCTCAAGAAAGTGGTTCACTCTGCTCATTATTGGAAGGCAGGTATCCTCCTTTCCTATTTTAATTTTAATTAATTATAATATATATTAATCGCTCTGAATGATTCCTCATAAAGCTGATTGATTGAGTGTGAAGGAACTGGCTTAGTTCGCATAAATTCATTGGGCATGTGGGGGCCATGTACCTTTTTCATGTGGGTCCCAAATGGGGCCCGCTTTCAATTCATTGCTAGAAGCCTAGAATGGCTTGATATGAAAGAAATAGTGGGCCCATATATCCTCTTTGATTTGCGGAATTATGCTAATCATACTTATTTCAACTTTCATAAAGAGGTAAAATGATGAGTCAACAACTGGTCGGTAGTCAAAAGGTCAACAGAAGGAACATCAGGATTGGGGATTTGGACATCGGACCAGTTCTGGTCCCCAATTGTCCCACTTTGTCAGAACTCAAAGTCCAACTGTTAAAGTTGGACATAGTGGGCCACAAGGCCCAGATCAGTTCATCCATTGAATTGACCTGGCACAAAGTTTTTGAATTGGGCCATCCAGTTGCAATCAGTTGGGCCTCTGCAGAACTACTGGGAATGAGGCTCGTTTTATTGTATAAACAGGCATATTGTATTAATTTATTGAACATAGGCAAACATAGTACCCATGTCATTTTCAGTTTTTTATTTTAATTTAAAATAGTAAATTTATGCATGCGGTGTAAGATGAAATCAAGTCTACGAGTTTCTCATTTTGTTGCTTTTGTAGTAATTTAAGACATGATCTTGGGGCTCTGTAACAAATATAAAAAGATCAGCTTTTAATTCAAACACTTATGTAGTCAAGGTATAATTTAGATAATAAGATTACATGAAGGATACTCCCTCCGCCCATCTTAATAGTCTCATTTTATAAAGAAAAGTATATAATATTAATATCCATATTTCATGTCATCCTTCTTATAGTGATTAATATTGGATGGAGTAAAAATTATTAATAGATGGGACTAAAAAGGCTAATTAATTGGCCTCCATAAATATTTTTTTTTCCAAATTGGACAATTAATATGGGATGAATAAAACAATTATGAATGATGAAAAGAAAAAAATATTACCAAAAAATAAGAAAATTAAAAAAATAAAAACCAAATTAACATTAATCATAAATGCAAGAAAATTTTATCAACAATATAAGAAATTATTTAAGGTGATACTATTTAAAACAAGGAAGTGCCCAAGTTAATGGGGTGTTTCATGTTTGGTTGCAATATTTTTATGTAGCACTTTCATCTACAAGATATTGAGCATATAAATTTTCACCCAACATTTTTTAGTTGTATAGTTTGGATCTTCACTTGTTGGCAAAACTGTCCACACTTACAAAAAGTTAGAACTAATCAAACAGGTACATAAATGGGGCCAAATATAATTGTTAATATGTGATGGGCATCTTCGCAAAATGGATGAAAAAGAGACCATCCAAATTATTGGGCCCACAAAATTCTTTACCTATCTAACATAAGCGTATTTGTAGCATTATAGTCGTCTAACAAAGCTTAATGAGGGGTTTACACATCAAAACGGGTTAAAGCTATTGGGTTTCCTCCTCATGTGGAGCTTATTGTTGGGTTTCCCCTCTCATAATAGTCCAACACCTTAGGGTTAATTAGAATAGAATAAGTGGAGGATTGATAATAAGGGGCTATTTGGGTGTTCAATTTTTTGGAAATGGAAGTGGAATTTTTTGGAATTAATTCTAAAAATTTATTACCAAATTTGAATTATGTTTGGTAACGGAATTTTTTAGAATAAATTTGGATTTCGCGACAAACCTAATTTTAAAACTTTAAACTAAATAACTCTCTCTCCCGAACTTGGATATGCACATTCTTTGTATTATTACGTTCCTAAATTCGAGCTCTATTAAACAAGATCCCACAAGGGTACATAAAATATTACTATAATATTTCAAAATTATAGAAGCACTTTAGCAATATTGTTGATTCGTTTCACCAATATTGTTGAATCATGAATCATGTAACAATTATCATTAATCATACCTTTATATATTGATAGATGAGTCATTCACACTTTTTTTTATGACAAAGGCCCAAAATGAACAATGATTAAACATTAACCAGCCAACAATATATAACCATAACATGCAAGGCAGCACAATCACCTAGAAGGCATGTACTTAAGAACCCACCCCGGGTAGACGAACCACTGCCACCACAAGCAGAGAACCCACTGCCACCTTGGATAGACCATACTTTTCGCAGCGAATGACAGAGTTGTAAAAACATATGTGGTCATATGTATTGTATTAGCTTATTTTAGTAAACAAAACAATGTCAAATTGATGTGTAATTTGAGTCATAGAATAAAATGCTTACTGCTAAGATTACATGATAAATATAAAGTAGATAAGAAGACTTAGAAGTATTTTTATAGGTAAAAATATGCAAACACATTATATTACACACTTAGGATAAATGGTTTATCATATTAGAGTGTAAGAGGAAAGGAATGAGTAAAAAATGAATAAAAATTTGCACAAGAATGTAAAAATTTCATCTAAGATTAATTGAAATTGAGCAAGGGATTAACCAAAAGTAATTTGAATTTTAGTACTATAGTACTACTGTAGCAAATCATTGTATCGTCGATTGATGAATAGTAGCAATCGGTCGATTGTTGTAGCTATTGATCACTAGTAAGGGTGCTAATGAGCCGAGTCGAACCGAGTTTTGAAGTTTTTGAACTCGAGCTTGATTTTTCAAAGCTCGGCTCGAGCTCGATCGAACAGCTCGAAGCCTAGCTCAAGCTCGGTTCGACCAAAAACTCGAAGCTCGATTTAAGCTCGAGCTCGAAAATTTACTATAGTAGTTTCAACTTATGTTCGAAATGAGCTCAAATCCCATTTACAACCCAAATTTTTTTCCCTATAAAAAACCATATAAATTTAAAGAATCACATCAACATTACAAAAAAAAGAAAGATTATAACAACTATAATTTCATTCTATTAAAGTTGTAAATATCACTTCAAAATCAATGCTTAAATAAGAGTTAATAAATTACCCACAAAAACCTTTCATTGGTCACCAAAAATTTAGCTAATGCTGTACAACTCTCTTACATAATAATCGATCAAAAACTGAATTAGTCACCAAAGTGCCATGACAACGCCAATTTATAGATTCCAAATCTGATTACTCTTGTAACTACAAAAAAATTCGTGATTAGAACACTATCTAGACTATTGGAGTAACATATTTCTGGTTGTGTGCATTGCCTGCAAATATAAAAATTAATAGGTAAGGCAAGGTCCGACAAAAACAAATAAACACATATCTTAATTTTCACACAGTCAAGAAGAGACCTCATAAAAAAATATTCAAGGTACAACCTCTCTCACTTATAACATTAAATAAGTTACAAAAACATTAAATAAGTTACAAAAGTTTCGTTGTCTATTTATACATATGGACATGTTCAAAGCAGCCTCAAACTTCATGAATTGGTGTAAGTAGTGTGTTTACTTCGGCCTAAAAGATTCATAAGAAAAAGAAAGTTTGTGCTAAGTTAGCATTGCTTACTAAGATTTGAATTTACACTGAATCCTTGTATTCTTGATGACATAGGGAGGAGACAGAGTGAACAATCGAGTGACAAAAGTTAGTGTAGTTACCATGTTTATTCACTTTTACACAGTTTTGTCAAATGAATCTTTTACCAAGTGCATACATGACATTTATAATATTTGTATTTGTATATATAGTATTGATATGAATTTAAAATCTTTAAAATTATATAATTTTTTCTATATAATTTACTCATTGTATTGAAGTCAATGTTATAGAGTTGGAGCCTCGACTATGCAAGCATGTGAAAGAGTTTTGATAGAGTCAAGAGACTCAACACATTACAAATCACAAGTAAAACTTTTGGACCTATAATTGACTATTTATTTTATGGTTTATAAATATAGGGAGGAGCCAATGGTTTATTCTATTCAATTATATTTTTTAGTGGTCGTGACTCGTGACTGAAACTATATATATATATATATATATATATATATATATATATATATATATATATATATATATATATAGTTTAATAGGCAAAATCGTAGTTACTAGATATACTTAATAGGCAAAATCTAGACTTAGTAAAAGAGAAGTACAATCGTACGCACATAAGCAAAAGAGATGTAAAAACTTTAAATTAATAGGTAGAAATCTAGACTTAGTTCCTATATATACTTAATAGGCAAAATCTAGATATAGTTCACTAGCTCTCTAATTCTAGACCAATATGATTAGTTAAATTAAGAATGTGCAAGTAGAATTACATATTTATATTTATTAGGATTAGAATGATTAAAAATAGTATTTAAAAATTTAATAATATATATTATATAGATGAGTAAGGGTATAATAGGAGTAAAATAATTTTTCATACCAAGATTCTCAATTTTATTAGCAGTAGGATTTATATTTATTTTAAATATAATAGCATAATATGGATATTACATACTATAATATATAATATATTATATACCATATATTAATGTATATATAGTATATATATTTTTATAAAATAACATAGAATATTATGGGTACATAAAAGGTGAAAGTTAAAAAATTTATATAATATGGGTATAATATGTAAGAAGTAATATATAACAAATCGAGTCGAGTTCGAGTCGAACCGATCAGGTATCGAGTCGAACCGATCAGGTATCGAGTCGAGTCGATTCGAGCTAACCCATGTTCGAGATCGACTCGTTTATTTTTGAGTTCGAACCGAGCTCAAGTTGAGCGCCATTTGAGCCGAGCCGAGCCAGTTTAGCTCGATGAGTTGGCTCGACTCGTTATCACCCTTAATCGCTGGAGCCTATATTTTCTCAAAATAGGTCATTCCGAGTTGAATTTTATTCCTAGTTAAGGTCTAACACCTACATTGACTTAATTAGCTATAAAAGAGGTGTTTTAGACTTGGGAAAAGATGAGGGAAACCATTGTTACCATAGAGAGAGATTGGTGGGTCTACTCTATTGAGTTTTGAGAGTATAAAGCTTTCTATTTGTTACATGCTTTGGAGATCAATTCAATTAGCCAAAAGAGAAGAGTCTTTCATAACGCAACACACATAAAGCTTGAGGAGTTGTAACAAAGTTCTTCATTAAGGAGTAATTGAAGAAACTAAAAGGGAGATTAACAATCAAATAAGGAGTCTTTAATTGAGTTGATAGATGAGACAGAGATGAAATACGAAGAGGGAAAACTTCAAGGTTTTGATGAAGGGAGAAACTTGAAAGCCAACAACGAAGAGGACTGAACAATGAAAATGAGTTTTTGTTTGTATCGAGTCAAGAGGTTGGTTGGTTATTCATGGGTCTTATAAGTTTTTGCTTGCTAGTGCAATGATTTGGCTAATAGTGTCTGTTGTGGATTTTTTACCCTAGTTTGGGTTTTTCACGTTAAATCCTTGTGTAATTTTATTGTTTCTGCTATAAGAAAAGATTCAGCGCATAGAGGGTAGAACTCTCAATTTTTACTTGTCGAAGTACTAATTTTAGGAGCAATTTAATGATCTGCTAGGTCGATTAGACGGATATTAAACTCTCAAGAGTGTGCACCCAACTTCATGGAAGCCATCAACCCAAGATCCCCTAGAACTCTACCCATCCAAGGGAGTGGATGGGCCGCACCCCATATGAGCGTAGACTACCAAAAGCTTGCCATAATAGGCGAAAGATTTGCCCCAACCACATCAAGGTAGGATGAAACACCAATACCAAAAGCCAAAAAAACATAAAAATGGATAAATAAACATAACTAAGTCCAACCATCTACCGGTGACTAATATCTGAGAGGCGGAATGGAGTAACCAAGGCGGGATGCTGAAAGTATGAATGGGGATAAGAAGGGACCCGAAGAAGGAAGGTGGAGGAGGGGGAGGGAAGGTAAAGGTGTGGAGAAGGATATGGGGTGCCGCGCTGGTAAGAGGTGGGGGGAAGGGGTGAGATGGTTGAGATCGGGGAGGGAGGAGATCATGAATGGGGAGAAAAGACGTGACTTTATGGACTGGAGGGGAGGGAAAAGGGGAGGATGGGAAGGGGGGAGGGAAGAACCGGTTGTCGGCAAGGGGTGGACTAGGCCGCCCAAGTAGGGAAGAGAGCAAGACAATAGGTGGAACGAAGGCACACACACTACCTAAATTCGCCGCATGAAACAGACGCTCCACCCCTACCCAAAAGCCTTTCCTCCTAGAAGGAACATCTTCCATGAAAACTTGGCCAGCCAGGGCATGCAGCCTTTGGTAAGCCAAGGTGCAACACTAGTTTTTAGCCTAGGAGCCCTATCACCTAGATTAGGACTTAGGAGATGCTCATGCCATTCACATTTCCACACTAATAATGCATATATAAAAATTAATGGATCTTTTTGTAAGGGTCTGCAAATACAGTAACAAAATTTAGCTCTGTATAAAATACAACTACAATCACTTCAAATAAGTGAGCACATGCCACTAAAGCCAAATAAACAAATGATAATATACTAAGTTAGGTTCATGTGAAGAACAATGGCAACAATTATACATCTCCTATGCTATCCCATATGGGAGGGATTGGGGGTGGGGTGCTTGAACTACTCCTTAGTGATTTTTGTTAGATTTAAGAATCTCTTTTGACCACATTTTCTAAGTGCTTGTATGGGATAATGCAACTATATTCTTTTTTTCTTTTGTCTTCCTCATTGTTTAAGATGTATGAGAGGTAGAACAATTTGTATAGATGTTGTTGGGGGAGCCCACTGTTGTCTATTTAATGTAGGATGTATCACCTCCTCATATGTTGAATTTATAAATAAATATCATGCAAATAATATATGTATAAATTTTATTGAACCAATACATGAATATTACTAAAGCAATATAGCAATAAATTAGTTGCTCAATCAAACTTATGTAATAATGCTGAAATGTTTTAGCAATATTGCCGAAACAATTCAACATTATTGTTGAAACATTTTATCCTTATTACTGAAGTCTGACAACGATAGTAATCAACATGAAATTTCTTAGTGTTACAATAATACAACAATATCATTGAAATAATAGACCAATAAATATTGTTGAAAAAATATAGCAATATTTTTGAAACAATATTGTTGGAATAATACAATATCATTAAATCTAGAAAAAATTAAGGTACCTCTTTCTTCTCTACAACCCATTGAGTAAAACTAACCGAAAACGTGATTGATCAAGTCTAAGGCATTGCTCAAGCTTCTTTTGGTCGAACCGCACCTTGTGCTTTGTCATGCTGGTATGCCATACCTTTTCGGGTTGTGGACGCTGACATTTGTCACAATGGGATAGGAGAAGAGGAAACTCCATGAGAACTCCTAAAGTTTGACCCTTTAGGGTTTAGGCCTTACTTAACTTTTTCTAGGTTGGGAGGTTGGTAGATTTGTTTGCCTTGTTGGTTTATGGTTCCCAAGTTGTTGGGCGCAGGATCCCTTGTAGTTTTTAGTGCTGAAGTTGCTGGATAAAGGAGGTTGCTAGACGCATGAACCTTGGTGGTTTTTGGTGCTCATGTTGCTGGACAGGACTAGATACACAAAAAAGACATAGAGGAAGGATGAGGCTTTGTTACATATAGGAGGAAAATAAATAACTCATGAAGGGGTATTTTAGTCCATACGCAAGTAGTGTGATATTTTGAAAAAAAATCAGGTGATTAGAAAATACCTTCTTTCTATCCAGGTAATATGTAAATCACCCTATAGAATAATGTCATCATCCATGTTGGATATTGGACTCCTTGCTTGAATAAATTGATTACTTAAATAGTAATTTGAAAGGAGTTCATCTAGGTGAAAATGCAAGCATCCATTGAGCATTATGATAGATTAATGGGTAAATTACACTTACACCCCCGAATATTTAGTTAAATAACACTATACCTTTTGACATTAATTTCAAACATTGCACATATTCTCCCTGCTATCAAAAAAACTTTCGGTAGTTATTTTTAAATGACAAAAATATCTTTACTCACTTAACTGCTAATGTTGGGGGTACAAGTGTCATTTTGCCAAAGGTCAGGGTGTGTTTTGGCAATGTTCGAAAACTCAAGACTTAGATTCGGCTATAAAACTGTTTTAGAGTCCACTTGGAGTTTATCGTGAGTCCAAATATACTCATATGTTGAAATTTGATTAGTTTTTACTAAAAAATTGGTAATAATGAAAATAATAGAAACGCTCATTTTAAGTAAAATGTATTTTTTTAAAAAGATTACATTATTTTTCAAAAGTGAAATTAATTAATGTACATAAAGTTTATATATGTAACTTAGAATAAGTTTAAAATCATAGTTCAATGTCATTTTTAAAATAAATTGTATAAACTTTAAAACCATTATAAACCAAGAAACATATTAGCTAATGGAATTTGATGAGTTGGAGTTTGACTCGGGGAGTGACTCAATGAGTCACCTAATCACCATGGAGTTTGTCTCAATAACCTTATATATAAGTGAAGTTGACATTGCATAGTCAAATAAGTGATAAATTTATGTGTTTTGAATGCAACTTCCGTTATTACATAGTTTGTGGCACTATTCCATCGTGTTCAGAAACACAAGACGGAGGCCTTTCATGCCGCAGGCTACAAGGCATTCAGATGGAGTACATACATGTCACAAGCTACGAGACATATGCCCCATGCTTATGGCCTTTTTCAAAATTTATGATACAAAAGGTCAAGAACCATATATTGGGCTCATATGTCATGCACATTTGAGTGGAGCCCATAATCAAGCCCATTTCTTATTATTTGATCCTAGACTTGGGTAATCCTAACAATAAGTTGTATACAATGTCAGCTCCACTCCACTTTGTGTGTGAAGTGCTTCATTAAGGCATAGTTTAGCAGCTCAACTAAATAAACGAGAATTAAGAGCATTCGCCTGAATGGACGAAGCACAATCTTTAGAGCCTAGAGGAAATATTCAGTGACGAGTATTAATGATTTATCTGATATAAGCCAAGTGTTAACCACGCCATCTGCATAGATTGGAAGCTTTAGCTTAAAAATGGAAGCCGTTACCTATTAAATCCAGGTGGTTAGGAAAAACGAAATCACTGCATCATGTTATCTAATAATAACAAAATACACTATATTATGATAAGATAACTGAGTTAAAAAAGTGGGTCAATCAGGGTCTTTTTTCCTAATCACTTTGTTCATAAATATTGCAAAGAAAAGCAGGCTAATGGTCACATAAAAGATGAAAATTGTTCTTGTTAGAATTTGCACTTGTAATATTTGAATGAAAGCAAATTTAATAACATATATGAACCTTTTTTTTAAAAAAAATTCTCTAAAAATGGGGAGATTTTCTATCACTTTGTGAATGGATTGATTGGATTCAGCAATTTGACTGCCCAGTTCAGCAAGGCGCGCAATGCAAACGGTCAATTGAACTATGGTTGCATGAGAGTAAGAAAGCAGTAGCACTCTGAAGTCTGAACTCTGAAGTCGCTAGAACCTCAAATCCAGGCTTAAGCAAGCCAAAAATGAACATTCTGAAGTGACTAAAATCCTAAATCCATGTTTAAGCAAGCCAAAAAAAATCCATTCAAAAGAAACAAAATCCATGTACTAAATTTTGTGAGAGGGAGCATGAGATCTTTATAAAGAAGGGGGCATGGGATCTTGTCCTGTCATAAAGGTCCCATCATGCCAGCTGCTAGTTTTCCCCCACTCAGCCCCAGTGCTATTCTTCTCTCCTGTCACTGTTTCTACTATTCATTGTTCGAAGAAAACTCCTTAACCCCACCCCCTCCCTAAAACCCCACCTGTTTTTGTCTTCTCTTCTCTCTTCCATTGCTCTTTGACCTTTCTCACCTTTCTCCTTCCTGGCTTTTCTCTTTCTCACTGCAGGACTGTAGCACAGTCCATGACTAGTTTTTCGTCAACAATTTGGCCCTTCTTCATATTCTCTCATATATACTACAGTTCCAAAAAGGTACATCCAATCCAATCCAATCCAATCATCTATAACTGTACCGTTTTTTCTACCTGACTCATTTCCTATTTGTGAGAATTTTTTGTTTTTTTTCCTTGTATCTGTAACCACTAGCTCCAGCACAGTCATTTTCATCTGATCAGCTTCCTCTATAAGACTCACAACTTCCCTGTCTTTAAAACTCCTCACATTTCATCTTCTCTCTTCCCCTTCAAATTTTGTTTTTTTTGTACTCTATTGCAACCACCACTACTTTCTTTTTTCTCTCTTTCACTTTCCATTTGAAAATCTTTCCCTTAGATCTTTTTTCCCCTTTTTGTAACCACACCAACATCTGTAAAACTCCTGCAAATCGTTGATCACCTTCTGCCTCCAGCTCCCAAACACTTCCTCTTAAAGTTCCAGCCATCACCTCTGACTGGAAGTATCTATGAACTCCTGAAAGTTGGAATTGCTTCCCAAATTCTTGAAACTGAGGAATGGGGGGGTACAAGTCAACATTTCTCAGTGACCAGCTCTCCAAACGGACCTCCATCTTTGGGCTCCGGCTGTGGGTGATCATAGGAATCTGCCTTGGGGCCTCCTTTGTGCTCCTCCTCTTCCTAATTTCACTCTGGATCACCTCCAGGAGAAACAACAGTACAAAACAGAAATCCACCCACAAGCCCACCATCCCAAATGATTCCAAAGAGATACAGGAAATTCATGTAGATCACTCCCACGCCCCTCCATCTGACCCACTACCTGAATCAGAACCAGTCCCTGCAACGGAGCGGCCATTGCTTCTTCCACAATCGGAGGATGAGAGCCCAATTGGGCTCCAGAGAATCCACATTGAAATTGGAAAGGACCACCGGATTGTCTACCCGGAGAGGGGAGGTGGAATGACCGGTGGGTCTTCGCACGGGAGCAGCGAAAGCAAAGGGAATGATCAGGCGCCCATTAGCGTCCCTGAGGTGTCACATTTGGGCTGGGGACACTGGTATACTCTCAGGGAGCTTGAGGATGCAACTGGTGGGTTTTCTGACGAGAATGTGGTTGGTGAAGGTGGATATGGGATTGTCTACCGGGGTGTGATGGAAGATGGTACCATGGTTGCTGTCAAGAATTTGCTTAATAACAGGTGCCAATTTTCCATCACAACTAAATTATAAGCTTCATTTGTACCTATTGAATTTTCTGACAAAAATTGTGTAAATTCATCTGGGTACTATCTAGGCACTTGCTATTTCAAACAAGTTAAACTACATGCTGAAGCTTGTTAATTCGTGAATGCTAAAAAACACGAAAGATGTTATTTAGTTGCTGTAGCATAAGAATCATGAATCTACTTACTAATAGGTATCCAAAATTAAATTTTATTTTCATGTTTTTAAAATAATCTTAGTTGATCAGTTTCTAGCATGTCAACTTGTGGTTGTATTAACCGAGAAATTTGCAGAACTTCATCCACTAAGCACCAATTGCTAACAGAGCAGTGTATTAAAATAAATAAGAGTTTGTGGTGATTATGAAGGATCAAAGTAAAACTTTCGTCTGAAAAGAAGGGAATAACAAGGGGATATTTTATTAATTATAAATAGATAAGAACCGGGATTGAGATTTTATTGTTGTTGTTTTATTCTTTGATCATTGGTATTGCATTAGTTACTTTTAATGGTCTGAGTTCTGACTAGTTGCTTTATAATTTGAACTTGTTTACTTAGGGGTCAAGCTGAAAAGGAGTTCAAGGTTGAAGTAGAAGCAATTGGGCGTGTCCGACACAAGAATTTGGTGAGATTGCTTGGATATTGTGCTGAAGGGGCGCATAGGTACTAATTGCACTTGAAGTTAATTATTCAGTATCGTTTTCCAAATAAAAGAAATATAATTAGCTTGAGATTTCTAAAGGGTAATAATCTGATTAGCTAGGTTGGTTCTTTTGCTATAGGATGCTGGTGTATGAATATGTGGATAATGGCAACTTAGAGCAATGGTTACATGGAGATGTGGGCTCATGCAGTCCTCTTACTTGGGAAATTCGTATGAACATTATTCTTGGAACTGCCAAAGGGTATATATTCGTTTGAAAAGAAAAACTTCTCTATCACTGCATGTCAGTTTCAGTAATTTTAGTTTGTACGGTGCAGGTTGACATATCTTCACGAGGGTCTTGAACCCAAAGTTGTACACCGTGACATTAAATCAAGTAACATATTGCTTGATAAACAGTGGAACCCAAAGGTCTCTGACTTTGGCCTTGCCAAACTACTGGGTTCTGAAAGGAGCTATGTGACAACTCGTGTTATGGGCACATTTGGGTAATTTGGAAAGATATTATTAGCTTTCACTTTTATTTAAGAGGTGGCTATTATCTAACTGATTAGGGCTTTTCCTTTTGTGCTTGCATAGATATGTGGCTCCTGAATATGCAAGCACTGGTATGTTGAATGAGAGAAGTGATGTGTATAGCTTTGGAATTTTAATTATGGAGATAATCTCTGGGAGGAACCCCGTTGATTATAGCAGGCCGCCAGGAGAGGTTTGTTTGAAAATAAGTTCATGAACCATATTTGTAGCTTTAACACCTCCAATATGAAGAGAAACAATAGAAACAAGGAGGAAAATCTGGTTGTTCTAATCTAGACTGATTTATTTTGCAGGTCAATTTGGTTGAGTGGCTGAAAACAATGGTAGGTAACAGGAACCCAGAGGGAGTGTTAGATCCTAAGATGGCAGAAAAGCCTTCTTCCAGAGCATTGAAGCGCACTCTTCTGGTGGCATTGAGATGCGTGGATCCTGATGTTCAGAAGCGACCTAAGATGGGGCATGTGATACACATGCTTGAAGTTGATGATTTTCCTTTCCGTGATGTAAGCCTCATTATTTTCATTCTTCCATGCTATAAATTCTGTGATATTGGTGCACCAATTAAGTGTTCTGAGACCTGCATAATTAAGAGAAGGATTTTTGCTGGGTGCGATTCATAATGAAAATGAATGATTGATTTATGCTCATGTGGGACCTTGTCATCTCACTTTAGGACCGGCGAACCAGAATGGGGGCACCAGCTTTGCAAAAACCTCCACAGGAGAGTAAAATTGGTCAAGGAGCAGTTCCCTGACTAAGAATCTCAATTGTGGCCCCTGTTGTTGATCCCCTGCCGAACATGCAAAGTGGTGGAAGCACCACTATCAACTAAACTGGGAGGAGTTAAGATGTTTTCCGTGCAGAGAACCAATCCTTTCAAGTAGCTTAACATCTTTTTCATGCTTGTCTCCATCTAAAGAGAGTTGGTCCTTGCAAAAGAACTCCGATATAAATACATCTGTATATGTTTATTCAAAGTATGCTCCCTTTTCTTGTTTCATATCCAGTTCGGCTGTGGTCCAAATTCTGTTTGATTATTTTGATCTCAATTGATGGATTTTATATAATTGTGTCTCCTTTGTATCATACCTAAGTTTTTCCATAATCTGATTGATACTCTTGTTTACATAAATTCTTTTTACTTGGATGATTCTTCTCAACTTCTAAACGTACCATGTGATATAATTGCACAAAAGGCTCTGGTATAGTTCCTGTTTTTGTGACGCACAATTTCGGTGAGGGATTCTGTTCTCTCATCTCAGTGATGATGTATCTATTGCATAATTCTATGAGTTGTCTAGCCGGCGCTGCAGCTTCAGCGCTGGCTAGACTTGTCCTAATTTTATATCTATGTTGGGCTGCATAAGGAAAAGACACAGACTATAGTTATTAGTTTATTCTAGACGTTATCTTATCGGGGGGAGATGCCAGAGCATGCAGAGTAACCACATCAATTATTAGCCTTATATTGAGAGGTGTAGGAAGGCAACGCCATCACTAAATTATCATTCAGTTGGTCATCCTTCCCTTTCCAGGAAATGTTTCAAATATCTGAACACATTCCTCCAACACTAGATGCCAATTAGATCACTGATCATTGTCAACCATTCTTCAATTAAAAAAGCAATGAAGACATGATAATGACCTGGTTTGTTAGGTGATGCATTAAGATCCTAGTCCACTCCATTGCTTGACAAATGGGAACATACAATGGTGGTTGCAAGGAAGCTTATGTTCCTTGCTCTCTGTCCTTCCTAAGCCAACTTCCAGGGCAATGTCCATAGGATTAATGGGCTCCAACAAAGTTATGGTTGCTCAGCAAAAGAAAGGCCTGCAGAGTTGATTATAGTCATTAGGTACATAACTGAGCTCCAGAACAAATTAGCATCAATGAAGACACTGCAGAAGCTGGTTTGGGCGGGCAACCCCTCCAGTAAAGCTGAAAAGGCAGCCAGCTACTTCTGGTACCTCACTGAAGGGGGCCCCCTCTCACATGTGGTTTTCCGACATTAGAGGAGCATGTTTGTGTGAGGTGAGGGCTCTACAACTGGGAGTTGTGTTTGTAGGTTAGGAAGCTTTGGACCCATCTGCAATCAATGACTTGCAGGTGATGCAATTAGAGGAAGTAATGGAATTATCATCAGTCTTCACTTCCAATCCTACTTACATCTAGAGAAGATAGACCCGCCATGACCCACAACACACACAAGCCTTGTGATTTGGATGCGTTTTTTGTTCTTTCCATGTGTTTGATCTAGGTTCGATAACCATGCCTGTGTACATTTGGCTGCATTCATTCCTATAACATGGATTGCTACTTGTGTGAGCATTCATGTCAATATCACATGTTACTTGTATCATTGCAACCATAGTCCATATTAATCCGTTTTACTAAAGGCTTACCTGCTTTTCTGTTGCATTCAATTGGAGGGGCCCAAGTTTTGTTTTAATATCATAGAGCCGCATATCTTGACTTAATGATAGGTTTTTATATGAAATGCTGCCGACGGTGGGAAGAGACGTGCTCAATGTGAATGCAATATAGGCCTGCAAATGGGTACACGGACCCTCTTCGGACTTTCTCACTAATCTAGAAGCTCTGAGTACCTGATGGGCAATCGGGCCTAGTCTGTTTTAAAAACCAGACTGGCCTAGCCGGTTAATTGGTCGATTTTTTATGTAGGGCTGGGAAAATTTAACTTGACTCGTTTACCCGACTTGAACTCGACCCACTTAACCTTACACTTAACTCGAATACAGTTTGGGTCAGGGTTTAAAAATTTTACCCATATTGAAAGTAGGGTTGGGTCGGGCTTTACCCATATTACCCACACAACTGGACCTCGACCCTATTGTTGTTTAATGATGTAATAAAGTAAAATGAAGAGATTAGAAAGAAATTTTCTTATAATTCTATTTTTTATTTAATAGTTATTTATTAATTTTCTATTAGATTTTTATAGTTTTAGACGTATATCTAATAATGTTGCAATGTGCGCTCTTTCTCACTTTTTTAAATAATATATAAAATATTTAATATTTATTTATAATATTGTAACATATCTATTTTTTTTTATATTTTACCATGTAAAGATTATATATAAAATATTAAGATAAAAAAATAATTAATAAAAAAATAGAATTACCCGCATATCCGACCCGACTCGTCAAAAATAAAATTACGAGAATATTAAGGCTGACCCGACCCGACTCGATTTTCAGCCCTCTTTCTTAGAAGGAGTCTGCCGGTGGTCAAATCGGGTTTACCCACTCGGTCGACCCGGATTTAACCCTAGCTGGTGAGTAAACTGGGTCGGTGGCCAGGTCAATTTTTAAAGCATTGTTTGTACGAGTGACCTTCTATTTCTCTTGGGTTATATTCATCAGCCTTCTACTCCTTTGTAGAAGTCCGGCAAACTTCCACGACGGCCTGTCAGCCTCCCCTCCTCCCACTTACAGTCCCCCCAACCTTTCGGTGCATGTGGGGAGAGAGCCCACGGCCAACCAATTGAAATGGGCCCATTATCATCCTGAGGCCGATGCTGCCAAGGATTCTGCAAGGGATCAATGCTTCCGAAGTGTTTTTTTACCTTGCACTAAATTCCAAAAAAGTCATCATCCAAGCCTATGTTTTTGCTGTAATTGTTGCATATAGAGACATGGTTGGTGTCCTTTTTCTAGGCCAGCTGGTTGTGTTTAAGCTGGAATGTTGCTTTTGTTTTTTTATTAGAAAGCTGGATTTACTCTGTTGCTAGTTTCTTGAGTGATTTTGATGGATAGAATAGATATGTAGATCGCAGGAGACCCTAAAAGAGTCACTTTCGCTGGACCGGGCCTTAAATGGCCAGGTGAAGTGATCCCCTTCTTTACTCCGTCCCACATTAAAATGAAAAGTGATGGTCATAATTGTCCAAGGCCGGCCAAATCGCCCGGGCAAAGAAGGCCTAAGCTGGTTTAGTTTATTCTCAGTCATAGGGTTAAAATTAACAAATCTTAAATAAATACTTGTTTTTATTTATTTTGTCACTACACTTGTAAGCATGATCTCACTAATGCATTTTTAGACAGCTATGGTAGTCTTATCACAAAATATTTACTTAAGTGAAGCCTTGTAATTTCCCTGTAAATGTTTTTTTTCTTGTGCTGATACATGAGTGCCATTTACTAAGTATATAGCACTTGTTTTGCATTAATGAGACATTAATACGGAGCAAACAAACATAATAATCAAAGTCTCATAATATAAATCCATACTCATGCGTATTAGTCTTTTATATACTTACATATACTCTTATACTTACAGTCTTTCTTAGAATCTTATATTTATTCTTTTGCTCATTCAGTCTTACATGTACTCGTATAGTCTACTCAAACTCATATAAACTTACTCTTGTTTGTACAATCTTACTCTTACTTATACACTTACTTTCGATAACTAAAACTCATTATAATTTAATTAGATCTAGTGTAAATAAAAAAGAATGTCAAGCGGGCATCACCTCAACATTTGGGGAGAAACTAGATGTCATAGACTTTTCTAAAAATAATACACACCTATGCTCATAGGGTACAAGATTAAGTATGTAAGAACAAATCCATGATACTACTTACCTGAGTGGGCAAATGTCTTCTCTCTGAGGCTATAAGTGCAAACTAAGAGCTATAAAGTGCTAACTAAGGGCAAAAATTATATAGTATTACTTTTGGGTCGAAATCTTACAGTGTCACATACGAATCTAGGCTTAAATACATCACTGTTGTAGAATTTTATTTGTTTACTCGAAAACACACGAATCAAAGGTAGAAAAGTGGCTAAACGAGGTCAATCTCACATAGACTTGAAATTAAACAACTAAATTTTTATCTAATCTTGTCTAATCCTAATCTAAATAACAAATTATCAAGTAATAGCCTACTTTGAAAACCTTAAAACAAGTAAGAATGAAGAGCAAACTAAATAAAATAAGTAAAGTTACCAAAACTATAAAAAACAAGTAATAAAATTCAGAGTTAAATCCCTAAAACAAGTATGAATGAAAAGCAAAGTAAATAAAATAAGTGTTACCAAAACTATAAAAAATAAGTAATAAAATTCAAACTTAAATCTAATAACTAACAAGAATCAAAACTCTGAGTATCAATCTAAACTAAGAAAGAAATATCAAATGATTTGAATATCCAATCAAGCAAACTACTAAGGCATGGAAATCTACACAAATTAATTTGTAAAGAGTCATGTCTATAATTGTTGATTCAATTTCCGTACTATCTCATAATACTTTAGAATTCAATCTCATGTATTATAGAAAATATCATCATTAAACATACATTCAAGAGTAAAAATTATGATATCCTTTGCTTAATAAGATTAAGACTAAGTCCATAATTGTATCTACAAGATGCAAATCATAATTAATACCTAACCCTAATTGAAGAGTTAAAAATTTAAGCAACTTAAGAATAAAAACCACCTCAAATTATAAGAAGAACATAATTAATCTTATATCCAAGATAGAGTTTATCAATTGCAAATAGGTAGAACAATCAAACATTGAAGCACATGTAAAAGAAATTTACTCAAATCTGATGATCATTAATCCATACAAATTAACAAGGCTTCATCCTAGCCTTAGATAAAAAACTTAGCTACTCATTAACCTAAAAACTAAAACCACAATCTCCATGAAATTAAATGGAAAGAAACTTACAAGTTTAGAAGAAAATCAAGAAAAATTGAAAATTTTCTAATTGCTAAAGCACCAGTCAACGTTTATTGTCTTCAACATCTCTTCTATGCTACAGTACCCACGAGAACAAATTTTATCTTGCTGATTTTTATTTCTCCAGCTTTTGAGGTTCAATTATTTCACTTTCCAAGTTGTTTTCTCGATGATTTTGGAGGATGGTATTGAGTGATTTCATCTCTGGTTCATTCTATTCTTCTCTCCTCAAATATAAAATTTCTTTGCTATGTTCTTATTGTTCTGGACAACACTATTTATCCCATCTTTAAGCTATTAATTCCATTCGTAAATTGGTTCTTTCTTCTTATTCTCCTTTCCTTTTCCTTCAATTGTTTTATTTCTTCTTCTCTACAATTTTTTTCATGCTTTGTTTCTCTACGAATTTATGTTGTCATTATCTATGGACATTGCTTATTTGGGTCTCCTCTCCTTATTGCATTGGCTACATTCTTTTTATTAGCTCTAACTTGAGTTTCCTTTCCTTGACCCTTCTTATTGGTATTCTTTCCTCTTCTTGGTCCATCTTTACTTGCCTTCCATAATCTCACACCAAAAGGCTTCTATTCTGCTAATTTTGGCTATGCAAACTTCATCTTAATTACCAAGCTCCATGTCCAAGAACATGAATTAGTGCACCTCTACTTTTCAGCCTCTAAGCAAACTTAAATTCAACAATATCCTCAATATCATGCCCCACCATACCCCCCTTGTGCAATGACCCTAATTTTTAACACGATCTCTTTAAAGTTTATTTTTAATAATTTCTTAAGTCCGGTTAGAACTCGTAGAGACGAGTGTAACAAGTCATGAATCATGTAAAATGGAGGTAGGGAACAAAAGTTATGACCTTGGGAAGCGTGGCAGGACCCACTTTTAAAATATGGGTAAACAAGTTCATAAGTGGTCTAGTCTCATAGGGCTCGTCAATACGAGCTCAAACGGTACCAAGAACGCGCGAAACCGAGTTTGGGATAGGAGGTTACGTTTATTTGAAGTTTTATAAAAATAAAAAAAAACGATTGGCTCGGCTCGGCTCAGCCGCACGGTGCACGCGACGAATGCTCGTAATGAATGCACATTTGTCACGTGCGCCTACCAAAATTGGCAGCACCCACCGGTTTTGGCGGCGGCGCCTGACCATTTCCGGCAGCGCACCACCACCCTCCTCCCCTATAAATACACCATCCCGGCCAGAATTTTTACCACAACTCATTTTCTTACCCCTCTCACTGTTTTTACTATTCCCGACCCGTTTTAAGTCTAAATTACATGATCCAAGACCCGTTTCCTACTAAATCGAGGATACTCTACACACCGGATGGGTTATTTTCTTGAGGCGACCTCTCTAAAATCAAGAAAACCCTACCCCGTCCCTAATCCCCCCCTTTCTTCTTTTTATTGTTTTTGGACCATTTCAAACCATTTTCAACTTGTTCAAAAGCCGTACCCCACTAAATCGAAGGTGTTCTATGCGTAGGGACTGTTATTCTGCCGAATTTCCTACTCGAAGGAAGGATCTTCTTTATACTCTATAAGGGTATTTCTTATACTCCGCACGCATTATAGGTAGGTAGTTTTAAATTCTAATCGTATGCGGAGATTTTAACTCGCCAAAGTTCTGCTAAAGGTTTTCTTCTAATTTTTCTGAAAAGAAAACTCTATTTTTAAAAGCATCTCCTCTTTTTAGAAACTTCTCCGAGTTTTGGGTAACCATACCCTCTAGATAGTTCTTGGTTTTTCGAAACTGAGGATTATTATGATGATGATTCTGGGTACCACAACATTTGTCTTTGGCGCGCATACAGGACTGGGATATCATGGGAAAATCCCTTTCCTTCTGTCTCCCGTTGCCCCATGAGCGTTGGTGTAAGTCGTTTGGTATCACGACATTTCTGTGATCGTGTTTTCAGACTTGTTTTATTTTCATAATGATTTTAAAAGAAGGATGACACAATTTTTACATCCATGAAGCATATTCTTAGAACTTAACTCAACCTACTGAGTACGAATTTACTCACGCACCCTCAGATTCTGAAGGTGTGTCACTCGAATCTGAAGGAGCCGACGAAAAGTTTTCTTAAATTACAGTTTTTGTACTTTCTTTTTGTACTTTATGTATTGTTTGGACTGATTGATGTATAAAGGCATGTTATGCCCAATTTTGGATATCTTTGTATAATACAAAGTGTTGTAATTACTCTTTTGGTACATGGTGATCCTTGGCATTTGTAATTAATTTCGTTATGTTTTTAAAAATTATTTTCTTTTATTTCAAAAAATCAAGGGGCATCACACCTTGACCCGAACCCAGTCTAAGAAGGTAGGACGCAGCGCGACGAAGCCTGATGCAACTAATCAAACACATCATCAATATGTAGCAAATGATACTTGTTCTTGATTGTTACCTGATTCAACATTCAGAAATCAATACAAAGCCTAAGAAAACCATCTTTCTTTTTGACAAAGAGAACCAGTGTGCCCCAAGGAGATGCACTAGGCCTTATGTATCCCTTTTCCATCAAGAGATCATAATAGAGAATCATGTAAAACCTGCATTGAAAAGTAAAATAACCTAGATCACCTAACAACCCATTCAGGATATAATTGCATAATGTCCTACTAGACTTCTATGCTCATCTGTGTTAGGCTTAGCCTTTTTAAGTTTTTTATAAGATTCGTGTAACAAGTATAGGCTAGTGACTCCTAATCCTATTGGCTCAAGGCACTTGGTGTTGAAGCACTCCTCAGGCTTAATAAATTGAACCAAATACAAGGATATGCATGTCATAAATTAGTCAACTCTACCTTTGGACTCGAACACCCTATGATTAGTGAGGCACACCGAGACCCGGTCCACTCAATAGAGAGACATTAATTTTTTTTAGCTTCTTACAAATATTTTTATTTTTTTTTACTTAAATTTTTTCTCTTTTTTTTCTTGAGCACATTATACACTCAACCTTAATTGTGAAGAAAGAAAGTCCTAGACTGATGTACCAAACAAGAATAGTCAAGTACAAACTCTATTATGATAACATGAGTACTATTAGATCATAACAAAGTTTTACTCTCATAAAAAAATAATTACTTAGATTCAATGATATCCATCCATATGTAAGACCATAATCAAGTGCTCGAATTCTCACTTAGACAAATATCTTTCTAATTTTTCAAAATAAGAGCACAAGAAACCAATATGATGTAATAGTCATATAAACACGTTCTAAACAATGATATCATTAAATATAGTCACATGTTTAAAAGAAACATCAATGTAAATAAGCAAAAACATAAAATAAAATAATCTATATTTTTTATTTTATCATATTTCACTAAAATTAAGACAATTACTCTATAAACAAATACAAAAAATCTTTCTACACCCCCAAACCTAAACTAAACATTGTTCTCAATGTGACAAAAGAAAATAAATACAATGCTTAAGATAAGAAAAGAGGGAAAAGAAGAGAGGGTACCTCTGTTGACATGCTCATGTACAAGGCTATCAAAAGAAAAATGGTCAATAAAGCACAAACATAATCACATGTGGAAAATCAATAATGAATCAAATAAATACATCCAAATCATGATTAGAACAATCAACAAAGATAATAAACTGAAAATTAATTAAAGAAAAACACTAACTACTAAATCAAACAAAAATAACTAAAAAAACCTAAAGTTGGGTTGCCTCCTAAGAGCACTAAGTTTATTGTCTTCAACTAAACAGACTTGAAGCTGAGACCTAATAAACAAGATCTTCTAGAAATAATTTATCAACTTCTAAACTCCTCAACTCTACAAATGGTTTGAGACGATCACCATTAACTTTAAACACATCACCATTCCTAGGATTCACAATCTCAACTGTCTCCATGAGAATAAATAGTCTAAGCTATGAAAGGACCTGGCCATTGAGATCTCAATTTTCTAGGAAATTAATGCAAATGAGAATTATAAAGAAGGACCTTTTGACTAGGTGTAAAAGATTTCCTCAAAATATTTAGATTATGAACCTTTTTTATTTAGTCCTTATAAGTTTTAGCACAATCATAAGCATAATTTTGAATTTCCTCCAACTCATTAATTTGCAACTTGTCTATGAACACTGCCTTGTTAAGATCAAAATTCAATTGCTTTATTGCCCAATATGTTCTAACTCAACAGGAAGATGGCAAACCTTTCCAAAAATAATTTTGTATGGAGACATTACAATGGGAGTTTTAAATGCAGTACGGTATGCCAACAATGCATCATTAAGTTGTAAAGACCAATCTTTCCTACTAGGGTTTACCATTTTCTCCAAAATGTGTTTAATCTCCCTATTAGAAATCTCAACTTGACTAGTAGTCTGGGGGTGGTAAGGTGTAACAATTTTATGGGTTATGCCATATTTCTTTATTAACTGCTCAAAAACTATATTACAAAAATAATTCCCTAAATCACTAATAATGGCACATGGAATACCAAAGGATGCAAAAATATTCTCTCTCAAAAACTAGAGCACAACCTTGTGATCAACGGTTTTGCAGGCAATAGTTTTTACCCACTTAGACATATAATCTACCCCAACAAGGATGTACATATTACCAAAAGAATTAGGAAAAGGACCTATAAAATCAATGCCTAAGCATCAAATATATCAACTATCAATATTGGATTGTGACATTATGTTTCTACGTGAAATACTCTCTAACTTTTGACATCTTTCATAGGTTGAGCCATAAGTGTGAGAATCTCTAAAAATGGTGGGCCAATAAAATCCACATTGTAAAATCTTTGGAGCAGTCTTTCTAGAACTAAAGTGACCACCACAAGCATGATCATGGAAAAAGGAGATGACACTTTGTTGATCATTTTCAAGAACACACCTCCTAATTATCTGATTAGGACAATATTTGAACAAGTAAGGGTCATCCCAAAAGAAGTACTTATCCTCAGCTAAAAACTTGCATCTATCTAGTTCAATCCAATAAGAAGGATTTTGCTCAATAACAAGATAATTTACTATATTAGTATACCAAGGCAACTGGGAGATATGAAGTGAATGCTCATCAGGAAAGGACTTAGTAATATGTATAGAATCATTAGTAAAATCAATTGTTAATCTAGATAAGTGGTCTGCTAGAATATTTTTGGAACTCTTCTTATCCCAAATATCAAGATCAAATTCTTGTAGCAACAATATTCATCGAATAAGATGAGGTTTAGCATCCTTTTTAAATAAAATGTACTTCAATGCAACATTATCCGAATAGACAAGGACCTTAGTCCCTAATATATAGGACTTAAACTTATCTGGTGCAAAAACAACAACTAACAACTCCGTTTCAGTGGTGGAGTAGTTGAGTTGAGGAAGTTTATCAATACACTGCCCCAAAACAACACTAATGGTATAATAAGAGGCATCACACATAATCTCAAAGGGAATACTCCAATCAATTGGACTAATAATAGGTCAATTTAGTTTTCAGTCTTTCAAAAGCATGAAGGCACTCATCATCAAAGACAAATGGAAAATCCTTGGCAAGAAATTTGTAGAGCTTAAGATGGAAAAATCATCTATAAACACCTCTAGGAAACAATCTACCATGTTTGAGAAAATGCTAATCATGCACCATTGAAAAGTGGTAGTGCAGTGCATAACCCAAAATGCATGTGATGTTAGGCAAACATCCCAAAAGGACAAGTGGAGGTAGTCTTCTCTTGATCCTCAAGTGCTATAGGAATTTGGTTATAACTGGAATACCAACTAAGAAAGCAGTAATAAGCATGGCCGGCTAACCTCTCTAACATCTGATCTATGAAAGGAAAATGAAAGTAATCTTTCTTTGTCATAACATTCGACTTCTTGTAGTCAATACAAACCTGCCAACCCATTTGAACACGAGTCAAAATTAACTAATCAGAATCATTCTTAACTAATGTTATGCCAGACTTCTTGCATGATTGGGTAAATGACACCCACATCCAGAAGCTTCAAATTCTTTGCCCTAACCACATCTTGCATGATAGAGTTTAAGCGCCTTTAAGATTCACATGAAGGTTTAATATTTTCTTCTAAGTGAATTTTGTGCATAACTAAGAATGACTAATAACCATCATGTTAGGAATTGTCCACCATATAGCTTCCTTGAGATCTTTATGGACATCAATTAATTTTTTCTCTTGATTATCATCCAAATTGGAACTTATGATGACTGGTTAAGTTTTAGAAGAACCTAAAAATACGTACTTAAGGGTGACAAGGAATTTGCATTGAATGATAGAGTTGGCTTTCTCTATTAGGAATGCCTTTTTAGGAACATTTATTTTCCTCTTAATTGTAACTAAGTTTTAAAAAAAAATAGCATAAGAGGGTACTTGTTGGATAACATCAAGGAATAGGTTGTTTATTTGCACTTGCTTAAACACCTCTAAAATATCTCCAAACTATGCATTTTTATTAAGATTGACAAGTTTTTAAGGAAATGAGGCTTTTGGCACAACATTCCTAACTGGGGGGTCAACTAAAAAAGGTGGGGAGACATTGGTTTCCTATTTCTCTGACTCAGTATTCTCAGTTCCTTCTTCTTCAAGAATTTTCACATGATTATCAATCTGTCTCTCAGATCTAAGAGTGGTGATTAACTGGACATGCCCTTGGTCATGTGATGAACTTGAAATATTACTAGTAACATATTTACCTTTAGGGTTGGGTATAGGTTGATTGGGAAACTTGTCTTTCTCTCTCTACACTACATGAGTTGATGACTGGCCAATTTGAGTTTCTAGTTTGGCTATGGCATTAGTGTTCATTTGACTAGAATTTTTCAATTCTAATATGACTTTATTAGTAGACTGCATGAATGTTTTGAGAGACTATTCAAGTGATGAATGTTGACGTGGTGGTGCAACAACTTGAGGAGCTAATTAGGGAACAGAGGTATAGGATGGATTAGGCTACCTAAATTGAGTAAACATTTGGTGCGTTGGAGGCCCTACTCCATTCATGGGAGGTTGGTTTTGCCTCCAAGAGAAATTTGGATGATTTTGCCAATTTGGATTGTATGTCTTAGAGAAAGGATTGCCAAACGCTTTCCCATAATTGTTTAGTCCATTAGCTTGCTCAGAAAAACACTCAGAATAACGTAGCATGGAAGGACAAGTTTGAGTAGTGTGCATTGGAGTTGCACACAAAGAACACAATTCGTTTGGAATTCAGTTGGTAGAATTCATGTTTCTTGCAAGGGATTCATGGCCTCTACTTTCTAGTCAGTTGGTCTAACCTAGCTTTCATGTTAGTATCTTCCCTTACTTCATATAAGCCTCATTTCCTATGGTTTTGGGTTTATTTTTCTCTATGGCTCAAAAAATCCCATTACTGGGAACTTTCAAACAAACCCTCTAAGAACTTATGCACTACATCATCATTCAGACTCATGAAACAACCACCGTTCATGTATTCAATCATAGTACAGTATGTTTGAGTGAAACCATTATAAAAGTATTAACCAAGCCGCCATGTTTCAAAACCATGGTGGGGACACTTCAAAATCAAGTCCTTAAACCTCTCCCAACTCTCATAAAAATTTTCATACTCCTCTTGACAAAAGTCAATTATCTCTCTGCTTAAGGTATTGGTTTTGGACATTGGAAAAAATTTGGAAAGGAACTTGCTAAAAGTCCCTCCCATGAATTAATAGACCCCGCTCGCAAAGAATTTAACCATGCTTTTGCTTTGTCCTTTAATGAAAAAGGGAACAAGCGCAAGCAGACTGACTCATCAAAAAAATATGAAACTTGAATGTAGCACATATTTCAAGAAAATCCTTTATATGCATGTAAGGATCCTATAAGACCATGAAAGGTAGGAAGAATTTGAATGACTTGAGATTTTAACTCAAGTGTGTGGCAAGGCAATACTATGTACGAGGGAGGATTGATAGAAATTGGTGAAAATAATTCCTTAAGGAGTTTGACTTCTGCATTGTTATCTCTCATTGTGAATGGAAGATGTGTTTCTATTTCACTACTCTCTAGGGGATTGAAATCAACTCGAACTAACCGGTGTGTTTGATCACATAGCCATGTGGTCATACACAACTAACCCCTCTCTAAAACTCCTTATTTTCACCCATTCTCTCTCCCCCTCTCTCGCTCTTTTTGTTTTTTTTTTGAAACCCTAAGCTAAAACTAATAGAAGAGTAAACTTAGTTAAGATTTAATTTATTTTCCTTTACAAGTCCCCGACAGTGACGCCAAAAAATTGTTGTAGAATTTTAATTTTTTACTCGTAAACACACAAATCAAAGGTAGAAAAGTGGCTAAAAAAGGTCAATCCCACATAGACTTGAAATTGGAAAACTAAATTTTAATCTAATTTTGTCTAACCCTAATCTAATTAACGAATTATCAAGTAATAGCCTACTTTAAAAACCCTAAAACAAGTAAGAATGAAAAGCAAAGTGAATAAAAGAAGTAAAGTTACCAAAACAATAAAAAACAAGTAATAAAATTCAAAGTTAAATCTAATAACTAACAAGAATCAAAACTCTGCGTATCAATTTAAACTAAGAGAGCAATGACAAATGATTTGAATATCCAATTAACCAAAATACTAAGGCATGGGGATCCGCACAACTTAATTTGTAAAGAGTCATGTCCATGATTGTTGATTCAATTTCCATAATATCTAATAACACATTAAAATTCAATCTCATGTATTACTAAAAATATCATTATTAAGCATACTTTCAAGAGTAAAAAAATATGTTCTCCTTAGCTTAAAAAGATTAAGACTAAGTGCATAATTATATCCACAAGATGCAAATCATAATTAATAATCAACCCTAATTCAAGAGTTCAAAATTTAAGCAACTTAAGAATAAAAACCACGTCAAATCATAAGAAGAACATGATTTATCTTATATCCAAGATAGAGTTTATCAATTGCAAATAGGTAGAATAATCAAACATTGAAGCATATGTAAAAGAAATTCAGTCAACTCTCATAATTATTAATCCATACAAATTAACAAAGCTTCATCATAGCCTTAGATGAGAAACTTAGCTACTCATTAACCCAAAAACTAAAACCATAATATCCATTAAATTAAGTGGAAAGAAACTTACAAGTTTAGAAGAAAATAAAGAAAAATTAAAAATTTCCTAACTACTTATTGTACCGATTAACATTGATTGTCTTCAACATCTCTTCTCAACTTTAGTACCTACGAGAAAAAAAAAAATTCTTGCTAATTTTCATTTCTCCGGCTTTTGTGGTTCAATTATTTCACTTTCAAGCTATTTTCTAGATGATTTTGGAGGATGGGATTGAGTGGTTTTATCTCTGGTTTGTTCTATTCTTCAACATATCTTCTCTTCTTCAGTACCTACGAGAAAAAAAAATTTCTTGCTAATTTTCATTTCTCCGGCTTTTGTGGTTCAATTATTTCACTTTCAAGCTGTTTTCTAGATGATTTTGGAGGATGAGATTGAGTAGTTTTATCTCTGGTTTGTTCTATTCTTCTCTCTTCAAATCTAAAATTTCTTTGCTACGTTCTTATTGTTCTAGACATTATACCATCTTTAAGCTATTAATTCCATCCGTAAATAGGTTATTTCTTCTTATTCTCCTTTCTTTTTCCTTCAATTGTTTTATTTCTTCTACTCTGTAGTTTTTTTCATGCTTTGTTTCTTTGCAAATCTATGTTGTCATTATTTATGGATGTTGCTTGTTTGAGTCTCCTCTCCTTATTGCATTGGCTACCTTCTTTTTATTGGCTCTATCTTGAGATTGATTTACTTGACCCTTCTTATTGGTATTCTTTCCTTTTCTTGGTCCATCTTTACTTGCCTTCCATAATCTCACACCGAAAAGCTTCTATTCTGCTAATTTTGGCTTTGCAAGCTTCATCTTAGTCACCAAAGTCCTTGTCCAATGATATGATTTATTACACCTCTACTTCACAACCTCTAAGCAAATGTAAATTCAACAATATCCTCAACGCTAGAATGAGACTCCAGTAGTTAACTCTGCAACTATAATTCTCTCTTCTACATGTTCACTTTCACTAACTGTTGATATGATAAAAGTTCATTTTCCCTAATTAAATCCATACAATAAAAAACTTGCCCAAATTCTGTTTAAGAAGAAGTTCATATCCTTGCCAATGGTTTAAATGCCTCGAGAAGTGTGCCTTTCCTACAAAATATAAAAAGTCAAAGTTTAGACATGTAATATATAAATAAAATCCTGTCTTTATTTGAATACAAGCCTAAACTACCAATATCTCCCAAATTAATTAATATATAAATCAAACTACTAATCTCTATCTTAACATAAATAAACTCTAATTAACCATAAATTAGCCTAATCCTATGCTAAAAAAAAAGGTAAATAGGCATATAAATGTATAAAAAGCACGCACATCAATCACCGAGACAACATTAGGAAAAACATACAATTTTCTCAATTGAACATCATATGTTTTTGCTTAAATATAACACTAAGATAGTATCCCGTATGATAAACACCATAGCTATACATGAGAAAAGCTAAGTCAAGTAATTATTGGTTAGCTCAAACACGAAACTTAATTTTTCAAACCTTTGAGGTCTCACCCTCACAAAGTTATTGTATTAGGTTTGCTTACAATTTAAGTTCAAATTAGATAACTTAAGCTAGTACAATTATGCCATGAAATCCTCTTGTCTTACTGTCTTCTACTAACCAATCCGAAGTGGAACCTATTTTGAAACTCTGGTTCATAAGTGCAACATACTTTACTCAACCCATCATCTCATAACCTTAGTTCTCCATTCATTTCCACATATTGATGTAGGAGACCCTTCACATACACATACACATTCATTCTATGCCATCCTCCTCATGGGTAGATATATATTCCCAAAAATCATCAAACTAAGCCTCTCTTATCTAACTTCAGTTATCAAAGTCTCACTAATACCTTACATATTTTTCTTACATTTTAGCTCAAAATATCTACATAATGCTTATACAATTGTGTTATGAAATCTTACTATCTTACAGTCCTCCACCTAAGTATTCAGCTCGTTCCTCTAACATTCGATCCAATCAAATCCAATCTTAGCCCATAAAACAGATGCCCCTGACATCAAACACATCGTTGCAAACCTACATCAAAACCCACACACAATCAATCTAATATAATTTATCTTACATCTTACAAATCTCTTCCATACTCGTCATTCCTCACACATACATTTCACAGACCCATAATTTAGCACACAACTTACCAACATATTCATTAGCAATCACACTAACATACACACACATCCAAAAACATAAATCATAGTCATAACTTACATGTTCGTCATACACATAATTGAATATACAATCTTTCATCATTCTTCAGTCTTACATAGTACAATAGGGTCATGATCAATATCCAAAGCATCAAATCTTAAAATCCCAGCATGTTGCTAATCAAACAAAGCATGCTATCATGAAATTATGAGTTCAAAGTCCCCTACCTCATAATCCATGCTAGTTCGATGGTGAGCAAAAGACAGTGGCAACATCGGCAATAGAATTGGTGGGAAAAAGCATTGCCTAATCTAGAGAGCTCTTGTCTTGTGGAATTAGGGAATGCCCAAGGTAATCTTGGGCAAGACAAGGGGCTTAAATACACTTTGGTTAGAGGATTTGAGGACCATGGTGGTGCACAAGGGGCGACTGGGAGCAAGGACATGCCGAAAAGAGTGGCGATTCAACCAAAAATAGGGTTGACTAATTGAAGGTCAAAACTAACTAGTGTCAATGAAGGTTGATAGTTAGTCAACCTTAAAACACATGCATGACAACATGCACGTGCGGCCAAAGGGGAATGAGAGGGGGAGAAGTGTTGTCGTTGGGTTAGAAGGTGGCTTAGTCCAATGGTGGTTAGATTTGGCTAGCAGCGGGGTGGATCAATTGTGAGATTGCACACCCACATGTTTTCCTTGGAAAACCAATTAAATAGGTCATTTTTTGGGTGGATGGGTGTCAAAATAGGTAAAACAAGTGATGGAAAAGGGTTGTCCTGGCAGGGACGAAACAGAAGGCAGTTTGTCTAGCTGGAAGCAACCCACAACGGCTTCGATTTTGTCCTCAGATGTCTATGTAACACCTCGTGTTCCAATTACGCTTAACTTAGGAGGGTTAGGGGTAGTATATAATTTTAGTTAAATTTTAAGGGGTTTGAAAAGATTGAATCTTGGTATATGAGTAGAGCTTGAAGTAACGAGTGTAACAAAATAAGGAACATGCGAAACGAAGGTCGGGAATGAAATTTATGTCCTGAGGAAGTGTACTACATGGGCAAGACCCACTTTAAAAATGTGAGATAACCTACCCATGTGCAGTCTATATTCGAAGGGCTCGTCGATATGAGGTTGTTAGTACCAAGAACGCACAATTCCGACTTCAGTGTAGGAAGATATCATATTTTTAAGTTTTGAAAAAAAAAGAATAAAAAATTATTAAAGGTGTTTCCATGTGGCAGCACACGGTGACGCATCAGAAAACAAATACACATCAGTTATGCATGATGTTTGTCAGACACGCGCGCTCACCTCATTCTACTATATATACTTCGGTTCTTCATATTCAGAAATATTCTGAAACTTCTTTTCTTTGTTTCTCATTCGTTTTAAGCCCAATTCAAGTGGTTTAAAAGGCGTTCTTAGCCAATTCGAGGGTGTTCTATGAAATGGAAGTGTTCATTCCTTGAGTTAGTGACTCTATAAGGGAAAAGATGCCCCAGGGCAAGAAGATACTCTGCTCGTCGACCTCAAGCCCCAAATAGGGAGAAGTGGCCCAGAGTAAGAGGAGGCTCCGTCCTCCGCCATTGAGCCGCAAAAAGAGAAGCAACCCTCAGTAGGGGAGGCTCCGTCCTCCACCAAAGGGCCACATAGTGTGAGATACATCCTCAAGTTAAGGGGAGGGCTATTTTGTAGCTTACGAGCATGGAAAGAGAATAGAGTCTCCAGGTAAGGGGAAGGCCTATCCGCTGCCTACGAGCATGTTGAGAGAAAAGTAACTCCGATTAGGGGAGGTTTTATCTGCTGCCTACGAGCACGGAAAATGTGAAGTGTCCCAAGTTAAGGGGAGGTTATGTCTATCACCTTTAGGCTACACCGAGGGAAACATCCCGGTTTAAAGGGAGTGTCTGTCTGCCTCCTTTAGACGTAATGTGACTTGAAAGATGTTCTGGAGCTAGAGGAGGTTTTGCCTGCCATCTCCGAACCTAAAAGGGAGGACGCTTTGAGGAAATGAGCAATTTTGAAATGTCGTTACTTCTGGAACTACGGGGGAGTTTGCATTTCTAACATTCCATTTTAATATGATTTATATGCATGTACATCTTACTTAGTGTCACTAATATTCTAATTATCTATATGGTTTGCTATGATCTAATATATGCTGATATGTTCTGATTCAATATGCTTTTATATACTCTGTTGTGATCCGATCTGCTCTGAAATGCTCTGTTATGATATGATAAGCTCTGATATGATATGATATAATCAATTATGGTCAAATAAAATCTGATATGATCTGATGGGATATGATATGATCCAATCTACTCTGTTGTGTGTTCTGCTATGCTCTGTGATAGAGTGAGAGGTATGATTCCACTAATTTATTGGCTTCCATTTGATTCTGATGGTTTATGAGATTTCTGTTTGACTTCGAATGATTTAGTCGGATATAAGAATATATGTATTTTAACGTATATGAATTTGTGATGCTTGATGCATGTATTAGCCGTTAGGTAGAACTGTGTTCGGATACAATCATATTGGAATAATATCATAGATGTTATCCAATACGTACGTCGGCAACCAACAGCAAGGCGACGTTGGCCCGATCCAAATTAATTATAAAACTAGGTTTGTTCTAGCCTATGCACAACAAAGCACTAATGCTCTGTAGTGCATAGAGAAATGTTACGACTCTCGCACATAGAGTCTGCCACTCCTGGTTGGTTTCATTTTAGTTTTTCTTTTTAAGCTAATAAACTATGATTTTGTTTTTCAAACAACCCCCGGTTTGGGTTGGTTTTCCGGGTCGGGGTGTTACAAATGGTGTCAGAGGGTTTCTCTGTCTACGAGAGGAAACTATTTTAAAAATATATATTGATTAGAATCCTGATTTTTAATCGAAATTAATCACAAATCTTGCTCTGATTGTGCTACACTGAATTTAAGATTTGTACATTCTATTTTCCATGTTTTGCAATGGATTTAATATGCACATCAGTTGTATGAATTTTGATCTTGAATCTAAAATGATTCAAAATTTTGCTATGAATAAGTCATATCGGGTTTTGATGTGTAATTTTGTTTTGCTAGTGTGGCTCTTAACTCTGATATTTATGAATTATGATATGTTTAATTAAAAGTAATTTGGAATTTTTGTCCTACTTGTGTTGTATCGGATTAATATAATCTCCGATTGTATAAATTTCGCTTTTGAAACGGTTATTATCTAAAATTATTGTTCCGAATCTCAGTTGATACAAATTCTAATTTTTTATTGGAATTAATTTGAAATTTTGTTTCAACTGTGATATTGGATTTAATACGAATATCGAGTTTGAACTTTCTATTCAATATATATGACATCAGATTTAATAAAAACTACGATGTTATGAATTCTAATTTTTAATCGAGAGTTATTTGACAATTTTATTTTGAATCAGTTGTATTGAATTTGACTTGAAATTCTTTTCTGCATATGTTACATCAGATTTCTAATGGACTCCGATTTTGTGAATTCTGATTTGTAATTTAGGAATGATTCGTAAATATGTTTTGTATGTGTTGTGTCTGATCTGATATGAACTTTGATTTTACGAATTCTGATTTTGAATCAATCATAAATATTTGTTTTAAATCCGTTACACGATTGTATTTTGGTGACTTCAATTTCAAGTAGTCTTTCAAATTCACAACAGTAGAATTACCAAGTCATAAGCACCAAACGCCCATGGTAGGGGACACGAGGCAGTATTGGAAGACTCTACGGTTTATTATACCAGGGTATTGAAATAAAATTCAAGTTCGAATTGTATGTTTCCAAAAATTCATTAAGAAATTAATCTTTTTTAAAAAGATGGTGGAACTATATAAGAGTAACCACCAAACACAGCATGGGATGTGAGTGTTAGCGAAAAACTCTAGAGTGGAGACAAATAAGGTTTCTTTGTAGAATATTGAAGATTTAAGGAATGAATTGAAAATTTCTTAAGAAAAATTGAAATCTTTCACTTTAGGGTAAGCGAAGTAGGACAAAATTTTGTACATGGGACAAGATAGTAGTGATAAAAGAGGACTAGGGCTTAGAGAGTAAAAGTCTACTAGTTCGAAGGGTGTCACTAAGTTTGTCAGAGTCAAAGAGCCTATGCACATTAGGAAGGGTGTTTCACAAGTTGACAATGTGTTAAAACCTTAGTATCCTCTGAGGTATCAAAATCCCAAGTCTAAAAATAGGAAGGAACATCAAAAGAGTGATAACCATAAGTTCTTCTTAATTAGACAAATTTAAGCCTTGAAACGCAACATAAATCATCTTACTCAATGTGTCATGAACAAATAAAAAACTAAGTTATGGTGCATCATACTTGAACAATTTGCCTAAAAAGAGGAAATAAATGAATTTAAATCTTAAGAAACCTCAAAACAAAAGCACATGGATTAGAAAGCACACACCACACTCCACACCAAAGAGCGTTACTTAAGAAAAAAAGAAGAAAACTCTTTAAATTTAGATTAAAAAAGATGTCTTAGAAAACTTTAGATCTCAAGTTAATGAGATAAGGAAGTCTACCTTAAGCCTTATGATTGGTTGGCTAGGTAAGGCTAAAGAATCTTACATCTCTTAGGGCATTCATGTTTTTTAGTTTTATCTCATTTTTGCTTTGTTTTTACATGGTTTTAATTCATAGGTTTTGAATAAAAAATTAAAAATGGAATATGATATGAAACAAAAAAATTAGTGTAGCTTTTGCTTGGTTTTGCAATTGTCTTTTTTTGTTTTTTTATAAAGTTCAGCTATTGAGATATTTTAAAATTAATTTTCTTTTAAGTTAAAAAATAACATGATTAGTGGTCAAACACACCTTAACAGAGAGAATGATATACCACAGGGAGTGAAGATTAATTTGATTTCATATGCTTGATGTTGTAATTATTTTATTTTAAAAATTTATACACATCATGTTGAGACTTAAGTCACTTTTAAGTATGAACATCAAGAGAGAATTCTTAAACATAAGTTGACTTAGGTGTTTGGACTTTAATAGAGTCTAGGCGATCAAATTAAAGGATCTTTTGCTAGATTTCTATTTAGAAATCAAAGAAAAGAAAATTTCATGTAATATACTTCAATGCTTATGAATTTTATGTACTTTAATACCTCTTTAAATGATGAAATTGTCTTCTTAAAGATGATGGGGAAGGGCTACCTACTTAGGTTGTCTTACGCTAGTGTAAAGCTCTCATCCACTTGACATTAAGTAAAAAAAATTAAAAAGAAATAAATGAAAGTAAAGAAAGAAAAAATAAAAAATATTATGATGCAAGTAGAGAGGATTCAGAAAATGCCAAACCCTAGAAAAATGAATTGATAAAAAATATTATTAACTCAGAAAAAATGCATGGCATTTTGATTATAAGCTTTTTGATTGTGTTTATCTTCTTAGAAAATTCATGTACCTAGATTCTAGTTAAAGATAGTCGAATAATTTAAACTTAGTCTTTACTAGGGTTTGAACAATTTTATCTCAGTTTGGTTAAGAGTGATCTTGTGAGATTCAAGATTTAAAGAGACAAGAGTTGACTACATTGGTTGTTTTTCTTCAAAATAAATAAAAAGAGGATTAATATGTTACGAAAATAGAAGAAAATTGACAATCACATACCAATGGGGTTAACTGATCTAAGGTAAGGTATTAATGAACATAATATGTGGATGTATTTAGATTAAAAGAGAACTGATCAAAAGGTTTTCAAAAAGAGCTCAACTTTGCCGATTTTGAGTGTTTGATTTTTAATTTCAGCTTTGGATGTCAAAATTTTTTTTATTTTGATTGGAAATGCCTTGAAATAATTTGAGGAATTTTTAAGAATTTTTGCAATTTTTACTATTTTTGAAAAATAAAAAATCGGAATTATTTCATAATCGATTGATCGATCGTCCCAATTGATTGATCATTGGTCAGGTTTTTCATGTCAAAGCTCGGTTTCGAATTTGATTTCACTCCATTTGATCTCCATTCTCTCCAAGCTTTGTCAAAAAGTTAATAGGAGAAAATAGAGTTGATTTGGTGATTTTTTAGCGATAAACATTCAATTTTCCTCATCAAATTCTCAACTTTCTGTGTGGCCACAAGTATGTTCCAAACCAAAAGTTCAATTTTTTAGTTGATTTCAAATGGCCCCTTGCCATTGCCAGGACACAGCAACGGTGAAGACGACTGTGGTATAGTGGTGCTGGACTGGGGTGGTAGCCCTGCCGTCATTGGACCAAGGCCGACTACTAACTAGGAGCTCGCATCCTCCCATGCGAGTTGAGTGTGGATGATGTGCCCGATCCACACCCTTTTTTATATACTTTTTCTTGTTTTTTTTTCCTTCTCTTGCTCATATCTTCTCTTCATTTTTGAAAGTTTTTTTATTCTTGATCCTAAAATAACATATGAGGCATATGTAATATAATTAGCTAATTTTGATTATCAAAACGATGTCAAAACTTCATGTATATTTTTAATCTTACGAATATGAGTAGATGTACTTGTGGTCAAGTCATATTTGGAATTGATTGACTTGAAAAATAGAAGAAAATGTGTTCTTATGATCAAGGTCGAAGACTAGGAGCGTTGAAGGTAAAAGAGGTTAATTTGCACAAACTCACATATACAAATCACTTAGATTATCTTAGAATGAATGAATTAAGTGAATTTGGGAGTTTCTAACTGAATTAAGGTAAAATAGTACCATTGATCAATCGCTGCACAATACATGAGACCAATTGATTAATCAACACTTGAATCAAGCCTTTGTAAAATGAAATCGAGAGTTTATCGATCAATCGCCATATCAAAAGTTCGCTAGCTAGCAATGTCATACCCCAGTTGAAATAGTAAATGATCGATCGATGTGTCAAACAATCGATTGCTATCTACATTGATTGCCTAATTTAAGCTTTTCTTGAAGAGATTATTCCTAATTGGAATCAAATACTTAAACCGAGTTAGTGTACTATTTAAAGGCTAGGGAATCATGAAATTGAAAGGAGGAAAACCTAGAAAATTATAGAGAAGAGAGGAGAGTTCCTTTTCAATTGTTTTCCTGGAGGAGATCATCCTTGAGCTTCATGCATTAATGATGATTTCATAAAGAAACATAACTGAAAGATAAGAGTCTCACACACCAATTCAAAGAGGAGTCGCAGCAAAATCTTCAAAGGAGTTGAAAAGGATCGAGGCTAAAATCAAAGAATAAGAGGAGCTCGTTGTTGTGGCTAAAATGAGGCAAAGACAAAGCAAGTAGAAGAAAAGTTTCAAGTACTTGAGGGAGAAGACTTGAAGGCCAACAACGAAAAGAATTATTTGGAGATCTAAGCAAAAAGGAGTTTTTGGGTTAGAGTCGACAACAAAGGTTAGTGATTTTCTTGTGTCTATGTAGTGTCATATTATCTAGTGCTTTGATTTTAGGCCAAGAGTGGCTATCATGATTTTTTACCCCAGTTGGGATTTTCTACATAAAAATTGTGTGTGCTCATGTGATTTGCTTGCTTTATGGATTGAATGCTTGATATATTGATCATGAATGCACATATACATTAGGTTTTAATTGTTTCCGCTATATAAGAAAATTCTATGCAATGAGGCCATATTTGGTAGTCTTTATCTTTCCAAGATAATCGGACTAGGGGCAATGTGGTGATCCTCTAAACCACCTAGATGTATATTAAACTCTCAACACCAATGTCTTCTTTGTCACATCAGGTTCACTGTTTGTTACTAGGCCCCACACCCAACTCTATAGGTATGAATATCAAAGTAAATAAAAAAAAACCAAATACACAAAAGCATCAAATTTCCTTGTAAAAAACAAGCAAAAAAATAGTAGCAAATTTACAAAAATATTAGGGACATTACAAAAGGTTAGTATGTGATGGATTCATGATTTATATGCATGTAATGATTATTGATTATCTTGAATTTATTATTGCTCATAATATACTTTCTTGTATTGTGCGTGTTGGAAGAATTCAAGGAAGATTCTAAAATCGATGTCCACAAGAGGCCTCTGATCGTTTATAATTAAACCCTTTACAAGTGTACAAGGTAATTGTACTAGGATGAGTATTTAAAGGTTGTCGAACCTCAGGGACGGATGAATTATTACTAAATCTAAAGAGGAATTTGCTGATTGAAAACTAGAAAGAACTTAAACTTAAATTAAGCAAAAGAAAGGAATCAACTAGTTTAAAAGCAAGAGATTAATATGATGGAATTTACTTAGGAAATCAAATCCACTATAGAACCATAACAATTCGTTCACTTTTAATCTAAATCTAGTGTGAATATGAACAAGTATTCTCAGCTACAAGCTAGAATTACTTCAAAAAGAATCATTAATTAAATTCCATGGCATGAACTATCTTCAACAATAGCACGAATCATCTACACTAAACTAACTATAGGCATGACTCGTCTAATCTTAGTATAACTCATCCAAGTCATTAATTATCTGAACATTAAAACTATTGTATGACCATCTCATCTAAATCACAGAAATTAGAATTGATGAAAATATCAAAACCACATCAATCTATCATCTACAAGACAATAAATCAACATAGATTTGAATAAACATGAAAAGCTCTTCCATTAAAAAGGAAATCCTTATCATACAATTGTTATAACTCAAATCAAAACATGTCCTTTCGGACTAAATAAGTTTCGATTAAGCCACGACCGATTAATCCGGCACGCAATTTCACCACATTGCATCCAATCGGTCAAACTCGATTAATCTCGATAAAGCATCAATTGAAATCCATTTTTATGATGCATGCAGCATGATACATATGTGGGCAAGGCATCCATGAATCCTAAAACATGCTAAGTGCTCTCATCAGCCCCTCATGCATCATTCATAATCCTAATATCAATGCTCATCATCATCATTAAACCCCACATGTGTGTGTGTGGCGGCCGCCCCTTTTTTCGACATATAAATATTATCGTCATAAATGTTCGACACGCGTGGCCAACACGAGCGTGTCCAAACACGGCAGCCGTCAATGCTGATCACAGTCACATATGCCTTATTTTAATCGTAGGCATACCATGGAGTTATAGCACAACAAAATATTATACATACGCATTAAAAGAAACTTTTACACAAGCCATGGATTTAGGTTCGTAGAGTTAATAGTTTACAAGCCTTACAAGTCTTCGGGCACATCATGCCCTTAAACTGCAGTCATATAAATATTACATATTTTCCTGAAATAGAGTGTAGATAAAATATCTGAGAGACTATTATTTCTTCACTTCCACCCTCGCTGCATTACCTGCAGAATTTGGGGGTGGGTGAGTATTTTAAAATACTCAGCAGGTTGATTTAAAATCTAACAGAGATGCTAAGCAAAAATCTCTTGAAAAACCTACAAGATTTTCTTTTTAGAAACCTTTATCACGATAAATTATGCGGAAAACATAACGATTCCAAATCAAAACAAATCCACAAGCCGCAACACCCTACGGCCTACCCTCGGCGCTCATGGGGCAAACGAGGGCCACTTGGGGACAGAGCTTTCCCACGATGCTCTACCCTGTGCGCACGCCACTTGCCAATTCATTTTTCTCAGCAGGCATCATCACACTATGATTATTCCGGGTTCTAAAGCCTGTGAATTAATCATCACATCGATCAAACATAGCATCATTCATGCTAAATCAATTCAATACATAGCATTCTTCCATAAATCAATCACATACGTTTAATCATGCGTAAAGAAGTTATACTAAGCATACGATTAGAGTTTAAGGCCCCTACCTTAACCCTTGGTTACGAATTCGTAACTGTAGAAGCACCAAATAAAGAAACCGACCCCACCACAGTGTCCGGAACGTTTGATTAAGTAGAAAACGCCTTTTGAATCACTCGATTTGGACTTACAACGGTTGAGAAAAGAGGAAAACAAGTTCAGATGTGGAAAACTGGAAACCAGAGAAAAAACTGGACCCGACGCACTATTTATAGGCGTGCACATGTGGGGCCCACGCGCGCCACATCGCGTGCACTGGTCTGGCATCACGCCGGCGTGACACATGCATGACTCGCATCACACGCGGCACGCGTCGTCGCGGGCCCGGCCCCGGGTGACACGGAACTTCCACACGGGCCCTCGCGTGTCGCGCACACGGCCCGCGGTCCCACGGGCCCCAGGTCCACGCGGCGCCGGCTGACGCCAGCCACGTGCGTCAGCCTTCCTTTTTATAATATTTTTCTTTTAAAAAAATTTGAAAACTTTAAACGCGTAGATCTTTATCTCCCGAACTCCGATTTACGCGTTCTTGATACCGTTGGGCTAGTATTGACAAGCTCTACAAGACTAGACCCCACAAGGGTAGGTTATCCCAAACTTCAATGTGGGTCCCGCCCATATGGCATGTTTCCCGAGGCCGTATCTTTCGACCCCGGTGTCTGAATTGAGCGCTTCGAATGCCGTTACACTCACTTCTCCGCACTCTACAATAATTTTACGAAGATTTAATACGTAGCAAACTCTAACTAATTAAAAAAATACTACTAACTCCAAAATTAGCTTATTAGAAAACGTTGGAAATTCAGGGTCGTTACATTCTACCCCCCTTAAGAAAATTTTGTCCCCGAATTTGTACCTTTCATTCCTCAAAAAGCTCCAGAAATTTCTGTAGCATTTCACTTTCTAATTTCCATGTCGCTTCTTCAGAAGAGTGGTGTTGCCATAACACCTTTACTAACGGAATTCTCTTCGTCCGAAGAATTTGTTCCCTATGATCCAAAATTCTGATCAGTTTCTCTTCGAAAGACAAATCAGGTTCTAGGGCAACAATGGACTGATCGAGAACATGAGAAGGGTCTCGCAAATACTTTCTGAGCATGGATACATGGAACACATTATGGACATTAGCGAGCTGAGGGGGCAAGGCCAATCTGTAAGCTACTGGTCCCACTTTATCCAAAATTTCGAACGGTCCTATAAAACGAGGACTCAATTTACCTTTAATTCCAAACCTCATAACTCCTTTGGTTGGCGAGACTTTTAAGAATACTTGATCGCCCACACAAAAGTCGAGATCTTTCCTTCTTCGGTCAGCATAGTTCTTCTGATGACTCTGAGCTGTCATCAACCGATTTCTGATGAGTTTCACCTTGTCAGCACACTACTGTAAAATTTTCGACTTTACCAACTTACACTCTCCCACTCACTCCAACTAGTCGGGGATCGACATGGTCAGCCATAAAGAGCTTCATATGGTGCCATACCTATACTGGAGTGATGGCTATTATTATAGGCGAACTCAATTAATGGTAGATGCTCATCCCAGTTGCCCCTCCAATCCATGACACAAACCCGCAACATATCTTCCAAAGTTTGTATGGTTCTCTCTGACTGTCCATCTGTTTGCGGGTGGAAAGCTGTACTAAATCGTAGGTTAGTACCTATCTCTTCCTGGAATCCCTTCCAAAATTGAGAGGTGAAATGACTGTCCCGATCTGAGATTATAGACAACGGCACTCCATGTCGACTCACGATTTCCTTCACATACATCTTTGCCAAAACATTTAAAGATTGAGTCTTTTTTAGGGGCAAGAAATGTGCACTTTTGGTGAGTCGATCTACTATCACCCAAATAACCTCGTGACCTTGCGATGTTCTGGGCAGACCCAAAACAAAATCCATTGTTATATGATCCCACTTCCACTCTGGGATTTCTATTGGCTGCAAGGTACCAGAGGGTTTTTGATGTTCAGCTTTTACCTGTTGGCATGTTAAACATTTGGAGACATACTCTCCTATGTCTCTTTTCATTCCATTCCACCAAAAATTCCTTTTCAGGTCCTGATACATCTTCGTTCCACCAGGGCGGATGGTGTATTGGGATTTATGTGCTTCATATAACAAATCTTGTCTTAGTTCAGGTATTGTCGGAACCACTAATCTTTCCCGAAATCTTATCCCTCCATCAGAGCCTTTGTTGAAGTCGGGCCGTTCTAGTGAAGCATGTACTTCTTCGTCTTCTTTCTGTGCCTCTAGGATGCTCTCAACTAATTCGGATTTCACCTTCAAGTTGGCCACAAGAGAACTCTTGTTTCCCAGCTGCAATCTAGGTTGAGATTCTATCACTTCCTCCATCAATTTCCATTTTTGGGCGAGTAATTGAGCGACCCTTCCCTTAGCTTTACGACTCAAAGCGTCTGCCACCACATTTGCTTTTCCAGGGTGGTAATGGATAGAAAAATCATAATCTTTTATGTACTCTATCCATCGTCTTTGCCTCATATTAAGCTCACGTTGAGAAAATATATACTTCAGGCTCTGATGATCCGTAAAGACTTCAAACTTTTCTCCATATAAGTAGTGTCTCCAAATTTTTAAGGCAAAAACTACAGCCGCCAATTCGAGGTCGTGAGTGGAGTAATTACTTTCGTGTCTCTTTAACTGCCTTGAAGCATAAGCAATTACTTTCTCATCCTACATTAGTACGCATCCAAGACTTGTACCAGAAGCATCGCTATACACTACATATCCTCCACTGCCAAATGGTAAGGATAAGACTGGAGCGGTGGTCAACTTCCTTTTTAATTCTTGAAAGCCTTTTTCGCATTCCTCATTCCATATAAACTTTACCCCTTTTCTAGTTAACTTGGTTAAGGGCAAAGCTATACTTGAAAATCCCTGAATGAATCTTCGATAATAACCGGCGAGACCTAGGAAACTTCTGATTTCCGTAACTGTCTTAGGCCTCTCCCACTTCATCACAACCTCAATCTTGGTTGGGTCTACGGATACTCCGTCCTTAGAAATAATATGACCTAGGAAAACAATCCACTCTAGCCAGAACTCACATTTACTCAATTTAGCATAGAGCTGATGATCCCTCAGGGTTTGCAGAACAACCTGCAAATGCTCTCTATGCTTTTCTGGACTAGAAGAATAAATCAAAATATCATCAACAAAAACGATTACAAATTTATCCACATGTGTATGAAAAACACGATTCATAAGATCCATGAAAACTGCTGGAGCATTTGTTAATCCAAATGGCATCACTAAAAATTCGTAGTGGCCATAACGGGTACAGAAAGCTATTTTTGAAATGTCCTCGTCCCGTATTCTTAACTGATGGTACCCCGACCTCAAATCTATTTTTGAGAAAACTCTAGCTTCTTGCAGCTGGTCAAACAAGTCATCAATCCGGGGTAAAGGATACTTATTCTTTACAGTTATGGAATTAAGCATCCTATAATCTATGCATAGTCTCAGTGTTCCATCTTTCTTTCTTACAAATAGGACTGGAGCTCCCCATGGTGAAACACTGGGTCTAATGAATCCTTTATCGAGTAACTCCTGTAATTGACTCTTTAATTCTCTCAGTTCTGCAGGAGCCATCTGATAGGGTGCCTTAGAGATAGGACCTGCTCCTGGTATTAAGTCAATGTTAAAATCTATCTCTCTTCTCGGCGGCACCCCTGGGAGATCATTAGGAAACACATCTGGGAAGTCTCTTATCACATCAATATTTTCTAAACTAGGAGTCAAACGCTCTTCAGAAATCACGGTGGCAAGATACGCGTGACATCCTTTAGACATTAATTGTTGAGCCTTAATAGCAGAGATGATAGATGCCCCTGTATGTTCCTTATTTTTATAAAAGGTAAAAATTATTTCTCCATGCTTATAGAACATTACTCTTTTTCTCTTACAATCTATCATAGCTTCATTCTCTGCTAACCAATCCATTCCTAGTATGACATCATAGTCTGTCATACTTAAAAGTATAAGGTTAGCCTCCCATTTTTGGTTTCCTAGAGACATTGACACATCTTGCAGAAACTCCTGAGCTAGAAAAGTCTTTCCCATAGGAGTTGACACTTCTAATATATATCCTAGTTCCATAATCGAACGACCAGTACTTAAAGCAAAATCACAGGATATAAAAGAATGTGTCGATCCTGGATTTATTAAAACTTTAGCAATCTTGTCTAGGATTAGAAGTGTACCTTGAATAACTCCTGCTGAAGTTTGAGCTTCTTCAGCGGTAATAGCATAGATCCGTCCCTGAGCCTTAGGCTTCGGCTCCATCTTGATCTCCTCCAGCTTCTTCTTCTTGGGACAGTCCTTGATTTTATGTCCCAGCTCGCCGCACGAGAAGCATCGCACCTCAGACTCTTGGCTCTTCATCTTAGGACAATTATTTATTTGATGTCCCAATTCACCGCAACCATAACATCGTCCTTCAGCATAAAAATAACTTCCTATGTGATGAAACCGGTTGCACTTGGAACACCTTCCAAATCCCTTCCCCCTCTGAACTTGTGCTTGAGCACCAAAAGGCTTCTGAAATATGCGATCACTACTCTGATTAGGAAATGAAACTTTCATCTTTCTTTCATCAGTTTTAGAACCACTGTTCTGACCATGGTCCTTACGTCCTGCCAAGAATTCTTGATATTCTGTTTCTAATAAAGAGGCTAGCTCCACGGCCTTGGCGAAAGTAGTAGGTTGGAAACCCACTATTCTACCACGAAGTCCATTGTTCAGCCCTCTTACGAACTTCCTGGCTTTTCGTAATTCTGTAGGGTAGATATCGGGAGCAAAATGTTGTAATTGTACGAATTTATTTTCGTACTGAACAACTCTCATATTTCCTTGTTGCAGGTCTAAAAATTCCTTTTCTTTCTTTTCTTGAATGTGGAGAGGGAAATATTTGTCAAAAAGAACCTCTCTAAACTCATCCCACTTGATGTTGTCCTTGTTAGAGAAAAAGTTTCGTTCTACAGATGGCCACCAAAAAGCCGCTTCTCCCATCATTGAGAAAGTGGCCACATCCACCTTCCTATATTCTGGAACTTTCATGGCCTTGAAAATCCTTTCCACCTCGAATACCCATTTCTTGGTTGCCTCTAGACCGTCCTCTCCGGTAAATGTAGGAGCAATTTTCTTGAACGGTTCAAGCAGATTATCTTTCTCACCCCTACTACTTTCAGCCCAATCAACAGTGTTACTCAAAAGATTAGGGCTAGGCTGAAATCCTTGGTTCTACAGGTGCTGTGTCATTCTCTGCATCATTAAATCAAAGAAATTTTCCATCTGATTTTCCGGTGCTACAACACCATGGGGTATTGCTTCAGCTTGGGTAGAATCATCAGACAACTGCACATCTCTACCACTATCGGAAGCCATCTCGAGGGAGCTAACAGATTGTAACGACCTTGATTTCACACAAGTTATTTAAAACACACCAAGTTTATTTATGAACATAGTCACAAACACTCATACATTTACATTTTTACAAAACAAAAATGTGTCAGGACACACCTTGAGCAAACATTTACACAGCAATTCAAACCGCTTCATTTTACAAACAAGCCAAACCACACTTTTAAAAACCAAAACACACACTTTTAGAGGTTTCAGAAACCGATCAAGGGAAGATCTTCCTTTTCGGGCACTTGAAGAAGTAGTGCCCTCGCATTCCGCAGAAGACACATATTTCAAGAAGATGCTCTGTGTACCATGATAGCCCTTTGCCCTTGCGCTGTCCCAGAGCTTCCACCTTTTCCTCTTCCTCATCCTCTTCAGAAGGGGGTAATTTATTCAGGTCAAAATTTCTCACAACCACCTCCTCCTTGAAGTTTTTCTCTTCCTCCTCCTCATAAGGTTCCTCTTCAAAAGGTTCTTCCTCAAAAGGTTCTTCCTCAAAGGGTTTTTCTTTAAAAGGTTCTTGCTCAAAGGGTTTTTTTCTCAAAAGGTTCTTCTTCAAAGGATTCTTCCTCAAAGGGCTCTTCTTCATAGGGTTCTTCCTCAAAGGTTTCTTCTTCATAGGGTTCTTCCTCAAAGGTTTCTTCGACTGGGTCACTCACGTAGGGGTCCTCCTCGTCATCCTCAATCATGATTGGGGATTCTGGAACATCTATCACCTCTTGCACATCATCACTATCTGAGGGGGAATACACTGTTGTCATGGGTTGAGAATCATCCAAGATTCCTCCAGTGATTGATTCCCTTGAAGTTTCTCCGCTACTTCCCTCTCTTTTGGTCGGCAAGGGCAATTTTCTTGCTGTGGAATGGTACAATGAGCCTGAAATATGTTTCATCTTTGATTTCCCCATCACTACTAATGATTAACAACAAATCATCATAACATTAGTCAGATAACAGAAAATAATTTAGTAAATATTTATATGACCGATTAAAACCACTTCTGTACGAACTATAAGTCCTAGGGCTCTGATACCAACTGTGGCGGCCACCCCTTTTTTTGACATATAAATAATATCGTCATAAATGTTTGACACGCGTGGCCAACATGCGTGCATCCAAACACGGCGGCCGTCAATGCTGATCACAGTCACATATGCCTTATTTTAATCGTAGGCATACCATGGAGTTATAGCGCAGCAAAATATTATACATACGCATTAAAAGAAACTTTTACACAAGCCATGGACTTAGGTTCGTAGACTATTACAAGCCTTACAAGTCTTCAGGCACATCATGCCCTTAAACTGTAGTCATATAAATATTACATATTTTCCTGAAACAGAGTGCAGATAAAATATCTGAGAGACTATTCTTTCTTCACTTCCACCCTCGTTGCATTACCTACAGAATCTGGGGGTGGGTGAGTATTTTAAAATACTCAGCAGGTTGATTTAAAATCTAACAGAGATGCTAAGCAAAAATCTCTTGAAAAACCTACAACATTTTCTTTTTAGAAACCTTTATCACGATAAATTATGCGGAAAACATAACGATTCCAAATCAAAACAAATCCACAAGCCGCAACACCCTACGGCCTACCCTCGGCGCTCATGGGGCAAACGAGGGCCACTTAGCGACAGAGCTTTCCCACGATGCTCTACCCTGTGCGCGTCACTTGCCGATTTATTTTTCTCGGCGAGCATCATCACACTATGATTATTCCGGGTTCTTAAGCCCGTGAATTAATCATCACATCGATCAAACATAGCATCATTCATGCTAAATCAGTTCAATACATAGCATTCTTCCATAAATCAGTCACATACATTTAATCATGCGTAAAGAAGTTATACTAAGCATACGATTAGAGTTTAAGGTCCCCTACCTTAACCCTTGGTTACAAATTTGTAACTATGGAAGCACCGAATAAAGAAACCAACCCACCACAGCGTCTGGAACGTTCGATTCAGTAGAAAACGCCTTTTGAATCACTCGATTCGGACTTAAAACGGTTGAGAAAAGAGGAAAACAAGTTCAGAAATGGAAAACTGGAAACCAGAGAAAAAACTAGACCCGATGCAATAGAAAACGCCTTTTGAATCACTCGATTCGGACTTAAAACGGTTGAGAAAAGAGGAAAACAAGTTCAGAAGTGGAAAACTGGAAACCAGAGAAAAAACTAGATCCGATGCACTATTTATAGGCACGTGCATGTGGGGCCCACGCGTGCCACATCGTGCGCGCTGGTCGTGCGTCACACTAGCACGACACATGCGTGACTCGCATCATGTGCGCGCTTTCCACACCACCTGGGCTCCGTCACGCCGATCGGCGCGACGATGCACGGTGCCGCTTGTCGCGATCGCGGTGCGCATTGTCGCGGGCCCGGCCTCACGTGACACGGACCTGCCACGTGGGCCCTCGCGTGTCGCGCGCACGGCCCGCGGTCCCACAGGCCCCGGGTCCATGCGGCGCCGGCTGACTCGGCTAACGCCAGCCGCGTGCGTCAGCCTTCCTTTTTATAATATTTTTCTTTTAAAACAATTCGAAAACTTTAAAAGCATAGATCTTTATCTCCCGGACTCTGATTTACACGTTCTTGATACCGTTGGGCTCGTATCGACGAGCCATACAAAACTAGACCCCACATGGGTAGGTTATCCCAAACTTCAATGTGGGTCCCGCCCATATGGCACGTTTTCCAAGGTCGTATCTTTCTGCCCCGATGTCCGAATCGAGCACTTCGAAAGCCGTTACACTTACTTCTCTGCACTCTACCATAATTTTATGAAGATTAAATACGTAACAAACTCTAACTAATTAAAAAAATACTACTAACTCCAAAATTAGCTTATTAGAAAACGTTGGAAATTCAGGGTCGTTACAGTGTGTGTACATAGTAGAAGCATTTCCCTCCATGCACATCAACATGCTTGTAATTCACTAACCATCACCCTACACATGTGTATTAACATCTAATCATGAAATTCTAGTAAAAATCATAGGTGAAGAATCATTAAAATCGTAACTCAAATAAAAGCTTAACCACAAGCTAAACACATATAAGATCATTTACTTCATCCTTGAGCCATGACATTCACACATCAATTAACCACATCCCAACATGACATATCAGCCATGAGTATGTTGTAGCTCAACTGAAAATATACCTAACCATAAAGGATCAACCATTCATCACCTTCAAGATGGTAATTCCAACATCATATAACCAATCTCAAGTCATTCTACATAACACTTATATATACCACAACTTCATAACCTCAATGGTACACCATTCTAGTGGCATACTATAGCTCAAAACACTTCACATACATATGAAAATAACATATCAAAGTCGAATCACCGAAATAGACATCATGCACAAAATACAAAATCCACTGTGTAGCCGTTCAGACGCCCAGTAGGGCTGTTCGATCAGCTAAATGGGAAATCTGTCGAACTGACAGTGTTGCCGTTCGAATGCCTAGTCAGGCCGTTTGATCGGCTAAGCGGGAAATCGGTCGAACATACAGTGTTGCCGTTCGAACGCCTAGGAGGGCCGTTCGAACGCCAACAAGGCAAATTGACCTTCTTCTCCATTTCAAATCTTCAAACCAAAACTCCATTGATAAAACTTAAAATCACCATCTAACAACCTAAATGCCAATAAAATTACATCATAACTTCAAGAAAGTTAATCCACATCATAACAAGATAAAACCCTATGAAATCGGGATTAAAGATTACCATTTACTAATCATGCTATTAAAGCATTAATCAAATAAATCCACTCAAAATAAACCATGAAATCAAGAGCTTTACCATAGGAAAACTGAAATTTCGAAAGTCCATTACCTTATCCCTTGATTAGGCTTGGATTTGATGGTCACCCTTCTTGAAGACCTTGCAAATAGATAGAGTTTAAATTAAACTCCATTAAAACCGATTTAACATAGAAAACCCTAATAAAAAACTTAGATCTAGGACTTGTTGAACATAAAAATCGGATTTTTAAATCTAGGGTTTGAAGTAAAGATGCAAATCAGTAGTTTTGATGTTTAAAAATGAATCAAAACAAATGGGAATTGATAGATCTAGAAGGGATTAAGAGAAAATCTAGGGTTTAAGGCTTAATTAGAAGAGGTTTACCTTAAACACCTTCTAATCCGGACCTAATTGGGGAATTAGGCCTAACCTCCCTTTCCCAGCCTATTCCCAAAATGGAAATGGCTCAAGTCATTCTATTTATAGTAGGGTTTGGGGTGCGTGTATGTAAAGTGTGGGGTATGAATAGAATAATAGGCTAAAAATGGGTATTTTAGCTATTTGAGCACTAATTAAACCTGAAAAAATTATAAAAATTTTTGGTAAAGGCTTGTGTTGATGTCTGGGTTAGTTTAGTCCAAAAACCCAAATTCCGATGGTGGGGCCCACAGGGGGTCCCGCCAAACCCTAATTTTCGAAAAATTAGTGAAAATTCAGAAAAATCCCAAAAATTCAAATTTGTCTCAAAATCACTTAAAACCAATAATTGTGAAGTTGATTTTGATTAAATCCATAAGAAACAACATTTATTCACGAAACCACCGAATTAATTAGAAAATGAGTTAACCAAGCAATAACCGACGATTAAAATCAAATGAAAACCGGTTTAGAAATAAGAGTCCTTATATTCCAAATTGAACACCTCTGCTCTAGGTTCTCTTCGTGAGAATGTGACATCTTTGGCCAGGATCGTCTGGGGTGAGCAACCTTTAGGGATTGACAACCCCGAACTTTTTAAATTCTTGTGTAGAATTTGGACCATGACACGCCTTCGTGACCTTGTCTATGTTCCCGTCTTCATGACACTATTTGTGATTACTCCCTTGATGGAGGCACTTTGATTTACGTTGATACAAGTATATGATGTATGCTATGCATGTTTGTGTAACATGAAACTTGACACGTTTGTTGTGCAAGAATAGATGAGATATATTATGCATACATGATTTGAAGAAGTGTGATTGAGACACTATATGCAGGTTTATGTGTTATGAATGCATGATCAGAAAGTGTGGTTGAGGCACTATATGCAGGTTTATGTGTTATGAATGCATGATCAGAAAGTGTGGTTGAGACACTATATGCAGGTTTATGTGTTATGAATGCATGATCAGAAAGTGTGATTTAGACACTATATGCAGGTTTATGTATTATGAATGCATGATAAAAAAGTGTGATTGAGACACTATATGCAGATTTATGTGTTATAAATGCATGATCAAAAAGTGTGGTTGAGACACTATATGCAGGTTTATGTGTTATGAATGCATGATCAAAAAGTGTGATTTAGACACTATATGCAGGTTTATGTGTTATAAATGTGTGATTAGGGAATGATACATCTTGTCAATCTTTGCTTTGACTAGTTATGTTGATATGCTGTCATGTTTCCGATGATGATAGTATATTAGAAAAACCATTGCTGAGTTTGTTTAAACTCACCCCTCTTTATTGTGTTTTGCTTTGGGGCTGCGTGGCGCGACACACAGACAGACAAGACCTCCTCTTCGAGGAAAGATTGGAGACGACATGGGAGTAATTGTGGAGTCCTCTTATGCGACTTGTGTTCCATGGTTTTATGCTTTATGTTTAGAACCTTTGTGTATGGTTCTCATTGTGAGTTATGCTATGTTATACACTTGTGTTGTTTAAGACCTATTTTGGAGCCTAGAGTGGGTTATGGTTAAACTAAGCATGTGGGTTTGAGACTTTTGCTATCTTGAGTTAATGTAACTCTCTTTCTTTTCTACTTATTTACTCTTAGTCAAAGTGGTGTGCATACTCTGTAGTTTTGTTAGTTCACCCATGGTTAGGGCATAAGTCTTCCACTAAACCGTATCTCAATTTCTCTTGTTGCCCTCGTGCGCTTGACCGGCCCCTAGACCGGGTTCGGCTCGGGTCGGATGGTGCCGGGGTGTGACAATAAGTTTTCCGCTAAACCGTATCTCAATTTCCCTTGTCGCCCCCGTGCGCTTGACCGGCCCCTAGACCGGGTTCGGCTTGGGTCGGGCAGTGCCATGGCATGGCAGAAAAACCTAGAAAAAGTTGGAGAAGAAGGTAGAGACCTTTGTTTATTGTTTTCCATGGGAATTTACATAAGAGTTTGAAAAGAAGGCAATGGTGAATTCATGAATCTATTCCACAACTAAATAAGAGATTTCACACAAAAGTTTCAAAAAGCAGTTGTAGAATTTCTTCAATGAGATATTAAAGAATCCGAAAGGCCAAAGTCAATACAACAAGAGAAGCTTGTTGAAGCTAGAAGAAGACAAGAACAAAGCAAGAAGAGATTTAAGTTTCAATTGCTTGAGGGAGTATACTTGAAGGCTAGAAATAATAAGAATTTGTGGAGATATAAATAAAGAGTTTGTGTTAGGGTCAAAACAAACAGAGTTTTTTTGGTGGTTTATTTGTGCCATGTAATCATCTTACTTACTAATACTTCATTGATTTGTTTCCTTGTTGGAACTGCAGTGGTTTTTTTACCAATTTTGGGTTTCACATTAAATTGTTATGTCTGGTTTGAATGCTTTATACTTGATGGTTTGATAGATTAATTCATCGTGAGTGTGCATGAAGAGTATATTTAATTGTTTTTGTTAAATAAGAAAATTATGTGCAAGGAGGTCATATCTCATAGTCTTTATCTTGGATAACTAAATAGACTAGGGGCAATGTGGTGATACACTAGGTCGATTAGACAAATATTAAACTCTCAAGTGGTGACTGAAGATATTTATAGATAAATTGATTTTCCTCTATGATATCAATCTGTCTTGGCATGTTAGTGCATAATTATCTTACTTAATCTTCCTATAGTTTGATTTCTAGTGCTAATACATGTGCTAGGGGTTGATTTCTCAATTTGCTTAGTTTACTTCTTTTTCACTTAGAATTACTTGCTAATTTGTGTGCCCTAGATCTTCAGTTGATTCTCTTATAATATTATTTTCTTAAATTGCTTAAAGTGTATTGCTTGGGTGATTTTTGTTAAAAAATTGGTTGGTTCAAATAACTCAATGAATGAACATGGGATTTGGGTAATCCAATGAATTGTCCACCCTTATTTGATGGCCAAAATGTCTCATACTGAAAAATTAGGATAAGAACTTTTATTTAAGTGCTTGATGGGAATGTCTGAAAAGTAGATATTAAAGGTTGTAATCCTCCAATGAACAAAGATGAGAGTGGAAATTCAATTCTAAAAGATGAAAGCGAATGGGTTGAGAATGAAATAAAGCTTGCAAATCAAAAGCCCTTAGTGCATTGTTCAATGCCATAGAAAAATTACAACACAAGTTGATTTCTAATTGCATATATGCCAAGGTTGCATGGAAAAACTAGTAAAATATAATGAGGGAACTGAGGCTATTAAAGTGTCTAGTCTACGTATGCTTACCCTAGTGTTTGAAAACATAATAATGAGTGAAGATGAGACTATTTTCGAATACTATGATAAGATTTTAGACATAATAAATACATGTGATTAATTAGGGGAGCCTATACCTAATTATCTTGTTGTGAGGAAACTATTAAGGTCCTTGTACTCTAAATTCAAAATTAAGGTGGCAATATTAATAAATCTAAAAAGAACTTTACATATTGAGGAGTTGGTTGAGAACCTTATAACTTTTGAAATACAAGAAGAGTCATATGAAAACAAGAAAGAGTTGTAAAGTCAAAAGAAAAATAAATTACCCTAAAAGCATCTAAAAGAATTGCTAAGAAGATTACAACCTTAAGCACCTTAAAAGAATTTGAGGAGTCTGAAGATGATGAAGGGCTAATGTTTTTATAGGCCAAAAACTTCAAGAAATTCATGAAGGCTTAGAACTTTAGGTTTGGAAATAAAGGTCAAAATTTTGGGAAGAGATAAGGAGATGAGAGAGATGAGAGGAAAAACAAACAAGACAAGAAGAACTTGAAATATTTTGAATGTGGTAAGTTAAGTCACTTTTCTTCTAATTATCCTAACATTAACTATGAACATTCTTCTAATGATAAGCCTAAGAAATCAAAAAAGTTTGATTATAAGAGAAAGGGCCTCAAGGTGCTTTAAGCAACTTACTTTGATGAGAGTTCTTCAGAAGAAGATGAATTGTGTAATTATACAACCTTCCATGGAAGTGTAAAGGAAAATAGTTATGGAGAAGAATCTTATGAGTCCACTTGTCTTAAAGAGAACTCAAAGTTTGACTTTGCTCCTGATGTATACAAAGGATTCCTTCAACAATTCTTAGTCTTGACTAAGAAAACCAAAAGCCTTGAGAGAGAGTTGAAGAATAAAGATGAAGAATTAGTTTTGTCTTCTCAAGAGACAAATAGGTTAATGGAGTGTGACAAGAGTTATTGTTGTTCTTATAAGCTAAAGTTAAAGCCTATACTTATGCCCAATAGAATCTTAGTATTTTGATGTTAACTTTTTACGTTATTATATACTGGTTACTTCCCTAGAAACTTTACACAACCAAAAAAGAGGAATTCATCTACTTGTTAGTGCTTCCATTCCTCTATTAGTTACTCCTTTTGTTTATATATTGTCATACTATCTAACTACTGCATGCTCATTCTTTGATATCTAGTACCATTAAATCTTCTTTTCCACTGAAGTGATTTATGACATGCTCTCTTAGTTCTTATCTTTTCCATAAGTTTCTTCTGCCCTCCTAGTTACAAGTTGTATTGTTCTTTTAATTCTACTATTGTACTGAAGTGATTTATGAACATGTTGTCTTAGTTCTCATCTTTGCATACATTTCTTCTGCCTATCTAGTTACAATTATTATTATTATTATTATTATTATTATTATTATTATTATTATTATTATTATTATTATTATTATTATTATTATTTTATTCTATACATGCAAGGCAGATTAAAAGTTATAATCTTTGCATCAAAAACTTTTCTATTTATGCTAAATTATGTTATATACTTGTACATCAAAATATAAATATTTTGTTATTGATTAAATGATATGTAAGAAGTGCTCATATGTTCGGTTATGTTGACTCTATTAAAGGTTAATGGATATGGTGAACTTAGAAGATAATGTTGAACCATGTCTTGTTGATGATATAGACAATGATGAAGATCTCACAAAGAATAAAGTAAATATAAAAGAAGATGGAGTTCTTATTGTAGGAATGTTGTTATATACAAGTGAAGAAGTATATGATTTTTATAATCAGTATGCAACACATCTTGAATTTGGTATTAAAAAATAAGGATCAAGGACAAAAGATGATAAAACATTTGAGTTTATCTATTCTTATAGCCAATAAGGCAAGCTAAAGTTTGTTGCATATATAACATCTCAATGATAAAGGTTGTCAGCAAAAACTCAATGCCACGCTAAGACAACATTGAGGTTTCATGAGGATTTGTTATTGCATTTAGAATATGTTGTCCTAGAACATAATCATCTTTGTAGTCAATCAAAATCTCATTTCTTCAAGTCATCTTTGTAGTCAAGAAACAACTGGAATACAATGATAAAGTTAGGGTTCCACCCATGAAATCATTTTAAACTCTTGTTGCCCAAGGTGGTAGATATGAAAATTTACCTTTTAATGAGAATGATTGCAAGCATTACATAGAAAAAGTAAGACATCTAACTTTAAGGGAAGGAGATGCACAAGCGCTCTGTGATTGGTTTATTCACATTCCTTTTATGTGATGGATCTTGATGACGAAGGGCATCTTAGAAGTTTGTTTTGGGCTAAAATGAGATCTAGAGATTCTTATAATTACTCTTATGATGTGATTTCATTTTATACAACTTATTTGACTAACAAGTACAACATACCATATGCACCTTTTGTTGGAATAAATCACCATAGATCTTCAATATTATTAGGTGTAAGTTTGCTTGCTGATGAAAGTACAAAAACTTACATATGGTTGTTTATTACTTTATTAAAATGTATGGGTGGACTTGCTCCAAAAGCCATAATAACTAACCAATGTAAAGTGTTAGGTAATGCAGTGTTTGTGGTATTTCCAAATGCTAGGCATTGGTTATGTATATGGGCATATGATGAAGAAAATTTTAGAAAAGTTATTGGGATACACATAATATGAGACTATAAAAGAGAGGGTTAAAGATATAGTATATGAGTCGTTGAGGACTAATGAATTTGAAGAACAATGGAGAGAAATGATTAAAGAGTTTAATCTTGAGGATAATTTGTAGTTAAAATCCTTGTCCGATGAAAGGCATTGATGGGTGCCAACATTTGTCAAAGATACATTTTGGGCTGGAATGTCGAGTACTCAACAATCAAGAGTATGAATGCATATTTTGACAATTATGTGACTTCAAAGAGTAACTTATGCCCATTTGCGTAAGCTTATGGTATAGCCTTGAAAGAAAAATATGAAAAAGAGACTTTTGAATATTTTAATTCATGGGATAAGTCACCATCGTTGATCTCATGATTGCCCTTTAAAGAACATCTAAAGTTTACACTATGTCTTTAAGATATTTCAAGGTGAGCTTTGCACAAAAAAACTAATCAAGGTAGAAGGTTTTTATTCCACTTATGTGGCCAGAGAGCACATTAAACATAAGTGTTTATCATATGAGGTTGTTTATAATGAAGATGAGGTCAAGGTTGAGTGCACTTGTGGTAAATTCATTTTAGAGATATTTTGTGCTCACATGTTACAATTGTACTAAAAGAAAATGATATACAAAATTCTCAAGTACCTACATAGTTGAGAGAGGGAGGAATAACTTTAAGTGTGATTAGATCACACCTTCTCTTTCTACCAATTTTATTAAGGAGAATCCACTAGAAAGATATGATATCTTATGTACAAAGTTCATGCAATTAGTACATGAGATGGCGGAAATATGTGTTATATTTGTTGATAGGTATGACTTTGTTTTGAGTCTTCTTATTGGGGCAAAATCAAGGTTGGTTGAATTTGATTCAACATCTAGAAAGAAAGGTGGTAATTCACAATTCCATAAGACTAGAAGAAGTTATGTACGTGTTACACCAAATAATATGGTTGTTCAAAATAATGTTGTCAAGGTGTTGAGCCCTATTAAAGTGCATGGAAAGGCCAACCACCCAAGAATAGAAAGAAATACACAAGAGAGAGAGTTGCAAATAAATTAAAGAATGTATCTATGCAATTTCATATTTTACTATTTTTATTGGATTTCCTAATTATTTGTTTAAATATTGAAGTCCTGATAACTAGGCTTCACAAATGCAAATATCAAAATACATGATATTATTACACGTCTCCAAAGTTCACAAACCGGAAGCTATCCATCTAAGTACAAGTATATCATTAGTATAAAAATATATAACCAAGTTGGCTCTCACACCATTAATACAATTACTTACTAAAATTACATAAACAAGGAACTAAATCCCATGCTGCCCTGTTTTGGTCTTGCTAGTCTTATCTTGGGAAAACTACAACCAACAAGAAACCGAACACAATGGAACATCTCCTCCCTCAAAAGGAGAGTTTCCAAAAGAACAATATATATTATTATAATTATTATTCATACTGGGCCAACATCATCGAATGTTAGTTGCCTATGTATTGAATAATATCTCCAATGTTACTTCTAATAAGATCAGATCCATACATAGTTCTGTCTAGCAATTAAGACCATCTCATAAAGTATAACATTATATATGCAAAGTTTATGTGTTTTCAACCAACGTGCATTATGTAAGCCATTTAATTGTTCTACTTGTTCTAATTTATAATCAATATCAAGCAATGTCATTAATTATCTCGCAACGTCATTAATTATCTTGCAACCCCTATTCAATAATTAATAGCCTTGTCTACTCCCTTAGATAGACAGACACATCATATGTCAATTAGAATGACACATGATACAAACCACCCTTAATTGTTCTAATCCACTTTCTCTAGGTTTAACAGAACATAATTCATAACTTTTCCATACGGTGATGAAGGCCAATACGCTACAATCACAATATTAGGAGATTGGAACATAAATATAAGCATGCACCAACCCAGTGATAACTCAACTTTCTAGGAAATCCTTGAATGCTCATTTCTAATTTCTAGAAGTATGACTGCCCTCGAAGTAGTTTGATGCAGGTCCCTAGGGAAGTACTGATAAGTATGAAATATATATCTATTTTATATGCCTTTTTACCATATTTGCTAGTATAGATTAGGTTAATTTAAAGTTAGTTATGGTTTATTTAGATTAAGATAGATATTAGTATTTTAGTTTAATTATTAATACTTTTGTAGTTATTAGTAGTTTAAATATGCATTTGAATCAAGTTGGAATTTTAGTAATATTCTACATGTCTAAAATGAGATATTTTATGTTTTGTAGGTAATATGCGCTTATCGAACTCTTGGACGATACTTGGAATAAATGAAAATAGTCTTGACATATTTTAAAGTGATTTGGACAACTTTTCGAAATTATAAACAAGTTGGAAATTAATATGGACATGAAAGAAAGAGCTTAATGAACAGAAAATGGACTGTCCAGAAAAACTGTCCAAATTGCAGAAACAGTGTAGCCGTTCGAACGGCCCTGCAGGGCGTTAGAACGGGATAACGTGATTTTGATGCAAAATGCAGTATAAGCGTTCGAACTGGCATGCAGGGCGATCGATCGGCATAACGCGCAGATTCCTTATTTCACCCAATTTTGAGTCCTTCTCATATACAACTCTTTCTTACGGATCTAATGCCTATATAAAGACTTATTTGACACGAAATTAAGAGAGAATAAGTAGATTTTCTGAAGAGAAGAAGGAAGAAGAAGATGGAGAAGAAGCCAAAGCTTTCAATGGAGATTCAATTATTTTTTTCTACCATGGAAGGCTAAACCTTTCTTTTACTTAGGAGTTGATGAAGCTATAGATAAGTTTCAGTTTCTTTTCTTTTTAATTTAGATCTCAGTTGTGAATTATGACAATTGTATGATAAGGATTTCCTTTTTAATGGAAGAGCTTTTTAATGTTTATTCAATTTTATGTTGATTTATTGTCTTGTAGATGATAGATTGATGTGGTTTTGATATTTGCATCAATTCTAATTTCTGTGATTTAGATGAGATGGTCATACAATAGTTTTAATGTTCAGATAATTAAGGACTTGGATGAGTTATACTAAGATTAGACGGGTCATGCCTATAGCTATTTAGTGTAGATGATTCGTGCTATTGTCGAAGATAGTTCATGCCATGGAAATTAATTAATGATTCTTTCTGAAGTAATTTTAGCTTGTAGCTGAGAATACTTGTTCATATTCACACTAGATTTAGATTAAAAGTTAAGGAATTGTTACGGTTCTATAGTGGATTCGACTTCCTAAGTAAAATCCATCACATTAATCTCTTATTTTTAAACTAGTTGATTTCTTTGCCTTTATTTAATTAAAGTTTAAGTTGTTTTAGTTTTAAATCAGTAAATTCCTTTTTATATTTAGTAATTATTCATTCGTCCCTAAGGTTCGACAACCCTTAAATACTCATCCTAGTACAATTACCTTGTACACTTGCAAAGGGTTTAATTATAAACGATAAAGTTTTTGGCGCCGTTGCCGGGGACGGTGTTAATTTGTTACTAAATTAGCTTTAGGATAATTCTAGATACTTTAGTTTCAGTTTACTTATTTTTTAGTTTAATTCTTAGTTTCTTACCTTCTTTTAATTTAATCTTGTAGGTTGAGTTGAAGGTGCTCTCTACACTTGTGGCCACAAGTGGACATTGACAAGCTTCTCTTCGGTTTGCAAGATCCTTTTTCACTTTTTATTCTTTTTCCTTAGTTATTTTTGCTTCATCTTTCTCTTTTTTTACACTTTAAATTGTGTGGTGTGTTTGTGGTGTATGCGTGGTCGTCGTTCCTTACTCCCTCGATTAGTGTCATTTGACCCTGAGCCTGAGTGGACATCTAGGAGAGTTGAGTTGCCCTCGACCTACTTCCCTACACCCCCAAACTCTCCCACCAATTCCTCCACCCACACTACCTCTACCATTATCATGGTTGAACATCAGTTAGATGCACCACATAAAGCTCTAAGGGAGTATTACACTCCCAATGAGTACACTTCCCCTTCATGCATTAGGTTGCCAGCGGTTGCTACTCAAAATTATGAAATTAAGCCCAATGTTATTCAAATGCTTCCATCTTTTTATGGACTTAATAATGAAAACCCGTATAGGCACCTAGATGACTTCTTGGAAATATGCACAACTTTTAAGCTCTCAAATTTAACCAATGAAGCTGTTAAACTTCGCCTTTTTTCTTTCACATTAAAAGATAAGGCTAAGGAATAGCTTCACTCTTTAGAGCCAAATACCATAACAACTTGGGCCCAAATGCAACAAGAATTCCTTAAAAAGTACTTCCCCATAGGTAAGACCAATCAAATGAGAAAGGCCATAACCACCTTTGCCCAACTTCCCACTGAACAGTTCCATGAGAGTTGGGATAGACTTAAGGACCTTCTTAGGAGGTGTCCTCATCATGCTGTCCCTAAGTGGCAATTAGTGCAACGTTTTTATGAGGGTCTTACTGAACAAAATCGTCATCTTGTTGATGCAAGTTGTGGGGGTACCTTTTTACTAAAAAATGAAAATGAGGCATGGAAACTTTTTGAGGACTTGAGTGAAAATTCTCTTCAACATGCTGCGTTGAATAGAAATGAGAGTGACCTATCTACCTTAAACAATGCCCCATCTAGGGGTGGCTTATATGAAGTTAAAAATCCATTAGACATCTCCTCTAAAGTTGATACTTTAAGTAGGAAGCTTGACCTCCTTATGACTTCAACACATCAGCCCACTCCCTTCACTCAAGATACATGCACAATATGCCTTAGCCCAGCCCATAATATTATAGAGTGCCCCTCTGCCTCTCAATTTCCTGAACTTGTCCAAGACCATGTGAATGCTACCCAATCCTTCCCTAGGGCTGAGAATAATCCATTTTCAAACACATATAACCCTGGGTGGAAGAATCATCCTAACTTTTCCTGGCGGGCACAAAACCAAGGGGTTATGGGTAACCAAACCATTCCAAGTCCCACCAGCCCATATCCACCAACCTCAAGTCCAACATCCATATGTCCAACCCAATAGGAGTCCAAGCTTTGAAGAAAAGGTCTTGAGTGCCCTCCAAGGCATTCAATCACAATCCAAACTCCTTCACTCTCACACACAATCTATAGCAAAGTTAGAAGCTCAAATTGGACAACTAGCCAATGCTATCAATAAGAGAGAGATGGGAACATTGCCAAGTCAACCTTTACAAAACCCTAAAGGTCAATTTCAGGTAGAAGGAGCTCCTTCTTCTAATGAACATGTTAATTCCATAATGACCCTTAGGAGTGGGAAGATTGTTGATAAGAGTGTTGGGGGGACACTAGTGACAGATGATAGGAGTGAGGAGTTAGACAATTCAGCCCCTAATGAGCCTTAAGTAGAAGTTAGTACACCACATGACAAGGAGTCAGTCTCTCCTTTCCCTTCCTCAGAGCCACAGCCTAAGACCACTTCAGAGGGATCTTACATCCCTAGGGCACCTTTTCCTCTGTGTCTTGACATGGCCCCAACATTTCGGAAGAACACATCTAAGATGGATGATATTCTTAAGACTTTTAAACAAGTCAAAATTAATCTCCCCCTCTTAGATGTCATTAAGCAACTCCCTGCTTATGCTAAGTTCCTCAAAGACCTATGTACTCAAAAGCGTAAATCTAAGACCCATGTGTCTAAGAAGGTCTTTCTCACCGAGCAAGTTAGCTCTCTTTTGAAGTTTGACACCCCACCTAAGTATAAGGACCCTGGAGTGCCCACTATTTCTTGTGTCATAGGTGATCACTCCATTCATAGAGCCCTCCTTGACTTTGGTGCGAGTGTCAATCTACTCCCTTACTCGGTGTATGAATAATTAGGGTTAGGTGAATTGCAGCCTACACCAGTTACTTTACAGCTAGCTGACCATTCTGTGCGTAAACCTAGGGGAGTTATTGAAGATGTCTTAGTGAAAGTTGACCGGTTCTTTTTCCCTGTTGATTTTATTGTTTTAGATATGGAAACCGGTGCCAACTTCACACATCAAATCCCTATCATTCTAGGTCGCCCTTTCCTTGCCACAGCTAATGCATGCATAAATTGTAGAACGGGGGTAATGGAGATGACCTTTGGGAACATGAAAGTGCACCTAAATGTTTTTGATGTGTCTAACAATTTACCTGCAATCTCTAATGCTGAATGTTTTATGGTAGACAATTTTAGATTTGATGCTTATGATAGAGGTCCATCTTTTGTAGCATCAGCTCATAATCAAGTTGTGCCTTCTAATTTTTCTATACCATCATTTTGGAGACTTAAGAGAAGAGCCAATGCCAATATCTACCAACCACCTTGATATATTTGATACTGTTGACACACTGTCTGGCTGAAGACAATAAACTTAGCGCTTCTTGGGAGGCAACCCATGTTTTTGATATATTTCTTTTCCTACCTTTTGCTTATCTTCTTTGGTTTATTTAGGTTTTATTTACTTATTTTTTTCAGCTTTTATTTTCTTTTCTCATTATAGTTTTTGTTGTTATCTCTTTTCTAGGAGCTTGGTATTTTAGGTTTGGGAAATTGCTCTTGATATGTATGTTTCTCATGTTTTCTCAATCCTATGTACTTCATTTTCAGATTAGTGGATTAGTTATGCTTTCAGGTGATATCTTTCTTTTCCCTCTCTTACTTATTCTTATCATTATAGTTTATATTTTCTTTTACATTGAGGACAATGTTCAGTTTAGGTTTGGGGGTATAGAAAGATTTTTTTTTTCTTATTTTTCTTTTAGGATGTTTTAGAGTATTTTTTTTTCGATTTTCTTTTGTTTTTATTTTCTTTTATGTGGTTTTATTGTTTATTTTCTTTTAAAAACATATGTCTGTTTTTAAAGAGATCAATTTCATGAAGAAAGTTCAAGTAATTAATTAAGTGATGAAAATGATTAAGTGAGTAATTTCTATTTTATATTCTTTATCTTGGATAATTGTGCACATATTTTTAAATCACAATTCACACACTTGAAACTTGTAGGAATACAATTTTATAATTTATTACTTGTATTCTTAGTGGGATATCTTTAACTAAGCATATTTTTGAAAACTTGACAATTGAGTAATTTTTAGTGTTTTATGATAGATCTTTATGATTGGCTATTATTTGAAAAAAAAATGGGATAAGTGTGTGATGAAAAAAAGTTTATGAAAAAAAAAAGAATGAAAAAAAAAAAGATAGATTGATTGAAAAAAAATGATGAAAAAAAAAAGAAGAAGTAAATGTTTGTTTCTTTCTTCACTGAGTAACCGGACCTTGTGCCTAGGCAAGTATAAGGGATCGCGTCAAAAGGTGAAAAGTTGAGATAAATTCTTCTATGACTTACTTAGTTTTGTAGCCTTTATAGTTCGAGTTATTAAGCCTGAGGGGTGTTTCAACACCTAGTGCCTTGAGCCAACTGGATTAGGGATACTGGCCTAACGCTTGTTACATGGACTATTTAGAAAGCTTAATAGAACTAAGTATTGCACAAGTCATATTTTGAGGTATATTATGTTCTTATTCCCTGAATTTAATTTAAATTTGATGACTATTACATGAGGGTTTATTATGAGATGTTAAAGATGAAATATTGTCATTGTTATATTTTTGAGTTAGTGAACTTTAATGAGCTTGGTTAATGGGTCACATAAGATATGCTTGTTAATAGAGAGTGAAATTGTATGACTATAAAGTTTCTACACTTTATGTTTTTGAAATGTATATATGTAGTTGCACAATTATTTCTATGATGAGGTTATAGAATGGACGATTCCTTGCTTGAAAGTGATCAGATCGATATTATTTATTTGTTTCAAGTATTTGTGGTTGGTTCTTTTTAAAAATAATTTTGTGTTTTTAAGAGAAGATTGTTTTTAGAATTTTTGTTTTCTTGTTTTATTTTATTTATTTTCTTCGGTTTAGATGTTTGTGGGTATCATTGCTGCAAACCCTCACGAGACACAACTCGTCCAACTAGGGACACCTAGGGGTTTAAAGGCTTGTTGCATACGCTAAATGCAATCGTGATTCCCTACAAAAGTGGCATTTATTTATTTTCTAGATTAGTTGTTTTGTTTTGTTTTTGTTTTGTTCGAGGACTAGCAAAATATAGGTTTGGGGGTATTTGATAAGTATGAAATATATATCTATTTTATATGCCTTTTTACCTTATTTGCTAGTATAGATTAGGTTAATTTAAAGTTAGTTATGGTTTATTTAGATTAAGATAGATATTAGTATTTTAGTTTAATTATTAATACTTTTGTAGTTATTAGTAGTTTAGATATGCATTTGAATCAAGTTGGAATTTTAGTAATATTCTACATGTCTAAAATGAGATATTTTATGTTTTGTAGGTAATATGCGCTTATCGAACTCTTGGACGATACTTGGAATAAATGAAAATAGTCTTGACATATTTTAAAGTGATTTGGACAACTTTTCGAAATTATAAACAAGTTGGAAATTAATATGGACATGAAAGAAAGAGCTTAATGAACAGAAAATGGATCCGTCGGAAAAAGCTGTCCAAATTGCAGAAACAGTGTAGCCGTTCGAACGGCCCTGCAGGGCGTTAGAACGGGATAACGTGATTTTGATGCAAAATGCAGTATAAGCGTTCGAACTGGCATGCAGGGCGATCGATCGGCATAACGCGTGCATTCCTTATTTCACCCAATTTTGAGTCCTTCTCATATACAACTCTTTCTTACGGATCTAATGCCTATATAAAGACTTATTTGACACGAAATTAAGAGAGAATAAGTAGATTTTCTGAAGAGAAGAAGGAAGAAGAAGATGGAGAAGAAGCCAAAGCTTTCAATGGAGATTCAATTATTTTTTTCTACCATGGAAGGCTAAACCTTTCTTTTACTTAGGAGTTGATGAAGCTATAGATAAGTTTCAGTTTCTTTTCTTTTTAATTTAGATCTCAGTTGTGAATTATGACAATTGTATGATAAGGATTTCCTTTTTAATGGAAGAGCTTTTTAATGTTTATTCAATTTTATGTTGATTTATTGTCTTGTAGATGATAGATTGATGTGGTTTTGATATTTGCATCAATTCTAATTTCTGTGATTTAGATGAGATGGTCATACAATAGTTTTAATGTTCAGATAATTAAGGACTTGGATGAGTTATACTAAGATTAGACGGGTCATGCCTATAGCTATTTAGTGTAGATGATTCGTGCTATTGTCGAAGATAGTTCATGCCATGGAAATTAATTAATGATTCTTTCTGAAGTAATTTTAGCTTGTAGCTGAGAATACTTGTTCATATTCACACTAGATTTAGATTAAAAGTTAAGGAATTGTTACGGTTCTATAGTGGATTCGACTTCCTAAGTAAAATCCATTACATTAATCTCTTATTTTTAAACTAGTTGATTTCTTTTCCTTTATTTAATTAAAGTTTAAGTTGTTTTAGTTTTAAATCAGTAAATTCCTTTTTATATTTAGTAATTATTCATCCGTCCCTGAGGTTCGACAACCCTTAAATACTCATCCTAGTACAATTACCTTGTACACTTGCAAAGAGTTTAATTATAAACGATCAAGTACCCATCATGAATCAAGAGACATAGGTCCATATAACCACCAATTCCCAAGTACTCAAAACATAGACTAGATCAACATTATCTGGTAGAGAATTAGTCCAAATGATTGGGTTTGCTTTACACTGTGAATCAACCTAATAAATAACTTATCCAATGAGCTATGACTCAAAAAATATCCCAAACCTTGTCAATCTCCTTGATATGAGTAGAATCCCATAATTGCCCTTAGTTCATTAACCAAGGTAACATTCTAGGTCGGGGTCCTTATTCACTCTGTGAACCGGTTCCGAACCCCTTTGAAGTTATTTTAGTCTTTATCTTAATTAGTCTCTCCCCCCAATCCAAAGCTACCAAAACCCACTTGATTAGTCTTTCATTAATCTCACACTAGTGTTTGGTTAGTAACACGAAAACATCAAATGCATGCATTAGACTAAGTGAGTAACATACAAGTCACCACGGACAACACTAGTAGGGCTAAAACCCAGTGGTGATAAATGAAGGCCTATTACACTCATTTGCAAGGTCAGGGCTACACAAATTCGAGCCTAAGATGATAAACATTTCCTCCATACCATTCAAGGTATGTATATACTACCCTGACAGTCCTATGCAATGTGTTGCAACAACACGTACAATGCTACCTAAAACCTTGAGAATGAGATTTCTTCCCTCTATTTCCCATGACACAGTGACATGGAAAGCTCTTCATGTTACCAACTGGTCACACCCTTCCATTTGAAGGCATTTATTATCATTATAGGGTGTCCTAACTCTCCTCCTGTTAGGGGTATCCATTTATGTAAAAATGGGTTAGATCACCCCCAAGGGCATTGAGATATTTCTTTAGTATAGGATATGGTTCTTTCCTTTGGGTCATACTGATCACCTCATTCTCCTTTCTTTAATTTCAAGTCATTGCCCTCTCAGGATGTTCCACTCTCAAATTTGCCCATGATTCAATCCATCTGAATGCCTGCTGGTCCGCTCACAGAGGCATTTTTGTTATTCTATTTTTGGTCTTCCTCAACTCCAATAGGTCTAAAACTGATCCAATGGATACTCCTTGATGTCATAAACCAATTGTAATTTGTTTGACATTCTATGGTGTCATAAAACACTTGGATTATCTTATGTAGTCGCTTAAGTTGGTTTATGAGAATAAGTTCTCTTTTGGAATGCTTAAAATAGGCAAGTAACACAGACAATGATCGATTTCACTGTTCTAATTAGGGTATGACTCTTCAAGTGATCAATCTATTGACATTGCGATTGATCGCTAAATTTTGTGTTAAATTATACATAGTCTTATTCAGGTGTTGATTGATCGATTGAATTAGTTCATTTTGTAGCGATCGATCAATGTATAATAAAATTTCCCAATTTACTACAATTTGGTCAAAAACTTCCAAATTCACTTTATTCACTAATTCTAACCTAATCTAAGTGAATTGTGTTTGTGAGTGTGTGCAAATAAACTTTTTAACTTTGACACTTTGCTTAGTCTTCAACCTTGATCGATAAGAACATGTCTACTCATATTTTTCAAGTCAATCAATTCCAAATCCAACTTGACCATAACTAAATATAGTCATATTCCTAAGACTAAAAATATACATGAAGTTTTGACAATTTTTTGATTATTGAAATTAGCTAATTACAATATATATGCCTCATATGTCTCTCAATCTACCCCTTTGGCTATTTCATGATAAAACACTATAAGATTGAAAATAAACTAAAAATTACAACTCATTAATATAGTGCATTGACTTTCACTTGTACATATGACTTAACAACACTTAGACTTAAGTAAGGCAATTTGGAATTGATCTTGAAAAACCTTGCAAAAATATGTACTTGTCCTGCACACTTACAAATAAATTGTTGGCATAACATTGTCCAAATAAGCACTTTTGATTTTCATCAATCATTTCTCCTACTTTTTGACACAAATAAACAAAAAGTGAAATTAACAATTAATAAAAATGTCAATTAAGCGTATTAGTCAAGTAAACAATCATTAAGAAATACAATCATATTATGTCTCATAATATTTTGAACACGCCTTTAATAAAGAAACACTAAACAAAACATGCCAAAAAATATGTCATTCATCACTCTCAAATCATGTCTTAAAATCCATTAACTTATGTGTTTCATTAACTATTAATTCACTTTGAAATGCTCCTTTTGACATCTGTGCTTTAAAACTCTTTGAGCAATTAATTTTTTTTTAACATTTGAAAAATAAATCACGATAAATTCTAATGGTCAAAAAACTTGATTTCATTTGAAAGCACTTTGATTTGAGATCAAGAACTCAAAATAAAATTTTAAAATATCCAAACAAGTAATGTTGAGCTCTTTTTTATGAATTTTCATTAATTTTCCTTTAATCTAAGTGTATCCAAATATAATGTTCATTTATACATTGCCTTAGATTAGTATGAGAGTTTAATATTTATCAAATAATGAAATGGATCACCATATTGCCCCATGTCCGATTATCTAATAAAGATAAAGACTATGAGATATGACCTCATTTCGCATAATTTTCTAATATAGCAAAAATAATTAAAACCGATTGTCTATTGGCATTATCTATCAATATATCAACTAACAATCAACCCAAGAATGCAAAACACACATGAACACATAAAGATTTAACATGAAAAACCTAAACTTGGGTGAAAACCCATGATACCCTTACAAGGCAGTGGGTAACCTCTTTTTTGTCTCTACACTCACCCTCCAACCGCCGCTCTTTCTTTGGCTCTATTATTTGGTTTTTTCCTCCGCCTACCCTCTTGCCTACTCTGCTTAGTCATGTGCATTGTAACTCCCTGTATCTCAACTCCATTTCTCTTCTGCATGCCTCAATTTTTGATGTGAATTTGCTCTCTAGTTGATGGGTGGTGGGTTCTAGATCTTTTGTATGAGTGGGTGAATTTTATGAATTTGGTTTGTGAGTTATGAGTTAGTGTGGTTTCTTATTATTCTATGTAGCTCTTTTCTACAATAGAAATATGTTGTCAGCCATCGTTCCCATACAAGTGGGTAAAATGATGTTCATTTGGTCTCTACCCTTGTCAAGATTTCCTCTTTCTCCTTTGATGGGTATTTTTTCTCTCCTCCCTCTTATTCCCATCCTGCAATATAATAAATGACATTATGAAATGTTGATTTCTTGGCCATTTCCCATCCATTCCCTTATATTGGAGGACCTCCCTCTGTCTCAACTCCATTCCTCGCCTGCATGCCTTGGTTTTTTATGTGAATTTGCTCTCTAGTCGATGTGTGGGCTCTAGATCTTTTGTATGAGTGGATGAATTTGGTTGGTGTGATACAAGATTGGAGTGCTTTATTTATGTTTTCACTGTGATGCAGAAGAAGCAAATTAGACAGAAAAAGAGCTATTAGTTCAGTTGTGGTAGTTTCTAATTAGCTATGTGGGTCGACAAAGAGAAATTTGAAAGTCAAAAGATTGTTTCTTTAGCCCAAGGAAGATGTATTTTGATATGGATAAACTACCTACCTGACTAATGTTCTACAACAGATATCCTCATTCCTCCCCATCTGATTTCTTCCATGTCCGCTTTCAATCATCTTAGATGAATGAGTAGCTTATATTGCTAGTTAAAGAAAACCATATTTTTCTATATAAGGTGTTGTCCACTTGCTTCATGTCACGCCAGGAATCTAGGTGGTATTCTTATTGGTTTTCTTGAGAGAGAGAGAAGAGGGAGGTGGATTTAGTTATTTTTCTTTTATGTCCATTGGTGTGGGTTTATGTGGGATTATGTTAGGTTTTTACTAGTAGGCGCTAGCCAAGCCGTTGACGCCTACATGACTTTTTTTAAAATCTTATATAATTTCATCATTTGGAAGGACGAAGTCAAGTTTAAGTTGATTTTGTCCTTCCAAAGGACGAAATCATGTTAAGTTGATTTCGTCCTTCCATGATTTTTTTTTTTAAAAAAATAAGTGCATAGAGCGGACAAGCTGGAGGAACTAACAATTGAGAGGAGGCTACAAGGTGGCCGACCTGGACGAGCTGACAGCGGAGAGCACCCAAAAGATGAAGAGGAAACCCATTAGATGAACATGTTGCCTTCCACGTTGGGGAGGACAGAGTCTAGAGGCACATGGAGCAAAAGCTGACCACTTTGTGAAACCGATTCACTCAGTGAGGCAACTCCGGTATCTTTCGCCACCAGCACAGCCCGTCTGGCCCAATCTCGCAGATGCAAGCTGGGTATGTCTAGTGGGGCGCCTCGTTGAAGACGTAGACCATGTACCCAGCCCTACGCACTTGAGGGTTGAGAACTTCTCGTCCTTGTCGCCTTCGAAGAGGCAGTGGAGGAGCTCCTGGGGCATGACACCAATATGGCTGAACTCCATGGTCTGGTTGTCGACCTTCTAGAGGTTGAAACTGGGCCCGCGGGGGGTGTTGCAGAGGCCGGCCAGCTCGAGGTGAGCCCAACAGGGGAGAAGGAAGGATAAGAGAACTTTAGGGGGTCGGAGGATGAGGACCCATCTCCATTCATGGGCCCCCAGGTTGAAGGCGGAGACAATGCCCGAGAAGGTGCCGAAGATGAAAAACTTGTCCCGAAAGAGGGAGGAGGAGAGCCACTGGGAGGAGTTCCCTTGGCAGAAGTCAGCAGGAAGCGGCAACCCGAGGAGTTCGACACTAGATCGTAGATCTCCACCGCGAGGCAGTGCTTGGCTGGTGCCTATGCGGTGAAAACCAATACCACTTTAAAAAATATTTTCCAAAATAGGTTGATTTAGTAATTATTTTTTAAAATTATTATTTAAATAAAATTTTCTATTATTTTATAAGAAAATTTACTTTCCGCCTAATTTTTTCCTGAGGACCCCAAGCCCTAAGACATTCGGAAGATATCTATTGGTCCTCAAAAAATATACTCGTATTTTTTTATACACCCCCGACACAGTGTGCGCCGCTCGGCACAAAGTAAATGCTTCACCTGGTTTAACAGGAGGACCTGCTCCGCTCCCAGTCCCTGCCCCGCCCGGCTCTCCCTCGTTCACCCGGACCCACTCCCTTCTCTCCCTTGTTGTTCACCCAGACCCTCTGGCTTCACTAATCTTCTTTCAGCCTCGATCAACGGCATTGTGCCCGGCCCACTCCCCTCCCTCAGCTTCTAGCGGCGCTGTTGGCTGCCCTGACCCACCTCTTCTCACCTTCCGCCGTCGACAAGCTCCAGCGTGCCGCTGTGCTCCCCCCCCCCCCCCCCATCGTCGAGCCTCGAGAGTCACCGCCGGCTGTGTGGTCAGTCCGTTTCCTTTTACTTCCTATGTATTTTGTGGAAGTTTTAGACTCTCATTTTGGTTGATATGATTTCCACCCTCACCAGAACAACGATCCTCCCTGAATACGAGGCCATCGACAGGGACTCCCTCCTCTCAAGCGGCAAGATTACCATTAATTCCCGCCAGGTCTGTCAGCACTTGCGCACCATTCACTCCCCCCCACTCACGCTTTCTCTCCTATTCAATCAAAATGTTGTAGCTATTGATAGAGGAAATCAACTCATCGGCCCCAATGTCGCTCCTTGTCGTTAATTTGATTGCCATTTACTTCTTAGACGCCTGGAAAAAGGCTGGCTCTTTTATTTGTTTATTTTGTTTAATTTATATGAGACGCATGAAAATTGGACTGTTGTTAGAGGCCTATGTTTATAATATCTGGGATATGCATAGTTTTTAAGTGTATAATTGTCTGGATCTGAGAGTGTGGGCTTTGGATGTGATGACATTTGATTTTTTTTTCTTAAGGCTGGGATTATGGCAATTAGAATGTGCATGAGTCATAATCAAACTTGAATCTTTTGGGAATGTTAATATTTTATGCCATTTTTGTGTTTTGGTGTAGGCTCGTTTCATCTATGCTTTTGCTGGTGCAATGAACTTGGAAAATGTATTGTGATTATTGAGTCTAGTGTATTTTGAATGATTGTGCGTATCCTTTTTGAAGTTTGTCTTTGTAATGTGCATACATCTGATTGAAATTGCTCTGAAAACAATCTAATAAAGTTTATTATATGCCTCTGGTAGGATTTCAGCTGATCTCTTTGGGATGCATGTGATTTGTATTGGATGATTGAAAAGCTGAACTTTAGATGAATATTTTGGCTTAGTAATAATGTGATCATGTCTTATGGCTGTCATATCTTTAAAATTTATTTTCTAATTAGCTATTTTTTCTGATTCAATATTGATTTTGTTTTGATGTTTGAATGGTATAAATTTGCTATCCTGTGTATGATATTAATATCATGCATGCGATATTACTGATGTTTTTAAAAATATCAAGAGTATAAGGTTACTATGTTGTGTATGATTTTACTATGCATTTAAAGAAATTAGAGTTTAAATTTACTGTTATGTGTATGATATTACTATCATATGATAGTACTTTTGCACTTAAATAGATAGTATAAATTTACTATGATATGATTTTACTCTGCGTTTAGAGAAATCAAAGTATAAATTTGCAGTTGCGTATATGATATTACAATGATATGATAGTACGTTGCACTTAAAGAGCTCAAATATAAATTTATTATGATATGCTTTTACTTTGCACTTAAAGAATTAGAGTATAAGTTCTCGGTGTGATTTGACTATGATATGATAGTACTTATGTACTTATAGAGATCATAATATAAGTTTACTACGATATGATATTTCAATGCATTTATTGAAATCAGAGTATAAATTTACTATCTGTGTATCATATTACTATTCTAATTAGGAACATAGTTTTACTTTCTTGTAGGAATATTAATCTAGAATGCTTATGGAATTTTTATGATTTTAGTTATACTTCAGTATAGATCAAACCCGATTTCAATGTCTAGGTTATTTAATAAGTACAACGAAATGTTTGGAGATAAAATGAGAGACCTATAAAAACTTTTTACTGGATATTCAAAGTGTTTTTAAATGAAAAGATGAAATTTGATGAATTAGCAAAGGCAAATGAGGACATATGAGAACTCCTAGGTAAGTATGAAGCAGATAGGCAAAGATTTAGGCTTGGCATGAAGCTGCTTGAATTAATTGTGAAAGACATTTCTCTCATATTTGGAATTTGTTGCAAAGCAGAATGCTTCCACTGAATCTAATTTGCTCTAGGTGTAAATCCTTGGGTCTCCATGATTTCTACTAGGGCATCTCTAGAGACTGGACTCAAGGAACCATTGATCAGATTGTGCTCATCAATTTTGGTAGATGAGATTCAGACATTTGGACTCTATTGGGAATGAGGCAGGGATGGAGTCTGCGGACATCGAATTGATGAGTGCTTCTCAGATCCGCCTTTGACTTCGCTCAGCCCTTGTGTTCGGATACAGACTTGGCCGCGGAGCTTCATTCCCATTGTTCCCACTTCGCTTTTAGGCCCAGGCATTTGACACAAGAACATTGCTATTTCCTCCAACAATTTCTGTGGAAGAAACCATTGCAACAATGCATCCACAATCAACTTTGCTGCATTGCCTGCATCCATTTCTTCTACCTAAGTTCTTGCAAACTTGAACTCAACCTAATTGACACCCTTCAAATATAATTAGTCCATGTACATTGTGGGAGTGTAAATCGTAATTAAAAGATACATGGCAATACAACAGCCTAATTTGTAGAATTTAAAGGGATGAAGGAAATTTGAGTAAAAAAGCTGCCTTTTCTTCTCAGTTTTGAGTAACAAAGGGGCCCGGAAATCACCTCCGCATCCATGCTCCATTGCCCACCGCGAATGGCCTGCAAGCATAGATGTTTCATCAAATGCGATTTGCTCCAGGTGCATATTGCCTAAACTCTTGGATGCCTCTAACAAACTTTTGCCCAGCATAACTAATTTCATTAGACTAATTTCTAATCATAAGCATTTTATCTTCATGTGAGGAGGAAGGAAGAGCAAAGTTAATCACTTCATAAAGAACATTGCCATCATTACACTGGATAGTACTACTTGGCAGATGATTATTAATTCTAGGCTGGTGATCACCACGCACATCATTAAAACATGAAAGATCCATAACATAAGCATCAATACTCAACACCAAGATCAGAAGCAAGTAAGAATAGATTTTGCATTCCCCAATCATTGTGAAGATTACATGTATGTCCTGACAAAGAGTGAGACAACCTCACAGCATTAGCATTTATGTTGCTCCATCTTTTACAAATCATACAAATCAAGCCTTTGTATGTGTTGTTGCTATCAACCTGAAAAATTTACAATTTTCACATTAAAAGAAGCGAATCCATTAACCAACATAGAAAGAAACATAGGTTATCATAACGGAAAAGACATAATGATTATATGGAGAACAATAATACAATTTCCATCCATAATAAATCACATAAAATGGTAACAAAGGAAAAAAAAATCAATTCAATGATATTGAATAAAGAATGACCCTTAAGTGATGGGTACACTAAAATCATACTATGTGTTAGGCAAAGTACAACACATAAGACATCCACATTAGTTTGAGGAAAAGCATAAGCATAAGTCTTAGCCTAAACATTACTAGGTATTTAAAAAAAAACTCATCTCAAGAACACCAAGTTCATAAAAAATTAGAGCATCATATTCACATATTCAAGCAAATAGAGAGTTTTATGATCAAATTATCTAAACTCTTCTATGTGTTCATGATGAATTAAACCTATAAGATGATTCAATCAAAATCTAGGATAATAACACTTGAGATATAAGGATTGAGGGCAACAAAAGTGAAACTTTATCACATGTATCGGTCAATAACCTTGTAGACAGATGACAAATTTTACTTCTAATTTGCAGCAATCTGATATGACAAATTTTACTTCTAATTTGCAGCAATATGAGATGAGAGAAAAGATAGTTATCACAAACTTGTAGACAAATAAGAACTTAAAATCTTCCTTGCAACAATATGATGCGGGTGGAGCAGAGAGCAAGAGGAAACAAGGCAGAGCCATTGGCAGGGACACATTGGAGGGAAATTAATGATATAAGGGGAAGAAAGAAGATTTATAAAGAATAAGTGGAACTGGGAATTGCAAATTGGGAAATTCCCTTTTAGTGGGGACACATAGGAGAGTGACTGTGACACATAGGTTCATGTGAGAATTATCTCATGATTTAATGGGGGGAAGTAAGTAATGGGGAAGTGAGACACTGTTAGAGGAATGGCTGAGTTTGTATCTAAAAACAAGGGCAGTGCGAAGTTAGATGTGGATCTGAGAAGCACTCTCTATTCCAATGTCTACAGATTCCATCCCTGTCTCGTTCCCAATCGAGTCTGAATGGGTCTACCAAAATTGATGACCGCAATTTGGTCAATGGTTCCTGGAGTTCAATCTCCGGCAGGAATCATGGAGGCCCGAGGATTTGCATCTGAAGCAGATTGTATTCGGTGGAAGGCTTATGCTTGCTGGCCATTAGCGGCTGTATGGAACATGGATGCAGAGGAGGTGCTGTCTGTGGCCCATTTGTTTTTCGATTCTGAGAAGAAAAGGTTGCTTTTTCATCTCACATTTCCTTCCTTCTTCCCCTTAAGTTTTGCAAATTAGGCGGCTGAATTGCCAAGTATCTTTTAATATAGAATATTTCCGGTGCTCGAAGTAGCTTTGGCTAACTCCCATAATGTACATGCATTCGTTCTGTTTAAAGTATGTAATATTTTTTTCTACTTTGGTTATTTTGTTGGAAAAAAGTGATGATTCTTTTTTTACATTACTTCATAATGTACATGTATTCATTTTTTTTTTGAAGTGTATATTTTAATGTAACCATATCTGCGTAATGTTTGGTACACTATGTTGATTGACGAAAAGACATAGAAGAATGTTTGTTTATCTATTTTATTTTCATTTTTATTTGAATTCAAGGCATTTGTAGACATTAATTTTGAATAAGTTGCCGGTTTGTCACAGGATACATGTCAATTTGGATCAAACAGTAGGATAAGAAATGAGGGAGCTTCACTAGTTCTATTGTATGGCTTGATGAAGTTCTGCTGGACCAGCATGCAGTAGTGTCCAGATACGTGTTTGTGAGGCTGTTATTTGTTTGGATTCTGAGCTGAACTTTGGAGATGATAATGGTCTTTTCTGCTGCTGAAGGGAGTCAATTAGGTTGAGTTCAAGTTCACAGAAACGAGGTAGAAGAAATGAAGGCAGGCTGTGCAGCAAAGCTGATTGTGGATGCATTGCTGCAACGGTTTCTTCCTCTTGCTAGAAGAAGGATCGAAACTGCTCAAGCCCAGGTAAATATTTATGAAATCCGTGTATCTTCTGTATCTGGTATATATGATGCTGGGAGAAACTCTATCAACAGAAGAAAAGAAGGGAGGAAACAGAATAAAAAGGAAATGTGCAAGTACCTGATGATTTGACCTTTGTAAAAAGTGAATACCTTTTCTGGCATCTAGATCATGAAACTAGCTATTTTATTCTTGGGCATTAGAAGCAAGGATTTGCTCAAGAAGGTATTTGGGGCATGGCATTCTTGTCACAAGACATGGCTGATTTATATGTTTACAGGCTGTCCTAGTGTATTTTTATAAATTTGCTTGCTTCTGCTAACTCTTAGTTAATGTATATAGGTTTTCTAAGTCTGAGAATTTACACCAGACGTGGAAATTTATTGTTTAATTAACTTTTAGGTGGCAATCTCATTTCAAATGATTACTCATTATGTGGATAATGCATGTATAACTTCTTCTTGCCCCTTTGTATATGTAAATAAACAGGATGGGCAGTACCTTCGACCATCTGATCCTGCATATGAGCAAGTATTGGATTCATTGGCTATGGTAGCCCGACATACTCCAGTACCTCTTTTAGAAGCGCTTTCAAAGTGGAGAGACAGGTACTTCAATTTTTTTCCACATAATTTAAGCTGCCAATCTCATGCCATTCCAAGTGCCAGTTTCGTTCCACCATGAATGTCTAAACTATAGACTGTCTTTGAAGGTTAGCTAACTGGGATAACAGAATTTTAAATAGATACCCTTCAGTTTGAAATTTCTGTTTCATGTTTTGTGTAAAGTTAATTCCAATATCTTGATTTATAAATGTCTTTCTTTCCTCTTCTTATATACAGCGAATCTCCAAAGGGTGCTAATGATGCGTCTACCTTTCAGAGAAAGGTTGCAATTTTTTTTTTTACTGAGTGTCTTTGTTTATTTTATCCATTTATTATCATGATAGTGATTTAATCCTCAAAAAGAAAAGAAAAAAAAGAAAAGGAAAGAAAAGAAAGCATTTGTTTATGTCTGTGACATGCCATGTGTAGCATTTTGCCATACTTGAATTGACAAAATAGAATCCATGCGAGACAGTGTTTCTGTACCTGTTTTTCTTCCTGATACAACCCCCTATTTCGATGAGGGATAAGGTTATGCATTAAAGCTCATGTTAATGTTGGACTTATTTTTTTTCAGCTTGCAATAGAGTGCATATTCTGCTCTGCCTGCATTCGCTTCGCAGAGTGCTGCCCACAGGAAGGACTTACGGGTCTGTGAATAGTTTTATTGTTTTTTTGTTTCATTAGAAAGTTGTTATCTGTTCTGATTGGAACGATGGGAATTGTATTATCTGTAATATTTATCTTTAAATACCTTAAAGGATCTGCAAATAAGTTCGTGCTTATTTTTCCTTGCTCCACCTTTTTTGTGAAAAATTTTTGTTTGGTTTTTTGCTGCAGAAAAGCTATGGATTGGCCTGGAGAATTTCGTTTTCGACTGGCTAATTAATGCAGATAGGTGAGAAATTACTAGACATATATGGCATTAATTGTTATTGCCTTTATCTTCATTTCTTCAGCTATTGGAATTGGATACATTGGATTTTGTGCTTAGGGGTTGTTCGGCAACTGATTTATCTAAGAAGTTCTTTGATAAATGAACTTTCTGAAGAAATGAGGCTCATCATAAATGCTCAACCTCTGGTGCATTTGTTGTGCCTCGAAAGAGATTTGTCAACTAATGGGAATTCATGCCTTTTTTATTTGTCATAACACAGTCAAATCTCATGCCCATTCTTGGGGAAATCAAATCTTACATGAATTGGTGTATCCCAATGCGAAAATGACAAATCTTTATGAATCAACATATGAATCCTCCACAAATCTGTTTCCAAATAGCCCTTAAATAATTGTGTAGAATCTATCAGAGCTGCAATAATACTGTTTTGCTCTACGGGGAAAGAAAAATATTGTTTTGCACTGAATGTGCTTCCTGACAACAATCTTATAAAGGAATATTGATAGGAAGTTTGATTATTATCACTGTTTGATACAACTCGAAAATTGCGAAACTCAAGTGCAGGCTGTCGTGAAGTAGTAAAAATTTACTGGGTGAGACCAAGGTCGAACCACATGGATTGGAGGACTAGATATAATTTTATTAAAAACCTAAACTACGAATTATTACTACTCATGTCTTGAAAGTGTAAGTTGCTGAAAATGTAAACTGGCTAAGATTAAAGTTGTAAGAAAAAGTTTGGCAAAATAAACTAGTGAAAAAAATCAACAAGAGAGTGTGTTATGTCGACAGGGTTCCACTCTTAAGAATACCTAGTTTCTACTTGATTCAAAATATTATTCAATTGAAAACAAATAAAAATTTGCTTTAATTGGAAAATATAACATATGGAAATAACAATGGTAATTGATTGATTATTGACTCTCAAGCACTTGTTAAATAATCGTAGGTAATTGCAATATTCGACGTACCTAACATTAATGGCAAATCAAGCAATTGTACCGATTATTAACTTTATCAAAATGAAAATAAATCGATCAATATGGAACTCAAAAGCACTTTGATTGAATCAAAATAAACACTAGGATGTTCATTAAACGTTTCACCTCTAGCCTTAACTGGGGGTTTAGTCAACCGTAATGTGCATACAAACTTTTGAACAATAATGAGCTGAGAATTTTCCAGTAGCCTTCTCCACTTGCCGGATGTAATGTGTGTCTTGGTTTCTGGCTCTCAGACTTGTGCTCTTGGTTGCTGGAGTTTCCCTCTTTTACAAACCTGGCTGCCATGGGTTGAGAAGAGTTGATGGCTTCTCCCTAAAAGTTAGATCAGTAGCCGTCTCCCACAAATTGGATGTTTTGGCTTCAGTTCACTTGTCTACTGACATTTCTTCCTGTGAGCCTCCACAGTCTCTTCACAAATTGGATTGCTCCTATGTGCAAACTGCTGCCCTAGACTTTTTGGCTTCTTCAGTTGTTAGGCCAGATCCCCCACCGGAGAGTCAATCTGTTTCTTTTTACAATTTTATACAAATTAACTTTGCCGTCCAATCTTTACACGGGATTTTCACTTTAAGTTTTCCATGTTGAGGTTATCTTTTAAGAGGTAGACTCCTGTCCTACTGGTGTAAACAGCATGTGTGTATTCAATTGGTACAACACTTCCTTTTTTGAAGCATCATTCACAAATTGCCTTCACTCCCAGCCATAATTTGCAATATCTTTTATTGGAGATATATCGGTGACCCAAAGATAAGATATAACGGAGATATATCAAAGATTTTGAGAAAAAAAAATCGGTGACCTAAATATGATGTTTTCACATGTACTTTGTTAATCTAAGCATGTTTTAACATCTAAAAGCCCTAAAACTAATCTGAAACAATCATAACACCATGTGTAAACACTTTTACTAACTTAAATTACACTTATAAGCAGAAATTATGATCAACAATAATAGAGAACAAGTTTAAAGAAAATGTCAATGATTAAGTGGATAACATGATGGTGTACATCTAAATAAAACTTGGAAGTCTGACCAAAATATTTATCATGAATAGCTAGAGTGACGTGGAGGTTGGAGAGCTGCCTAACCACAAGAAGACTGCATAATAGGGAATCCAAGTGGGCACAATATTGTTCCCACGTCATCATCATCTAGTAGGTAATTAAATACTCATATGCCTCTCATACTCATGCCTAGGCAGATGATGTAAGATCCCATACAGTGGGTAAGTTGTAATTGTGGTAACAGTTAGTATGGACATGAGTAGTAATGGTCTATACACACCGTAGGAGGTGTAGGATCATAGCCGTATCCATACAACTATCCATACTAGTATATGCATCTATCAACTCAACCGTCTCTAAACCAGCATGTTATGCTCCATATGTGGAACTTGAAGACCCGCGCCTGCCTCTGTTAACTCTACCATCTCTTAACAACCATATGTGAACTCCTAAGTCATGTTTGAAATATATATGCTGCCATAGTAAAAAATGAAAGGAGGAATAGACGGGGGCCAGGGGGGTCACAGGTGTGGCCAAGAGGCTTGGAAGAGGTGAAACATATCAAGGAATATACACGATATGAAATATTTAAGATATATCTGAGATATTTGAAAATATATGTTTTTTCCCAATATCTTGTATCTGTAAATTGATTAATGCATATATATCTGAGATATATCTAAGATATTGCGAATGATGCTTCCAGCCAATCGCCTGCCTTCATTAAAAAACCAACTCCTGTGCTTTCTAGGAATTCTGCCTTCTCAGATTGCACCCAGGATTTTAGTGGGACCCAGCATTGCATTCTGTATAAAGCAACTTAGATTCTTTTCTTTTATTCAAACAAATCAAACACAACTTGCATACTGCCTTCCATTTGTTTTGTTTAAGTCCTGTGCCTTTCCCTTAGTAACAACTACTCTTTTTTTAGCTAAGCAATGACAAGCCTTACTTCCATCAGTGGAACCATAATTGGATGTGGGAGCCACTGCTTATCTAAGTTTCTACGGTACTTGGTTAGGAATTTGTGTGACTGAAAATTTATTCTGTGCATAAGCTGCCAATCAGATCATCCAAAATCTTTTGCGTACAATTACTTGTTCCCTTCTCGTATTGGCCATATTATTTTCCTTATCTTCCTCATCACCAGCAGTCCAGCCAATGAAGTGCTGCCTTTCCCATGCAGCTAACATCAAATTTGGTAAGCTTCAACAATGATATAATTCACTCAAACCTGAATCCAAGTGAGGACCACCTCTCCACCAACGTATGCAGCCTTCATTCTTCTCTCGAACTTCTTTACAACTTGTTGGTATCTTGCATTATTACTATTCTCAGCCAATCAGATTCTTTTCTTGTTACAAGTTCCTCTCCAATTCACCAATCAAATCTTTAGTTTTTTCTTCTCAAGGGTCTTTGGACAATCCTTGTTGCAACCTGCGAATTGAAATGAAGACCTGCTTCTGACAAAATAATTTGGCCAAATCAATGTGGTCTATTCAACTAAACTACGATCGTATTTAACTTTGACAAAAGCTCTTCAATCAACTTTTATATAATATCTCCCACATTTGGCCCCTGTTGATTGGACTCTCCTCTATTTTGGCCAAGCTTGGTCCACTTGCACTGAAAGCTTTCTTCAATGCTTGCACTTAGCACATTTATAACTTGAACTTGCAATAACCTAATCAAACACAAATAACCTTAATCAAGCAGAAATTAATCATAAATTGAAGACTAAAGTGCTAAAATGAGGATATTTAAATTAGTACATTTTATGCTCATCACTGTTATTTACCTTCCTAAGGGGTCACTTCTGTTGGAAAATGTTAATTTGGTCATCTTCCAGCATAACATGGGCATCACAGGAACCAGTTTACTAACATACATAGAAACATGCTGATTGGTTTGGTTTCCTTGCATTGTTACTTTAAATATTTTTTTAAAAGGATTCCATAATTTTGCGTGAAAGATTATCCACAACAGTCTTGACATGCAAAGAATGTATTCAAAATTTTAAATAACTGGTTTTAAAAATGGAGAGTCATATTGTATAATTGATACTCGTCAAATCTATTTAACACGATATACACACACATCCAGTTGTCTAATGATAAACATATTGTTAAGTTACAACTGGTTGCAGATATTAAACAGTACTTGCAAATTTTGTTTTGAAGCTACAAATTCAATGGCAATTTATATACCTACCTGGTGATTAAAATGGGCATAAACTTTTTGTATTATAAGAAGCATAATCATTTATCTTAAAATTTCTCATGTTGTATAAAAAAAACCTTAATCTTGTTTGCAGATTGTCAAACTATGGACTTGAATATAGTATAAAAGCCTAATACTTGTCAGCAAAATATTCTAGCTACAGTTAAGATATATGATGAATGAGCTTGTCAAAACATCCACAACTTTGTTAGAACTGGAGCACCAAGTGACATTCGCTTGCTTGGAACATCCACTATTTTTTTCCTGAATGCATGCTGTGTTCTAGCTTTAATTGTCTTTATTTATATCCCCCTGTTTTTAACCAATTACCCTTTCCATAGTCATCAAATATAGTCATGATGTTACTACTCACTGCAGGCTTGTAAGTCAGGTTGAATATCCTTCATTGGTTGATTTACGAGGGCTTCTCCTGGACCTTGTTGCGCAACTTCTTGGTGCCTTGTCAAGAATCAGGCATGCGACTCTTATATTGGTCTTGTTGTACTTGATTTATTTGTGATGTTAATTAGCTAAACAAGAAGCACATTTACTGAAATTGGAGTTTGCAAAACTAGACATACAGTTTTTTGTTTGTCTTTCAAAAAGCAACTTGTATGGCTTAGAATTTGCTTTTATTCTATACAGGTTTAGCTCTGTCACTGAGCGTTTTTTTATGGAGCTCAACACTCGGCGTATTGACACTGGTGTTGCTAGGGCTGAAACGCTCAGCATCATAAATGGGATGCGCTACCTCAAACTAGGGGTATGTTTTTCCTTCCGTTATATTTACTGCATTGCGTAAAATAGATTGATTTTTTAGATCCAACTGGCTTCACGTGTACTCGATCAAGCTGCTAGCATTATTTATGCTTTTTTCGCAAAAAGATCTCTTAAACTATTACAGGAGCAAAGTTCACCTTCATCTACTCTGAAGTAATAGGGTGTTAATGCAATTACATTACATAAATATAATTCAAGTATTGAACTTGGTCGTTGACAGGTTGGACATCGGTCTGTTGGAGGTCAGACAGGTTGTGTGTCCACATCCATCTCTGAATTATACACTGTTAGAAACAGTTTGTTCGTGACCATGTCTGACTGTCTGATAGACATGAATGCGGCCATTATTGAAATGAATGTTAGCTTTTAAATATTTTATTTGTCATGGTTTTAGATGTTGAATAATATTATTAGCTATGAAATGTTAGTTATTCGTTAATATTATGAAGGAATGAAACTTGTTCATGAATAATGAAAATATGGTTAAGTTAAGTTTACTAGTTTTAATAGTAATGGACATCTAACACTTGAAATTACATAGACATAATTGTTGTAATATTTATTTCCGCAACCCTGTCAATATTAGTCAGACAATTAAATTCAGGCAGACACAGGTGTGGACACCCCTGTCACCGTTTCAGTCAATGGACACAAATGTCCATTTTCCAGCACTAGTTGCTGATGCCCCTTTATCTGTTCTTTTTTTCCTCAAATATGCTTAGGTCAAGACAGAAGGTGGGCTTAATGCTTCAGCATCATTTGTGGCAAAAGCAAACCCTCTTAACAGAGCCCCTCATAAAAGAAAAAGTGAACTTCACCATGCTTTGTGCAACATGCTTTCAAGTGTACTAGCACCACTTGCAGATGGTGGAAAAAGCCAGTGGCCTCCGTTGGGTGTGGATCCTGCATTGACTCTGTGGTATGAAGCTGTAGCTCGAATAAGGGTACAACTTATGCATTGGATGGAGAAGCAGAGCAAACACATCACTGTAAGTTCTTGCTGGTGTTGTTGAAAATTACATTATGAATAATGCCAAAGAATTTTCTAGATTACTTTATCTTTTGAAAATTGTTTAACTTGGAGTACATGTTTTCTTTTCAACCAGTTTCTCATCTTGCCTTTTTATCACCATAATAGGTCAAATAAAACTGACTAGTGGTTGTTAGATTGTCTAGCCCAGGAACATTAAAGTGTGTCAGTTGTTTGAAGCCTAGTACTATTCTAGTTCATTTAGACAATTTTTTTGAGAAAATCTATGTTTCCTTCAGGTTGGGTACCCTTTGGTGACTCTTCTTCTTTGTCTTGGTGATCCTCAAACCTTCAATAATAACTTTGGCCCTCACATGGATCATTTATACAAGCTTCTTAGGGTAAGTTCTAAAATCCCTTTGAACTTTAATTTTGGTGGAAGGTAATGGCGACAAAAAATCTCAGTTTAATATTTGTCTATGCAGGACAAGAACCACCGCTCCATGGCTTTGGACTGTCTTCATAGGGTAGTGAGGTTTTACCTGAGTGTCTATGCTGATTACCAACAGAGCAATCGCGTTTGGGACTACCTAGACAGTGTAACATCACAATTGCTTAATTTTCTTCGGAAAGGAATGCTGACTCAGGACATCCAAAATGATAAAATTGTGGAGTTTTGTGTTACTATAGCAGAAAATAATCTTGATTTTGCCATGAACCATATGATACTGGAGCTGCTGAAGCTTGATAGCTCAAGTGAAGCAAAGGTCATTGGCCTGCGTTCTTTACTTGACATTGTCATGTCTCCTAATAATAAGCATGCTGGCTTAGATTTTTTCCGAGGTGCACATGCTGCCACTATTGTTCCTACTTTCCTGACAAGACTTTTAGCATTTCTTCTTCTTAATGAATGGAAAGACTAATTCTTGTTATTACTTTGGCAGGTAATGATATTGCCCACTACATTCCAAAAGTAAAGTCTGCTATTGAGTCCATCCTTAGATCTTGCAATAGAACCTATTGTCAGGCTCTTCTAACCTCTTCCAAGACCACCATAGGTATTGTACATTTCTCCTATAGTTTTTAGATGGAAATTGCTGCAAAATTAACAAAATTATACTCCCTTCATCCCATATTAATAATCTGCATTTGAAAATAAGTGATATATAAGGAAGCCAATTAATAAACCTTTTTACTCTATTCACTTATTACTATGAGAAGGATAACATGAAAGTAGGACTATTAATATGGGACATTTTTTTTTCCTGAAATGAGACTATTAAAATGAAACGGAGGGAGTTTAACCTTTTGGGATAGAACAAGGAATTGCTCTGCCATTCATTGTTAATTATTACGTGCAAGACTTGAATCAGCACTCTTATCATCATATACTCCATGTTTCAACTAGCTGTGGCATAAATTTAAACAAAGATTGCGGCTATGCTATCTTTACCCTAGTTGTCTTCCTGAAAATTCTTTAAAAATGGAAGAACGATCTGCCTCTTCACTGTCCTCATCATTATATGTAGGACTGCATCTTGGGTCAGTTTGGGCCAGTTCTTGTAGGAACCGAACTGAAGTAGGAGCTGGGGTACTGTGAACTGAACCTGATCCAGAACTGAGAAGAGAACCACAAAATCAGGAATCAAACTGGAACCGAGGTTGGAACTGGAACCGGATTGAGAACCGGAATTACAACCAGCAAGGCACTGACGTGTCTATGAGGAGGTTGACAAGGATATTAGTTGCTGTCGGTGAGGGACTGACGTGTTGTTGGGTAGGTCAATATTGGGAAGTGGTATTGTCGGTGAAGGACTGACACATCAACGGATGAGTTGGTGCTGAAGGAAAACTACTGTTGGTTAGTCATAGATGTGTTGGTGAGTATGTCGTGTTGGCGAAGGACTGACACGTCGACAGATGAGTCGGTGCTGAAGGAAAACTACTGTCGGTGAGCATGTTGGTGTGTTGGGGAAGGACCAACACGTTGATGGGTGAGTTGGTGCTGAAGGAAAATTATTGTTGGTCAGTCACAGACGTGTCAGTGGAGATGTTAGTGGCCACCGACGTGCTCACTGATGGGTAGGTGAGAAGTCGATGAAGGTAATAAGTGGATATCGGTTCGGTTCAGTTTTGGTTCTCAGTTTTTTATTGGCAGGAACCAAAATACAGTTGGTTTTTAATTCCAAGACAGGCCCAGAATAGGAACCGAACCAGTCAATTTCAGTCGTTTGTTTTTCTCTGTGCAGCCCCAATTATATGCCTTGCCTTGTTCTCTTGGCCTGCCTTTGTGAGGTAATGCTGGCTGGAGATATTAATAAGTTTATCTTTTGAGACAAAGCTGACATTAAAAGTTATCAGTTTGCTTTCTATGAAGAAGCATGGCATAAATTTAAAATGTTGCAGGAGTCAAGTTATGTTAAAATTCAAACTGGCAATTATGTGTGATTTTCTGTAGTGGGAGAACTAAATATTAAAAAGATACTACAGGAATTGAAATTTTGTTCCAGTTATTTCTGTTTATTTTTTCATGTAATCCTGTTTGAGGTTTCTACAGTGATAAAGCACGTGCACTGAAAATCGTGTCAAACAAAATTTTTTGACAAATTGCAGGGGAAAATTTTGCTGAATGTGCAGCCAAGAAACTATTTTGATTTGAGGGAATCTCTTATAGTATATATTGTGGATGCAGTACTCCAGAAGTCTATATGAGCAAGTTTGAGATGCAAAATCATGATTTTGCAAACTGTCTGTCAATGTGCAGTATACTATATAAATTATCTGTTCAATACTTTTAAGGACAGCATCATTCTTCTGGCATCAAAATTGCCATGTTTCTTTTGGCATCTCAATTGTTTTTGAGTCCCATTTAATGTCTGTCTGACCTGAGTTGCATTGGTCTCTTCTTAAGTTTATCTTGTTTCATCTCCCTTTTCTTTGTATATAAGAGATTCACCCTTTTAGTTTACATGAGAAGATGAATACATAACAGGCAGCTGTGTCAGTTTTTCTTTCAGCAACTTGTGCTACTTCAGAGGGTGAATTTCTGTTGTATAAACTTCTGCAGATGCTGCTGCTAAGGAAAAATCTCAGGGATCCCTCTTTCGTTCGGTGCTTAAGTGCATACCATATCTAATTGAAGATGTTGGTCGGAGTGATAAAATCTCAGAAATTATTCCTCAACATGGAATAAGCATAGATCCTGGTGTGCGAGAAGAAGCATGGCAAGTATTGCACCGCATTGTTAGATATCTTCCACAACGTCGTTATTCTGTGATGAAAGGGATGGCCAACTTCATTTTAAAGCTGCCAGATGAGTATCCCCTTCTTATTCAAACATCTTTGGGGAACCTGGTAGATCTCATGCGCTTGTGGAGGGGTTGCTTGTCTGAGGAGAGGCTAGCATCTGATGCTCAAAATGTTAAGCCATCTAGCCTTGGAAATGATATGCCTCAAAGGTTTTCTGCTGTTATTCGTTCAGGGGAAACAATTGAGTTCCATGCATCAGATATGGATGCAGTTGGTCTTATCTTTTTGAGTTCCGTGGATGTTCAGATAAGGCATACTGCACTAGAATTATTACGTTCTGTTCGGGCTTTGAGAAATGATATTAAAGAACTCTTAATGAATGACCAGCCTGACCATAAGTTGAGAAGTGAAGTGGAGCCAATCTTTGTCATAGATGTTTTAGAAGAAAATGGGGTGAGGATTCACTGCCTGTATTGTTAAAGTTGTTTTTACTACTCCTAGTGGTTCACTTCTAACCATCAATAGGTTTCAGGATGATATTGTCCAAAGCTGCTACTGGGATTCTGGCCGTCCATATGACTTGAGACGAGAGTCAGATACAGTTCCTCCTGATATAACACTTCTATCCATCCTGGAGAGTTCTGACAAAATCAGATGGGCCTGCTGTCTTAGTGAGCTTGTTAAATATGCTGGTGAACTTTGCCCAAGTTCTGTGCAAGAGGCTAGGTAGGGAACTACTAAATTTATTAATTAGAAGCTCTTATTTGTGTATCTATGCATGATGTATATATCGAAATATTATTGGTGGCAGGTTGGAGGTTATGCAGCGACTTGCCCATATTACTCCTGTTGAATTAGGTGGGAAAGCTTATCAGTCACAAGATTCTGAAAACAAACTGGATCAGTGGCTTATGTATTCAATGTTTGCGTGTGCTTGTCCACCCCATGGTAGGGAAGGTGGTACCTTCACGAGAACTAAGGAGATCTTCCATTTGATATTTCCATCTATGAAATCTGGCTCTGATGCTCAAACAGTAGGTCCATGCTAAACTATTGTCATGCTAATAGTTGATATGTGTTTGCATCATTCATGCATAGTGTGGTACAGCTTGCAAAATAACTGCTTGTTGAAATGTTTAATATTTGCTTTCAATACCACTTTGAGGTAATAACTTTATGATATTTTGTAACATCACTGATCAATTACGAGTGAACAATTTTCTGGAGCTTCCAGCATTCTCTCTTGGCTGTAACAATAGGAAACAAGACTAGATTCTTGAGAATAGTCTTTCATACCTTTTGGATCTCAAGGGGAAGTATCTTATGGAAATGTAGGGTGGAGCAGTGTCCACCATTGCAAAGTTCCAGCAAAATTTTCCTCATACATGTTGGCATAAGTAATGGGTGGTGAATGATTAGGTTATTTATTTTTTACCTTTTAAGTCAATTGATGATGACTCATGGATGCACTTTGACTTTGGAAAGGGCATGGATTCTGATGAATGAAGAAAGAAGGCTGTCCTTGTTATGTCCAATACAACTGCTATATGTTTCTCTACCCAATCAATAGTCACTGTGAACAACCTGATAATGCATATGCTAGATTCTGTAGAAAAACATTTGGATATCTTAATACTAATTGAATGGTTGATGCTGTCTTTCTGGTGGCAGCATGCAGCGATCATGACCCTTGGCCACTCACATCTTGAAGTCTGTGAAACCATGTTTGGCGAACTTGCATCATTTTCTGAAGAAGTTTCATTAGAAACAGAGGGAAAGCCAAAATGGAAGGTATGAATAACACGGTATATACTTTTGATATTTTAGAACTGTTTGAAGAAACTTAAAAAAATGACTTTTGATCTGTCTGATTTGCAGATGCAGAAGACTCGCCGTGAAGAGCTCCGCATTCATATTTCAAATGTTTATCGTATGGTGGCAGAGAATATCTGGCCAGGCATGCTCAGACATAAACCTATTTTTCGTCTCCATTATCTGAGATTCATTGAAGAGACAACCAAACAGATAATAACCTCTCCTGATAGCTTTCAAGACATTCAACCACTTCGCTTTGCATTAGCCTCTGTTTTGAGATACCTGGCTCCAGAGTTTGTCGAATCAAAATCTGACAAATTTGATCTCAGAACTCGAAAAAAGCTTTTTGAGCTTCTCCTTTCCTGGTGTGATGACATGCCCAATACATGGAGCCAGGATGGAATTAGTGACTACCGTCGTGAAGTGGAACGCTATAAGTCAGCTCAGCATGGTCGGTCCAAGGATTCTATTGATAAGCTCTCATTTGATAAAGAGGTGAGTGAGCAGGTGGAGGCCATTCAGTGGGCTTCCATGAATGCCATGGCTTCATTGCTATATGGGCCCTGCTTTGATGACAATGCAAGGAAAATGAGTGGCAAACTGATATCTTGGATCAATAGTTTGTTCACTGAACCGGCTCCGAGGCAACCATTTGGCCATTCCCCAGCTGATCCAAGAACTCCATCTTATTTGAAATATGTAGGGGATGGTGGGCGTACTACCAGTGGTAAGGATCGTCAAAGAGGAGGCCATCTGCGGGTTTATCTAGCAAAAACAGCTTTGAAGAATCTTCTCCAGACTAACTTGGACCTTTTTCCTGCTTGCATTGACCACGTAAATTTCTAGTCTGTGTATTGTCTTTCTATTTCTTTCGCAATTAGTAGATAGTGTGGTATCATGAAATGCTGCAAACTGCATTACCATTTCTGTATATGGCTTTTTATGATTATTTTTCCTTTAGTTTTCTTGGCATCAAACGGGTCATTTGCTGTAAATATTGAATGAGTCATAAATTTTGGCCAAGTCAGTCTTAATCAGGCTGGTTGGATCTCTCCCAGTTATAGGAGAGGCCTCAGAATCAAATCCCATTGGCATACAGTGTGTAAGGTGCGTGAGTCTTACTTATCCCCACAAAAAGGTCAAAGAAATTTACTTATTGGTTTCCAATTACTCCTTTTGTGATAGCTATACACGGTATTCCTTTTTGTAACGTTTAGTCAATGTTTTATGATTCCTGCCATATCATATTTTATGATAGTGGCTGTTTTATCCGATGTCCATCTTGGTTAATTGGGACTATCAGGGGAGTGATTGCATATCATGCTTGTGCTTTAAAAAAAGGGCTAGTCCCTATTAGAAGCTGTCTGATAACTGATTAGATTACCCATAGTGGTTGTAGTCATATTTATCACCATACTACGTTTTACTTTTGTGCAGTGCTATTACTCAGATGCTTCCATAGCTGATGGCTACTTCAGTGTGCTGGCTGAAGTCTACATGCGGCAGGAGATTCCAAAATGTGAAATTCAGAGACTCTTGAGTTTAATTCTCTACAAGGTGGTAGGTCCCACAAGGCAAATTCGTGATGATGCCCTTCAAATGCTTGAGACACTCTCTACCCGTGAGTGGGCTGAAGAGGGCTTAGAGAGTGGAGGTCGCTATGGAGCTGCCGTTGTTGGGGATCTCCCAGATTCTTACCAACAATTCCAGTATAAGCTCTCATGCACACTTGCCAAAGACCACCCTGAGCTAAGTGAGCTTCTTTGTGAGGAAATCATGCAACGACAACTTGATGCAGTAGATATAATTGCACAACATCAGGTCTTAACATGCATGGCCCCATGGATTGAAAATCTCAATTTTCAGGATCTATGGGATTCAGGCTGGAGTGAAAGATTATTGAAAAGCTTATATTATGTGACGTGGAGACATGGGGATCAGTTTCCTGATGAGATCGAGAAGTTGTGGAGCACAATAGCTAGTAAACCCAAGAACATTATCCCAGTTTTGGATTTTTTGATTACTAAAGGGATTGAAGATTGTGATTCAAATGCTTCTGCTGAAATAAGTGGGGCTTTTGCAACCTATTTTTCAGTTGCCAAGCGTGTGAGCTTGTACCTAGCTCGCATATGTCCCCAGCGCACCATAGATCACTTGGTCTATGAATTGTCCCAGAGGATGCTGGAGGAGAGTGTTGAGCCTGTTGAAATTGTACCGTCAAATGTGGCCAGGGGAGAGCAGTCAGGAGATTATGTGTTGGAATTCTCTCAGGGCCCCACTGTGGCCCAACTTGCAGTGGTGGCAGATTCGCAACCACACATGTCACCATTGCTGGTTCGTGGTTCTCTTGATGGCCCACTAAGGAATGCCAGTGGAAGCCTGAGCTGGCGAACTGGTCGGAGTGTGTCTGGCCCACTTAGTCCAATGCCTCCAGATGTAAACATTGTAACAACTGCTGGCCGATCCGGGCAGCTATTACCGGCGATGGTGAGTGTATCTGGCCCTCTCATCCGTGGCTCTACAGGGAGTCTCAGGAGTCGCCATGTTTCACGGGACAGTGCTGACTACATCATTGACACACCAAACTCAGGCGAGGTTGGGATTCATGTTGTTGCAGGGAACCATGGAGTCAATGCTGGGGAACTTTCTTCAGCTTTAGCTGGTCAGCACCTCCATTCTCTATCTCGTGCAGATATAGCTCTTATCTTACTTGCGGAAATTGCTTATGAGAATGATGAAGACTTTCGTGGCCACTTGCCTCTGCTTTTCCATGTCATGTTTGTGTCAATGGATAGTTCAGAAGATATTGTGCTTGAGCACTGTCAGCATCTTTTAGTTAATCTCTTATATTCTCTTGCTGGACGGCATCTGGAATTATATGAAGTGGAAAGTGGTGATGGTGAGAACAAGCAACAGGTTGTTAGCCTGATCAAGTATGTGCAATCAAAGCGTGGGAGCATGATGTGGGAAAATGAGGATGCCACACTCACACGAACGGATCTCCCAAGTGCTGCCCTTTTGTCTGCCCTTGTACTTAGCATGGTGGATGCTATTTTCTTTCAGGGAGATCTACGTGAAACATGGGGAGCTGAGGCTCTCAAGTGGGCAATGGAGTGCACTTCTCGGCATCTTGCCTGCAGGTCTCACCAAATATACCGTGCACTAAGACCTGCTGTTACAAGTGATACATGTGTCTCACTCCTCCGCTGCCTCCACCGCTGCCTTGGGAACCCAGTACCGCCAGTGCTTGGCTTTATGATGGAGATCCTTATGTCCTTACAAGTGATGGTGGAAAGTATGGAGCCTGAGAAAGTTATTCTCTACCCTCAGCTCTTTTGGGGTTGTGTGGCCATGATGCATACAGATTTTGTTCATGTTTACTGCCAGGTGCTTGAGCTCTTTGCTCGTGTAATTGACCGGTTGTCTTTCAGGGATCGAACAACTGAAAATGTACTTCTCTCTTCCATGCCACGTGATGAGTTAGACACAAATGGTCCTGATTCAGGTGATTTTCAGCGAGCAGAGTCCAGAGCTGTAGGGGATCCTCCTCCAGATCCCGGCAAAGTACCAGCATTTGAAGGAGTTCAGCCTCTTGTTCTCAAAGGCCTCATGTCCTCTGTGAGCCATAATTCATCCATTGAAGTTCTGTCAAGAATCACGCTCCAGTCCTGTGACTCAATATTTGGGGACCCAGAGACTCGTCTGCTAATGCACATCACTGGCTTACTTCCATGGCTTGGACTGCAGCTTTGTAAGGATTCGGTGTTTAATTTGGCATCCCCTCTCCAACAGCAGTATCAAAAAGCTTGTTCAGTTGCCGCCAATATATCAATATGGTGCCGGGCTAAGTCTCTCAATGACCTTGCTACTGTGTTTTTGGCTTACTCACGAGGCGAGGTCACAGGTGTTGATAACCTGTTTGCTAGCGTGTCTCCGCTACTATGCACTGAGTGGTTTCCTAAACACTCAGCATTGGCATTTGGGCACTTGCTGAGGCTACTAGAAAAAGGGCCAGTAGGGTATCAGAGGGTGATCCTGCTCATGCTCAAGGCTCTTCTGGAGCACACGCCCATGGATGCTGCCCAAAGTCCACATGTGTACGCAGTTGTATCTCAGCTTTTGGAAAGCACATTATGCTGGGAAGCACTTGGTGTGCTGGAGGCCCTCTTGCAGAGTTGTAGCAGCATGACTGGTACTCACCTTGCAGTTTACGAGGTAGGATTGGTGGATAATGTGCTTGGCACAGAGGAGAAAGTGCTGGCTACGCAGAGTTCTTTCAAGGGAAGGAGTGGGCCGCTGCAGCATGCAGTGATGGTCGCAGGATCTGGGCTTGGGGCAGCGCCAGGCGCTGCTTCTGTACAGGGAGGAAGTCAGGAAGGAGGCAGGCCATCTCCAAGAGAAGTGGCTCTGCAGAACACGCGGTTGATCCTTGGTCGGGTGTTGGATACATGTGCGCTTGGGAGGAGGAGGGACTACAAGAGGCTTGTACCCTTTGTAGCAAACATTGGGAACACATGACATTGGCTGCAGGAATGGTGCCTGAATTATCATGCGTTTGATTCTCTAGAAGGAGAGGCAGGCAAGGGGTAGACTAATCCGTTTGCTTTGTAAATATGATTGGCCAAATGTAAATTGTTTGGGCTGTAATTTTTACCAAATGGATAATTTTGTCGATATTTTAACATAGGACGGTTAAGTCGAAAGATTAGGGTATGAGGTTACGTATGTTATGTGTAATTTTCAAGTGTATTTTATGTATCACTGACTAAGCATCCAAGCATTCAAATGATAGCTGTTTTATTTTTTTGCCGGAGTGTGGTAATTGTTGCCTTTCTTGGAATTTTAAAGAAAAATCTTTCTAATTCATTATTACAAAAGTTGATGGCCTCAACTTATTTTCCTTTGGAAAACGAGCTGGTTGGCAAAGATTATTTTTTTTCTTCTTAATTCTGAAGAGAATGACTAGTAAAAATGGGGTCTAAAAAAGAGAAGTAATTTTTATGCTCCCTTGTGATAATGAACTTAGCGTAAAGAATGCATAGGAGTTGTTGATATTTAGCATCATTGGCACCGGCACTGACATTGACACTGTGTTATTAATTTTATATATGGACGGTTTTTATATATTCTTTATGTTGGGCTCATTATTAATATAGGACATTAGAAAGTGCTTTCTTAGAAAAGAGCTACCCTTTTAATAATATTTTTCTTTCATCCTTACCTCTCAGGAGGGAGAAACTATTGGTCCCTTATTGATGTGTTGGGCTTCACGATATATAAGTACAAACTTAAGCCACATTTACATGTAGTATATTTTTAGTAAAATTTTAAAATATTCTTTGACCAACTTTTTTATACATAACTCCCATTTTTTACATAGGGAAAATTATATAAATAAATTTTTTTTAAATATTTACTAAAATAGTGTTCGGTTAGAAATATTTACTAAAATTGTGTTAGTTTTTGCCACCTAAGATAGTGCCTGTGTAGCTTTTTTTTGTAATGACGAAATCTGATTTCAAATGACAAAATTTATCTTTGCAAAGAAAGAAATTAAGGACAAAATCTAATTTCATCCTTGTAAAGGATGAAATCCCTTAATTGATTTGTCCTTCTCGCACTCTCTTCACTCTCTCTCTTCTCTCTCTCCTCTTTCTCTCTCTCCTCTTTCTCTCTCTTTTTTCTCTCTCCTATTTACTCTCTCTTCTCTCTATTCACTCTTTCTCTTCTCTATTCACTCTCTCTCCTCTCTCTGTCAACTATCTCTCTTCTTCTTATCTTTCTATCTCTCCTCTATCTCTCTATTCACTCTCTCTCCTTTCTCTTTTAGCTATCTCTCTTTATAGGCTAGGTAGAGAGAGAAAGAGGAGAGTGAAGAGAGAGAGAGAGAGAGGATAGGAGGGAGAAGGATAAATCAATTAAGGGATTTCATCCTTTACAAGGACGAATTTGATTTTGTCCTTAATTTCTTCATTTGTAAAGACAGATTTCGTCCTTGCAAAGGACGAAATCTCTTATATTTTTTTTATAAAAAAACCATGTAGGTTTCAGTGCCCGGCTGATGCCTGTTTGGCAAAAATCAACACAATTTCGGTAAATATTTTTAACCGAATACTATTTCAGTAAATATATTTTTTAAAAATAATTATATAATTTTCCCTTTTACATAACTTTAATAATAACTTTTTAATTTCAAACAATAACAAAAAAACCCAACTTTTTTATCTTACTCGACATTAGTTATTTTAAAAAAAATAATAAAAAATTTATAAGTTCACCCATCTTACCAAGTTTAGTTCAAGGGTAAAAAGAAAGTGACAACCGGCTGCAACTGGGGAGCAAACCTATAAGGCCTGACCTAGCTAAGGCCATCCATTAGGCTACAACTTACAGTTGGAGATCATCACCTTGGTGATTAGTTGCAATCGCCAAATGGAGGGGCGACAAAAGGCATTGAGAGTGATAGTGGCTAAGGGATGGCAAAGGTGTGGTGAAAATGTTAGTTTTTTAATGAAAAATGAATCTAATAAAATTTGAAATTTTCATGTAAAAAGAAAGATATTTTTATCTTTTATTAATTTTGTTCTTATGTAATAGGTGAATTAAAATTTGGAGTCATGTATATTTTTTGAAATAAGATTTTTCATATTGACCATATTTTCAACATTTTGAGGTTAGAAATATGTGTTTGCTTGCCAAAGGAAAGCTCAGAAATATGTACACAACAGGGGGTTTTATTTTTCTCTTAATAGGAGTTCTAGGTATAAGTTTATATGGTTCCAATGGACCAACATTAAATTTGGAAACATTAGCCAATCAATCATATCATGTAGCATTGGAAATAATATTCTATATTGGCTTCCTTATTGCTGATGCTGTCAAATTACTGATTATGCCTCTGCATACATGGTTGCCCAATACATATGGAGAATCACATTGTAGTACAAGTATATTTCTAGCTGGAATCTTATTAACAATGGAAGCATATGAGTGGTTTCCAATCTCCAACAACAGGTGGATTGGACCCAACACATACTTCACAAGCAATACATTTATCAAATTCCAAGTGGATTGGACCCGGAAATGCTCTGAGCCCTTTTCAATGAGTTCTAAACGGATTGGTTAATCCTTTTTAAGTTCCGACCATCAAATTTATACCACTAAGTAATGTGCTTAATGGTGGTTTTTGAAAAGACTAAATTAACCCCATACTATAAATACAATCAGATGCATGGTTCGCCGTCTCGGTGAGATCTCTTTCTTGGGGCCTTTTCCAAGACTCAAGACCGTATAAACACAACTTTACAATGTCTCAGCAAGATCTCCCCCAAATCTATGTAAAATTGCCAAGATTGGAGACAAAGGAGACATTAGTATATCGTTGAATTTGTTATCCAATCAATTTCTTATCTACTTTCATTAGGTTTACAAATGGCTAGATCTTGTATCTCAATATGTTTTCTTAATAAACATTAATTGTGTTTATGCTCATTCTACATCATCATTAGGTATTGTATATTCTACTTTTTTTATGTAATTTATGTTATATAATAATTTATTATTATTTAATATTATATTTATGTTTATAAATGATAATATGTACTTAGATTGTCAAATATATGTGTAGACAAACTTGTTTTGATTACCAAGATGATCGAGATTGTTTTACATGATATCTTCGAGATCTCACCAAGTTCTCTCCGAGATCTCGTCTCTTTGGCTCATCGAGACAAAACCGAGATCCGAGATAGTGAATCATGATGAGATGCCGTAATTTGGTGCCCTACCGCTTTCTTTGTATCTTGTTCCTCCTCTTTTGTTGTTGGCACCAAAGAGGTCACCTCAACATGAAGCCTTTAAGTAGGGTTGCATCTCGGGTAGGGGGAGGAGGGGGGGGGGGGTATCGCAGTACCCGACCCTACCTGAGATAATACCCGAGATTGCACTACCTGACCCTACCCGAAATACTAAAACTCTACCCGACCCGAGATAAAACTCGAACCCTACCCGAGAACCTGAATTAAAACTCGAAATAAATTAAACACATGGTAATTTCAATCAAAACAAAAATACCTGTACACTGATTTTTCAAAGTGAGAATAAACACTAAAATATGAAATAATCAAGTATAATTCATAGCATAGATAGTAATATAAAAATCACAACAGTAATTAAATTTAGTCAATGCAACAACAACAAAAGGGCAAGACAAAACTAATCTACGATATTACAAAATCTATTTCATTGAATCAGAATTCAGATATTTTATTACATTGAATCAGAATCAAGACAAGGAAAAAAAATGATTAATCAAATAACTCATATACTATGTAATGATGCAAAATAGACATATGAGTACAGAAAGGAAAAAAATGATATTAGCTTCAATGTAGGAAAAAAATCAAATGCAAAATTAAACTAGTACATAAAGCAAAAAAATGAAATTAGCCTCAATGCAAAAAAAAAAATCAAACACAAAATTAAAAAAGTAAACTTCTTTGTAGCATACCTTATGAGTTAGACTGTACACACCTCCACTGCTCCAGCCTCCACATACCACAGAGACAGAGGTTAGTCGTCCACTTCGGGCTGGCCGATCAAGGTGAAAGAGGGATTCTTTTGGGTAGGCCATAGACAGGGAGGACAAAGGGGGAGGCCGGAAGGGTTGCCACTGCACAACGGCCATAATGGAGAAAGGGTATTAGGGTTTGGGTTTGTCGTTTGGGTAATAACTTAAAGCAGCCGGGTTGGGTTGGGTGGGTTTCGGGTTTTTTTTATTAAACCCGACCCGAAACTGATACAGTTTTTTTTATACCCTACCCGACCCGAGTAAGTACTCGACCTGACTCGAACCCGGTTAATTTCGGGTTGGGTTTACTCGGTTCGGATCCCATTCGGGTTTTTTGTACAACCCAAGGCTCCACCATCATTTGTTTGATTGAGTGCGACCGACTTTTTGCGATTGACCAACATGACAAAGGTTTCATGTGCCCTGAGTGTTTCACTATTGTTACTTTCCCTAGGAAAGCAGCTTGGCCTGGAGGTTTCATTCCACAACTGGTTGATTTCCCATGCTATTGTAGGTATTTTACATGGATCAGGAAATCAAATTGGTGCCTACTAAAATAAGGGGGAGTAAATGATGGACACTAGGGCTGGCACGAAGCATGAATTACGCCTAGGTCATCCCGGAGTGAAGGTCGGCAACGGCCTATCTCTAGTGGAAAAGCATATGTAATTTCACTTTTCTATATATGAATTGAGGCACAAACAATTTGTGGGCCACACCCTCTCCTCTGGTGAAGACTTGTCTTCTTCAGCCCGTCTCCAACAAAATCTATGCTCTAACATCCTCTACTTATTCAAAGTGTCATATCCTTTGAGACCCTAGCTTCATCTTCACCTAACAATCATGTTACTCCCAATGAAGTCCAGACGCCCATTCGAGACAACAACTCTACTTCCCTTCCAATACAAATCCTCCTTAAATCTGATTTTATATATCTTTTATTATGTCGGACGTGTTTGAATCATATAAATCTACTATGTTGTGCATAATTTTACTATGCACTCAAAGAAATCAAAATATAAATTTATTATTTCGTGTGATGTTAAAACTTAATACAGGAGATTAGGCATACCTGTAGCCATTGCCATTAGAACCTCTTCAACAAAGTTTGATCTTCAGCTAATCTTCTTCAGAATCACAATAGTATTTTTGGTTTAGAATTTAGTTGAGAGTAATCTCGCTTAAGACACCAAATTAGGGTGGCTAATGATGTATTTATAACTAAAACAGGACACCACTGTTAAGAACCCTAGAATCCTGACCGTCTATCCATAGGTCATCCAATGGTTTAGATTCGCCACTTAAAACTACAGCTTAATGGGTATTCTGACTTAGGCCCATTACCCAGGTAGTTTTATAAAAGCCCAAAACAGTATCAATTGAGATAGTTGTGCCACTTTATGTTTTAATACAAAACAAAGCCCAACATTCTCCCACTTGGCACAACTTCTTAATTGAGCCATAGAAAGAATAAAATCTCTCACTTGGCTCAATTAAACTAAATTTGAGAAAAACATTTTAGTTAAAAAATAACCAAGTGGGTAATGGGAAACTTTAAAATGACTTTCATAAGTGCATACAATGTTTGAAAAAACAACACCCTTCAAACTGTATGTGGTAACTTTATACTCTTATAAAATGTCATAATCGCATGAATCAAGGCGGTTATATCCTCAAAGGAGAACATTCCCGTCCATGTATCACAATGTAACTAATCCATTCTATTTGAGTATTATATGTGGCAAAATATATTTATGAGTGAAGGCATGCTCCCACTCATTTTGCAAATATTGTCTCATACTTAGGTGCACTAAAAAATGAGACACCACGAGAAAAGAAACTATAACTGCTATGATAAATGAGTAAAGTCCAGAAGTACATAAGCAAAATCAAATACACAATGAGCTAATAAGACCCATACGATCCACATGACTCTTAAACAGAGAAGGGGGGGGTAAGCCCTTAGTCATTGGATCAGCAACCATAAGCTCAATACCAATATGCTTAATAACAATTGTCCCTGCTTTAACACGATCCCAAACAACAAGATACTTAATGTCGATGTGCTTACTCCGACTTCCACTCTTGTTGTTCTTCATGAAGAACACAACAACACTATTATCACATAACATCTTTAACGGCCTAGATATGGAATCCATAATAGTAAGTCCTGTGATAAAGTTCATCAGCCAAGTAGCATGTGAGGTGCCCTCATAACTAACAACAAACTCTGCCTCCATAGTCGACGACATTGTAAGGGTTTGCTTAATATTTTTCCAAGAGACAGCACTGCCTGCCAAAAGGAAAATATAACCCGACGTTGACTTTTTCGAGTCAACACAACTAGCAAAGTCTGCATCTGTGTATCCAACCAACTCCAAATGATCAGAATGTCTGTATATAAGCATGTAATCTTTTGTTCCTTGTAGATACCTCATAACCTTCTTTGCAGCTCTCCAATGATCCATCCCTATATTTTTTTGATATCTACCCAACATTCCTATAGCAAAGGCAATATCAGGTCTTGTACAGACCTACAAGTACATCATACTACTAACTCCCGATGCATAAGGAATTTCTTTCATGCTTTCCAACTCCAAAGAATTCTTTGGACACTGGAACAAGCCAAATTTGTCACCCTTCACAATAGGAGCTGCACTAGGTAAGCAGTTTTCCATGTTAAACCGTTTCAGAACTTTATTGATATAGGCTTGTTGAGACAACCCAAGGATCCTTCTGGATCTATCACGATAGATCTCAATCCCTATGACACAGGATGCCTCTCCTAAATTTTTCATGTCAAAGTTCTGAGAAAGAAACTGCTTAGTCTTGTGCAACATCCCCAAGTCACTGCTTGCAAGTAGAATATTATCAACACACAATACCAGAAACGTGTAACGGCTCCCACTAACCTTAAGGTATATGCACTGATCAACAATGTTCTCCGTAAAACCAAATGAAGTAATAACATCATTGAATTTCAAATACCATTGTCGGGAGGCCTGTTTCAGTCCGTATATTGACTTCTTGAGTCTACAAACTATATAACTTCCTTTATCTGAGGTGAATCCTTCAGGCTGAGTCATATACACCTCCTCCTCAAGATTCCCATTCAAGAACGCCGTCTTGACATCCATTTGATATAACTCTAAGTCAAAATAAGCTACAAGGGCCAAAATAACTCTCAATGAATCATTCGTAGAAACTGGAGAGAATGTTTCATTATAGTTAACACCATCTTTCTGAAGAAATCATTTGGCTACAAGTCGGGCCTTATATCTGCTAATGTTACCAGATGGGTCTAATTTAGTCTTATAAACCCATTTGCAGCCAAGAGTCCTGGCGCCCTGCGGTAACTCTACGAGATCCCAGACTTAATTATCAGGCATAAATTTCATCTCATCCTGCATGACATCATACCATTTGGCAGAGTTATCTCTAGACATGGCATGTAAATATGTTATAGGATCTTGAATGAGTCCAACATTCTTGTCAGACTCCTGGAGGTATACAACATAGTCAGAAGGGAGTGTAGATTTCTTTACTCTTGAGGACCTTCGAAGTCCTATTTCATCAACAGGCGGAGGTGCCTGTGCAATAGGAACTTTAGCAACTTGTTCCTGAGGGGATGATGAAGAAATGAGAGGCTGCTCTGGAATCACCATAAGTGATGCAGTATGTGTTCCTCCACCGGATATGGGTATAAGTACTGGACCCGTATTTCCTCAAATACAATATGTTTGGGGGAAATACTCTTACTGAAGTTGCCATGCTCAAAGAAAATGTGCATTCCGTGCTTTGACTACTGTAGGGGTGTGAGATGGACAATAAATCCTATAACCCTTAGACCTTTCTGCCTAGCCAATGAAAAATCCACTGACAGTCTTAGGGTCAAGCTTCTTCTCAAGTGGATTAACCCTAACCTCAACAGGACAACCCCAGATGTGTACATGATCTAAACTAGGTTTCCATCCATTCCATAGCTCAAAGGGTGTTTTAGGAACGACGTTAGATGGAACTCGACCACGGCTGTCTTTAAGGGTTCACTCCACATATTGAGAGGAAGAGGGGAGTTACTTATCATACTCCTCACCATATCCATCAAAGTGTGGTTCCTCCTTTCAGCAACACCATTTTGTTGTGGTGTGTCTGATACTGTGTATTGTGCAACAATACCATTTTCCTTCAGGAATTGCGCAAATGGTCCAGGTTTTTGTCCACTCTCTGTGTACCTGTCATAATATTCTCCTCCTCTGTCTGATCTAACAATTTTGATACTCAAACCAAATTGTTTCTCTACCTCTGCCTTATAAGTCTTAAAAGCATCAAATACTTCAGACTTTTCATTTAAGAGATAAAGATACATGTATCGGGTATGATCATCTATAAAGGTAATGAAATACCTTTGACCATTCAGACAGGGAGTACTAAACGGTCCACAGATATCAGTGTGTATGGTGCCTAATTTCTTATCATGCCTCTTAGCACCCTTAGAAGACTTGTTAGTCTGTTTTCCCTTTATGTAGTCTATACATGTCTCAATATCAGTAAAGTCAAGAGTTTTTAAAACTCCTTCTCTTACTAATCATTTTAAGTGGTTAATGGAGATATGCCCTAACCGCCTATGCCATAACATAGAGGAGTTCTTTTTAATAACACTTCCTTACACAGACATCATAGATTGTTCAAAGGAAACATGCAAAGAGAGACAATATAATCCATCAATCAAAGAACCTGAACCAATGGTGACTGAATCTTTAATAATTAGAAATAGGGAATTCATAAACTGAAAATTAAAGCCATGAGGCACTAGTCTTGATACAGAAACTAAGTTTTTAGAAAAACTTGGAATATAGAAAGCTCTCTCTAAATCTAAGGTGTATCCTGTATAGATAACAAGTCTATATATCCCCACACCTTCAACCTTCAAACACATCTTATTTTCAGAATAGATGTTGTGCTCTCCATCATTTGGTTTCCTTAGACTGAGAAACCCCTGCATGACAGTAGAAACATAGATTGTAGAACCAGAATCAATCCACCAGGTGTTATTATGATGAGAATCAGCATAATTAGATTCATAACACACTAAAGACATAAAATTACCTCATTTCTTGGCAAGCCACTTCTGATACTTAGCGCAATCTTTCTTCACGTATCCTTTCTTCTTGTAGAAAAAATATTTGGTTTCCTTGGTGACACTAGTAGACTTGATTGACACGCCTCTTCTAGCTTCTCTTGCTTAAAACTTCCCTCTTCCTGTACACACATACTCAGAAGGTCATTAACTGACCACTGAGTGTTATGTGTGTTATAAGAGATCTTGAATGGCCCATATTGTGCAGGTAGGGAGTTTAGAATGAAGTGGACCAAAAAGGTGTTATCAATCTTGATTTTCATGTTGTTCAACTGATTAGTAATATCACGCATCTACATGATATGCTCTCTCACCCCCTTGTCATTTGTTAGCCTCATTAATGACAACTTGGATATTAAGGTTCTGGCCAAGGCTTTATCAAAACTCTTGAATTGAGCTTTAATAGCTTTCAAAAGTTCTTGGACTATAGCACTTCTGGGATGGATCCCCTAATGCCTTTATTTATGTGAGACCACATGAGCATCATGCTTAAGCGGTTAGACCGCTCACACTTTTCAAAAGATGCTACCTCACTTGGCATACTTTTGTCCGTAGGAGTGGTGGGTGCATCCATACGAAACACCAAATCCAAGTCCATGCATCCTAACAGTAAAAAAAACTTTTTCCTTCCAATCCGTAAAATTGTCCCCAGACAATAATGGAAGGTGCTGATTTGGGTTAGAAATAAAAGATAAGCTGTAATAAAAGAACAAATACATGCAAACATTAAAGAGGGCAAGAAACAATAACATAAGTATGAAATAGCCAATGCTAAAATCATTTAGTAAAATTGTAAACCTCCCTTTGGGCAAAGGTTGCAATCTGTATCAAAATTACTAAGCTATATAGAAACAAATATTTATTTTGTCTCAAGATAAGGTTAGTGGGTTATACATAAAACATTACAGGAAAAATCCCATACCTTTGGGCATAGGGATTCACCCATGTTAAAATGTAATCATTGACATTATTTTTTAACTAGCAGCCTTTTTTTTGCTCGGTTGCATGGGTGGAACATTAAACGGATTTGGCTATTGATGTGACAATATTATGATAAGTACTAGTGAAAGAGGATTTCCACATGAAAATATACATTGGAATGACGTGACTAAAACAATTTCAAAACTTGGGAACTTCACGTGCTTTGCTTTTCACCAAGTTATTGGTGGATAGACTTGATGGAAACCTAACCCTTGGCCCCATATTACAGTCATAAATTCCTCTTATTATACTTCTATACAAATTCCCTTTCAGCAACATCCAAAAGATAATTGAGTTTTTTCCATATTACCTAGCTAGATATACAAATATTCCATATTTTTTGAATTTTAACACTTAATCTCATATGACCTGGTTTAGGACAAATATACCTTTAGGTCAAACCTAAACCTACACTCAAGCTCTTATCTCATTATTGGTGAAAAATTATTGACAATGACACAAATTTGTATGAGCAAAATCAAAATACTCAACATATATATAGAAAATAAATCACCCACTTAAAGATGATTGATAGAAAGTAAAAAAATCTCCTTCTCAATCCTGTGTTCTAGAGAACAAACCAAAACAGAACCACCTCCCGGTTTCAATCCAAAAATTGGTTCAGAAGGGGGCATCAAAGGAAGCCACTTTAGTACTCGCTAAATTGCAATGAACAGAATGTTTCGGCAATCTGAAAAATTGGGTTGCGTTTAGAACGGATTGAAGGACTCTGGAGACTTACGCCAAATGGGGATTGAATGCTGCAAAAAGAAATGATTTTTGGGAGTACAGTGAATCCGAATGAAATCGGGTAGAGTATATCAACTTTGTATGACTCGCGAGACTTTCGAGAATGCGAGAACGAGAGGATGGCTCCCATTAAACGAACCAAAAATCTCACGCTCTGCATGGCTTGTGTCCAACACTTAATCCATATCGTATATATGATAACTCGATATGTCAATAAAATGTATTTTTGATAATACGATATGTATTATTTGAGCCAACAACCCATAATATGATATTCTCTATATCGCATATACGGTAACACGATATTTGCCATAGCGTATTATCGATAACATGATATGCCACCATATGGTATTATTAATAACACGATATGCCACCATAGCGTATTATTGATAACACGATATGCCAACAATGCATGCTATTGATAATACAATATGTTACGATATCCTCTATATCGCATATACGATAATACGATATTCACCAAAGCATATTATTGATAACATGATATTTGCTATAGCGTATTATCAATAACATGAGATTCACAATAGCGTTATATCGATAACACGATATGCCAACAAGACGTGTTATTTATTTTCCTCTATATCACATATACTATAATATGATATTCGTCATAGCGTATTATCAATAACACGATATTCGCCATAACATGTTATCGATAACACGATATGCCAACAAGATGTGTTATTTATTTTCCTCTATATCGCATATACGATAATACAATATTCGCCATAGCGTATTATCGATAACACGATATGTAACCATAGCGTATTATCGATAACACAATATGCAACCATAGCATGTTATTGATAACACGATATTTGCCAGTATTTGTTATTTATACAATTGCTCATCAAGTCAGGGATAAAAACCTTTGAGATCGTGTACATACTTACATAAGATGTTCTACATAATAAAACTTGCATATAAAAAATCATACTAGAGTCCCTCTTTGCACAATAGGGTAGGAGGCTATCATAGCTATTCTACAATGTCCTTCTTTGGTATCTACATCTGTCTCCATTCTTATATAGCCATGTTCTCCCTAGATAGTCCCTCAAGATTCTTTTTTGAGTTGCAGTATCATCTTGATCTCCTTTTGTAATAAAAAATAGTTTATGTGGTTAAAAATTTTGGACAAAAATGAGAGAAGAACGATCGCCAATGAAGTGAGGGAGGCCAACAATCGCCGAATAGAAATTGGAATTTGTTGTTGATGAAAACCGCCAGGCGAAAATCACAAATCGTCTCTGAGCTCCTATCTCCTCTTTATTTATGCTTTGTCACAACTAGTTTACACGATTTTTAACCCAAACCTTGTTGAAAGGGTATTTTGGTCTATTTTTTTTCCAAATATCGTGTAAACCTAAGTTCTATGGAATGTTTTTTACAAAACCAGGGAATATAGAATATTTGTATCTTAGGCCAGGTAATATGGAAAAAACTCAAGATAGTTACTGGCACAATTTCTTTATGCGGCACCCATACAACCACCATAAATTTCTTTCACTTAACTCAAAATTTTCTTTCATAAACACCCAAAAGACAGTTACTAACATAATTTCTCTGTACATGCATCCATATAACCATATTACCATCATGAATTTCTTTCATTGTAATTCTATCGAAATTCCATTCAGCAACATCCAAAAGACAATTACTCGTATAATTTCTTTATCCATGCTCCATCTTTTGTGCCATAGAAATTATGAAAATAACTTACTAAATTAAAACACATATATGCAACAAAAAATAGGGAAAATTATATAAATAATATTAAAAAAAATTACACAAATAGCTGAAAGAGGAAAATAATTCTCAAAATGGTATCTGTTCTGGCCATGTAGGTGCTGGTGCCTGTGCGGCTTTTTTTTTAAAAAAAAATTCAGATTTCATCCATATGAAAAACAAAATCCTCTTTAGGGTGATTTCATCATTCATGAGGACGAAATCACCACACTTGGGCTGAAGGTTTCGGGCTGACGGGTTTAACTGGATTTCATCTTTGCCCAAATATGCTGACGGGCTAAAAGTTGATTTTGTCCTTCAGAAAGACAAAATCCATGGGCTACTTATGATCGCTAGTTCCCCTCTGGTCTTTCTTTGTTTCTCCCACTTCGCCAGCTCTGATGACAGCTCTACCGTCCAAATCCACCATCTGCCACAGAACCTTGCCCAAATATGTTCTCCGCCTCACCAAGATCCATCGTCCGCTGCAATTTTGCCCAAACCCGTCGTCCGCCTATCCTAGATCCGCCGACTGCCTCAATTTCTAAAGGTACAAGCTTTTTTCTCTACATTTTTCTACTTGTTTCTGTATACTTGTGTTCAATAGTCAATTAGGAGTATTGGTGAGAAATTAATTGGGAGAGGCCAAATTTGTTGATATGAAGACTTATTGCAGCTCTTACAAGTAATGAACTAGGGCCGGAAGACAAAATGAAAGTGAAAGCTACCATGGTGATGGAATTAGTTTAGGGACGCTGAGAGAGTCTTTGTCTAATGTACCTACTACAAGTTGGAGTCTAGTCTAGTGGCTAGTGGCCCGTGTCGGAGATTTATGCGGATGTTTTGGGCATTTAGGCTGTCTATATTGAGGTTTAGTTATTGCATCCCGATGATTGGTGTCAATGCCACTCATTTGTAAGGTAGGTATCTCGGAGTTCTTATGGCTGCAACGACTACTGACGGGAACAATGGGCTATTTCCTCTAGCATTCAGAATAGTATTAAAGGAAGATTATGCAAATTGGAAATGGTTCTTAAGTCAATTGAGGGAGAATGTACTTATGGATATGACAAATATCACAATCATATTAGATCGACATAAGGGGCTTCAAAAGGCCGTGCTTGAGATTTATCCCCCACTTGCACATGATGGTTTTAGAAGATTTGGCATGATGACTGCAAATATGGTAGAAAGTTTTAATAGTGTCTTGAAGGGGGCACGGTGATTAGCCATGCAGGCCTTAGTGTTAGCTATTTTTTATGACGTAGTAAAATTCTTTGTGAAATGATCTTGCACTTTAGATGCCATGGTCACCCAGTATATTCCCAGAGTGGAAGGGATAATAAAGGAATAAATAAATAAAATTAGGAAGTATATAGTTCACAGGATTAACTGCACCAATTACGAAGTGATGACCATGCATGGAAGGAGGCTTGTGGTAAATGTGGTTCATCAAACTTGTACATGAAATTACCCTCAAGTCTACCAGTATCCTTGCTCTCATCTTCTTGCAATGTGGGGAAAGCGGCGGTAGCCTATACAGATAGGAGTATATTAACCACTTATAAAAATTTGTACTCGACACAATTCTACTCTCCTCGTGGTCAGGAGTTTTGAGAAAGAGATGTGCCTTATGTGTTATTACCTCTAAAAGCAATAAGACAACCCGGTCGCCCACGATCTACCCGCAACAAGACATGCAGTGACAGACACGATAGGAGGAGGAGATTTAGATTTATTAGTCGGACTCCTTGGCAGAGCGCCTCCTCCTTCAGTGATGCATGGTAGCTAAGTGAGTCTCAGATGGCTTTTAGGCGAGTTTCGTGCGTTCCTGCTCCCAACAGATGCCACTTAGATATTCATCGAGCAACATACATGCGCATATTTGCTACATCTACTTGGGGCTACTATATTTGCAGATAACACCATGTTCATGCATGTTGCATACCTCTCCCTCCTTGAGGATTTCGACATGGCGGACACCTATGCATGGGGCAGTGCAACCCATGCATTTTTATACCCATAATTAGGGAAAGCTTGTCAGGCTATGACATCGGGGATTGTAGGTTGATCGACCCTTCTTCACATAAATGAATTTGTTGAAGTTGTTATTTTCTACATGTACAATTACTTCGCATTTTTAATAACTTTTATGATATTTTGTGACATAGTATAGTCATCGGAGCATTTACATGTCGACCGACCAACTATTGAGATGAGTCACGTAGTAGAGGGTGCTCCATTAGGAGTCAGGTATATATTTTTTTACACTTATATTTTAAACATATTTTTATGTGGATATGTTGAATTTATGTATTAAATTTGACTCCTTAAGGTGGAATGTTCAGAGGAGAAAAACCAAAAATCCACACGAAGTCCTGTGTGACCACCAGTGCCCTTATTAGGTAATTACATTTTATTATCACATTTAATATAATGAATATAAACTATGTAAGGTTATTAAAAACTAATTATGCTTATAAATTGTGTAGGTCATCTGGCAGCCATACTTGCCTGAAGCGTTGGCTGAGTTACCTCCACTTTGTGGAGAGGGAAGATATGTGTAGCTCTCTCAAATGCCTCTCATATGTTTTGAGATTGTAGAATTGCACATGTATGATCATGTGATGCTCCAATTTAACTTGGAGGAAGATATCCCTCCTCGTATGGTAGAGTTTGTCCATCAGATCAATCGATAAGGCCTCCACATTACTAATTGTGTTGTACATCATGCAGCATATATCGCTCGATGGGATAATAACTCATGTTAACTTTGTGACATAAGCCGTGAGTGAGCTAAGTGATACTATGTATGTAGGTATTGTGAGGACTAATTCTTATGTTAGGTCCTTTATTTTTCCTTATTTTTTCTTATACAAAGTGTATGGTGTGCTACTCCGTAATGACTCACCCATATGAGGGGTTAAGTCTTCCACATACTTTATCACGTCGCGTGCACCAACCTTCCCTTTGATCAGGTTTGGCTCGGGTTAGCGGGTGTTGGGCCGTCAGTAATGGAAATAACACTTACGCTCTATCGACTAAGCTATAACGATTTTGTGTACAAATTTTACCTAACCTTATATTTAATCTAATATTTAAGAAAATCGGGTCAACCCGGGTTGACACGTGGTTGAACCCAATTAACCCGGCCCAGCGACCAATCTGGGTCAGTGGTTGGGCTAGTTTTTAAAACATTTATCTCAACCTAATTTAATTATATAAGAAATCAAAACTCGTATCCTACAAATAATATTTTTTAAGTGTCATAATGTTATAATAAAATAAAATCTTTGTGTACACCGTAAAGTTCTTAAAGTAAATTTTATGATAAATCATATCTAAGAGTTCCAACAAAACAATTTTTTTGTCAACCTTGAAGAAAAAGTAGTATAAAAAAATTTAAAGAATATTTAACTTAACATCAACCCTTTTAAGACTAATTCCATATCTTATAAGTCTTTTGGTTTATCCTTATTGTTTTTCTCCTCCAACATGTTAGTTTTTATAAATACAGTAATGATGACCTCCAACTCTCTTTTTAAATGTTAAAAAACAAACTTTAACAATTGTTATACATTTCTAAAACATGACGCTATAAATTAAAAGAGTTTAATTACCTTTAAAGATATTTATTCTTGTGTTCTTAGGCATCTCCATGAACTTGAGAAAGATATATACACTTCTTTTTTCTTTTATAGCTAGCACCTTACTAAGGAATATTAAAACATAATACTCCCACATCAAAACATAGATCCCTAGCTAATATAATTATATAAGAAATCAAAACATAGATCCTACTAATACTAATTTTAAGTACAATGTCGTTTTAATATCTTAATAAATCATCATCAATACGTATAAAGAGTTAGATTTGACGACTACAAACTTTAAATCCCTTCATAAATAAGTTGTAAATCTAATGTTATATGTCTTGTAGACATAACTAAGCCTCTACCTAACAAAATATTTATATTTAGATCTTAAAAGATGAAATTATGTTTCCAAACATAACTTACATTTTTTTTATTAGAACCTAATAAAGGATATTATTATTTAAAAAGACATTATCTATATGAACATATCCATGTCGTCAATGACCTTGCATTGGCCTTTGTCTACCATTTTTTAATAGTTAAGTATCAAAAGTTAGTTTTAAAAGATGATCTTTTAAGCATTATTTAAAATTGTAATTCTAGGCTTATTTTGAAGTTTAATAAGAAAACAAGTTTTATCATTAGTAAATCTAAAATGACTTGTTTTAAAGTTATAAGAGCTAATGGTAATTATTATTTACTTTATCTACCTTACTTTGTAAACTTGTCTTTCCTTAGTAATACTTATTTGCGGCATCAGAGGTTAAGACATTATAAATTTTATGATTTGATAAAAATTAAAAGAATAAAATCATTAGAGGTGCCCCAATTTTGAAAACACTTGAAAATATTAAATAATGAAATTAACACAAGTTTGACATTTATAAAAAAATGACATTATAAATTAAACTAGTGTTTGTCTGGGGATATTAATTATTTATGATATGTAATTTGTGTTTGTAGGCATCTATAAGAATTTTAAAAATATGTAAACTTTTTTTCTTTTTTTTTGCTCATTCTTAAGAAATATTGAAACATAATCCTCCCACATCCACAACTCATGGTTCAAAGAAAATTGACTAAGGTTATCCGCACAAGTATTGTCATTTTTTGGAACATGATCAAATATACAATCTCTACCTAATTTAATTATATAAGAAATCAAAGCCTATATCTTACAAATACTACTTTTAAAATATCATAACGTTGTAATAAAAGAAAATCTTTATGTACACTATAAAGTTCTCAAAGTAAATTTAATGATATATCATATCTAAAAGTTCCAATAAAAGAAAATCTTTGTCATCCTTGAACAAAAGGGAGTATATAAAAATTTTAAAGAATTTGGTTTTTAGTTAAACCTAATTAAAATTAGTTAATATATTTAAATCAACTTAGAAAGAGATAGATCTAAGACATCCTTAGGTTAAAAACGAAATAAACCTAATTAGGGTTCTAAATCAAAATTTAAAATAAGATTTTGATAAAATAAAATCAAGAATTAAGTTAGGAGAAATGAATATAGAAGTAATTAAGACTAAAATCGAAAGAATAGAAGTGATTAAGGGAAAAAACTCACCTTAATCAAGGTTTCTCCTTTGAAAATGAGAATACAATTTCTCCCTTCTAACACAACATTTTCCCATTTAGAAAAATGACTAGAGATTTTTCTTATATAGTAGGGGTTTTAGGCTATAAATATAAACTTATGGGATGAAAAATAGTTGTACACGCTTTAAGTGGTCAATTAAGGGTATGTTTGACTCAAGAATAAATTTAATCACACCCAATCCTACTTAAATAAAATACTAAAAGGTTAGAGGTCAAAATGGGTTGCATGTCGTCCAACAAGGACATGGGCCCACGGTGGGGTTCGCTCCCTTAAGTAAGGAAAAATTAGGAGAACATGTCATTAAATCGGTAAATATTAGATAAATCAAGCTTGACACAAAACTCTTAAAAAAAAATTAAACCTTAAGAATTCATAATTAACTAACCCATAACCCTAAAAACAAATCAAACCAGCAAGCAGGAAAAGTCACACAAGTAAAAAAGAATTTAAATAAAATAAAATTAAAGATCTTATAAATTATACATCAATTGCAATTATAAAATATGAATAAATTATATATAACTATATGATATTCGTGTACCTATGATACAGTCTGCTACCCATTTTATCTGCCATTTCCGCCAACCAATTCCTGACCTTTCATCATTCATCAGGATATTACCAAAACTATTTTATGTAATCCCCATTTTACCCCGACCTAAGCTCTTCCCCTTCTCAACCTCTCCCCCGGTCAGCTTCCAGACACCAAAGGTCGCCCAGCTCCCCAACCTCTAGTTGTCGCTGTACCCCGCCTCAATACCCCCCTTCCCTCCTCAGCACAAGGCTCCACGCCGACCACCTATCCCTCATCCCTCTCCTCCTGATCTCTTCGCTGCCCAGCTACCCCCCGAAGTGGTTATGATTTATAATTCATAAACATGGATAAAATGAGTACGATTCAAGAAAGATTGGCGTTGAAATTTACTTCTTTTTTTCTTTTTCCAAGCATATATAGCTTGTTGCTTCATTAAATTCTTTCTCGGCAATATTGTCTGATTCATGGATATGGAAATTGTGCTAGCTTAGTTTGGTTGAGTTCTTGCATGTGGCAAGCGTGGATAGTCGCAAAATTATCTGTTTAAAGTTATGTGTTCGTAGGGTACAGAATAAGGTCATAGGGAGAATCGACGATGCCTTCTTGTCATATCACAGGCGTGTGTTCTTCGTTCTGTGCACGTTTTGTGCTTGTTTATGTTAGAAATTTTTTCCTTTATTTATGAAAGTTGTCAAGACAGTGGATAACAATTAAAAGCACCAAATAGATGAATATTGAATAACCATTGCACTGATTTTAAGCTCCCAAATGCGGCTAGATGGTTAATACTAATGTATACTAAGATTCATTTATATTGAGATATTTTTTCTCATTACAAAATTTGTTTTTCCACAAGAAATCATAGTAATATATGAAAAACACATGGGCTTGGAATTTTTTCCCACAAAACGTGAGGAAATAAAATCCATGGACAATTTAAATGTTAACAGTTATGTCAATGCCCCACCTATATTTTTAAGAAGATAAAAGTTAAGAGGAAGAGGTTTGGAATAGGGGGGCTTGGGACAAAGATAGCGAGTCAGATATAAGTAGTTCACACACAACAACATTTCAGTGTTGCAAGAGGCAATTCCAATGCCCCACCTTCTTATAATTCTTTTGCTATAAGAATCCTATAGTTGAACTTATGATGATGAGCTTTTAAGCTTCCAAGAAACGGTAAAGAAGCCTTAAAAGCACCCGTATCGTCTACTATAACCGCGGCTAGACTAGCAAAAAGAATCTCAATCTTTTGTATGCCCTATCACCCCTCATACTAAGCAAAGATTTTCAAGCTGGATAGCATAACCAAATTCGAATCCCAAATTGCATATGCATAGAGAAAGCAGAAAAAACAAAGGATCGATATCATAACGTAAAGAACATAGAATTCTGAAAAAACATTTGTTACTACAATGACGTATAAAAGTGAATGCTAATGACACAAAACAAGTGCTCAACTATGCCCACCTTTTTTCCCACCATGTAATCAGAATACCAAAGTGGAAAACTTTATATTTATTTCAACAAGATAAGAAAAATTCATTATACAATCTAGGATGAAGCCTCGAACTTCAATGCTGACACCAAAATTAGTGATTTCATTGGAAGCTGGCTTGCCATGAGGGACTGTGGTGGTGATCGAGGGCCATTGGCTGCTTCCTTAGATCGTCAAGATCATCATACAAATCGTTTGCTAACTATCCAATCAGCCCCAGCAAACGCATGAGCCGAAGGAGCAATGACCATAACCAGAGAGAGATAGAGGGAAAGGGAGGGAGTGGGAGACAGAAGCCGACTGTGGCTCCTAGAACAGTGCGAACTACGTGGGGGGAAAAGACCGTTGTTTAACAAGAGAGGATTGCTAAATTTCACATTTTATTCATTACTGCACTAATAAAAAATCCATATAGATAATATATAAAAATATATAAACTAATAGAAATATAATGAAAACAGGATAGCTAAAGTCCTCAATAACATCAAACATTTTATTCTATCATTTATCTGCTAAATAAACTTGCAAAATCGTAGACCTTCGTTGGCTGCTTGGAGCTTGATGCGTCATCCCTATGATCTGCTGCCTTGGAACTTGATCCTTCAACCCTGGATTCAGCAGTAGAAGTAGATCCAGTAGGTTCATCGGTGTATACAAAGATCTTTCCTCCCTCGTAAATTACTTGGTGGGGCTTATCATCTGGCTTGTTCTTATTGTCATGGTATTCGTACTGCGTTTTTCCATCGAAGGTGACTTCGTAGAAGTGTTGCCCCTTGGCCTCCCTCTCCGGTTGTCGTTCGCTGTACCGATGAATACCCATTGCATTTGTTTTGCACTGATCACACTGAGCATGTGCTTTCTCATTAATCTATCGTAGGCGGTTTTTATAAAGATCCCCCCAAGGAATAAATAGTATTATTGCCTTTTAAAATCATGTTCAATTATTTCAAGCCTGCATTCTAATTTCGTTGCAGGATACTTTTTGTCTCTCATAGGTAAAACTGCTGTTATATACGTGCCAATAAAGAAGAGAATCAATCACTAAGATTGAGGATTTAGTAAATTGAATATTTAAAAAATGGTAATCAATATTTACCCATTGAAGGATTTGCTTCTGTGGCATTCATACCATACTGGAAGAGCCTATTTCAAGGCAGCGTGAGCATTTGGGCCAATAGCATATCCCGTATCCAAAATACCATAAAAGTTGTGTTCTTCCTTTCAAAATGTTTGTGATTTCGGTCATTAACTTTGATTAGTGATCAAAGTGGAAAGCTAAGTCCAAAGGCATGTGTTGAGATTGATTTAATGCCCATATATAAAAATATATCCTTCTCGACTGGAACTTATGCTAAAAAAGAAAAAATGATGGTAACATATTCCTAGATATAATTCAAATTTCGATACATGGGTTTAATTATAAAGATGTCAATCTATATTCGTTGTCATTTATTGTTGGTTCATGAGTATGGGTTCGACCCATATTGAACCGTGGTTAGACCGGTCCAGGTCAACCAGTTTGAGGCGATAGGGTCATCTAGTATGTGAGGGCACACTGGCAACGTCAGTAGTCATTTTTTCACTTACTTTGGCCCCGCAACACATGTGCACGCACTATGTACATTAGTTATAAAAATCTAGGAGTACATTGCATGAAAATTACTAAGTATGGTGCCATATGGTGCGGAACAAGGGTGAACCTATGTAGAGCAACTATGGGGTCGGCCTCCTTGAAGTGCATAGACGTGTGGAGTGTGCTTAGGCGTCTATGTGCTCTAGGCTTTGAGCCCATACCCATGGAAGAAACTCGATAAAAAACTTGAGTTACATGGACTTGTTTGTAGTTGGAGGCCAATTGAGTCCTAGCCCATGTAGAGAGAGGAGTTACATATTAGGGCTTGAGGAGTGTTTTAAAGCTGCTCAGTTAACTAGGCTTGGTTAGAAATTTGGGCTAAGTCATCTAAGTTATTGGGTAGGCTCGGCTGGTCGAATTGGTGACTCAGACAATCTTATTTTTGTAAAAAAGAAAAGAAAAGGCTAATAACCCACCCCCATGTCGGCTTTCACCGTGCTTCTCCAGTTCTCCTTGTCAAGGCTAGAGTAGGTTTGGGGAGGAGAGGGGATTGCCCCAAGGGGAAGCCCCGAAGGTGGGACTACATGGGTGCTTGTGGATGTGACTGTGAGAGAGGAGAGGGAGGGGAAGCAGAGGGTGGGTCGAGCTACTGAGGAAGAGATGGGGTGGACCTAAGTAGAGGAAGGAGGAGAGAGGGGGAAACAGGAAGGAGGATTTGGAAGCCACTATTGCACGCATTAGAGATTTAGGGTTAGGGGCAGGGGGTGGATTTAGATTAACCAATTCAACTCGATTAGATCCCTGGTTGACCGGGCCCTGCTACCAATCCAAGTTTGTGGTCAAGCATTTTAAAACATTGGGCTCGAGAGCCCAAACATCCCATTACTCTCGACTAGTCCATAGGACCATAACAACCAATCTCTCACCCCTTCCTCTCCTTATCTCATGTGAAGTGTTTTTTATGCTCTCCTCTGATAATGAGCCTAACATAAGGAATGCATGTGAACCCTTGATATTTGTGATCGATGACCTACATATTGACACATATTAGTGCCAATTGGCACTAATGTATACATCGTTGATCTCATAGATGAAGGGCTCTCATACATTCTTTACACTGGGCTCATTGTCAGAGTGAAATATTAAAAATATTTTCTATCTCATTGGACTCTCCTCTCACACCTCCTTCCTCTCCTTGTCTCATGGGACTTTCCTCTCTGTGTTTTGGTGACCATAAGTATGATTCTATGAAGAACAAAAGAGGATGCAGCTGCCTCCCCTTCTTTGTCACTCACCTTGATTTGTATGCTAATTTAAGGGGATGCATGCAGCTTGCACTTGAAGGGGATTTGTCTTTTCGTAGTTCTTCCCGACTTCTTTGATTTATTATCCGTAGAAAAAGGGCTTGATCCGGCTTTTGATAGAATGTGATGTTATTGATCCATGATTTATTTGCATGTGATGCTTGTTGATTATCTTAGAATTGATTATTGCTCATATTATACTTGTGTATTGTATGTGTTGGAGGAATTCAGGCAAGATTTGAAAATCGATGTCTACAAATGGCCTCCATGACTCCGTTTCTTTGCCGCTGCTCCTTCAATGGTATCAAAGCATTGCATGTTGCTTAACATAATTTTATAGCCATAATTTGGCATTTTTTCTTTTGAGAGAGGTAAAAACCAAGGGCCAAACAATAGTTTCGTAAACAGGGCTTTAATGATCTAATTTGTTTTGATTGCAGTCCAATATCGTTGTCATAAATATGGACCAGAGTTTATTGATATTTGCATCATTTTTCTATGTCACTATTTTACAAAATGTCTTGTGAAATTTCAAGTTTAGCCTCTATAAGTAGTATTTTTGTAAATTTACAAGTCGTGGGCATTGTTGGTCAATCCTTTACTTCGTATCAATAGTAGAGTTGAAACTGGGCCAGGTCGGGCTGGCGCTAGTCCCTAGCCATAGCCTGCATGCCGCCACCACCACCAACACCCTTGCCTCCACCATTGCCACCGTCGACACCGCTACCACAACTGTCAATTCCACTACTGTCACCACCACTACAACTACCACTACCACCACCACTATTGTCACCACTACTACCACTATCACAGTTGTCGTCACCTTTGATGCTACTACCACATACACCACCATAGAAAACTCCACTACCACCACCACCACCACTATTGGTAAATTCAAGTTCAAATTTTCTATTGCAATATTGGTGCAACCAAACAATAATTTTTTTAGAGATGTCCTAGTTTCTCTTTCACGTAGATTCACTTTCTCTTTCTCTTTCCCTTTTCCCCATTTTCCACTAATCCAAATAGACTCTAAGTGGAGGGTTTTTTTAGTCATAAGCCTAGTCTTTTTAAAAGAAGAGGATTTTCTTTTGATAATAACCAAACTTTGGGAGAGACCGGAGATAAGAAGAAAGTGGGTTTCTTAGAGGAAGAAGAAGAAAGAAATGAGGAATCTTTTCAATCTTAAGGTTTTCCTCTTAGCATAGAGAAGACAAATTAAGGTGGTTTATGTTAGTAACCCTTTCTCCATCTCTTCTTTATTTTTTTCTCCTTTGGGTGAGATATCTTCATTGTATGTCAAGAAGGTATTGACCATGAATTGTGTAGTCTCTACAAAGTAGAGTTTATCCCTATTGTTGATAGTGAGAATGATCTACATAGACCACATGGATGTAGCCATTTTTTGTGGTAAACCTTGTAAATATTGTGCCTTCTATATGTTTTATGAAATTCCTCATTAGTGATCTTGTAAGAACATATGTGGTTGTTTTTTGTATTAACTTATTTCGGTGAACAAAACAATATCAAATTGATGTGTAATTTGAGTCATAGAATATAATGTTTACTACTCAAGATTACATGGTGAAGATGAAGCAAATCAGAATGCTCAGAAGTGTATCCGCATGTAAAAATTTGCACACACATCATATTTACATACTTAGTATAAAGGGTTTATCATATTAGAGTGCGAGAAATGAATGAGTGAAAAAGTGCAAAGTACGTAATATTTTCATCTAAGATTCATTAGATTAAAAAGGGATTAATCGAAAAGTATTTTGAGTCTTGGGAATATAACAAGTTATTGTGGCATCAATCGGGTACTATAGCAATTCTTTATAAAATGAAGCCAAGACGATGAGCGATTGTTGATTACTACGGGGATCTATTGCTAGAACCCCTTAGTTTTCCAAAATAGGTCATTCTAAGTTAAATTTGATTCATATTCAAGGTCTAATACCTAAATTGACTTAGTTAATTATATAAGGGTTGTTTTGGGTATATAAAAAGAAAAGCGAAGTACTATTAGCATAGAGAGAGATTGGTGAGTCTACAATATTGGGCTTTGAGACTATAAAGTTTTCCATTGGCTACATACTTTGAAGATCAATTCAATTAGCCAAAAGAGAATAATTTTTCACAACACAACACAAGCATTTGAAAAGTTATAGCAAATCTTCTATAGGGGATAGAATAACTTAACAAAACTAGGTATTAGCGACGCTTATGTATGCGTCGCTAAAAAGTGCTAATAACGACATATAACAAACCATCGCAAAAACTACAACTATTAGCGACACATAATATTAAACGTCGCTAATAATAGTCTATTCGCGACATATAACTCCAAACGTCGCTAATACTTACGTTATTAGCGATGCTTTTCTAAGCGTCACTAAAAGATATATATTTAAATTTTTTTTAAATAAATTTCAACACTATTAACGATGTATGCTTACAAACGTCGCTATAAGTTTCAACAATAGTGACATTTAACAATGAGTGTTGCTAATAATTCTCAATTTACAAAAAATTAAAAAATAAGAACTAATAGCGACGCATATGCTATACGTCGCTACTACCTAATAGTAGTAGCGATGCATAAAAACATGTGTCGCTACTAGTAGCGACGCATAGTCATATGCGTTGCTACTACCTATTTTTTACTAAAATTTTATTTTAATTTTTTAAAAATTTTATTATTTTTTTATTTTTAAAAATAAAAAATAATTAAAATAAAATACTAATAGCGACATAAATACTTATACGTCGCTATTAGTATTTTTATTTAATTATTTTTTATTTTTAAAATTAATTTTAAAAAATAAAAAAATATTAAAAATTTTAAATTGGAGGCGAGATAGTGTGTAGGCAGATAGGAGAGAGAGGAGAGGGAAGAGAGAGAGGGGGGGGAAGAGAGAGAGGGGAGGGAAGAGAGAGGAGAGAGGGGAGAGAGAGGAGAGGGAAGAGAGAGAGGGAGGGAGAGGGAGGAGAGAGAGAGAGAGAGGGTGGAGCGAGAGAGAGGAGAGAGAAAGTGTGGAGAGAGAGGGGATAGGGAAGAGTGAGAGAGAGAGAGAGGAGAGGATAGGATAGGAAAGAGAGAGAGAGAGAGAGAGAGAGAGGAGAGGATAGGATAGGAAAGAGAGAGAGAGAGAGAGAGAGAGAGAGAGAAGGGGGAGAGGGAGAGGGGGGAGGGAAGTGAGAGAGGGATTTTATTTTGTTGTTTTTTTAATTTTTTTTATTTTTTATATAAAATTTTTTTAAAATAAAATACTAATAGCGACGTATAGTATTATACGTCGCTATTTAGTACATGTATTAGCGATGTCTCTAATTATACGTCGCTAATACATGTACTAATAGCGACGTATATACATATACGTCGCTATTAGTATTTTAAATTAAATTTTTTTTATTTTTCAAATTAATTTTAAAAAATAAAAAAATCTCAAAAAATTTTGAAATTAGAGGAGAAAGAGTGGGAGGGAAGAGAGAGAGATAGGAGAGGGAAAGGGTGGAGAGAGAGAGGGTGGAGGGGAGAGAGAGTGAGAGTGAGAGAGAGAGGAGAGAGAGAGAGATGGAGGGAAAGAGAGGAGGGGGAGAGGGGAGAGAGAGAGGGGAGGGAGGGAAAGAGAGGAGACGGAGAGAGAGAGGGAAAGAGAGGAGGGGGAGAGAGAGAGAGGAGAGGGGGAGAGAGAGAGAGAGGAGAGGGGAGAGGGGAGAGAGAGAGAGATAGAGGAGAGGGGAGGGGAGGGAAGAGAGAGGGGATAGGGGGGGAAGAGAGGGAGGGTGAGAGGATTTTATTTTGATTTTTTAAATTTTTTTATTAATTTTTTTAAATAAAAAAATAATTAAAATAAAATACTAATAGCAACGTATAGGAATATACGTCACTATTAATACATGTATTAGCGACGTATAGCATTATACATTGCTATTAGTATTTACTTTATTTTACTTTTTTATTTTCAAAATTAATTTTTAAAAATACAAAATTATAAAAAAATGAAATTAGAGGAGAGAGGAGAGGGGAGAGAGAGAGGGAGGGAGGGGAGAGAGAGAGGAGAGAGGAGGGAGAGAGAGGGAGGAGAGAGAGAGAGGGAGGAGGGAGGAGAGAGAGAGGGAGGAGGGAGGAGAGAGAAGGGGTGAAGTGAGGAGAGGGGAGGGAAGAGAGAGGGGAGCGGAAAGAGAGAGACGGGTGGGATGAGAGAGGAGAGGCCGAGAAGAATTGTGTTTTTTATTTTTTAAAATTTTTATTTATTTATTTTATTTTTTAAATAAAAAAATAAAAAATTATAAAAGATTGAAATTATAGGAGAGAGGAAAGCGGGAGAGAGAGAGCGAGGGAGGGAAAGAGAGGTGAGGGAGAGAGAGGAGAAGGAGGAGAGAGAGAGGGAGGAGAGAGGAGAAGGGAGAGAGAGAGGAGAGGGGAGGGGAGAGAGAGGGGATAGGGGAGGGAAGAGAAGAGGGTGAGAGAATTTTATTTTGATTTTTTAAATTTTTTTATTAATTTTTTTTATTTAAAAAAAATAATTAAAATAAAATACTAATAGCGACGTATAGGAATATGCGTCGCTATTAGTACGTGTATTAGCGACGTATAGGATTATACGTCGCTAATACGGGTACTAATAGTGACGTATATTTCTATACGTTGCTATTAGTATTTTTGTTTAATTTTTTTTATTTTTAAAATTAATTTTAAATAATAAAAAATTATTAAAATTTGAAATTAGAGGAGAGAAAGAGGGAGGAGAGAGAAGGGGGTGAAGTGAGGGAGGGGAAGAGAGAGAGGGAGGAGAGAGAAGGGGTGAAGTGAGGGAGGGGGAAGAGAGAGAGGGGAGGGAGGAGAGGAGAGAGGAGAGGAGAGAGAAGAGGGTGGAGTGAGGGAGGGAGAAGAGAAAGAGGAGGATTTAGAGAGAGGGAAGAGAGAGAGAGAGAGAGAGAGAGGGGGGGGGAGGGAAGAGAGAGATATAGGGGAGAGAGATATCGGAAGAGAGGGGGAGAGGGGATAGGGGAGGGAAGAGTGGGAGTGGAAGGGAAGAGAGGGGATAGGGGAGGGAAGAGAGGGAGGGTGAAAGAAATTTTATTTTGATTTTAAAAAAAAATTATTTTTTTTATTTTTTAAAATAAAAAATAATTAAAATAAAATAGTAATAGCGACGTATACATGCATATGTCGCTATTAGCACATGTAATAGTGACATATAATTATATACGTCGCTATTAAGTGTACTAATAGCGACATATGCATGTATACGTCGCTATTACTATATTTATTTAAATTTTAAAAATTAATTTTAAAGAATAAAAAATATTAAAAAATTGAAATTAGAGGAGAGATAGTGTGTAGGTAAATAGGAGAGAGAGGAGGGAAGAGAGAGGGAAAGAGAGAAGGGAGAGAGAGAGAGAGAGGAGAGGGAAGAGAGAGAGAGAGGGAAAGAGAGAAGGGAGAGAGAGAGAGAGAGAGAGAGGGAAAGAGAGAAGGGAGAGAGAGAGAGAGAGGAGAGGGAAGAGAGAGAGAGAGGGAAAGAGAGAAGGGAGAGAGAGAGAGAGAGGAGAGGGAAGAGAGAGGAGAGGGAAGAGAGAGAGAGAGGAGAGGGAAGAGAGAGAGAGGGGAGAGGGAAGAGAGAGAGAGAGAGGAAAGGGAAGAGAGAGAGAGAGGATAGGGAAGAGAGAGATAGAGGGGAGAGAGATATCGGGAGAGAGGGGGGGAGAGAGAGAGGGAGAGGGGATAGGGGAGGGAAGAGTGGGAGTGGGAGTGGGAGGGAAGAGAGAGAGGGTGAGAGGAATTTTATTTTGATTTTTTTTAAAAAAAATTAATTTTTTTTATTTTTTAAAATAAATAATAATTAAAATAAAATAGTAATAGCGATGTATATATGTATACGTCGCTACTAAGTGTACTAATAGCGACGTATACGTGTATACGTCGCTATAGAAGTTGATTAGTCGCGACGTAGAATATATACGTCGCTATATTACCACAAATAGTTACGCTTAGAACGAGCGTCGCGAATTAAAAAAAATTTTGAAAAAAAATAACTCAGGCAAAATTTCGCCAGCGTGGGAAAATTTCGTGCGCGGTCGAAATTTCACCGCGCTTATAAGTATGCCTCCGCCGCCCCCTCACCGTTGCCCCCCCCCCGCGCCGATGCTCCGCATTTCTCCTTGCCCCATCCCCTCCGGTGCCTCCTCCCCCGTCCAAGTGGACCTGAGGCCAGCAGCGCCGCGACGTCCTCCTTACTCTCTGCCCCTTGCCCCCTCCCCGTTCTCCGCACCCCCCTCCCCGTGCTCCGCCTTCCCTTCTTGCCTCCCCTCCTCCGATTTTCGGAGGAGGGAGGAAGGAGGGGGCAGCCGGGGAGAGGGGGCCGGAGGACGGCGGCGCCGTCCTCCCGTTCCCTTCGACTCCAGTCCCCCTTCCCTCCCGCTGATCTAGTTCCCCCCCCCCCCCCCCCCGTTTTCAAAGGAGGGGCGGAGCCGGGGAGAGGGGTGGGCGACCGGAGAACGGCGGTGCCACTCCTGCACCCCCTCCACCCCTGCTCCCGGACCTCCCTCTCCCCTTGCTCCTAGACCTCCATCTCCCCCTCACTTACCCTTGCTCCCTCGGACCCCCCTCCCCCTTCCTCGGTGGGCCCGGTGGCCCACCGGGGATTTTTTAAAAAAAAATTAATCTTTAGCGACGCATATAAATGCTTCGCTAAATTTTTTTTATAATATTTTAAAATATAAATTTAAAATTTTTATTATTATAACATTAACAATGTTTTGAATTTTAAAAAAAAAATTATTTTATTAGCGATGTTTAAAAAAGCGTCGCTAATTATTTTTAAAATTTTAATTTAATTTTAATTTTACTAGCGACATATAGAGAGCGTCATTAATAAGTAATTATTAGCAATAGTTTCTCTATACGTCGCTAATAATTTTATTTTTTATTTTTTTTATATTAGCGACGTATACATAACGTCGCTAATAATTGCTTATTAGCGACGCTTATGTATATACGTCGTTAATAACTTATTTTTAAAATTTTTTTTTAAAATTAATTTTGGTTTAGCGACGTAAGGAAAGCGTCGTTAGTAGATGATCATTAGCGACGCTAGACAATATATGTCGCTAATAATTTATTATTAGTGACGTATAATAAACGTCGCTAATACTGTTATTAGCGACGTGTTTTTATATACCTCGCTAATAGGTAATAGCGACGACACTTTTTTCGATGCTTTTTATTGTTTCCTCTACTGAAAAATTTTATGCATAAAGTCTAGAAATGTTAATTCTTACTTGTTGAAGTACTAGTTTTAGGAGCAATTTTGTAATCCACTAGGTCAACTAGATGGATATTAAACTCTCAGACCTTACTTTGTGGGTGTGTTAATTTGCAAATCCTACACTTGGGAAATGTAGATGACAAACTTAGATTACTTTGTATATAGAAGTGTGTTATTTATTATGTTTTATGACTAACAAAAAGAGGATAATTGGTGTAGTTTTCCTAACAAGTGGTATCATAGTTAAGGTTAAAGACTTTCTTTCTTATAAACAAGATGGAGAATCATATGACAAGGATGATTAGTTTAAATGGGAGCAATTGGATGGAATGCAAAGATGGAAGATCTTTGATACTCTGAAGATCTCTTTAAACTGATTTTGGTAGTGAAGCTAGAGAAGACATTAAATGATAATCGAAAGAAAGAGAACTAGAAAGCTATAAATTGCATTAAACAATGTTTAAATAATGTTGTATTCAACTATGTGTCTAATGAAGTTGATGCAAAAGTTCTTTAGGACAAGCTTCATGAATTGTATGGAAGAAAGACAAGGGGAAATAAGACCTTGATTAGAAAACTTGTGAATTTTTTATGTTTAAGGAAAACAGTTCATTGGTGGAGCATTTGAGTGAGATGCAAAGTATTATGAATCAACTAGCAACTATGAAGATGAGCTTGGATGATGAGTTGTAAGGTTTGTTGTTGCTTAGTTCATTACTGGAGAGTCGGGAGACTCTTGTGGTATCTCTTAACAACTCAGCACTAAATGATGTGTTATCTATGAGCCATGTTGCAAGTAGCTTGTTGAATACCAAGGTTAAGAGAAAGTCCTTAGGGTCTTTATCTCAAGGTTTGATTTCCGAACAAAGAAGGGGAAAGTCAAAGAGTAGAGGCCCAAAGAATGGTAAAGAGGGTAAAAGATTAAATTCCAAAAGCAGTTAAAATGTTTTAATTGTGGTGGTTTTGGATAGTTTAAGAAGGAATATAGGAAATTATTAAGTGAAAAAAAGGAAAACTCATCAAATGAGAAAGGAAAATAAGTTGAAGAGGCTAATGTCATAGAGAAAGGTAAGGATCTCGTCATGGTCTAAGTTTATGATGAAAGTTGCTTGAATTCGATAAGTATAACTAGTTGAGTTGTTGATTCTGCGACATCCTTTCATGCTACTTTTCATAGGGAGTTCTTCACTGCATATGAGTCAGGTGATTGGCGGTTAAGATAGAAACTATGGGGTTTTGAAGATTGTTGTAAAAGAAGATATGAACTTTGTGACTAGTGTGGGTCAAAAGTTGGTTCTTAGAGATGTAATGCACATTCCGAACTTGAGATTGAATATCATGTCAACTAGCAAACTAGATAATAAAGGTTATGAGTCACACTTTAGAAAAGATGTGTGGAAGCTCACAAAGGGGTCTCTTGTTCTCGCAAGAGGGAAGAAGTGATGCACTCTTTGAAAAATGGAAGGGAAACTATATAAGAGTTATGTGAATGCCACTTTTGAGGACTCATCTGCTGACTTGTGGTACTGTGTCTTGGCTACATGAGTGAGCAAAACTTAGAGGTCTTGATGAAGAAAGTACCTCTAAATTTGAAAGATATTTCTTTGTGATAATTGTTAAGTTGGTAAACAACATAGAGTTTCATTTTCAAAGATTGGAAAAACAAACACGCTTGATCTTGTTTATTTACATGTTTTGGGTCCCATGGAGAAGTCTCTTAGAGTTTCTTTACACTTTGCTACTTTTATTAATGATGAATCGAGGATAGTATGGGGGTATGTTATAAAGATTAAAGATGAAATGTTTGACACATTTCAAAAATTTTGCCTTTGCACCAATAATATGGGAGAATACACCTGAAGAAAGTTCAAGGATTATTATAGTAAGCATGGCATAAAGCATGTATGACATGGATGGGGTAGGGTAGGCTTAAAAAACTTACTGAGGTTGGATTGTGATGGTTTAATATATAGTAGAATGGAGCTCCTAGATTAAGTCATCATATCTAGAGAATGTTGAAGTGGAATATTTTTAGGATTTGTATAAATGCTTATAAAAGTGACTATGATTTCGTATCATTCTTCTTTGTTTTGCCAGCAAACATTTCCCCACAATGTTATTTAGAATTCATTGTTTTTAATTAGATTATATTTCCACTAAGTATATTTCACTACAACAAAATGTACTATTAGTAATGCTTTTATTAAGGGATGCAAAACTAAGTGTCGCTAAAAAACTAATAATGGCGACACATAACAATGTGTCGCAAAAAAAATTCACACTATTAGCGACGCATACTCTAAAGCATCGCTAATACCAATCCTATTAGCGACGCTTTATACTATGCGTCGCTAATAGTTAGGTTATTAGATATATATATATATATATATATATATATATATATATATATATATATATATATATATATAATTTTTTAATATCTTCTTTTCCAACTTTTAATCCCCTCTGCTCCGCCCCATCTGATTTTCAGAGGAGGTGGGAAGGAGGGGGGCTGGATTCCGGTGCCCCGCCATCCTCCGGCCGCCTCTCCCTTCCCTGGTCATCCCGGTGGCCCACCGGGGATTTTGTTTTAAAAAAATTTCACCTTTAGCAGCGCATATAAAAGCGTTGCTAAAGCTTTTTTTAATTTTTTTCAAATGTATTAGTGATGCTTTACAAAGCCTCGCTATTACATTTAAATTTTTAATAATATATTATTAGTGGCATTTTGAATAAGTATTTAAAAAAAAACTTTATTCTATTAGCGACATATACAAAAACGTCGCTAATAAGGATTTATTAGCGACACTTATAGTTATATCGCTAATAAGTTCTTTTTATTTTTTTTATAATGATTTTTCTATTAGCGATGTATAGAATAACGTTCCTAAATAACTTATCATTAGTGACAGTAAGAAATAAACGTCACTAATAATTTGGCGATGTAGTTTTTACTAATAACGACGCATATAGCGACACTTTTTGTTATGCATCGCTAATAGGCAATCATAGCGACGCATATTAGCGACGCTTTGTGTTATGTGTCGCTAATAGTCATTAGTAACGCTTAGGGAACTATTACCGACGCATAAATGCATCGCTAAAAGTCTTTTTTTGTTGTAGTGTTTGTATAATCAACATCCTTTTGGTGCATGTGTCCAGGGAGAAGACATTAGCAATAATGGGAAGGTTGTAGCTGTATCTCATAGTCTACGTCCAGATTAATGACTTACTTCCTCCATTACGTTTGCTTTAAACATGAGAAGGTGTCATTTATTATATCATTAACTTAGATATATGTAATAGACAAGTATGTAACAGTGGTTCTTGTAAATATTTTAATATGACATATATTTATATGCCTATTTATGCTCTCATGCCCCTAATTTATTCTTTCAATCTTTTTCCTTTTGATGTTTAAATAAATGATTTAATACACTACATGTAAGGAAGTGGAAGATTTTTAGATATTTTTAAATTTGGAGATATGTAGTGTAAAATTTGGGGCGTGACAATTTGGTATCACAGAGGTTCACATACTAAATTCATATTTGTTTGTTAGTAATGTCTTAGTTAAAACACGACTTAAATTTTTTTACAAGAAACTAATAAAAGATATTATTATTCAAAAAGAGGTTGTCTATATAAACACATCCATTTTCCTCAATGACCTTACATTGGCCTTTGTCTACCATTTTTATACACTTAATAATCAAAAGTTAGTTTTAAAAACTAATCTCTTGAGCATTAGTTAAGTTTGTAATTTCATACTTATTTTAAAATGACTTGTTTTAAAGTTATAATAGCTAATAGCTATTGTTATTTGCTTTATCTACCTAACTTTTTGAACTTGTCTTTCCTTAATAATACTTATTTGCGGCGTTAGAAGTTAAGATATTTTAAATTTAATTTTAACAAAAAATAAAATAATAAAATCATTAGAAGTGCCCCAATTTTGAAAACGCTTCAAAATGTCAAATAATAAAAATTGACACAATGGTTTGACATTTACAAAAAATGACGTTGTAAATTAAAGTAGTCTTTGTATGGGGATATAAATTATTTATAGTATGTAATTTGTGTTTTTAGGCAAGTATAGGAATTTTAAAAAAATCTAGAGTTTTTTTTTCATCTTTTATTTTTAGCTCCTTCTTAATAAATATTAAAACATAATTTTCCCACATGTATAACTCATGGTAGTTTTAAAACCTGGACTGGCCCTGCCGATTCGACCGGGTTCAACTGGACCCTGTCAAAAATCCAGGCCAAGTCGTTCGGTTGCTGGGCCACGTTGACCCGGCCGGGTCAACACAGCATGGTTGTTTAAACCGGCAACCTAGATGACTGGGTCAGTCCGGGTTTATAAAAAAAATGAGCGAAAGTTAAGAGGAAGAGAGGGGTCGCTGTCGCAGTGTAGAACATGGCTGGGGCCGGTTGGAATCTAAAAGGCAGTGTCTTTCAGACTCTCTACCGGGTTTGCCCACCCGTAGCGGACCAGCGAGCTGGGAGGGCAATGGCGGGGGCTGGTCGGGGTTGGGCTGGCCGGGGAAGGGAGTCGGGGAAGAGGGAATCAGGGAAGGTGGAACCGGGGGGTCGAGGTTGGGCTGTCAAGGAGACGGCGAGGAAGTCGGGGCCGGGGAAGGGAGTCAGAGAAGGGGGAACCAAGGGGTCGGGGTTGGTCCATCGAGGAGATGGCGGGGAAGTCGAGGCTGGGGAAGACTCTTGAGGTCGAAGATCTGCACAAATTTTTCTTTGACCTCGGCCTTTCTGAGCTCTTGGTATGGAGCGCCCGACTTGTGTGCAGGTGCATTGAGTTCCTGAAATTCTTGCTGGAAAGGACATGCTGGGTTTGTCGCAGATTGATTAAAGAAATCGTCTTGTCAAGGACCCTGATGGCGTGTTTGTGCTTGCTGTAGCAGACACGGGAGCTGGCGTATCATTTTGCTGAGCAGTGAAGGGCCCTGGGCTCATCCATGCGTAGGAGGTGCATGGTTGTGGTGGGTGGAATGGATGCTATCAACCAAGCACATGCACTTATGTAGTTGGGGCCGAGGAAGGGAGTCAGGGAACGGGGAACCAGGGGGTTGGGGTTGGGCCATCGAGGAGACTGCGGGGAAGTCAGGGAAGGGGGAACCAGGCGGTCGGGGTTGGGCTTTTGAGGAGACGGCGGGGAAATTGGGGTCGAGGACGGGAGTCGAGGAAGGGAGTCGTCGGCTGGTCAGGATCGCGGCTGGGGCGGAGAGGAGACTGATTGCAAAAGGCAACCACCGTGGGCTGGGAGGAGAGGGAGATGAAGGGGGAAAAAGGAAGAGCGTAGAGGAGAAGTGGGATGTCGATCGCTGGGCATTAGCTGGTCAGGGTCATGGTCGGAGAGCCGGAGAGGGGGAGGGAAGCCATAGCCGGTTGTCGCCGCACCCGTCGTGCCACTCTCCACTTCCACATTTAGGGTTTGAGGAGGGAGAGTAAAACAAAGAATTTATACCCCTGGGTCAACCCGGGTTGGCCCCCAGTTGAACCCGGTTAAATTGGCCCGGACACCATTCCGAGTTAGTGTCCGGCCAGGGTTTTAAAACACTGCATGGTACAAAGAAAATCGACTAAGATTATCAAAATAAGTATTGTTATTTTTTAAAAATATATAAAATATACAATCTCTATTAGTGTTTTAAAACTTGGCCCGGCCCGGGTTCAACTGGACCCGGTTTATAATTTGAGCCGGTTTACTCTAATTTTTGGGTAATGTTAACCAGACTGAGTCAACACGACCTAGCTGGTTGTACTGTTGACCCATTGATCTAGTTGGACCAGTTTAGGAGTATTAGGAAAAAAACTTCGCTAAAGATGAGATTCAAACTCTTATTCTGTGAGCCGATTAGTTAGCCTAACCCACCATGCTACTCCAACTTTAGTTTACACCTTTATCTTATATAATATTTATCTACTTTACGTTACTCTACAAAATAATAAAAAAGTTGTTTAAGCATAATTTAAACCCCGTCCATAATGGCAATAACA